>CM050889.1:83452405-84702405 GCA_027725995.1 Rhynchospora tenuis
ATGCTTAGTGATATATCATTTGCACTAGTGGAGAATTAATTTTTGATTGATGCTAGCTGTACCTACCTTACATTTAAACCGTGCCTTTATTAATGCTTAATCTAGCGCCTTCATGTTTTAAGTCAAAAGTATTTTATGCTAGTCATGCGCGCAAAAATAAAAGTACTATATAATAAAAAAAATTCAGTAGTTGCGCAAAAATATGTATTATTTTCTTTTCATTTGCTGTTCTAGCCAATCACAAAAAATATACATTTGAAGTTGTCAATCCAACATTTGTTATGAAATTATATATATTCGTTCCACTTTTTTTATATATAGCATATATAATGTTGTTGTTTAGTCTTTATATTACTTTGTACTAGAAATTGACTTATGCATTACTTAGGAGTTAGGAGTTGTATTGGTTTTTCATCCAATTAAAATTGGAAGAAGAAACACTGTTTAGTTTTTTTTTCGCACAATTCTCAAGCTGTTATATATATATGGCCATTATCTACTCCTAATTTCTGTAAAATATATGAATGATATGACCTTAACAGCCCATATATCGATGTAATCCGTATGTTAAAAAATAATAAAAAGAAACGAGCTGATTTTAAAATATTCAACGATAATTAATGAGTTAGTCTTTTATGGCAGAGTTAATTATGCTTTTGAAAATTTGTAAGTGCCTCTCTTTGGTCTTCAATTTTTCACAAGGCCTTTGGTCCTATGAGCCTGTCTGCCTCTTTTGTGTAGCCTTGATACTGCCTCTATTTTGTAGCCGATCTTTATATATTTGTGCAGCCTTGATATTGACGTCAATTTAAATTTAAATATTTGGCATTTACATTGTGAAGATGAGAACTAATATATTTCTTTAAAATATTAGCGTCATATTTGCTCACATACTTGATTTAATTACTAGTTGGCCTAGGATCTTGCTGATTCGACAATAATTTTTCTCAAGCATCCAAATAAAGAAAAAGAACTCACGTGTGCTCAATAATAAACATTTAAACAAGGAGTTCATTTTTCTTCTAATGATATCTAAATGCTAAGTATTCTAGTTCTCAAAGCAAGACAAAATTTGTACCCTCTAGTATACTCTTTTACTATAAATGTGTCTCTCTTTCATTTATTAGGTTATTGGATTATTGGATTTAAGATCTCCATGATGAGTTCCTTTTTGTCTTACAATTATTTCCTTAATAACATTTGAAGAATTATTAATTTCGCACCTAATGTACACCTGTAATATTATTATTACTTGCTAAGAATACCATACAAATGAAGGCAACTAGAAAAATAAAATCAATTAACAGAATCCATTCTAGTTCCTATAAATTAATGCGTGTTTGAAAGTTGTAACAAGTTCAGTGAAAAATGAAGGAATTAATGGATACTTTAGAAAAACCTTGCTATATGATTAATTACTTATAAATAGATTGATACTTCAATGCACAAGCAAACTTCTGGATATTTTTCTTTTTAAAGCATGCCTAACAATTACGCACACACTTAACAGTTACTAGTAGTTGAGATTTTGTATATTATATTTATTTTTGCCTTGTACTCCTGAGAACTTGTACGTACTTTTCTTCGCTTTTCAAGAGTGGCCCCAGACTCATCTTTTGCATCAAAAAAATAATAATAATTACAGATTTACTGCTGGTTTTTTGAGACTGGAGAAGCGGAAGGCCCCAAAGAATTGTAGCAATTTACATGAAAATTTTTTTAGGAAAGGTGTAGCTTCCGAATTAGGGTTTCTTAAAATTACTCGAGATATGTATTGGACAGCCAAGCTGATAGTGTACTGTCCGCAACTAAAATACATAAATAGTTAAATAAGAATTGTCTGGACAAGGGTAAATGATGGTATTTTCCTAATTAAGTTCAAAAGATAAAAAGTTATATAGGAAAAAGTTCATGCGTACAGTATTTCATAGGAGAAAAGTGCAAAAGTTCATGGACAGGATAGTTTGTTACTGTTCCATGCACCTTCCTTCTCTTTACAGCTACAACAATTGGACAAATTTGTTTCAACTCTAAATCTTTTTACCTTCCATATTCTAAGGTTTCAGAATTCCCAATCCAAAAATTTTTAACGAATTTTTTTGTCAGTCTGCATAATTTATGTGGAACCTCACACTACAGGAAAGTGAAGCAATTGCATTAGCTCTTCTCAATTGCATCAGTGCCCCAAAATCAATTGCATCAGCATATATTTTACATCCATATGGCCAATGCAATAGAGATAATTTCATCACAACGGTTGATGCAAATAATTTTTACTTTGTTGCATTGGAAAGATTGATGAAATTGACTCACAGTTGCATCAGATTAGACTGATGAAACTGAATATCAAATTTACTCACTCAAATGAGTCATGTCATTTTTTCTTTCGCTCGTTTGCATCAGCAACTTTAATGTAATAGGATATCAATTGCATAGGCGACTATAATGCAACTGTTATTTTTACTTGCACATGCATGACCGATGCAACTGAATATGCATTTACATTAAGTCAAGCAACAACATCCCAACATGCTTGAGTTTGAGTTTAGAAAAGAAAAACTTGAGCATTAGTTTTTTCAATGATCCTACAAATATTTTAGACGAGGTGCCTATGATTAAATGGGTTGTGTAGTGCAGTCAAAATATACAAACTTGATATAAAAATACAATTAAGCGAAAGAACTTAAAAAAAAAAATGAAAGCTTACTATAAGGAAAAAACCGCATGAATACATTTTAATTGATAATTTTATGAACTGAATTTAGCGTTAAAATTTAATTTTTCTATTTATCACTATTGACAAAAACGCTAAAAAAATATTATACAGTTAATAAATTATACTTGTAATAGTAAAATATATTTGTTAATTTATATAAGGAATATGTTAAAATTATTTATTTATATTCAAAATTGAATATTTATGCATTTTACTTCGTAATTAATTTTGTTAAGCAGCTTTTATTCTTATTAAAAAAATAAAATTTTATATTTGGAAACACGACAGATTGATCCACTTGATTTCTCTTCCTTTCTTACCAAAGATTTTTTTATAATAAAGAAAGGTAAATTTGGTAAATATGTATCAACTGTTATCGAAATACGTCAACAAAATCTCCATATCATTTTCCCGAGTAATAAAAAACAATAATTATTTCATCTTTATGATTTATTCTAATTAAATATATTTCAAGTATATAATCATATGTTGCGTGTTTGAGTTTTTTTTTTAAATTATTTATAACTGAAGCTTTATATGTAATAAATATATAATACTCGTTACAATGTAAACTAAAATGTTAAAATAATAATGACTTCCACGGTTCACTTAATGAGTCATCTAAAACGAATCTAAGAAGTTATTGATTTTATTTTTTAAATCTCTACTGCTTACCAAAACATCTAAAAAAAAGAGTAAACATTTTAGATAAAAGGAGTAAACATGTCATATAAAAAGGTAACATTGATTTGTGTAATTTGATATTATCAGTGGTCTAGATCTTCATTTCAGATTAAAAAGTCAAAAACTTTTAATTAGAAAAGATTAAGTTATTACCAAATTAACTATTTATTTAAAATGAAAGACTAATAACTTATTGATTTTACCATATCTTTATTGCCTATAACATGTAAAGTTTTATATGAAACAAAAATAATATCAATATTTTATTTTCTTATTTGTCCACATATTGAGGGCATCTTTTGCTAGTATTTAAAATATATTTTTAATTGATTTTTTACATATTTTATCGAACACATTTAATTATGTAGATAAATTAAATACTTTACATATTTTGTTTTTGAAGACATGACGACACGATACGTCTACAAAAATAAATGTGTTTGAACACGACATGTTAAATTTGTATTTTAATAAAATATTTGAGTTGTACTTGTAATAATATACAGGAATATTGGTTACGATATGTTATAGAATAATAGGAATCAATATTTTCATGTTGTTTGTGCCAATAACTAGCGCATGTTACTGACAGTATGTAATTGATTCACTTTGGTGCATGGCCACTTATTTCACTTTGGTGCATGGCCACTTATTTACCTACAAAAGAAATATTACTTCGCACAAGGATGGGAAATTATTATTTATGGCTTATGGGATAAATTTGATCATTTATTTTCCAATGAATTATTATTTATGGCTTATGGAATAAATTTGTTCATTTTTCTTAAGAAGATTGATTTTTTTTATCTTTAATTTTGGTATATATCTTTATTTGCAAAAAAAAAAAATTGGATCTTTAAGTATGGTTCCCTTCCCTGTTTTGTGTCTTTCTGGGGAAAGTCAAAAGACAAGAAAATCAAATATCACATTAAAACACACATTTAATTCCCACCGCAAGAAATAACTGGTTTTGTTCATTCTCCCACGCCCATTCATGAACATTCATAGTAGTATTAAAATATAGTTATCAAAAGAAGATGCATTTTGTAAGTGGTTGGCTCATTTTCATTGTTATTATTATAAAATTTTCAACTTATCAAAAATATACTTTGCAGTTTGCACACTCTTACTGACTAATCGTTGGCCAGTATTATAACTAAATGGTTTTAATCTTATCTTTATCTTAAGGTAATATTAATATATCATTTTTCAGAAGATATGTAGCAATAATTAATTTTTTTTTTTTGTTTTTTTTTTTTCATATACCAAGCTTTTTTAAAGTTATATAATATGTAGTGTATCTTAAGATTCGCTGTCCAAAAAAATTGGATTTATTACAAAAGTTTTCCATTCAATTGATGCAGCCCTTTATATTTGAATCATTCAGGATACAGTTACACTAACCATAAATAGTTACTATCCACATACTTATTTCATCAAATCACTAAACTTTTAATCTATTTAACTAGATTTTAATATGTTTCCAAAAGAATACAATTTCATAGTGTACTAAGAATATTAACATTTCTTTGACAATAATAATAAAATAATATTTTCATATCCATTCTTTTGATAAAATTTAAAAAAGTTGTCAACAACATATTAAAATTGCATAATATGGCGTTTTTTTATTATATATTTTATTTTTTTTATAATGAATCTACAGTAGAGCTAGTTTCAAATAGTAATAAAATTAATGACAATAAATTTTAGTTTCTCAAAAATATTTGAAATATGTATCACATTTTTTGAATGTTCATATATGAAAATAAATAATTTTGAATCATTAGTAATTTTGGATGAAATGCAACTACTATCACATTGATAGACTTCTTGCAATATGACGCAACCTTTCATGCATAATTTTTAGAAACATACGTATCTTAACTGATGTATACTAATAGGAGTTTGGTTATGGTTAATGTGGTTCGATGGATAGCTCATAAATTTAAAAGCTCAAATGATGAAATTTCAAACCTAGATTTTTTTTAAATAAAAGCAATCTATTTAAAAAAATTTGAATAAGAACCACTATTTATTCATTTTAATAAAGAATCAACGAATAGCAGCTATTCCGTTGTTCTTATTAGAAAAAATAATGGTTCTTAATAAAAAAAATTTTGATATAAAATTATTTTAATTTAAAAAATCAGATCCATGCTCAAACTTTTGATTTATTTATAAATGAAAATATTATAAGTTATATCATGAGATGTCCTAGTACTTAATTGTTTAAGCTAGTAATACGAATAATTTAAAATTTTAATCTATAATCTAAAATATTAAACAATCATGGATACTGATTAAAAAAAATGGCGCCAAAGATATATACATGTATGATTTATAAAATATGATATATCAAAATAAACACCAATATAAAAAAAAAACTCCAATATACCTCTTATATTGGCAAAGGATTCAAATATACTAACAATATTAATATTTCTCTAAAAAATAAAATAAAATTTCATAAAAAGGTCTCCGCTATTATATAATATCTAAACAGACTCATTTTTAAAAACTAATAAAATAAAAGAGAGAGAAATTTAGTTTGAAAAAAAATATTTGAAACATGTATCGCATTTTATTTCACTGTACTAATATGAAAAGAAATAATTTGATGAAGAATATTTTTCAATGTAATGCAAATATTATTATATTGATCAAACATAAGCCTCCATCGAGTCCTATGCAAGTTCTATTATTACAATTCATATGTGGTTTATGACAAAATTTGCTAGAATATATAAATTATTAAAAAATAATAGAAAATATTGAAAATTTTAATTTTTTTTTGCCAATATAAACTTTGCTTTCTTTTACCGATTTTCTAGGCGTGAACCATGTCCGTTTGATCGGTGGTTTTGCAATTTGACAAATCTAAATTAACCAATCCAATCTATATATTGAAATCTCATATGAAACCAAATTTTATAATTTTTGGAATTTTTTTGCTATTTTTTCCGAAATTTTTAAAGCTTGCCATTTTTGGACGATAATTAGTGAATTATCGTCCAAAAACGGAAAGTTTTAAAAAATTCGGAAAAAATAGCAAAAAAATTCCAAAAATTATAAAATTTGGTTTCATATGAGATTTCAATATATAGATTGGATTGGTTAATTTAGATTTGTCAAATTGCAAAACCACCGATCAAACGGTCATGGTTCACGGAGCCCTCTGTGTACCATGGTTCACAATAGCAATACTCTATATATATATGATATGGTGATATGAATATAAAGGTATTAGTTTAAATTTTAAACGTGTATTCTGAAATGCAAACAATAGTGGCTACCTCTACTCTCTTTAGAACTGATGATTAAAAAATGGAGTCCAAAAAGGTATTGATTTGGGAAATATGGCATCAATATTATAAATAAAGATGTGTTGGTGTCGGGATCATTTAGTTAAATATCATCCGACACTTCAAGTATTGTGAAATAGTTTTGCAATAGTATTTTTTCTGATGTCTGTAATGTGATACTTTGTAACTAATTGTGTGTCGGGTGTTATTGCTCATAAGACTGACTCGGTTCAACATTTGATAATAATTTGGCAATACATTGTTTTGTTTCTGATTTTTGTGATCCCTTCCTATTTTCATTTTCATCATGTCTCCATATCTTTTGTGTTGCTTAGAGTCTCTCTCCACCTTAATTTCTCTTCATCGCCATTCTTAATTTTGGTTTACAAAATATAAATTAAATTCATTCAATTGAAAATAGAAAAAAAATATCAGATCTTTTACGATATATATATATTTTTAAGTCATTTATAAACATATTGGATTTCATGAATAATATCAACATAATATAAATCATATTAATCATATTATTTCAGATAACTATAACTATATTTACACACATATAATTTTTTCTTTAAATTGATCAAACTCTTTAAATTTAATCAAATCAAATTACTTACAATAACTAAACTATATTTCTATAAATATATCTTAACCATATATCAAAAAAATGAACATAATTAAACTATAGAAACATAATAAAAATATTTTTATTATAGATATTTACATCGAGCAAAGCTCGATATGTCCCTCTAGTAGTTTATAAAATTGGAATCCACAATTTATTAGAAGAGAGTAAACAAAAATTATTTTGGAAAATTTACAAAAAATACTAGGAAAAAATATTGTTTAAAAAGGCAAGAAATCTTGTCACTACTATTGTAAAAATTATATCAGAGCATTGCATGTTCTATATAGTTCACGAGATTTACATCAGAAATTTCTTTAACAACAACATATGGAAATTTATTAGATTTAAAACAAAAAAAAAATACTAGCATTGGATATCTATAATACAGCTATTTGGCCAGTTTGATATATTTAATTCCCAATTTATCAAAAAAATACTAATATTGAATATGCTGAAGTATGGATTATTTGTTCAATAAAATCTAAAGAAATTTTGGCGCACGGGTTCCCCACGAAATCATAGAAAAGTCATCATATAATTATATTTCTTCATTGTTTTTTGGATGGATTACTCATGCAATATATTTTTCCGAATAGTATTAAATTGAAATATATATACAAAATATTTATTCATAATAAAGAAAAGATAGACGCAAAAATAATTTAATACAAAAAATAATTAACATAGGCCGTACAATAAAATTAAGAATGTCCTCAACAAAAAATTTCGTAGAAAAAAACGCATAATCCCATTTACATATATTTTATGATTAATAACATATTAATCATGCACAACTGCAGCTAGCAGAAAAAATAAATATATTAAAAGTGATTAGGTGATAGAGGAGATCAATTAGTCCAGGAAAGAATGTCCACTTTTGTGTGACAAACATTTTTAAAGCATTATGATTCTTTCAAACTCGTTAGTCAACAAACCACACGGATCCATTGGGAGAAGGAGAAAACACATTAAATTTGTACAGTTGGACGCTAGCTAGTTGGAAATTGAATTATCAATTATTAATGAAAGTAGAGAGAGATTTCGATTTAATTGCTCCCTTTTTCTCGCCTCTTGGCTCTTGTTTCCTTTTTCAAATTGACTAAGGTTTTAATGGCCGCTTATTCTGCCTCTTTCGTCTCTTTATCTCTCTATTAGAGACCCTCACATAAACGCTCAAATCAGAGATCCTCTTTCTCGTGCCTAAAAAATCTTCTCCAGCGACTCCATCGTCATGTTAGATCCTGTTTCGTGAGTTATAACTTGTGAATTTTTTTCTTTTAATTTCGTTTCAGATTAACTCATTTTTTTATTATATTATTTATATTTTCATGTTTGTTTACTAGGATGCTAAATGCTAAATAAAAGAGGAAACGTTTTCACAAAATGTCAGTATCCGATTACATATTACAGTAGATGAGGTTGTTGCTGAGCAAGTTAGAGCCGACGAAGCTGCGGCCATGGAAACTTGAGCGGAAGGGACTGCGACTGAGGAACCTAAAGTTTGGGGCTATGGCTGTGGAGATTTTGAATGAGGATGTCTCATCTAATACTAGTTCGGAGTTGAATCGATCTAGTTCTGCTAACGATTACTATATGCCGAGTATTATATATAACCATTGTTGGAATCGTCTTTACAGGAATAACCAAATAAGTTTGATGCAGACTACTATGATGAGTCCTTGTTTGACTTAAAATATGAGTAGCGTATGTAGGTGCTTCTTTTGTGTGGTTTTGTTTGATTGTTGTGGATTGCTTTTTGTGTAGGTGATTAAATTTGGATATTTGTGTTTGATTGGTTGGTACAAACTTGTAAATTTTAGTATTATTAGACATCTATGTATGTGGATGATATGTGGATGATATCTGAATATTTGGGTTGTAACTCTAATGGATGAATTGCTTAGATTATCTAATAAATTATGTTATAAATGTGTTAATTGTTATAAAATGAAATAATTTTATTGGACATTATTTGCATGATATTCCTTAATTAATGTGATTGTAGATAATATTTTTTGATGATGATGATACATAATTTGATGCTAAATACTATTTTATTAAATACTATATTATTAATTATACTATATTTATTTGTTACATATAAATACTATTTTTTTTAATAAGATTTATAAGAAAAATAGTATTTATATGTAACAATTTGATGCTAAATACTATTTTATTAAACGATTCAGATTTTACATAATTCAATTGCATCGGCAAAATGAATGTAAAAGAAGCTATTGCATCATCCTAGATCGTGCTAAATAAGTCAATTGTAGTGAAAGAACAATGCAAGAAATATTAGTAGCATCAGCCAATTTCATGCTAAATAAGACAATTGCATGGGTAAAGCATATGCAAAAGAAGTCGGTTGCATTCGACATATCAATGCTAAAGAAGTCAGTTGCATCCGCTATGTTCATGCAAAAGAGGACAATTGCACAAGAAAAACGAATGCAAAAGATGTCAATTGCATCAACTAATCTCATGCTAAAGAAGTCAATTGCCTCAATATAATGCTAAAGAAGTCAAGTGCATCACACTAACCCATGCAAACAAGTCGATTGCATCCAAAAAGCCTCATGCAAAATACATTGGTTGCATCTGTTATACCCATGCAATCTTGCATCAGTTTAATTGATGCAAATAAACATGCCCATGCAATTGAAATACGCATGCAACTGAGCAGTTGCATCAAAGCCAGTTGCATCGGCCCTGTTGCATCGGCATAGCTCATGCATAATGCGTGTTGCATCAGCCAAGCGAATGCTACCCACCCATGCAATTGGTGTCATTTCCTGTAGTGTCATGGGCATAGTGGAAATATAAAGTGGAATATTTTTTGCGATGAATTACTAAGGGCTAAAAATTTGCTAGTTTGCTACGTAAACATGGCGATTTGTTTTTTGTTGAATCATTTACTTCAAAATTAGATGCAGAATTTTATAATAATTATAAGATAATTTGAAATGAAGAAAAATGAGATCAAACAAGCGCAATAGAAAGTTTGAGATAGAAAATAGGGCGCCGGTGCTAAATAATTAAGTCCCGAAAAGCAGATGTGACTTTCTCTTAGCATATTTAGTTTAGTCAAATTAAATAGTAGTATGACTAGAGCAAGACCTAGCTATCTAAGGTTGTCGACCTATGATTTGAAAACAAACTTTCAGTTAACTGACCAGATGGTTCACGACCTCCTCAAAAAGCTGAGTTTGAATTTTTTTTTTTTTTTTTTTACTATACCTAACTCAGACAGACAACATCTGAATTGAAGAGTAGTCATAAAAATTTTTAAATGAAGTTCAGAGATACAAAATTTCAGGTTTCATACTATAATACTGACTCGAATTAATTGTTTTCTAAACTACGAGGTCATTTTCTGATTTCCTTTAAGAGTTTCCATTTTTAAAAAAATACAAAATTAAAGGCTAGTCACAAAAATTTTCAAATAAAGTGCAACGATACAAATTTGCAGGCTTTGAATTTATTATTTCGTAAATTATATACGAGGGTCATTTTTTGGCTTCTCTTTAGAGTTTCCATTAGAAAAACAAAATAAAATAAAAAATTTTACACTTTCGTTCAATTTTACAAAAATGAATGTCAGTTAATCCTTTTTACTTAATTAAATAAGTAAATACGTCCATATCTAGACTATTTGATCGATGTAAATATAGATTTTCGGAGAATTTGTCAGCTTATGTACCTAATTGCCTAAAAGGAGATATGAAGTCCAACAAAATCGTGCAAAGCAGCGCCACGGAGGAATTCGCAAAAAAAAAATAATAATAAATAAATAAAATAATCTTTCAATATTATTGATATTTGGAAACTGTCCCCGCATCCTGAGAAACAAAAATCGTCGATTGAAACATAAAACTTCTTTCACACTAATTACAAAAAAATTTAAGGGCGGTTTCATAGAATGGTTTGGAGGACTGAAGAAATTTATTGAAAAAAATATAAAAAGAAAATAAATAAAAGGAAGAGGAGGGGAATTGTTTCCTAAATAATTATTAAGAAAGAATTTCAGTTAATTTCTAGTAAAATAAAAAGGATGTTATTGCACCAAAAAGTGCAGAATAAAATCTCTTAAATATTATTGAACGTATCAATTCTATTTCGATCTTTTTTTTTATTTCTTATTGGTTCTTCTTATTTATTTCTATATTTTAAAGTATCCTACTATATATGCATCATTTTTTGAAGTGGGGGTGAATAAGGAATAAGCCCCTTATTCCTTATTCAGGTGAAAACCAAACAACACAATAATAAAAAATTTGGACTTATTCGGACCCTTATTAATATTCTAACAAAATCTTGATATATTTGAATATAGAATAAGAAAATAAGGATATCTCTATTCAAATTCTCTATTCTCACTCAATCCAAACATACCCGTGTAAAATGGACCAATGTAATAGAGTGTCAAAGCATACGACAAGAGAGAGTTCAAAGATAGTTTTATAGAAATACCCAAAATTGATTAACGTTTCTTATACTAAGTTTTTTGTGTATGATGAGGAGAGAGAAAATGTACCTGCCAACTCAATTAATTGTGCTGAATTCCGGATCATATCTTAAGATCTAAAAATACGTAATTATGATTGTGGGCCCCAGTCCACAATCACATTTCTGCCCAAACTCAGTTTTAGATAGATGAATGTTAATAATATCTCTTAACAAAAATGAAAACAATTTAGCTAGATTAAAATTTATAAAGTTATAAACCAATCACCTTCTTTATCAAGGAAGAGAAACCTCATTTTTGTGTTGAGTTATCTTACCCCTAATCTGAAAAGGAAGGATTCTCTCAGCTCCTTTGTGAAAAAGATATAAATTAATAAAGTTAAGCGAAAGTCAACTTTATGTTAAGAATCCGAACCAATATAATCCAGTCAACTCTACCCAATATCTGATAGCTGCATGCTTTCCCTAGATTTTTCCTCTTTTGGTGGGCAAAGAGTTAGATAATTAGATTTTTTTTTTCTCTTCCAAGATTAATTAATTAAATTGTAATAAAAAAGAGAACACAATGCCAAGGCTCAAAAGTGTTTCAATATTAATTTAGCGGCAGCGCCAATAACAAAAAAAATAATAATAACAAAGAGGGTGCGCGCGCGCGTTGTGGTGGTAGACTGGTGTGGGGGGGTGGTATGATGAAAGATCGAAAACTAAAAGAAAACAACAAATAATTTTATCTCCGACTGTAGTTCTTCGATATGAATTGCAAAATTTAAAGTTTTTCTTTTTATTTCAGTATTCCATATTTTTATTTTGATCTAAAAAATCCATCTTTTTCAGATGTAGATACAGGGTGTGTTTGGATACGGTGAGAATAGGGAATAAGAATAAGGAATTTCGGAATTCGTGCTTGTCCCTATTCCTTATTCCTATTCCTTAGTTTTGTTGGTATAGGAATAAGGCCCGGAATTGGCCCAAATTCCCTATTCCTATGGTGTTTGGTTTGACACCGGAATAAGGAATAAGGGGCTTATTCCTATCCATCCCCTATTCCACGTGTATCCAAACATCCCCATTATTAACGAGTGAACTTACTACAAGGATTACTTTTGAATTACAAGTTTTACCACCATTATGGGGCATACAAGAGAAAAAGAACACAATGGCAGATTGGACCCTACTTTTATCAGAAAATACAACGACAGGGAACAGTCTGAGTCGACTGTCTTTGTTATTTCCCTTTTCTACTTTCATGTCTTGTATCACTAGTAAAAGTTTTGAAGAAATGTTTGGTTCAGATTCCAAATGGGGTCCAGGACTACCCGATTCGACACTTTTTATGATATTTTCAACCCATTTATAATCATCTGATCAAGGTTTATTTTTTGGTGGGGACTTGATCCAATCCTGTCCTTGTTTAAAATAAAACAAGGCAAATCTTTATTTTATTTTCCAAACATTGAGGAGCAGCAAGTAAAACAGAAAGTTTTTTGGATCGTGTAGTGAAAGATGAACAAAAAAATAAAATCCACTATAATTCTTAGGAAAACTGAAAGTCAAAACTAATTATTTTATTATTATTATTTTATTTGCACACAAGAAGTTTAGAATTCTAATCTTTTAGAGACCAATACAATGTTTAGTACGTAACTACGCGTTTTCTTTTAAAAAAAAACGGAATTGCTTTCCATCATCCGGAAGGATTCTATCATCCCCATCATCCCCTCTCATCTCCTCAATTAACGCGTGAATAACTGTCACGCGTTAATGAGCGCATCCCCTCTTTCCTTTTCTGTTCACAGAGCCTACGCTCTTCACCCCCTCTTTCCTTTTCTGTTTCCTCCATCTCTTTGTTCCTTTCATCCCTCTGTCCCCCTCCTTCTTACCCAGCAGCCATTGAAGATGAAACTATTACCTTTGAAGTTAAAAGGCTAACTATTGAAGTTACTGAACTAACTGTTGAAGTTGAAACTATGACACTTGAAGTTTACTAAGCTAACTATTGAAGTTAAAACTATTACCTTTGAAGTTAATAGCCTAACTGTTGAAGTTGAAATTATTACTCTTGAAATTAATAAGCTAACTATTGAAGTTACTGAGCTAACTATTGAAATTGAAACTATTACCTTTGAAGTTAATAGGCTAACTATTGAAGTTACTGAACTAACTGTTGAAGTTGAAACTATTACACTTGAAGTTTACTAGACTAAATGTTGAAGTTACTGAACTAACTATTGAAATTACTAGACTAACTATTGAAAATACTAAACTAACTATTGAAGTTACTAGGCTAACTGTTGAAGTTACTAGACTAACTATTGAAATTACTAGACTAACTATTGAAAATACTAAACTAACTATTGAAGTTACTAGACTAACTGTTGAAGTTGAAACTATTACCCTTGAAGTTACTAAGCTAATTATTGAAATTACTAAGCTAACTGTTGATCTTCAACTTCAATAGTTAATAGCTAGAGGATGACGCTGAGCAGAATGGAAAGAGCGCGAGTAAATAGGGAAAGCGCGAAGAAAGGGGGAAAGCGCGGACCAGAATGGAAAGGGCGCTAGGAATCTTCACGCGTTTTTCAGTTATTAATGAGCGGATGATGGGGATGATGGATCTAGCGGATGATCCTTATCAGGCCTGAAAAAAAAATCCTCTACGCTTTGCTCATACAATCAAAATGAAGTCTATTATGGAAGTCTATCTAAAAAAATATGCATAAATTTCAAGCTTGAATTTTTTACATGAGTGATATGACTAATTATTATCCATATTAGACCATATTTTGAAACTTTAGTAATTGGAGTTGTGAGCGGATCCAAGTGTCTCTCAAAGGGGGCTTGACCCCGCTTAATCTTCTAAAAGAAGCCCTTACGAGTTTCCAAATTCTATACTAGTCCTTTCAAAATTTTAAAAATTCTTATTTTGCAACACCTAAAAAATAATTTTTGTAATAGTTTTCCGCCCCTCTATTTGAGAATCCTTGCTCTGCCCCTGTTTTTTGTGTGATAGTTAGTAAGCAATAAACCCAGCAACGACTTTTGTAACTGCAAAAGCAGTTTTGACATTGTTGGTCAGAAACTAGTAATTACTAATTAATAACAAAAGTAACCTATGAGAAGAAGTACTACACGGATTACGACAAATAAAACACTAGTGAATATAAAGCTTGATGAATATTTCCTTCATCACAACCTTAATTAGTGAGTTCCAACTAAATTTACCCAATTTGCTCCTCAAATTTTCAGTTATATCTACGTACAACTTTTTAGGTTATCTACAACTTAAGAGGTAATAAACCGCCTTGTCTTTGGTTGATTTGCCGGGTTTCCCTGACTTTTACAATAAAGATGCGGCGGCTTTTTCTGGTGCATCTCCAGGTGGATTCTAGCTGAGGTTTTCTTTTTGGAATTTTGAATATAGGAATGACAGGCCTAGACCACCTTCTCTTTCAAGGGAGACACAAAAATTCAATAACTAAATCTTGTTTCCATCATTCATCTAATAAACCTTGGATGGACGTGTTTTTTTCTTAAGCATATGATAATATAGTGGAAGCACTAATTTTTGCAAGGACATTCAATAAGACCATGGTACACTGGTACAGCGTATGTTCAACACATTACTACTTAATCGAATATTTAGTTATCCAAAATTACATTACAAAAACTTAAATGTCCAATACTCTATTCATACTGTCATATACCTTCGCTATTCATTTTCTTAAACCTCAATAGCTCAAAATTGAATTGCAAATGTTATTATATATTCATTATATGTGATCTTCATTTTTTTTTTTTTGAGGAAAAAGTACAAAAATTCAATATTATTTTGATGGCCTTGAAGAGTTCTTATAACTTTAATTAGGGAATTACTAAGGACAATCCTCCAATTTGCAATCCCATGTCATCCCCTCTTAAAGAATAAAGACATTCCCTTCCGATCTCTCATCTCCCTTCCGATTTTGCTCCCTCCCTCCAACCTCCTCCTTTCCGATCGATCTCGCTCTCTCCCTCCGCCTCTTCCCTTCCGATCTCTCCTCTCCCTTCCGATCTCGCTCCTTCCCTCCGACCTCCTCCTTCCTTCCCCTTTGACCTCCCTTCCTCCCTCCAGCCTTCATCTCTCCAACCTCCCTTCCTCCCTCCAGACTTCCTCCTTTTGCTCCGTCCGGTCTAAAGACATTGTAATAAGTGGTAAGCTAATAAGCGAAAATGATCAGTTTTTCGTAAGAAAGGATCATCTTATATGTTGCATAAATGATCAACTTACAAGCATAAATGATTAATTATGTGTAATAAGTGATCACATTATTATAATAAGATATTAGATTGTTATAATAAGTGAGCAGATTGTATGATAAGTGATCAGATTGTTATAATAAAATATCATATTGTATAATAAGGGATCAGATTGTTATAATAAGAGATCAAATTGTATAATAAGGAATCAGATTGTTTTAATAAGAGATCAGATTGTATAATAAGATATTAGATTATTATAATAACATATCAGATTGTATAATAAGGGATTAGATTGTTATAACAAAGGATCATATTATATAATAAGGGATCGAATTGTTTTAATAAGAGATCATCTTATAAATATAAATGAACAGATTGTTACCATAAGGGATCAGTTTGGGAAGTGGAGCGATCAGAGAGGATGGAGGGTAGCGATCGGAGGGGAGCGCAGCGGAGCACTCAAAATGGAAAGGGTGCTTCCAGCTCTCTTTCCCTTTTTGGTGGGTATGATAAGGATTGCAAATTAGGGGATTGTACTTATCACTCCCCCTTTAATTAATTTGGTTCAATTCTATATAGCTAATATATCATATTATGTTGTGTGTGTGTGTTGATATATAAACAAACATACATCACACACTCTAGCCATTTATTTTGTTATTTTCAGTTTTAAATTTTTAATTTATATTGATCGGTATAGCATGGTATCAATGTCTCTAATTATTGGACCTATATATGTTTGTTACTAATAATTCACCTCCACAGGAAGTACTTATTATTTTGATTATTTCCGCACAAGTACTTGATATATTTGTTAATGAAAATCTGGAATAAATATTTGGTGTGTTGTTAAGTCGACAAAACGTGTTATGATATATGGAGGGGGCAAACTAACATTTATGTTCTATCTCGTTGCTAATTCTTCAAAGTATTAATTTTCTTTTTTCAGATAGACAAAAAGATTCAATGTTCAATGAAATGTCTCCTAAATCCCACTTATTCAGACCTTTAAAATTTAACACTTAGTGGCATGTCTCAAAGTAACAATACATGAAAGGATACATCAAAATGCAACCTTCCTTGGCACCTCATTTTGATAGTATCATTAAAATAAATAATTCTACATATACTCAATTTTAATGTATATGGAGTATAAACATATATTTAACTACTATAATTCAGACTTCAAAAGTAATTATCTTAAATTTTTGTCATTAAATATACAATGTGTCATGTTGTGCCAACACATGCATTGTGCCAAACGTGTAGTGTAAAGAGTTATCTCTATTGAGCATGGCATGACACTATTAATTTATATTTATGCTGATACGATAAGATACAATTAGACCTGTCAAACGTGGTGAAAAGGCACAGGTCGTTCCGTCTGCCGTTTCATTAAAAAAAATGGTATAACATTTGATTTCGTTAATCGTTTCGTTTGGAAAACAAAACATAATTCCGTACCGTTTTTCGTTCAACTTCAAAAATTACAAACATTTTTGTTCAAAACGACGCGAAACGGTTCAAAACAATATAATTTTGTTCCATTTTCCATTTCGTTATTGAAACGAAACAAAATCCGATGCTATTAATCGTTCTGTTTTGACTATACAGCATAACGTTGACTGATGTACCGTTGACATGCCTAGATACAATACAGCATGATTCTTGACACGGTGGTAGACTGGTGGTTAACACAACACCAGACAATGAAACACGACGCAATAGACATAGCTTAGACTTGTATCCACGAGATCAGTGCTACAGAGGTTGAGATAAATTTACTTATATATTGGATTTTTCCTGTTTTAGTCATGACAAGAGAATAATTAATTCAAACCTCCGTGAGACGCTACAGACTAGCATATGGTGTGACGGGTCAACAGTAACCCGTCAGGACGGTCACTTGATGTAGTGTCCTCCTACACCACCTGAGCACAAGAAATCTGGATTTGGATATGGTGTGAGTGGAACAATGATTGTATGTATAGTCGTTAACTGTTTATCTGCTTGAACTCTTATTGTACATATGCGCTGCATTCAATGATTTTCTAGCACTGGAATCATTTGCTAAATTAGTAGTTAATAGATAAAAAGTTCATATTCATAGTTTCGTATCGCATGTTCAGAAAGTAGGATTACCTCGAGAAGCACTTAAGAGTTAAGGCATGACTTTAACAGCGTTGAATATAATAAAAACATAACTGAGAGGAAATTTCAGTTAAAACTTATTTCTTTTTTATGGTAAGATCATGGTCAAGTTTCACAATGTATTTTTTTACATTGAAATATTTAAAGGATTAATTCTTCAATCAGATTTTGAATTTGTTCTTTGTTAATAGATCAAGATCTTATTATAACTTAAATTTGACGAAACAGTTAAAATGAACTCTAGAAGACGTACTAAAAAGAAAATTGATACAATACAGCTTAAGTGTCATTAAAAAGGAAAAATTGTGTGACTGAGATGTCAGAATAATGTAATTTAGTATTTCAATTATTGAAAATTTATGACACATTTATGTCGTCTACCACAACAGGGTACAATTTGGGGTGACGACTCTGCTCAGTGTGCAAAACGTCATATATACGTGTGTGAGAGGAATCCAGAGGAATGGAGAATAATTTGACCACTTGGAATGGAAGGGCTTTTGTGCATGCCATGTAAGCACTTTTATCACTTTCAATAGGAATTCGGTAATTCTCTGTTGGTGCTCTTATTTTGCCACTTAAAACCCCTTCCATTTCAAATTAAGGCTGCCTTTGGCACTTCGGTTTTGGGTCAATTTGCCAATGTCCAAGGATCCAGCTAAGAGTTTGCATTTTCTGGGAACCTGATCTTCAAACCTTGAGATAATAACTTTGGCATGGCCAAGTTTTTAAGATATATTGGTGCCACTTGACCAAGATTCTTCAATTATTTTTATTTTTTTGGCTGGCGCACACTCAAAAAGAATTATGAGTTGAGTCGGCGCAGAGCAACTAACTAACGTGTGCAACAGAGGAATGTACCGGGAAGGTTACAAAATTATGGTACCAACAATAATTCGCCAAAGAAACCCAAATTAGGAAATAAAATGAGTTTCACTATATCTAAACCGTTATACATTTCATGTATGTTCACACAGGGCCTACACATTTTTTAATATGTAGCATGCCAGTTCCATTAAAGTGGAAAAATAATGCACAATTTGGTGGATAAGATCATAAGAAAATAAATATCTAGGTGCATGCAAAAATTATATTTGTAAAACGGTCCTTCAACTGTGTTAGGTTCTTGCTTCTCTCTTCCTTGACATGTACCTGAGTTCTGACATCCAAATTAGTTGATATCATCGTTGCTCAATCACTAGTATGTATCATATCAACTAGTCTTCTGTTTGCATTTAGTCCTAACAATTAAAATTAAATACTTCAAACCAGTGTAGTTTTCTGTGAAGGATCATCGTTGCTCAATCACTAGTATGTATCATATCAACTAGTCTTCTGTTTGCATTTAGTCCTAACAATTAAAATTAAATACTTCAAACCAGTGTAGTTTTCTGTGAAGGGAAATGTTTTCTTTTTATTTTATTTTCTCAAAAAAATTTCACACGGTTCGTAATTCATTGTAATTATGTACAGAAGAAATAAATTTTGTACATAGTTCTCGCTTTTGTGCATTAAGAATGTGAACTATGCACTAAGACTTGGACAATACGCATGTTGGGTGTCTTGAGACCTGATAGGAACCCTTAACTAAATCAAAGCTCAACTTAAAGGGCAAATTCAAATAATTGAATTCCAGGAAAACTAATAATTGAAATACATTCCTTATTTTGGCACGGAATATCACTATGAAACCGTTGTTTAGAACATAACCCTGCTCCCACAATTTCAGGGAAGATTCACAACAACTGCTATAGATGATAGAGAACTTCTGTAGACACAGTTGCTTCCTTGTTAATGACATGATAAGCTGTATTGTATTTTCAGAGGATCTTAGAACTAAATTGTCACATCCCGAATCGAAAACCAGAGCATTAATGAGATAGTTACTAGTTATTTAATAACAAGCTTCTCTATAACTAACTCACATAATTTTGAAAGAAGGGGTGCTCTCCGATTTTTTACAACTTTTGAAGATATTAGATTAATCCACACAGTAATGACTACTTTATGCAGATTTCTTAGAAATAGCAATGGTTTATGTTTTCTCAAAATACAGTTCCAAGTCATACACATTCTCGATTTCACTATCTTTTGAAACTTTCACGTTATAATTATCTTTGAAAATCATATCAAATGGAAGTCCTGCTATTGTAAATATATCAATCATGTTCCAATATCTATTAATTCAGATTAAATAATATGAATATTCAATTATAGAGAAATCTGGTTATTTAACAAAGGGTGTAGCAAAAAGAACTGCAATCAACCGTAACGTAGAACCCAAAATTCAGTCGTCGGTGTTTATAATTCTGTCTCATGTTATTTTCAAATTTATCAAGATGTAAATCTGAGATAATCAGTCAAATTAGTTTGAATTAAGTTGGAAGAGAGAGAGACAGAGAGAAAGAGAGCGAATAAAAAAAATTTAAAAAAAATAATAATAAAAGACACCTATATAGAGAAAGGAGTCGGCAAGGAAGAAGAAATTTAAAGTGGAACAACTGGCGCGTGTTTGTCAACAGAAAAATTAAATCGGTTTCTTTTATATTTTCTAACTTTCATGCAATATAATAAAGATGTAGTAATCAGGTGCAGTAAATCTTTAGGAGCGGTAATAGGTTAAGCAATGTTTACTTTTCTCATTACAAAAATAATTAATTTTCTATACGGGGATTTTATTTTATTTTTTAAAACGAGGTATTTCATATAAAAGACGCATAACTCGAAAATACCAATTAGTGCTCAGGCTAATCTAATTTTGATGGTTCAGGAAGTACTCAAAATAGAGGATTTTGGAAAACGAAGTTACAAATTGACCTCATAATTAACATGGAGAACAAATTCAGCGAGCATTAGTAATGCATGACATGGAAATCCCACACACAAAGCAATGCTTCTACATTATCCATA
The DNA here is from genome assembly GCA_027725995.1 of Rhynchospora tenuis. Taxonomy (NCBI): domain Eukaryota; kingdom Viridiplantae; phylum Streptophyta; class Magnoliopsida; order Poales; family Cyperaceae; genus Rhynchospora; species Rhynchospora tenuis. The sequence goes on from CM050889.1 coordinate 83,473,512, forward strand.
CAAACCACTTTTTCGTATATGTACATCAAACCACACCACCAACTCAACTCCAAATCAGATTTGGAGACCGACAACCCTTACATCAAATAAAGAGAAAACAACTAAAGCCAAAAGTAAGCGCAATCCAAAAACAAGGAATAACCAAAGGCACAGTTTGAGAAAATACAACTTAGTGCAATTAGGACTCACTCCCAAGTAACTCCCCCTCAACCTCCACCCCAGTTCCACACACACCAAACCTAAATCCAACTACAATTCGAAAGCCTGATAAACCTGATATGGTAACAACCTAATGCTCCCCTGTCATATCCCCGACCAACTCTGAGCTGGTGGTGCTGCGCTGGCCCCAGCTTGATCTACTTGAATTTACCACTCGGCTATCAATGCTCTCAACCGGTAGGTTCTCCCGGGTTATTGGTTCTGGGTCAGAAAGCCGGGCATCCTTCTCATCCAGCAAGCCACCCAAGCCTACTTCGAGGTCACGGACTGGGTCCACAGCAGACCGGGGCTCATCCCAGGTGACAGGCTTGCGGGCCATCTCGAGGTCCCCCATAGATTTGCCCATGTTGGGGCTCATGAAGCCACCAGCCCCGCCACCAGGGGACCTGGTCTGGTTTGGATGCAGACTTGATTCCCGTGACACCCGTGCCCGGAAGTTGTTCTTTGAAGGAGGGATTGGGGAGAAGAAAATCTCCATGAAGTTGTTGAATATGCCCCTGTTATACGGGTTGACACGTCTATCGTATCTATACCTAAAATTCTCGTATGTTGTCTACAAAAAACAAAAGAACACAATATTAAGGAAAATATTATACTTTGCAAATCTGACAAATACATAAAGCAAATAGATTTGCATTTATCGAGCATAAGCCCATGCAAATCTTGTGGATGATCCCTTAAAGAAAGAATTCTTCTTAAATAATTTAGCAAAAGCTAATTTGATATGATTACACATTGATGCTGTGAAATAGAGTGGTTGCCCAATATGCAAAATTTACAGAAGTGCATGTGCATTCTTCTGAGTACCAAAAGAGCAAAGAAAACAGATGAAGATGATTGATAACTGTGGGCTAAGTATTCTGTTTAGTTAAAAAATTAAAACAAAACAGAAGATACACATAATGATTACCTGGTTGGTGCTCATGAGGTAGAAATGAAACACGGACAAGCCACCAACAAACCACACACACACAAAACAATAGATGATTAGGACAATGGAAGCAGGTGTTTTGGTCATAGCATGCCAAATAGTAATATCTTCAGAATTCTTGATCTTCACAATGTAGACCCAGCAAAAGGAGAACACATAAATGCAGAGCAGAGTTGTAGAGAAGACAAACATATAGAAGAAGCGGTAGTTTCTCTGGAATAAAGAACATAGATAAATAAATCAGAAACCTAAGTCAACCAGTACTATTCAGCATGTGTAGGTTTGGCTACTATTCACCAGTACTCTTTGTTGTGCCAAGTGTGATACATTACGGAAATAATCATATTAAATTCTTGGCAAATGCATATTATGTATGTTTACAAAGGTTGCACCACATGCTACTAGTACATCGGACTGTAAAAATACCAACTAATACAGTACCATCTAATCACAATTGTGACCAAAATCCTTGAATCTAAATTAAGCATACAGCCACAGATAAACAGCAAGCACTCAACAAGGGAAAAACAATTTGACATTATCATGGGAGTACATGTAAATACAGAAGTATATACTGTAAAATTTCCTGAACCAGGTAAAAACCAAAGCTTGGGAATCTAAATTCATATATAAAAACACCATTGTATCCCTATCAAAAGCAAAACGAGCCTACCAAAAAAACAAGAATAAATACATATGACTAAATTTAACAAATTTAAAATTCTGTTGGGGATACAAGAAGAACTCACCAATCCAATGCATTGGCCAACCCAGGGACAATGATGATCAAACCTCTCAACACAGTTATTACAAATTGAGCAGTGTGAACACCTAGGAGGCCGGTATAGCATGCATGTGTCGCAATATTTGATTTTAACAATGGTGCCATTTACGTTTATGTCCTTGGTGCGTGGCAGCCTGAGTTGCTGTGGCGTGCCACTCGGCCCTGTATCAGCACTGCCAGCCTCAAGTGGCTCAGGCTCAGGCGGGTGCGCATTGCGAGGAATTATCCCGGGGTCACGCCCAGAAGTGAAAAGCAGCAATGTCAAATCCTATATTAGTAAAAAAAAAAAAAAAAAATGCTTAAATGATGCCTGTTACAAAGAAAACATGAGGTATAATTTGCAGACTTCTACCTTACCAAGTAAAGAAAGAAGCAGCTTTTACTTTTGAACGTGCAATATAAAATTTGAATTCTAAAGCCACTACGTAAAATGATGTCCCTTAAGCATTATTATGGTTGAGACCTTTAAGATTCAAGTTTATTGATTTGACACATTCAAAATTTTGTTGCATGTTCAACAGAGAAAAGATTCTAACTTTTTAAAAAAGACAAATTTGCATCCTAAATTTGGTTCTATTCAATAGCATAAATGTATCTCACATTTTCGTTACCAGCAAAACCCAGTTGCCAAATTGTAAGGTACAACAACCAAAACAAATTCAACTGCAACACCATAGCAATATTATTTACAAAAATTAAAAAACTGACCAGAAACACAAGATCCGACTGATTTGAGACCTAAATCAACCTGAGAGTTGACAGTTGTTAATCTCAATACAAACCCAACCAATTCCAGCTAAAGCCCAAACAAATTGTGAAACTCAATAAGCAACAGCCATAGTCATTTAAAGGGTTATGCTCACATTTTACAAAGGCTCTTGATTTCACAGAACAAGGACAGAAACAATTGTGAAACTTTATATGGATTAATCCCCCAACGCCAATAGTTTTGATACATTGTTTGCATATGATAGGAAAGTGAGGTCCTTGCAATAGTGGTACCACAACACCCCATAGCAAAAAGTTCATAACTTATAAGAACCTCAGTTCTTGATGACACAGTCCAGTCTGCAACATCACATATTCCTTGTGCTGTTGAGTTTTAATTAAGGCAAGTCAAACTATTAGTCCTAAGAAGGGCCTAACAACATCAATACTTTGTAGGCTCTCCAGATCACTATCTTTACCCAATCCATCCTTAATAAAGGGGGAAAAGTGTGCCTAAAATTTGGTCTGCTGTGCATTTTTCCTGAACAGTCAAACCCCACCCTACCCAAATGTACAAAACAAAAAAAAATACATACAAAAAATGAAGGAAAGAGATAGTCAGCATAATCTGAAACCTGCCTCATCTATGCAGACAACGCTCTAAGAGCTAATGGAAATGAACTTATTTTCTGTCACCATTAACTAGGATGAAAAAGGAGAACTTTAACATGAATAAAAAATACAGACAAACAAAAGAAAAAAAAGGAGGGGGATAAGACGTGGAAAGGAGAGAGGAAGACGGCAACGAAAAAAATAATAACTCTCTCATTCATGACCTCCATTCTCCAATTCACTGAATTATGTAAATATTAATTCAGCGCCTCTCTTTTCCAACTTATAGGTAACAAAAGCAGAAATGTATTGAAAAGAGGGAAAGAACACTTACATAGATGGTGAAGACAACAGCAATGACCATGATGGAGATGCCACTGTGATGAGAGAAATCATTCATCAAATGCCGTGCCACAAAGACACAAAAGAATGCAACCGGCGCCACGATTAGAAAAATTGTCAGAAACAATGATCTCACATCTGGCCCAAATATGAACCTCCCTTGAAGGAAGAACACCTAAAAGATACATATAAAACATAGCTTTTTTCAACAAAATAAACTGCATATTTGAGAACTAATACAAGTAAAAAGGAAGCATTATTTAGACATAATAGCATTATTAAGAAATAATTCTGGTTAAATTGGGTGATATTGAAGCTCTCTACATTGAGGGTGTTAAATACTTTATGCGCCAACCAAGAATGATGCAAATGATGTTCTCACACATATTTTCAACATCAAACTGGAATAGTTGAATTATGGGTAAATATGGAGAGTTGAATCAAATACAGTGGTTTGTTCTGCAATATGTAGAGTGTCAGAACATAATCAGGTATTAGAAAACTCATATTTATCTTCAAAAAAAATTGATAAACAAAGGCACCCTGCTATATCAGCCACTAGATTTTAGATAGACAAACACCATACATTTTAATTGTTGATCTCACAACAATACCTCCATGTTACTCTGTTAAAATATAGCTATCTTTTCACAGAAAGCACTTTAAAACATATTGTGGCAGTTCGGTAGCAAAAAATTCAAGCTCCCAAAACACAGAAGATAGACAATTTTGCAAAGGAAAAAGAATGATGCAATTTTTACTTGCATATGGAAACATGACATGAGTACCTTCAACAAATTGAAAACATAAAATTGCTAATACATGCTGCAGCCATCACTTCACCAAAACTGTTTACTTAAGAAACAAGCTACCCTTTTAACACATTGAACCAACTGAAACACAAAAATCAATCCCCAACTCCTCTGAAGAAACTACAAAATAGGCAAGGATTTTGCCCTTTTAATGGCCATTTAATATTTACCCAAAAAGAGTATACAATAACTAATGAGAATAACACTATAATTACAAAACCGCACAAACTGATTGGATCCAAAACCCCACTAGCAACAATTCTCAATTCTACCAGCAAAAAAGCATAAAAACATTTCATTTCCAAAATTAACTAAAACACCAAAATGAGGTGGACACCTCCTCCAGCAAACTAATAACTTGGTTCAACACAAAAGATATCAACTGTGACAGCAAAACTACTCCAGATCCAAAACCTGGAAGAAATAATTGAGATAACAAACCCATATTTGAGAAAGATGGACTCACATTACTCCCCTTCCAGGCCTCGAAAACCCTGGGCGCCACGCGGTCGCCTGCACCATCAGCACCCGCGTCCAGTCCTCTAGGTGGAGGCACCCCATACATCTTTCTTTCCTCTTCTTCAATCCAACCAAACAACCTACTACACCAGACCAGATCCCCTTCTCAAGCTCAAAATCTAAGAACCCAAATCGCAACCGATCGATCTGAACCTACCAAGCGCTAAGATGCGCGCTTTCGTGCGCCGCCGCGGCTGGTGCGACCAGAAACACAGAGAGAGAGAGAGAGAGAAGAGAGAAGAAAGCGAGTCAGAGAGAAAGAAAGGGATCGAAAGTCGAGAGAGAGAGAGAGAGAAACGGACAGCAGAGAATGCTTTTTTCGAGAAGTGAAATTTCGACTGGGTCTATTGCTTTGACGTCGAATGGTCAGTCGCTGGAACTGGGGCCTACTTTAAGTTGAGTTCTATTGGTCTATGGTTCGAGGTTCGAGCTCGCTTGGTGCGTAGTGTAGTATTTATTTTTTGTCCATTTGACAGCCGCTGTCAAATTTTCAAAAAAAAAAAGTATTTATTTTTTGTAGACAAAATGTTTCAGCAGAAAATTTCCAAAATATCGGACGCTGATGAAAGCGGAAAGTCAGTCCACACTTGGTCTGAAATCTTGCGTTGCTTATTTAGTTTATTATAGCGTTTTATTTTGACTAGGCTATTTTTTTTTTTGGGATTTTTTGAAAATATATATATTTATTTTAAAAAGTTAATAAATATTTTTATGACTAATTTTGTATTTAGCGAATTTCGAATTCAAGGAAATCTTGTTTTTAAAGAAATTATAGAGAGATAAGTTGCGTGAAAAAAATTATGCAAAAAGCACAAAAGGAGTTGCATTATTACAAAAAAAAAAAAAACTTATTTTACTTTAGAAGCGTCAAACATAAATATTTTAAACAATAAGATAATTATGGAACATGCGAGCCTTGGAATCTAGATAAGCAACTCGAAAAAAAATTAAGTTATTTATGAATTTGTAATCTAAGAAAAAAATAATATTTTTTTGTTATTGAAATATAAGTATATGACCTTTCAACTTTACTATTCTTCAACCGGAAAGTTACCACACAACAAAAATTCGGTCCAAACTTTATAGGTCCCTTTTTGAGTTTTGATATGTAATCATGGTGTATCATTTTCAATCGATGAATAATTGGTTCTGACTTGTGAGTAATTATTAAGGTAAACCATTTGAATTCAACTACTGTGTAATTTAAAGTTCAGATATTGACTCTTGATGTTGATGGCAAGGAAATTTTGGATTATGAAGTATGATAGAACATTTGTTTTTTAAAATTTTACAGATATCGTTGTTCTTTTTAGTTTTTTTATCGATTAGAGAAAAACCAACCTCTTTTATAATATATTTTATACTACAATAATAGATAATAAATACAGCGCTACTTAAAATAATTTTTGCTTAAGTGTGGAAAATGACTAGTTAAAATTGCATATCTTGTTGGTCCCAAGGTTTAATATGTAGTAGACATTTGTTTAGAAGGCATTGGCAAGCTTCTTATTTAATAGCAAGAAGGGCAGAAATTTGGTGAACTCCAGCTTAGCAAATTTGTAAAGTTGAATTAGACTAACAAAATTTTTAATTAAATATTTGACAAGAAAGAGGTTGTTCTACTAGGATTCTAGTTTGCTAGAACAATTTTGACTTTTGTAATTTGAAGCGGTGCGCTTCGTTTAATTCACTACTTATTTCTAAGAAAGAAATAGTGCAATATTTTAAGTTATATTGATAATTTGATATTTTCATGATTCAAGGCCACTGATTGAACGGAAATTTCTTTTCGCTTGGAATCGGTGTAACAAAAGCTTCGTGGAATAGTCCAAAAAAAGACAAGATTGTATTGTATTCGTGGAATAGTTCAAAAGAAGAAAAAACTTTATGCAAAATTGTGGGGCGTAAACACGAACAAAAAAACAGAAGTGTTTTTGTTGTGGCTTTAAGACAAGATTGTATTGTATTCGTGCTGTTGTGCAATTTGATTTACTTTAGTAGATTACGAATTGTATTGTGGTATGCACGAGAGTGTTTTAAAATAAATTTTATGAAATTATATATATGTGTGATCCTTGGTATTGTGACATTGGTCTAATCTAATTACAAGTAGGACCAACCAGTCAACCACCGCATATGTCATTGTACTTGCTTTTAATTATAAATATTCGTTATATTAACAATATCAAATATCGTTCTAACTATGGTTATTTTGCATTTATTTTGAAAGAACACCTTCATCCTTTCATACTGCTTTATAAAGAAAAAAAATATATAAATATATATATTTGATGTGTCTAAAGTGTAAGAAAAGTTATATAGAATAAAATAACTTAAACTTTTCTGAGAAAATTCTCCCATGGCTTTTCTTTAAGTATATGAAAACTCAAAAAAAAAAAAAAAAAAAAATCTTTTGCGCCGAAATTTAGTTGGATCAATTTAATGAACTTGGGTTTTAATTGTTAGAGCAATCTACAACTCATCATTGTAATGCATGCCACTATTTTCCTGCTGCAATTCCTTTCATAATTAAGTAAGACATTTCTCATTAATTGGAATATTCCCGGTGTCCTTTCCTTTTAAAGATGTTTATGCGATGGACCTTTTTTTTATACGAGGGCTCAAAACAAACTCATAATCAATTACTACACAAATGCAACTCCATTTACGCACAAATTATAAAAAATAAAGACTGCAAATCTGTCCTTGTTCCTGTGTCAATAAAGACTCCCAACTTCGAAGTATGTTTTTTATTTCTCTAAGAAAAATGATTGTAACTTTGAACCGATCTCCTCTTACACCAAATAAAAATGAGAATGATCAGTTTTGAGAAAAGGAAAGAAAGATCAACAAATTTAATCAATTGCTCAAGCTCTCAACCTATACACCCATACACAACTAAGCTAATTGGTGTCTTGGGATTTCAGACTAACACTAGCAAATATTTACCCTTACTTTCCTAATCAAGTTGGTTGAAAAAAATATATATATATTTTTATCCTCATTATCTTTTTGTTAGAAACCAATATTATCATTTTACCCTTGGTTTCTCTACCCCTAAATAAAAATAATAATAACATCACTGCACTTCAATCTAGAAATAAAAATTATAAAATGCTTCATATCGTGTTAAAATGAAAACTTATATCGTATGGTTTCTGAAAAGAAAAAGGAATTAATATAGTATTAGATTCTATTATTATTTCGGAAAGTAAGAGATAAATAATTATTTTAGTTTTTTAATAAAATTAAAACTAACTGAATTATTCTAATTAAATGAAAAGCAAAAATATGCAAACATTTTTTGAATTTTGATCTAAAAAATAAATTTGTAAAATTTTCAAAAAAAAAAAAAAGAAATCTTGTTTAATATGTGAGCTATTGGTCTTTTTTAAAAGCTTAGTTCGGTCAAACCGAACCAACTGTTTCATATCTTTTTGCGATTTCTATTTAGTATCTATATAGTCCCCCAGTAGGTATGGAATTTGTGGTACATAATTAGTTGCCTGGCGACTAAGGCTCGAACGAGAGCTTTTTGTTGAATGACACCTATTATAACTACAAGTTCCATGTGTTAATTATCACATAACTCGCCCCACAATTATACACCACAAAATAAAAAGCAGGAATATTATTCATACATCCATGACTTTTTACATATTTTGGTGAGACTCCTTGGATTTAACGACTCAATTGGCCGCTTCGACTTGTCGTTTTGCTGGAGAAATTAACACCACTACATGACCTAATTGATTTTATGCACGGTCTTAAGCTTGAGCGACTTACAATTAAATTTATAAAAAATTTTGACGATTCAAAAGGTAAGGGACAAATATATTGGTTGATTAGTCACGAACTAAATCCAAAAAATACCAAAACCCAAACCAAATATATAATTTTATTTTGTATGACTGCTTCTTAGCGCCCCCCCCCCCCCCCCCCCCCCCCCCCCCCCCCCCCCAATACATTTATCCACTACAAAATAGCAAAACTATTCAGAAAAACAAATATAGGTGCAAGCTCAAAAACCTGGACATTAGAGATCGAGTCGGTGGCCAATACAGCTTATCTTAAAGGGTGTCATTTAGCATAAATTACCTCTTTATCTTTATCTTAATTCATTTACTATACTATTGCTTGGCAGGAGTAAGGTGTATTAGGCGTTAATTCACCTTTACTCCTCAGACCAAACACTGCGTGAACTTTTAGTTCGGTCTTTGCCTTTTGGTGGTTTTAATGCATAATATCAATTTGTTAATTTCTATTATTTTCATGCAAAATAGCATACTTTGCTTTTTGACTAGTGCAATAAAATTAAAGAGAGATAAAGGTTAAATCACTGAAAATTAATAATATATATAAATAGTCAAGTAAGTAGATGAAATGATTTTGAATAAAAAAACAAATTGTTCTTTATGTATATTATGTTAACAAGTGAAAGAAGAAAAAACAATTGTTAAAAAATTGCAGGATTTAGTATTTAAAATTTAGAGTATATACTGTTGTATTTTATTACTTTGTTTTATCTCACAATAAGTATGTTTATTTAGCACCTTAAAAGACTTGTATCATTAACAAAATACTTGTCAAATAACACATAATTATCATCGTAAGTAAAGGAAAATTATCTTAAAAGGCAATTTTATTTCTAGAACCTCAGAGTCATTGCTTTAATATTATTCATAGGAACTTGGTATAACAGAAACGTCAACCAATTTATCATCAATAATGCAAAATATGACAGGACAAAATGGAACGTTCAACAAATTTTAAGACCAGATCAAACGTCCTCAAGATATGACTACCAGCTTAATTGTTAATAAAGAAAAGAAAAGCGTTTGTCGAAAAGTTTCTCCAGCCAAAGTTATATATTTCGGCAAAAATCACATAAGTTTCCAATAACATCGTCTTTTCTAATTAAGTTAGGACTTATACAATACGGATTATTAGATCTAAGAACAAAAGAAAATTTCTATTTAAGATCGACAACAAATAAATTAAATTAAAAGAGTTCTGCTCTAGGAGACCATTCACTGAAAGGGACGCACTGTCTATCTTCTTCTTTTTTCCATATGAATTTACGTTATGACAAATCAAATTTATGTCAAATTTAATAGCTATGGGGACGTTTGCATCATGTAAGAATAAAATTAAGATTAGTCGGAGTAAAAAATATTATTCCTAAACAATTAAAAATAATTTTTTTGGAATCTAGATTGTTATTTTTAAATGATTTAACATACGGATTAATTTTTTATTCCTAAGGTGTTTGAATCATATTCTTAATGTGGATTAAAAAGTTATTGGGACAACTTTTTAATCCAGATTAAAAAGATGATCCAACTTCTCTAAAAATAAAAAATTTAATCCGGACGTTGGACCACTTAAAAATAATATTCTAGATCCCAAGAAACTTATTTTTGATCATTTAGGAATAATATATTTAATCCCAATAACTAATCCTAATTTTATTGTTAAATGACCAAACCATCCTGTATAAATAAAACCTCTTTTAATATATTATAATGATATTCGGCTCCTTCCAACATCACATTCTGACTCGGCTACTGTCAGAGATGGTCAAACTAAACCATCAATTATATTGTGATTTGGTTTCTCTGACTTGTGTTCTCGTTTTCATAAATATGTACGTTATTCTGACAGATCCTGAAACCATTCTAAATTCTTGCGTAATTAAGAATGAAATTAAATGGAAATTAAACATTTTCTTGTGATATGGAAAATCTGAACAAAATTCTTGCTATGCATTTTTGGTTGAGTATTAATTGCATATCACCTCCTTTTGGATAACTGGGCCTGGGAGAATCCAAAAAACATTTGAAACATTTCATAATTCCCTACTCCAGCCACACTATTTGATAACTGGGCCTGGGAGTATATGTTGCATAATCCATAGTTTAGCATTCTTTCCGAATTTAAACTTTTTTCGACCTGCAACACCGCCCCCCCGGGACATAGAGTACTTAAACACTCAAACCCTATTATTCATTGTAACTACTCTTATATTAAAATATGTTGACAGTTATGTGGTTGACTTGACTAGATTTTCTCAACAATCAGAGGAAAAACTTTATAACATAATAGACCTTAGTGGGATAACAATATAACTTTTTAAAACAACCTATAGATCTCGGATCCAGATCCTGTGTCGCGCGGCACGCGTGTAGCGCACAGGATCTGGACCCTTCGTGAAATCCGACGGTTCTGAGATCTCTGCTGCCAGTCCCCACTCACGATGGCTTATCGGATTGCGTTTGCGTCCGTTACGTACGGATCCGCATCCTCGATCTGCTCCCAGTCTCCCACTCCTCGATCAATGGCTAGGCTTCGTGAAAGCGAAGTAAATCGAAGTGGATGACTCCTCCGAAACTATCTCCCTCTCGATCCTCCACCTCTTCTCTGCCGATTGAAGCAAATCGCAGGAAATCGAAGCAACTCGAAGCAAACTCTAGTTCTTCGTGCGTTATTGTACAGAACCGAACACTGGTACAACTGTGTACCATTTTAATCTTACATTTAAGTTAAATAGATTATAGCTACTATCCCAAGGGAATTTCTCTCCTGGCTCGCTATTCTCCTGGTTACTGTTAGGTTCTGATGTTTTATTTTCCTTTTCATTTTTTGCTTGTTTTGTTTCTGGTTACTGTTAGGGCCAGAGGCTGCTATGGAATTAAGCCTTCAGGCTGCTATGCGTTGGTCTAATTTGTACAAGTTCCCATAAGTATGAGATGACATCTGACATGATTCACATTGTTATCTTTTCCATTTTCTCTACCAATAATGTTTGAGTTACATCTCTCTCTACACACATGAAAATCTTTATAAACAAAGCATAAAGATGCATCTATTTCACTATGTACTGTGATTCAGGCTCATAAAGAACAACATAGCTCCAATTTCAAAGGAAAACGCAGCAAATCGCTGGATACGGGAACAGAGATGTGGCTTTGTATGATGTGCTCGCAGGAAGGAGACGGTCTCTTCCTGCTAATATCGGAGAAGTTTGAAAGAAATCGCAGCAAATCGCTCGATACGGAAACGAAGGTGTGGCTCTCCTGGCTCTCTCCAATTTTTCCTCCAATTTCATCAACTCCCATTCCTTTTTTTTTTTTTTTTTGATTTTCATGGTTTTTGGATCAAAGCACGCAGAGGAACAAAGCCTAATAAAACCCGATAAGGCAGATATCGAGTGGGAGCGGAGAGAAATATCTTCAACCGTCTGATTTCACGAAGGGTCCAGATCCTGTGCGCTATACGCGTGCCGCGCGACACAGGATCTGGATCCATAGATCTCTGCCTATATCATCCAAAAAGAATCAGTGCCGATAAGTGCAATCACCTTCTAAGGCAATCACGCAATCAGCATCCGAACAATAGAAAAAGCGCTCAACTCTTCCTTTCCGAAAATAGAAAACACGTCCGCGCGATCTCTTGTCCGCACGTGAGAGCTCTTCACCCTTCCCCTCCCCTCTCTTCCTCACGCGATACGAGCGCACCCCTCCCCTCTCGCGTCTCTGTCCCGTCACGCTCCCTTCTCTCGCGCCTTTCTCCCACCGCGCACCTTCCACTAGCGCCTCCCTACCCTAGCGCCTCTGTCTCTTTATATGTGAACTTATTAGTTACTCCCTTCACATTATGTAGTTACTCCCTTATACTAATAATTTACTCTCTTTATGGTCAGTAGTTACCCTCTCAAATAAACTACATATTTGAACTTACTAGTTACTCCATAGTACTATTTTAGTTACTTCCCTGTACTCATTATTTACTCCCTTCATAGTGTTTAATTACTCCCTAATAAAGTTACACAAAGAGTTATTACTTACTCTTTTGTACTATTTTAGTTACTCCCTTGTACTCGTTATTTACTCCCTTCATAGTGTTTAATTACTCCCTAATAAAGTTACACAAAGAGTTATTACTTACTCTCTTGTACTATTTTAGTTACGCCCTGTGCTCGTTATTTACTCCCTTCGTAGTGTTTAATTACTCCCTAATAAAGTTACACAAAGAGTTATTACTTACTCGCTTGTATTATTTTAGTTACTCCCTTCATAGTGTTTAATTACTCCCTAATAAAGTTACACATGGAGTTATTATTTACTCCCTCTTACTATTTTAGTTACTCCCATGTACACGTTATTTACTCCCTTTATACTGTTTAATTTCTCTCTAATAAAGTTATACGAAGAGTTATAACTTACTCCCTAGTATTATTTTAGTTACTCCCCTATACTCGTTATTTACTCCCTTCGTAATATTTAATTACTCCCTAATCTCCTGTACTTGTTATTTTACTCTCTTATAGTAGGAGAACCAGATCTGAAGAAATGAGAAAAAAAGGGAGAGGAGAAAGGAGAAAAGAAAAATTATCACAAGAGAGGAAAACCAGATCTGAAGAAAGGAGAAAAAAAAAGGAGAGAAGAAAGGAGAAAAGAAAAATTATCTCAGAGAAAAGGAGAAGAAATGGTCAGAGATAGAAGAAAGAGGAAAGAAGAAAGGAGAAAGAGAAGGGAGAGATAGGAGAAGAGGAAGGAGAACCCGGATGAGAGAAGAAGTGGAGCGAGAGAGGAGAGTCGCGTGTCTCTGCGCGAAGGAAGAGAGGATTGGGCGTTCTTGCGCGTGTGAGGTTGAGAGAGGTGATCGGAGGGGAGCGCGTGAGGATGAGGGTGAGGGTGAGGAGAGAGTAGGCGCACCTGTCTGATTGCTTGATTGCGCTAGATATTGATTGTGTTAAGTAATTTCCAAAAAGAATATATACATCTCTCTCTCTCTCTGATGGGCCTAAATCGAACCCAAATATATGGTACTTTTGGGCTGAAAGGCAAGAAAGCAGCTTACAGACCCAACATGCCTTCATAGTTACTTCATAGTATGCAAGACGAGAGATTTATAGGTCAACGCAAAGAAAGGTTACATTCCCAGCGATCTGTTTTAGTCGTATATTTGTGTTTGTTATTTGCTATACTTTTCGTATCCAAGGTAGCATACAAGATGAAATTTACAAGAACATAACCAAAAAATCGCTTGTTTACTGGTCTTCCTTTGCACTAGTAATATTTGGGATTGGATTAATAGGTTTAATAACTGGTACTTTGGGATTAGATTAATAGGTTTAATAACTGGTAGGGATTTTTTTGGACAATGAATTAACGAGACAATCTTTACAATTGAAAAAAAAAAATCTTTAATTTTGAAATGCCACTTCTGTAATATGATACTGTCTTCATGTATTATGCACATTAAAAATGATGAAAATTATGCAAGTTTTATTGTTCAGCAATAGTGTAATTTTGTAACGATTCGATTCAAAATTGATTATCTTTTTGTGAAGTACCAAATAACATTTAACTTGCATTAAAAGTTTCAACAAAACCAAAATATAAGGCCGAAAATACGTTTATATATTTTTTTTAACTTTAAGAAGTTCATTGACTTAATTTAGAAAAAAAAAAAAAAAAAAAACGTTAAAGCTCTCAAGCTCATGGTTGTCAATTATCCCACCTTTGCAACATAGACCTTTGATTTCAATTTATCATAAAAAAAAATATGTTTTTTTAATAGTGAAAATTAGCAATGCAACTGCAGGTGGGGGTATATGAAGCAGAGGAAGACCTTTTAAAACCAGTTGGAAGGTTTAAGAGTGTTGTTGCTGTTGGGTATATATCGGCATGATAACTATGTTAGAACTATTTGTCATTTTTCTGGTACCTTAGATTGATACCAGACGGAATCTTTAAGCACTTCTTATAAGAATTATTAGGTTCTGGTTGTTAAGTAGTTAATATCAGCAGTAGTACTAATAATACCCTTAAAAAAGAGGTACCAAATGTTTATAGTACTATTATAATTTTTAAATGTAGTCGTATACTTATTTCAATGAATTAAAGGATCCATTCACTTTATTAAAAAAAAAAGGACTTTATGACTAACGTTTATAAATTCTGTTGGAAAAAAAAATGACTAAAAATTTTTTAAAACCATAAAGCATAACTTCTTTTTTTTTATTGAGTAGCTGTATTTTCTTGCTACTTCCAATTTATCCTTCTTTTTACAAAATTCTGTACACAGTACTGCCACATAAAAGCATAGAAGTAACATTGTGCGGTTCTGTCTGAGAAAGATGACAAAAACTCAATACAAATTAAAAAAAATGTAAAATGCCACAAATTTTCATGAACACTTGAAATGAAAATATCAGGCATGATTAATGCAACATTTGGAGTCTTTTACCTGTAAAATAACATCTACCAATTAGAATCAACAAATTATTAACTTAATGGAAAAAAGAAAACCAAAAAGCCATGTTTTTCCCTCGTTAATTCAATCAGGTCTTTTTCATAATAATTTAAATAAGAGACTTACTCCAATGCTATCACTGTTTCTTCTTTGACAATTTTGGTCCAACATTTCTAAATGAGTGCTTGATTACATGGTACTACCGTACTGATTGTCTAGCCAGAAACCAGATATATTAGTAATTAGATTATCAATCTTTTGCCGACGAGGGTATATGTGTAAAATCAGATATATGTGAAGATTTTGCTGAGAAAATATGCAGAAGCATTTTACTTGGTCTTTCTCAATTCTTTCTGCACAAGAGTCCGGTTCTCATCCGTCATGCTGTCCCTTGCAAATTAATTTTGTCTCTAATACCAGTTAATGACTATTTTGAAACTTGAATTTATTTGCGAAACGTAGAAGCTAGCACTCGAATAACATTATTTTGCTAATTCGTCCAAAAGTCAGAATCACGCTGTTCTCATATCAGCACTATTTCCGTTATTTCAATTCTTTATCCAAACACAACTATATCTGTACCAGTGACGATGCCACGGCGTATAAATTTATAATAAATAAATATATATATTAAAAAAACAAGAAACTTGATAATAAGCAATATGGAAGATAAGTGTGACGGGCGTTTAAAAAACAAAGTAAAAACCTAATTTATTTATTTTTATAGAGAGAACCTTTTTTTTTCATAAACATATCTACCTCTTCTGCAATTAGCCCTACTTGATTGAACGTGAACGGTTCATATTTTATTTCTTAAATTGTGAAATGAAAAGGTGAGAGTAGCATGGGTTTGTTTTTTAAAGCCAATGAGAAATTCATTTTAATTTCAAATTTTAAAATTCAACCGTCTCTCTTCTTAATTCATATGAATATAACTAATAAAGTTAAACTTTCATAAATATTGGGATTTATTTGAAAAATAAGAGCAATAAAAAAATATGACGCAAAATGGCGCAATAAAAAAAAAAACCCAACCAATTTCCAATTTTGCACTTCTAATATTACATTTATTAACAAAATTTTTATATATCTCATGTCATTAAGAAGGAATATAAAATAATATCATGCCATAATGCAGCCTAATATTTAATGTCCGGGATAATTTGTCTCACTGTATAAAGTTTAAACATTAATTGATTGTAGACCTTAATTCTAACCTGCTCTTCAAATAATTGCTTCTACTTAAGTACCAAACAATAGCTTGAGAGTTGAAACCATGAGAGAGAGCGCTACAGCATGCATACAAAAGCTTTTAATGCGCCATTAATGGCAGAGAGAGAGTCAGCTGGACCTGCCTCATCTCTTCCTCTCTTTCTCTCTCTACAATTGCTGGAAAAGCGTGCTTCATTAGGAAACTGTGCTTCTTAAATACATGAGACCATAAAACAAAAGAAAAATAAAAGGAAGCAGAGACCCATTTCAGCCTCTCTCTTTCTCTCTCCCTCTTAAATTTTCTTCTTAGAAAAGCAAGAGACCAATATCTCTTCTTCCTGCTTTCAAATCCTTTCTCTACTTCTCCTCCATTGCTATCATGCGTCACTTCGTTTTAGAGCGAGAAAGGGCTTTTGGGTTTGCATTTTAGAGTGAGAAGCATCTTCTTTTTATATCTCAGGTAGATTTTTTTTCTCATGATCATATTTTTTCTCTCAAACATCTTTTGTTGTTTGGTTTCCATCCCTTGCTTACATAGAAAGAGCTCTAGTAAGAAAAAGGTAAGAGCAATATAACTTTTTGATCTTCTGTTCTATTGACAAATGCTCTGTCACTCTCTACCAATTTTAAGTTGTAAGCTTTTATACTTTGATTTCACACCATCTCATGTTCATTCTTAGTGTACCTTTCTCGGTTAATTTTGCAAAAAAGAAAGCTCGTCTGATCTCTTTCCGAATCTAGAACTTGTCCGTTCAGTTGGTAATCTAAAGTTCTTAACTGAAAGGCATGGTTAATACAGAGAGAGACTATTTTTAGTTATAACCTTATCTACTAATTATTCTCAAATTCCTGCCTCCACTGGCATCTGCGTAATTCCAAAAGTAATCTTTTCAAATAAAAAGTCGTCCTTTATCAATTATATTTTGGCTTTTTCACTGCCTCACTTTGTAATGTCAAATTGCAGTCAAACTTCTCTATTGCCCTTTTTTCTATGAAGAAAAACGTGGTCAAACATTTCATTTAGTGCATGACGTTGGAACTTGAAAACATCTCTCTCTCATTTACAGCTCACATAGAAGCCTAATATATGCTTGTGCATGTGCTCTCTTCTTTCTGGTCTTTATTTTATTTCAGATACTATTTCTCCAAGCTGTAATATTTTTAAAAGAAATACAAAAATGATTTGATTTTTTTCCTTTTTTGGAAGTTAACTGTGTTTACTTTCATGCCACGATAGCAGCATGGTATGCTATTCAGCATCGTATGGTACAATCAGTTTTTTGTATTTTCTTTAAATTTTTAATAAATTTGTATTCTGGCATACTGGCATAGTTATAAACTTTAGGAAACATATTTGATCCTTCTTGCTTTGACCCTTGATTTACCCCTCCACTCCATATCATCCACCACCTATGCTTATTGGGGGTTACTGTTATGTAGGGCCTTTGCTGGTAACAAAAATAAATATACAGCTGAATACTGGTACATATACCATGTACATGACCTTAATTTGTTTCCTGGAACTTAAATAAGGATTAATGTGCGGTTATTATTGATCAACAAATGCACCCAGATAAACCAATAAATTAAAATTTTTAAAATCCTTCTTTTATATAATCCTGACTGCCGCTCTTTTTAAAGCTAAGTAAAATCAATGATTTCTTTATTGATGTTCTTCATGTATTAATTTTGCATTTATTCAAGGAATGTATAAAAATCAATTGCAAGAGCTAGCCCAAAGAAGCTGCTTCAACCTCCCATCCTATGCCTCGATTCGTCAGGGTCCAGACCATGCACCTCGTTTCAAGGCCTCAGTCACATTTAATGGTGAGACATTTGTGGGACCCAGCAACTGTACAACACTACGACAGGCTGAGCATGCTGCTGCCGAGGTGGCACTCTCCAGTTTGTCCAATCGGGGCCCCTCCAAATCGCTCACAGCCAAAGTCCTTGTAAGATCTCCTCTAGTTATTTCGGCTGTTAGCTTCTGTTTGTATAGAGATTTAGCTTCTTTCACAAAGCTTAAAATCAGTAATCCATTTAGAATTTCTTAAATTTAATTGGTGTCGTGCATGTTATGTACTAGAACTTTGTTTAAATGTTGTTGATATTCGAGGCTGGCATGATACATGTAGCTACCATAAGAATTCTTTGATAAATTGTTAATGCTTAATTTGTTTTTCTAAATTTCCTTTGTGGAACTTGTTGTGACTGATAAAGTGAGCTTATGGATTACAAGCTACGAAATTTTAAATATCGGAACTTTTGGTTATCTATCAACTTGGGTTATTTTAGATGTGTCTAAAAATATGAGAAAGAATACAGAACAGTGATGTTTCTTTTTTACTTCTTTCTTAGGAAAAGTAGAATATATCTGAGCAATATAAGAAGAGGCTACATGCAAGCAGAATTAAATCAAAATTAATGAAAATCATATCAGTAAATCTAAATTCTCCTATTGTTATATTCAGGATGAGACTGGTGTATATAAGAACCTTTTACAAGAGACGGCTCATAGAGCAGGCCTAAAGCTACCTGTCTACACAACGACTCGATCTGGGCCTGGGCACTCCCCTGTTTTTTCTTCTATGGTCGAGCTAGCTGGTATGAGTTTCAGCGGTGAGCCGGCCAAGACCAAGAAACAAGCTGAGAAAAATGCCGCCATGGCTGCTTGGTCGGCCCTAAAACAAAGTATAGTCTTTCTTCTGTTTCCTCTTTTGAAAGTTCTAGTTTTGCATGGTTGGTACTCTTCATTATTGTGTTAGTTTATATAATCTTCCATTACCCTGGGACTGTTCAATCTAGTTGTTTTGTTTAAGGATGTTTTGGTGTCATGTTAACATACCTACAGAGCTGTTTAAACTGATAGTTACATTGCAATATCACAAATCATTTAGAGACCAACTTGAACATAATAAATGTACAGGGACCACCATAACCAAATTGTGATAACTCAGGGGACCAGGGTACAATTTTCCCTTTGCCAAAATTTACCATGTATATACCCTAAGAAGAAATTTTCTTCAGGACAGGAACATTCCCAATTATTTCAAACTATCTGATATTCTGATATTTATCATGCATTCAAAATAGAAAAAAAGGAGTCTAGAAAAAAAATAATATCAGAACTCTTTTGAAAAGATTTTGCTTTGCTCAGATATCACAATTTTGAATATAAACAGTGCCAGATTTGGGTTCAAATCATCACCAACAAAACCAACAAGTGAAAGAGATTCAAACTTCTAATGAAGAACAAGATCAAGTAGTTGTGGCAAGAGTCCTCTCTAACTTCAAGCCAAAGGAGGACAAAATCTCCTTAAAAAAGACACCCAACTCTGGTCTGATAGATGCACGCTCCTCTTCTCCTCTCAAGTCTAAACCAAACCAACATCAATTGCGGCCATTTGAGACCATCTCATTTCCTAAACAGACCTATCAAAATTCTCCAAAGTTTGTACCGCCCCTGCATTTTAATCATCAATTGGATGACAAGGAGAAGCATGTTACCCCACAATTCAGGAACAATTTTGGATCTGGAAGGCAAAATTTGGATCAAAAGATCAGTTTCAGTCCAAGGCAATTTGGCAATTTGGGTGCCATTCAAGTTCCTACTATGATTTGTAGAGGTGGATACAACCATACACCAGCAATGGCACCTATGGTGCAAGTACGATCTGTAATCCCTGTTTTTGCTGCACGTCCTTCGCCAGTAACCAAGAAAGAAGAAGGTGAGGTTTCTAGTGCCTCTTCCAACCTAAGCAAGCTCCAATTGTGAAGTGAGATTGAGAGGGAAATAGAAACAGACTCCTAGTTGATTAGTATAAACCCTTCTGGGTTTATCTATAATTTGGGGCTTGTGTGCTTAAGAGTTTTGGTATATCTTTTAATGTAAGTGATTAGACTTGTCTTTAGTTTTAATACTTTTGATGGTTAGCTCTTAAACTATTGTAGCCAGAGGCGTATGCAAGAGGAGTTGCATGCTTCCCCTTGTGCTTTGACATATTACGTTTGCTAGAATCTACTCAGCAAGTTTACTAAACTTATTTTAGAATAATTTTCTTTGAACATTGACTTGATAGTTCATGTCTAGTTTTCTACACTCTACAGGTCAAATGACTGACATATTAATATTTATGCTAACAAGTGTAATTATTAATTACTATTATCAACGTAATGTGTCTACACAGTATTTAATTTCTTTTATTCTATCCATTGCTCTCCTTTGCAGTAATTTATAGTGTTATGTTTTAGCATAACAACTTTAACAAAGTATATTAAATCATATTAAACAGATATTGAAGGTAACCAAACTCATTGAAGTGCGTTAACAAAACTTTTGGGATGAAAATAAGCCCTTCAATTGTTTGTTAACTGTAATATTTCTACTACTAGAGCAAGTGCTTGAGACTTGCTTCATCACGAGAAAAATTTGCAAATTCCATTTGACATAGAAATCAAGCTATAACTCCATGGTGACACAGTTGACCCTTCTATCAATTCACCTTCTCTATCTCAGCACATGCACGTACCAGGAAAGATGGTGTAGTGAAAAGATGGAAGAATTGCAACACAGACAATTCTTCTGTAGAGAGAGAGAGAGATATGTGATCCACATTAATGAGCGATGCACAGACATTTAATGCCTTTCTCAGGAGGCCAGGGGAGAGAGAGAGAGAGAGAGAGAGAGAGAAGGGGGGATGGCAGAGCTACATAAATGTGTACAGAGAGTCATTTATTAGTGGGCTCTGTACTTCACATTCAATGGCCATCTCCGTAGAAGTAGAACATTTTTTTTTACAAGTTAAACTTGTAAAATAATGTACTGAAAACAGTCTATTAATTGTATGTTCAATATGAACTCTTGGTCTGTACTAACAATTTACCATGTAAAAAATATATTGCCAAGCAATCGCTATCCCCTGCGCACCTGAAAAATATCAGCTATCCACATCAAGATATGTTGCACGATATTTGATGAAGACTAATAGTGAGACTTTGGAAGGGGAGATCGAGCATGGGGAAATATATCAAATTTTATCATCACACACATACTTCTCGTATTTGTTGTCACCAACAACCTTTGTTAATGTTAATAAAAAAAAAAAAACAACCTTTGTTAATTGTCAATGAATGGAACATTCCAAACTTTAATTGACACGTGTCGAATTTGAGTATACTTGTTAGGTTCGCTACACAAAACACCTCAAATGAAGTAGCACAAAGAATCTACATATGTCACTATTATCTGTCGAGTCAAAAACAATAAAGATTTGACTGTGCTAGTTAGAAACTACGTTGCAAAATTTAAAACAAAATATTGCTCCAACAAAATTTTTCAACATCCCTTGTGGATCCCATAAACTCCATAATTACCGTCTTCTCCCCTCTTCTCTCCTTACCTCTCCCCTACTTCATTACCTTTCCTATTTTTATAATTTTAATTTTTCCAATAATTTTTGTTATAGAAATATTATTTTAATTATTTTACTATAAAAGACTTGTGTTTCATATTTTTTTTCTCTCAATTATTTTAAGAGCTTGACCTTTCAGAAATATGTCATTCGAAATTCCAAACACTAGATATTTAATTTGCAAGGATAAAATTTTGAAAAAACTCGTAAGTGCTGTGAAAATTTTAAATTCAACTTATGTATCTTCCCTGGCATCTATTACTAAAGGGAAGTAATTTGGTTTTTGAGAATGGATTACTGATTGAAACTTAACTAATAATTTTTAAATCTTCTCATAATTATCAATCAACATTCAAATCATCATATTTAACGTAATTTATTTGAATTATAAATAATATATGTATGATACTTTCTAAATTTAATAAATTACATTGGCCATCATGATTATCCAATTAGTTTGGTGTCCACATCTGAAAAATTAAATAGTTTGACCAATTGGGAAGGTTGGGGAGGAGGTGAAAGTAGGTAACTAGATTATTTGTTGTAGGGTTCTTTTACTTTTTCCCCCCCTTGGTGTTTTTGGTTTTTATCACCTCCTCATGTGCTGCCATTAATGTTGTGATGTGCATTTGGTCGGCTGGGGTTGGTTTCCAGTTTTAAGAGCATGTCCATCAAGTTTAATATAGACCACTCTTAAGTATTAAATTTTAATGCCCATCATTTTTTGTTTACAAGTTTTGTTAAATGTATGACATGAAAACCTACTTGTAGGTACGCAAAGTAGCCTGGGTAACTAGACTGTTGCGTGTACCATTTTACAGTAACCAAGTTGTATTCAAGTTTCGGCTTATCTGATGTCGTACTGAATTAATTTCATGGTCCAAACAGATTTAGACTATCTATTGAAATCTGACGGTTTTGATGGGATCTAACCTTCTATACTAAAATTGCACAGGAGGTCAAGTACATGGTAATTAGATCTGTTTTGACCGTCAAATAAGAGACGCACGTCAATATCTGTTTGTGAATCGTGATCATCCGAAAATTCATGCAAATACATGTCGCTTACCCTGTTACATCCCTAGTTTTGGCTCTGTCCGCGCTTTGTGTGTGTTTCCGTGTGGCTTATAGAACACAATCACCTATGTTTCGTCACTTGTGTCTAGGATTTGTGGATAAGAGAGGTGTTCAAATGAAAAGGCTGTTTTATTTTAACCAGACCAAAATGAACTTTGGTTAATATGGTTATTTAATTTGGTTTGATCTGATTCAAGGCAATCCAAATAAAAACATCGAAATATCAGCACATAGTCGCATACAGTTAGTAATTTAGTATTGCATGATGGACCTACTTATACATCAATAAGCAAATAAATATTTATATTGTTGCTTATCAATCAAGTTTTCATACTTATTCAGTCTAACCAAATAAATCAAATTTGATTAGAGTCGGATTTTTTTTTTTTTTGTTTCATTTCTCAATAACAATGAACCATTCGAATTTTTATTTTTAAGAGATTCTATAATGTGAGTAATCTTTATTTTTCAAAAGATTTTCCGTATGATTGAAGAGCTAACAGCCGAAGGGATGGGTGGGGTCAATGTGTCTCAACAAAATGGGCAAACAAGTTTCTTTTCGTGGGGTTACTATTTAAAAAATAATACATTATTATGACAAATTTAGAAACCTATATAGCATTAGACCCAAACTTATCATCAGTCATAACCTTTTCTCATGCCCCCCGCTCAGAGACTTTGCACCGCTCACTTTTCAATCCAGTAAAAGCCAAGACAGAAACCACCCATTACCCCAGATGAAAACTTGAAAAAAGAAAAATAACACACAAATCAATTCTTCCAAACAATCAAGAAATGAGATGAACATGTTTCAAAAGAGGTAACCATCTTATAAAACAGCAATACTGATGATAAAGCTTTTTTGATTTACTTGGTACAAAAGCAGGTGCCATAAATTATATCAATCAGCCAAAATAATAGAGACAAATGCCAAGGTTACAAAAAGAAATTCCCTGCGTCAATTCAGTACATTGGGCAGCAATCCCGATTAAAGAGCTCCTATGCTCCAATAAGCATTAATTATTAACGAAAATAGCAATAAAAGCTACATCTATCATCCAGTAAGATTTAACAAAACAAAAAAAATAAAGGAAGAGGAACATATTACTGCATTGATTCCAACCGTTTGGCAATTATCATGCTCATGTCAAGGAAACGCTGTGCGCAATTTGTGAGACAAGTGGTTTCACTGGAACTGAACTTGCTCCCTGGTGTACCAGTGATGCATTTGTCCCAGCACACATCTGTCAGCTTTCCTACCATCTCACTTATCATGGCCCTTTGCTTCTCTTGCTGCATATTTTCCAAAAACAATAAATAAATAAAAATCAGTGACCGGAACAGCACAGGATTGCTCAAGTTCGGTTATAGTTGAATTTGAGTCTTTTCTGGATTTCTTTTCATTATGTCTCCTCATAAGTCTTCGAGTCATATCTTGTCAAGATTTGGGTCATCCAGCGGGTTTCCATCTAACCTATATATCTAAATTACCTCTTTTTATTTACCAATATATATTTTGGCTGGTGCTTGGCTCAATAATTTAATCCAGAGTTAGGGTAAGATAAATGATAGGTGCCATATATGAATATAGAATAGGGATACATTGACATCCAAAGTTAATTGAAGTCCGTGACATCGAATAAAACTGTTGTCAAAAATAAAAAATAAAAAAAGAACAAAGAAAAGCGGATGTGTTAGTTCTTGATTGACATCGGTCAAGTGTCAAGAAAACTGAAATCTCAATTTTTCAAACCACTTGATGGATGACAGATCGGCTCCCAAATTGCACTGAATACGATCTACAGTCTATCTAAACTACAAAAAGGTATCTATAATATACAATTTTATTTGATAATCATTTGATTCTATGTAGCACGTGAAAAAATTGGCATCAATACGAACTGTACCGCACATATATGCTATGTAACAACATTCTACATGCTTTGTAAATGTGACTTGCTAACGCAATGTTAACCAGAGTTTTTATTTCCGTCTGGGATATATACTGAATTGTGTTTAATAAAATGAAAAATAATACTGCTCTGTCACCATGCTTGACCCAATGGAATTATGGAATCGTCCAATCCCTAACATATATTTACATTCTTTCTTCTCTCTTCCTATTATAATATTTTTTCATTTAATTTTAGGTACAGGTTTGTTCTATATATCTATGAAAGTGACTGGGCATGGTACAAAATTTCTAACTCATAGCAGTTTCAAGCTAGGAGAAAATAGACAATGCTCGTATCATCAATTGGTAATTTAATAGAGAACACATTTGACTCAAAAGTCCATGAAACTATTCCTAAATAGGAGGCTATCTTTTTTTGCATTCAAGCTATGTTATGACAATTTAGTTTCCTAGTTCACCAGTATCATTACAGTAGTTTGCTGAATACTAGAACACTTATTTGACTGCATTCAAATAATTATTCCTATATGTATGGGTTTTTTGACAAAATCATAATGATTTGATTGATCTGAAAAGAAGACATTTACACCATAAATCATACTAGATCAACAACTTATTTAGTAATCGCTTGAGAAGTAAAATAAGGGCACCTTTTCTGAAAGATTGATAAAGCAATCTTTAGAGGTGAAAGTACCCAAGCAGTTCGATAAAAATTGATTTCATAATCACAGAACATCACTTGAGAAAATGGTTCTTAAAATTTTATGTGATTTTTCAAAATCCTAACATCTGAAAATGCATAAAAATGTACAGAGAAACTATAAAATGGTTCTTAGTATTTTATGTGATTTTTAAAAATCATACATCTGACAATGCATAAAAATGTACAGAGGAACCATTTTCAGAAACTATTTTGCTAAATACATACTCCAACAAAAATAAAGCTAAAAAGTAATTTGGTTAATATGTTATTGATGATTTGACGATTAGACAAATCAAGAGCAATTTCAAAGTGACAGAAACAGGAAGAAATTGGGTATATACCACCTTCACGGGGAACAACCACATAAATCCAATAATTCAGAGTCTCATTCTCTTTAATATAGAACATTCGCAGTAACAAATTTTAGAACTTATATACCAGAAAATATAGCAATTAGTCACACTTAGAAAAACTAAAACAAAGAAAAAGGCAATTTTCACCTTACTTTTAGTCTGATCATGGTGTAATCCGTTTAAAGGGTCAATTGAACTACAAAAAATTTGTGAATTCTAACAGGGTAACTAGAAAAAAAAAAATTCCAAAACAAAGAGAAATTAAAGGAACTTCAAAATAAATTACCTCGATGAACCGCTGTAGCTCGGGTGAGTTCTCCATTCCAACCCTCTCTTTGCCTCTCTCTCTCTCTCTCTCTCTCTCTCTCTCTCTATCTTTCTCTCTCGCCAAACGCCCGCTAAAACCCTAGGCTTAGAACACAGAGAAGTAAACCCTAAAATCAGAGAAGAGAATTATGCAATGGATTTGGATCGGATATGAAACCGTAGCCGACAAATAATACCCAACCCGGCCCAATCATACTTTTAGTTCACTTGTGACGCGTCCGTTTTCGGTCCAAAACTTGGTCCAAGCCTGTTACGGATAGTTTGTCATCGCCGAGAAGAAAAATTATAGGAATTTTATAACTAGAATTAGAACATATTGTTCTACTAAATGAAAATGAAAGTTAAGCATTATTATGTATGAGAATATATTATTAGTACTGTGTTAGTGATTATTCCAGCAGTTCTTTTAATAACAAAACTTTCTAAGGTGTGAAAGTGCAAAAACAGGCTTTTGTGATTGTGATTTGTGATGTCAAGTAATTAGGTTGTGGGCCGGGACTGGGAGTGAAGCTATTTCTCAAAAATGTCATTTTCATCAATTTTCTCAATATCTGTTGAGTGGAAAATTGCCCAATAGTACAAGTTTCACTGTCTACACGAGGTAAATATATATTATGCGGAAAGGATAGATTCTTATATAATATAAAATCAATTAGATTCGGTTTGAAAAAAAAAAAAACAAACACTAACGGATTCAATTGCCGTTTAATAATGTAAATGAAGTCTCTATTGATTCGTCATTTCTCTCTAAATAAATTATTTTAATTCAAAAAAATATTTCAAGTAAAATTTTCCGACGGTATAAATTATATTAATTGATAGTTTGGTAATTATCTTTTTCTTGCAGACACCATCATAAGATCTACCTATTAACTGACTATAAAACAAAACAACAAATATAATAATTAAGGTGGACCAAAAAATGGTCCAATTTACTTTCACAAATAAGATCGATTATCATAATCTACATCAAAACCAATCCACTTAATTAAACGTGTTTGGTATTGTAGACTCTGACCCAACCTTCTATTAAAATTAATTGTTGCTTGAACGATAACTTCAACCAATTATTCAACTCATGGAAAAATAGGATGATTGTACCACTATCATGCCTTGGTCGGTTAACCAATCAACATCCATTAACCATTGAAAGAAACAATTAATTATCATCTCAAGTTAGTCAAAGAGTGTAGAATTATTTTGGGTCAGCAATTGAAACACTGTAGTTCTCATTTCTTTATATGCTTTCAACTGCAAAGAATAACTTGTTGGTAAAGCAATTTATGCAATACAGAATTGTCCTTGTCTTTACATTTTCAAATTAACCTATATATTGTTGATATATTTGGAAATATTCCCAAGTATTTAATTTTTTATGTTTTCTCTTCTGATTATTCCTTAAATTAATGTAGAAGTTTAATTTGCGACGCATCTCTCTACCTATCAAACGCGCAAGGCACTAATCACGCACAAACAACAATAGAAAACAACAGAAGCTAAGTATTTAATAATTAATCAGAGTGAAGGACAACTAGTGGAAAGAATAAGTAGCCCAAGGAAAGCTAGAGACAGACAAGAGTTTTAGGGCTGATGTGGAGTCCCACTCATACACTAACCACCGCTCCCACCCCCTCAAAAGGAATAAGAAAAACTGGAAAAAAGAAAAACAAAAGGATGAAAAGGTAGAAGTGAAAAAGAAAAGAAAGGAAAAGACTATACACACACTCCCCCAACAAGACACATAATATAATTAAGCATATTATATAAGGAGATGGCACTTGCATAGTGTTTCCCTTGCTTAGCCTAGTTGCTTTATCTCCTTAACATGGAAGGAATAGAGTACATTACAACTAAAAATGGAGTGATTAAGTTGCCGCCAGGATTCCGGTTTCATCCTACTGATGAAGAGCTTGTGGCGCAATACCTCAGGCGAAAGGTTGCGTCTGTCCCTCTCCCGGCTACTGTAATACCTGAAATCAACTTGTGGAAGTACAATCCATGGGAATTACATGGTTCGTACGTGTTTTGCAATAATATTTTATTGGTCTTGTTGGTCTTGTTGGTCTTGTTGGTCTTGTTGGTCTGTGGTGAATGCAGGCTATTTTGTTGGCATAACTCATCTTTTGATAGCATGAAATTATGTTATAAAGCACAATAATTTATACTATTGTATAAGCTAGAGGTGTCTGATGTATATTTTACATGACTACACATAATTGACCAAATTTACTTTGTAAGTATAAGTTAACATTTATGTTAAACCTTTGTTGTATTTACAAATAAGATACTTTTCCTTGGTTTAGCATTAAGAAAGTTTCTGGTTGTAATACATTGGCTTTTATCATGACAAACAAGTAGGTGGAGGAGAAGGAGAGAGATACTTTTTCACAACCCTAGATGATGTAAAACACCTTAGAGGGAAAAAATCAATTAGGACAACAAATTCTGGCTTTTGGAAGGCCAAAGGGAAGTCCAAGTCAATTTTTGCTTCAAGAAGTGCGAAAATAGTAGGGATGAAAAGGACTTTCGTCTTTCACCGGCAAGAGAAGAAACGATCGCATAACATTAATGCTTCTCGTACCAGTTGGATAATGGAGGAGTACTGTCTTCCAACTGAAGTCGATGCACTCAGTTTTTATATGCGGATGAACGCTGCAATGGTCACTGTAAGTAATTTAAACAACTTGCAAACCTTTAATTCACAGAATGCAGAATTCTTTTGATGTTTCAGGCTTTCGGCCTTTCAGGTACCATATCATACATAGTTTCGACATTGTTGCATTTGTTGATATGCAGTGTAGGACTCTTAAGATAATTAATTGGAAAGAATAAGTGCTTTTGGAGTTTAATTTTTGCAACATTTTTTAAAGCAGAGCATTTATCAATCATTCTGAGTGCCAATTACCAGATCACATTAGTACTGACAGAATTGAGGTTTTATCCTCCAACATATACTGGTGGAGAATAATGGCGCCTAATTTAGATAAGGCAACAAAAAAAAAAAAAAAAAAAGGCTGGCCTTATGTTATAAGTATACTAAAGATATATTCCTGTTTACGCAAAAAAGTAGATTAGGAATGATAGAATACAGGCTTAGATGTAAATTCTTCCCAATATTGCTTAAATCATCTCTCTAGAAGCTGAACTTAATTATTCTAATTTGGCATTGATTAATTCCAGGCGTACATTCAAGTAGGTATTCAATAATTCAAGAACAAAAGGAGGTTGCTATTATATAAACCTAAATATTGATTTCTTTTTTTTTTTTGAAAAAAAAAAAAGAGGCCATGCATGCTTTGACTATGAATTTGCTCAAACTTCACTTGATAAACAATTTATGAGCGCCTTTGATTCATACTAATTTATTATCAATTTTAGCAAAGAGATTGTAGAAAAAAACATAAAGCCTTATTTTTCTTTTTTTTTTCATACTTAGGGCTTGTTGCCTCTTCAAATGAAAGATTGGGTCGTCTGCAAAATTTTTCAGAAGGATAGTTCTAAAAGAGTGGATAAAGAAAAGAAAGTACAAGACTCCAATAATTATTTGGTGCCTTCACCTTCATTGTCAAGCTGTCTTACTGATCTAGACGAGGAGAGAGAAAAAGAAGAAGAAATTAGCAGTTAAGAGTAAGAGAGAGATGGTGCAACCTCTCAAAGAGAGGTTGCTTAATTCTAATTAAACATGTCTCTCTAAATATATAACTTATCAAGACCTGATTAGCGGAGCACATCAGCCTTATTAAGAAATTGATTAGGGTTGCATGTTAGTTAGTCCGACTAACAATTAAAGCAATATGATTTTCTTGTACCATGCTTCTCTTTTGAAAATAATATATGGTCAAATAATTTTTGTTGATTTTCATCTCTATAATTCTTATGTATGTTTTATTAATATATAATAAGAAGAAGATTTTTATCCCTGCATTGTTTGTATGACTTGTGCCGAATCTCAATTAATTATGTTGTTTGTTTTAATTCATTTGAGGAAAAAAAAAAAAGATAATAGTAGTTGAATAAGATCCAATAATACTTGAGACAAGTTTAATTTATTTAAGAAAATGGCAGCTGAGGGAATAAATGTACTAATTAGGGCCAAAAAAATGCAAAAGTAAAACAAAATAATCATGAATTATCTTTGCATTATTATACTGTTTAAGGATGCAAAAAGTACAATCTATGAAAGATTTGTGAATTTATGCCCACAAAAAGATACCGACAGTCGATCAAAAGAGAACAAAAGGATGCCAATCTGGCAAATTTACATGTGGTTGGAGAAAGAGATGCCCTTTTAGGGGAGAGAAAAGGAGGTTGTGAACCTATTAACCACGAATCTGGATTCTCAGTGGGTATCAATACAGATAACGGTGTGTCCAACTACTGACAGTGCTGTTCAAAAATTTTCACTCGTGCGGGTGTTAATATATAATCATGACAAATTGAATTTTAACCTTTCTCCAGATTTTTTAAAAAAATTATGATATCAGAAAGATTCACATTACGGTTCACACATCCCACAAGGAATCTGCATGTATTTATTTTTGCTATTTTAAATGCCTTGGTTGAGGCTTAAGGGGTGAGGGGACCCTAAATCAATAAAGACCATATTAGCAAGAAAATCTAGCATAGATTTGGCATTGTAACTTTTGCATCGGAATAATATGTTTTTGCTTTGAATACAAGTTGATAAGATATTTTACCAATCAACTTAATCAACAGTACTATTTTTCGTGAAAAATTGTGTAACATCTTTTTCAAGCACATGATTAAATATTGCACTAGTTGTGCATGGCAATTTTACTAGTGATGCGTAGGATATTAGTACAACATCCATTCTGAAAACTGTTGTATTAGTTATCACTTCATTTATTTCCGACTCAACACACTTTGAACTTTCTCCTTCCAAGAAAAAAAATAAAAAAGAAAGGAGAAAAGAAAGTGCGACAGGAGATCATAACTGTACAATCTCTCCCTTTTCTTATTTGCTAATTTTGCTCCTTTTGTTGTGCTATTTCATTGTGCTTTTGGTTGGCGATGGATTTCGATTTTCTTGTGATTGTTGTGCTTATTTTGCTGGTAATTGCTGTGGTACTTTGTTTGTGTTTACTTTGGTCTCTCCCAAAGTCAAAGCAGGCTTCTCTACACCGAGCGTCTTCTCTAAGCGCATAAATACAAATGCCAGATGGTTAGATCTGTTTCTAGGTGGTTCATTTTATTATTTCCCGTGGTGACATGGAAGGCTCTGTTTACCTAAAGATGTTGGAGGAGTTTCAAGTCATTTTTTGTCGGGATGCGTATGGGTTATTTGAGAATAATCAAGATTTAGAATATTTCATTTATAAATAATTAAGAATAATTTTGTTTGGGTCAAAATTGTTTTTTTTAAGTGGTCTAATCCTGAATAATATTTTTATCTTAAATTTATTTGGTTCATTTTTTAATCTAGAATAGAAAATTATTCCGAATAAAAATCCGAATTTGTTGGAACATATGTCACACATGATCATACTCGGTATTAGATGCATGACATGAAAAGATACGAGTTGCGCTACAAAATATTGTTTTCGGGATCTTATGAGAAGCACTAACCACAAAGATAAGTCTAGCCTGATTTGAAGGTATGTATGAGAAGAGAAAGTAATCCTTGAAGATATCTCAAAGTTTCTCATGTGTGTGCCAGGCTTAGAGAGATATACGCGGACCGGGTAGTCAATACACCGACCGAATAGAGAGTGTTATATCATGTAACATGTTAGACCCAACGTAGCACACTCGCATCGAGTATGTACATAAGCGGACCGAGTGTCAACACGACTTGAGAAGAAAGGAAGGTATTGACCGACAAAATCTGAAGATTATTTCTTTGTGTGAGGAAATATGGTTGAAATTATGTAAAAGACTCGTGAAATCATGATTTCTTACGGTAGAGGCTAGTTACCTCCTAGATGTAATTTTTTTTATTTATTTCATCTTTTCTATTGTAACAAATAACTCAGTTATTCGAAACTAATAAAAAAAACGTGCATGTGTGTAGAGGATGTAGGCACCAAGTTAGTGTTGGAGTCTCGTTAAATCTATATGTTCACTTATATTTTATCATTTTGAGTTCCACGTACTGAGAAAATTATAAGGAACACGATTTTTTTGCAGTTACACTTGGACCGTGCCTCCTCGAACCCTAAAATTTAATTTCTGCTGAGTAGTTACTAAAATTCTGACAGAACTAAGGAATAATTCAAACAAATTTAGATTAAAAAATTATTTGAAATTTAAATCAATTAGAAAAAATACACACTTGGTGCTAACGAGTTTATCTTTAACATTCGGAATAACATTTTGATTTTAAATAATAAATTTTAATTTTATTCTCAAACAATTCAAACGCATATTTAGAGAGGAAATTTGATATATGAGGTCACATATTCTGACTTTAATAATTTTGTTTTCTAACTTTTCTAATGCAAATATGCAAAATATGAACTCTATTTTGATTAATGAATGCCTAAATACTTGTTGTTAGGGAAAATTATGTTTTAGTTCTCTTTCCGGGATAATGCTTACTCTCGGAAAAAGTGTAATGCGAATAATATTAGAACTTTTCAAATGCAAGGCAATGAACTCTATATTCATTAATGAATGCCTAAAGACTGATCGTCAGGAAAAATAAGAAAGAAAGAAAACTACTGTATTGAACCTTGTTTATGTGAATGAATTGGGACTTTAACAACATCTATTTGTTGCTGAAAAAAATCATCTAAGTTGATATATTTGTGCTTTTTACAAACTTTATCAGCAAGTTACGTAAACGAATCAAATCAAATTGGAACGAGCCATCCTTATTGTGAATTGGACAAATTTGACAAATTGCATTGCTTCGGGATTGGAGTAGGAATGCATTGTGGTTTAATTCTATGTATGGCAGGCATGTAACGTAGCAAGTTGTGTTTGTGCAACCCGAATCTCATATGTAAGGCCATTTGGGTGGCTTTTTTAGTCCCTACGGGATGAAAATTAATATTCCAAAAAAAAAAAAAAGAAGTGGCTTTAAATTTTTAAATATTATGTAATGCCATTTGGGTCATCGTTTCGTAATACAGACGTCATAAGTTGCTGCATGTTAATCAATATTATGACGTCATAATAAATTAAATCTCCGTTTGGGTCACCGAGTCCTTTTCTTTTCTTTGACACGACTTGATGTCCATCTCATAGTCCAGACTAAAGTAATTTCAAGAAAACGAGTCTCAAACCAAGCGGCTACTGTCGTTTTCTGTCATTTCTTAGCTAATTGAAATATTTTTCTATGATGATCAGATGTGGTCATGATAATTAACATTGATTTGATGATATTTGATTTGTAATTTCACTTTTGTTAGAAAATGGGACGCAGAATTTGGATTTATGGACAATGAGCTTTTCTTATTGATTACTACTTCACAAGTGTCTACAAAGATATTATATACATGCCTTTACAAAGGCCTTTTTTTATTTAATAACGGTAAATTAAAAGGGTCACATCTAATTACCGTTGGAATGCTTCAGTAAAAATAAAACTTTATTATTTTATTTTTATTTTTTTATTTCTCACCAACTTTTTTTGCTGGGTTAATTAAACTCAGCTGCTAACATTCGGTACCAGTCCAAACGGTGATTTTTATTGAGTACTAACTACTAATTTTCTTTGACAATGTGCCTACGGGGCTTTTATTGACAAAAAAAATATTTTCCTTGACAATGTAATTTGGGCATCGTTGAATCTGGTATACGCTTTGAATGATGTCATGTACCAACACTTGTCCTGGTACCATTTGGTACGACTCTGCTATTTGGTTTCCTTAATTTTTTCTTGAAAAAGAAAGGATTTAATGATAACCTTTTGGAGTTTTATCCTAAGAACAGTTGTAAATCGATTGATTGGTTGAAACATGACAGGACTGGTTTATAGAGTGATTGTTCATTTAATATCAATATTGTTTCAGTACCATCATTTCACTATTGCAACCAAAAACCTGCTTAAACTTGAAGTGGATTTTTAATTTTATTAAATTATATAAACTTTGGCTTCATTAAGCCTTTAAAGTATGTAATAAAGTCATTGAAACTATATATTGATTATCTGAACATCACGACCGACATGCATTTAATTTATAGGCTTCTTTTTTATTTTAAATCTTGATGATGCTATGTTGCTAACACAAACATCATTAGAATTGCAACACAGTGTGATATATTAGTTTCTACCGCAGGGAATCAGAGCGCCAACTTACGAGTGGAAAATAATTGAAATTTGGATGATTCTCATCACGCCACCACATCTCTGTCCTTTCAATCATACAATAACAGGTACAATAGCTTCCTAGAAAGCACAAATAATGCTGCTGCTACGTGGTTTTCATTGCCGGATCCGAGGAAATAGGGATAATGTTCTTTGTTTATTTTTATCAAATAATAATGCATATATGACTATGCATATTTTTTTTCATATATGTATATTATATGATTTTTACAAAATATATATATATATATATTTCATCTAAGTTTTGTTGTTATGATTTACTGATTATGATGTGATTATATTGATGTCACTACTTGACACAATGTATGATTCTATTCACAAACTTCTTTACTCTACTTTGTAGTGGTAATGCGTATAATGGATAATAACCAAGGTCTTGAATCGACTCACTGAAATTAACCTGATGTTTGTTATGACATTGAAAATTTCGATGGGTTTGTTTGGATGAGTTAGGAATAAGGAAGGAAGAAAAATTCTGGACGGAAAAATTAGGAAGAGTGTTATTTCGGAAAGAGTAGGAAGAGTGTTATTCCGGAAGAAGAAATGTTGTTTGGATGGTGAGTTGAGAAGAAGAATGGAAGAGATAAAATAAAATAATCATTTGTCTTTTTTATATAGTTGTAGTTTATTCTTTCTTTATTTTAATGTTTATATTATAAAATAAAGTAATTATTTTTATTTAATACTAATAATTAGAAAAATAAAAAAGTAATACTAACAAGAATATTAAAATAAATTTTAAAAATAATTAATATTGTAATTATAATATTATAATAATTATAATAATTTTACAAAATTAATTAATATTTAATATTATAATAATATAGTATTATAATATTTTAAAATTTTAAATAATCATTTGTCTTTTTATCCTTGTAGTTTATTAAATTCATTACTAATTAAATAAAATCAGATTTTTTCCATTTTATTTCGAATCAATATCTTATTTATTATAATAAAAAAATTGATAATAATAATAATTTTATAAAAAGTAATTATTCTCATTTATTTAATACTAAAATCAGGCCAATAAAGTAAATAATAATTACAAATATTGTTATATTATAATAAAATTATTAATATAAAATAATTACTAATATTATTATAATATTAATTAATATTGCCCGTACATGGCTTGCTTAAATTTTCAACCAATTTCTTATTAATTATTATTTATTTATTTATTTTAATATTTGATATTGTAAAATAAAGTAATTATTATTAATATTTAATAATAATAATTAGAATAATAAAATAAGAAATAGAATATTTTAAGAATAGTTAATGTTGTAATAATATAATATTGTAATATTCTTATCATAATAAAAAATAATATTATAATTAATATTATCATAATATAATATTTTAATATTTAAAGAAAATAATTAATAATCATTGAATGTTAACAACATTAAAGAGCATAAGTAATTTGGCGTGAAAAAAAATGAAAATGAAGTGTGCGTTGAGGTACAAATGATCTTTCATTGGGAAAAGAATTAAAACAACTTTTATATATTTGATCACGGGATTCAAGAGATTAGTTTATTATTATTTTTCTTCCCAACTATGTTCTTCCTCCTCCTTCCAACCAAAAGCCAAAAAAAAAAAACAAAATACAAAAGCAGGAAGAACTTCTTCCGAGAATTACCCTTCTTCTCACTCTTCTTCCCACTTGTTTGGATGGTTCCTTCTTCCGAAAATAAAGATCTTCCGAAAATATCCTTCTTCCTACCCATCCAAACACACCCAATAGCAAGAAATTAATCATAAAGGACTACACTACGACTACGAGTGCCTCAGAAAATTTAGTATGTGATGAATTACTAGCTCTTTTTTCCCCTCTTTTAATAGAGATGAATTTACTATTTAATTTGTTCCATCATCTGTGCTGTGATGGTGTAAGATTTTCGTCTCAAGAGTCAAGGCGTCAGCGCCCAGCTTTCTGAAAATAATATTGCAACTTCTTTTTTTCCACATTCACGACTGTTCCTTTATTAGTATTGTTGCATCACTACATTGTTTATGTATAAGTGAGACATTACATGTAATCGAATATGTCTTCTAATTGTGGATAATTAATTAATTTAACTCATGATCCCTCATAAAGTCATGGTGCATCAACTATATATCCGTCACGACATTACCAAAGCATTAATGATCACAATTAATTCACAAGTAATTTTGTTTTTACTTCTTGTTAATGTCACTGTACGTATTCGAATGTATCCTTACAACTATCATTTTAATCTTCAAATTTAAAGTGGGAAAGTTAGTAATCGACTATAATCATTTATTACTTTTTTTTAAGTATAGAAGCTTTAATATTTACAACAATTTATTTACGACAAAGAGAAGTCTCAACGCTTTCATGCATGCAAGTAAAATAGATTTATAGTGTTTCCGCATATAATAATTTTGAGCAAATAAAAAAATTATATCAATTACTAAAAGGTACAAAAATTAGACTAGCTAGCATTTATTACTTATTACATTTCAATTATATTTTTTGTGCACTGAATAACAAATTTATATTAGAAAAAACATCACATCACACGTGGAATTGCATAAAACAAAAGACAGCATAGACTGTTCCTAGAGGTGGTAGTACCGGTATATGATGGACCACCACCCGCTTTTTGCGCCTGTGTTTTTCCCTTTTTTTTTCCTAGTATTTCTTTTTGCTTTTTTTTTTTTTATTCTTGCCTCCAAGGTGTCTAATTTCCGGCAAAATTATGCTTCAGTTTCCCTTTGATGAATGAAGTGCAAATAAGTTAGAGATGACATTATATTAATGAAATCATGTTTAGAGGCTAGAGCTGATGGTCAGTGACTTTATTTTCCACTCGTAGAGAAAGAATTCAAAACCCAAAAAATGCAAAAGCGAAATTTAATGTCAAAATATCAGACCTCATCTTCTGCTTCTAAAATAATACAATAAAAAAGCTTTGTTTAGGGTTGCAGCTTGCAAGGAATGTATTGCTCTTATTATTGACCCGCTTAATGGGAGCATCATGAGCCCAATAATAGCACAAAAGGAAAATTCTCACCTTACGTTCTCGGCCTAATAATGAAGCCTACTTATGCGTTTTGGCCCAACTAGCGTAGTTCAAAGAGAGAAAAAAGGCATGAGAGGAAAAAAGGCACAACTAATACTTCGGAACACTACCAGTCTACCAAAGTGTAAACCTTCAAGAACTTGCTGACAGCCCCAATTAGAATGAAAAATGCTTAAAAACAATACAAGTACACCTAATTCATATCAATCATTATTAGTTAGTTCCAAATAGATTTTGTATATACAATAAATTGAAATATCTGTGGGCACACTTGAAATTCATTATTAAGACGAACGAGGCAGTAATTAATTAAGAACTCCATCTATAATACAAATTGCAAAACATGCTGACACACACGCACACAACTTAGCAATATATTTGTACCACGGTTAATTATCCACATGTTAGCATTGGCTAACATTTATCTTATAACAATATAATTAAAATACTTCGCGTGATTATTTTTTTATTTTGTGAATAAAATACTTCACATCTGAAAGTATAATTCTTTAACATCATAGCGTTAAATCGGATGAATCAGAATATCAGATTTAATATGATCGATTAATTACTACGTACTGATCTTAAAAGTAAGTTGTTGAAAAGTACCAAGCAACAACAATATGATCGGAATTTCCCATTCGAGTTCCTTAAATGCTAGAGAGAAAACCTTTCGTCAAAGTTAATTAGTAGTAAACTAGTAATACGTCAAATAAATTGTGTATAAAATTTTGTATATACAATTGATAACGTATATTTAAAAAAAGTTTTAAGCTTTGAGATTATAAAATATTTCTAAACTAAGCGACATATAAATGGATTGATTATTTTTTTTACAATATTTTAAGACCAAACTTAATCTAAGAAATTTTAATTAGCACGGTTCAAATTCTCGTGCTCGTGGCTAGTCATTTTGCAAATTGCAAGACACTTCTGATTATACTGGCTAGATATATGTGCGAAATATGGTATCAATATACATTTAATGAAGTTTTATTTTCCAACTGCTTGTATTAGCGCTTAAATTTGACCTACTTGTGTTTAACAATTTTACTTAGAATAATAATTCTAGGGTAGTTGGCAAACTTAGTAGTTGTGGACAAACCAGATCCTTCAGCCTTTTTGTTTTATTAAAATTTGAAGACCAACCTTTAAAAATATCTTTTAATTTAATAGTAAACCTGTATCGGGTCAAGGACTGTTATCGAGGTGTTTACTTCCGTATAAGAGAACAAACTCTCACTCTGAAGTCCGAACAGAACAAATAATTACATGTACCGATAGTATTTGCATAAATCTTCTTCTTCAAAGTTCAATATATAGTTAAAAAAAAAAAGTTTTTTCTATATTTTTTATCTAAGAACTATTCAAAAAATAAGTTTTCTCTCTCCTTTTTACTGTTGAAGTATTCTTAAATTTTATATATGTTCTATCATGAATATCAAATAATAAAATATGCAAGTCATATCATTTACCAATTTTTAACTTGAATTTTATTTTAATATTATAAAATATTTACTTTTATTATACTGACATATATTTTTTGATAATATGAAATGCTTATTTCAAAAATTCGTATCTAAATTTATATTCCCCAGTTATGTGTAACCGTTGAAGATGAAATTTATATTCCTTTATTTACCCACGATGCACACAGATGGGCCTAAAATGAGCGCCGCATAAACTAACTCGTTGAGACTACAGGGTCAGACAGTCTCGCAGACTCTGTCGGTAAGGCACCAGACATTCTAATTTCTAGCTTACACCAATCCCCGGAATCCGCATCCTCTGGACTGCGGTTTGGGTGGTCTTTGATGGTCTTCCTTAAATCAGAGCCGTCTGATTTAATCTCAACGGTTATAAGGAAGTCCCGTGCATTCCACCACACCCGAAAAAAATATTGGTCCGAAAAAAATCAACCGTTCTGATCAAATCGGACGACTCGGATCAAAGAAGTCCAGAGGATATCGGTCCCCAATCACCAATACGTGATTTTCCTTTCTTATTTCATTTTTCTATTCATGAAAAATTGAAACACAACAAAATAAGTAATTTAGACTGTTTAGTCAAAGTGACTTATATTTATAACTCGTAACAAATATATGTAAAAGTTCTTTTTTGGCAAAATACTTCTTCCATTTTATTGCCAGATGAGACATTAGCGAAAGTATATAATGATTTAAATATTACAATAATTTTTTTTAGTAGAAAATGAACTTTTCTTGGTATTAGCAACCAAGTTTAATTCGGTAATTCCAAAAAAAAAATGATTACAATAAAAATGTTATGACATTGAATAAATCGGATAAATTAGTTT
The DNA here is from genome assembly GCA_027725995.1 of Rhynchospora tenuis. Taxonomy (NCBI): domain Eukaryota; kingdom Viridiplantae; phylum Streptophyta; class Magnoliopsida; order Poales; family Cyperaceae; genus Rhynchospora; species Rhynchospora tenuis. The sequence goes on from CM050889.1 coordinate 83,513,363, forward strand.
CCAAATTAACCAATTAGTCAACCATGAAAACGTCCTGGCACCTTTTTTCTTTCCTCGACTCTGGCATAATACGCACTATTTTGTATTTTTTATATTCTTGCGATCTTTACAGACATACCCATAAACTTTGGATTATATAAGTCTGTAATTAGCTATGGTCTGCCGGAGGTCTTGGTCTGCAGATTTGAAATTGAAAGTTAAGTTGTATTGACAATTTATTTATTCAATCATTATGGACATCAATCAAAAAACTGTTAAAGCAAAAAAAGAATATAGATATTTTCTTTCTGGTTTGAAATAGATTTTGAAGTAAGCAATTAAGTGTGTAACATTGTCCACAATTAAATGGTTTGCAAATAATTTTCGAATTCTGTCATATTTTGAGATCAAATATATGTAATTTGTATTGGCTAGATGTACTATTTTTGTTTTCATAATAATTTTTGTCAGTTATACTGTCAAATAGTCCGTATATACATAGTCATGTATTCAGAAGAGTTATTTAGTTGTGACACAGAGGATGTATAATTTAAATAACTTAATTTATGCATCACTAAGGATTTGCTCAGAACAGGAGTTCAAAGGGAGAGGAAGGGGAGATGACGGAAAAATCGGAAGGGTTTACATTGCCAGAGTGTTTACTCGCTCTAGATCGGAAAAATAACAATGGAGAGGAATAGAATAGGAGATGAGAGATAGAATGTTTTGGAGAATAGTTTATTCTATATTGTTCTACCTTTCAATTTGGAAGGTAACAAAATCTAAACAACTTTCCTTTCTTTCACTCTCTGTTCCTTTTATGAGGCTGTTATGAGAATCTCTAAGTCACCAAAAATTTGTTGCATAATGTTGCATAAGTTGAATAATTTATTCAACCAAAAGAGATGTCATAAATTATGTCGGTTGGCAAACTTGTGACATTACTTGATACAAGTACTTTATACGATCATAAGTTATGCATCTATCTATTTTCATCACCAAAAGCCTCCTTAGATTCATAGACGCTGGCATAATCTAACGAAATTGTGATAATCATGATTCCTGATATCAATCGGTTCTAATGCCAAGCAATTTTTTTAATACCCCGCCAATTAATTAATTATTTTTTATTTTTTATTTTTGGCAATGGCGTACAGTGCAGCTCGTTTCCAATAAACACTTAAGATTCAACGATTCATAAACTATGGAATAATATTCCGAACAAAGCTGCCATAAATTCGCTTCCTCCTATTAATAATAAATATAAATTTACATTTTTTTAAGATGACCAGCGACGACTGAATAAACAAAAAATATATATATATATATATATATATATATATGAAGTCATCATCATACTGATGCACCTTTTCAGATTATAAAATAAGTCAAAGAGGCAAGATATGAATGAAAAAAATTAATAAAAGCATAACGGCGAGTTCGTTTAAAAACTATGGAAAATCAGAAAGAGCTCCAGGTGAAAATTTAGAAGAAAATGAATCTCCATTGGTACCTTCCCGTTTTTACTAGATAGAAACTATTATCAGTTACGATTCAGTTAAAATACAAATAAACACGATTTGTAGCTTTTACTAATGTAGACGGGATGTTATATAAACTTTCGGAACTTAGATTAAAAAGCTATTTAATTTATAATTCAAACATATTCAGAATACATTTTATAATTCTTCAATGTCTGAGACCATAATATAATAATTAAGGGACAATTTCTTCTTTGGTTTCTTTACTAACTATTAAACATGTACCATATTGTTCACAACAACAAATTATTCTTTTATCAAGTGTCAACGTGTACAAATTTGACACTAAATAAAATTAAAAATTACATGTGACGTGACATGTTCTTATTGACAATGATCCAGAGATGAAATTATTCTTGACAATATAAATTATACTTATTGAAAAGGACTTGGCTTCAACATAATCTGGGTCAATCCAATTAAACAGCATCTCTTATGACGAGTGCACGCTATTTTTAGAGTAAACTTAATCTAAGAAATTTTAATTAGCACGGTTTAAATCTCGTGCTCGTGGCTAGACAGTTTGCAAATTGCAAGACATTCTAATTTTTCTGGCAAGTACATATCTGCGAAATATAGTATCAATATACATTTAATTAAGTTTTATTTATCCAACTGCTTGTATTATCGCTGAAATCTGACCTATTGTATTTTACAATTTTATTTAGAATCATAATTCTGTGGTAGTTGGCAAACTTGGTAGTTGTGCACAAACCAGATCCTTCAGCCTTGTTGTTTTATTGAATTTTGAAAACCCACTTTTTGCCTACGGGCTCATTTAAAAAAAAATAATAATAAACACTTTTTACAGTATCTTTTAATTTAATAGTAAACCTGTATCGGGTCAAGGACAAAACACCGAGGTGTTTACTGCCGTGAGAAATAATACACTCTGAACGGAACAATAATTATATGTAGTGTCAGCGATAGTATTTGCATAATTTTTCATATATATGTTATTGTTATCTGTACTTACGAATTAATTTCAATTTAATGTTTTTGTATAAAATGCTAAAGATATAGACATATAATTTATATTTAAAAAATTTTAAAATCTGAATTATTTAGTTCTTAAAAAATAGCAAAACAAAGAAAGTCTAACAGTACGTAGTACAAACTGTTAATTTGGAATTATCTTAAAATTCTGATTTTCCCCTCCTTTCTACTGTTGAAAAGTACTTATATTTGCTATCAATCAAATATAAAAATAAAAAAAATACGCAAGTCACATCATTTAACAATTTTTTTTATAAAATTGTTACTTTTTATAATGCTTACAAATCTGTTGATAATATGAGATTCTTATTTCAAATCCGTATCTAAATTTATTTACCTCAGTCATACTCGATGCATGGATGGACCTGAAATGAGCGCCGCATAAGGCGCCAGACATTCTAATTTCTAGTTGACAGTTGACACCAATCCGTCATTTTCCTATCTTTTTTCATTTTTCTTCTAATGAAACACTGAAAACAAAAATGTAAGAATAATTAGCACCATCACAAGTCATAAATCGTTACAATACATGAAAAAAAAAAAGGTCTTTTTTCGGCAAAATACTTTGCCACTTTCTTGTTGCATTTGTCGTTCTGTTAGATGTGACATTAGCGAAAGTATATACAAAATAAAATATTACAATAAAAAATATAACATTAAATAAATTGGACGAATTAATTCCCAAATTAAGTAATTTAGTCAAACATGAAAACGTCCTTTGGCACTTTTTTTTCATCGACTCTGGCATAATGCGCGTTATTTTTTTGTTTTATATTCTTGTGATATCTACAAAGGCCCGTCAACTTTGGATTTTTTATAATTTCATGCATTCGAATAAGTTCTGGCAATATCTTTTTCTACACGGTGACAAAAAATTGATAATTTTATGTAATTGATTAATTAATACCACACTAATGATTTTTTTTTTTTTTTTTTTTTTGCAAAAGTGGCGTAAAGTGCAGCAATATTCCAATAAACATTAAGATCCAACTATAAACTACGGGATAATATTCGTAAAAGCTGCCACAAATTAGCTTCCTCTCCTATAAAAAATTAATTTAAGTTTATATTTTTAATATGACCAGTAATGACTGAATAAACAAAGAATTACGAAGTCATAATATTAAAGTACATTTCCAGGTTACAAAAATAAGTCAAAACCGCAAAAGATGAACAAAATAATTCATAAGCGTATGATAGTCGATAAAAAGCTACCGGAAATGAGAAAGATCTTCCGGTGAAAATTACAAGAAAAAAATATGCATCGGTCAGTTCCCGTTATAATAAAACCAAATTACCAATTATGAATTATTATATACTACTAATAATAGCTTAAGGCTAAATGTGTTCTAGAATTGAATTTCCAATGGCATGGAAAATGAGGTAGCAAAAAAAATTTAAAAGTGCGCTGACCGAACTAAATTACTCGCTCGAGGAAAAACAATTGGTCAATAGCAAATGGAAAGGAATAGAAGAGAAGGTTACATAGAGAGAGATTTGTGAACGACTTACCTCAGTGTTGTACTCTCCGATTTGGAGGGTAACCAATTCCGGTTAACTTTAACTCCTTTCCGTTCCTTTTCTTCAATCAAAAGGTTATGGAGCAGACCCAAAAGAAGATTTCATCTTTGAATTGTCCCTAACTAACTATAATAAAATTAAAATGTACCACATTGTTCATGACAACATGTTTCGCTTTTATCAAGTGTCATCATATACAAATTTGACACAAATAAAATTGACAATTACATGTTGACACGACATGTTCTTATTGACAAATTATCCAGATGCAAGATTATTTATGACAGTAAAAAATATTAAGGCCAAGATACCAGAAAGAATCTTTTTTTTAAAAGAAGGTCATCTTACTGCATACGAAGGAGCCGTTGCTAAAGAGGTTAAAAGTGGCCTGAAAAAGTTAAAGAAAAGTTACAGAATATGTACTCTATGATTAAGCTTCTTTAAGGTCGCGTTTGGTAAAAGGATAAGTCATGAGGAAGAACTTAAGAGGGAGAAATTATGTCACGTTAAGGAAGTTAAAATTATTTATGTTTGGTTATGTAGAGTGGGGAAGAAGAAGAGACGTAAAAAAATATATATAAAATTATAACATGAAAGACCACACTACCCTCATGTCAATTAATTGTATACATGAGCTGAATTTATTATAAGCAACATTTAAATAAGGTTTCAAGACATATACGTTATTAAAATTAAATGAGGCATAATTGAAACTAAAACTTGTTTCGGTTTAAAAATAAAAATTTGTCACTCAGCTAAAATGTTATTGACATTAGATTTCGATTGACTACCTTTCTCCAAGATTTCAAGCATGCTAACGATACAAAAAAAAGTAATAATATGTAAAAGTGCTACCAGACTTTACAAATGATAGTCAGAGGCATAATTTTGATAACAACTGTGATAATTTGTCCACCACATAAGTATAGAATTTTTTATTTATAAGCTATGACAGATTAGCTTCAAAGAAATTCATTTAATTTTGGTGTGAGGGTTAAAAGTGCTCGGCAAACAAAAAAAAAAAAGAAAGGAGGAATGAGATCACTGGACATTAAAACAGGGGTATTAATGAGATTCAATTGTGAAAATATATTTTTTAGTAGTTATTCCTCATGTGGGGACCACCATGAGAACCTATTCCACCAATTTTGGTGTCATAAGTTATGTCACGCTATAGAAACTTATTCCATCTGAACTTTTATGTTGTTTGGTGACATAACTATGGAATAAGTGCCTATTCCTCACTAAAGAAGCTTAAAGAAGCTTACCAAACATGGCCTAAACCATTAACGAAGATTTATTCTCTAATAGATACTTGAGGCTTAAAATTACAATATTCTCAAATTTTAAATAACTCTTGTAAGAACATCCTTGTTATGTGTAAATATGTATATTAAAATTATGCTAGATGTGGTTTGGGATTTGTTGTCTAAAATAATTAGTATTTTTTTTAGATAAAGATCATTTATACATGATTGGTACAAACTGCAAAATATATATATATAAAAACTCATATCTAGCGCAATCGTTAAAAAATCTTCAATCTCTCAACTAGCAAAGTTTATAATTGAGAATATTTAGCTTTTCCTCAGCCAAAAATAAACAAAAAAAACTCTAGCACAAAATAATTGTATGATTCATGCACGACACATGATAATCAATTTTTCTTATATATAAAAAAAAAAAATCAAATTGCTCTGCTGTACTAAATCTGCTGTTCAAGTAATAATAATTTCCATCAACGACATGAAATTCTAGAGCAGCCTGATTTTGAACTTGTATTTAGTTGCAATTATTAGTGCCACTGTAAAATGATAATATCAATATCACATGCTAATATGCTATTTTATCTGACCAGCCTCTGCGCAGTAATAAACAGCCCTATTTTTTTAAAAAACAAAACCCTGTTGCAGTTTTGTATTATTGGGAAGGTCATATATGCAAAAAAGCCACATAGAAAGAAAAATATCAGTTGCCAACTCCAGTTGCAATTTTCTATTTTGTACATCTCTTCTTTTTTCTCTCCAGCTCGCCAAGCGGCGTCTCCAGACTAAATTATCTCTTCCATTTCTTCTCTTTTAAAACTCAGGTATTTCTCAGATCGTCTCTCTCAATTCAATTCTCTATTTTTAGTTCTTCTCTTTCGTTTCTATACCTCCTCTTCTCCTAATCCAGTTCTATTCGATCCCCACCTACCTACTTCGTTTGGTTTCAATTTTTTTATAAGAAATTATATTTCAGGTGGACTTTTCAATTTGTTTTTATAGTTTTGTGGGTTTTTTTAGATGAAATTGGGTGATTTGGTTTGAATTTAGGAGTAAAGTACTAGGGTTTTGTCTAACATTTCTATTGCTACAAACTGAATGGTTCTTTTGATCTGTATTTGTTTCAGGAAAAATGCTAGGCCTTATGAGAAGGAAGCTCGGATCTGGAGATATGCCTGCTTTGGTACTTAAATCGTCGTTTCAAATAATAAAGCTAATATAGACCAAACAATTTCTGATGTTTTCATGGTTTTTTTGTACACTTCAGTTTGGTTAGATAAATTGTGTGTTTATGATTTTAGATTGGAGGCCAGGTGATGCAAAGGATCTCTCCAGCCGCTTCAGTTTTGCCTAAATTTTTTTCTAGCTCGGCTAAGGAGGTATCTCCTTACTCCTTTCATTGTTATAACCACTTCTTTCCTCTGAATCTATATGTGTTACTGTTCTGGAGTTGTAAATTTTTAGCTCCATGACAATGGGAAAATGAAAATGAAACGGGCATTATATCTGAATTCCCAGGGAATGAGCATTATATATATATAACCAGTAATCACTGGTTATAGAGTGGAACGGATTGATGACACCTGAAATCAGTAATTTTGAGTAGGAGACCCAAATTCCAATTGAAAATTTGTTTATTGTTTGAGTTTTGGTTTTTTTCGTCACAACAAAAATGTGCTGAAATTCTTTGCAATAATAATAAAAAAAAGAAGAAACTGGAAAAAGTGAATTTGACCAGGAATTGGAAAATATCAACAGCCAAAATATATTTGGGTGTTTGTTTTTCTTTGGTTTCTTACAGAATGAACAGTAAATTTAACCTGGAGTTGCAACTAGTAGCAGTAGTTAGAATCAGTGACCTAATTCCTATTTAGTGCGAACACAAAATTTAGGTTAACCAAATCTATATCTTTCATACTAGTCTGATGATAGAGGGTTCATGGAGGCCTAATTGGGCCTAATATAAGTTGATCAATTCAGGAATCGATGACATTTAGTGCTTAGAAGGTCCAGTACTGTTCTGAAGGCTAAACTGATTACTCAAATAATTCTGTTCTGCACTTATCAGTTAGTTTTTGATAGTATTAAACACCTCTTTTGCATTACAGAATAATATCCATTGTTCTCTGACTTCTATATTGTTTACTGTCTGAAATTTGTTTATATCTTTTAGATGATGGTGAGAGAGGCCCTCAACTCGGCACTAGATGAAGAGATGTCGGCTGATCCAAAAGTTTTCCTCATGGGTGAAGAGGTTGTTTAAAAATAGGAACTTAAACCTGACATTGGAGCAGTATGCCTATTTAAGTGCTTAATTATTTATTTTTTTTTCTCTCTTGGTTTTGTAGGTTGGCGAGTACCAAGGTGCATACAAAGTACGTAATATTTTTACTAACTTGGTAATCTTTTCATTATAAGCTTGAGGGGTTTTTATTAATCAAAGGTGCCTTTTACAAAATTTGCAGATTTCAAAGGGTTTGCTGGAGAAGTACGGCCCTGACAGAGTTCTTGACACCCCAATCACAGAGGTAACATTGTTTGGCTCACTCAACTTTCTTTCGAGTTATACTTACTACTTTTACCATTTGTCAATATTGTAAAATCATCTGAGCATGTTTACATTCTTTTTGTTGCAGTAGTATGTCTTATGATAGTTACCATAACCGCACTTTGTGTCAGTGTCATTACCAGTAGATTACTTTCTTAACTCCTGCATATTTACCTGAAGCTTATCGACATCTTCATGAATACTACTAACATGATATATCTGTTAGCATTAAGTTGCTGATTTAATTATTTTAAAAAAAATTAATGCAGGCTGGATTTGCGGGAATAGGTGTTGGTGCAGCATATCATGGTCTCAAGCCAGTTGTAGAGTTTATGACCTTCAATTTCTCCATGCAGGTACTGGTTTTCTGAAGCAATTCTAAATCCATTAGTGAGTCATTAAAATCTTAACTGAACTATATAATTCTAAAAACTTGTTAACTTTACTGATTTATTGCAAATTTGCAATATATAAGTCACAACTCTGAAACAAAATATACTTCTTAAAAGCACCAGAAGTGTGATAAAGAATTGTGGACCAAGCAAGTTCTCCTGCCAGTTTTTTGTACAGCTGTCACTACGAACCCAAGTAGCAGCTAGTATCTTTATATTGGTATATATTTAAGTAAAATACTGTCTCTCTCTGTCTAGGCCATTGATCACATAATAAATTCAGCGGCAAAGTCAAATTACATGTCTGCTGGTCAATTGTCTGTGCCCATTGTTTTCCGTGGTCCGAATGGTGCTGCTGCTGGTGTTGGTGCTCAGCATTCTCAGGTCTCTCTCTCTCTCTCTCTCTCCCTCACATCTTTGCAATCCTTTTGTATGAATTTATAACTTATCAGCAAAAATTGTGCTTAAATATGATGTATAATGGTTTGGTGATGCTTATTGGATTGCAGTGTTATGCAGCTTGGTACGCACATGTACCAGGGCTAAAGGTACTCTGTCCGTACTCAGCTGAAGATGCACGCGGCTTGCTGAAGGCTGCTATTCGTGACCCTGATCCAGTTGTATTCCTTGAGAATGAAATCTTGTATGTTATAGTAGTATACCATTACTTTTCCGTTTCTTTTCACAGAACTTTCATATATTAGGAATTTAATGGTAGTTTTGTAAATGATTTCGAAAGAGAATCTGATGGCTCTATTTCCTGAGACATTTGAATTTACAAAACCCTTGTTGATATATAATGCAATTGTGGGCTGTGGAGGTAAGAGAAAATTTGGCAACATTTAGGGTCACCATGGTGATACTTTGAATCTGGTATTGACTGCACATTCTGCATTACACCTTTGTAACATTTCAGTGTTCTCTGCTAGAGTGTAAAATGCCAGCGGTTTGTAATTGTACACAAGTTACAATATTGGTTTGTAACTTCAATAATAATTGCTTTTGTTTTTTTGCAGATATGGAGAATCATTCCCAGTGTCTGCTGAGGTGCTTGATTCTAGCTTCTGTGTCCCTATCGGCAAAGCCAAGGTACCTCTCTCTGTCTCTCTACCACCTTCCCAACACCCCCCCCCCCCCCCTCCTTGCCTCTTCCTTCCCATCTCTCTCTCTCACACACACCCTGCACAAACACACTTGTTTTTAAAGTCCCATTGTGATTATGCCTTCTTCAATGTTGAATTAGTTAAAAGGTTAAGAGATCCTGAGGATATTTCCACAAAATTGAGGCCAGTTGACATTTGGTATTTGTTTTAAGGGAAGTTGTATTAAATTTGAGGTTGCTTGAGGTTAAGTTACTTTTGTTAATTTATGTGAGGATTGAATGAGGGCACTGACAGTATATAATATTGCCACATGTGGCAGTCAGTTGCAAAAATTTGCAATATTTTGTTGAATTGCTAATGGGGGGGCTTGTAGATAAGAACTTTTTATCAAAGTGGCATCTTAGGGTTGTTCATATATTGTAAATTGAACATTGTGGTATTAGCTTTTAATAAAGTATTGTTTCTAATTTCAGATTGAGAGAGAAGGAAAAGATGTCACCATCACGGCTTTCTCTAAGATGGTTGGCTTTGCTCTCAAGGTTTGTTATATAATGTTATTTGACTGACACAAACAGTATTCATCTCGATACCTTTAAATTAGTTTCTTCATTTTGTCTATGGCCTAAGCAATGCGCTCTTTTTTAATAATTTGACTAATTTCCATTTTTTTTTTCAGGCTGCGGAGATACTGTCGAAGGAAGGTATCAGTGCTGAGGTAATTATTTTAAAATTTTGAAAATATTTTTGCCGTAGCAGCTATGTAGTGGTGAGTGTCAAGCATCAACCCTAGACCCAATGAAGTGCCAAACTAAACATTCTCAATCTCAAACCTAGTGAAATTTCAACTTATGATGAAATTATACGAAGAATTTTCCCTTTACAAAATCAGATGAACCTCCTTTTTCCCATTTCCTATACTCTTTGTGTTGGGGGGGGGGGGGGGGGGGGGGGGGGGGGGGGGGGGGGGGGGGCGCGGGATAAAAGCATCTTTGTGCCTTGATACAGAGAAATCATTGTCATAGCAAAACTAACCTCCATAACTTTATAAGAGAACCATGTTGACCCTGACAATTGAAAATTTGTTGCAGTTTAATACAAATATTGCAAATATTTCCCATGTGATCCCTTTTAGTGTATACCCACTTCTTCCTTATTGATAAGTCAAACTGAAGCTGACTTGGTGTTTTGTAAGAAACAGCAAATTGTCATCCTTTAAGTTACTTACAAATTTTGAATTTTCTTAAGGATGGTCCTAAACCAGTATATAGTACTTGGTTGCATACGTAAGTCCAGGGATGTATTGATTTCTCATAGGGTCACATGTACCCATGTGACGTATATAAATACTTTAAGCATTCAAACTTTTTTCTTTCTTCTGACAACATTAACAAAAAGTGTTAAAAAAAATTGTAGGTCATTAACCTGAGGACAATTCGGCCATTGGATCGGGCTACAATAAATGCATCTGTTAGAAAGACTAATCGCTTAGTCACTGTGGAAGAAGGCTTCCCCCAACACGGTGTTGGTGCTGAAATCTGGTTCTCTCTCTCTCCCCCCCCCCCCCCCCCACCCCCCCCCCCCCCCCCCCCCCCCCCCCTCCCCTCCCTCCCCCCCCTCCCCTCCTCCCTCCTTCTCCCCTCCTTGACGAAGATTAATGGATTACCATTACTGATATTACTACTGGTTAATTGGCCAAAATAAGTTAGGGATGGCACTCAACGAGCTTTTTCTGTTATAATCACTCAGGCTTGTAGCCAAACCTGTTTTAAGTTATTGGTGATATAATGCACATATATGACGGTCATTCTGATAAAAACTGTTGCTGTCTCAATACTTGTGTACATCCACTCTTTTCAGTCACTTTCTAACATGGTCATACCTGTGGTAACAGCATGTCAGTGGTAGAAGAGAGCTTTGAATATCTTGATGCACCAGTGGAGAGAATCGCTGGAGCTGATGTTCCCATGCCATATGCACCTAATCTAGAGCGCATGGCCGTGCCTCAGGTAATATTTTTTGCCTTACTCCCTACGAAAGACCAATGAATAAATAATAATAATAAAATGTAAAGTATTAGATGGTAGTATTCAATGTTGGCATGATCTGAGCCTGACAAGATATCAGTTTCCTAGTACAAATAGTCACAATTTGAGTGTCATGCAATTAAGAATTGAATTGAAGACATAATCCTTGGTTTCCCAACTAAATAGCTTACTGGGTTAACTGATCTGTCATTCAACTGTGTAATATTGATCCTACTGAGCTTCAGAGAAACCTCAATTGGGGTACCTACTCTGGAGTAGGCTCCTGTTGCCCTGATTATAATAATTCCAGGTCGGATAGACCTTTCTGGAGTAGGCTCCTGTTGTACCAGTCCCTGCTTTCACGCGCTTTCAGTCTGTTCTAATTGTAACTGATGTTTCTATTTTTGTTGGGAAATTTTAGGTTGAAGATATAGTACGTGCTGCCAAGCGTGCTTGTTACAGATCTGTCCCCTTGGCAGCTGCTGCATAAGCCTGCATCTGTAATGTTGTGCTTTTTTTTATTAATTGGAGAGGAAAAAGAAATCTGTACACACCCTTTGGCAAAGTAGGGTTAATTTCACAAATTAGCCCTTCAGTTTTTGAATTTTGCATCTCGACGACTGTACGTGTCTTTTGTTGGCATGAGGAATCCTGTTAGTTTTTTTTCTCCCTTTTTAACCCAGTGCAATAATAACAATATCTCGTCTAATAATTACGTAATATGGACATTTCCATATTTTTTAATTCCTGACCAAATGGCAGCTTATTGATGAGTTCAGCACTTCTTTTAAGCGTACACAAGCCAGTTCTATGTTTTAACTAATTTACTTGCGTATGTTCTTAATTTTATTGCTGTTTAAGTGGAAAGCAGCTAAAAACGGCGAGCTATTTCTGACTTTGTTTCCACTTTCCAAAAGTTGTGTCCAAATTCTTATCGCCGCAAATTATGTGTGAGATACTTTGCGTACAAGATTTGTGAGGCTTTTGAAGTACTTACAAAATTAATTGTTCGGTGAGGCTTTTGCGTTACCTTTTTTATTTGATTTTTCTCAAATTATATTCCACTCGCCTATTTATGGCGACTTCATGTATTCAGTGCAATAATTTACTGGAGTAGGTGATTCCTCAGAAGGACACAAATTCCACTTGCCAGAAGCTTCTTTCATGACCTTGACCAATTTTATGTTGTATTTGATATACGTAGCTTGAATTTGAACAGGCCCAACTTTATGCATTTCCACCCTTCAATTTTCATGAACCCACTTTTCAATTTTCATGATAGCGGAAACCAATGCATACTTCTGCTAATCACTTTCAACCAAATATAAAGATCTTTTTTCATTAAAAAGGAGGGACATGGATGAAAAAACAATAAAAAAAAATACTAGCAATACGCCTCACCCATTCCACTTCCGCTCAGAATCCACACCTGCTATCCTTTTTTTTATGTTATTATGAAAGCAATATTGTTTCTGTGATTACTATTGTTATAGTGCCGTTATATTATGATGATAATTTTGTGACAGGCTATCAATTACTTTATTAAGGCATTTCTATCAAACAGCTTACATTGTGTGTATCTATCGATTACTGTATTATAAATTATCGTATCTTGTCAATCTAAAAATCACCGAAACTCACGATTTATATCTTCACATACAATCAAAGGCAAGATATGTGTGGCCGTGTGGGTGCGTGCGCACACAATCACAACCATCACAAACTCATTAGACCTCCGGTGATTTTACTGAACCATCGCAAGAAATTCATCAGAACTTCGTCGGAAATTACATGCAATAGATAAGTTAGTTATTAAAATATATGCTTTGCGGAAAAGAATTATTGATCATAAGTTCATAACTAGTTAGAGTAGTTCTAATAAATATTTTAGGGCGGCTGTCGAAAATAATTTCAAATTTGAATTTTAATTGAAATCTACCAGAATGATAACTTTTTTTTTTCTTTTTCTTTTATGCTGTCCCTCCCTACTAACGAAGCGCAACCTAGAAATATAGAACATAGACTTCAATTGTTTGTATTAGAGCCCAGAACAATTCACAGCCCATCAGGCCTAGAATGTTAAATATTAAACTGGACCATAAGTTAGATTAATGCATCTGATTGTCCATTCTCTTCAACGAATCAAGAAAATGTATTAAAGGTTGGTTTAGTGAAGCATATTACAGAGGCTTCACGAGATATTTTGTGGTTGGTGAGTTGCTTCTGAGGTTGTCAACGAATAGAGCTCAAGGAGGTGGTCCATCTAATTGTAATTCAATTTGATGATAAATTTAATTTAATTGAGTTGATTTTGAATTAAAATCTGATTGAGATATAGACGTCGAGTTAATATAGCTGAAACCAAGCTCGGGCTTTAAGTGAGTTCAATTCTTACAATTTTTTACATATATTTTTGTAACACTTTAAATAATTAAAACACAACATAATTAATTAGTAAAAAAATTAGAAAAAATATTTCTACATATGTTACAATAAAATAATTAGTTATTTTAAATTTAATAATATAATTATATATTGAGTTTATCGATTTGAGTTCGAACGAGACAATAAAATAATTTCAAATTTTACATCAAACCTCAACTGACCAAAAGTCCAAACTTTTATTCCAACGAGTCAACCAAGTCAACTCAACTAGGACACAGACTATGAAATTTTTCTTACGGACCTATTTATTTTTCCACATACAACAAATGATAGAAGGGGAAAAAAATAAAACAAAAATTTGAATTTTACCAGTGAAACAATTGACATCGTGATATATCTCATGTTAGATTTTCTTTTTTTTTTAATAAAATTTTACAATTTAATTAGCTGATTTAAGACATAGATACTATTGTATCAAGAAGTAAGTTAGCCAACGAGGTTTCTTCCATCTTGTCTGTGCAGTATGAAAATATGTTTAGTTGACTGAGCTACCATGAGATTGTTTCCTATACTCATATCAGCGGTCCAGGCATTTAATGGAGAAACAGGTTTAAACTTGCCTAGCTAATTCCAAATATCTCCAACTGTTTTAGTCTGGTCAAGCTCGCATTAATTATACGTAACTAAAGTTAGATGTTTTTAATTATTTTTCTAAATAATATTCAGCGAATAACTAGGATCCCCTCAATCGCTGTTTTCTGTATGTCACCAGACACGCCAACTCAACCGAAAAAGTAGACCATTGACTGTTGACCGTTGACCCGTACCAAAGTTAGAAAAGGCCCCACTTCAAATAAAATAAATGAACTTTGCAAACATACCCCTCACATATGTAATATTAGTATTTTTAATATATGAAACGACTATAAAATTGGAATTTGGTAATTGAACGTGCTAATCAATTCTTGTGAAATTTCATCGTTTTGACTGAGAATTAAGAACGTGATCAGACCCTCATAAAATCACCAGCACAAATTGTAGTTTTATGTTCGATTCTTGCATGATATAAGTACTTCCGATCAGAGCCTTATTAATTGTTATTATTTTGTACTTCATCTTGACAAATATAAATAATAGACGAATTTTGAGTCATTTTATGAGAAACAGTTATATTTTTTCATCGTCACGGTATCTTTTGGTGGCAGTAAATGCCACAAGCTCCTTACCTCGTTAATAATTCATAATTAGAGTAACGTTAATTTTTAATCAATAAATAAGTAAATATTCTCTATATCACTTTGTTTTTTACATGTTTGCAAAATTGTACTCTTTATTTTGACATTGTTACTGTAAGTTTCGGTGGGCAGAATAGTCATGTAAACCTTAACCCAAAAGGTGAAATGTCATCGTTTTGATTTGTAACTTAGTTCACATTTTTTTTTACTCTTTATTTTGACATTGTTATTGTAAGTTTCGGTGGGCAGAATAGTCATGTAAACCTTAACCCAAAAGGTGAAATGTCATCGTTTTGATTTGTAACTTAGTTCACATTTTTTTTTTTTTTATTTCGAAAGTAATTGTTGGGCTTAAGTGCTAGCTATTGAACAATTTAATATAGCTTTTGATGCAAATTTATCTCATATCAATTACATATATATTAACCTCGTAGGTCATAAATGTGAAATATACAAAACTTTTTAGGTCAAAGTAGATTATATATTTTTACAAACTGTACGTTGTACATAAGTTAAGAGTACAAGTTTGAAATTTGACCACGTACTTAGCGCAAAAGATCGAAGAAAACATTTTTTTTTTTCTAAAATAAACTCGAGGACAAAATGTCGACTCTCTAAAAATGCACGTGTTAACTGGCATCATCTCCCACCATATCAAAAAATGTCGAAGTACGTGATTTTAATACAATATCAAAACTACAAACAAATCGCATTATTTCAAAAGAAAAAAGCAAATTGACCGCTTTCTAGATAATAAATAATGGTAAAGTTTCTACCATTATTTACATTGTGTAGGCAAAAGGAAAATAAAATAAGGACTCATGCCCAAAAAGTCGGACATATGTCACGTAATAGAGACTGTCCTAGTAAATAATAAGATGGAGAAATAGGAAAAGACAAGCTGACCTCCTCTGAGCACCAAAGAATTCTTCAATAACCTCTTTAATAATGAAGCTAGAATGATTTAGATCACTACTCACACGAAATATTCATTCAAAAATAAGCACCTTTAGAACTCATAAGATTAAACTATTTAACAAACAGAACTTTGTCTCCTGTCATCAATGTAAGACAAACCTCAAGAATTATCACTTCAAATTCCGACAAGTTTTGTAAAAGTACTTACATTAAATGTAAAATATATATATATACGAACAAACGGATTTGATTGCGTCGTTCAAATGTGAATGTCTACTGATATAAAAATATTAAGAAATTTATATTCATTGAAATATAATATTTGTCTGCTCTGTATAAATAGGGTGTGGGTTCTAAATGGGACAAATGGGGTGCAATGTCTCCCTGCTTTTCCCAATCAAATACATTGTATCTATAATTACATAGACAAATTTCTTAAGAAATAGTCCCTCGTGAAAATATGAATATAATTTCATTGTTGACTTTCATAATTGAACAATTTTTTTTTTAATTATGTAGTTCTATCGATATCGATAAAAATTTATTCATTTAATTTTTAGTTATTTCAGTGCTTTACATTTGAACTTTTTTTTTTTGGCTCCTCCACAGTGTAAAAATTAGTGTCTTTTTTTTTAATATATTTCATTTAATGATTTTTTTGGTACATCTTACATAAAAACAATGTACTTAACAAAAAGAAGCAGTTGGTAAGGACGTAGTTGACTACCTTGTAATCTTTGCTTCCTTGATGCAAAAGTCTTCAACTTCAACGACTATGAGACGAGTTTGTCCCAATTGCTGAATAATTGAGATTTTATTATATTGTATCTCACATCTACAAATGATACATATAAACTCTAGTTTTTAATCACGACTTAAAATTTGGGAGAGTTTTGAAGTCTTGACTAGACTAGCAAATTATTCCAAAACAATAATAAAACCTGCCTCAAATTTGCCTTGACGTGTGATATAACATAGAATAGACTAAAAGCATCAATAAATCAGGTTATTTCTTGAGTTTTATAAGGACTTAGTACTTAATAATAATAAATTTGTAGTCTGTTTAGCAAGTAAAATTCAGAAAAAAAAAAAAATACAAGGAGTGCTTGTGTGATTCTTTCAAAGACTGCAAATTTTATCAATATTTCTACGCAGACCATGCAGTATGGTGCCTTATTCTTTCAAATGTATTTTATTGAACTTCTATCCTCCACTTGATTTTGTCCTTTTTTATTTTTGTAATATAATTAATCAGTGTAACTTTTGGACAAATATTATGCCTACAACACTGCTTTCACTTAGTGTACGTGATGTATCATATGTGTAAAAACGTATAATAATGTTGATTTTTCTCATACGTATGCATAATTGTGCAAATGTAAATAGATAATAAATTTGCTCCACATTAAAAAAAAGCGAAGAACAAAATTTGCTCTATCTTTATCTTTACTACTTATAAAAGCACTCATAAAAAGGTCATAACAATTTCACTAGAGGGGAACAATTGTTACATCAATTATGGACCATTGATTTGTGTGATTTGATCTAATGTGTGGTCTAGATGTTGATTTTAGATAAAAGATTGGATCTTTTATAGAAAGGAGTCAGATGATATTTAAACAATTTATTTTTTGGAAAGATATCCACATGTATCGTTGGAAGATTCAACTAGATATAGATGTATTTATTATCCAATATCATTTTGTTTCTTTTTTTATCTATATATTGGAGGCATATTTTGCTAGTATTTTAAAAAGCGAAGAACAAATGCATTTGCTGGGTCAAAACTCAATAGTAAAGATTTTTCGTGATTATACATTCTAATGGTTTTTAAATATCATAAATGATCTTGTAGTTCTATGTATGAATTTTCTATTATAAATATGTTTCTTACGAGACGACACACATAATTTGTTTTTCTTAGGAGATGACTCGCATAATTTGATTTTCTTACGAGATGACTCACATAATTTTTTTTATAAGTACCTCGAGTTTTCATGTCATTCTATCATACAAAGACTTATGTTCGAAAACTTCTAATATACTGTTTTGATTCGAACGATTCGAATTTTTCTTTCGATTACTTTGAGAACGGCTACCAAGTGCCATGTAATTTTGTGTCATTGATGCGAAAGTGAAAATTGGTAATAGATTTAAAGTGGGTATAAAAGTCTCAGTAGAGCAGGATTGCAAAATGAAGATTCTTGGAGGAGCTTTCAGAGAAAAGAATAATCTTTCCAATGAAAAAGAGAACCTGGCTATGTTCCAATTTCGGAAATATTCCAGTCGCTAGTGGTGGTCCCACTTTCAGCATCCAATACCTCATCTGTACGTCTGTAGTTGTTTGGATCTTGGCACAAATTGGCATAGAATTGGTCTACATAATTTACTAATTTAGTGCTAGTTTACTAATTTAGTGCTCGACTAGCAAACGTGCCCACTCGTGGAAAATTTTTTTATTTAAATTCAAATAAATATTGTATTAAGGTGAATTTCATTTTTATATCATATAGTCTCTAGTGACTATAGAATTTTTTAATAGGAACGAAAAATGAATTTTTTAAATTCAGCCAATAACATATCCAAATTCCATGTGGCTATCCTCAGTTACGTTATTTTTCTAATATTCATGTTGTAATTGTTCATATTATAACTCTCCTTATTAATGATTTTTGAGTTTTAACAAATTAAAATAAACTGTGCTCACGTGACTCCTGGCTTTAAGCGTATCACTTCCATATTTATGCTTTTGATCAGTCCTTCATTTAATTGATCGAAGGTGTTGTGTAAATTGGAATATATGCCCTACGATAACTTTCTCAGTGATTTTGTCATATTATTATGATTGGCGATTTAAAAGGAAAAGAATTAATTCTATAATATAAAATAGTTAATGCATAACTAGCCAGAAAATAATTTTCTTTCTATTTAAAATAATGAGTCGGTACATTTATATCGGTTTGTATAATAGTCTAAATATTTACTCCTTGGTCTAATTGTTTATACAATTGGATTTGTGATTTTATAAGCAGTAGGAATTTCACCGGTAGTTATTATCGTTTAAACATGAAAACACGTGGAAAAGGACAACATTTATATTAAAATTTTAAGGACAATTCTATGGTGCACACAAATTTTAAACTAGACTTAAATCCTAATTCATTTAGTTATAAATGAAAGATATGAATTTTATTCCGGGTACAAAAATTAGTTATTCATTTAGTTTTAAATGGACGATATGAATTTAAATCCGGTTTAAAAAATTAGTCCACGACAGAATTTACTATATTTTAATATTAATATTCTTTCCAGGTGTTTGATGATTTTGCGATTGTCCAAACTTCGTAATTGTTAAAGTAATGGCAATAGCTAGTACATTACAAAGGTTGAGATGGATGTTAGGAGATTTTTTTTTTTTCCAATGATGTATTGTACCCTAAAAGCAATTTAAAAATAACAAAAAAGATTCAACTTAAAGTTTTATATAAACATTATAGAAAAAAAACTTATATCAAAGTTAGCAAATTTATTCCTTCAAAATTAGTAAATTTGTATTATTAATAAAAATTAAAATTAGTAAATTTTGTTCCTCCAAAACTTTCCAAGTTTGTACTTAAAGAAGTTGTTTGTTGAGAAAATATTAATCGCGTCATCTTTTTTTATTAGTTTTATTTGCTTTTTGAAAGAATTTACATAGTTCTCAGTAGCCAATTCAGTCTTAAATCTTGTTTGTAAAGTTTAATCGCGTAAAGGAAATAATTGGAGTAATAATGTCGACAGTAAACTTTCTAATAATTACGATAACTAAACAAATAAGGTTATACATATATACTCTATCGTTTAAGTACGTTATGTTTTAATCAATTTTAACTATTAACTAATGATCAAATGATTTTTAAACTACACCATAAAATACATTCAAGTGCTTGATTTTTTTTTTACAGTCAATGCAATGATGAAAGCTAGTTCGATGTAGACTTTACTTTTATCAAATAGAAAATATCTTTTTACCAAAAAACGATGAAAGTTTTACTATTTCACAAAGACTTTTCATCTTTTATATATTTCTTTCTAAGTGCAAAACTTGTAAGAATGCACAAGTTGGACATTCAACAACACACATACACAGCATACAAACATTCCTCAGTCAGAGCTTTTGAAAAATAAAAAAAATAAATAAAGTTATCGGAATAACAAAAAAAGAAAAATAAAAAAAGGAAAAAAATATGAGTGGAAGAAAATCATTAAAATACGAGGAAAACAAAAAGGAAGACAGACAGCTACAGTCCTAGTTCACCTAGTGCTATTGCGAGAGAGAGAGAGAGAGAGAGAGAGAGAGAGACAGTGGAGGTGTAGTGGGAGCCAAGCGAAGCGAAGAGGGATCTCTCTCTCTCTCACTCTAGGGTTTCCTACTTTCCTTCAATCAATCTCTAGATCTTTTCTAATCTGAAATCGAACTAGTATTTGTCGGATTTGGAGGTGAGAATTCGGGATGAAGTCGTCGTTGAAGAAGATTCGCGACGCGTTGCACAGAGGTGATCAGAACAAGGATCCGAAGAGGAGGGATGGGTCCCACCTCCCTGTCTCTCCCCACGAAGAGCTCCTTCAAGCTGCCAAGGTTTCGTTTTTCTTTCATGATTTGAGAGCTTAGTGATTTTTTTTTTTATTTTTTTTTTCCGAGATGGAGCTCGTACTTGTGTTACGCAGTGTGAAGTTTTGATTTTCTCGAGGTTACAGTCAAATTTTTTGAGGAGTAAGTTTGATTTTGTTAGGAGATTGGGGCCTATTGGGTAAATTTAATTCATAGAACTGTAGAAGTGTGTAATTGAACTCTAGTACTTGAGAATCAAGCTGCAGTTTCTCTTCTTCACTGTGCTTGAGGCGTGGTGTGCAAAGTCTCTACAATTGTTGTGTGTGTGTGTGTGTGTGTGTGTTCTTTTGGGGGCGACGGAGGGGGTCGGGTGGTCGACTGGCGTTAGAATTGAGTCTGGATTAAATTCAAATTAGGCAACAAGCTGAGTATATATTCAGCACAACAATTTACCAGCATTGGCAATTAATGCATTGCCACCTTATGCATTTGAGCATTGTATATGGGTACCGAGCTTAATTTATAAATCGCAATTGTCAGCTACCTTGCTAGTTCTTCAATTAGTCAACCTGGCCTTAATTAAATTTTGATCATGTACTCAGTTAGCTATTTTAATAGAACTTACCTTCGCTGGCTTACAGTTGTGTCATAAACCCTGAACCATCATTAAATTTTGTATTGGTAGGAAATGCAAGACATGAAGAATGGGTATGATAGCCTGCTTTCTGCTGCAGCGGCGACTGCCAATAGTGCATTTGGTGATTCTTTGCATTCATCCCTACTTTCTGCTTTCCTTTATTTCCAATATTCCTTTCTCATGATTATAGTTAGAAGAAATGCAGATCATGTTTCATTGCCCCGCGGCATTTGCAGAGCCTACATCAATTATTAATATCTTGAGATATAATTTAGTTGGTTTGATATTATTAAATACTGTCAGATGGAAAGTTCGTGCATTGTTTGTATTATTAATTAATATTTCATAATATGCATTACTGTTTCTTTTCTTACCTGCTCCTTTCTATTGATTGCAGAATTTTCAGAAGCCTTACGGGAAATGGGTTCATGCCTTCTTGAAAAGATCCCACTGAACGATGATGATGAATCACGTAAGTATATTATGTATCATTCATAGTTTTTCAATCATAATTTCTTATTGCTTATGTTTGTTGTTTCCATGTCCTAAATACAGTTATACATGAAGGATGCCACATAATCATAATGACATGTTCTTTTAGACTTTAGCAGTGCACAAATGCTAACTGAGAAGCATGATCAATCAATTTTCCTGATGATGTTTTTTTAGTCATATTTTATTTCATATTTAAACTTGCAGGTAAAGTTCTGTTGATGCTAGGAAAAGCACAATTTGAGCTTCAAAAGATTGTAGATAGCTATGTATGTAATATTACCTTTATTTTTCTGACATTAAAATTAGCAAATATTTAAATTTTTTGATAATTATTGTATCTACTAATTTGGCAGCGTGCCCATGTCGTCCAAACTATCTCCACACCATCTGAATCTCTTGTCAAAGAGCTTCAAACTGTAGAGGTCTCTTTTCTTTCTCCCTCATTAAAATAGAGTAGTGTACCAGTATTTGCATGGTAATGTCAGCTGGTCACTGTGGGTTTTACTCAAGGTGTTACTTTGGTGGATGCACTGAAATGTTAGTCAATACATAGGTAAAGAGTTGGAATATATTTCTTTAAATTTATAGTTAGTACACAGGTGAAGAGCCTGAATGTTAAAATACAGTGACACCTCACTTTATCCCAATTGTCTCTAGAAACTTATTCAAGATATTATATAGTGATTCACTGATTCTTGATCGACAATGAAGTTTCTAATACTTTGTAATTAATTTTCGACAAGAAAAATTAAATGAAGCAACTAAAAGATGTATATTCGTTTGTTATATTCAACTGAACATGCATGGAGGAGAAGGTTACATATATCAGAGGTCTCTATTTTCTAATTGTTAATGGATTTTTTTCTATGTTCTAATTTAGGAGATGAAGCGGCAGTGTGATGATAAAAGGTACATATTGTTCACACCACTTCTGAATTTTTTATCATTTAAGTAGTGTGCAGTACTGGTGATTGGGCAGAGTGCAGGGACTAGTTTTGGTTACCTTCAGTGCTGTTTATATAGGGCACCAGTTATATTTTTGGAATAAGTGAAACTGTCTAATCCTAGACAATCTATCTCTCTCCAAGAATCTTGCCAGCAGCTGGAATGTACTCTCTCTGAACGGAAAGGTGTAATCCCAGTTCCTTGTGAATCATTTTTAGTATAGATAAAGAGAAATAACTGCTGCAGTTACATTTTTCTCAAAAGGACTTTAAATAAGAGACAAGCTAAATTGTTGTGATGCCTTTAAGTGCCCATCTTTTGTAAAATTCTGAACCTGTTTCTTTTCTTTTTTTTGTCTCTGTTTTGATCTTTTATTTATTCTGTGGATGAGTGAGTATGGAGAAAAAGGGATAGTAATAGTACA
This sequence comes from Rhynchospora tenuis, assembly GCA_027725995.1. NCBI lineage: Eukaryota > Viridiplantae > Streptophyta > Magnoliopsida > Poales > Cyperaceae > Rhynchospora > Rhynchospora tenuis. The sequence continues at coordinate 83,536,362 of CM050889.1, forward strand.
AACAGATGGATTATTAAATTATATAGGATATGTCTTGCTTCTCCTTGCCAGAAAATAGATAAATAATGCTTTTATACAAGTTCTAGTTTTTTTTTTGAACTAAAGGGTTTGTTGCTGTTGTATATACGAGTTCAAGTAATAAAAAATGACCCAAATGTCTTAAAGACAATAAAACCTCCCTTTTAGAAGTACTGAAACCATGTATTTCTATCTTTAGGGATTTGTACAAGTTCATGCAATCAACACAGAAGGAAAGCAGCACCTACAACAAAGGGGGAAAGTCGAGTAAACAAGGGAAGGGGGCAGACAGTTTCTCTTATGAGCAAGTGAAACAAGCGCAAGATGATTACAATGAAGTGGCAACACTTTTTGTTTTTCGATTGAAGTCCCTCAAACAGGGTCAGCTCCGGAGTCTTCTCACCCAAGCCAGCCGCCACCATGCTGCCCAGGTCACTTTTAGCTAACTTTATGTGCATGCGTCTGTGTTGTATGCATCCGTGTTATGTTTATGGCCATAACTCATTTTTATTTTTGTTTGTAAGCGCTGTATGTCTGCTTCCTGCCTGTACGACTCTCTTTAGTTGCGCCTTTATGTTCTCGCTTACATATGTCAAGTTGTAGGGTTGGAATGGGTCAGATATTACACAAAGGTTGAAATTCAGATTCATATCTGCACTAATGTAAATGTGGGTTTGGAATATGAGATGGATTATAGTTGGACTTAAAGTGATCCAAATTATTAGGGATGTTGACTAAGAACGAAGGTGTAGCCGTGCAAGTGCAACACTATAAGCATTTCCTTAATTTTACAGCTGAAAAATGGAAAACAAACATTTCTTGGCAGCTGCTGTCAAGGTTGGAAAAAAAAAAATGGAAAACAAAAATGTCTAGAGCCAAAATATATAGAAAATTATAGTTTAAAAGATATGAAATACAGATCCAGATGTCTGTATCGTTATCCGGTTTTCGGGTACTATAAATTATCTATGTCCATATCTGCACCCTTTTACCATATCTAACATGTGTTGATATCTGTGTCTGCATCCTATACAAATATCTGCTCCATTATCAGCCCCAAAGTGTGTTTTTTTACTTATTTTTTGGAAAAACGAGCTCATATATATTTGATACATTCTTTATGAATTTCACGATAAGCTGTAGTCTATTTTCAGTGTGTTATCCTTTTTATCCTACTACACTATTCTACCTTGAACCTTTTAGAGTTTTGAAAATGCTTTAATCTTTTTTTCCTTCTCAAGGGGGTGGAGGCTGGGATGGTTGTTAGCCTCAGGGGCAGAACAAGGGGGCGTTGGGCTTGACGTCCCCTAACTTTGAGATTTTACTTAAAATACAAGGTTAATTTGGATGCCATTATGAACAAATATGCAGTATGGCGCCCTCAAGAAGTAAAATAGCATATTTTGCCCTCAAACGAATTTCTGGTTCTGCCCCTGACTAGCTTTCTTGTCAGAAATAATTATATGAGGACTAGATAGAGATTAAGGATAACAAAGAGCATCACAAGAATTCCCAAATACATAACACATGCATGGAGTATTAGGTATGTTAACTATTTGATTGTACTGTGCTGCAGTTGAACTTCTTCAGGAAAGGGGTAAGGTCTTTAGAGGCAGTAGAGCCACAGGTGAGAGCAGTGGCTGAATCTCAGCACATTGATTACCATTTCACTGAACTTGATGATGATTTGGATGACGACGACGATGACGGGGATATGTATCCTGATGGGCGTGATGATATCAGCAATGATGGCAGTGAGTTGAGTTTTGACTATGGTCAGGGTAAACGTGCTAGCAATGCTACTTCTCAGTTTCCTAGGAAGTCACTTGATGTAAGCTTTTTTAACTGATAGTCTTAGACCATACTTGATGTAAGCTTGTTTAACTGATAGTCTTATACCATACTTAGCAGAACAGAGCTGGTATAGTACTCTAGAAGAGAGATTTCTGGATAGTGAAATGTTAGTATTTCATCCAGCTCTTAACTCTGATCTGATAACATCTATCAATTTTGGTCTAACTTGATCCAGCATTAGTTATATGTTGATTCTTACCAACTGACTTGGTGCTGGACCTGGACTGATGTACTTACTATCCATCCTTGCAGCATTAGGTATATAGTTATTAAATTATTTTATGTCGATATTAAATCCCTTCATTCTCCAGGAGCATGCTGACAGTAACCAGTCTGATTCTCTTACCTTTTTTGGGGCTGCTAAACCTGTTAGTCAATCGGAACCTCTGCTGGCCAACAAAAGTCCAGACCGGTCAGACCGCATAAAGGCCATGTTGCAAAGTAGCCCATCTGTTAAAAGAAATCCCAACACATACGTACTCCCAACTCCTACTGGTGAGAACAATCAGCCCCGTCCCTCTCTTTCTAAGCCGAGCCGCACTTATCAGTCGCAACCTCTCTGGTTCTCCTCCCCCTTGCAACCAAATCCTAATGCTACAATTAAGAACCCCAAGGAAAATGAACATTTGCTGCCAACCCCACAAAAATTACCCCTCAAGGAAAGTAACATTGTCAACCCTAGAAATAGGAACAAAAATTATTCTGATTCTGAAACTAAGAAGGCTAAGATTAGTGAACTTCACGAGCTACCACGTCCCCCTCCAGCTCGATCTCCAGCATCCTCTCCTCTTGTCCCTCATTCAGCACCTCTGGTTTTAAAACCAAACCAAGAAAGAGAAAAAGAGAAGAGAGTGGTCGTGACATCAATCAGTGCCTCAAAAAATGTACCTTCACCTCTTCCAGCACCACCTGGACCAGGGGCAGTGATGGCACGGAGCTATTCAATACCATCTAGTGGAACAAGTAGGAGAGAAGATAGGGGCATGGATGCAAAATTGATTGACGGATTTAAGGCAAAGAACTTGAAAGAAGAGGCGTCACCACCTCTCACACCTATTGGTTTTAGGAATGTACCACAATCATGCACAGATTCTGAGTAGGCACTGAATGGTGGCCCAATTAAATCAGGTGAGTTCGTGTTACCTTTTTTGTTATTTTCTCAATTTCGTCGCAAATGCGAAAGTAGAAATTTTGAGCAGTTCGTTAATGTCTTCTTGTCATGACAGTTGTTTTATTAATGTTTTGTTTTTCATTACAGGTGCCAGCATCCCAGAGATAGAAATTAAGTGTTAGATAAATAGTTTGAGGCTTGAGTTTATTTGTCATTTGTAAATTAGTTGTTGATTAGAATAGTTAGCCTGCACAAATAATCTCTCTTTCTGGTAATGGCTAATGAGTGCCTATAATATGATCTATTTAATAAATGCGTACAAATTGTTTCCTACTGCAATTTTGTTTATTTCTGCTCTTTTCCTTTAATCTGTTTTCAGGTTATGCAAGGTGCATCTGATTTTGTCTTTGAATGAGGTTACGTTACTCTCTCTCTCTCTCTCTCTCTCTCTCTCTCTCTCTATATATATATATATATATATATAGAGGATGGCTAAAGTGGCATCGATGGCATAGAGGGGTCTGTGCCATCCAGTTTTCAGCCGTCCGATTTATATAAGATCTGTGCTTTGATGAGATCGATCGGCTCAGATATTTGCGCTGAGGATGACGCTATCAAAATTTCTTCGTCTTTCTCCTCCGTTACTTGCTCTCTCTTCTCCGTATGTTAGAAAAAAAATCTGTTTTCTGCTCTCTCGTTCGTCTCCCCCCTTCGAAACAAAGAGGAAAACCTTAAAAAACGGCTTGCAGATCCACCAGCTCTTCTCAAAGCACTGAACTTTCCCCATTTAGACCTCCGCCTCCTCTCCCATACACACATCTCGCTCACAGACGCCTCCGTATGGGTCTGGATCCGCTCCCTTAAACGGGTTCGTCTGGTAACGGATTTGGATCCGTTAGTATTTCTGACCATCGCGGCTCACAAGGCGAGGTTCTACGGCATCTTGAGATCCAGCGGAAGACAATCGTGGGCCTGGTTCGAAGTGTGTCGGCTTAGTTTTGTTGGAACCACCACCTATTGATACGGTGGTACAGTGTAGATTTCGATTTGGTACGGGAGGGGTTTAGAGAAGTAAAGTTGAGGTTTAATGGAGTCATCAGAGGATGGGGAAACAAACCAAACTCAAGATATCTGTTGATTTTTTTTTTTTCATCATTTTAACTTGATTATGGTGTAATTTTTGGTCAGCTTCATGATCTTGGGTATAATTTGAACGCAGCTATACAAGTTCCGTTAAACAAGTCATTAATATCAAGCACTAAAGCTATTCTCTCATCCATTAATATCAATATTTGAACTGCAAACTCTGTTACTTGTGAATCAGCCAAAGAAGTTGTCATTAAGTGAAATTGATCAAAGAAATAGAACAAGTTTTGTACTTCACGTTTGAACAGACCTTGAAAAGTTCGCATTTCATTTCAAGAACAAAAGTTCTGCTCCTAGTTGGAGAAGGAGATACAAGAGTTCAAGTCGGACCAGAAACTTTCACGAAAATGTCATTAGTATGGAATTAAGCGTTCAGACCCTTATACTTTTCAGTTGTTGCTAAATAATTATAATGTTCACACTTGATTTTAATCTTGGAACTATATTATGTTAGTTTGAACTTATGTAATATTTCGATAACATGAAAGGCGCTCTTTTTTTTTCTCAACACCTCTGTTATTTTCTTAAATTTCTCAAATCCCCCCAGCTGCTCTTTTCACCAGTACCAGCATTTTGTGCGTCCTCTCCAGTTGGAGGGTTCTACTTGAGTGGATGGTAACTTGCGCTGGAGAGAAGAAGCCATTGCGCGTCTGGTAGTGGGGAATTCTGAGGAGAGAGATGTGGGAAGTGTGGAGAGAGAGAAGCTTCCTTGCCATTGTAGAGAGAGAGATAATGAGGAAGAGGAAGTTAAATCGCGGCCAACTCCGTCTTGCTCTCAACTCTCCCCCTTCTCTTATCTCTATCTCGCTCTAGCTCTAGCTTGCTAATGCTAGGGCTTCAAATCGAAGAGGAAGGGACCACATCTGGCGAGCGATTTTATTTGGGGAAGACGAAGAGCAAATAATGGAGGGGTGAGAATTAACGGACATAACAGAGATTTTTTTTCACTCAGCGCAAATATCTGAGCCGATCGATCTCATCAAAGCACAGATCTTATATAAATCGGACGGCTGAAAACTGGATGGCACAGACCCTTCTATGCCATCGATGGCACTTTAGCCATATATATATAGTGAATGGATAAAATACACTCATGTGTACGGATCGTCCCTGTACACATGAGTCATTTTTCAAGATCCAAAACTCAAACAGTCAATCCGAATCGTTCAAGTTATTCTCCATATTGAAAAATCCTTGGACACCAAATTTTATATTTTTTCGAATTTTTTTACTATATATTATGTTATTTTCAAATTGGAGGGCCTGAAATACTCCAATTGTAGTGTTTTTTGAAAATATCATAATACATAGTAAAAAAATTTGAAAAAAATGTAAAATTTGGTCTACAAGGGTTTTTCAATATAGAGAACAACTTGAACGGTTCGGATCGGCCGTTTGAATTTTGGATCTCGAAAAACGACTCATGTGTACGGAGACGATCCGTACACATCAGTGTTCTATATCCATTCTCTATATATATATAGAGAGAGAGAGAGAGAGAATGGATATAGAACACTGATGTGTACGGATCGTCTCCGTAAACATGAGTCGTTTTTCGAGATCCAAAATTCAAACGGCCGATCCGAACCGTTCAAGTTGTTCTCCATATTGAAAAATCCTTGGAGACCAAATTTTACATTTTTTCGAATTTTTTTACTATATTTTATGATATTTTCAAAAAACACTAAAATTGGAGTATTTCAGGCCCTCCAATTTGAAAATATCATAATATATAGTAAAAAAATTCGAAAAAATGTAACATTTGGTCTCTGAGGGTTTTTCAATATGGAGAACAACTTGAACGGTTCGGATTGGCCGTTTGAATTTTGGATCTCGAAAAACGACTCATGTGTACGGAGACGATCCGTACACATCAGTGTATTTTATCCATTCACTATATATATATATATAGAGGAATGATAAAATACACTCTGGTGTATGGATCGTCTCCGTACACCCGAGTCTTTTTCTAAATCCAAAAATCAAATGGTCAATCCGAACCGTTCAAGTTGTTCTCTACGTTGAAAAACTCCTGAGGACCAAATTTTACATTTTTTTCGAATTGTTTTGCTATATATTATGATATTTTCAAATTGGAGGGCCTGAAATGCTCAAATTGTAGTGTTTTTTGAAAATATCATAATATATAGCAAAAAAATTTAAAAAAATGTAAAATTTGGTCTCCAACAGTTTTTCAATATGGAGAACAACTTGAACGGTTCGGATCGGCCATTTACTTTTTGGATTTCAAAAACGACTCTGGTGTACGAGGGACGATCTATACACCATAGTGTATTTTATCCATCCTCTAATGTGCTAATCATGGTTTAAAAACTCGGCCGAGTCAGAACGGACTCGGCAGGTAACGAGTCGATTTTCCCCGAGTTAGAACGGATTAGCGAAACGTACCTCAGAAATAGGCTGGAACGGCTGGAATCGACCGAGTTTTCAACTGAATCGGCCAAGTTGGACTGTTCATTTTTTTTTATGACAATTGTTTTCTTTTTCGTTACAGGTGGCATGCCAGAGATAGAAATTAAGTGTTAGATAAATAGTTTAAGCTTTGAGTTTATTTATCATTTGTAAAAATTAGTTGTTAATTAGAATAGTCAGCTTGCATAAATAATCTGTTTTTTTCTGGTAATGGCGAATGAGTGCCTACCACATGGTCTATTTTATAAATGCGTACAGACCTTTTACTACTGCAATATTTTTTTTTTTTAAGAGAAAAACTTGACAGCTGCTGCCAAGTAATACTACTGCAATTTTGTTCCTTTTCTGTTTTCCTTTTATCTGGCTCAAGGGAGATGCAGGCGTTTATTTTTACCTCTCATCTTATATTTAATTTGAATGAGGAGGCTGTGTTACTATACATAACATTGATTGGCTACTTGTATGGCTCCAAACTTTTACTTTTGACTCTAGACTTTAAATGGCCGGTCTGAGCCATTAAATTTGATTGAAATCTTATAAGGAACTATATTTTACATTAATATTTTTTTAACTATTTTTTATTAGAAGAGGGTTCTAGTGCCCACATTTTTTTTGTCCCTAAATGCCCACATTTTACTATTTCATAATTTTTCCAAAATATAAAATGTAAACTTCTAACCCAAACCGTTGATCTTATTCTATTTAACGAGAAATGCATTTTCATATAGATTTTGTAAATTTTGGAATTTATATAATATTAGATCAAGAGGTAGAAAAATGAATGAATCTTATTAACTATAATAGGTTAATTCTAATACGTTCATGTTTTGGCCTTTGATTGAGTATCAAACGAAGTCCAAAATTTGCAAAACCTATATGAAAATGCATCGCTCGTTAAATTGAATAAGATCAATGGTTTAGATTTGATATTTAAATTTTGAAAAAGACATGAAATAGTGAAATGTGGACATTTAGGGGGAAAAAAATGTGGGCACTATAACCTCCTCTTTTTAATTATAGGGATAGGAAAAAACCATTACTGTTGATGGAAAATTTTAACTAATAGTCATCAACTCGCAAAACATTTAATTTTGGTATATAACAATAATTTTGGTATATTACAACCCTGTTTTGGCCCCTTGGCACGCTCACATTCATGAGGCAGTATCCAACTTGCAATCCTTAATTACAAGTGGTTGGGACAGTTTAATTTTGAATTGGGACAGCTCTGGTAAATTTTCTGTGAACAGCGCTTATAACATGCTTGTTAGAAAATCGTGGGTAAACACATACCGCAGCGGAAATCGATTTTCCAGGATCTCTTGCGATTCCTTTCACGGCATGACACGCTAAGCCCTTCCACGTCTTCACGACCACCGTCTTCATACGCTAGTGGACAGCAACCACGATTGGAAGTCGAGTTCCAACGAGTTCTGCCACACTATCCACAGCCACGGTGCCAGACGGACTGCCACACGCCAACCTGATGAGTGGATTTTATATATATATTTTGGTAGGGTTTTGACTCCAAACTAAACCAATTTGCTTTGAGTTTAGATAGTTTAGGTAATTTAGGTTAGTTTAATTAGGGTTTTGTGTCAAGAATGAGTTACTACCATAGTTTCTATTTTTATTGCAGATTTTGGACAAGAAATGACTTGGGTGAATCCATGAAGTTGTAGAGCTCGTTCCAAGCTTTCCAACAGTTTTTGAATCACCTCAAACGGAGTCCGGATGAAGGAGATATGGCCAAAATACTGACAGGACGCAGTGCTGGATTTTTCCAGCGGGTCGCTGAAAACTCCTGCGGCCCGCTGATCCTGGAACCGCCAGAAATACCAGAATTGCCCGATTTAGCATTTCTATGTTGGGAAGACGGTTTCTACCGACTCCAGGTGCATCTAGAACGTGTCTTCAGTTATTTCCAACATTTCTACTCCTTCCTAATGCCTATTTAAGTCCAGTTTGAGGAGATTTTGAGGGATACAACAAGAGGGATCAAATCCAAGGTCAAAGTTAGGGTTAGATATAGAGTTATTTGAGAGTTTGGTCTCAAGTCCAGATCGTGGCAGCGCCGAGCAGGTCGATTGCGACAGCAATAGACGTGTTTGATAAGAGATTTCGACACGCAAGAGCAATTGGTTGTAATCTTACTTTGTTTTCCTTTTCTCTTGTGTTTGTATGATGTCTTTTAGTTGTTGATTTGTTTGTTCTAGGGATATGGTAGTAAACCTTCTAGTTTATGTTTGATAATATACTTTAAGTTATTTTCTTTGTTTGCATGTTGTGTTTTATGCTTTGATTGAATTGCTTAGATTACTTTAACTGATTTGCTTGGATTGAATTGCTTGCACCCGTTAAGTTAGACGTCGCTTAATTGTTAGGTGGTTAAATCCAAATGCTTTCAAGTAATTAGGTTAAAGTATGGTTAACACGAGAGTTGGTGCCGGAAGGTTATGCTAGGGTAAAGAAACGGAAGTTGAAGCCCTTCCCGATTACGGAAGTATAGGGAATCATAGGTCGTAAAGCATAAATTAGTATAACTTAGACCAAGAAACGGAAGTTGAAATCTAGGTTGTATTAGAGGGAAATAAGGTTAACTATAGGAAACCTGGCCTTAAACGGAAGTGGGATTGAGGAGCCTTAGTTAGAATTAATTCCCTACACAAAGTAACAATTAAAATACACAAAAAGTTGAGTCTGCGCCAAACCTAGCGGGCCGCAGAAGGTTTCTGCGGGTTGTCTATGATCCCAGACTTCTGCGACCTTCTCGGGGTCAGCGACCTGAGTTTCAGCGGGCCGCAGATAATCTCTGCGGGCCGCTGATTCTGGAGTAAACTGAAGAATAACTACCAAAAACCCTAGAACTATATGACTTGTTGAATTTCTCTCATTAATTCTTGTTTTGATCTCGAAACTAGACTTAGGATTTGGAACCACTTGCAATTCTTAAATTCTTAAGAGTTGAACCGTCAAAACTAATTTAGCAAAGTAAAAGACCGATATTCCAACACCGTCCCTGTGGATTCGACCCTCAAGCTTTACCACAAACGATTAGATCGGGTAAACGAGGTTTTTATTTTGAACGTGGTCCACACCTCGCGATCAAAATTGGCGCCGTTGCCGGGGACGGTTTGCTCGAATATTGGCATTTTGTTTTAATAAATTAGTTTTGACACCCTTGTATCCTTGTATCTTACTTATTGTATCTTATCTTTAAAAACCCAAAAAAAAAAAATTCTATCACTATGTTTCATTCTTTTCAGGTTTTTGTGGAGGAAAAGAAAGGTGGTGATACAAAGAAGATCGTCGCATCCGATAGAACAAACGAAGAGTTCGCCAAAGACTTGAGCAACCCACCAAGAAGGTGCTTGGGAAAAACCGATGTGATGGAAGACAACAAATTCTACATCAAGTATCACATCATAATTGAGCCAAAGAAGATGACATCCAATGAAGAACACACCAAGTATGTTTCAAGGGACCCGCTCAAGCACTTTTGGGAGAACTATGATGCGTTAAGAGGGAGAAAAGTGAAGATAAGATAAGCAAGATTCAAGGTGGTCAAGCTAAAGATCTAAAATAAGCGCTTCTTGGGAGGCAACCCAAGGCCCAAAAATTTAAATTTCTTTCAATTAGTTTAATTTAGATTTAGATTAGGTTTAGATAGGTAAAACTCATTGATTTTTGTTCTTGGTTTTTAGGTTTGAAGAAATTTGAAAAACTAGCTTTTGGAAGCACAACCACACGAATTGTATGCAAGAGCTCAAGTTTGGGGGAATACACCATGAAGGAGCATACGAGTCGTTTTACAAGTCGCACCAACCCCTATGCGAACTTCACAACCTCGACATTGATTTGATGAGTTTCTCTTTTCCTTTCTCTCTTTTAAGTTTTGTTTTCCTTGCATTGAGGACAGTGCAAAGTTTTAAGCTTGGGGGGAGAATAGGAATTTGTATCTAGATTTGCATCATGCATTTTAGGTGTTAATTCTCTGTCTGTCTCAGTTTCGGCGGCCCGCCAAAATCCTCAGCGGGTAGTTGAAATTTCGATGGGTAGCTGAAATTTTCGGCGGGTAGCAGAAAATTCCGGTGGGTAGCTGAAATTGGAACTCATTGCTGAAATTGTGCATTTTCATTTAGGAATTGTATATATTGCATAATAATTTCATATAGTTGCATTTAGATAAGTTGGAAAGTTAGTAACCCGTACATAAATGATTGACTTGAGTGTTTTAAGAGCACTAACGAAAACTTTCAAAATTTGCTTGAATTTGATCGATTAAACCAAATGACAAGTTAGGATAAGAGTTATAATTATTCATGAAATATCTTAACTAGTCCTAAGTTTAATGAATTTGATAGATTAAAATGATTGATTGGATCAAATGAATCGGTAGATCAATTAGACTGAATCAAAAGTATGTCAACTAAGGAAGTGAATAATTAGGTCTAGAGCCGAATAACCGTTTATGTTTTCAAGTTTATTAAAAGTCGAAGATGTAAATAAACACCCTTGTAAATAAATAAAATTGAAAATAAAATAAAAAAGGGAACTAAAAAGCGGTGCTTTGATAGATGACCACTGCGGAAGGCTATAGGACTATGTGATAAAAAATGTGTTGTCTTAAATAGGACTAGTGAAGAGAGCAAGGTGGGTCGTAGGTTTGTACCTTATTTTTGCCTACGATTTTTACATCCCATACTCCAGCGAAATCCAAACCACATAACTCCTGGCCGACCTTTGTCGCAAATCCTCCATGCCCCATGGAAAAGAAAAATGTAAATAAAAAAATAAATTAATTCAACCCAAAAACTTTGGAATAGGATGGGTGAGGTGTTGTACCCTTATTTTTGCCTCACTTTAGTTCGACTTCCAATGCGTTTGTAAAAATCAAAATAAACGGTTAAGTAACCAAAGACCTAATTAGGAATTGAGATAGTTGACATATTGTTTGATTTGGTAGAGTTAGATCCCGTTTCATTTAGGAAGTTAATTGCTTTAATCTTGATAAGTCGATAAACTTAGGAATTGATGAGATAAGTCATGAATGATGATAGCAAATATCCTAATAAGCATTTGTGTTGAATCAATGGTCAATAGCAAAACAACTTGATTATAAAACTCAAATTGAAATGATTTTATAAGTTGTTAAATGAAATTGCTCGAGTCATGGTTTGCTTTACTTGTTATTAATCTTCATAACTTGTAAGTCTCAAGTAATTGTTTTAGTTTAGAGCCAAATCATTCTCTTAAGATAGATATTTGCTTGGGGACAAGCAAAGATTAAGCTTGGGGGGATTGGAATTTTGATCGCGAGGTGTGGACCACGTTCAAAATAAAAACCTCGTTTACCCGATCTAATCGTTTGTGGTAAAGCTTGAGGGTCGAATCCACAGGGACGGTGTTGGAATATCGGTCTTTTACTTTGCTAAATTAGTTTTGACGGTTCAACTCTTAAGAATTTAAGAATTGCAAGTGGTTCCAAATCCTAAGTCTAGTTTCGAGATCAAAACAAGAATTAATGAGAGAAATTCAACAAGTCATATAGTTCTAGGGTTTTTGGTAGTTATTCTTCAGTTTACTCCAGAATCAGCGGCCCGCAGAGATTATCTGCGGCCCGCTGAAACTCAGGTCGCTGACCCCGAGAAGGTCGCAGAAGTCTGGGATCATAGACAACCCGCAGAAACCTTCTGCGGCCCGCTAGGTTTGGCGCAGACTCAACTTTTTGTGTATTTTAATTGTTACTTTGTGTAGGGAATTAATTCTAACTAAGGCTCCTCAATCCCACTTCCGTTTAAGGCCAGGTTTCCTATAGTTAACCTTATTTCCCTCTAATACAACCTAGATTTCAACTTCCGTTTCTTGGTCTAAGTTATACTAATTTATGCTTTACGACCTATGATTCCCTATACTTCCGTAATCGGGAAGGGCTTCAACTTCCGTTTCTTTACCCTAGCATAACCTTCCGGCACCAACTCTCGTGTTAACCATACTTTAACCTAATTACTTGAAAGCATTTGGATTTAACCACCTAACAATTAAGCGACGTCTAACTTAACGGGTGCAAGCAATTCAATCCAAGCAAATCAGTTAAAGTAATCTAAGCAATTCAATCAAAGCATAAAACACAACATGCAAACAAAGAAAATAACTTAAAGTATATTATCAAACATAAACTAGAAGGTTTACTACCATATCCCTAGAACAAACAAATCAACAACTAAAAGACATCATACAAACACAAGAGAAAAGGAAAACAAAGTAAGATTACAACCAATTGCTCTTGCGTGTCGAAATCTCTTATCAAACACGTCTATTGCTGTCGCAATCGACCTGCTCGGTGCTGCCACGATCTGGACTTGAGACCAAACTCTCAAATAACTCTATATCTAACCCTAACTTTGACCTTGGATTTGATCCCTCTTGTTGTATCCCTCAAAATCTCCTCAAACTGGACTTAAATAGGCATTAGGAAGGAGTAGAAACGTTGGAAATAACTGAAGACACGTTCTAGATGCACCTGGAGTCGGTAGAAACCGTCTTCCCAACATAGAAATGCTAAATCGGGCAATTCTGGTATTTCTGGCGGTTCCAGGATCAGCGGGCCGCAGGAGTTTTCAGCGACCCGCTGGAAAAATCCAGCACTGCGTCCTGTCAGTATTTTGGCCATATCTCCTTCATCCGGACTCCGTTTGAGGTGATTCAAAAACTGTTGGAAAGCTTGGAACGAGCTCTACAACTTCATGGATTCACCCAAGTCATTTCTTGTCCAAAATCTGCAATAAAAATAGAAACTATGGTAGTAACTCATTCTTGACACAAAACCCTAATTAAACTAACCTAAAATACCTAAACTATCTAAACTCAAAGCAAATTGGTTTAGTTTGGAGTCAAAACCCTACCAAAATATATATATAAAATCCACTCATCACAACCTCTCGAATAGGTTGCGGTGTTTCACTCTCCTTCGAGTGCTCCTACCGATAGAACAGGTAGAAGAGAAGTGGATCTCTCTCTCCCTCTATTCTCTGTCTCTCTCTGTCTAAACAGAATGAGTCTCAACCATACAGAACTGAATCTGTTTAGAGAATATATAGAGATAAGGACCAGAACACCAAAAGGTGCGAATTGTCCTGCGGCCCGCTGAAAATGTCTCCACTTCAAAATTCCAACATCTCCCTCTTGGAGACATTTGTTGAAAGCAGTCATTGTCTTCATACGGCACATAGACCGTGCGACTAGCGCATATACCTGCATGCGGGAGCTACAAGAATACACTTTAACATAAAGTTAAAGCCACTCAGGAGCCTCGACCCTTTTCTAAAAGAATAAGCAGTTTATATGTATATACTCATACCCTAGATTATTTCAAGATCAAGCACTAGACATACACATCGCCAACCGCACTTACGTGGCCACTATGTGTTATCCCTTTCAATCTAATTTGCTCAAATGTTTCCAATTATGTCCATATGACAAAAAATTGGTGGCGCCAAACACAAGCAAATTCCCGTGTGCGATCTGAAATTAATCTTCCTTTTGCACTCATGTCAATCCAAGTAAAATCAACCGCTTTTCGAGTAATGCACCGGTAGACCGAATCATACATAGCCATGGGTAACTTACCACAGTAGACAGAACATTGACCTACTCTTCATGACATAGTCAATAGTCATGAGGGTACGTATTTGGAACTCACACAATGAGGAGACAGCGGTATTAGTCCTGAGACCACTCAACTCATTTTCCAACGTCGCCAAGCACACGTGGTATGAACACGTGCTATAATGAACCATCTATCCAACAGACGTATGTTAGTTCATTGTACGAGCCTAGGTCTAGTTACAAAGCAAAGCGTCTATGGTCTAGACCGCATACATTGCAACTCACCCTGAAAGTCTCTACAAGTCCGCTACCTCGAGCGACAAGGAAACTCTCACCTCGGCTAGCTATAGGCTACATGAATTGTGGGGGGCAATTCATGTCGACTCGCCTAAAAGAAGACAAATCTCATCTTAGTCTCAACACTAAGGCGACAACGAGCTTCGACTGCCATAAGCAGCTCCTTAGTCCTCCTCGACTAAGCGCACATAACTCGATAAAGTCTCATCTCTGCCCACCCCAGGTGTCAGAGGCGATTGGTCGTGTGAGCGACCCCAATCTTAGCCTATTAACATACTACCATATAGTGCTAACATATACTTGAAGAACAATAAAGCCATCTTTATGTTCAAAGTTCAAGTATATACCCAAGCAAGGATCTGATCTCTAAACGAATTGTTTAAAAAACAAACCGTATAACATCTCTGGCAAAACCTCAGAGAATATTGTATATCCTGAAACGGTCGATTAGCATCCTAACGAACCATTCCATATAGGAATACACTCACATCAGATCAACTCTGTGCTATCATGTCTCTAATCAATATCTGAATGTTTGGTTTAGTCCATGTCCCCATAGTATGTATCACAAACATACTGTTACAATGAGTTGTTATCGACTCCCTCGAAGTCACAACAATTACCAATTGTATAGACTATCTCAACCAAACTCCCTCTGACATGATTATCTGTCATGTCAAGTTGCTCAATCTCACAAATGAGAGAGCATGTATGACCACTCAAACATGCTATTGACTCATTCTCCACAACAAGAGAGTCATACTCCATCTCTAAATCGAAAGAGTATATAATTTACTCAAATCTCCACAACGAGAGAGTAAACTTGTTTCTTATCACAAAGAAACAATATTTTATCAAGTTAACTTTATCCACAAAGTATACTTGCACTCATATGAATTACCTATCCAGAGGTAAATCAATTACAAGTATTTAAACTTGATACTTAGCATGTCACTTGTCATACAATTCAGATATATATAACTCACATACCTACACAAATAGGTATTTTATTTGGCTCAATTTAATGTCAAACTTCTAGTAAAACTAGTGTGACTTATCTCAATCATGTATGAGGGAAACCTCTAATTATAGGAATTACATTTTGGATGTCAATGTGCCACAATGCACAATTTCCAATAATGCTCATCAAACCCTTTATCATACAGATATCTTGGAAGCTTTCTTTATGGACTTATATAATAAAAACTTATTACAAGTTTTATCTCACTATTAAACAAGAGTCTCTCAGCTTACTCATCCAGCCAATAGTGCACCACATGTGCTATGCTGATCAGGCATATCTATTGCTTAGAATAAGCTATGTGAGGCAAAATCATCTTCTAACAAGAGAATTTTCTCAAATAAACTCCCTCTGTTGTGTGTCATACGAATTGTTTAACCACTAAACGAATCGTTTCACATAATCAACAGAGTTTCTATTGCTATTTAGTGTCATACGGATCGTTGAACTCTCAAACGGATCGTTACACACTTACAACAGAAAATTGTTTAATATCTCACAATTGATTTATCAACCCTCATTAATCTCAAGAACCCTAGTGTTCTCAAAAGATTAATATGACAAATCAAATAAGTCCAATCATATTATTATTTCATTTACTCTATCTCATCTTATATATATATAGTATCTTCTCATAAGCTTTACTGTATTTGAACTTGTGCGAGGATGTGAGGAAGAACCTATTTCATTTCTCCCTCTCTTCCTCAGCAACCGAGTCAAGTTCACAGTTAGGAAGCTTGCATAAGAAACTATAAGTGATTCTCTTACATGGCACTTCTATGGTTTCTTCTTCAATAAATTTCCAAAATTTATAAGAAGGTGCACTTCCTCATGTGCAACTGAACCTATGATCATAAAAAAAAACATCCATCCAATGAGATAGTAAACCATAGTTCAAACCATAGACATGGAGATTTCAAATCTGCCACTGACTAGCTCTAGCGATCCGCTTGGCAACCCAGCGATCCGCCTTCAGTGGAAGCAACCCGCTTGCCCAGCAAGCGACCCGCTTATGTTATTCGAGCAGAAATTCCATAAATGAAAATTCTCTCTACTGTGTATCTATTGTTGCATACTGTATGACCAGTTTGCAGATCACAGTAACTGCCACTTAGCCTTATAAGAACCATACCAAGATAGTCCTTCAACTCTATCACGCAACACAATATGTCATGTGATATAAGAAATAGTGAATCATCTAACTATTTCTATTTTGTCACAACTCTTAAATTTGTCAAGCAGGTCCAAATAACCGCGACATATTTAAAGAGATTTCACAAATTTCAAGACTGAATTAACCTAGTCATGAATGTGACAAAATAAGGCTTCAAGTGCAGTGCACACGATAAATCTCCATAACTTGAAACGCTTATCCAACAAGCATTCAAGTTGTCTCTCATTACTTACTATCTCTCTAAGTTGGCAAAATTAAATTGAAAATCTGATTAAAATCAAATCCAATCAATTACCCTCAACTTACATAGTAAAGTGTGCCAATTAATCACTACTCATGAGATTATGTATCCATGAAGCAAATAATAGAAAGAAAGCTCATTTAGTACCTTAAACCACAACATTTAAGTACTAAGTATCATCATACACTCAATGTCGAAATCCAACATCAAAAGAATAACAATAAGTACTATACTTTGTCAAAATCTGAAGTATGTAAAGTATTATGGAGTTAAGATATGTGTCTCCCTCATGGAAACATCAAATTGCATGTGCCAATCCCCAGGATTGCACCATCGCAATCTCCATTTGATAACTTTACTTCATGTTATGACAAGTAACTCACATCTAAACCATAAGCTAAATGCTATGTAACTTAAACCACATTAAGATACAATGAATAAGCATTTGCGGTTTCAGATTATAGTACTTTAATTAAGTCCAGAAACATTTGCATTTAAGTTCACAACAATAATCTCTTAGTATGTCAATCAATTACTTGACTTGTCATCAAATATAACCAAATGAGTAATGTCCGTTTATAAAACGAACAACACCAACAGTGAGATTTACTTGCAATCAAGTAAATACCGTCACTTAATACTCAAGTGTTAATTTATGACATTTATTATGCAACTCAAAATTTAATTGACTTAATTCCAAGATGCCACCTCATTGTGCTCCTTGTACTTGTCAAAATTTTATTGAGTTTACAACCCCCAGTCAATGATTGATTATACTATTCAACAGAGATTACAAATGTTGTAACTTAACAAACTACTCAGCAACCCAAAGCGAGCAGAATTGTTGCAAATCTGTAACCTTAGCGGCCCTCTGAAAGACAGGCGACCCGCTCGGTTACACTCCCTCAGTTTCTGACTACTCACAAATTATTTTGTGATTACGCATTACATGTGATGATCTTTCATTCATCCTGATCCTCTATAAGACAATAAGATATTGTAATGCCCTGCAATACATATACATCAAATGTCTTTTCTCATTAGAGATCAGCGACTACTAATTATTAAGCCAAAACCACATAGAGACAAGCACTATGTTAGCACTCTCATAAGTCATAACATCTCAGTTATAACTATAAAGCCTTGCAGCACAATTCTAAGTCATGAAAGATATATATAGCTTAGCCTATATAACCAAAAGAAAGTCTAGGACAATCAATCAAATCACAAGAACTAAGCATCAATACCCTTACATAACTCAAATCGGCGCAAGGATCAGAATCTAGATGAGACACAATAGTCTACCAATCTAAATTCACCCAGTATGTGTCATCACACATTGCTAGCAAACACCAACTGTGTTATGCAAGCCATCACAATTAAGTGAGATTGTACCACATGTACCATCCATCACCATCAACAAACAAATAATAGAGGGTTATTGATGAAATTATCGAACGGATAACTTCAATCATTGTTTATAATTTATTATGCTTGTTCTGATTAAAGTATATGACAATCAGAAATATTTCAAATGATCTATTTGAGCCATCAAATAGTTTATTATCATATGAAATGTCTATAGATCTGTTTGTAAATCAAACAATCTATTTAGATATCATAAAGACACACCAACAATTTGGTTGTCTACCCTCGGACTTTGTCACGGTTAGTTTCGACACGAAACGATCCATCTCGCACAAAGTATATTGATATCTTGATTCTGGCATTCTATCTCCCTCAGAATCAATATCTGATTATCATCAAACTTTCTAGACCTTGACAACAGCACTCAACTGCGCCATCAAGTCTAAATGAGACAACACCAATACATGATATCTCCTATTTCGGTACTTGGTCCGGCATAAAGTAATATACACAACAAGAACCGTTGATTATCGCTCAGATAATCATAAAAACAAGTTTGGTTTCACTCTTATGATCTCTGGTATTCATGTGTCTCAATTTCTGATTATATATATGGTGCTTTACTCACTTAGACTGTCTAACAGTCATTTTGGCTCTCAGCCAGCAGTTTCAGCGGCCCACTAAAAAATCCAGCGACCCACCGAAAAATCAACGGTCCGCCGGCAATTCTAGCGACCCGCTAGAACTGGGCAGAATTACAGAATCAACAAAAATCAGATTCTGCACCCTGATTTCAAACCCGCGATATCTCGATCATACTTCGATGAAAAATTATGTTCCATATATCATTGGAAAGCATACTCAATGCTCTATCTAATCATGGAAATCATTAATTTTCAATAATTTCAGAAGTATGAAAAATATCCTTTGAAAATCAGATCCAAAACACCAAGTTCTGATACTTACCAGAACAGACCCGACTTGCGAACGCGATTTCTCACTCACCGTTTATCCAAAAATTGCAAACTTAGACTTTCTGGAAATATCTCTAAAAGCTCTATCTCCAGTCCAAATTTGACAGAAAAACGAATTACGATGTGATCACAAATCCACTCGCACTACAGAAAGGTCAGAAATTCCAGAAACCAGACAGACTGACATCCTCTGATTGCGAGGCCATTATCTCTCTGAATACTTGCTTATTTTTCGAGTTCTTGGCCTCTCTGGAAACTAGACTTCAAGCCCGTTCCAACGCCACAAGTTTCACTCGAAACAAGTTAACAGATCTCGAGATATACCTCCGCGAAGTCAGGCAATCAAATCTGAAATTCTGTTTCTGGACAGAACTTAGGGTTTCCCCTAATTCTCCCTCAAAATTACGAAATTAGACACACAAAATCACTCAATAACAACCAGAAATTACAGAGAAGAGGCTTAGGTATCAATCCCTACCGAAAAGAAACCTAACGGCTCTGATACCACTGTTAGAAAATCGTGGGTAAACACATACCGCAACGGAAATCGATTTTCCAGGATCTCTTGCGATTCCTTTCACGGCATGACACGCTAAGCCCTTCCACGTCTTCACGACCACCGTCTTCATACGCTAGTGGACAGCAACCACGATTGGAAGTCGAGTTCCAACGAGTTCTGCCACACTATCCACAGCCACGGTGCCAGACGGACTGCCACACGCCAACCTCTCGAATAGGTTGCGGTGTTTCACTCTCCATCGAGTGCTCCTACCGATAGAACAGGTAGAAGAGAAGTGGATCTCTCTCTCCCTCTATTCTCTGTCTCTCTCTGTCTAAACAGAATGAGTCTCAACCATACAGAACTGAATCTGTTTAGAGAATATATAGAGATAAGGACCAGAACACCAAAAGGTGTGAATTGTCCTGCGGCCCGCTGGAATTTCCAGCGACCCGCTGAAAATGTCTCCACTTCAAAATTCCAACAATGCTAATAAAGGCAGGAACAATACAGTTTGATTGTGCAGCAATATGGAAAGTCAAAGTGCCGCCAATGGTCAGAATTTTTGCTATCCTCCCTTTTCATAATAGGTTGCTGACACAGGATGCGCTGCTTAAGCGAAACATTCCATTTAATTTAGGTTGCGTCCTTTGCAAACAACAGTTTTTGGAGACTCCTACACACTTGTTCTGTAACTGTCATTATGCAGTACAGCTTTGGAATAAAGCCAAGAGTCTGTTCCCAACTCATATCGTGTCTAATCTTGTGGATGTGCAGACTATTATGCGAGCTGCCTTAAGTGCTAATGCAATAACTACAGCCAGAGCAGTTATCTCCATTACTATTCTTTGGGCACTTTGGTTGGAGAGAAATAACAGGGTTTTTAGGAATGAAGAAAGAAGTGTCGACAATTTGATGCACTGGATACTGGCACAGCATTCATTGTTCTGTAATCACTGCTAGATTTTTTTTTTTCTTTTTTTTTTTCTTTTGTTTTTTTTTCTCTTCTTACATTTTGTTTTTTTTATTTCTTTCCTTTCTTGATAGCCGCTATCAAGTTGTAATCTAAAAAAAACAATAAGACGATTCTGAAATGTCAATTGAGTTGAGACACTCAAGATTGGCACCTTAAATTTTGAAAATTGAGATTTCGAGCCATAATACCGGCTGGTCAATGCCTCACTGGTATGCATTACAGGATAGCCTCATTTGTTCTCTTTTATCTAGTTTTGTTGTGATGAGGCAATAAACTGATACACAAACTGCCGGATGTATATCAGAAAGTTGTTTTCATGGACAAAATAAATTGCATGAAGTTTATTTAGTTTCAAACAGTAGTTCATGTACCTTGCTAGTTTGATGTATGTATGTGCTACTTCGAATTATGTATGGGTAAGAGTATAAAAATGTGTAGGGCCCGAATAATAGAAAGTTGGTCAATATAATTGAAAAACCAGTGAGTGAATAATAGCCATTTTGTGAACAGTATTGACAATAATTAGTGCACTATCGTGATCTTAAATTAAATCGGAGGCTTACGAAGTAAATGTCCATTCAAATCCCTCTATGTTTCTTTAAGAGAGGGGTCTCTTAACAAGAATTATTTTGATCATTAATAAATAGAATATAGAGCAATAAATAATAATACATTCTTAGCACCGTGGGCCCAACAACAAAACTAAAAGAGAACAAATGAGGCTATCCTGTATATTGCCTCATCACAACAAAACTAGATAAAAGAGAACAAATGAGGCCCAACAATAAATAAAGTTGATGGTAGTGGCAGATGTATAATTACAGAGATTCTGAATCAAAATTTAAAAAATGAACTAAATTAAGACTTCGATCAGAATTTATGTCCGTGAGGTGTATAGTTACAGGACAATATCATAAAAAAAAGGGAAAAATAGAATTCTACATATATTCCAATCAGAAATGATAACTGCCATCGGCAGATTTACCATCGCAAGCCATCGCTGAACAAAAATATATGTGTCTGTTACAAATGTTCAGTTTAATAACAAAATGTGTTCATTTAATGATCACAAGTGTTCAGTTAAATGCATCAATTTATGGTTTAATATAAAATTGCACGTCAGTTTTGAGAGAGGCGCTCCAGGGGTATAGTCGGAAAAAATTTAATTTGAACCGAACCGGTTCATGACCCCTTCTAATTTTTTCATGTGTTTTGTGTCCGGTTCGTGATCCCTTCGCTCACCTATTAAAATAACCGAAAAGTGGTACTGAACATTTATATCTAATAACCTGAATATTTGTATTACTACACTGAACATTTGTTCTTACTAAACTGAACATTTATACTTATCCAATGAACATTTTTGCTTATAGCATTAGTATTTTTTTATTGCAACTAACTGAACATTTGTACTCACCCAACTGAACATTTGTATTTTCTAAACTAAACATTTATACTTAATAAAATGAACATTTTTGCTTATAACACTTATATTTTTTATTGCAACTAACTAAACATTTATACTCAAAATAACGGAACATTTGTACTTATCTAATTGAACATTTAGGTATGAAATAAAATTGCGCTGGGTGAGAGACCATCGCGCCTCAGCGATGACGCGCGATGGCAATTTGTGCCGATGGCACTAATCAATTTCCTATTCCAATGCTGCCTTGGAAGTTGGAACTGTAAAATTAGATCACTTTTGCTAGTAGAAAGATTCCTCTTTATTCTTCTTCATTTTTATACTATATTTATACTAACAAGATCTTCCTCATATTAATAGATTTTGCTCTTCTTTTTTTTTTTTTTTTTTCTTGCGGGGGGGGGTAGGAGAAATTATAGTTCGTTAATTCGTTTTATATTAAGGCGTAAAAGTTTATTTTCCACACCAAGCCTTCCCTTCCCTCCTTTAATTCCCTGTCGCTAAAATCTCTGTGTCATTTTGTAATTTATACTGATCGCTCCAAATTGCCCATTTTGTCCTAAATCTTCTTCTCCTTCTCTGCCTCTCGGATCTTCTAAAATTGCAAATCTCAAACCCTTGTTTCCAAAGCAGTCTAAAAGCCTGTAGGTAATGTCCTGCTAATTTTCTATATACACAGTATAAAAGCAGTATTTTATAAATAATATGTGTGCGTGCACGCTCTCTCTTCCCCATAGTTATGGAAATTTTGTGATGAAAAATGAAGCAGAGCCATGGATAAGGAGCAATTCAAGGAAAGCCGAATTTCATGCATCAAAAAAATTATGCATAAACTTGAGCAAAGCCGGAGCACATTGATGCCAACTGCTACTGCAGAGAGATTCTTAGATGAAGCGCTCAGATGTGTAGTTCGTATTGTTTCCAGAAAGGAATATGTCCCGACTGAAGGTACTTCACTCAGTTCAACATAGTTTACCCAGATGCATATACAACTTATGTACTTGATTTGCTTATCCAACCAAAACTAGCATAAGTTAATTGTTCTTTAATTTGGACCTTTTTGTTATTCTTTCTTGAGGATACTGACTACTCTAATGTTTAATTTATAGGAACTTCCAGTCGTGATTTGAGTACTCATGATAGAACAATGGACCGAAAACAATGCTTGAAGAAGATATTTGATCAACTATGCTGGATGGAGCGTAACCGTCTGTATGATCCCCCAGGAGATAATGAAATAGGACACTATCTGCTTATCAAAAAGTATACAAGGCTTATTATGGCCTTTAATGTTGCAGCTGGGCATGATAGGGGTGCTTTTCATATCTCTTTTGTTTTTCTAATGTTTATTTTACCCAATTGACGTAATATGCCTGATAGATTCAGGAACTGTTTTTTCTTTATAAAAAGGTTGGGTAAGGCCACCATAACCTGCAAAACTGTGGATTCTGATAAATGGTACCTTAAACTTTTTATGGTACTGTCCATAAAATTTGTGACACTTACCTAGTTACTCCATGAACTTATAATTTGACATGGCCTTACAATGTGTGGCAGCTACCTCCTCGCTCTGCTTATTTTCAGTTAACACCACTAAATTCTTGATGAGCTATGATTAACTTACAGTTGTATATCTGTAATGTTATTAGCATTATCTATGTTATATTGATTGATTCAGACGCATTCTTTTAAATCAATAAAAGTTGGTGCGGCTTACATTTTTTTTTTTTTTGTATACATAGAAGGAGAAAAGAAAATCCATTTGTTATCATTATCCTGTTTGGTTTATTCATTTCTGATTTTAAAGTCAATGCTGTCAAGTAGAATTGTCAGTTGGTAAAGGAAGGGATTGTCTCAAATTTGCAATCGACAGAAGCCCAAATCAGTATCAGATCTTCAGGGAGTGGGGAAGGAAGGATGTCCAATTACATTAAAACATAATGCTCTTTTAGCCTTTAGGTTGCAAAGAAAAACCTTGGCTTTTATAGTTGATGGTAAGATTGTGTAGACCTTTTTCAGAAACGTACACATAAGTTTTAGTAAAGGGTTCATATATAATGAAAGTTTATTGAAGCAGAAAGAAGTTTTTTTTTTTCAAAGCTTTTATTATTTTTGTTAACTTATTTTATTTCATCTGCATCTTGGATGACAATAAAGGGGCAGATCGCAGAACCTCTGCCTTCCCTATTTCTTTCTGGCATTTCTTTTTGTATATATCTGTTTGCTTCTTCATATTCATTGAAGTTATATTACTGATTCTGTATTTGATTTTATTGACAGACGATATAAATATGTTTGGGTGCGGTTCACTATTTTTGACACTTCATTTTGCTGAAGAGCTCATGGAAGTCAATCAGCATTTGGGGGATTTGTCAGTATTTTTGTTGGAGATGAATACTGAAGATGGTAAGTGATATAATTTAAAAGAGGATTACAGATTACTTATCTCCTGATAGTGTGTAGATTTGTGATGCATATGTTCATTTATGCATTGATATATTTTTTTTCACGGATCGAACACTTTGGTTGACATAAGAACCGCAAGTCTATCTATTTATTAAAAAAAAAAAATACTGAATTTATACTGTCCAACAAGGAAAATTGAAAAATAGATTTTGATCCTTGTTAGTTGCTTTCATTAAGCAATTTGGTAATCGAGTTTATTTAAGACAAGGGTTCAAAACTTCAAATTTCACTTATTTGTTTTTATGTCTCTGTGTCGTTTCTATTAACACCCAAATAGCAGGATTATATGTGTGGGTTATTGTGTTCCAAGTATGTAGAGAAAATGGCCACAAATATATAGAAAGCCAACTATATATATACTATATATGTGTGAATGCAAAATTAGCTTTGTGAAAATTCTAAAGTGTTGATCATGATCTATATCTCAAATGATGCTTTGATTCTTGAAGATTTTGTTTTATTTTTTATTTTTACCAGTATGTATAAGATGAATATGTCAAAAAATGAAAGCACAAAGACAAGCTTCTAAAGTTCTTGTTCATGTATGTGTATAATTACTAGTCTAGGATGTAGGTGCACCACTTATGATGTTGATCACGATCAATGGTTCTAATTTTTATTTGAAGTTGATCCCAGATCCTACTTGGTGAGATGAGCTGCACCTAGTTTAAGCTCATAACAAATCAAAAGTCGCTTTTATTCAAACAAATGATCCTAATAACAAAACCAAACCATTGATCTTGGTTTCATTCACAAGAAATACATTCACCTCAACAAACTTACCTGGGGTAGTTTAATATAAAGTTGAGAGCCTAAACTAAAGTTAAAAATGGATTGGTCCATATTTTGTTAAGCTGTCCCCAAACTTGCGCCTTTGATGGGAACAAAAGATAGCTATGAGGCGATGTGTGTAACTTGTGGCAGCAAAGATAGGAACTACATGGTCTATTACCACAAGTTCCTGTTGGCTTTAGTAGATCTGAGGTCTTCCGAGTTCGCATCTTGCCCGCCCCTTGAAGATGAGGAGAGATCTTATGTTCAAGTTTTGGATGCCCTCCCATTGCCTTCAAATGGAGTTGAAGGTTAGCTCATTAGTTCAAAAAGACAATTAGCTACCTATAAAGGCCAACAAACTTTTATATCCATTTCTGTATATTAATTAATTTATTTGTATTTCTTAGATGAGAGAAATGTTTGCTCTGAGGAGTTGCTTAACCTCTACGTCTTGAGGATTAACAAGGAGACTGATGACATTGAGAGAAATTTTGCAGAAATAAAAGGTTGGATTTTGAAGAACTTATCCTTGATAGACTGGTGGGATGCTGTAGCAGATGAAACACATGCAACCTTGTACGAGGAATATGACGATCACGAGTTAGCTGCATTTAGGAAGGAGTTGACTGATAAATGTGAAATTCCAAATGAGGACTTGCCAGGTTATATTTCTCAAGTTGATCATTACCTCACTATTGCTCTACTTGTTGAGGCATTTGTTTACAATTGTATGGTGGAAAGACCAACCTTTAATTCATTGAGATGTAAAAAGAGGAAGAAGTTCGAATGGGAAATTATCCATGCTTTGACTCTTTTAAAACATGGTAAGGTTTTCAAGTTTTGCTCTTGAGTAAAGTTGAGTGACTGAATCTTTTTAATGTTTTTCTTGTTGTTTCTTTATTATTCCTAGTAAAGTTCTCTATAAATATATCTGATTCGCATAATTCATAATTTTATCTTAATAAAGATAAAAGTTTTATGTGTACTGGACTTTACGGACCTCTACTAGTGCTTTTCTGGATGTATATTTTTACAAACATATATAATTACAATTTACTAAAACAAGAATATAGTGTTGCTTAAAAATATATGGACTACCAAATCCCAGCATGAAAGGGCTTGGTAATCCTTGAATAATCAAGTACCACACTATAAATTAATGACCAAATGCTTTGAACCTTTAGGTTGTTTAACTGGAAGCGTGCTTCGAGAGCAACCTATATTAAGGAACCTCCATAAACTTGGTATCCATTTGTTCATTTATTTATTTAAGTATTATTTATTATGTTCATTAATTGCATGCTCAGAGCCTCAGACAAAAGTTGACAGATCAAGTAACCCATTAGCTGGAGTCCAATTAATAGTGATAGTATAAAGAAGAAGAAAATGGGTTAATTAAGTCAAGTCTTTCCATTAGGCTGTGCTCCGGAAACCAAATTAGGAGGGAGAGGAGATATGGGAAGGTTAGAGGGAGATGATCGGATATGAATGGAAAAGTTTACCCACTCCAGAATGAAAGTAAGACGAGGTGTGATGAGGTAGAGTTAGAGAGAAAATTGAATAGGTGTTACTCAGGATCTGTAATTCCCAATTTTGGGATAAGCTCACCTCATTGGCCCTCCCTTCGCCTCACCTCCACCATTTGTGCTGGAGCAGAGCCTTAAGTACTCAGACATTCTTTTCATTCTGAATTTTAGAGTCTTCGGAGAATCACCACTCTTCAAGAAAATGTGAGCATATTCTTCACCAACAGGGACAAGAAGAGAATGTTGTAATTTTAGAGGGCATTATCGATGATCTTAGACGTATTGGAGATTCGTATTCTATACTAAACAAAGAAGAGATGACGCTCCTACATAAGATTTGGGGAAGCGTGGCATCAACCACCCACTTCTTTGTCAGTACAATAGCGTATAATCAGAGAAAATACATAATACAGCATTATGAGTCATTTGATTGTATGCACATCTTTTTTCTTTCTTTATTCATGATATTTAATTCGAAATTTCAAATGATCCTGACTCTACCCTTCTTCTTGTTAGCCCTTGTGAAGATCTATTACATAAATGTGTACCTTGACCACATAAAATTTGAGAATCTTGCCATTTTAAATTAAATGGCGTTATTTTAAGTTGCTTTTTAGATTGTTTTTATAGAACTCATCTTCTCTAGTTATCTTTTCAGTTAGTATGGTTGGATTGCAAACAGCTTTTGAAGTTAGTACTTTGACTAGCTTGGATGACAAGCAGGACTGCCTGGAAAACGATGTTACGAGTTTTGTTGATGTCTTGATTGCCTACAAAATTGGTCTGGGTGAGAAGCTGAGAAGCTCATGATCTATTAAAACTTCGCGATGGCAAGGAGCTATTCAATGCGTACCATCCAGTGTCACGAACAGGAGGAAGATAGAGGCATGGATGCAAAAATTGGTTGATGGTTTTAACTTTTAAGGCAAATAACTTGAAAGAATAGCCGTCACCATCTCTCCGTCAATTGGTTTTAGTAATGTACCACAAGCATGCACAAATTCTAAGCATGAGTTTGGACAGCTCGCCAATATCTTATTGCTATGACATTTGTTTTATTAAATGTTTTGTTTTCGTTACAGGTGCCAGCATGTCAGAGAGAGAAATAAAGTGTTAGATAAATAGTTTGAGGCTTGAGTTTATTTGTCATTTGTGGTTAGTTGTTGATTAGAATAGTTAGACTGCACAAATTATTCCCCTTTCTGGTAATGGCTTAGGAGTGCCTATAATACGGTCTGTTAAATAAATTAATGTGTAAACTGCTTTCTACAGCAGTTTTGTTCCTTTACTCTTTTCCTTTTGTCGGGATTCAGAGAAAATGCAGGTGGTTTATCATTACTTTGCGTTCATTTTTTTTTATTTCATTTTTTTTCTTTAAATAATGCTACGGTATTTAAATAAAGCTATGGTACTATGCATAGTTTCTATCGGCTAGTGGTATGACTCTCAATTTTGACTCGCAAATTTTAAATGGCCGATTTACTTTGAGATAATCCATTTGATTGTCATGTCGGAATCTTTGAAGAACAAAATTCAATGTTATGATGCAATAAGCTGATACACAAAACTGCTGTATCTATAAGAAAAGTTGTTTCCATGCATGGATGTATTTTTGCATGAAAGTTTTTGTAGAAGTAGGCACGTGAGTTTTTATGGGCAAAATTAAAATAACACATAGGACCCCGAATATTAAAAAGTTAGATTAAGAAAAAAAATTGAAAATCCAGTAAATGGATAATAGCCAGTGGCTGTTGGTTAGAATTTGTCAACCATTGGAATATTGTTGGTACCAATTCGGTACTTGTCTCAAAGTGTGTATTGGTAGGAAGTCCTTATTTTTTAGGAACTAGCTTGTAAAAAATTGAATAAGTTAAGGGCTGAAGTGAATAGATTATCATTTGCTCTTGTCAGGGACTAAGAATTACTAGATTACGAAATGGTATATATCTTTAATATTGGATCCAATTCTCCAATCGAATTTATGATTTCGATTGAAGAAATGGGCTGATATAAATCAATTAAAGAGTTGTAGTTATAGAAGATTTGACCAGTTCATTCACAAATAGTATAAACAGACCAATAATAAACATCCTTCATGCCACCGGGCTTCAAGTTGGTGGTAGTGGTCACCGTAGATGTCTGTGAAGATTCAGAATCAAAATCCAAATATGGGCTGAGCTGAAACTTCAATTTGAATTCACAGAGAGAGCATTGAGAGCATTTATTTTCAAATTTCTTATTCCAAAATCGTTGGTTTCAAACCAACCTTCAAAAAAAAAAAGAAACTTCAATTTGAATTCATGAGAACTTGCAAGCTGCAAGTGGCAGACTACAATCATTTACATCACTAATTAAAGGTACGTAAGCACTAATAACAAAACAATAGTACATTGCGTAATTTAATTAAAAAAAATTAAGGATCACTTCAAGTGGTTTTCTTCCATAGAACAAATAAGGAAGAAAAGAAATTAGTAAAATTAGGGATTATAGCCTCACTAACAGGAGGCTCCCTTTTATATTAAACTCTTATTGTCTTTTACAAATAGGTCCCTACAATCATACAAATATCATAATAACGATATGACTACTAATATAACACAACAATAAAATAATTAATAACTCAACACTCCCCCTCAAGATAGGCGAAAAATATCAGCTAAGCCCATCTTGTCACATAATCTTGATATGTCCTTGAGCTAAGTCCCTTGGTAAGACAGTCTGCTACTTGATCTATTGTTGGCACATGACCTGACTTGAGTATTCCACTATCCAGCTTCTCTTTGATAAAGAACCTATCAATTTCAATATGGTTGGTTCTGTCATATTGTACTGGATTATTGGCGATGCTGATTGCTGGTTTATTATCGCACCATAATTTCATCTGACCTCCTTGGCTTATCTTTAGCTCTCTCAGAAGAGTTCTCAGCCACAACAACTCAGAAACTCCTGAAGCCATGGCCCTGTACTCTGCCTCTGCTGTCGATCTTGCTACTACCGGTTGCTTCTTGCTTCTCCAAGAAACCAAGTTGCCCCCTACAAACATACAATATCCCGATGTTGATCTTCTATCATCGATACAGCTAGCCCAATCAGAGTCACAATAGCCCTCAATATTTAAATGATCATTCCTTCTAAAGATTAGCCCCTTTCCTGGTGCACTTTTTAGATACCTCAGAATTCGATACACTGCATCCATATGGCCTTTTCTTGGATCATGCATGTAGCGACTTACTACACTCACGGCGAAGGAAATGTCGGGACGAGTGTGGTTCAGATAGATCAACCTACCCATCAATCGCTGGTACCTCTCACGATCAACTGGTTCTCCTGCTTCTGCACTGAGCTTGAGCTTCGAATCAATTGGAGTTACCGCAGGCTTGCACCCCAACGTACCTGTCTCCTTGAGAAGATCAAGTACATATTTTCTTTGAGAAAGAACAATTCCCTCTGCTCCATGAGCCACCTCAATCCCAAGGAAGTATCTTAGCAAGCCAAGATCCTTCACCTCAAATTCTTTGCCCAATGAGGACGAAGGAACTATCACTTTCACCATCAAAGGCTTGAAGAACATCTACAGGAATGTCAATCCTTCTTACATTCCTGAGGATATTTCTGCCGTCCTCCGATCAGTCAGAGAAGTTGACCTACGTGGTAAGAAACCGGCGAAGGAGCCGATTACCTTACTCAGAAGAAACATTGTTGTTCCGTCAACATCTAACGGAAGGCAGACTTTTTGCAACACTGCAATTGGGTCCCAGACTTCTGGTCCAATTAGCCAGTTTAACACTGTTAGTCAGTCTCTTACCAAGCGGCAACATGGAATGGCTACAAGGCACACACCACAGAAACGCCTGTCAAATGTGGATATGGAGGATTTGCGTGCCTCTGTGATAGCACGTGAGGAAGGTACCAACAACAGCTCACTACTGCAACAAGACGAATCAGCTCATGTCCTCTTCTTATCTCACTTTCCTCTCTCTGACTGTACGGACCAATTGCAGCCTTTGGCTTTTTCTTCTCTTTTTCCTGAAACAGAGCCTGCTAGGCCTTCTTCTCAATTGGACATTTTGAATTTAGATGACAGTGGCACTTCAAATAATTTGTCTGCATCCAAATTCAAAACCAAGGGCACAGTTTTGAAACGCAAAAAATCTTCTCCTGCAAGGAGATTTTTACCCAGGAACAGCAAAAAAATCAGCAAAACGCATAGCACTGGTACAAAAATTGCTACTTTGGACACCAGTAATTTTGTAAATGTTCCGTTGACTTTTGTAGAATCTTTAGAATTAACTTCACTTATGGGAGTTAGTTGTGATTCTATAGCGGAATTAGCACCTGAGTCAGGTACAAACATTATGCAAAATGTTTCTCGGGTATCAGTTAGACCCGCTAATGTTGCTGATTGCCATCAGGTGGTCAGCCCGCTAAAGCCCAAAGGAAGGCCCAGTTCCAAGAGAGGAAAAAAGGTTGCACACAAAGGCCCATCGCCTGCACCAACCCAGCAGCAAGGGATTTTGGATCCACTACAAAATGAGAAAGATGCAAACCCAGATAGAGTGCTTCTCAGCCCAATTGAATATGAGCAATGCCTCCAATTGGATGCGAGTTCAGAGGATGATTTCTCTGAATAATTTTTGAATCAAGCACATTTTTTTGTTTCTTTTTGAGGCTTGTATTTTTTTAAATGATTGCAAAACCTATTAAGTTGTTAACTTGGAATGTTAGAGGTTTATGTGATGTGGCAAAAAGGAGAGTAGTTTCTGATGCGTTGAGAACATCAAGATGTGATATTGCTTGTTTCCAGGAAACAAAGTTAACCTCTCCTGATTATTTTTGTGTGGCTTCTCTGCTTCCCTCTTTTTTTGATAAAAATGTGGTGTATTTAAATGCTTTGCAAACTAGAGGTGGATGCATGATATGTTGGAAACATTCTTTTTTGCTTTTGAATTCTTGGGCAACCGCTTATACATGCTCAGCTCTGCTGATAGACAAGAGAACTGCCACTTTGATTTTGATCACTTGTGTTTATGGTCCACACTTGTTGATTCAAAAAAAGACTTTTTTCGATCAGCTCTCTTACATGCAAAGGTTTTCACCTGGTCTTTGGGCGGTAATGGGTGATTTCAATACAGTGAGATGGATGTCTGAGAGATCTACAACGTGCACAGATTATCCATCTATGCAGCTTTTCAATGATTTCATTACTGATTCGCAATTGATGGATATTCCTTTATTAAACAGGAAGTATACTTGGTCCAACATGCAACCAGACCCGATTCTTTCACGCTTAGATAGAATACTTCTATCCAACGGTTGGCAAGACTTGTATCCAAACATCACATTGGAAGTGTTACCACTGTTAGTTTCGGATCACTCACCTCTGCTCTTACGTTGTAGACAACTGGCAACGGTTCCAAAACCGTTTAGAATTGAAAGGTTCTGGCTTCAAAATACTTTTGCCAATCAACTGACATCACATGTGTGGTCATCCAACTTGCAGGGGACTACTGCTATAAATTCTTTTTGTTCCAAATTGACTGATGTGCATAAGGCGCTAAGGGAGTGGCACCTTCACAACTACTCTGACTTGTCTATTTTTCTCATGAATGCAAAAACTTGCGTGAGGTGTTTGGATGAACTACAAGAATTAAGGCAGTTAACCAGTTTAGAGCGCAAAATCAGATTAATTGCTAAAGAGAGAGCTTACGAGCTTGCAAACATTATGGAAATAAAATGGCACCAGAGAGCAAGAACAAAGTGGGTGACTTGTGGGGATAGAAATACAAAGTATTTTCATATGTTAGCAACCATTAAGAAGAGAAACAAGTACATTCCGTTGGTGATTCAGAACAACTCTCAATTAACCAATACAGCTGATATTACCAATGCCTTCACTGATTATTACAAGAACCTTATGGGCACGGATATAGCAACAACTGCGTTCTCACCGGCCAGTTTATATGCAGATCATTCGATTGAACTCCAAGAGTTAGTTTTGCCATTCACGAAAACTGAAATAAAACGTGCAGTCATGGCCATGGCAAACAATAAGTCTTGTGGGCCCGATGGGGTTCCAAATGAGTTTTTTAAGGTGCATTGGGAGGTTATTAAGCATGACTTGTTCGAAATTTTCAGCTCGCTTTTCTCTAACACCCTTGATCTTTCCTCTGCAAACTTGGCTCATATTATCCTTCTGCCTAAACAAGAGAATGCAAACACTCTTACTGCCTTCAGACCTTTAAGCTTGATATGCTACATTCCGAAACTCATTTCAAAGGTTCTGGCAAACCGCCTAGCTGCTTTTATTCCCATGTTAGTTAACAAAACTCAAACTGGGTTTGTCAAAGGTCGCCTACTTGCAGAAAATTTCAACACTGCCAGAGAATTGATTGCGGAAATTTCAAAACAAAATGACCCGGCTTTTCTTTTGAAGATTGATTTCCAGAAAGCCTTTGATTGTGTAGCATGGCCTTTTTTGTTCAATACTTTGCTTGGCAGAGGTTTCCCAAGGCAGTTCATTGATTGGATAAAGACTCTCTTCTCCTCTTCAGTTTCGTCAGTAGTGATTAATGATCTTGTTGGCACCCCGTTTACACATAAGCGTGGATTGCGACAAGGGGACCCTCTGTCCCCATATCTGTTCCTACTCACTGCTGATGTTTTGAGTAAGATGGTACAAGCTATCTCCACTTCTTTGAATTTTGGCATCACTGAGAAGTTATTTGAACCTTTTTACATACTACAGTATGCTGACGACACGTTAATTTTCTCCAGTGCTAGAGCAAATGCACCAGCAAGCTTGAATTGTGCTCTTTTGAATTTCTCTAAGGTTTCGGGTATTAACATTAATCACTCTAAAAGCGCACTTGTCCCTTTCAATTTAAACGCAGAGGAAATTGTTGCAATTCAAGCAACTTTAAACTGTGAAATTTCATCTCTGCCTTTAAATTACCTTGGTTTGCCACTCACTTTTCATAAACCGGGTCGACAATCTTTCCAGCAGTTAATTGACAGAGTTCAGAGCAAGTTGGAAGGGTGGAAAAGTGCACTGCTGTCAAGGGCTGGTAGGCTAGTGCTAGCTAAGTCTGTGCTTTCTTCTGTGCCGATTTTTTACATGTCCGTGTTTCGTTTACCGAGTTGGGTGATCAAAGAGATAGATAAAATTAGACGAAACTTTATTTGGGGGAAGAGCAATAATACTGGACATGGTTTGCCTTTACTTGCTTGGGAACGAGTATGTTTACCAAAAATTGCTGGAGGTTTCGGGATGATGAATCTTGGTATTCAAAATTTGGCTTTGTTACTAAGATGGTGGTGGAAAACTTATCATGATCAGGATTCTCAATGGACCAAAATAACTCGTTTACTCTATGGAAAAAGGGATGCTAACATACCACCGATCGGTTGGAAGAAGGAAGGTTCCTTCTTCTGGAGGGATTTAATGGCATTGCGTTTTTATTTCCAGCTTTCTACTGTGACTGAGGTCCATACGGGCAAACAAACACTGTTCTGGTATGACAACTGGGCAGGTCAAAGGCTTTGTTATCATGGTATACAGTCTGAAATCCCTCCAAAGAGATTCATTTCTCTTTCTGATGCTTTGCCAATTTTACAACAATTGCTGCCAGCACCTTTAACTTTGCACCATTCTGAGATAGCAAATGTTGCAAACCAACTCCACTTTAATCAGGAGAAAGATTGTTTAAGATGGAGATGGACCTCAAATGGAGATTTTTCTGCAGCATCAATATATCGTGCTTTGATTATGGCTGGCAAAGCAACTTTCCCTCTTTTTTCTATTTGGAAACTGAAAGTAACACCTTCCATCAAGTGTTTCCTGATTTTACTGGCTCATGGCAGAATACTCACTCAAGACCAGCTACAGAAAAGGCACATAATCTTTGAAGAACGTTGTGTACTCTGTGAGCAGCAGATTTTAGAAACTGTTTCGCATCTGTTCTTCTCATGCCCGGTAACTGTGATGTTATGGAAAAAACTCAGAAATGATACAGGGGTACCTCTACCACTTCAAGATGCCAGTTGTACTCAGAATTTGGAGACTTTATTCAGTTTAACGAGGCAGAATATCTTTCTTTCTACCCTCATAGCGACTACTTGTTGGGGGATTTGGCTAGAGCGCAATAATAGAGTGTTTAGAGCAGAATCACGCAGCCTCACTGCAATACAGGAATGGATAGTGGGAGAAGCTATTTTCTTTATGAAGCACTGCTAATTTTAGTAGTTAGTAGTTAGTTTCCAGTCAACTGTTTACCTTTTTGGTGTAGTTCTTTCTTGTTGTTTTTTCTTTTACTTTGTACCAACTAGATAGCCTCTATCTAGTGTATCAAAAAAAAAAATTCTTTGCCCAATTGCACTTTCAGTTGAGCAATCTCCTTCTCATCATCACCCGTGATAATTATGTCATCCACATACACAGCAAGCATTGTAATATGTCCTTTATATTATCGAATGAAAATAGTGTGGTCAGCATTTATCTGGCGATATCCCATGCTTACCATAGCCCTCCTGAACCTATCAAACCAGGCCCGAGGAGACTGTTTCAGACCAAAGAGTGACTTCTTCAATCTACATACCTTGCCTATTGTTTGAGCTGTGAAAAATTCCGGTGGAATTTCCATATACGCCTCTTCTTGTAAATCTTCATGAAGAAATGCATTCTTCACGTCTAATTGGTGTAGCTTCCAACCTCCATTCGCTGCGAGAGAGACAAGTGTCCTGACAGTGCTCATCTTCGCCACTGGTGCAAATGTCTCATCATAATCGATGCCATATGTCTGACTATACCCTTTTGCCACCAGTCGTGCCTTGTAGCGATCAATTCTTCCTTCTGGAGTCTGCTTCACTGTGAACACCCATCTACACCCAACTGCCTTCTTGCCGGGTGGTAGTGACACAATCTCCCAAGTTTTATTCTTATCTAGAGTCCCGAGTTCCTCTTGCATAGCTGCTTTCCACTTTGGATCCTCCTTAGCAACCTGCCAGCACTTAGGTAAAGTGACAGAGTCTAATGATGCAATAAAAGCTCCATGTACAGGTGATATGTTAGAATATGAGACAAATTGAGCAATATCATGTGGGAAACCATAATGATCAGGAGGATGACCCGTATTACCGCGAGATGTCCTCCTTAATGTTATTGGAGTGGGAGAAGAGGGAGGATTCATATCATCTGTGAATTCTGAGTCTGAGGATTCTGTAGGTGTAGGTGTCTCAAGAGTCGGGGTAGACCGGGACAAGGGACTTGATGGCACAAGTGGTATTGGTGGTGCATTTATGGGACCTTCTTTCGGCCTCCTAGTATACACTCGCAATTCACCTTGAGTTTGAGTCCTATCATTTCCATGATCTCCCCCTTCTACCTTATTCTCCTGTTCCTCTCCTTCCACACTTTCCTGCTCATCTTCTTCCTCATTCTCCTGTTCCTCAATCAATGTAGGAACCAACGAAAGAGTTGGTCCCACTTTCTCCATCCTATCACCATTCTCCCCCTCTCGTCTCATACTATCAGAATCGGACGAGTCACCAAAATGTGAACTCACCTCCAATATGTATAATATGGTTCGAATTCTCGAAAATGCACATCCATACTCACAAACAGTCTCTTTTCCACTGGGCTCCAACAAACATAACCCTTTTGTGTAGCAGAATATCCCACAAATATACATTTCACAGCTCTAGGATCAAGTTTTCCTACAGAAGGTCTGTTGTCCTTCACAAAACACACACAACCGAAAACTTTCAATGGAAGGATCCCAGCATTATCTCCTCTCAACATTTCACATGGAGATTTCCATTCCAACACCCTGGAGGGCATCCTGTTAATCAATGCCGCAGCTGTCAAAACTGCCTGCCCCCACAGATGTTTTGGGACATTCATGGAGATCATCATACTTCTAGCTACTTCTAAAAGATGTCTATTCTTCCTTTCTGCTACGCCATTTTAAGCTGGTGTGTATGGACATGTTGTTTGATGTAGTATTCCCTAAGCTGACAAGTATTCCGCAAATGCTCTGTTGGTATACTATGTCCCATTATCAAACCTCAACACCTTTACTACAGCCCCATATTGAGTCTCAACGGACTTATGAAAGTCTTTGAAGCAACCTAACACCTCATTTTTATTTTTCATCAAATACAACCAAGTAACACGAGAAAAACAATCAATGAAAGACACAAAATATCTATAACCATTCATAGAACTCGTGGGACATGGTCCCCAAACATCAGAGTGTATCAAATCAAAAGCACAAGAACTCCTGTGACCAGAACTAACATAAGAACTTCTAGTAAGTTTGACAAACTCACAGGCATCACAAACAAGTTTTGATTTATTAGCCTTTTCAAATAAAACTGGATACAAATGACTCAAAACACTAAAAGAAGAATGTCCCATGCGTTGGTGATGAAGCATCAACACATCTTCAACACTCATCTCAGACCCCATTTTTTCTGTCCCCTCTACCATAGATATTAAAGCCGAATCTAGCCCTTCACGATCCAAGTACCATAAACCACTACGCCAAGTGCCAGTCCCAAGTCTCCGACCTGTCCACTTCTCTTGAAATATCACTTTTGGAATATCAAAAGAAACAACACATTTTAGTTGGAGTATGATAGCACTAATGGACAAAAGGTTTACTTGAAATGAGGGAGCATGCAATACATTAGACAAAGTCACATAACTAGTACAATTAATAGTACCCTTACCAACCACTGGTTGTGTTGTACCATCAGTAGTTTGGATGCTCTCAGGTACTGTTAAGTGAGTATAAGAAGAGAACTCACTAGCATTACCTGTCACGTGTCGTGATGCACCAGAATCCACTATCCATTCTGGTGATCTAGTGGTGGATATAGAGGCAAGAGCATGAGTGTTACTAGTACCTTGGGTCGAATGAGCATAAGTAGCAATATTACCCCTGGGCAAGGATGAAGTGGATGCATCTCCAGTTGCACTCTTCTTGTCCCCGTTACTTGCTGCTTTATGCTTTCGACTAAGTACCTCCAGAAGTACTTGGTCCTCCTCAGTGAAGACCACCCCAGTTTCTTCTTCCTCTTCTGCTACCATCAGATTTGCCCGGTAGCCTCCTCGTCCACCTCGTCGGCCGCCACGGCCACGGCCACGACCACGGCCTCCAGACTGTCCACGTCCACCGAAATCTTTCTCCTTGAGTGGCTTAGGACAAACAGGCCTCAAATGACCCACTTCACCACAATTATAGCACTTGCAAGTCTCCTCCTGAACTCCTGTTAATGTCATACTAGAGTTGGAAACTGTCAATGCCGAGCGTGCACCCACACCATTAGTTTCAGAAAGCAACTTTATGCGACTCTCTTCCTGCATCATAGCTGCAATGGCATCATCTAGTGACGGAATCTTTGTCTGAGCTAGTAGCACTGCAGTCCTTTGCTAAAAAATCGGGTTCAACCTCCGCAGGAAATGCATAGTCCTCCTCTGAGCATCTCTTTCACCCCTCTTACACTCATGGTCTTTGCAGCATGCCATCGGCGAGAAGTAGTCATAATACGCCCACAATCGCTCTAGATCTGTGGCATACTCTTGGATTGACCTATCTCCCTGCACCACTGCTTCTATCTCTCGTTCAATCTGGAACACTCGCATGTTGTTATCAGTTCCTGCATAGATCCTTTTCAACTTCGCCCACATATCCTTCACACTCTGAATGCCATCTACAGTCACAGCAATCGACGGAACTATTGAGTTGAGAAGCCATGTATACAGTAACATGTGTGTAGTCTTCCATTCATTCCAAGCAGCGGTATTCTTTTCTGGTTCCTTCTTTTCTCCTGTCAGGAAGCTCTTTAAATTCCTTGCTGCTAGAGCACCTTGAATCCTACGTGACCAACTCAGATATGTGGCCGGTCCATCAAGTTTCAACTCCACAGGTAGGAGATCTAGCTTTACTGACGGTTGATGTGTCTCGGTTCCATTCGACACCTTCACGAGCTCGAGCAATGTCTTCACATCATCTGGATCCAACTTTGCAAGAAGTTTATCCATTAATACTGTGCTTGATCTCCCAATACAAGGCACACCTTATTTCTCTAACACAAATCGTGCGGACGCACACGATCACGGTATCAGCATGTACGAAAGACAATATTCATAAACAAGGAAAGAAAGCACCTGTTGACAGAGGCCATGAATCAAATCGGTAATGCACAAAGCTAGAACCTGCTTGAATCAAATACCAGCTTGCACACGGTCTGCAACGAGGAGGGACCCACCAATCTCTCTGGCGCGATCTCGCTTGCACAACGCACGATCCACGCGCAACTCTCCCTCCCGGTCTACCGCGGTGCACAGCTGAGCGCTTCTGTCGCTGGTCCACGCGCGGTGCACAGTCCCTACTGTCGCTGGTCCACGCGGGGTGCATAGCCCCCTTCACGCGCGTTTCTGTCGCTGGCTCACACGCGGTCCACAGCTGTTGAGACGCGGAAGATGCCTGTGAACCGCGTTAAATAGTATGGTAATTCGTAATATATATTATTTATTGAGTTTGTCACTTTATTTATATTATTTGTACCAAAAATTATTTGAACAATGACAATATAAGAAAATTAATGATTTTCTCTTATATTTTGAGAAAATATATGCATGCTTCTGATTTTTTGGGTTATCTGAAACCGAACAAAGGGTTTATATAATTTGGCTAGTGAGAACAAAGTTACAACTGATCAACCGAATTTGCATCGATTAATAAAAAAATATATGTGGAATTAAAAGAAAAACTCGTCAAGGTAAGAAACAGAATTTCATAAATTAGAAAATATGAGGCTATTTAACCCCTTACTCTATTAAGGAGCCATCGCAAATACATAAATTTAAATATATTAGTTAAATTTAACAATTTATCTTCGTTTACAATTTTTGAACGGAGTGACAATTGTATCATGGAACATTTAATTTTTTTTAGAACAGAAAAAAAAAATTTAACTCCATAATTGGCATAATATAATTTAATATGGTAATATTTTGTCATTTACATGCAGGTTCTATTATCAGAAGCTATACTAAATTAAATATATTTAGTTACGATTATATGTTCAATGATGCATTGTTTTATTGCCTTCATTGAATGATTCTTGTTGTCCCTAATAAGGTAGGTGACTTAATCAAATTACAAGTTTTGCGGAAGCGTTTAGTTGGTTTTAGACCGGTTTTGGTATGAACTACCTAGCACGAGTCAATTTGTACCTAAAACAATCAAACACACACAAGCAATTCAAATATGCAAGTAAATAAAAAGAGAAAGAGAGAAAGGAATCGAACACAAGATGTGATTACGGAGTTCCGATCCGCTAGACAAAAGCTATTATTAGAGACAAATGTCCACATACGGCGTTTGCACACTTTCGGTTAAGGGGCCACAACACAAATGATTGTGTAACATTTTTTTTTTTTATCTGTTTTCAGTGCTGTTAGGCTGTACAAATTTATTTTGTGTCCTTTCCATGTATATGAATCTGTACTATTTTTTTTTTTTTAAGAAAATATGTGTTCTATCTAAAATTCGCATTTATTTTGATTGTCGTAATGATGAATTTTGTGGAAAAAAAAATTTGAATTTACACGAGGAACATAATATTGAATATGTAGAATGGAAGACCAACAAATGTAATAATTTTATTAAGTTCTAAGAGACTTAATTAATGGATTTTTTATATTTCGTTGTTCAAGCTTCATAAAATAGAACAGCTTTCGTTGTAATTAACGAAAAATATAAGTGAATATTAGTTTATATAAAAAAGTTTAACATCTGATGTATTATTGAAAACCATTGTAAAAGTTAAAAATCAGTGAATATCCGATTGAAAATCTTGAATTACGCGTTCGAATCTTTAATTTTCACTTGATATTCTTGTTCTGTTGAACTGTATCTTTTTAAAATAATCAAAGATTAAAAAGTGAACTGTGAGAAATCTGAATTATATATTTTGGAATCATCATGAAATAATTTTTTAAGTCATTAAATTAAAATGTTTGAGTGCATTTTATTCTTTCATCAATGACTGGAATGCGTGGATTTTATTTGATTTGAATATATTCTTATGGGAAGTGTTTAATTCCATTTTTGTGCCATCAAATAACAAGAAACAACAACTAAACACAAGGGATCTAGGTTTAAACATCATTCACAAGCATTTCAAGCTGAGAGTAGGAAGAATTGTACCTCTCATGAAATCGCATTCATGAGGCTCGAATCTATGGCATGAGAGTTGATGGCGTGCCTTCTCCACCACCACCACCATGGTTGTGCCGCCGGCCTCGAGTCCACCAAGGAAATTAACCACGTTCTCAAGGTATGTGCTAGCACACCCAAGAACAAGCCTAATCCCATTAGCTTTCTCTCTTCTAGCAATTAAATCTTTCATTTAAATGGAGAAGAGAGCTCAACACATGAGCAAAAGAGGGAGAAAAGAGGAGGTTTGTGGCAGCCACAAAGGGAGGGAAAAGATGAGAGAGAAATGCTAGCTCTTGGAGCCTCCAAAAGGGTCCTTTTATAGAGCTCAAACCCTAGGGAAAACTTCCCCAAAATTACACATTTTGCCACCCTATGGCTGGCCACGAATTGGGCCTATATGGGCCACCTCACAATCTCATTTGGGTCTTTAATTCACCTAATTAAAGTCCCATTAGTTTGCTTTATAATTGGGCTATATATTTTCCTATTAAATAACGGCCCAATTAATCAATATAACCATTTATATTGAAATGTGTTGATCTAGAATTAATTATTAACTCATTAATAATTATTTTGGGATTAGATAATGCATTAATTTATTTTTATATGATCTCTTTGACTTAATTAATTATAACGGTTCATAACGGTATATAATTAATTAATCAACTCATCATATTTCCGCAATACTCACTGTTGCGAATAAATAGATAATGCATTGTGTGGTCAAAGTCCTATTTGTGTGACCCTTTGAGGATTTATGCTATGTTGATCATGGAGAATAAATCACTATTTATTTCCAATAATCATAAGCGGTATCTAGCAACACGTTATGATTCCCAATTCGCATAAATAGTGTACCGTTACAATATTTCAATCCTGCATAAGAAATATAAGTATTTTCTTTATCTGATTCTTATGTCACATGATATCATTGTTTAATCCAAGATAGGAATGTGTCATTCTTGCAGATTATACATTTCTTGATCTAGAGTTGATCGTCTAATTTGCATGCATACGATCCAACTCCATCAAGGGGCCCAAACAGATATCATCACTCACTAGGTATACTGATGAGGGACATACGGTTTTCTTGATGAACAACCTTTCCCCGCACAATTCAAGAGAACATAAATAAAGTCCTTATAGCAGCCTTTATCAGGAATCAACGTTAGACGATATTTATTGAACCTATCCTCATGTGGAAAAGGTGAACATCTCAAACTTATATGAAATAAACAATGACACTTAACACAATCCATATGTTTATTTCATTGGGTCAAGTCCTGTACTATGTTCCAATAACATACACATATGCAATTAAGTTGGTAACTCCTTACCTATGATTTGTAGAACTTAATCATCACTTAACTTGCATACTAATCTTTTATGATAATTAATGTTCCTTGTTAATTATCAAGATTACGGACGATTTAGATTTATTATTGTCATTCTGATGAATGATCCACAGAGATCTACAATTCAGATCCTCAACCTGAATGATCTGTCAATAATAAACTCTAGGAACAAATGATCAAATATCATCATTAACATAAACTAAGAAAATAAGTCATTAAATATTCACTTCTAGGACATAACTCCAACAATCTCCCACTTGGCCTAGAGTCAATCAATAGCGACTTCTAGCCAGTGAAGAATTTAGAACAATGTCATATATCCATATATATACATGTCTCGAACCTCAAAAGATATAATACACTTAAAGCAAGTTACTCATACGTCCATCACGCATGGATGCACAATTATATCTCGTATACCGCTTAAGGTAGAGGTTAAGTTAGAGTGTTCGCTGTGTCCGCGAACCTATCCAATTTTGTTTGTCCCTATATACATATATACTCCTATATATGTGTTCTTGATCGTCATCATGTGAGATCAAGTGACATCGTCATAGATCTTAGTTGGATCACCAATTTAATATTGGGTTCTTCAAGTTTAAGCTATGGTTCGAGATGCATAGAACCATACTAGCTTGACTGAGAACTTCTCGATCCATACTACATTCTTTCATTGCTTCACAAGTTGCTATATATTTTGTTTTGGTGACGGAAACGGTTGTAATATCCCATTTAGAACACCTTCTAAATTTACAACACCACATTTAAACAAAATACGTAGCTCAATTGTATTTATATCAATCTTTTGAAAACTAGCATCAATATAACAATTTATATGAGCTTTCTTTCATCTTACAAGATGAAAAATATGTCATTCTTTCTCATAAGATACTCGAAAGATATTCTCTATTATTGTCCAAACGTATTTTTCTTTGTATCCAGTTGACAACTGCTTGTCATACTCCTTGGATACAACATATAGGGCATGTGCATAAGTACGGCGTATGTAATGAAATTCATAACAGAAGGATGCTCGAATTGTATCGTGCACTCTTCTCGAATTGAGTTGCAACACACCGAGTAGAACTCAAGTGTATGCCATACAACGTGGCTAGACATCCTTTCTAGGAGTCTATATTTTCGTGTTACTAGAACACTTTGTCATTATATGCACATTTTCTCAAACCTAACATCCATCATAATCTATCTCCATAGATTTTGTTTCCTTGGATTTAGGTGACTTGCCCAAGTTCTCTATTGAGAAAAACATTCTCCAATGAGATCTTGACAATATTCATTTTCTTAATGTTATTCCTAATTAATGTCTTGTATCTTGTACAATACATGTAACACAATCATGCTCCCACTGAATATCTTGTCTATATAAGATACTTTTGACGAAGTGCAACTCGTTGACTTCCTTGTCAAAAAGTTTATTCCAATTTCCACAACACTTGCTTTAATCCATTAATGGATCATTGAAGCATATATATGTTTCTAACAATACAACAAATCCTCGGTTTGTGTCGAATACACAACTTCCTTCATTCAATCGAAGAAGGCAGTTTTGATGTATCTTTCCATATATCTATATATACGAAATATAACTATTGTTAGAATGATCTTTATTGACTTATACAGCTACAAGCGAGAAGCCGTGCTTTGTACATGGTCAACTTGTTATCAACTTAGACATAGCATCAATCATGAACTTGTGCTTTGTACATAGTTGACTTGCTATCCATATCTATCTTTCCTTTAAAGATCTAAATGTTCTTGATGGATCGCTCCTTCATGAACATCAATCAAGGTCTATACCTTGTTGTTATATATATGGATTGCACTTAAAGATCATATAGATTCAAACCATACTTGTGGAATCGGGTCTTTCCATCGCTTTTGTATTTATCAACGGATCCTCATATGTCAAGTACGAGGATGTTGTGAAACCTATGTACTTTTCAGTTTAAGCAATTCACTCTCGTTGATCTTAGTAGGATTGGTACTTGAGGTCAACAAACTACTTCTACAACATCTTGTAGAGTAAGTTCTTGATCCTAATATATTACACGAGTTTCTCGAACATCATCCATTTGTGAGATGTTTGAGTACTCTTTAGAAGCAAGCGTGCTTATAAACTTCTTCCTTTCACAACTACTTGTGAATTAAGTTCCGCTCAACTCTCACTAAACACCATGTATGGAGTGACAAGTTTCCCATAAAGGTACTTCTTGTAGTGACGCATAAACTCCTCTAATGCTCACTTTACTCCCACTACTTCTTCTTGATAATGTTATTCCTTAAGACTATGATTAGCAACAACTACTTTGTTCTTATCACGTTCGTAGAAGTAGTACCTTTCGGTTAATTCAATATATCCTACAAAATATTAAACGTCTTATTTGGGTTCAAGCTTAT
Organism: Rhynchospora tenuis; assembly: GCA_027725995.1. Taxonomy (NCBI): domain Eukaryota; kingdom Viridiplantae; phylum Streptophyta; class Magnoliopsida; order Poales; family Cyperaceae; genus Rhynchospora; species Rhynchospora tenuis. The sequence goes on from CM050889.1 coordinate 83,581,275, forward strand.
CAATCAATCGAACCTTGAAATAAGCTTTTCAACACCAAATCTTGAGAAATAATATACCTAGAGATCGAATCTCGTAAGATATCTTTCTCAATAGACTTCGATGGAATTTTTATTCAGTGTAAACAATATTGTCCTCAAACACAAATCCCTTACATGAGTCGAACAAGTCAATTTGATTTATTACCGATCGAACTATATCAAACAATGTTCGATACCTTCATCCTTGGATACATTTTTCAATGTTCCTCATGGAGCGAGTAGTGAAACGTCTTTTCATACTCTTTAGGTAATATATCAAACTATATGACTTAACTATTTGCCATGATACATCTTAAGACTTTTGCCTTTTTATTGAATAGTTTTTCAACTTTACTCTTGAACTCCTTTTGATCTTGTCAAAAGATTCATACTTATACCATATCAAATAGATACGTTAATATTTACAATGATCGTTGGTCAAGTGGTAAAGTGTCAACAACCTTTCAATTACACAAGTACTATAGGTCTATATACATCAATATATAAGTCTTAATAAAGTTACTTGTCCTTTAAACCTTCGTAGTTTAAAGGCGCTTTTGTCTTTTAACAAACACGATTCGCATAAATTTCAATTGATTTGCAATCTAATTGATTTGCGAGCTCCACGTTACGTAGACTCTCATAATGCGATTCTTGTTTATATTCGACTAAGCGACTATTTTACATAAAATTCAAATACTTTATGTGAAGTCTTATACATTTGTCATTCAAAATTTGTTTATCTATTTCAAGCAAATTCAATCAAGATGCATGAAATCTTATACACAAATTCATAACAATAAGAGAACAACATTTCTCTATTACAAAACATGATCATCCATCATCAAATATGAAACGGAGATAAGGTTTTATGAGATGTTTGGAATAAGGTATACAACCTCAAATTCCTAAACAAACTCTTTATTTAGTAAAGATAACTCTACGTATTCAATGGTAGCGGCTTAGACATATAAGTCATTTCCAAAACGGAGTTTACTTTACTTATCTCGAACTTTCTCTTATTCATCATTGCCTACACATTTCGTTAAATACGAGCATATGAACTAGCACCTAATTACTAGTGTAAATTAGAGATAGTGAGATAATTTGAACGACAAATATCTTAAGGTTTAGAACATCATGGTATTTCGGACAACCTTTCAAATGCCTCCCATAAATGACAAATGAAACATCTCATGTGACACACGGTCACTAATGAGGGTCTCAAAGTTTCAACTTATATCTTGGTGAAGTATTCCTTTAATACTTAACCAATTACTTTTAGCACTAACAAGTGTGTGAATAATATATCCTTTTGTCCCTAGAAAGAGATTGCATGACAATATTAACAATCCTTGATATTGGAGATCTTAATATCTCTAGTTATCAATTAGCTACTCAAACCTTTCGGTTCGCAAGCTAATGAAACATTTATCTTCTTATAAGAAGAGTCTCTTGGTTAACTCCATTACTCGATCATAAATGATTGAGTCTATACTTTCTCTAAGAACGCCTTCTTGAGTAAGTGGATGAGAGCGTAAAAGTCTAGTCTAGTCCTTATGAATTCTCCAATTCAAAAGTCTAGAAGTTCTAAAAGGATATAGGCATTCGCTTTATTAAATAATTTTTCGTCGAAACTAATCAATCATTGCGAAGCCATGTTCGGGAGGTCGAGGAACATTTTTGGGATTAAACTTGCTCAAGTTTCTTATTTCCAAGAACATGTCTTAGGAATCGGTATTACTTCTCCAAGTAAATACCTTAGAAACGAGCTTGTTGTTTTCAAAGATTGATCGCAACGAAATTAACATATTTAATATCTATAACAATTTCAATTTAAGGTTATTTAGTTTATGCAATGTTTTGTTTATGAAATGATAAACAAAACTCCCACTACATTTATTTAAAGTCCCTAATGTAGTCGGTTTCCAAGATCCTCATTTTCGTTGAAATAGGAGCCAGCGTCGGCATGACACCTAAAACAACTAGATAAGGTAGGTTCTCCAACCAATCATATCTTGTCCATATGATTCTTGGTTTGTGAGATATCATATGTATATCCACAAACTTCGTCACAACGTCCAATCCGAGTGGGTCCGTTGTGAAGCAACCTCTCTCTATTTGCTCCTAGTAAATCCGATTTACACCCCGACTATAATGATGGACTACGATGTCCGCGTCGGCAAGAATGCATCAATAGACAATCAATTGTATTGAAGGGGATAGAGAGAAGGAGGACGATTTGGCTAAATTAAGTTAATTTGGGACAAAAGCAATTACGTTACTTTGTTTGGTGGTCGTGTAAGCATACACCCATACCTACCTATGACAATTCAAGACATTCACAAACAATCACATAACATAAGCATCTCAAGCATTGTCGTGGGTTTGTATGGCTCCCGCTTGCATTAGTTTTCGTCGCATCTCCATGTAACGAAACTAATCTAATCAAACCCTCCCACTAATTACTAAGATCCTATCTAATAATTAAGAAAAATAAATACATGTGATAAAATTCTAAAACCCGCCTAGGCCTTAGGGGCATGCAAGCCTCACAAGTTACATCAAGAATTAATCAATTATTAATTATCAAGGCACCTTAGGCCACATTACAAGCAATCACATGCGTTCACAACATTTTACAACACACAAGGTATTGACATCTTGAGCCATATCAAACCCACATCCTCCTACAAAAACAAGTTAGCACAATATACAAATATATGTCTAAGTTGTTCATAACTAGTGAGCTCTTAAGTGTCTTTGCGTAGTGTTTGCTAATTTGTGTTTTTCCATGCAAAGATAGTTTAACATTCAAACAACTAATTGCTTAAACTCTTTGATAAAATCAACATTCAAAAAATCCAATGGATGACAGCAAGGAGAGTTCTAATCAACTTATCAACTAATTGATTAATTAGAACAAACACCTTTCATTCAACGGGACCCGAAAAAATCAAGAAATTTTTCGGTCTCCAAAAATTCCAGAAAAAATCATGAGTAATCCTTATTAAGAGACAAACTACCTGTTAAAATTTCAGGAAGAAATCATTTACCAATCGGGAGAATCAAAATTATCAAACTTCAGGTTGTGTATTAAAACACCGGTTTGAAGTTTCAGGTTTTGGCCTCAACCTTTTGGACTGTTTGACCATCTTCCGAAAACTTTTAATGTAAAATAATTTTACAGTAAACAATCACAAGTACAAGGCTAGTAACCATGAAAGATTTCCAATTTTACTCAATCAAAATCATCAAGTTTAAGGAGTTTGAATACAAGTCCCCTGTTCTGGAACAACACGTCGACGAAATTGATTTTGAGTGGTTGGGGTACCAAAACTGATCCGATTGACATGAAATTAATTTTTGTGGATTCAGGACTTCAAAAGGAAGTTTTCTATTTAAACACTTTTTCTATAAAAAGTCTCAATCAATACCAGTTTTCAAAACAATCCAATCGGTATAGAAAACTAATCAGACCGTTCTTGTCTTTCATTGCTTCAAAAAAATAGAAAGACTTCGATCCATACCATCAAATTGGTATGGAAGGAAGTACTCCAAGTCTACTTCATTTATAGCCAATAAAATTAGGGTCTCTTTATCAAGATAACTCAGATAATGCCCACAAAACTCAGATCTGGTCGCACAGGAACCAGTCCTGCGCACCGTCGCGAGAAAATTCACTAAAAATCCGTAACAACTCGGATTAAAGTCAAACCAGTGAAAAAATGCTCACAATTTATCCTTTTTTCAAATCTATCAAAAAAAAATCAAATCGAAAGCTCCGCTATGTGAAAAATACAGAAAACCTCGGAAAAAAACAGAGTTCCAGATAGCAAACAAAGGCAGCAACTTAATTACTCAACTAATTACACATTTCTCATCTAATTAATGCACAAAATGTATTAAAACCGACCATGTGCTCTGATACCACTGTTAGGAAGTGTTTAATTCCATTTTTGTGCCATCAAATAGCAAGAAACAACAACTAAACACAAGGGATCTAGGTTTCAACATCATTCACAAGCATTTCAAGATGAGAGTAGGAAGAATTGTATCTCTCATGAAATCGCATTCATGAGGCTCGAATCCATGGCATGGGAGTCGATGGCGTGCCTTCTCCACCACCACCACCATGGTTGTGCCGCCGGCCTCGAGTCCACCAAGGAGATTAACCACGTTCTCAAGGTATGTGCTAGCACACCCAAGAACAAGCCTAATCCCATTAGCTTTCTCTCTTCTAGCAATTAAATCTTTCATTTAAATGGAGAAGAGAGCTCAACACATGAGCAAAAGAGGGAGAAAAGAGGAGGTTTGTGGCAGCCACAAAGGGAGGGAAGAGATGAGAGAGAAATGCTAGCTCTTGGAGCCTCCAAAGGGGTCCTTTTATAGAGCTCAAACCCTAGGGAAAACTTCCCCAAAATTACACCTTTTGCCACCCTATGGCTGGCCACAAATTGGGCCTATATGGGCCACCTCACAATCTCATTTGGGTCTTTAATTCACCTAATTAAAGTCCCATTAGTTTGCTTTATAATTGGGCTATATATTTTCCTATTAAATAACGGCCCAATTAATCAATATAACCATTTATATTGAAATGTGTTGATCTAAAATTAATTATTAACTCATTAATAATTATTTTGGGATTAGATAATGCATTAATTTATTTTTATATGATCTCTTTGACTTAATTAATTATAACGGTTCATAACGGTATATAAATAATTAATCAACTCATCATATTTCCGCAATACTCACTGTTGCGAATAAATAGATAATGCATTGTGTGGTCAAAGTCCTATTTGTGTGACCCTTTGAGGATTTATGCTATGTTGGTCATGGAGAATAAATCACTATTTATTTCCAATAATCATAAGCGGTATCTAGCAACACGTTATGATTTCCAATTCGCATAAATAGTGTACCGTTACAATATTTCAATCCTGCATAAGAAATATAAGTATTTTCTTTGTCTGATTCTTATGTCACATGATATCATTGTATAATCCAAGATAGGAATGTGTCATTCTTGCAGATTATACATTTCTTGATCTAGAGTTGATCGTCTAATTTGCATGCATACGATCCAACTCCATCAAGGGGCCCAAACAGATATCATCACTCACTAGGTATACTGATGAGGGACATACGGTTTTCTTGATGAACAACCTTTCCCCGCACAATTCAAGAGAACATAAATAAAGTCCTTATAGCAGCCTTTATCAGGAATCAACGTTAGACGATATTTATTGAACCTATCATCATGTGGAAAAGGTGAACATCTCAAACTTATATGAAATAAACAATGACACTTAACACAATCCATATGTTTATTTCATTGGGTCAAGTCTTGTACTATGTTCCAATAACATACACATATGCAATTAAGTTGGTAACTCCTTACCTATGATTTGTAGAACTTAACTTGCATACTAATCTTTTATGATAATTAATGTTCCTTGTTAATTATCAAGATTACGGACGATTTAGATTTATTATTGTCATTCTGATGAATGATCCACAGAGATCTACAATTCAGATCCTCAACATGAATGATCTGTCAATAATAAACTCTAGGAATAAATGATCAAATATCATCATTAACATAAACTAAGAAAATAAGTCATTAAATATTGACTTCTAGGACATAACTCCAACAATGCTTTATGCAATGAAGATCTTTTAATGTGATAGCAGAAAAACCTAGGACGTTGAGTTCGCGCAGGTTTTTCTGATAAATAAAAGCGTCATAGGGATCAAAAATGACTTAGGTTTAGCACCGGAGGCTCGAGAGTCGATCGCTTTCGCGACAAACCCCGAAACACCGGCTTCCAAGGCTCTGTCCAACCCGAACTGACGGCAGTTCGACCTGGACAGATGAGTTGGAAGTGAGTTGCGCTTTCAGACTTCTGTCCAACCCGGACAAGACTTGTACGGGTCGAACAGAAGGTCTGGAAGAGAGTTCAAGGCTTGACTCGGACTACGTTCAGGGCCCGGACCGGCTGTAACGCGAATTCTAACTCTCAACTTTCGCCTCTTGGATTAAAACCCAGCACATGATTCTACCTAACCCTCCTAAGTTCACTAACCTAACTTCGTGTCGGGAAATAGTGTTCTTAAGTTTGATAAACTTGTGGTCTTAAGGGTATCTAAAATCTCTTTCAAACTATTTAGAAATTAACCTTTCAGTTCAATTAATCAACTCTTTCAAGTCACAGATTTACCCGAAGTACTTGGTTCAATTCTAGTTGTACGATCTAAATTTATAGCTTAACCAAACCAGGCCTAAGATTCAGAAGCAAAACAGATCAAGCAACAGAATTTAACAAGCGTAGAAATAATACTAAGCAATCAGATAACATAGTCAAATATCAAGTCAATCATTCAACACAACATCATACTAAACTTACATCAAAATCCTACCCTAAGACATAGCAAACTACTCACACATGTTCTCTAAACAAACAGTAGCAGAAAATATAGAAATACTAGTAAAGATACAAGCCATAGAAAATAGAGAAAAGTGCATAAGAAGAATAAACCGAAATACTCCTCAAATGCTCAGATCTATCTCTTCGATGGCGGTGGAAGGGTGGAAACGTGGGAAGTCAGTGCCGCTTGCCGCCGTCGCTTCAAAGCAGTAGAGAAATCTCAGTTTTAGATGAAGGAAAAGTGGAGAAATGGGGCTGTCTCTGGGTAAAACGAGGAAGGAAGAAGAAGCTCTCTGCTAGGCAGAGAGAGACCTTTTGTAGAAGTTCTCCAACTTGGGGGACAAGCCAGAGGCGTCCAGGGCTTCGATCAGGGGCCAGTTGGGCAGTCATCAATGCAAAATATCCTTCCCAATCGAGCAGTTCGACCCAGGCACGAGTTGGTCCAGGTTGGAGCCAGGCTGGAGAGGCTTCTGTTCGACCTGGACAAAATCTGTCCAACCTAGACAGATCGATGACTTGGACTTGGAGTGGAATGGGAGCAACGGCTCGGATTTCGACCCAAACAGGATGCGTCCAGGTCGAACTGAGCATAAGAAATCCGAAGTCGAGACCTGAACTGAGCGGCGTGGCTCGCATGTCGGTCTGGAACGTGCCCCAAGCGCCAGGAATGAGTCGTCTGGCGTGCAAACAAGCGCGGAGAAGCTTTCTTGAGCCAGTTTTCCTTGAATCTTCATCAAAACCTGTGTTAAACAAATGGAAGCGGCGGCAAAGTCAAATCCTGGAAAAACACAGCAAAATGTCAAATAATAACAAGTTTTGGGTCATAATTAGATGCCAAGTACGGTCAAAATACTAACATATAAAAGTTAGCTTGACGAACCATGGATGCTCAATGAAGGACATCGCACAAGAGTGAAGTTTATATTGTGGACAATCATTGGACCTAACCTAATACTCAACAATTCACGCAGGCCTACCTTCACTATTTGACAAATGTATCAAAAAATTTCCAAATTCCTGAAGGAAATATTATATCAGGTTAGTTGCAACGTGCATAAATTGGTAATTTGGTGAAATAGAAAGAGACCATATTTGTTTCTATTGCTTAGTAAATGATACTAATTCGGTGCCCTTTCAATTTGATGCTTGTTATACCTTTATTTGGGTAATGCATCATTTTATTGGTGTTAAGGCTTTATTGGGCCAATACCAAGTTACCAACACCTAAACCTTACACGCCCAACTTATCTTAAATTATATTATTCAATTAATCAATTTTTGTTTAGGTCATATTGTAAACGACTTGGACCTGGTGGTCTTTGGTGATCAAACGGTCGTTCGAGCCGGTAATTTTGGCGAAATGAATTGGTTTGGCAATGACCTTTTTCAAGGTGCTGATAGAAACCGCCCTCAATGTCTTTCTGACCAACCAAAAGAGATTCTTGCAAAATTATCAACTCATGTAGAAAATTAGCAAATGTAAGCTCCCTGCTCCTCTCTTCTCTTTTTTTTCAATGTGAGTTTTCTTTCTTTGCTGATTGTTATTTTCTTTTTTGCAATGGAAGGTGAGCAGCACTTGGAAGATATCTTTTCCCAAATCAGTTCAGTGTAAAACTGTAAATAATTTTATCAAGTTATGTCAGTTCAAGACTTTTATTTTGGATAAGAGTTGAGAGTGGCTAAAAACGTGAAGTGAGCTCTAATCTTGCTAATTTAGTTCTGATGTTCATACTCTCTCTTTTTGGTGTAATCTTGATTAGTGTAGAAGGCATTAATGAGGTTCTAGTTTTTTCAATCTGTTGGTGTTGTTATTGAGTTCTGAGCATGTGTTTTTTAGATCTATAGATTGAAATATGGCAATTTATATACTTATAGTGATGATTCAATCGTAATGATCTAGTGCTAGGTATTTTTTGTTCCCCTAATGGATATGAGCCTGATTTGATGCAAGGTCGTACAAGTTGCATTCTCTTGGAATTTTCAATTGAAACTTAGTTCTATTGGCTAGTTATAAGTCTAGATGTGCATCCTCCCCTTTTCATACTGAGGTTTTGGCACTCAAGTTGGCTGTACAGATGACTGTGGCTGAAGGAATTGATGATTGCTGTTTTTTAACGGACTGCAAGGAACTATGTGATGTTTTGAATGGCTATGCTGGAGTAATTAGTGTGGAATGGAGAGCCTACGATGATATGCTTCAGCTTATGGATATGATGAAATGCTCACCACGTTTTAATTGTGCTTATGTAAACAGGGATAGCAATCAACTAGCAGACAGTTTAGCCAAATTTGCTAGAATTAGGAAGCTTCATTGTACTGATTTTATTTTTCCGACTTGTTGTATCTCTGACCTTTCTTAATGATTGAATGAATGCCTACTGGCCAGTTTCAAAAAAAAAAAAAAAAAAAGTCTAGATGTGATGTTTTTATTAAAATATTGATGGCAACAGTTCAGTACTTGTCTCAAAGGGCTTGTTTGGATGGGTTGGGAATAGTGGGAATAGTGTGGAAAAGTGGGAAGAGTAGGAAGAGTGGGAAGAGTGGGAAGAGTGCTATTCCTAGGTTGTTTGGATGGTGAGTTTAGGAATAGCGTTGGGAAGTGTGAAAAAGTAGAGAGAAAAGTGTTGTTGGAAAGAGTGTTATTGGGAAGAGTGGGAAGAGTGGGAAGAGTGGTTATTCCCACTATTCCCAACCATCCAAACAAGCCCAAAGTGTGTATTGGTAGGAAGTTCTTATTTTTTAGGGACTAGTTCGTAAGAAACTAGACAGAATGACAAAACAAAATAATCATTTTCAACACTACAGGATTTATAGTAGGGAATTACTTTAATATATATATAAACAAGATTCTTTTTTTCCCAAGAGCCTAAAACTATTGACTTGATTCATATGCAAAATCAGAGCGTCCCAAATTAGATGTACTAATATTTGTGGCGACTTTTCCTATCTAAAAACTATTAGCTGATTAGTTTCAATGAAACTTTTCGTTGAACTACATATTTCTCTTCCTACATATTGACTAATTAAAAAAGTAAAGTATACAATATTGACAGTTACAAATCTAAGGTTAGGGATCCAGATTCAGAGAAATAGTGATGATGGTTAATACCGCATCTTATACAAGGACACCTTGGAAAGAACGTTGAAGATTTGGCATTGAATCGTCCAGTAAAAAGAGAATTGTCAAATATACTTCAATTGATGTCCTCCAATATCTTGTTTTGTTAAAAAGAATTGACAGAATTGACAAATAGTTTTTTTATTACATTTAAAAATTGTATGGCTATGCGTAAAAAAGATCCCATCATAAAACTTATAAATTGTACGTTATTTTAGTAATGGAAAATGTATTGACCTTCATTCAAAATATCTTTTGAATATATTGTCCTATTCGTTATGTTCAAAATATGTGTGATGCACTGATTAGTTCCTAGTTCCTACACGCATGTTAATATTTTAATTCTAAAAGCACACAATTTAAACACCAAATTGAATAGCACCTATATCAATTTAATGGTACAATACACAATAAAATTACACCATCCGACTATTAAAGTGACTTAGAAATTTAACAAAATCTAAGTAACATGCGAGTAAACACGGCAACAATATATTGCATTTGTTAGATAAAAATATATACAAGTTATTGTATTTGTTAGACAAAAATATATACAAGTGTTAGCCAAAAAAATTAAATGGAGACACCGTAGAAATGCCTTCTAGAAATGAAGTATACATAGAAGATAAGGGCTGAAGCGAATAGATTGTTATTTGCTTGTCAGAAGTACTAGATTACGAAATGGTATCTTTAATGGATCCAAAACTCCAATCGAATTTATGATTTCGATTGAAGAAATGGGCTGATATAAATCAACCAAAGAGTTGTAGTTGTAGCAGCTTTGACCAGTTAGTTCATTGAGGAAGTAGTATTTCAAACGTTTTAGGAAAATTAAATAGCATTAACAGACCGACAATATACATCCTTCATGCCACCGGGCCTCAAGTTGGTGGTAGTGGTAGATGTCTATGGAGATTCAGAATTAAAATCCAAATATGGGCTGATTGAAACTTCAATTTGAATTCATGATAACTTGTGGGCTGCAAATGGCAGACTACAATCATTTTGCATCACTAATTAAAGCCTACAGGTATGTAAGCACTAATAACAAAACAATAGTACATTACGTAATTTAAGTAAAAAATTAAGGATCACTTCAAGTGGTTTTCTTCCATAGAAAAATTCAATAAAGAAGGAAGCTAAGTTGTTCTGTACTTTCCCTCTCTCAAAAATATTGCAAGCCGAAATCTTTCAAACACTCCATTTGACAAAACAATATAAACACAACTAAGAAATTAGACCAGGGTCCCATGTAGTATAATATGGGTGCTCCATAGAGGAAGTGGGGATCATGCACCACTAATTTTGAACATGCTATGCAAGGTGGCATATATTAAGACTCATTCAGGCTATCTAAATTCAAAATTTGTTGAGTATAATTAAGTATATCTCTTAGATACAAAGTTATAGTTGACTGTTTATTCATCCCATTAATTTTACTCAAGATTATTTCAAATTATAAATGAAAAATTCACGAGTAAACCCGCCCCTTATTTGTATTCTGTCGTTGTGATTTTTTTTTTCTCAATACTTTTTGACAACGCATAAGAGTTAACCTTTCAAAAATATTTTTTTGAAAGAGTTAACCTTTTCCCTTACAACAATCTAACCTTTCAAAAAAAAAATCACAAAGAGATGACATGTTTATTATCATCTGTACTAGAGATCCCGTTTATTTTATTTCAATATTGTTACAAAAATCTAGATATTTTTTAGTAGTAGGTGATTGTATTTAAAACTGTCAAGACTTGAGTTAGTGCATCCCTGGCCCATAGTTTTGTTTGACAGACAGAATATTGTACTTGCAAAATACACTGCATTCATCAAGTTCCTTTTCTAATTCCAAACGATGACTTTGATTCTGTGAACGGAAATCACAATTCTGCTCCTATTCCATGTCTAATACCGGCTAAAGTTTCAATATACTTTTAAGGAAAAAAGATAATCACAAAACCAATTAGTACAAAGTTCTATGGGCCAGCCGCATAGCGTAAAAAAAATAATACATCTTATGACGCCCACTATATAATCTTAATATCTTATATAGTAATTTAATTTATATAAAGTTAATTAGCAACATTTTTATAACATGTGGATATTTGTATTGCATGATCACAATATAATCTTAATGCATCTTTTGTACACTTTATTTTATTGTTATATAAAATATTATAAAAAATATTGACATATATATTTTATTTACAAAATAATAAAATGAAAGGAAGTAGGAGGTTATTATTAATTAAATTGTGAAATATTAAAATTTTATAATGGTTGTAAACGATAACAAATTTCTCAAGAGTAATTAAGGTCATTTCACAGTGAAAAAAAGTTGATGTTGTTAGATTAGGTTCGCATTTCATAAATTAATTGCCACGAATTTAAAAATTCCAAAAGATATCAATCATAAAAGTTCAGATGCATATATACCTGCTTAATACAAAGTGTCAATCCCTTTCACATCTGGGGAGCTAGCGACTTAGCATACTATGGAATTTCTCTTTTTCTTTTTCTAATTATAACAAAAAGTTACAAACATTTTATATCTTCACCACAATACTAAATTGGGATTAAAAGAATTTGTTCTGGTGCCGCAAAGAACTGAAGAAGTACAGTGTTGGTGAACTAAATCTTACAAAGCGGCCGACTGAACGGCTCCAACTTAAAAAAGAATAATTCTATTTTGAGTATTTTTCAATATTTTAAAATATGATATGTGTGGTTTGACGGTAGGTGGTAATTTAGCATTTATCAGTGATAAAAAGGTAATAAAAAATTATGCAGCAATAAAACGGCAATAAAATGTATAAAATAGTAGTAACCTTCTTTTAGTTTCCCTTAATTGAGGGAGTGATAAACTAAATTGATATTAATATTGGATTGTGGGTTATTTCATCAAATTGTACATAAAAGATGATGTGGGTGACTTGATTGAAATAAATTAGACTAAGCAATCCGCGAGGGACAAATGCTTATTCAAACTAGAGGCTAATTGATCGAGGTTTGCTTGAAATTTGACATATCAAAATTATAATAGTTGATTACGAATATGTTGTTTTGCTTGCAACACAAAAAAAAGAGATAGAGGTAGGATGCAAATAGAAAGAGGTCAAAAAACGAGAAACAAAACAATACGTGACCAAATTATTAAATGTAGGTGAAACGGGTCAGTTTTATGAGCAATAATATCCGACACACAAATAGTTTTAGAATATCATGTTACAGAAATTAGAAAAACTGTAATTTCACAATACTTGAAGTGTCGAACCACATTTAACTAAATGATTCCGACACCCACATATATTTAGTTATAATTTTGATTTTGATTACCAATTTATGTCAGGGCGCGCGCAAACTTATGATGAACTTATTATAAATTTATCCCATAAACTATTGCTTAAAATCTCACTGGTACAAGGACTACGAGTTTAGCCCATAGCTCAGGAGCGATTCATATTCGTTGAATTTAATTCGATTTTGATTCGTAATTAGATTTTTAGCGAGTTGAAGCTTGACTTCGAACTCAAGCTGGAGTTAATATTATCTGGCTTTGCTCACTTGAGTTCGACTTAAAATAATTTGAGTTGGAGTTTATATTATTGGACTTTCCTCACTTGAGTTCGACTTGAAATAACTTGAGTTATAATAAAAAGTGTATATATATATATATATATTTAGTGCTTCAGAGCTTATTTTAAATTCGTTTTTTTATTACTGTGTTTTAATTTATTCATTAAATATTCAAACTTAATCACTCAATTATAATTCCATCCTACCATAATTCCCATATCTTGTTGCCGTTCTTTTTTTTCTTCTTGTTTTCTGCCCTTATATTAAATATATCAAAAGAAAAGCAATTCAAAGAGAAAATGTGAGGGAAAAAACTTAGAATCGCTTTATTTTCTTTCCGACGAAAAAAAGAATAGACAAGGAAATATACTTTTGTCTTTGAACATATTTTTAGATAACCGGAAGGCCGTTGCTACAAGAATTAAATGGCTAAGCACTAGGTAAGCATAAAGTTTATTCCAGCCATAAATTTCTATTGGCTTTGGATGGGATATCTGACACGTTACCATATAAGCAGAGACGTATATATCCTTGGAAACATATTATTTCTTCAATGTTTGACTTGATCGCCATTACAATATTTAAAAAAAGATCATTTTTTTAATTAGTTAGAAACTGATTGTTTTATTCAGTGTTTGACTTGTCTAATCCCATTAAAATATAAAAATAACACTTTTTATAAACTAAAGTGCATAAATTTATAATATTTTCTGTTTTGTTTTACTTTTATGTGCATATTCATTTTAGTACATTTTTTTTTCAATAGTGAGAATTAAAAATTTGTACAGCAGAGTTTAAAGCAAAATTTGCAAAGAAGTGGTCGATAAGTAACGATAAGCCCATAATGAGAAAACAATTATTAAGGTCATGTGTTAATTCTGACTTTGTACCTTACAAGCAAAGCAGCCTTTGGTATTTTGCTTTGGCCAGCCTTGCAAAAGGCTTCCCCAAAACAGAGATGAATTGGTCAAGCGTACAACGTGCTTCCTTTTTACATTCTGCAAGAAATCTGGTATGCTTCTCAACAAGGGATCAAATCCTCTCCATTTGTAGGAGTTCCATAGGAGTTAAGGCATCACACCAGTTTTATCCAATTGTGTGGGCTCTGTTGGATGGTCTTGGTAGGTCTAAATCATTCCTTTTGAATCCGAAGGTGTAAATTAAACCAACCAACATTTGCCTGATTAATAGAATTAAATCAGAGTTGACCATAGCCGTTTATTTGAATAATCTGCATCTGATGCGAGTGATTTTTCCAACTTTAAACATGCTTAGTTTTTAATGAGAAAATACCAATTTTTTTTATTATAAAACTCTATCCGAAAAGTTTTCACTTGACCTACAATCATTGTTGGCCAATAATGGTCATTTTTTCAAACTAAAATAAATTTATGCAAAGACCTGAGATTTCCCTCCGACTATTTTTAATCTGTTTAGAAAATAAACTAAAATTCTTTTGTTTTTTAGCCGAGCCAATTCTTAAAAGGAACTGCTTGATGCATTCTTTAATTAACTTTCGAAACCAAGTCTAAAGTTCTTTTTCTTATATATATATTTTCTAAACGTAGTTTATATTTCAGTACAAAGTTTTGTATGCGTAAATTTCCTAAAGGGAGAGGGAAAAAAAGTTAAAACTTTCGGTATCAAACTTGTCCTTGGCAAAACTGCTGAATTGATGAGTTTTCCATCATCTATTGTACGAAGCTGACGAATTTGTTGGGTAGCAACTGAATAAATGTCCAAGTGGACCGTTCAGAAACTTCAATTGATTGTCAATTTGTTATCTAATAACAATGGCATGCCAAGACCGAACCTATTTGGCTATTCACATGTGATAAAACAGGTCCACTGACTCGCAAAAGAAACCTACCATGTCCATATTCCATGATTTTGTTCAGAACTAATAACCATCTCCCGTTCTATTTTAGAGAAATGACGGTATGTTCTCTCTTTATTTTTTTATTTGCAGGACCAGTTCGCCTTGGATTCCTTGAAGCATAGTACTGTTATGTAAAGTAAATTTTGTATGAAATATTAAAAAAAAAATGTGAATTCTTTTTTTTTTTAAATGATTCGTGCTTATCTGAATATCTTATGTATGGTCTATAGTTATCAAAATATGTCATGCAAGATTCATAAATGTGACAAATTGACAAGTTGAGGATGTTGAGGATAAAAATATGTCAAATGACAGTTAGAAGTCTCCTTATAATTTTTCTGTATTGAATCCACTGAAATATGACAGACATTTCTATATCTTGAGGTGCATTCAGCACAATTTTCAAAAGAAAAAAGATTATACATATCTTTACTCTATACTCTGAAACAATATCATCCAAGACCAAAACGTTACACTTCAATATAAAAATCATGTGTATCCCAATGTACAGACTTAATTAATTTTAATTAAACAAATTATAGTATCAGTTTGGTTGAGTTAATAATACTATCCATTTTTATAAAAAAAAAAAGTTTTTCATATTATCATTACAAATGAGAAGAATGCGCAATAAGTAGGCGGTGAATTGGAGAGCTATAACAATTCCTTCTAGGATTTATTTCAGTCCTCACTGTAGCATCAGTGTTTGGTAGATGAAATCAGCCAAATTAAACAAATAGTATTAACTTTTTTTTAAAAAAAAAGAAGAAGAATACAAACATATTAGCAATAAATTAAAGACGCATAAAATCTATGTATGCAGGAAATAAAGTTGTATGCAAAACAAAATAATTATGAGAGCCCCTAGACTTCGATTTGCAATGAAGAATATTTTTATTTTATTTAAACCTTTGAGACTGGAATTTCACTGTATAAGATTCCTTTTTGCAATTTGCATCTTAATTATCTTTACATCGAAGAGATATTCAAGGACTTGAGGTCAGAGGTTTCGAATGAGACATGAATCCTCTCTGTGAAGTTCTTTCATGTTTTTAATCTAACATTACCTTGTGGCATCACAGCCATACAACTCCGTGGCCATTCCTTCCCCTATAGCAATAAATAATGGGCCCCACATGTCTGGGAGAACCCATTGTTGGGTACTTGGATTCTATTCTTTCCTACATTCAAGGGATGTGGTCCATGTGGATGCAAACTAACTTGTTTGAATCATGAATCATAATTGTTGCCATTGGACAATGGTTAGACTAAAGAATAGGATGAAAATTACACGTGAACAAAAGGCGGAATTGACATTTCGGTATCAGGTTCCAAACCTTCACACAATTTAACATTTCGAATTGTGCATCTTTGTAGACGTTTTCAAATTTCAAGCCTCATTTCTTACACAAGATATCACCATCATCATCATCGTCATCGTCATCATAAACAACAACAAATGAAAGTATGAAACTGAAACAAAAATTACAATGCATTGTATGAAAACAATGTTCATATATAGTTTAAAACTTTTTGGACCAATAAGTTAGTATATTATACAAATAAAAAAGAGGGTTAAATACTTCTTTTTTTTTTGAACGTTATGTCGTGAACCAATTTTTTCAATCCGATTTGAGTCTTGATTAATTACCAATGTTAGTAATTTTGAAATAAAATGGTCCATATAAAAAAAAAAGTAGTTCGTTACAAAATTTGTCTTTTATTTTTATACATTTATAATATCTCTACTTTCTAAAATTTTAATAAGAAAAGTAGAACACAAATTTACATCTAAAGTTGGCTTGTCTTAAACTCACCAACCAAATAGCCAATAGTCTTAGCACTTGTTTACATAAAAAGTGATTTACGTCTTATCTTATAATAATAAGTAATTAGTTAGTCTCTAACTATTATACAATTATTGTTGCATAAAGTATATTCGGTCCAACATAAACCTCCGTTGTGATTACATCTTTATCCTTTTCGACTAAACCCACGTCGAGACATGGAGTGAGTCTGAACTCTAAATTTCATAAAACAAAATAAAACAACCAGATGTTATCTATATATAAATTGTTGCATAGGCTTATATATTATATTGACGGATTTTACAAACTCTTGATATTATTTTTAATTAAGTTGAATGTGATAATATTTTAAACCTCGAAAAAAAGATGTTGGTAACATAAAATGGTTCCATGCTGGTATTTAAAATTTAAAATTATATTTAAAAAAATAGAAAAATAATAAAAATATAAGAAACAAAACTTTGAATTTTTTCCCATGCTCACAATTTACGTGTTCTTAAGTGCATCCCAACATGTAGTACCGTCTCGGAAGAGCATAATCCGGCTAATAGTGTCCGGTCGACCCTTTGCTTAAGAAATTAACTAATAGTGTGATTTTTAAATGTTATGATTAGTCCCATTTGCCTTTTGCTTACCGATAGACTAAATGAAGAAAAGACGAAGTTAACTTTTGCTTTTAGACTCTTTGACCGGAATTAGATTAAACACATATATTTTATAAAATTCTAACGGTCTCCAATTGGCAATTAGCATTAGTTAATTAGTTTGGCAAAATAAAAATTAATTTTCCAAAACTATTTATTATTTTGTTTTTCATGTACTTTTTGTATTTTTGATTTTTTCAGTGATTACCAATTTATTTTAATTTTTTTAGGGTAAAAAATAATAAAATAAAATAAATACCAATTTATTATTTTATTATTTTTTGCAACTGAAAGCCTGTAAGCAACCAATTAATTTTCTTGTAGCTTCGGACAGGAGGCATCTCGCATCTTAACACAAGTCCTAGTACCATACGCTGCATCAATCCCAAGCATTTAATTTTGTTAACAAATAAACGCAATTTTGATCAACTTGCAGTTTCAAGAATTTTAAACTAAAATTAGCCGTACAAGTATACCCCTAGTCACGTGACACGCACTTCTTGCAACTCGACACGTGTCTCTATTACTGACGCCTTGTGCCACGTACCGGTCTTTACGTTTCGGATTAACATGATAGGTGGAGAGGATATGAATCTAGCGGTTCGGATTTAGCCCAGTGAAGGGAGTAGATCAACTTGGACTTGTGGTGGGGTTTGTAAGTCCACATAAATGTCGATTTTACCCTTCATCTTTCATTAATTTTCGGAGTTATTATTAGGGACAAATGTCCACATACGGCGTTTGCACACTTTCGGTTAAGGGGCCACAACAAAAATGATTGTGTAACATTTTTGGTTTTATTTCAGTGCTGTTAGGCTGTACAAATTTATTTTGTGTCCTTTCCATGTATATGAATCTGTACTATTTTTTTTTTCTTTTTAAGAAAAGATGTGTTCTATCTAAAATTCGCATTTATTTTGATTGTTGTAATGATGAATTTTGTGGAAAAAAAAATTTGAATTTACACGAGGAACATAATATTGAATATGTAGAATGGAAGACCAACAAATGTAATAATTTTACTAAGTTCTAAGAGACTTAATTAATGGATTTTTTATATTTCGTTGTTCAAGCTTCATAAAATAGAACAGCTTTCGTTGTAATTAACGAAAAATATGAGTGAATATTAGTTTATATAAAAAAAGTTTAACATCTGATGTATTATTGAAAACCATTGTAAAAGTTAAAAATCAGTGAATATCCGATTGAAAATCTTGAATTACGCGTTCGAATCTTTAATTTTCACTTGATATTCTTGTTCTGTTGAACTGTATCTTTTTAAATTAATCAAAGATTAAAAAGTGAACTGTGAGAAATCTGAATGATATATTTTGGAGTCATCATGAAAATAATTTTTTTAAAGTCATTAAATTAAAATGTTTGAGTGCATTTTATTCTTTCATCAATGACTGGAATGCGTGGATTTTATTTGATTTGAATATATTCTTATGGGAAGATAAAAGTAAACTAATAACATCACGATACCACTGTTAGCCTGTTACACAATATTATCGCATTTAATTATGTCATGGAAATAAAATAGTAAAGAAGATCTACTCATTTCCCTTAAAAATTTACTACAAAGTTCAATCATCTTATTTATTTAAATATTAATTTATTCTATACTTCTTTTTTACCCCCAGAATGATCTTAAAAAAATAATTTCTGTCGCACAATCTGCCTGTCAAAGTAAAAAAAGAAAAAAAAAAAAAAGAAGACCATTTCGACCCCATATGCTTTATGCAATGAAGATCTTTTAATGTGATAGCAGAAGTGTGGGATTTTCTTATGATTTATGCGTGAGGCAACCGCTAAATTCCAGCTTGGCTGCTGGTCACCTGCCAAAAATTCCAGAGTGGAATTAAGTTTTTAAAACGTTCTAATCTTTTTTTCTTAAAACGGCGGTCTTGAAACTTGGAAGGGCTGTAAAAATCAGAAATTACTGCATTTTTTTATTAAGAGAGATTTTTTTTTTTTTCCTGGGAGAGAGAATTAGTGCCCTTTTTTGTTTTGGTTCCGGGTTTGGTTGTCCATGCTTTTGACTGTTGCGTCTAGAGTATAGGGGTATAATCGTCTGTTTATACGCAAGAAACGGCAAAGGAAATCACGCAACCTTGCTTTCCGTCCATGTTGTTCTTCCTTGATCCGAACCGGTGTGTTGCATTGGACCGGTTTTGGTTGGTTCTCCCCTCAAATTTACTGATCTAATGTCTCCAATTACTTTCCCCCTCCATATTGATCTTCTTTGCAGTAAACTAATAATGATATCTTGTATTTCAAAAAAATTAAAAGGATTTGCATTGGTATAGATGTTATGGTGCTAGTGCATTTGGAGTAATTTGTAGTTGAGATATGGAGGGTGGATAGTATTATCATTTTGTCAAACATCAATTTAAATAAATTACAACACAACTCGAATTTTGATATATTGTGAATTTCTCATTTTAGCAATATCCAGATGGTTTCACAAATGTTTTTTTTTTACAATAATTTATGGAAAACTATGAAATTGTTTACCTTTCTTAGCTAGCTTTAGGCGCAATTTTCTCAATGTATATTACCGTCAATAGTTAGCTCATATATTCCAAAAATAATACTTTGATACTGTAATGAGAGAGAAAACACGCTGTAATTATACTAATTGAGTACATTTTAGATTTTGATGTGGAAATATCATCAATTAAGTCTCCAAGACTAATAGCAAATTCATATTTGATATATTGCATGCACGTAAATTTGAAAAAAATTAACTTCAAAGAATAATATTAGCATGAGAATTTTATAATTTTTATCGAGAGTGATACTAGTTTTGTATTTCATATATGTTACTTAGAAAATATTTTATCACATCTGTCTACACTCATACTATCTCGATATCGAATTATAGTACATAATATACTGTTGGAGTTATGTCCTAGAAGTCAATATTTAATGACTCATTTTCTTAGTTTATGTTAATGATGATATTTGATCATTTGTTCCTAGAGTTTATTATTGACAGATCATTCAGGTTGAGGATCTGAATTGTAGATCTTTGTAGATCATTCATTAGAATGACAATAATAAATCTAAATCGTCCATAATCTTGATAATTAACAAGGAACATTAATTATCATAAAAGATTAGTATGCAAGTTAAGCGATGATTAAGTTCTACAAATCATAGGTAAGGAGTTACCAACTTAATTGCATATGTGTATGTTATTGGAACATAGTACAGGACTTGACCCAATGAAATAAACATATGGATTGTGTTATGTGTCATTGTTTATTTCATATGAGTTTGATTCTAAGTTTGAGATGTTCATCTTTTCCACATGAGGATAGGTTCAATAAATATCGTCTAACGTTGATTCCTGATAAAGGCTGCTATAAGGACTTTATTTATGTTCTCTTGAATTGTGCGGGGAAAAGTTGTTCATCAAGAAAACCGTATGTCCCTCATTAGTATACCTAGTGAGTGATGATATCTGTTTGGGCCCCTTGATGGAGTTGGATCGTATGCATGCAAACTAGACGATCAACTCTAGATCAAGAAATGTATAATCTGCAAGAATGACACATTCCTATCTTGGATTATACAAAGATATCGTGTGACATAAGAATCAAACAAAGAAATACTTTTATTTCTTATGCAGGATTGAGATATTGTAACGGTACATTATTTATACGAATTGGGAATCATAACGTGTTGCTAGATACCGCTTATGATTATTGAAAATAAATAACGATTTATTTCCATGGACAACATAGTATAAATCCTCAAATAGGGTCGCACAAATAGGATTCTAACCACTTGGTGCATTTATTGTTTATTCACAATAATGTGTATTGTGAAATGTGATAAGTTAATTAATTAATTATATACCGTTATGAACCGTTATAATTAATTAAATTAAAAGGATCATATGGAAACAATATAATGCATTAGCTAATCATAGATTAATTATTAATGAGTTAATAATTAATTATGTTCAACTTACTTTTATTAGTTTGAGCTAATTGGGCTTCTATTTAATTGGTTAATTAAAGGCCCGATTTAAGGAAGAATGAAGAGACAATTAAAGGAGATTCATTAATTGGTGAATTAATGAATAAAGGCCTTTTATTAAGATGGCCCAAGAGAGCCCATTAGGTGGCCTCTTAGGGTGGATGGCATACTTGTAAATAGTATGAAAATTGGATGAGAGTGGTTGGCTATATAAAGGGGTCTCTTTGGGAGAAAACCCTAGCCGTCATCTCTCTTCCTCTCCCATCCCTTGCGCCTCCACCTAGAAGAGAGATTTTTCTCTCTTCTCCATGGCTCTTCCCTTCCTTTCTTAGCTCATGTGTTGAGCATCCCACCTCTCTTCCTCTCCATTAAATAGTTAATTAAGAGAAGCAAGGTGATTAGCAAGAGGTTCAAGAGAACTAGCATTCTCTTTGAGCTTGGTGGTGGGTCCTTGGTGGGCTAGAGGCGGCCATAGATGGTGGAGATGGTGGAGCACGCACCCCATCGACTCCCATGCCATGGATTCGAGCCTCATGAATACAATTTCATGAGAGGTACAATTTCTCCTACTTTCTCTCTTGATTGGATGTGTGATTGCTTTAGCACTAGATCTATTGATTTGCTTGTTGTTAATGGTGATTAATTAGTTGTAATTAATCTAAAATTAAAATATGAGCATTTCCTAACAGTGGTATCAGAGCTCAGGTCGTGCTTAAGGTTTTTCACACTTAATTAAGTGAGAATTCGTAATTAATTAAGTTAATTAGTGATGTGCATGCTTGCTGGCCCTGGAATGGCTGTTTTCTGTCTTGTTGCTTGTTTTTCGTGGTGTAAAGCTCTCTGAAATTTTTTCCTTCTTATTGGAGGTTGTAGCCCTTTGAGTTGTGGTCGTTTTCCCACTGGAATCATTGAAATTCGATGTAAAATGAATTTTTTGTGATTTAAACGGTAACGGTGCGCAGATCTGTTATTCTGCTGCACAGTTCTGTTGTTGTGGTTGGTAACAAATAAGTTTGTATACAAAGTACCTGTAACTTTTAGATAGGATTAATCTAAACTTGATTCTCTTTCTGGATATGTAAATTTTGTTGCATATTTCGGATCTTATGTGGGCGTTCAAGGATGAAAAGTGATGAAGTTGTCAGATCTGTTTTTCCAAACAAACTGATTGTTTTGAAAAACTGTACTTATTGAGAAACTTTTATGGAAAAGTGTTGAAATGGAAATGTTCTCCTTTAAGTCTAGAATCTGTGAAAATTAATTTCATAGATTTTCATTGAGATTTGATACCTCAACCGAGTGAAACCGTTTTGGTCGACGGTCTGTTCCAGAACAGGATACCTTGCTTAAATGCTTGTTATCTCGTTGATCTTGAATGTAACTTGTGGATTTTCTTTTCATGGAATGATAGCCTATTGTATGTAGTATTTTTCTATGTAAATTGTTTGCTGGAAAAATATCAAGGGGATGATCATACAGATCAAAAGGTTGAGACCCATAACAGAATTTTCTCTAACGGTGCTTCGCGCACGATATGAGGATTTGTCTTTTTTGGTTCTCCCTGATGATAATTGATCTCTCCTTGAGATTTTTACAGGTAACCACAATCTTTGTAAGGAGTTCTCTGGATTTATTTCGGATTTTTTGGAGACCGAATTATTTTGAATTTTTTCGGGCCCCGAATTTCGTATTTTAATTAGTTAAAATAATTTCTAATTAATCAATTTGTTGAAAGGTTAATTAGAAGACTCCTTAAATACCCTCCTTTCTGTTTTGATGGTTGGATTTAATTTAAAAGGGCTTAAACAATTTGTTGTTAATGTTAAGCCTTCTTTGCATTCGAAAAACTTAAGCAACAAGTATGCACAAAGATTCTAATTAATGAAATTAATTAAGAGCAAGTGAATCATGTATATTGTATATGTGCTAACTTGTTTTTGTAGGAGGATGTGGGTTTGATATGGCTCAAGATTTCAATGCCTTGTGTGTTGTAAAATGTTGTGAATGCATGTGATTGCTTGTAATGTGGCCTAAGGTGCCTTGATAATTAATAATTGATTAATTCTTGATGTAACTTGTGAGGCTTGCATGCCCCTAAGGCCTAGGTGGGTTTTAGGATTTTATCACATGTATTTATTTTCCGTAATTATTAGATAGGATCTTAGTAATTAGTGGGAGGGTTTGATTAGATTAGTTTCGTTACATGGAGATGCGACGAAGACTAATGCAAGCGGGAGCCATACAAACCCACGGCAATGTTTGAGATGCTTATTATTATGTGATTGTTTGTGAATGCCTTGAATTGTCATAGGTAGGTATGGGTGTATGCTTACACGACCACCAAACAAAGTCACGTAATTGCTTATGTCCCAAATTAACTTGATTTAGCCAAATCGTCCTCCTTCTCTCTATCCCCTTCAATACAATTGATTGTCTATTGATGCATTCCTGCCGACGCGGACATCGTAGTCCATCATTGTAGTCGGGGTGTAAATCGGATTTACTAGGAGCAAATAGAGAGAGGTTGCTTTACAACGGACCCACTCGGATTGGACGTTGGGACGAAGTTTGTGGATATACTTATGATATCTCACAAACCAAGAATCATATGGACAAGATATGATTGGTTGGAGAACCTACCTTATCTAGTTGTTTTAGGTGTCATGCCGACGCTGTCCCCTATTTCAACGAAAATGAGGATCTTGGAAACCGACTACATTAGGGACTTTAAATAAATGTAGTGGGAGTTTTGTTTATCATTTCATAAACAAAACATTGCATAAACTAAATGACCTTAAATTGAAATTGTTATAGATATTAAATATGTTAATTTCGTTGCGATCAATCTTTGGAAAACAACAAGCTCGTTTCTAAGGTATTTACTTGGAGAAGAAATACCGATTCCTAAGACATGTTCTTGGAAAGGAGAAACTTGAGCATGATTAATCCCAAAAACGTTCCTCAACTTCCCGAACATAGCTTCGCAATGATTGATTAGTTTCGATGAAAATTATTCAATAAAGCGAATGCTTATATCCTTTTAGAAGTTCTAGACTTTTGAATTGGATAATTCATAAGGACTAGACTAGACTTCTATACTCTCATTCACTTACTCAAGAAGACGTTCTTAGAGAAAGTAAAAGATAGACTCAATCATTTATGATCGAGAAATGGAATGTGAGTTAACCAAGAGACTCTTCTTATAAGAAGATAAATGTTTCATTAGCTTATGACCGAAAGGTTTGAGTAGCTAATTGACAACTAGAGATATTAAGATCTCCAATATCAAGGATTGTTGATATTGTCATACAATCTCTTTCTATGGATAAAGGATATATTGTTCGCACACTTGTTAGTGCTAAAAGTAATTGGTTAAGTATTAAAGGAATACTTCACCAAGATATGAGTTGAATATTTTGAGACCCTCACTAGTGACCGTGTGTCACATGAGATGTTTCATTTGCCATTTATGGGAGGCATTTGAAAGGTTGTCCGAAATACCATGATGTTCTAAACCTTAAGATATTTGTCGTTCAAATTATCTCACTATCTCTAATTCACACTAGTAATTAGGTGCTAGTTCATGTGTTCGCATTTAACGAAATGTGTAGACAATGATGAATAAGAGAAAGTTCGAGATAAGTAAAGTAAACTCCGTTTTGGAAATGGCTTATACGTCTAAGCCGCTACCATTGAATACGTAGAGTTATCTTTATTAAGTAAAGAGTTTGTTTAGGAATTTGAGGTTGTATACCTTATTCCAAACATCTTATAAAACCTTATCTTCATATTTGATGATGGATGATCATGTTTTGTAATAGAGAAATGTTGTTCTCTTATTGTTATAAATTTGTGTATAAGATTTCATGCATCTTAATTGAATTTGCTTGAAATAGATTAACAAATTTTGAATGACAAATATATAAGACTTCGCATAAAGTATTTGACTTTTATATAAAATAGTTGCTTAGTCGAATATAAACAAGAATCGCATTATGAGAGTCTACGTAACGTGGAGCTCGTAAATCAATTTGATTGCAAAGAATCGCATTATGAGAGTCTACGTAACGTGGAGCTCGTAAATCAATTCGATTGCAAATCAATTGAAATTCATGCGAATCGTGTTTGTTAAAAGACAAAAGCGCCTTTGACCTACGAAGGTTTAAAGGACAAGTAACCTTATTAAGACTTATACATATTGATGTATATAGACTTATAGGACTTGTGCAATTGAAAGGTTGTTGACACTTTACCACTTGACCAACGATCATTGTAGATATTAACGTATCTATTTGATATGGTATAAGTATGAATCTTTTGACAAGATCAAAAGAATTTCAAGAGTAAAGTTGAAAAACTATTCAATAAAAGCAAAAGTCTTAAAATAGATCATGGTAAATAGTTAAGTCATGTAGTTTGATATATTGCCTAAAGAGTATGAAAGACGTTTCACTACTCGCTCCATGAGGAACATTTGGAAAAATGTATCCAAGGATGAAGGTATCGAACATTGTTTGATATAGTTCGATCGGTAATAAATCAAATTGACTTGTTTGACTCATGTAAGGGATTTGTGTTTGAGGACAATATTGTTTACACTGAATAAAAATTCCATCGAAGTCTATTGAGAAAGATATCTTACGAGATTCGATCTCTAGGTATATTGTTTCTCAAGATTTGGTATTGAGAAGCTTATTTCAAAGTTCGATTGATTGATAAGCTTGGACCCAAATAAGACGCTTATTATTTTGAAGGATATCTTGAATTAGCCAAAAGGTACTACTTCTATGAACATGATAAGAACAAAGTAGTTGTTGCTCATCATAACGTAATCTTAAAGAATGATATTCTTAAGATGAAGTAGTGGGAGTAAAGTGAGCATTAAAGGAGTTTATGCGTCACTACAAGAAGTACCTTTATAGGGAACTTGTCACTCCATACATGGTGCTTAGTGGAAGTTGAGCGGAACTTAACTCACAAGCAGTTGTGAAAGGAAGAAGTTTATAAGCACGCTCGCTTCTAAAGAGTACTCAAACATCTCATTACTGGATGATGTTAGAGAAACTCGTGCAGTACATTAGGATCAAGAACTTATTCTACAAGTTGTTGTAGAAGTAGTTCATAGACCTCAAGCACCAATCCTACAAAGATCAACGAGAGTGAATTGCCTAAACTGAAAAGTACATAGGTTTCACAACATCCTCATACTTGACATGTGAGGATCCGTTGATAAATAAAGAAGCGATGGAAAGACCCGATTCCACAAGTATGGTTTGAATCTATATGATCTTTAAGTGCAATCCATATATATAACAACAAGGTATAGACCTTGATTGATGTTCAAGAAGGAGCGATCCATCTAGAACATTTAGATCTTTAAAAGGAAAGATAGATATGGATAACAAGTCGACTCTGTACAAAGCACAATTTCATGATTGATGCTATGTCTAAGTCGATAACAAGTTGACCATGTACAAAGCACGGCTTCTCGCTTGTAGCTATGTATAAGTCAATAAAGATCATTCTAGCAATAGTTATATTTCGTATATATAGATATATGGAAAGATACATCAAAACCGCCTTCTTCGATTGAATGAAGGAAGTTGTTGTGTATTTGACACAAACCAAGGATTTGTTGTATTGTTGGAAACACATGTATGCTTCAATGATCCATTAATGGATTGAAGCAAGTACTGTGGAAATTGGAATAAATATTTTGACAAGGAAGTCAAGGAGTTGCACTTCGTCAAAAGTATCTTATATAGACAAGATATTCAGTGGGAGCATGATTGTGTTACATGTATTGTACAAGATACAAGACATTAATTGGGAATAACATTAAGAAAATGAATATTGTCAAGATCTCATTGGAGAATGTTTTTCTCAATTGAGAACTTGGGTAAGTCACCTAAATCCAAGGAAACAAAATCTATGGAGATAGATTATGATGGACATCAGGTTTGAGCAAAATGTGCATATAATGACAAAGTGTTCTAGTTACACGAAAAGATAGACTCCTGTAAAGGATGTCTAACCACGTTGTATGGCATACACTTGAGTTCGACTCGGTGTGTTGCAACTCAATTCGAGAAGAGTGCACGATACAATTCGAGCATCCTTCTGTTATGAGTTTCATTACGTACGCCATACTTATGCACATGCCCCTATGTGTTGTACCCAAGGAGTATGACAAGCAGTTGTCAACTGGATACAAAGAAAAACACATTTGGACAATAATCAAGAATATCCTCGAGTATCTTATGAGAAAGGGTGATATGTTTTTCATCTGACAAGATGAAAGAAAGCTCATATAAATTGTTATATTGATGCTAGTTTTCGAAAGATTGATATAAATACAATTGAGCTACATATTTTGTTTAAATGTGGTGTTGTAAGTTTAGAAGGTGTTCTAAATGGGATATTACAACCGTTTCCGTCACCAAAACAAATATATATAGCAACTTGTTAAGCAATGAAAGAATATAGTAAGGATCGTGAAGTTCTCAGTCAAGCTAATATGGTTCTATGCATCTCGAACCATAGCTTAAACTTGAAGAACCCAATATTAAATTGGTGATCCAACTAAGATCTATGACGATGTCACTTGATCTCACATGATGATGATCAAGAACACATATATAGGAGTATATATGTATATAGGGTCAAATAAAATTTGATAGGTTCGCGGACACAGCGAACACTCTAACTTAACCTCTACCTTAAGCGGTATACGAGATGCAGTTGTGCATCCATGCGTGATGGACGTATGAGTAACTTGCTTTAAGCGTATTATATCTTTTGAGGTTCGAGACATGTATATATATGGATATATGACATTGTTCTAAATTCTTCACTGGCTAGAAGTCACTATTGATTGACTCTAGGCCAAGTGGGAGATTGTTGGAGTTATGTCCTAGAAGTCAATATTTAATGACTCATTTTCTTAGTTTATGTTAATGATGATATTTGATCATTTGTTCCTAGAGTTTATTATTGACAGATCATTCAGGTTGAGGATCTGAATTGTAGATCTTTGTAGATCATTCATTAGAATGACAATAATAAATCTAAATCGTCCATAATCTTGATAATTAACAAGGAACATTAATTATCATAAAAGATTAGTATGCAAGTTAAGCGATGATTAAGTTCTACAAATCATAGGTAAGGAGTTACCAACTTAATTGCATATGTGTATGTTATTGGAACATAGTACAGGACTTGACCCAATGAAATAAACATATGGATTGTGTTATGTGTCATTGTTTATTTCATATGAGTTTGATTCTAAGTTTGAGATGTTCATCTTTTCCACATGAGGATAGGTTCAATAAATATCGTCTAACGTTGATTCCTGATAAAGGCTGCTATAAGGACTTTATTTATGTTCTCTTGAATTGTGCGGGGAAAAGTTGTTCATCAAGAAAACCGTATGTCCCTCATTAGTATACCTAGTGAGTGATGATATCTGTTTGGGCCCCTTGATGGAGTTGGATCGTATGCATGCAAACTAGACGATCAACTCTAGATCAAGAAATGTATAATCTGCAAGAATGACACATTCCTATCTTGGATTATACAAAGATATCGTGTGACATAAGAATCAAACAAAGAAATACTTTTATTTCTTATGCAGGATTGAGATATTGTAACGGTACATTATTTATACGAATTGGGAATCATAACGTGTTGCTAGATACCGCTTATGATTATTGAAAATAAATAACGATTTATTTCCATGGACAACATAGTATAAATCCTCAAATAGGGTCGCACAAATAGGATTCTAACCACTTGGTGCATTTATTGTTTATTCACAATAATGTGTATTGTGAAATGTGATAAGTTAATTAATTAATTATATACCGTTATGAACCGTTATAATTAATTAAATTAAAAGGATCATATGGAAACAATATAATGCATTAGCTAATCATAGATTAATTATTAATGAGTTAATAATTAATTATGTTCAACTTACTTTTATTAGTTTGAGCTAATTGGGCTTCTATTTAATTGGTTAATTAAAGGCCCGATTTAAGGAAGAATGAAGAGACAATTAAAGGAGATTCATTAATTGGTGAATTAATGAATAAAGGCCTTTTATTAAGATGGCCCAAGAGAGCCCATTAGGTGGCCTCTTAGGGTGGATGGCATACTTGTAAATAGTATGAAAATTGGATGAGAGTGGTTGGCTATATAAAGGGGTCTCTTTGGGAGAAAACCCTAGCCGTCATCTCTCTTCCTCTCCCATCCCTTGCGCCTCCACCTAGAAGAGAGATTTTTCTCTCTTCTCCATGGCTCTTCCCTTCCTTTCTTAGCTCATGTGTTGAGCATCCCACCTCTCTTCCTCTCCATTAAATAGTTAATTAAGAGAAGCAAGGTGATTAGCAAGAGGTTCAAGAGAACTAGCATTCTCTTTGAGCTTGGTGGTGGGTCCTTGGTGGGCTAGAGGCGGCCATAGATGGTGGAGATGGTGGAGCACGCACCCCATCGACTCCCATGCCATGGATTCGAGCCTCATGAATACAATTTCATGAGAGGTACAATTTCTCCTACTTTCTCTCTTGATTGGATGTGTGATTGCTTTAGCACTAGATCTATTGATTTGCTTGTTGTTAATGGTGATTAATTAGTTGTAATTAATCTAAAATTAAAATATGAGCATTTCCTAACATATACGTTCATAATTATCGACTTGATATAAATATTCTTGTTTAATTCATATAATGCTCAGAAAAAGTATAAATTGTTGAATATGAAACCAAAAAAAAAAATTTGTACAATAGAGTCTCAGATTAGTAGGTTACTAGCTTTAGCCACTAAAAGTTTCAAAACTGATTTGATATAAAATCGTATTTATTAATATTTACATATTCTTATTCTATTGACAACATATACTCACTGTTAACTTTGACCAACCTAAACAAAGACCTGATTCCTTTCATCCTTCGGCACCTGTGTTGTTTTTGTTTCACACATTCTGGATCAAACCCGGTTCAACTCTTTAACTAGACCGGAACAAAATTGTACACAAACGGCATCTGCCATCTACACAGAAAGCAACCCACCCCAACCCCATTTAATTCATTTCTTTCGCAAAATCAGAGCCAACTAAAAAACCGAGAAATTAAAAAGCGAAGGTCCCATTTCTTTCTCTCATTATTTATTCATTTTTTTAATCAAAACGATTGGTTCAAAATATATATAGCTACATTGAGAGAGAGAGAGAGAGATTGTGAAAAAGGTTAAGAGGTGAAGAACTGACGAAAGAGAGAGGAAAAAAAAAGAGAGATAAAGAGAGAAGAAATATGTGTAATCACTGAGACCGTACAAGCACAAACAGCCTTTGATTTGAAAGGTTTGTACCTGGATTAAACCAGAATCGTATGAATTGAGGAATTGATTCCTGTTCTTAGCGTAATTTCTTGCTTGTTTCGTAGTTTTCGTTTTAATTTAGATTGGAAATAGGCGAATTTTCGTTTTGGAAGTTGTTGGTTTGTGCCTAATCTGTTTGTATAGTCGATTTAGGAGCCTAGACTCTTGATCGGTTTGTTCATGCAGATTGTTTCCGATTGCCCCTTTTTTAATTTTGTGATTGATTTTTTTATTTTTTGCTTTTTCAAGTTCTTTTAGTTGAGAAATTGGAAAACAGGGTGAATGATGATTTGTAATTATTTTGCTGTACTCAATGATTGCCAAAAGTTTTTTTTTGCTGAAATCAATTCTACTTGGGAGTTTTAATTGGTACTATTTCGTGTACAGTTCAAAGAGATTGTGTAGATTCTAGATAATTTCCCATACCTGATTTAATTGGTTTTTTGTTTGATCGGTCAAAATTTTCTGAATTGAGAAATGCTTGGGCAGTTGGTGGAAGTAAAACTGTGATTTTCTTCAATTGATTGAGCTTTTGTTTTTTTATGATTGTGTGAAATATATTTCATTCTTCCTTTAAAAAGTGCATCATGGTTACTGCTTAGTTCAGTGATTGCATAATCTCTCTTATATAACATTTCTCACAGCCTAAATTAAAAATAAATAATAAATGAGGGAACAGGTTAAATGAACAATTGATATTCTTCAATGAAAAGAAAAATAACAAAACACTGGTTTTAGGTCCCATGGATTTCATTGCTATTTTGAAGATACAGCAATTGATTGAACTTATAAGCTGTCAAAGTTCTCATTACTTAATTTTGGTATAATTTACCTTATTATAGATATAACAGTGAATGTTGTGCCAACCATTATAGTGTTTACATACCCGGTGTACCTTTAATTTAGTTGTTTAATTGCTTAATTGAGCTTAAAAGCTTTACTAAATTTCAAACTTATATGGCTAATCTTTCTTCTTCTTCTTCTTGTTTTTTGTTTTTCTTTTGCTTTTCAGGATTTTTAATTCCCCCTCTCAGTCTCTCTGGTAAGATGAAATATCAGTTCATCTGCTCTTTCTCAGAAAACATTGAAGGCCGATCCAAATTTAATTTCGCAACTTGCAATGGAACCAATAATCATGAGATACCCATACACATTTTACCTGAGCTTGACAAACGATGAAGTGAGCTGTAACTCAGAAGATTTCTGAATTGGTCAAATTGTCACAATTTAATTTAGGCACAGTAGGGTACCTGTAGTCGTAGGTTTATTCAGGCTAAATTTGAAGAAGGAAGATTTGTACTTCTAGGTGCATTTAAGTGAATCAAGCAACTCTGAATTTTGAAGAGTTGGAAGGCAAATATCGAAGGGAGCCCTCATTTTCAGGCAGATTAATTCTGCTGAAGAACTTAGCCTCCAGGTTAGTCTTAAGTGGATTGAAAGAAGAACTTAGGCTCCAGATTAGTCTCAAGGGGATTGAAAGAAGAACTTAGCCTCCAGATTAGTCTCAAGGGGATTGAAAGAAAAAGGAAAGACAAGGTGGAATCACTGCAATGTTAGAAAGGATCCATTAAGCATTGGAGGAACTTTACAAAAGTTAGGAGTTAAGGGCATTGGTTCCACCTAAAGCATACATTGTAGAATCAATTGGTTGGAATTTTCCAGCTTCAAGAAATTTGGAGAAAAAGGTGCAATCAGAAAATTTTCAGATAGCATTTTGCATTTTAGCAGTTTAGAGCGCACAGGAAGGGGTGAAGGCAAATAGAATTGAAGTGCTATGGGACTTCCTCAAGTTTCTCCAGGTCAAGCTGACGGAGGTACAGCAATGGCACTGAGTACCTTCATCTCAGCTCCCATCCATTCAAATTCACAGCCAATTTCAGTTTCAAATTCCAATTCCAGTGCAGGCAGTCGAATCTCACTTCCACCAGTCAGTGAATTAAAGCTCAATTCGAATGAGAGGCAACACCTTCCAAAAATACGGGTTGTTGGATTTGAATCCCAGTCTAACTCGTCTTTGGAAGGGCCTAACCAGTCAAATGTTGGTCCACACCTTGTCAGAAAGAGGCTCCTCTCTCCTCTCAATACTGTTCTGAGGAAACAATTTCATGGTGATTTGTTAAACATTTCTCAGTCTAACAGCAGCATACAAAATTTGGATAATAATTGTGATTCCCTTAGAAGGCTCAGTACTGATTCATGTAAAAAGGTATATTTTGGTGGCAGTGATTCATTTCAGAATCTTGGGTTTAGCACTTTGAATTCATTCACAGATGGACCCTTACTTATAGAGAGAGAGACTAGCACAAAGCAAGAGCACTCACCTCCTCTCTCTCTCTCCCCACTTGGCCCCAGATTTCATGAGAGAATGAGAAATGTTAGAGCGCTGAACTTTGAGGGCCATTTTTTGGATTTGCAAGAAGCAAAGGGACTAAAGGATAAACATCCCTTTGGGGAGCATGAAATTCTAGCAGAAGATGGTCATAGTATATTATGTCGTGATGAATTTGAGGTGTTCACACCTCGGGGTGGGGATTTTGCCAGGGGTGGTGTTGGCCATATGTCTAATTTGGTGGGCTCACCTGCTAAAGGTCTTGTGAGGAGGTCGTTGGTCGGTTCATTTGAGGAGTCTCTCCTGACAGGTCGTTTCTCTTCAGGAAATACAAATCAGGTCTTCTTTTATCTCCCACAGCATTTATTCATCTAGTGACATGCGAAGATTGAGTACTTATGACTGTTTACTGATAGGGACCAAGTTCAATCTAGACTGGAAACATACAGATTTCTGATGGTTGTCCAACAGTACATAGGCACAGATGACCTCGTAATGAACATAATTTCTATTTTAGGATATATATAATCTTTATTTGAACAATAGAAAAAGGTTATGAAAAGCCAAAAGCAAACTAACCTGGCTACTGCTATTATAGTGCCAAAGAAATAGTATTAAAACTCGTATTTTTTTTGTTCACTCTTAACTCTCCATTTTTTGTAAAGCAGAATATAGATGGTTTTCTAGCGGTACTGAACATAACAGGTGGTACTTTCTCACCTCCAACATCCAAGCTACCTTTCTCTGTCACAAGTATAGAGGGTGACACCTGTTTGTTATACTATTCCTCGATTGACCTAGCTGGAAGGTTATCTCCAAATAAGGGCGCAAACTCTAACCTTAGCCCTGGTCCTAATGCTAGATTTAGGAGGAGTCTTAGTGCCAACGATGAATCAAGATCTGCCAAGAGCCGCTTGCGCATCCCAGTCAAGGGACGGATTCAGTTGGTATGTATTGTCCCTAAGTATATGTATTCGACTGTTGAAAACTTGTTCCTTTCAAGTAATAGCTTATTGTAAAATATTATTTATGTATTTACATTTTGGTAGGTTGTAAGTAATCCAGAAAAAACGCCTCTTCATACTTTCTTCTGTAACTATGATCTCACCGACATGCCAGCAGGCACCAAGGTTCTCTAATATATATATTTTTTTGGGTTTCATTTTCTTCTGTTCTTTTTTTCCCCACTTTGCCCACCGAGGATCTTTGTAGTAATTTACATGCACGAACAGTTAAACCACGTAAATCTAAATAGGCAATGATGCTGAGGAAAACAGTCATTAAAAGTACCGAACTAATATTACCTGATCAAAGTAGGAATTTAACAATATATTGCATTAATTCATATCTGGTATATGTTTATTTGTTTGTGCAGACATTCATGAGGCAAAAGGGGATCATTTCCTCGCCTATTTCTCCTTATAATATTGGTAAAGACTCGGGGCTGAAGAGTGAAAAGTTGTCAACTAATGAAGCTGTAAATACAGATTGCAAGAGTGACTTCTCCACTTGTAAGCCTTTGCCATCCCTTCTCTTAAAATTTTACAATCTAGTGAAAAAAAGGGAGGAAGACTACATTGCCATCACATGTAACCATTTGCAAAAATCTGACAAAATGTGTCACACAATGGAAGCAGCAAAATGATGACGGTTAAAAACATTTCCTAGAAGAATCAACAATAATAATAAAATTAATAAAATTGAATCAGCTAAATGATGACGATTAAAAACATTTCGTAGAAGAATCAACAATAATAATAAAATTATAAAATTGGTCGCAATCACAGACTGCGCGAGCTTTTTTTATACAGTGCCATCTTTAAATCTTTCCTAAAAGATCTTTATAAACCTTTTCACAAACTTCAACAGATTTTTCTTCTGGAGAAAAAGTCAATATCACTACCACCGAACTAAATATGGACAAGATCCATCTAGTCAATGGATCCACTTGCAAAATGCCCATGAAAGCCAATGAGGGATCGACACCTGTCAGTAACGGAGCCTTGAGATATGCACTTCACCTGCGCTTCCTCAGCCCTGCAATCAAGAAAAAGAATGCATCAAGATCTGTGCAGAGATCAAGATCAGATTGTTCATCAGTTGCTGTTTCGCAAGACTTGGAGGAGGAGAGGAGATATTACTTGTATAATGACCTTCGAGTTGTCTTTCCCCAACGCCACTCTGACTCTGATGAGGGCAAGGTTTGTATTTTTTTTTTTCTAAATGTGCTCTCAGTACTATGTTGTCAGTGGTAGATTCAGTATCAGATAAATACTCTTCCCTGTACGGGTATTAATCATTACTGAAATGGTCTGATTATATAGTGAAGCGGGGCACCTTTTTTTATTTGGTGGGGTTTTGTGTTGGCAGTAGGGTTTATGTTGGCTATGGCTGTGAGTTTGTGCTGGAAAAATGAACTTGTACCAGCTTTGGATTCTGTATATTTGATGTTTTGATCATTCTGGATCTAAAATCTCTCCAATTTTGTCTGTGTTGTTTCCAGTTAAAGGTGGAGCATCATTTCCCAGCTGATCCTAAATACTTCGACATAAGCAACTGAAATAATTGGTATGCATGGCAGAAACTCGACTACTTTGCGTCGGGTATTGTATATAAAACTGACTGTGTCAGTCATTAATTTTTCTTTCTTCGTTTTTTATTTATTTCCTTGAACAAAACTGTACAGATACTTTCTCTTTTCAATGAAATCTTTCATTTCTAATAACACCGCACAGACTGCTCAAGGAGTAAAGTGGAAGGGTTAATCATTTCCTTTGGTGGAGAGAAATTTATTCAATTTCGAGTTAAACTACAATGCTAAAAAAAAGACGCAATAATTACAAGTTTAGAATTTAGAACGTGAAGGATCGACCCAAAGTTTTTGGCAGTGAATGTAAGAACATGATATACGTGAAATTTTGGAGTCGTATAATATATAAGTAATAAACTAATCAATTTCTATACTTCCAGATATAAAAAAGTTGTTCGGACTGTCATTATACATTGTGCTTCCATGCTGTAGTTCAACCCTGTGAATAATTGCAAGGCAACATCACTTGTAAACTAAAACTACTTGTAATTTTATATTACTTACAGATTCTCTTTTCTATTTTCCAATATCACATGTATGGCTTTATAGCATACTGCCAAAAAAATTAGGGCCAAGCTTCGGAACACAGGATTCTATTTACACTTCACGCTATCTTTATGCCTTTCTTCTCTTTATTTATTTTCAATTACTCTGGCTAAGAATTATATCAAACATAGACATTTCGTCAAATCATTTGGCGTGCTGAAAATGATCTTAAAATTTTCTTTTTTTAAATAATTAACGTTGGGAAATCCATCCGATTGTTATCTTCTAAAAAAAAAATAATAATTTCCATTTAATCTCGTTTTGTTGAAGAGTACACAGTAGAAATTTGCCAAGGTTACCTCTGTATGACGAATGACAGCATCACCACCATATGATATTAGATGGTTTTCAATTATGCTTTAAGATTCAAAAAGGAGAAGTTGTTGACCCCGTACCAAGTTGCGCAACTTGAGTTAAAATTGTTCTTATATGTGACGCAACTGAATGATGCTCCTTTTTTGTAATACATTATAGTGACAATAAACAAATTTCATTGGAGAATTCAAATGATAAACTCAATTCATTAATTTTGTACTATATCAGGAACAAGCACTATTTACAATTTATGCAATACAAGATCGAGTTGAAAATAGAACCAGCAGTTTTTTTTTTTTTTTTTTTTTTTAAATTTCTTAGTTTTTGTGCTTGAAGAATTTGAATTTTTATATATATATATATATTTTTGCATAAGTTGGCTTTTAAAATAAATAACATAAAATTATTTGTTTCATTTGCTTTATCATCTACCGTGAACTGGAAACAGAAGCATACAGAAATGCTTTTCTAGTCTTTTCGACAGATAGAGTGTCCTGTAATTGACTAATTGGATGAAGCCTAATTCCACTATGAAAAATTCAAAAAGCAATGCCTTTGCTGCTTGGAATTTGACCATTAAGTTATTAGTTAATGTAAATATTTAATCGCGATAATAGTACAACACCTATAATATATGAATGTTGAATTCCACCTTTGTATCGTTGATTCATTTGTCTTAACAAACTTTGCGAAAGGTTTGCGTGATTGGCGCTGTAAAAGAGACGAGCTCGACCGAGCTAATGCTAGTTCTAGTTTGACTTTAATCGAACTTACTCTTATCAAGCACGAGCTGCTATTGAGACATAAATTAGCTCAATTATTAATTTATTATAATTTTTATATATATTTAAATCACAAATTCATTCATAATTATATTCATGTATACACTAGGATTTTATTTATTTTATAATAAGATTTTATTGAACGCTAATACTTATTGTTATAAATTATAATGAAATTACATATTGAACTCGGCTTGCTACCTCAACAAGCTTTAACGAAATGAGACGAGCTAGTTCGTTTACAGCTCGAGCTGTATCGAAATGAGCTAATACAAAATTTTGTCGACCCGAACATGCACGAGCTATGTGCTTTTCTTGCACCATTAGGCGCATACTTTTTCTTTTCTTTTTGAAGAATACCTGTTTTTTAAATCAAACAACTATTGAGAGATACAATGGATACATCGGTTGCCTTCAATATGCTTGTTTTCCATATAGATTATAGAGCATAGTTTTCAAGAATTTTATTCCGTATTTAGGCTAAAATACTAGGCCAGTAGGCCTGATGTATGAAAGATCTACTATCAATTTGGACAAATTTAGTGTTGACAATTTAAAGCCCAAATGTTTTGGGCCAAAAAATTCTATGATGATGCTCTACATACCATTGTAGTCCGAAAATTGCAATGTTAAAAAATTTCTGAGGCAACTACAGTGAGTCAGTGACCAGTTATAGGGCTGGCAACGAATCGAGTTCGAGCGAGCTGACCTTAGCTCAAGTTTGATTTGAAATTAATTCGAGTTTTATCGAATCGAATCGAGCTAGCCTCGAGTTTCTTAACGAGCTGTCGAGCTATATTTTTAGTATTTTATATATATATTTTAAG
Source organism: Rhynchospora tenuis (assembly GCA_027725995.1). NCBI lineage: Eukaryota > Viridiplantae > Streptophyta > Magnoliopsida > Poales > Cyperaceae > Rhynchospora > Rhynchospora tenuis. The sequence goes on from CM050889.1 coordinate 83,619,503, forward strand.
CAAGTAATAGACAAATTAGTTAATATTCTTTAGTTTTTATTGTACTTTTAATTATAAACTAAAGTTTTATTCATTTTATAATAAGAATTTAAAGACAATAAGTATTCATATGTAAGAAATAAATATATTATATATCAAATTAGGTACTAAATATCATAAATTAGTTAATAAAATTGTATATCGAGCTAATTTCGAGTTAAATTCGAGCGATCCGAATTAGCTTCGAGCCCAACGAATCGAGTCAATTTCGAATAAAAGTCGAATCGACCTCGAGCGAGCCACGAGCCACGAGCTTTTTTGCCACCCCTAACCAGTTATAACCAGAAGATATTGTGGAGATAAAAGAAATTGAAATGTTAATGTGAAACTACACTCGCATGTCCAGTTAGGCCCAAAAAAACAAGTATTATTGTCAGCGAAGTACTTTCTAAATCAGAATTTTTGTTGTTTTTGGTATGTTTGCACTTTGAAGTGCCAACATTATAAGGAACCCTTTTTATAAATTCAAATAATGAGCATAGCACAGTCCAATGAAATATACATTAGATAAAATGCTATTGTTAATGCAGTAGCCGTGAAAATATACATAATAATTGTTATTGACATATATTACGAAAAAAAAAAAAACTTGGACTTTAACATTGTAATTATTGCCCAGAGATTAATATGAGCTGACGTTTATGAAGAAGCATCTAGAAAGTTTAACAAAACCTATATAAATTTACTTTGAAAAATACCCCTTGACTTAAATAAGTGCATAAAATGAGTTTATCTCTGACAAAAAAGAGATTCCGGTGATGCTAATTACCGCATAAGAAATTTAGGTTACACGCATGTTGACTCATTTACACGGAAAAAAAAGAGTAAACCATGTGCAAAACTTTTTAAACATAGTTTATTCTATGTGTGCATAAATATCAGTGAGCTATACATTGACGGAATTTTGGTAGGCAAAAGGAAAAAGAAAAAGGTAAATAAATAAAAAGGATTACCCCTTCAATAAGATATTAAAAGGAAAATATGATTGTTACCTTTGGAACCTCGTACTTGATTTTGATATAGCCGTATTTTCAGAAGCTTTGAAATGCAAATTAGAATAGAAGAAATTGCACCCAGTACCAAATTCCACGAACATTTAATAATTTTGTGTTATTATTAAAATTTTAGGCATCTCATGTCCATATAAAATCATTTGTTTTTAAATTTCTTTTTGCAAAAATGAGATATTCGATTGTCAAGTTGTATTAGACTTGATTCGACAAAAATGAGATATGTCCATATGTCCACGTAACTGACACAATTTGTATGGTTGGAAATGAAAGACTTGATTCGACATATTAGACTTGGGGTAACTATTTCAGTATCTCCGAAACACAGTTATATAATTGATTCTTTCTACGATGAATATGACCAAAGATGACAGAATGAAAAAAAAAAAAAAAAAAAAAAAAAAAGAAGCTTGTCTTTACAACCGACCAGCCATTTATTACCAAAAAAAAGTATCCTTATTTTCAGGAGTGAGGATATAACATTTTTTATTTTTGGGTTCAAGTGAAATAAACAAAATATCTCTGAATTTGTAATCCACTTTCGATTGATAATTTGAATACAGGGTTAACACCCAATCAATACGCAACGGACCAAAAGAGGTAATTCAGAGGTTAGGCCACAGTTGATTTTCCGTACAGGATATATCCATACCTCCTGATCCCACGACTATCTACGTAATACCCATCAAAGTAATTAAAATTTCGTATCCGTGAAAACAAGTAGAAAAATAAAGTGGAGGAAGGATATGCGAGCCTGAGCCCTTAATTCTCGCACATCACGCTCGCTCCGATGCAGTACGGTGCGATCAGAAAGCCCCATACGATCTTCCCTTAATAACCGTCCGATTTAATTTGTACGGGCATCATTGGATGGTACCCGATCGATCCTGCCACGTGTGATTTGATGATTTGGCGAGGCGCTGATGTACTTGATTGGAAGGTTTTTGGTGGACTCAGTCTACTGCATTAAATTTACTGTACCTGCAAATGCTGATAATTGAATGATCTAAGGAACATAATAATAAAATAATCTAAGTTTTTCTGATATTTTATTGACAAAAATAATAAAATAATTCTAGAATATTAGTTTTGGTATTAGAAATTAATTAATTAAATAATGTGAATAGAGAGGAAATATTATTCTCATGTAGTAAATGGAAAGATAATATAGTAAAAATAAAAAGACCTGGTCAACAATAATTAAAGTTCGTAAAAATTAATTATCTCCAATTTAAAGTACTTTTTAATTATTTTTCAGTACTTTAAATCACTTTAATCCCCATTAAATCACTTTAAGTCAGCATAAATTTTCTTTACCACTTCATCATCGCTATATATGATGACTTTGGTTATATATGCGGAGTTTGGCAACACTATACATTAGTGAGATCAAAATTTAAAGTTAGTAATTTTAAATAATTATAGATTAATAAATTAGTTTACTAACTCAATAGGGCTAAGCTCATGCATGCCAAACATAATTCTTTTTGAAAAGTTTTAGACAAAATAGTACTTGTTTATGAATACAAACTAAGTATAACTAATTTATTTACATATCGTTAGATTGATCATTGATTAATATGATATTTATTTGATATGAAAGACATTTGAAAATTATGAAGTTATAGATTCAAATTAATAACGAAATGCATGCATTCTATGAATAATGCTCAAACAATTAGAGTTAACTAAGGTAGTGATAAACATACTAGCAGATTTCAGTTTTCACAAATTATTCGTCCCATACTAAAAATTACTTTGATTTGTAATGAATATTATTAATAATTATATCATTTCCAAATGATTCATCTCAAGCAAAGATATAGTTTGAACTAGTCGATGAGAAATAAGAAATATATAGATAATCTAATATTATTTCATCGATAATATGTCTATAAAATTAAAATCCATAATTTGCGTTTACGTAGTAATATTTCCAATGCGACATGTTCAGAGGACTATTCTTTTTCAAATTATTTTCGAATTTTAAATTACTATTTTGACAATTATTTTGTGAAAATAATCGTGCTACTCTATTTGCAATATTTAGCTGTTTGGTTATGTTATGGCTTACGGCAGCAAGCGGTAACAATTCTGAATTCTCCCATACACAGTTATTCCCTAACTGTGGACCGGGTTTACGCAAAATTTTTATCTCGCAGCAAAAGCATGGCGCGCTTCGTGCGAGGGCATCTTTAGGGGCAATATAGTCATTTTAGGAACTGTTTAATGTCCCTTCCCGTACGAGAAGCAACGCGCCTTCTGTAATCAGGTCCTGTGCGGACGTGAACTTAGTTGGACGATATTACCCCTCGCACAGATTGCACCAGCTAACGAACACCAGATACGGTTTCCACTTTCCACTGTACTTGTAAAAAAAGTTACTGCTTTCGTAAAATTATTATGCGATAAGTCTAGCACTATTCTTAATTTGCATCAGGCTTTTATATTTAAAAAAAATGCAATAATGCTTCTTTATTCAAATTTTAATTGCACTACAGTGAATTTTTTTTTTTTTTTACAATTTTTGGACGAAGTGACAATAATATCATGGGACATTTAAAATTTTTTTTGGAACAATAAAAATTAGGGAAATTATTTAACTCCATAGTTGGCATGTTATAATTTAATATGGTAAATTTTTGTCATATACATGTACTTGTGTTAACCAAAAGCTATATTGAAATAAATTTAATGTCATGTACGATTATATGTTCAATGATGTATATATTGTTTTAGTGCCTTCATTGAATGACTCTTTTAATACTTACCATGTCGTCTGAGTCTAATTTAGCATATGATTAAATCCAAGGCATACCATTGGAAACCGATCAAACGCTCTAAGACTTTTCAAAAATTAAGATATTCAAAAAATGAGAAAAAAAACTTTATATAATAATTTATTCAATGCTAACAACCACTTGAGTAAGTGTAAAAATGTGAAAAAGGATATGCTTCAAAATTATGTGTTAACAAAGGTAGGAAGGACCACTTGTTATCTGACAAGAGAGGTTCAATCTCCTGAGTCCAGACAGTTATCTGATTATCTCTGTGAAGGAAGAGATAAAAAGGACAGATATCTCTGCAATTAATGAACAGATAGAGATGAAACCAAAAGCCGTTTCAAATAATAATCTTACTTAAGCCTGTTCTCACTTCCATGTGGGTCCGATTAGAAAGATTCCAAACATTAAGGCCATTTCGGTCATTTTTCCTATCATGCTTTATTATTTGAGAAGCTTCAGTTCCTTGGATGCGAATTCTCTCTCCAAATGGGACCCACTTTCAGTCTCATCTGTTCTCACTACTCAGTAAGTATAAATGATTTAACAAACAGATAATAATATGAAAGAACGCGTCGTATCGAGAGCGTAGTCACTGACGATGGGTCCCATTAATTAAGACCAGCATTTCAACCACTCAAAACCTATGAACTTGGTTTACCCAATCAATGAACGTTTGAACTGAGCGTGAATACAAGGGTATTTCAGTCTTTTCCAGTAACAAACCGACCTTATAAGCTCAGATAAACTAAACCCTGTTACAAATTCATCTCTCTCATTTCATACTCTTCTCTCTCTCTCTCTCTCCATCTCTCATGGCAAACCATTCAAACTCCAACTCCGCCATTAATGGCTTCTTCGAATTCATCAAGCCAGCTCCTCTCCACAACACCTCATCCTCTCATTCTCCGACCAGTCTCTCCTCCTCCACCAACTCCACCACCTCCGCTCCCAAACCCTCCGATCGTACCTTCCCATGTGCGTACTGTTCGCGCCGCTTCACCAACTCTCAGGCGCTAGGAGGCCATCAGAACGCGCACAAGCGCGAGCGTGCCGCTGCCACGTCACGCCGTGTCAACCAGCTGGCGCGTCGGTACAATCTAGACACCTTCAACGATGCATACTCGTATCAGTATGTGTATCTGTACGATCCAGTTGTTGGGTCCACTAGTGGAGCTGATGTGGCAGGTGAGGCTTCGTATCAGGTGAGATCTGAGGCTCGAGAGGGAGATCTCGATCTCTCTCTCCATCTATGAAGTAAGATCTGATGGTTAGATAGCTGGTTCGAATTTACTAGTATATCTAGTTAGAGTTTAGCTCTAAATCTTTTAGATAGATAGACAAACAAATGTAGTCAAATTGGAGGGTTTAGATGGGAATTTTAGTTGAGTTTTTTTTTTTTTTTGTTAATCTTTGGTTTTAAATATCTTGATTTATGTTCAGTTATGAAACTAATATATAGCAATGCTACTACTTTATTTTCCTCTGTTGATGTGAATATTAACAAGAATGACATGCCTTATTTTGATTTTGAGTGCTTACTCATGATACTTTTTTTTTTAATATTTTTTTAAGTTTTGAGATTTTGTCTGAGACAATTTGCACTGTTCTATTACAAGTTTGAAAGGATTTTAGAATTTCCTACTACATATGCACTGTTCTATTTTGGCATGCCTTTATGTTGAATAATGTACAAAGGACAGTTTATAATTTTTCTTCTCATAAAACTTTTCAGTGAGAATTTGATACTTCATTGATTTTTTTCACCGTCTACTTCACTCTTAGATTTCATATTATTTATACCTAAACGGAAGTTTTATTTTAATTACACGAAAATTACCCATGGCATGGACTATATATGAAATATGTTAGACACTATTTAGTATGATTCGTTCTGAAAACATTTGACATTTCATGTTGAACTCATCAGTTAGTGTAATATGTTGTATCTTGTAGCATTTATATGAAGTTCTAAATGGTTCTGAATGTAAACTTGCTATTGTATTTAGTTGATTTGACTGATTTACCTTCCAATAATTGCAAAAAAAAAAAAACACAATTAATAATCCCCTTTTTCCCTGGTCATACATACTTCTCCTGTTTGTACATAATTGCAAAAAAAAAAAAAAAAAAAATACAACAACAACAACTTGCTATTGTATATTTCTCTGTTTGTGCATGTGCTAGTAATGAAGTAAATATAAAGGGTTCGTGTTGGTGTGTGAGTCTGAGAGAGATTTTATTGTAGTAAGTAAATCGCATTGCACCATATTTCAGATTTCTTTTGGGTTTCCTATTCAGTACACTTGCATGTTAGTTTACATTAGTACTCTTAGAGCAGTATGTAGTATTCGAATAGAATGCATCATATAAATATATAATATAAAATAAGTCTGTTCAGAAGCCTTTTTCTTTTTTAAGTATGCAGAAAACGCTTTTGGAAGGAAATTTATAATTTAGATATATCATATATAGCATTGCATTATGTTTTTGCATGTCTTTTAAAGACCATTACTGAAGCCGATTCAACTCTAATCAGCACATGAAAAACGTAGAAATAGAATAGCGCCATACCAAGGAAATGGGGATAAACTGTATCGATTTTGACACTGAAATGATAGAATACTTATCTAGATCTTAAATCCCTTCTTTGTCCAATAAGAAAAAAATAATTCTTCATAGGAGATTGGGGAAAGGTCCAATATTACCAATGATTATCGGTGTCTAAGGGTGTTCAGTTATAGTTTATGCGTAAATAACAACACTGGACTGCTGGTGTTGGGTGTGTTTTGTATAATCTTATTACATACCACCATTGAAATATATAGAGTGGGAAAAATATAGTGCACTTTGTGTATATATGTACAAAATATTCAATTAATTCGCTTTTCCGTGGTAGTTTCAAAAGTAGATATTCGAGATTTAATTTGATTTGCATCGATATATCAATATATAACACCAAAATTTTTAGCATGGATTTTAGACTTTGAAAATGATGTATGGAAAAAATATTAAATTATACCGTCATTTTGATTATATGTTATTTTTGGGCTTTCTCAGGCTTTGTAATGCATGTTATGGTGAAATGTCAATTATATATGTCAGCCTATTGCCTTCTGTCCGCGTCGTACATTTACTAACAAAGACACGCTTATTTTCTGCGCCCTTCATCTCGGGTCTGATTGAATTGTACTTTGTACTGTGAAGAAGAATACAAACATAATTAGACCAACAAATTCCATATTTTGACTGCTCGGTAGAGAGGTTTTCAAATAAAGGAGGTTCTAACGCTCTTATAATTTTGGAGTTTTATACTTGATCAAGAGTTCAAAACTTGAATTAAAATTAATCTATCGCATTTTAACTAGATTTGTTCATAGTTCAATCTCTTAATCTAATATCAAAGAAATTTTAAAATTTATAAAACTTATATGGAAACACATCGCTCGTTGAATTAAACAAGATCAACGGTTTGGATTCAACATTTGAATGTTATATTTGAAAAAAGTAATAAAAAGTTGAATTGCATGTGGCCTGATGACTCAGTGGTAAGAGTACTAGACTGGCCTCCAAGAGGTCAAGTGTTCAATCTCCGCATGCACCTTTAATTTTAGAAAAAGTTGGATGACAAATACCTCCCTCTTTCTTCTAAAAAAAAAAAAAGTTGAATTTGGAGGCAACCAAAAATAGTGGACATTGGAACCCGCCTCTTTAACAATAAGGAATTTAGAGTTACAATGAAACTTTTTTTTTATTTTTTTCAAACATACAGCCGGAATGTGGTATTGGTGATTTATCAAACATGCAAAAACACCTCAGGGCATTCTACAAAGAGATAAAATGACAAATCTACTATATTATCGTGCTTATAACTTATAAGGTTCAAATATGTTAAAATAATGATTATGCTTTCTATTAAAGTACATTTGCAAAATTAACTAAACACTACATATGCTGAGGAATATAGCTGATTGACAAATAGGAACAAATTGATTTACAAGGGTACTACCAGACTGAACGGTTTTAGACTGAGACTAGCTTTTACTCTGTCGAGAAGACAATCAATAGCAATACCTTCCACAAAATCGCGTAGTACTCTAGTTATTGAACGTTCTCTAATGAGAAATTATGGTCGGTGCTATCTTGGGTAAACCATGCCATGTGGTTCCTGGAAGATAACCTCGGCTCACCAGAAAAATGATAGAAAGTTTTATTTGGAAATCCAACTAAAAAAGGATGTTGAGTAATCAAAAATGGCAAATTCATGAAAAGCGTAATAAACTTTGCAGTCACAACAAAGCTCGCTACAATTAATACAATATACAATGTTAGTACCCAACACAGAATACAGTATGAAGTTAAGGAGGAATGGTGGAAATTTCACGAATTGCCAAACCTACTAATCTTTCTACCCTTTGTCCAATATACACACTTAAATGTTACAACAATTAATTACAGACCTTCAAATAGACTAATATACAGAAAATGCATTGCCAATTCACTTGCTATTATTATTCCCAGAAGGAAGAGAACTAGGAAGAAAGAAAAGACAGCAAGGACTTTGATTTATTGAAGAGCCTAACTTATTACATACATCATTTATTTTGAATTGCGGCAGCAAGAAATGATGGAATGAATAAAATTGGACAAAAGAAGTAATATATATCAAGGTTCAAATGTTGGGATCTCTGAATTTAAACCATGTGTGGCTTGGTAGACTAGCCTTGAAAATATACTCCTATAAGGGTCCTCCTCTCTCTTCTCCTTTAAATAGGACAAGCACTTCTCTACCTCAGATTTTACTTGCAAGTACATTTGCTGTGCATTGTCTCTGTCTCTAAGCTCCTTCTCCCTCCCTTCAATATCCACAAGTCCACCACAATTTAGTACATAAAGTAACACTAGTTAGTAAACTAAACTTTCCTGTCCGACATTAACAGAACAGATTCCATTAAGGATATATGTAAAGCAAAATGTGCAGATAAATTAATTAATAACTCCTTTGCAAAATTCAAGACACACCTTTAGTTTTGATGGGCTTCCCAAATAGGAAATAAAATCTTCCTGGAATCTTAGGTGATAGAACTACAGGATGTAACTCTTGATTTGCCACCTCACCTTCGTAATTCGATCTACAGATAATAGAAACATCATAACAATTAGGTGAAAATTTGTGAAGCTTTTGAAAACTTATGATTGTCCTTCTCTAAGCCATATAACTCGGAATTTCTCTCATTAGCAATCAAGTGACTATGTTAAATCTCCAACCAAAACAACAGAGTGGACATGGACATCTCTTCCTTCTTTGCTTGAAAAATCTTTCGCTAACAGGAACATATGCTGTTGTCAGCACTGTGTTGTATCTTTTTTTGACACATAGGCGTCCCAAGTAAAATTAGTAGGCACCGGCTTGTAACATCAGACAACTAATTTCCCTCCACTTTACCCTAGTTTCTGTGGCGGGGATTTACCTCCTTCGATTTAAAGTACATCAAGGATTGCAACATTTGGGCTTTCATTTATATCGGCATACAACAGCATGAAAAAATAACAATGCACATGCTCAACCGCTTTGGTCAACTTTTACAACCTCTCAATTTCATGAAAATCAAACAAATTGTGGCAATCTTTATATAGGAATAGAGAAGGCCATATATGTTTCTTTTTGTGCTTTGATTTTTTCATACTGAAGTCAGATAATTTACTTTATAATCAATATGGTACCGGCTCTACCAAATTTTAAATTCATGTCTAAATAAACCAAGTGAAAAACTATACAATTCTGCCATTAAGCAACAACCTCATCTAAAGGTAATTATAGTTGAAGCCATGTACATAATATGTAAAGTCGGTCAATACACATTTGGGCCTATTAGGAGAAGTCATCTAACATCACTGACAGGGTTTAATAGAGGATAAGTGGCAAAAATGCTAAATTGTATCTCTGCTTGCAAAATCAGATGTTGCAACAACAATTTAGTCCTTCATAAAGTGTGGTCTATCGTCTGAAAAAACTTGGCTTATTGGAATTAATAGGGGTATATTTGTCAACAAAATAGACCTTTAAATTAACAAAGTTGCAGAAAAGTTGCAAATAATAAAATTTCATGTATTAAAAAAAATTGCAAGAAGTTAGTTTTAACTTGTAGAACTCAATAAACAAATTATAGAACTGGATAGGAAGTAGTACCTTAATCTGACAGCTCCAACAGGCCCTTCATTGAGCTTTTTGTCAAGAGAATCATAAAAGGGAAGCCTCTTGAGGTCATTATAGTCCAATAATATCTAATAAAGAGGGTAGTGTTTAGGGGGGAACATTTGATGTAGTCAATGTAAAGCATTTGGAACAGCAATGGTAATATATATCCTCAATTTAAAGCAATATGAGTTAGTGCAAAGAATATATCCTCAATTTTTACATAGCATTTGGAACAGTACTGGTATAATGTATCCTCAATGCATCGTAGCAGTTTCTAATTTGTTGATACCTAAGCAGGAAATAGGCTTATAGGTGGAAGTTATGCACCAGGTTATCGATACTGGTATAATGTAAAAAGGTAGGTGCATGTCTCTACTGAACCATAGGTACATTATTAGTATGTTGCAGCTAAATACAGCTTGGATGGGTTTGCAATACAGAGTAATTGAATTGAATTATCATCAAACGTCTAACATCTCAAAAATATCAGATTTGCACAGTATAAAAGAGTTAAAACTCGGTATTCCAGTTGATACTACTGCATTAAAAAAAAAATCCCTAAGTTGGTACCTACATTATATAAATCATCTTCTCCAACGACACCAAAAGGAATAATGGTTGCACCAAACCGAGAAGCCATACGAACAAACTCTGACTGATGTGGCCAAAACAGTTGGTACTCCTCCCCCTAAAATTAGAGAAACATTTTGACTCTGTATTCTGTAATATTATTATTCTAGTATAGCTTTTGTTCTTTTAATTGAAGCATATGTTACACTAAATGGAGCATAAAACAATGTTCAAACATAAAATATAGTACTAATCAGGAAATACCAGAAATACCAATTCAATCCTTCTAACGTCGTAGCGGTATGCTGATACAAACAATAGTTGTGGACATGTTGTCTCTGTCCAGTTTTGGGCAAAAGATGACTTTATAGATTTATCTTCAACTTCAATTAAAAATTAACTTTCACTTCACTTTGTAACGATCTACATTACCCTGGTATGATAGTTTAAAGCTCAATTTAAGCCTTTACAAATATTTAATGAGCTTTAATAGTGAAAATTAGTTCCCAGCTAACCAAATCAGCAAAGACTGACCCTTAAATGTGCACTTTTGCTTAAACTGCCTTCACCTCAAACCAATTACACAGTTCAAGCAGTTTGAACACTTAAGGAGGCTAAAAAGCAGTCAACTGAATGTTGGCAAAGCAAGCTGGAGCTGGACAAGTAAATGGTATAACAAGCATTTTTTAACAGAAGAGAGCAAAAATTAGTCTTAACCTTTCGGTGTAGAGCCTCTCTCGCTCCTCCAGGGTACAACAAAACAAAGGAGTTTATGGCAAGAAGTTTATACATGTTGATACCAGACACTGGTACAGAACCCATAATCCTATATTTGTCAAAAGAAGAATAATCGGGCATGAGCATCTCTGCATTTCGATCAAACATGAAGGGATGTGCGATGCCTCTTAATAGTATATTTTTCTCTTTCAAAAGTTGGGTTACAAGTGGGCCAAGTTCTGAGCCCATTAACATGTGATTCCCAATAAACACGGCAGGTCCCTCATCAGGTATGCCCGATAATCCTCTGATAATGCGGCCATTATCCAGGGTTGAAAGCATCACAGGATCAGTTGCAAAGGTAGTTAACCTGAGGGTGAAATCACAAAATCAAAATATGCATGCGAAATTAATTATTGATTTTTCTTCAAAACAACTATTATTGTCATGGAAAAGTAAGTGCAATTTTTAATTACACATCGAGAGTGTTGAAAAAATAAGAAATATTAATAAAATATTTTACTATAAATGCTAAATCTCCCCATTAGGATAATTTAAATCAATCTCTTGCGATTAATGAACAAAGCCCTTAAAAAAAGCTTAATTAATTACCTCTGGGGAAAATAAGAGTTCAAAATTTTTGTATATTACAAGTACACAAGAGCATCTAAGAACAAGAAGCTATGAAAAAAGACAGTTGATAGATAGTGGTACCCAGAAGAAAATGAACCACAGTGCTACTCTTATAATTAGTCAAAGGTTCTTATAGAGATATGGCACAAGCAAAGACAGTACAACTTTTCTGTAATCTTTTTGCATCACAACAACAACTAAGCCTTTTGTCCCAAACAAGTTGGGGTAGGTTAGAAATGAAACCCAGCAAGAAGCAAGCAATTACTATACAGAATCTATTAAAATGAATGGGTCACTCAAAATTATAACTTATCTAAGGGTGAAAAAAATTATAATCACCTGTACTCACTGCTGACATTTTCAAACTCGTTGGGAGTTGGATGTAAATAGTCGGAAACTAAGTCAGTTTGCCATGTACGCCTGTAATAACCAGCTCCTTTTATGACAGTAACGAGGTCGATTCCTCTTTCCTGTATGATATAATTTATGGCATTTATACTGCATGATTTGTAGCAGCAGTCTTAAAATGGAAACTTTTGAAAATTCAAGTTGAACCAAAAATGTCACTCTTTTTTTTCCCCTATCTATACTGGCTTTCAATGGATAGTTAAATTCTTTTGTTTGTTTGAATGGGCTAACACTTTCTAGGAACTGAGGCCAGCCAGGCCTAATTCAAATTTTAGCAGTATAAATTGCAGATGACTAGATCCAAACTAAATTTGGGCCCCTGAGATTTTTAGTTTCAAGAACTTATGGTAAATTACTTTTGTGACCCTAGACCAGGTTATAACATATAGCTTGCACCAATATCATGCAATTTGCAATTACCAGAAAACATCACCAAAACAGAAAGAAAGCTTACCAATAAGAGAGCATGTCCACTATCCTGGAAATGACGTATTCTACAGTTGGGTATAATGGTACATAGCCTTTCAGCCTCCTCATGACTAGGGAGAATTTCATCTTTTCCACTAAAATATAGATATTCATCAAAGCTTATCAGAAATTTTATATTTCTAAATTTAAAAAAGAACACTAGTTTGTAATAGTACACAGAATGACATACTAAGAGAAATGCACTGTTCTGCAAGTACAAAAATGCATCAGATTCTGCAGAACAAGACTAACTACACTGTTTCACAATGGAAGTGATCTTAATTGGGTGTAATAATAATTACAACTTCAAAAATTCATGTAGTTCTCAACCACCAAGCTGCATGATTGAAACTAAAGCATGTGTAAACTGTTTGAAATATATATACTAAGTTTCTGTATTGTTAACTGATAAAACATTGTATAGACATATCTTGACAAGTCAACTTCTTTAAGGATTCTATCAGTGATGGATGCATTGAAATAATATCGACCCCAGTCGATCTGGTGCTTGCACAATATATAGTATACATGTATGGATGCATCCATAATAGTTCAATTCCAATATCAGTAATGGATGCATTCAAATAAATATTGCATGATTATTACTCTATACAGGAACTTCAACAATTTTTCTTCCAAAAAAAATATATATATATGTTTTTGGATATAGGAATGTTATGGGAGAGAGAACTTGTGCACCAGTAGATATGTTTCCACAAGTTACAAACCAAAAATAAAATAGATAAAATATTAACTCTGCACAAGAGAATACTATTCAAAATGCCGATAGGGTAGTTTATGGACCATTTTATCACTTATAAGACACTCAATGCTAAATCACCCCCAACCACTAAACTGTGAAAATCACATTTATAAACCTTTGTTATTATTCAAAAATCACTTAGGTTTTTCTTTGTTAATTTAGCTTTGTGTAAACTCTGTTGTCGGAACTTATAAGAATATTTCCAGCGCAAACGACATGGTATTATGAATAAAATAATATAATATATAACTAATTATATCACCTAATTAAGTTATCCAGTACCTGGCAAGTATCAAGGTTTGGCATGTGACAGCATGTAAGCGTGAGTTCACATAAGAGGATGCCTCCTTCAATATTTTCAATTTCCATATGAGGCTTTCTTTTGGCAATATATCTCCAAGAAGCTAGACAAAACATACAATTAGAGATGTTCACAAAGACACAGATATTACATGGTTATTATCAATGTTTTCAATACCCTACCAGCACCCATACCGGCAGTGGCCGAAATCTGGTATTTTCCCAAAATTTCCCTGTATTTACTCTCTTAATACCGGATATCACCGTTTTGGTCACTGTTCTGGTACCCGGTATTACCAGAATTTTCTGGTGACTGGTAGGGTATTGAAAACAGAGGTTATAATTAGTGACTACCTTATCAAACTGGTCAAGCTTTACTTTACTACTATTCAAATCACAATCTAGTGTGCTGTTCTGTATACCTGTAGTCTAGTGCCATACCAATAAAATTGAAAGATGTTATGCTATGTGCCTATATTTTTTTATCAGTCATTTCCTAGAAAAGCTAAGTGCATGACTTACAGTAAGATGTTACATTTGGATTTTCAACCAGAAAAGGGGGGAATGTAAAAAAAAAAAAATAGCGAAGTTTGGTAACATACAGAGAGTGAGGGAAGCATATCAGTTAATCCTTCTGACAAAATGGGAATAGCCTCTTCCATAGCAAGTTCTCGCGCTTTAAAATTGGTGGTTGTCCGTACATAATTTCCTGAAGACAACATACAGAAAAAATGTAAGAAATCTTTACAAATGAAATATCAAATATTCAAAATGTCTCCAGTAATAATGAATTTTAAGTTTAAACAACGTTAAGCTCATGTAATTTGTTCACAGAACTTTCAGGATCACTAACTTGTCAGGAAGTACTTGTCTGGTTTTCCCCTCTTGTCAGAACAGAGAAACTTAATTTTAACATGATTTTTGTCCTCTACAATTGAGTATCCACAACTGACATCAAAAGTTCTCAAAATAAATGAAAAAAGTTTAGATCATGTGTTGTTGCTCATTTAGATTAGGCCATGTATAACAATCAGTGCAATTTGAAAATGTTTATTTAACCATAATATAATAATTTAAAACTCAAGATTTTAGTTTTAACAGTATATGATGAATAACTAAATGATTTCCAACTGTAAGGTTTATACTCGGCATATCTCGTGGTGGAAAACACACATATGATTTAACATTATTAAAACTTGATGCAGATTTTAGACATTGTTGAGTTTCATTTCTAGTCTTCCCCAACATGGGACTAAAGGCTTTGTTGTTGTAAAAACGGATGCAGATTTTTATGATTATCAAATAATGTGTGTCAACATAATCTATGCGTTATCTTTTATACTTTCAGAAAATTTTCCATATTATCTATCTTTAACATAAGGAGAAATTTAAAATGAAAAGAACCTGATAATAAGCTAAAAAGTGATGAAATTGGTACATGAAATGGATCTGGTACTGCATCTAGTAGAGTAGAGATGTCTCTGAGCCAAGTCCTCTTAAATGATGTAGCTGGCCAAGAAAATAACATAACTTTTAAAGGGACAAAACAATGAAATCTCTTTCTCCATATAACATTTCAATGTAATAAACATTCTTGTGGCATGATATTCTAGTTTGACATTATTATATTTCAAATTTAATACAATATATCATTCAGGTTTTTCTGGCCTATTATTTGACTGTGTACTGCCAAAAGGAAGTTAGAGAAAAGAGAATACAAACGGGCTGTGTAAGCTCTGGTATATCTCACATTTCTCTCATGTCATTTGTTTACATAAGGTTAGGAAGATGCAACATTACAGCTCTATTTGGACTCTCTACCATTATCTAAATTAAGAAAAAACCTGAAAGGCCACATATATTTGGACAACAGCATCAATTTTAACAAATTTGAGATCATTCAATTTGGTGAACATATTTTGTCAGTTCTTGTAGATAGGTAGATCCAGACGATCAAAACACAGACATAGATGTACACTTTAGTGTTCTAATTAGGTTTTAACTTTTGTAATACCAAACCTGGATTTACTAGGATGAGAATGAGGTCAGTATTTCTGCTTCTTGCTGCCACAGCTAAAGCAAGGCATGCACCAATTGATTCCCCGACTATATAAATAGGCCTTCCTTGTAACCTTGTTTTCTCTGACTTGACAGTATTCTCTATGTACTGAATCAACTCTAAATAAAGAAAAGCCAGAAAGTATATATAGTTGGTTACTGGTAGGCTGGATCAATAGAGAGACGGAATTCAGAAAATGATAGTAGAAAGAAGAGGGAGAACAACCTTCAAATGTTGTCCGATCATCCACTGGTATGTGCAGACACCAGATATTAAATATCCTAAAAGTTTCAGAACAGCAATGAAATGGTTAGTTTAAAAAAAATTCCATCACACATGTGCACGCGCACATACATATATAGAGAGAGGCTTCGATCAAACTCGTTTGACTGAACCTTCCATCAAATCTGATCATACTCAATTTTGAAAGTTCAAATTGCTGATTTGAACCTGTTTAATGCTATCTTCATACTGAAATCTTCTTGGAAATCAATTTTTTACATTTTAACTTTACTATTTTTTCTCGGATTTTAAAAAACTACCATTATTGGATGGTCCATAACTAATTAGAATGAGTATTTTGTATTTCACAGAAAAGTAAAAGAAATTAGAAAAATCTAAAATAATGGTCTCAAAACAGATTTCAATTTGAAGATCATCCAAACAGTTAGCATCGGTCATTTAAACTTTCAAAATTGAGATCCGATCAGATTTGACGAAAGGTTTAATCAAACTCACTTGATTTATCAAACCTAGTACACCAAGACTGGTCTACATTTACTAGCTAGCATTTACACAGAGGTACAATGTACGCAGCTGGTGTAATCAAGTGCATACCAGCCCAGTTTCAAAACATCTTTCTAAAGGTTCACATTACAGCTTACTTTCCTAGTCTCGCATAATGCCGAACAAGTCCAGTCCCAACACCGTCAATTCCTATAAAAAAATTTGGGGTTCATAATGGGATTATTTTTAACTTTTTGAAGACCTATGTGACATATAAATAGTATATCTGTGAATTGAAACGTTAAGAATACCTTTACGTTCTTGCAAATATGAAATATATTTATTGCAGCTTTGATAACCAACCTTAGAAGAAAATTGTCTTTTCTACTTTTACCCGAGAGGCGACCATTATTGAACTAGTTGGAATTATACTGTATGCTATTCGATGAAACATATTTAATCAATTTTTTTTTTAAAAAAAAAACATTATGAACCTGTTTTGGCCTCTGTTCTAAATTTGGTCAGAAGTTACCGATTATTAGAATAAAATAAATATTGAAATAAAACGCTAATGCAAGACCAAACAAAGGCATAACCTCTTCAATAGCACCTAATCCTTATTATATTGCTTGCTGAAGTATGTCTGATTAGGAACCTACATATAATTGTATACAGCTCTATAAATTAGAGCTATCTTTCTTTAATTTATTACATTTTTAATTAATGACCTGTAAAGTTCTACCTACCCACTTTTAATAATGTACAAGTACATAGACTCCTATCTTGTTTTTTTTTGTCAATGTTTCCATATGCAGCCATAACAGATAAATTATAAATATTTCAATCCAAACATGTTAATAAATTCAAGGACAGCCAACCAAATAGGAAAATGTGAGTGTGATAATTTGGATTTGCTATATATCATCAGACTACTACCGTTATAGAGTTGCCTTTCTTTCTATCGTACACTAACCCATTCAAATTGTCAAATATAACGGACGGATGAATAATAAATAACTAAGAAATTTTTTAGAACGAAACTATTCAAAAATTGATCATTCAGAAAGTTGTAGACAATTTTACTGATAATTGAGTATATTATAGATTGAATAATAAAGAACAATATTATTTACACCTCTACCCATTCTACCTCCGCACACTCATCATATTAAATTATCAACACAAAAACAGAGGAGATTGGCTGTCATTTTTTCACACTAGATTTCAAATTTCTCAGAGCTTCAGTCTTACAAAAATGCAACTGTAAAAAGATAAAACAAACCTGGCAAGAAGAGTAACAAAGGAGATCCTTCTCTACACTGAGCGGACTCGATAGGAGAGAACCACCGAACAGAGCCCTTAGCAGATCCAATAAGTTCCCTGGACAACTTGATATAATCCCTGATGCCACGTGGCGCCACCTCCGATCGATCGAGAACCTCTCTCCGGACCTTTCCGTTGTCGCTTCGGCTGATTTGGATCGGGTTGGGAGAATCGGGTTCGGATCTCAGCTGACCTCGAGTGGGAGGTGGTTTCGCGTTCACACTCGGTTCGAATTTGCGCGAGGAGAGAGAGGAGCAAGGGGAGATGTAGAGGCGGCGGCGGCGGAGGCGGAGGGATGGAGCTTCTCCGACGAAAGGGGTTGCTCCGCCACTAGCAACAGTGGCCATGATTTTTCTTTTGTTTTTGTGTAGAAATGTGTTGCGTTCTGGGGCACTTTTTGTGTTTTTGTCTTTTTATGAAGTCGACTGTTATTGATTTGGTGGGAGTGATAAGGCGCTGAGTTTTTTCTTAGATAAACCTGGTCTATTATACAATAGTCATATTTTTAGCCCATTAAATGTGTGGGTCCTGCGAGTAAGTGATTTAGACAATGATCTTCCAGGAGCACGGAAGTAGTTTGTAGGCTGGGCAGTAGGAGGGAAATAAATCAATAATTGAACTGATTGATCGGGCACGCTAAATCATGACGTCAACAAACGTACACGTGGCGTACTCTTATTTGCTATAAGATTAAATACGTGGATACCATTATGGTCTCCCATTAGTCTCCAAGGTGGCGTGGAACCAAATCTTTTGCACAGTGTAAGTTTTTCATTCGTAGCGGTCTGATTAATGATGGATGCTCCGTGATTTATACCAAGCTCGTCGAGATTCATACGACTCGTAAAATTTTATTTCTTGAGATTAGATTGGACGGTCATCGCTAAAGAACTTGCATCGTAGATTTAATAAAAACCTGCAAAAGATAATGGTTCAGGTGGCATAGACAAAAAACTAAAAAAGGTACCCATTTAATTCGGAGATATTATTCGTCCCCAATTATGGACAAAAACGTATCCAGAGTCCAAGCGTCCATCCCAATTGCGATTGCGTAATGTAAATTTTGATATTTGTTTTAATTTTTTCAGTGTTGTTGTAAGTGAATTGAAATCGAAAAACAAATTTAAAATTAAATATGAATGTCTCAGTTCTCAACTAGGAGTTTTTAACTTCGTATTCATTGTTTATGTCGATTTTCTTCAATTATCTTAAATTATTTCTTGTGTCAAATTGTATTTTTGGACTTTTACATTCAAGTTTTTTTGTGGACAAAAAATCTATATTGTCAGTCTCAAAAGGCAATAACAGTCTCAATAGTTTTGCTAATCTGTTCAAACGTCGAAATAGCGTTGTTCTTTCATTTTTGCTGATCTAATTCCTTCACCAAATGCAACCAAAAGTTAAATTTAATTGTGCAACTCCATGGGCAAATTTTGGAGATCCGTTGTGTTTCATGATATGTTTGTTTATAATATTGCATTATTGCAAATTGAAGCGAGAGATGAGTCAAGTGACAGCACGACTGAGCTGAGTGGGTTGGCGGGAAAGACTAAAATAAGCAAAGCACGAGTTTCTTTCAGTTTTAAACCAAAAATTTCAACGGTCCTACCTTTCAGTCAAGAGAGAGTTACCACTACTCAGATAACTAAGCAATTCCAAAAATTGGGAAATTTAGAAATGAACGAGAAAAACATCAGTGGTAAATTTGATTGCTACGTCTGGGTCAAAATTCCTATTTTCTGATAATGACCAACAACCGCTCCGAAAACAAATACGATAGCCGTCTCTTTCTATTTACCGACCGCATTCAAGCGCGAGCAAGGGAAAAAAAATGCATGGAAATTTATGCAATTAGGCCTTTTGGTAGGGATGCATTAGGATTGATTTTATGAATCTACTAATTGATAATTTGAAAATTCAAGTTCAACGGCTGTTAAAATTAAACGTTGAATGTTTTATCTATTTATAGAGAGTGTATATTTTATGAATATAATTTTAAATTATTTTACACTAATCAAATGTCCATAATATGAAATTGTTAATTTAAAATTGTTCGATAGTTGACTAACAGTACTCATTTGTTGCCAATTTTTTTATAATATTTAATGATAGAAAATGTATCTAAATTTTTTTTATATATAATAACTTATGAGTCAATTTTCGGTATTATCAGTCAAATTTGTTCATCGATAAAAATCTAGCCTAGTTTATATTTAATATACAAATCATTATCCATCGATTTCTAATTTCGTTGCATCTATTACTTAATTGATATAATTGTCAATTTTATTATAAGTTAAATACAAACAAAATAAATATATTAGATCTGATAAATTTTTCTATCCCATAATATACTTTATAGGACACATGTTATTTGAGCCGCCAAATCATTAGAAAGCTTAGTACTACTAGAAGCAGCAATAAGTCTAGTAACCTTATGACATGTCTTTTTATGTATAGAATAGATGATATCATGATAAACAACTTGAGTATAGGAGCATAATTTCCTTCTCATGGAGGCGTATTATTTCATTCAACGCTTTTCTTGACATTTTTCTCAAACACGCTGTATATTTTCCATGGAGTACTGTTATTGAATTCTGTCTTTATATACGAGTATCAAACGTATACGCTTCTCTGCATTCGAAGTCCTGTGTAATATATTTGTCCATTTTTGCCAAGTCCTAACCAAATATAATTGGAGCATTTCTCGTTCCACATTTGACAAATCTAAGCGATGAACAACTGAAATTTTTTCCTTTGGACTATCCGGCCCTCACATGACCTTAACACAAGCAGGAATCATTTTATCATATGCACCGGCCCATTTTATTTTCTTGTTTGAGATTAGAATTAGGATGGATTCTACTGGACAAAATTTCAGTAAAGACTAATTTTCCTTAGATAAATGGAGCCTAATATAAGCCCAATTTAGGCCATATTTGGAATCACCAATTATAGAAATGGGTAGACAGGTGCTACTTTTAAAGGCCACGATTATGAAAATAATCTCATCTATGTTTTAATCATGTCATTGTGCTCCTTTGTCTTATACTCCAATTATACATATATAAAGATTGGGTTTTTTGTCGCATGCGGAGTTACTGTGGTACAGTAACTCCGGATTTTATGTGGCCAGTTTGTTGAATTTTTGGTGTGGCATGATTTTTGGGTCTAGATTTTTTATAGCAGTTTATGTATAATATTTCAATAGTATTCCCAATTTTTATGATATTTTTTATATAGTGTTCTCAATTTCGTAAAAAAAAATTATATGTGCGATGTTCGCTCTATAGTTATCAATCTTGACCACACGGTTTTATTAAGTGTTTTGAATTTAATAACATATTCGTATAGGAATTACTCGCGCAACGCGCGAAATAAGGGCTAGTACATTGTTAAACTTGAATTTATACTTGCCAAACAAACATAGTATAATATTTGACATGAAGTATTTTTGCTACTCTTTATCCAAACACATTAAAAAAGTACGGTCTAACTATTCAAGTGGGGCTAAGTGACAGGATGACTGAGCTTACTGAGTTGGTCGGACAAAAACTAAAATTTGCGAATCACGAATCCTTTTGAACCTTGACTCTTGACCAACATGTTCAACGGTCAGGGACTCAGGCGACTTAATTACCGAAAAATAATAATGCGACAATTCCAAAAAAAAAAAAAAAAGGGAAATTTCGAAATGAAAGATAAAACATCGGTGGTAAAACTGAGATAACTGATTGCCACCTGGTTCCGAATTCTAATATTGACCATAGTATAGTTGGCTCTATCCACTTACGATATTCACAATTAATATTTTATTTGAAATTTTAATATCCGCGTTTGTTAAAATTTTAAATAAATTTTAATATCAACAGCACGTGATAATCGTGCGACTTCATACCGATCAATTTCATATCCTTAATCGATACCTTCCTTGAGATATTCGACGAATAACCGGTCGGAACTCTAATATCTTTCAAGCATTGCAACAAACTGAGTTTCTCTTTCTTTGTTAAAGTATAAACTGCATCGGGTAACCAATCTCATCTCTTATCAGTATCTTGCTGTGCAGCTAGTTCCAATCGAATTCCCAATTCAACCATGTCTTTTCTCACATTGGAATTGTCTACTTTTCCTTGAGCATTTAAAATCAAAGCAATCAAAGCTTCACATATGTTCTTAATAATGTGCATCGTATCTAAGCAATGCCTAACATCCAAATACGCCCAGTATTCAAGGTTCCAAAATATGGACTTTTTCTTCCAATTGTCATCTGGGATTTTATTGGCAAAAGGCTTGCCCAATTTGGTTTTAAGATCCTTCACCTCCTGATAGACCTGTCTTCCGTTTCTTGGTATCGGTTCCCGTTGTGTCTCCATCTTGCCATCAAATTTTGTTTTGTAATCAGCTCGGCGGTAGGGATGATGACGGCTAAGGAACCTGCGATGTCCCAAGTAAATAGTTTTCCTACAATTCGATAACCATCGAGAATTTGTTTTCTCCTCGCAGATAGGACATGCCTTTTCTCCTTTGTTTTTGTAACCTGACAAATTCCCGTAAGCGAAAAAATCATTAATCGTGCAAAAAATCATCGCACGTAGATTGAAATAATTTTTGGAATGAGCATCAAATACCTTCGCTCCCTCTTTCCACAACTTATCAAGGTCTTCTATTAATGGAGCCAAGTACACATCTATATCATTTTCCGGTTGTTTTGGACCAGAAATTAGCAAAGGCATCATCAGATATTTTCTTTTCATGCATAACCAGGAAGGAAGGTTGTAAATAACCAGCAAAACTAGTCATACGCTGCGATTGGTGCTCATGAGACCGTAAGGATTCATCCCATCTGTACATAGCCCCAATCTCAAATTCCTAGGTTCACTGCCGAAATCAGGAAAATAGTCGTCTATGTTTGTCCACTGAGGCGAGTCTGCGAGATGTCTGATCATTCTATCTTTCTTTCTGCCTTCCGCGTGCCACCTCAATAGTATAGCATCCTTTGAATTAGTGAAGAGACGCTCGAACCTTGGTATTATCGGCAGATACCACAATGTTTTCGTAGCTGGCCTCTTTTTACAACTATCTTCATCATCTTCCAAATCATCGTCCCTTAGTTTGTACCGTGATGCATTACACATGGGACATTTATGAAGATTCTCGTACTCATTACGAAACAATATGCAATCATTTGGACATGCATGAATCTTTTCCACTCCCAAATTCAAAGGACATAGTAATTTTTTTGCCTTATAACATGTATCCGGCAATGTATTTTCTGCTGGAAGCATTTCTTGCAAAAGACCGAGCAAAGATGTGAAACTTTTGTCGCTCCAATTATTCTTGGCTTTCAGGTTATACAATTTAAAAACAGTTTTTATTTTTGTGAATTTATCCTGATTGCAACCTGGATATAACGGTACATGAGAGTTTTCATCCAACTTTTCAAAAATATCAGGAATTTCATCAATAAAATCAGCTGGTATTTCATTCATCATTTCATCCAAATCAATGACGCACGAGCATGGATATTCTGTCTCATTATATTAATTGTTTTGCTCTCGGTTTTAGAGGAAAAGAAAATAAATATTGCACAGTAATGACGCCATAGGATTGGGGGAAGGGGAAGATATGCAGTAATTGCAGACATTTTTAACACCGGTTTTCCTTAAAAACCGGTGGTAAAGCTTAGCTAAAAAAAAACCGGTTTTGTTTTAACACCGGTTATTTAGTAAAAAATCGGTGTTAAAGAGTTCATTTTTAACACCGGTTTTTAAGAATAACCGGTGTTAAAACAAAACCGGTTTTTTCTTTTTCTTTTTTAAGCGAAGCTTTACCACCGGTTCATATTAAAAACCGGTGTTAAAGATACCGATGCTAAAGATCTCTGTATTTTTAATACCGGTTTTCTTGAAAACCGGTGTTGATGTGTCGGTGTTAAAAAAAATTTTATGGTGTAGTGTAAGTAGTCTATGATTGTCATCTTCACGCAACCCCTGACAAGTGGGGCCACATCAATAGCTAAGGTCTCACACATAGTAGTCTCAACAAAAAGCCGATCATTGTGGATTACACTAGCACCCCCAAGCGAATCGGTAATGTTCTTGTCAAAGTACCTGAGGGGTACCTTATTCCATCTTTTTCTATCAGGAGAGCAGACTAGCTAGTAGGAAGGTTTTCGAACAATAAGTAAGTATAACAGTACAACTGCAAGTATTTGGAGGCGACGTGATGCAAGCATTTACATCGAAGAAATCAGTGGAGTAGGGGAACGAAGGTATGTAGATTTTTGAAAATGAAATTATGCTAAGGAAGAAGCATTCCTTAGTTAGCTCATCAGCAACAAGTAGCCACTCCCCGTAGCAACCCAAGCATACCTTCCCTTGCAAAACGGGTAATATTCTTTCCTCCATGCTGTTGTTTAAAGGATCAATGAAGGTGCAAGCTTGCTTCTTGTTCCCATGCAATTGGAAAAGCCATGGTCGACTTCCGAAGCCACGGGGCAGGGAATTCCTACTTTTCCGGTCAAGCATCTCCCTGGCCATTAGACTTAATTGCCTGAAATTAGTTTCATATTAGTTAATTACCAGTACCATTTTGGGTGATGAATTAGAAATAATAGCTGAATCTTATTAATAAATATAAAATAAAAATATATAGTTAATTTGGATTTACAATAACTCGGTCTAATAAAATTACTTCTTCTCTTATTTCACCTCTGTTCACGTTTAAGACGCTGGCCCCCCAAGCCCCAGCTTATATTCTTCCCTCTTATTGAGCAGTATTAGTTGCGATGATGACATTTTGTTGTTTCATTCGGCCAGTATCTTAATTTATAACAGTTTATATCATTTACTTAGTATTGTATTTGTTATATTAAAACGAAAAATCAAAAGACTGATTTATAAGATGGCGTTGATAGATATAGACATATTATTATTTGAATAAATAAGAATTTGTTTTGAGTCACGCAATCATTTCCAAAGAAAATCCGTGATTCAAAAATGATTTCAACATTGTTCAAAGAAAGATTAGACTGAATATATATCAACGTGATTGCAATTTTTTTATAGCAACAATATGTGCGTGCTTGCGAAAGTAGTAATTTCCATTACTTCATGGAAGTTGACTTGTGCACTGCCATATATATAGTTAGTACCTTTTATGATTATTATTCAGAGTTCTGAGGAAATTTATAAGGAGATTATACAACGAGTTCATCATGTAATTAAATAATTAAGGAGATTCCGTACAAATTGGATGTAAATGAATATACTAAATTGCAAAATATTATACTCCGATAACATGAGTGACGATGTTGGAGAATTACATATTTTATTAGGCACTGATTAACAGCCTTAGGAGATCAGGGCAAAATGAGATTAGATAGATTGTGATTTTGAATAGAACGATGAAAGAAAAAAAAATCCAAAGTTAAAACTGTTATATTACAAGAATGTCTATATAGTTATAGACATTCTAATGATACACTATGATTTATATATCATGCTGCGCCAGTTTTTAATTAACATCAAGGTCCCGAATTGCTTATTTTCTATTAGGGAAAATATATTATATTTCTTGTGAGTTGGTGATGTAATTAACTTGGGGTTCGAGATCAAATAGATGAAATTAAATAATTTAAAGTATTATTGTCGCAAATTTTAAAGATAGGAGGCTTGCCTGTTCGAGAGAAAGAGGAAGGAGCTGAAGGAGATAGAAAGCGATCCAGGCGTGGCAATCACGTCGAAATAAGAACAAGTTCTACTTTGATTTGCACAGAAAATGCAATGGGCATTAGGTGGGGGATGAATGGACTGATTGGAATTTACAAAGGGCCGATGTATGGTTTCAGATTATATAAAGAAGTCAGTGGCGGTTCCAAATGAAGAGGATGATGGATGATTCAATTTACTAGTAAAAATAGAAAGGCGGTGCTACATGCAAGTTAATTGGAGACTAACCCAATTTAAATTGAAAGTAAAACGAAGCTCAACATACGGTACATCAGCTAACTATGGAAAGGGATGCTAAAAAAAATTGTGGTTGAGAGATAAATTAATTAAGGCAAGAATAGAGTTTTAAGGTAACCTAAAAAAGAGAAAAGAAAGGAAAGACAGGCAGGAGAAGAAAAAGCACATGGCAGCAGGCACAAAATGGTTAATCGAATTATGGAAATACCTCTGAGCTTAGCTATAAACATGAGAGATCAAAGGAACATACGGTGACATCAGCTAATTAAGGAAAGGGATGCTAAAAAAAATATGGTTTCCAAAGAAACATACGGTGACATTAGCTAATTAAGGAAAGGGATGCTAAAAAAGAATATGGTGGAGAGATAAATTAATTAAGGCAAGAATGGAGTTTTAAGGTAACCTAAAAAACAGAAAAGGGAGGAAAGAAAGGCAGGAGAAGAAAAAGTACATTTCTTGCAATTCCTTTGTATTAAAATGGAGCCCATTATAAGACCAATTCTAAATAAAGCCCAATTTTATGCCCTATTTTAGAGTGTTACAAAGCCCATCCTGATTGGATTAGTCATCCGTTTTTATCATAAAATTGTGGAAACCGATGTTTCTAGAGGGTGTGACTATTAAACTCACCTATTTTTATCATGCAAATGCGATACTTTGTCTTTTGCTAGAATACATTGTTAAAATTATCTTTCCTAACCACTTTCTGACATTGTGTCCAGAAAAGGAGAAGAAATAAGGAAGCACCAAACAAATTCATCAATCCATAAATCCTCCTTTAAATTTAACGGAAGCAGCAAGGGTATCCCAGCCATTAAACTTGCATGTGAAAACAAAGATAAAGTTATCTCTGATTACAACACATGTGGCTGCAGGAGAACCAGATTGAATAAGATTTTTTTTTTTTTCTTTTCCTTTCTTTCCTGCTTATTTAGAATCAAAATACCCTGGACTACCCTGACTTCTTTTCAGTCAACAAAAGAATTTTGAGCAAAATAATTTTGGCTACAAAAATTTGCCTATAATCTTACCATGCAACCGTTGAGGCACCATCGGTTAATAAAAAAAAAAATGTGCCTGTATAATTGAGGAAAGTCTACTTTTTTGGCTTTTTGGTCCACTGAAATTATTTATAAAATTACTTCTAAATTATAAGAATTGTTTCAATAAAATTCTCCTTTATATTGTAAGTCAAACTTGAACTTCCTCTATATTACTCTCATCGTGTCAAATAGAAAGAAAAGAACACCTCATATCACTTTTTATAAAGTGCTATACTGATGTTTTCTACTACAATTATTGTCAATTTTCCTGGTTTTGAAGTACCAAATTGTTAATTTTTGAATGTTAGACCATTAAGAAATAACACTTTAAATCTCAAGAAGTCTTATTTTTCATCGTTTAGAAATAATATTTTTTTCACTCCAAATAACTAATTTTTATTTTATTCTTACACGTCCGATGGAGTTAATTACTTCCATATCCGTACTAATGAAATTTTTTATTATCTTTACTTATTATTTATCCCCATCTTATCGAACATACTTAAAATCAAATAATTGAATAAACGAATTTTATTGATGTCCTAAATAACTTTCATCGAGGGAAGACGGAAGGTTCGTTATCATACCTCTTGATATAATAAATAACATCTTGGAGCAAACAATATTATTTTTTTTTAGCAAGTAACAGTTTCTTGTTTTTACAGAAAGAACGATGCACATGCCCCCTCGCTATATTCGTGGGATTTTTAAATCTCTCTCCCAGTAATGTGTGTAAATAATTGTTTTGGTGAAATAATTAAGGAGTTTATCTACATCACATTTTACGGCGATGATTATCAATGTGCATGTCGACGTGATTTTTCTGGTACATACATATATATGCAATAAATACACGTATCGTGCATGCTAGTATAATAGTATCACATGAGATCTTATTGTAACTTGTAAGAGCAACATTGGGTGCATAAACAGTAAACATTTTAATTAATATTAAAGTTTGTTGTCTGATAATTAGATGAAAGATAGTAATAGCCATGAAATTTACAGTACTTTTTTTTTTTATATGACATGTATTCTTTGAACATAACTTCATTATGTTGTTTCAACTAATGAGATACCCAAACAATGCTAAATAATGAATTTATGAATATAAAATAAGATAAAACATATAAGACAGAAAACCTATGTCAAAGTGCAAAAATTAATTATACAATTATTCTTTCCTCGAAGCAAAAATTACACCATTAGAACCACACAATTGGCTACACGTAGAAGTGCCATGAATGGTCAAACTTATTATAAAATTGGGGAAATAAGGATGGACGTCACGAGTGACGCACCATACAAACATGCCAATTTTCTAATATAAAATATTATTATGACAACTCCTTTGCAATTATCATGCAACTTTACACCAACCCATGCATTCCGATTATAGAATCACATAAAGAAATATTATCCAAGATTTGGGCTCTGCTAACCAGAGACAGGTGTCTACATGAAGAAATTCATTTTAAAACAAAGGGGATCGAATGCCCAATAGGACTTCATTTATGATTTCGAGTTGCTTAAAATACAATCTCTCCTCCTCAAAGTCAATTACATAATTATTTTTCTTCTTTCTTCCATAAAGAGAATTGTCAAAGCACGATCCAACATGTAAACAAGTAATAAAAGAAATAATGCAGCTTATTCAGAAATTTTGTTAGACCAGTTAACATGATAAAAACTAGATATATTCTAATGGAAGTTTTGGAAAATATTTTCAATATCAAAATTATGGAATATGCTACGGTACTTTGCAAAAATTATCCAACATGTTTACTTCGGATTCGTTTCTCAAATTTTGAATCTCAAGAGGTTGATCCAAATTGTTTAATTTATTTTTATTTTCCAATTGAAATCTTGTTGCAAAGTAAATATTACATTTTTCCGAATTTTATTTTACTATTCTTGGAATTTTAGGAAACTCTTTGATCCAATTAGTTATGGACTTTTCAATAATTAATAATGATTTTCAAAATTTTAAAAAATAGTTAGAAATCTAATAAATATAAATTTTATTGTTTAAAAATGTAATAAATATTTAAAAACACTAAAAAACTATAAAATTTTGTTCGTAGTGAGATCTCAATATGGAGAAATTAAAAATTTAAAATGGTTTGTATCAGTCATTTTGAAGCTCCAATTTCGAGAAATGGGAATGAAGTAAGTATTTTCATCTGACTTTGTAAATCATCGTATCTTATCCCCAAACTTATAGTACAACTTTATATAAAGTACAAGTATCAATATATAGCGGGCAATTTGATACAATCAAAATCTTAACAATTAATTAAAACTATTGTGGATCGTGCCAAATCGTTATTGTCAAAGTCCAAAATATTTCAAATTTAATGTAAAGATTGATATCTCTTATTGGAATATAAAAACTCTTTCTTTTTAATCTGTTCTTTACAACTATCATTTGATTTTGTCCATCTCCCAGCTTCAATTTAAGGAACATAAGTATAGAATATATAATTATGTAGGCATCTTCGAATCTGTATTATAAGCAGATAATTATATTAATTAAATAAAATAAGGAGTATCAGCATAAGTATATTCCGATCAAAATATGTTGCAAATTTGGTAGTTAATTTTTTTTGCAATTTTTGTCGTTAAATCTTTCAAACAAATATACATCGACCGAAATTACAACATTCCCTTATAATTAGGTTGATTTCATTTTCACTAAATCCGACTGTCAACCGACCATATATGGGCCCCATGTTGTTGCTATTAACCTAACCTTTCTGTTGTGGGTACCCACTTAATTTGAGTTAATTTATAATAACACAGTTGTTTAATAGAGCATAGAAATTTTTTTAGTCAAGTAACATTCCCAAGCTTATGCAATCAGCAATAATTCATCCCAAGCTGTACGTTTTCCGGCTCGTGGGACCCACTCTGAAAAGTTCTTATTTGGATCATCCGTACTACGCAGCGAATCAACTGGAGGTATCCGTTTGTGGTGACTGGCGACCCGGTATGAGAAATTAGCTATTTTCTCATAGGTGCATTTTTATGAGAAAGAATTAGAAAAGGAAAAAAAGAGAGAGAGAGAGACCCCTGCAATCCATAATAAAAACTTAATTTAATTTTAAATTATTTAATATGTAATTGAGATTATTAAATTTAATTTAAGTTCTGAATTATACTTTATACATATGATAATTAAAATTGAACGACCATCTTGGCAACTATTTTTTTTTTCTAATAAGGGGAGACGATGCCACTAAGATAAATTTTGTTGGGATTATAGTGGTGCTAAATATCAAATCTTAGATATATATAAAAAAAAAAAAAACAAAGGAGGCCATGCCATGCGGATCTCGTGTTGTCGAATTAAAAGCGAAAAGTGGACTAGGACCAGCATATCTCGCATTATTTCTTTTTTGGGTATATTCGTAATTTTAACAATAAGAATGATTTGTCGAAATAGTCTTAAGAGCTCTACTTGAAGTACATTATTAGAGTTGAAATGGAATTACTCCAATAGGTATCTAGGGTTTAAGTAAGCCTCACGTTACAAGGT
The DNA here is from genome assembly GCA_027725995.1 of Rhynchospora tenuis. Lineage (NCBI taxonomy): Eukaryota > Viridiplantae > Streptophyta > Magnoliopsida > Poales > Cyperaceae > Rhynchospora > Rhynchospora tenuis. The sequence goes on from CM050889.1 coordinate 83,650,055, forward strand.
TTGGTCAAACCTACACGTGACTCATGTCTAACGACTGACCCAACTGCAACAAAGATTAAAAGTTAAAACTAACTAGGTTGCAAGTTTTAAATATAAAATAGCATAACAAATTATTTTGAGAGAAAAGGTTTGTACGATAATAGTTACAGATACTTTAATTGTACACACAGTTAGAAATAATATAATTTTGCTATCGTGTAGTTACTAAAAAATGCTCTTCATCTCAGATATCACCAGCAGATCAAACAAAGTTACAGCGGACTTTGCGTACGACAGTACAACGCAGTGACAAGTGATGACAATTCTTTTTACATCATAAAATCCTAAATCCCGTGTAAATTGCATGATGGCACATCATCTAATTTGTAGACAGCGGTGCGTGGAGCTGTTGGATCTCCTCATGAGTCATGAATCTCAGTTCTCACAATTTCTTGTTGTATAAGCGCTGCTCCTCTGTCACCAATTCACTATGATGCAACTATGCAAGTGTGCTGGCTGCTAGGCATATACCCTGTCTCGAGTCCGACGTGCGCCATTTGTGGACACATTGTGGGCGCTTCCATGCAAATACCTCCGAGTAACAACTTACCCGTTTCCGTTTTTTTGTGTAATACAAACGCTTTCCTTTTTATGCATATAATTTGCTGTTATGACATTTCGTCGTCGGTTTATTGACAGTCGCTGTCAATATTTTCTAAAAAAAAGACATTTCGTCGTCGGAAAATTTTAAAAAAGAGAGCTTGAGATGTCAAATGTCATTCAACAAATTGTAGCTCAATTTGTGCAGTTCGGTCTTGTTAAGTTGTTTTAGTGCTCGACCAATCACAAAACCTTTTACCCAAGTAAAGGGTTTTGAAAAATGGCTAATCAACAATTCATACATGCCTTGTTTTAGATAAAATTAAGTCGAATGCCGTTATTTTATAAAACGCAATGTTGAGAATATATTGCGTATTAGTTTAAACCACATCGTCAAGTATATACAAGTTGGATCAATAAGGCGATAAAAAAAAAATCAAACAATTGAAAATGATTTGGCACTGGGCAGTTAACTAATGAAATTTATCAATACATAGAGTCTATCATGTTCAATATCTAAAATAAATTATAATTTTGTGCGATATATAGTTAAAATTTCTGCGTATCTTTAATATTGCATTTTTTTATGTGGACTGATATTTTTTCTCAATTTAAAAATTACTTTATCGACACATATTTCTATTCCCGTGGAAAAAACCCAAAAAAATAAAAATGATCTTGTTTCTCAAATCCTATCATCCCTCTAAATTCTAATACAAGCCTTTACGCAAAGTGCATCTGTCCGAAATTTTTATAGCGATTAAAATTTAAAAGAAAATTTACAAGTCTCTTACCGTAATAAAACTTAGCCAGCGGCAGTGGAACTACAAATGTTCATTGGATTCTGATTAACAAACAATCTTATATTATTTATGCTCAGTTTATTTATTTTCTTTGCTACTATCACTCTACTAAATATGGAAGCAACCTTTTTGGGTTTGTTAGACTCACGCCAAAATCGTGGCAAGCTAAGTAAATTACAAATTTACAATTATAAAATCTTAATTGTGATAAAAATGGCAACTCATTTTAGAAAAGCTCATTTATATTTTATATCCTGGTTTTTTAATGGCAAGTTAAGTAAGTTACAATTAAAAAAATCTCACTTACGAAAAAAGTGCAATTCCATTTTTAGAAAATCTCACTCACCTTGAATTTTAGAAAATCGAGGTATTGAATTTGTTTATCTAGAACAGAGTGACCTTTTGACCATAGTGAACATACAATATATCAAATTGCATAAATTTTATAAGCTGAAAAATACATTTATTAATATATTTTAAAAGTACATAAATTAATTTAAATAATTAAAAAAAATTAATTTAAAATAATACAAAGAAAATTAATAAAATAAATAAGGACAATACCTTCTAATAATGTAATACGCAGAATCACATTCACTATACACTATACAGTATACATAAAAAGGTGCGCTCACCTTTAAAGTTTAAACCCCTCAACTCTATCCAACTTAACTGCACGTGGGTCCCACACCCCACTCGCCCAATTAAAAAACTCCTTTTATAATAAAATAATACACAACTATAGGAGCCGATCCATAAAGTCTCCAGTGCCAAGTTCCAAACCCACACTCCTATAAAACCGCCAGTTCCACAATACGGCCTTTTCCCTCCTCTCTCTCTCTCTCTCTCTCTCTCTCTCTCTCTTCTCTTACAACTTGTTACATACTTCCAACTAGCAATGGAAACCTTCACGTGCACCTCTCCGTCGCCAGACATCGCCGGAGTGGAGCGGCGCCGCTGCGACTACTGCTCCTCGTCCGTGGCCGTGCTCCACTGCTGCGCCGACTCCGCTCTCCTCTGCCTCCCCTGCGACCGCCTCGTCCACTCCGCCAACGCTCTCTCCCGTCGTCACTCCCGCTCTCCTCTCTGCACCTCTTGCTTCTCTCGCCCCGCCTCGTCTCGCCACGTGTCGTCTTCTCCTCACTCTGCCTCTTCGCATCAGTTTCTTTGCTCTGAGTGTGAGGTGGCGTCGGACCCAACTCCAGTGAAGTTCCAAATCGAGTCTTTCTCCGGCTGTCCCTCTTCGTTTGAGCTAGCAAGGTCGTGGGGTATCGATATTAGCTCGTCGGATCCGGGTTTGGAAGCGGATCCGGACCCGTTATGGTCTGAGATGGACTATTCTTCGTTCCTGAACGTTGATCCGATGCTAAGAGATCTCTACGTGCCGTCGGATCCGCCACCGATGGATCCCTTCAATAAGAGGAGAATGGAGAAGAGCTTGGAGATGAAGGATGATTTGGTGAGTCAATTAATGGAGATGGGGAAGAGGGAAGACGATAATAACACTAGCAAGGCGCTTGGGCCGGACACGCCGTGTCAGAGTGGAGGTGGAGGGAAGGTCGGAGCGCAAGAAGATGACACGTGGCAGGTTGATTATGCATCGCTTCTTAAGAGTGGGCCCCAGTTGGAAGTGGGAGAAGATGAGGAGGGAGGAGATGGGTTCGTGTGGAATTCGACCATTACTAGGGATACAGCTACAGAATTTGGGGCAACTCAGGTATTGAATTGTGATTAGTTCTTTTTTAGTAAGTTGTTTTGATTGTTAAGTTTTTAATCATTGGCTTGCTAATTTTGTCGTCCAAGAACCCTTTGGCTAGATAAAGCGCTGTTACAACTTTTCAGTATGTATAATTTGAAGTTTGTCTCTTTCCCCAATTTAGAATTTTCGGCTTGGTATTGCTTAGTCAAATTAAATAATTTGATTTTGGAAAACTGGAAGAGTTTGGTCTTAGTTCCCAAACTGGTTTCCATAAATAATTTGATTTTTCAACCGTTGGATTGCTATAGTCCTTTATAGTCAGATTAATTTGAATTCTCAGCATTTGGTAGAAAGCAACACTTGAAGCACCTATTAGGCTATTACATCCAATGGTACATAATTTAATTATAATAAGCAGCATATTTGTGATGATAAAACAAGCAAATTTATAAGGGTAGCCAACTTTGAAAAAATTTTGGGGCATCCTTGTAATCACATAGTTTTAGAAGTCACTGACACCAATATCTTCACCATTGTATTATTGGTATCATCTTTAAGCCATCGCTTCAGTTGTCTAAAAAAAAATTTATGTTTTCATATATTTTATAAGGATTTTTTTTTCATTTTTTCTTTTGTTAAGTTAACAAAATGTCAACTTCAGACAGTACTTTCTGGACCAAAAAGGTCATGTCAAATCGCCCTTGCTTATCCAAAAGGCTCACAGACGCTTTCTCCCTTTTATCTTTCACTTTCAGTTTTAATGCAATCAGCCCCCACAACAAAGATTTGGAAATCAAGTTGGAGTTAAATCAGCTATTAATCATACTTTTAATGGAAATCCACTTTAATTTATAAATCAAAACTCTAAACCAACCTTATCAATTGTAATCGGATTTGGTACATTGATTTCCTTATAATTTGTATTTTTATATTCATCTGTACATCACAATCAAGCAGTTGTAAATGTGCTTAGTTAGTGTATCTCTTTCGTGCCTTCTCATTATAGCATACTTTAATTTAAATATTTGTTGTGTTACATTCATATTATCTTTTTTTGGTCATATTAGGTAAAGTGCATGTAAGAGAAGTCAATTAAGAAACTTATAAGCAAGCAAGAAAGCATCATAATAATAAAATATTATACTGAAAAGAAACAAATAAGCAACAACAGAAGCTTGTAGCACAAAAATGAAGCAAGCGGACTTGTTTGGCCATCTTTCAGCTTTTTTGTGTGTTTTTATGGGCTTGTTTGATCATTCGTTCTTTATTTGCAAAACTCTTGTTTAGTATAATTTGGGTTAAATGAAGTACTGCATTGCTGAGTGTATATGATCTTTTGTTGGTAAAATTGGGCAGATTTGGGACTTCAACCTTGGAAAATCCAGGGATCACAAGGAGCAGAATCTACTGGAAATAGGATACACCACAAATAATGGAGGTTTTACTATCAAGAGTTATAATGAAATTCTTAAGGAAAACTGCTTTGCAGCTGCGATAAGCGACTCTGGTAATATATATGAAACAGTGGGCCCTGTGGGAAATGATGATGTTCTTTCTTCCAACACCAGACACTTGCCAGCACGCAGTGTAAGACACCTTGCATTGTTTTCCTTTTTGAAGGTCTTTTATTCTTTTTTTTTTTTTTTATCTTGGAAAATAGTTTCCTCTATATATAGCATTAATGGAAGATAATTTAGATGTGCCTTAAGGGCTATGTTCGGGAGTTGGATAATATAGGGGTATAAGGGATTATCCCTCTTGTGTTAAGAGTTATCCCCAAGAAGATTTCAGTAGTACTTCACTGGCATTAACCTCATTTGTGCAATTCGCTGCAAAAAGCAATGCAGAAACATTCAGGGAAGGTTTTATTGAAAAACTGAAGTTGTTTTTTTATTTTATTTTATTTTATTGAACAGATTCTAGATGAGATTATATAATCCAAAATTCCTTTCATACATCTGTTGTACCACCAAACTGCCACACCAGATGCAAATTGCACTCACTTGCACATGGCTACCGTGTCCAATTGCAATGTGTATACTTTGTAAATTGTCTACGATAAGGGTTATAATTGGGCTGTTCCTATCAATGTGAATAGATTTTTCTAACATATGCCATGAACAATTAATGGTTGATTAAAATTAGTTAGCTTTGGTTGGTAGCTAATGGCACAGTGCATTAGCTATAGGTTCTTTTATTTTATTTTATTCTTTGTTTTGATTTGTTTTTTTAATGGTGTTCCACAAGAATAAACAGAAGCAGGGCCCGACTGTTTCTGCTATTTTGACAAATGTTTCTAATGAAAAGCCATCTTAAATGACAAATGTTTCCCTTTTTCCAGTTGAGCACTACAAAAGCAGTCACCGGCAAAAGGAAGAACAACTCGAGCCACCCAGCAGTTGACGGGCCTACCACAATAGAGACTCGAATCCCAGGGGTAATTAGCCAATTTGGATCTTTAATTGATCCAGTTGTTAAGCAAATCTCCTTTGTGGAACATCAAAACCTAGTCAGGGAAGAGACAGTTAAGCAGTTTGCTAAGCTGGATAGCGAGTCGACTGCCCAAAACAGAGGCAATGCAATGCAGCATTACCGGGAGAAGAGAAAGACCCGAAGGTAAGGGATACTTGACAATCTTAAAACATAACGAACTTTGAAATCCAACATTTAGATATGATCTTTACTATATGTTTGCCATGTGAGTAAAAAATGGACTTTGATGCAAATTTTACCATTCATTGAAGGACATGAAATTTACAGCAGTCCAAATTTAATGGTCTTTAATGGTATACCGAATGACATTTGAATTGCATGAAATTTGATACACAAGTAATTTATAGGGCAATAACATGCTTACAAGTTTTTTTTTTCCTCCACAATTTTTAGCATTTTCACTCAAATTGAAGAAGTATTGTGAAGATTGTCAAGCTAACTTATTGCTAATGAATCTACCCCTTCATGTCTTTATTACTATTTATTACCACCATCGCCATCAATAACATCATTATTTGCTGAGTAGATAATTTATTTTATTCTTATTGAACAATGTGGGACAAGGATGTAGCTTTGGATTTTGGTACCTAACCGGCTGGGTTATCAAGTTAAAACTTATATCCATGTGAAATCTGTGAAATTACCAATATGTAAACTTCTTCTAAAGATTATTTTACTTTATAGGTATGAGAAACATATCCGGTATGAGTCAAGAAAACTGAGGGCTGACACAAGAAAGAGATTCAAGGGTCGGTTTGTAAAATCCACCGATTTTGCTGGTGCAGAAAATGCAGGCTAAGACAAAGCGGACTTAAGATGAAGAGTCTAGCTGAAAAACTTTGGCTTGTGAATATCATCCTTGTTTTGAAAAATGAGAGTAGTATTAGCTTTTAGTGCCTCGTTTGTTTGTTGGTTTATTGGTTAAGTTCTCTATATTCTATGTATATTTTTCCTTTGCCATGCAATCCTGATTTCTTTTTTGGTAGCTGTTTTTACTGGAATTGCTTGCGCAATGATTTGTTTTTTGCGATAATCCAATATAATTTGTTTAATATTATTTTGGTATCTCGGCCAGGCAGTTTTGTTTTGTAATGATCCGATATAGTTATATTTCTGTTTGCCTTCTGTCTTTGGGACTATTGCATTTGCATCATTGCATGTGCATGTGTCACACCATCCACATAAATCTGAGAACGCATGGTTTGTGTTGCCTTTAAATTTGGAGACGTCAGTCGAGAGCTGCCACATGACAGTCATTTACATAGCGTCTGTATTATGTAGAATCGAACACCCGTTTAAGATTGGATGGTTCAGATCAAACTTTATGAATGGCTGTTTTCACCTGTAACCTGTGCATTCGATTTTTAAACCGACAACCATCATGTTAATATATGAACAGCTTATAGATCTTAAAAGTAGATCAATCCGGGTGATTGCGAAGGTAGGCCCAATTATTCGCAATAGCAAAATCAAGCCATTGTGATGCTTGATGTAAATGTTGTTTTTCAATAGAAGCTTTGTTAGCAACCGTGCGAAGACTGTTACAATGATACGTGAAAGCTGCTTTACTTGCAAGACGGGGAGCGTGCATTGATTATTATTTGGGCCAACATATAGTTTTTCTTTCTTTTTTTGGAAGTTCCCTCTAGCTTGCTATCAATCAGCTTCCGTCAAAGTCACCAATTTTAGAGAGGGGCTTGAGCAACAGAAAAGAGGAAGCACGAGTTATGAAAAACTGTCACCCTACCCTCCTCCAGGTCTCTCTCTCTGTCTCTCTGTGCTTGATGAAAACTTCACTTCTCTATTATTTTTTAATAGAGATTTTAACGTGCCTTTAGCATACCAGGATGATCATGGCATCCGTGACTCGTCATTTCTTCTTTGAAGTTCTAAAAGTTGCGAGATAAATTCTCATAAACATGATGAGTCTGCATTGTTTTTTTTAAGGATGATGCAACTAAATCGAGCTTCTTTGAAACCCAAATATGTAAAGAAAAAGAACAATAAAACAGATATCCAATCGAATCGCTACATTTCAATGGATTTAGGAATGTTCTATTCTGTCAAAATTCAGGATTTTTTTTATATCTGGCGTTCAGGTATTAGGGGAGTTAAAGTGGTGGGTGGAGGTCGAAATTTGTGAACGAAAAAAAATGTAAGTCAAATTATTTCTGATCAGTACAAGGTTTGAACTTGTCCAAGCTGTATACTTTAACAACCTGCATGTAAGTTTTTATTTAAAAAAAAAATGTCAAATCTCATTTATTTAGAAAAGACCAAAATCCTGAATTGTTATGCACCAGTCATACTACTGCTGTTCCAATGAGGATATTACTGCACTTTGTGGTTAAATTTCAGCACACTATTGAAATTGCAATCTTTGGGATCAGTATGTGTCCAAGTGTTATTCCTATTAAAAAGAAATTGTGTTTGCATTCTAGTTCATTTTGTGTTCCAGTAAAGTTGAAGAAATTGTGTTTGACCCTGGTTTAAGATAGATTCAAAATCTTGCATTCTGAAATTTGTCTTTCTTGAAATGTAGACTTCTGTTATTTTCAGTAAAAATAAAATTGCCCCCAGTTACAAGGAGTAGGTTGCAGAGGTGAAGTTTGAGATGTCTTAAAAGTTTGAGATGCATACTGACAAAAGTTACTTTGGTTGTAGCCTGAAATTTTGAACAAAAAATCGAAATAAAATTGGAAAGAGAGGTCCTTTTGTCATTCTGATACTGTCAAGTGTTGAAGTACATACTAGCGGGAGGGAGAGGCTAACCTGTTATTTAGCTACTCAATTCGCAAGAAAAGGGAAATTTTATGAGAATCTAGAGATCTTCCAAGCGGGAGGGAGGCGAGAACGTAGGACGGAGGAGAGTTTGTCTGTCGCTCGATCTTTTGAAGGAGACGGAGGAGGCGAAGAGAAGGATTTTTTTTTATTATTATTTTCTCTATACGGGCAGCTGGAAAAATGTAGCGAGCATAGAGAGGTAAGAGGGTATTTGATTTTTCGTGTAGCCGACACGCCGCGACGCGGTCTTGGACGCGGCCTTGGATTAAGCCGACACGCCGCACTGCGGCCTTGGACTAAGCCGACACCCGGGGACGCGGCCTTGGGCTAAGCCGACACCCCGGAACGCGGCCTTGGGCTAGGCCGACACCCCGCACTGCGGCCTTGGGCTAAGCCGACACCCCGGAACGCGGCCTTGGGCTAAGCCGACACCCGGGAACGCGGCCTTGGGCTAAGCCGACATCCCGCACTGCGGCCTTGGGCTAAGCCGACATCCCGCACTGCGGCCTTGGGCTAAGCCGACACCCCGCACTGCGGCCTTGGACTAAGCCGACACCCCGGAACGCGGCCTTGGGCTAAGCCGACACCCGGGAACGCGGCCTTGGGCTAAGCCGACATCCCGCACTGCGGCCTTGGGCTAAGCCGACATCCCGCACTGCGGCCTTGGGCTAAGCCGACACCCCGCACTGCGGCCTTGGACTAAGCCGACACCCCGGAACGCGGCCTTGGACTAAGCCGACACCCGGGAACGCGGCCTTGGGCTAAGCCGACACCCCGCACTGCGGCCTTGGGCTAAGCCGACACCCCGGAACGCGGCCTTGGGCTAAGCCGACACCCCGGGACGCGGCCTTGGGCTAAGCCGACACCCAGCGACGCGGCCTTCCTACACCTTTCTTTTTTGTTTTTTTTTCCCATCGAGTTGCCTTTCCCCAACTTCGATTTCCAAAATTCTAGATGTTCTGCTGCTCGATTGAATTACAGAATTCGCAGAGATGGATCCAAGCGCGTCATTTCCTCTTCGTCAAATAGGGATCTGATGTTTGTAGGAAGTTTTCGTGTGGCCATGGTGGTACAAAAGTTGTAAAAACACACCAAACAAACTTTCCTCCGGTGTAAAACTAGCATTTTCCCTTCCCTTTTCAGAAATTCATGAAAGCATCCTCGCTCCCCCAACCTTAATAACTTACAGCAGCTCACTCCCCTTTGTTTAAGCAGTTTTTTTGCTCGTGAAAAAGGACCAAACAACTTCTTTTATCAACTTCCTCCTTTACTGTGAATTTCCATAATTTGTTGTTTTACATTGAGAATATGAAGTTTTTAGCATTTACCCGACTCCCTTTTTGTTTGATTTGATAATAATTGTATTACCAGGTTCGTAGTTCTACCTCTTCTTTTGTTTCTCAAAAGTCAAAATCATTTTAGTTGAATCCCAATTTCAGGAAATGTTGTAAGGACGTAGTCAGGACAAAAACATGTATGTTATCTATCAGAACAGCTTTCTCTTCAAGGACAAAGTCGTTCTTGATGTAGGTGGTACAGGTATCCTCTCTCTCTTTTGTGCAAAATCTGGAGCAAAGCATGTTTATGTCGTAAGCAAAATTTCCCTCAACACTTAACTCTTTTATTTTTTTTTTACTTATTTTCATGTTTTATCTAATTTTCTTGTCTCTTCCCTAGCAGATAGAATGCTCTCAAAGGAGTCAATGGTCTGTCAAACGGTATACCCTGTACTGGTACAATAATTTGGCCATCATGACTCAAAAAAATCTTTGCGCCAAGGATTGAATAAATGCATCCTTTTTTTTTATTTAGTAGAATAATATGCTACTAAGCAGGCTTAGAAAACAATGATAATGAAGGTTATTACCATCTTACAAGTACTCATGAGCTAGGCCACCGTACCACATTTATTGTTTATCACACAAAAAAAAATTAACCATTACAGGGATGTCTGGATGCTCCAACCTGACAAGAAGCAGCATTTGCAGCTGCAGCCATCAAAACTTCTTGCAGATATGATGATGAAATAATAAGAAAACACAATAGGAATAATAAGAAGATTGATTTAAGAGTTATGTTGGTAGTTTTCAGCTTTCAGAAAGGGTACGGGCATGATTGTATTTCTTTTGATATAGTGTGTTTTATTCTTTTCATATGATGCTTATTTGGTGGTTGTTTGGAATTTTCAAGTGAGTAACTGGGTAAATGTGGTACAGAATGGTACTAGTGACATTTTCATTTTTGAGATTTTCTAATGTTCACTATTGATATAAAAGCACTCATGTTTGAGGAATGAAATTAAATACAATGGTATGGGTTCTTAAAATGGTATTGGTTCTTAAAATGATATGTTTGAGCTTATTCCTAAAAGTTGCATATATATAAAAATAAGGAATGGATTGATCTAATTAGCTCTAACGGATTTGCATGTATTATATGGATAGATAAAAAATGACTAAGAACTCTCCAGGGGTATTTTCGGTACTAGTAATACATTCTGATAAGCATTCTTCAGATTGGACTTAAGTAAAATATTATACAGGCAATACTTTGCAGGTTGGGACATCTTTAAGTTTGATCCTATACCAGTACCATTACAAACCATTGCAGTAAAATATTATACAGGCAATACTTTGCAGTTAATTTTTTTCCTTGCTTCTTTATCAATCTATCTATGGAGAGTTTTATTGAGAGAAATAGAGTTTAATGGGAATTGTATTTGGAGTTTTGTCCTGGTAGGAGTTGTACAAAAAAAGAAAAGAAAAGCAGGATTAACTCGAAAATTGACTGACATGGAAACATTTTTGAAGAGTTCTAACGCTAAAATTATTTTGCTTCCTCGTGGGATCATTGCGCAGATGGAAATGCAATTAGTTTGTGTTTTATCTGATAACTAGCTGGATTCAAAACATTCTTCTCAAGTAAAATTATGAAATAGATATATCCAATTATGTTCCCTCGCTTACTTTGATCCTGTATATGGATATCTCATGTACTGTATAAAACGTATAAAGCCTTGTGGACTTGAAAAAAAAGGTTCGAGTCTCACTAGGGTTGTTGTACGTGCCTACAGGAGATCTAAAGAATAAATTAAAGTACTAACTTATATATTCTCCTATTAAGCAATTAAAACGATAGAGACACCATATGCCTGATTTTGCCTTAAATAAAAGGATTAAGACACCATAATGCTATCTATACAAAGCCATACTATCAAATATCGGAATATCAACAAATCGTGAGCGCTATCACATCAACTAACATACTAACATATATTCTCCTAGGCAATTAAGTAAAAATAATAATAATAATAAAGACGTCAGAACTCTATCTTTCTTAAGAAAAAAAAAAGAATGGTAGCTATACAAAGATCAAAACAGTCAAAGGGCATTCCTTCTGCAAAAAAAAAAAAATTTAAAAAAAAAGAAAAAAAATGCAAAGTACTTGTTAAGACTGCAGATTTGAAAGAAACCAACACTAGAGTTCAGCTGACAGTGTGTAGGTATTACACGACTGAGTAGGCTAAGACGATCCTGCTCCAAACCCTGACGACTCCCCATGCTCCCACACGTCTGCATGAGACAGCTGCTGAGTTATTGGTTGGAAGATAGGAGGCTCAGGCACAGATCTCCCGTAGTCTGAACCCAAGAGAGTGCTCCACCCCTGCTGATCTGCCAGGTTTTAGTTTGAAATTTTAGCTTTTCATACAATTTTGCAGGGATTTGTAAATCCTCTTCTATAATGTTTGAGGTTCATAAATGTCAATCCATTTGTAATTAGGCCCATTAGTGGCCCGTGAGAAAGAAATCAGCCTGGTGGGCCACATCAGAAACATGTACATGTAATCCAACTTCAAACGATCGTCTCTGAGACTCTGACATTTATTGGTCACCGAACCGAATTGTCAAACTAATATATAATATATTTTTGTTTTTGTTTGCATAAACATAAATAAAACTGATTAAAATAGTTCCAATCTAATAAAATACTAAACCAAACTACTTAACTTTGATTTAATTAAATTGAGCCAGTATAAAAAAAAAATTCACTTTACAATATGCATCTTTATATGAAATTCATAAGGCGAAATCTGAAATTTCACAACTTTACGATCCGGATCAAATAAACCCAGCAACGAATTATTATGTTCAAAATGACTTTTTTTCGGTTAAAATCAAATTCACCGAATGATATGGACATGGAACAACATAATATTTTGTAGTTGTGATTTAATCGGAGAGCCTCATTTCCTAAATTTGTTTACTCGAATATCGTTGACTTAAAACAGTTTATTAAAAATTAATTCTCTAAACAAAGTTTGAGGCGTTGACTGAAAAATAAAATAAAGTAAACCATGGGCCTTATCTCGAACTACCATGACATCTTATCTTAATCCAAACCGTTCAAAGACTTCAAACCATAATCATTAATGAAAAAGAAGGCAGTGCATAATATTCATGATGTGGGTCCCACATGTAGGTTAGCATTTCCGTTGAAATGAAGAAATTTCTACCTTAATTTGGCGTCATCTTAAAATACTTAGGCTGCGTTTGGATGGGTGAGAATAAGAGTTTAATCCGGAGTAAATAGCTATTCCCGATTAATGGACAATCCAAACAAGTTAAGATTAAGGGTTACTCCAAATTGAAGACAGATTAACTAATCTGACAAATTGTTAGAATAAGAGAGTGAGATTAAAAATGAATGAATTGAGATTATCCATTGTCCAAAGAAAATAAACTATTTAAAATTTATTATATTTTAAGAAATTTCAAATTTTAGTTTTCAAATTTTGAAATTTCGAAATTTGAATTTTCAAAATTTGAAATTTCGGAATTTAAATTTTCAAAATTTCAAATTTCGAAATTTCAAAATCTAAAATTTCGAAATTTGAAATTTCGAAATTTAAATTTTCGAAATTTGAATTTTCGAAATTTGAAAATTTTCAAAATTTGAAATTTCGAAATTTGAATTTTCAAAATTTCGAAATTTGAATTTTCAAATTTTAAATTTCGAAATTTGCATTTTCAATATTTAAAATTCGAAATTTGAATTTTCAAAATTTAAATTCAAAGTTCGAATTTTTTTTTAAATTTTAAATTCGAAATTTTAAATATTAACAAAATCAGCCATCATTAAGATAAAAAGCTCCTTATTTAGTCCTAGCATCATCCAAACAAAAAGTTTTATTCTAAGAGTAGGCTTATTCTTAAGAATTCTGGATTAAAAATTTTACTCCTGATTAACTAATCCTACTCTTATTCTCATATGATCCAAACAGAGCCTTAACTATTAAGTTTACTTAAAAGCAGCAACGTTCTATGCACCGATGCTTTCCCATGTTTTAGGTGGGACCCACATGTCAGTTACCCAATATTGAAGAACGGGTCTAACTATCAATTGCCTAATCTGTACTAATAAAAATATCTAAAATATGTTCCGTCAAAGTCACCACCATTTTTAAAAGGGGGAAGAAATTGGGATTTGGAGCTAGTCGAAGTCGAAGTCGAAGTCGATCCAAGTGGAAAAGAAGAAAGAAGCATGAGTTACGACAAAGTGCCTCCTTACCCTCCTCCTCCAGGTCTCTCTCTCTCTCTCTCTCTGCTTGATCAGAGCTTTGTTTTTCTGTTATTTCATTTTAAGAAATTCTATAATGCCTTGAATTTCATCTATTTTCCTAGTTTAAAAGGGTTTCTACGCATTTCAAAGGGTTGTTCTTTCTGTTGTAGCTTTAGAAATTGCGAGTTGAGTTCATATGAAATATGATGGGTTTGCGTTTATTTTATGATGAATTAATTGAATCGAGCTTCTTGCGGATCCAAAAATGGAAATAATAAGGGAAAAGAAAACAGAGATTTAATTTAATCAAATCGCTATAATTCAACGGATTTGGGACTGGTCTGACAAAATTCTGTAGTTTTTGAGATCTGGTGTTAAGTGTTTTGTGGGGATTAGAAAGGGATGCAAATCAGAATGATTAGTACAAGATTAGTGAGAAAAATCAGTGCAGGTCAAATTATTTGTGATTAGTACAAGATCGAATCTAAAATCGTAAATTGGTCCTAGCTGCCTATGAATTTTCAAATAATTTCAAATCTCATCTATCAAAAATGATGAAAAATGAGCAATATCATGAAGTGTAAGCTTATTGTTGTCCATTCTGTACCAGTAAATTATTGATTTACACCTCATCACAGTACCGCCATTCATATGGGGCATGCTTACTGGTATACTATGTTGATATTACTATATTTTATGGCCAAACTGTTGAAATTGCAATGGATCAATCTTGCTATAGTGGTTTTTGGGTTTTAATAACTCATCTAATGAACTTCAGCAAGGTTGCATAATTTTGGTTAGGAAAATTAAGAGAAAAGGTTGCAAAATCAGATAACTAATTGATCACTATTTTATTATTTTTCTGGCAACTATATCTGCAATCTATCGCAAAATAATGTATAACACCAAATAGTATCAGAAAAGGCTATACTGTGAAAAAGTGCCCCCATAATCAAAATTTTGTATATTGGGTAAAAGAGCTATGTGGGGGACTGGGGGGTGGATTCTGAAACACCTATCTCTTATAACTTTTCTTTTCAATTAGGATTGTCATTTGAATCATAACTCTAACCCTCCCCATCATTATTTAGCATAACTATTACTTTGGTTCCTGTTTTTCAATGTTTAGTTTTGTTAATATTAACTTATTATTGTTATCATCATCATTATTAACGCATTTTTTAGTTTTCTCCTCAATGTTAATTTTGAGGTTCTCATCTTTTAAAGCTCTTTCTACACTGTAGGGTATGCACAACCCTATCCGCCGCCACCATATGGAGCACCACCACCACCTTATCATGAGCACAATCCCCCACATCACCACCACCACCACCATCATCCGCCACCACAATATGCTCCTCCACCTCCACCGCATGGATATCAGGGGTATTTTAACGAAGATTCTTACCCACCGCCGCCACCCCACCACCATCACCACCATCATGAAGAGGCCTCTTGTTTCTCTTTTCTAAGAGGATGGTATTTACATATTTATCTCTTTCCCTCTCTCTTTCTCTTTGCCTAGCTCGTGTGCTTAACTATTCCAAAAATTAAGAACCCAGTATATGGGTCTTGTACTACTTCGCTTTTATGCATCTCCAACCCTATCAATAAGGTCCAGTGCTGATATGTGTTGACTGAGATAGGTCCTGTCCTGGTAAGAATTGCAATGTTGTATTTTGTATCCATACAACACAGTAAATCTAAGGTCAGGTGATGGAAATTGGGCATTTTTATATGGGAACTTTTAATCAATATAAAAATACCCTCTATATATATAGCAAAAGCCCCCTATTTAGTCAGTTATTGGCTAATTGCAAAGTGGGTTCTATGTTACGGGAGAAACTGAAAGAAAGGTTCCTGTTGTTAGTCAGCCCTTAACACTGACAGGAACTAGATAGTAAGACTGATGATGAAATTATAGCAAACTCATATAGTTTAACAAATTCTTTTTGTCTGGAGATTTCTTAATGCACTAATTCAAAGTAATAATAGATGTATAAATCAAATTAAATCTTTTTAATGAAGCTGTAATAGTGGATGACGTATTAGTTAGACTGAATCAGATATACATTGTTCTTGTTCCCTTTATAATTGAATAGACATTCTCAATAGAGACTTAAAAATAGTAGGTATCTAATTTTTAATTGCTCTACAAGTTATGGTTGTTTTGCAACTTATCAATAATATTATACTCAGAGAAACTTAAGTTTTTATTCAGAATCTAATTGATTAGTGTGTGTTTGTATTTGTATTAATTTATATAATTATTTTTTTTTTTAATTTAGTCTGGCAGCTCTCTGTTGCTGCTGCATACTGGAGGAGTGCTGCTGCTGCTTCTAAATTATGTGGTCTGGTGTTCATAAAGTTTCGATCAATCTTTCCTTGTATTATTTATGTCATCTTTAAAATTGGAGGTTCTCGTTTATGCTTGGATTGTTCATATAATTTGAAATTAAACAATGGTGTACCTTTCATCGTTACTTGTTCGCATTATGTCGATGCGGATATACTTTTATTGTAATGCAAAAAGAAGAAAAAAAAAGAAAAAGAAAAGAAGTGTCAACATGAAATGAATAAGAAATTAGAAGTGAGGTCTTAGGATATTATTTCTTCATCTTGTGCTTTACAGCTCGTCAGATCTTGTTGTATTTACATCTGGCTTCTAGCGAAGGTACCACCAGAGCAGTTTCCCGTGCTTACACGTTCCTCAGATTCCATTTTATGTTTTGTTCCGATCTACTTTTGCTAGTTTAGAACGGTCTATAACTAGAATTATATAGTAGAGAGGTTCGTAAAATATTACAACGATGTCATTGTCAAATTTGAATTTCCAAGCCATGATTTTTCTGAGATGTTTTCGTTAACGTGAAATTTCATGTGTCTACTAGTCAAAAGAAAATATCATTTACACCTCCAAACTTGGAGAGATGCCAAATTTTCCTACTCAAAACCCAAAATTCGTATGGAAGATATCAATATGCTCCAGTTGATTGCACTAATTCGTTTCAACTACATAATTCAATATTTGTTGGGTTAAAATGTTAACACATAGGCCTGTCTAACGTTAGAAACGATCACGAAAGAGGGTACTTTCGTTAATCGTTTCGTTTACATAGCGAAACTAATATTTATTTCGTTGGTCGTTTCGTATTTACAACGCAACAGAAATAATTTTCGTTGATCGTTTCGCCTTAACTAGCGAAACAAACGGTTAACCGCGATCAAATGGACCATAAGTGAAAAATACATCAAACTTCATTAAAAAAATTGAGAAATTAAAGTAAAAAAATAGCACAATAACAAAACACATGTTTGATTAAAAAAAACATCAAAATAACTTCAAACTAATACCTAGTTTAACAGGGATTATTTCAATATGAATTATGGTGGTCTCAGTCTTTTAATTTGAAATCATTGGGGAGATATCAACAGACTAAATAATTTCGACTGACCCATCAAAATTACTAAGTCAGAGTCTCATCCCCTCTAAATGGTACTTGGTACCCTTCATCATTGACCCATCCATATTGAATTAATCCCCTTGTTAAACTAACAGACTCTCCTTAGTCCTATCAAATATGGGCACCAAAATAGAAAAAAAAAATTGTTCAATACTCTGTCTTACAACACTAGTTCAATCACAAAAAGTCACAACTACACAAAGTTCACAAATTAAATCATTGAACAATCTCATCAGTGGCATCAGCATCATCATTTTCATCACCAAGTTCACCACCACTTTCTACATTAATATCAAACAAAAGAGAAATTAGTAATTTAATTTAATTAAAATAGAAATTAATAATATTTAAATAAATACCAATCACTGCAGTCCTCAACCAATTCTGTGCACATACTAGAGCTTCGATGCTCTCATCATTTAAAGAGCTCCTAGTTGGGCTCAGTGTTCTACCAGCAGTACTGAAGGTTGACTCTGATGCCACAGTACTGATTGGTACAGCCAATACGTCCCTTGCTAACTTAGACAAAACAGGAAACTTAGGGGCTTTCAATTTCCACCATGACAGAATGTCAAAGTCATCATCCAAACTACAAGGATCAAGTGGTTCAGCTATATATTGATCAAGCTCAGACAATTGGGGATCAGCTTGCTTCTTATCATTCAAGAAATTTTTTAAACCAGCCCTTGTATCACTTTCTCCTTTTGATCCACTAGAACTGAAACCAATAACCAAGTTAATTAAATTTGAAATTAACACACAAATAACAAAATAAAAATAAATATAATATATGCTACAAGAGTACCTTGCATCTGTGCTTTTAGCACTTTGGCTCTGTGTCTGTGATGCTTTGTTGTTTGAGATTAAATACTCATTGAACAGATCATCAAAACAATTCTTCAAGTTGGTCATAAATGATTCCAACTCTTCAGGATGCATCATTTTGAAGTAGTACTCAACCACTGCTAGTTTACACCTAGGATCTAGACAACAAGCAATAGCCAAAAGAACACTTCCAATTTCCCAGTACTTGTTCCACTTGTGGAACATTTCTTTGCCCATCTTCACAATAAATGGATATGCACTACTATCCATTTTTTTAATATTCATATAAACCTCACAGTAATCAGGAAAATATAAATTCAAAGTAGGATATTTGGCCCCACTCAATCTTAAAGTTGCTTGATAAAACACTTTCAAATACCCATGTAGGGCCTTCACATGATCCCATTCCAAATCAGATGGACAAAAAGTGTAACTCTTATCTACCTCTGCATACCTGATGATAGCATCCTTCAACTGTAATGCCAAGTCAAGCATAATATAAGTGGAGTTCCACCTGGTCTGCACATCCCATGCTGGCTTCTTGTCAGGAGCATTTACCTGAAAACAAACATACCAAAAATAATTAGTGTACATAAAAAGAAATGAAACAAATAAATGTAAAATATATATAGCATAGACCTGAGAAGCAGCAAACTTGAACTTCTCCATTCTACTTTGTGAATGCCTAATATATTTCATGGTTTCCCTTATGGCATCTATCTTACCAGACATCACACTCAAACCATCTTGCACAATCAGATTCAAGATGTGACATCCACATCTTAGATGAAAGATCTGACCATCACAAGGTAGATTCTTTCTAAAATGACTCTTACTCAACAAGTCCCTGATAGCAGCATCATTAGCAGATGCATTATCCAAAACCAAGCTAAAAGTTTTTTTATCCAAGTTCCACAGAACTAACTTATCATAAATGGCCTCTGAAATGTGTTTGCCAGTGTGAGGAGAGGGCATTGGTGTAAAGGTGAGAAGTCTCTTCCTCAACTTCCAATCGTCATCGATATAATGACAAGTGAGAGCCATGAAACCCCTATCTTTACCCTTGCAAGTCCACAAATCACTAGTGAAACTTACCTTACAATCCATTCTACCAAATAATTCATACAATTTTAACTTCTCTTCCTCATAAACACCCATACAATCTGTCCTAAGTGTGGTCCTTGCAGGCATTTTAAATAAAGGCTGCAAATCAGTTGCAAACACTTTGAAGAAATGATGGGTTGCACTGTTAAAAGGGTACTCATGGCCAATTACCATATATGCCAAGTTTTTCCTACTCCTTTTCTGCTCAAATTCCCAAACTGAAGGCTTGGGCTGACCTGACAATTATTGAAAACATATAAAATATTAGTGCTAATTATTGAAAACATATAACATATAACTAATTATTGAAAAAATATACCTTCAGCACTATCAAGTGTAAGCAGTCTCTGCAAGGCATCAGGTTTCATTCTTTTTGATCGTGGCATTTCTTTACAACCACCCCTAGCATGATGCAACAGTGAGCTAGTGCTCCTAGAGTTGCCTTGCAAATATTCAATGCCACAATACTTACAAGTAGCTGTAAAAGAACCATCTTCATCTTTTTCTGTACTATGAAAATGCTCCCATACCATTGAAGTCTTTCTTTGTCTAGACTTCCTCTTTGTACTTTTTTGTGCTGAATCAGCAACAGGTTCATTAGGGGTACCAGTACCACCATCACCATCAGCCTCGATTTGGATCCTTTGAATTTCCTCTGGTGTTTCAAAATTCAATCCTGCTCCCATACTATACCAGAATACCAGTGAAATAACAGTGCAATACAGTGAAATAACATATTAGTAAATACCAGAATACCAGTTACCAGTGAAATAACAGTGCAATAACAGTGAAATAACATATTAGTAAATACCAGAATACCAGTTACCAGTGAAATAACAGTGCAATAACAGTGAAATAACATATTAGTAAATACCAGAATACCAGTTACCAGTGCAATAACAGTCAACTGACAATAACATGTTTGCAAAGGTGTGACATGTGAGACATCCACCCCTAGCATACCAGAATACCAGATTACCAGAGCAAAAACATTACCAGAGCACAAACATAACATGAATACACCCCTAGCATACCAGAATACCAGATTACTAGAGCAAAAACATTACCAGAGCACAAACATAACATGAATACATGATTGCCAGGAATGGATGTTTCACATGCCACACGGCAATAACAAGCACAAGCATTAAACAAATAGAGAAAAAATCATACTCATCATCAGATAGATCTGGTTCATCTTCCTGCACACTCTCTCTCTGCGAGTCAGCCATGTCAGCTTTAATAGGGTTCTTCCTCTTTCCTACAAAGAATGAACAAAAATTTAAAATTAAAACCCAAAAAGAAAAACTTAAACAAGTAAAAAAACAATTGAAAAAATTACAAGTTAAAACCTTTATGTCTCTCTTCACTTCTGTTCTTCTTTTTTCCTACAAAGAACAACAATAAGTAAAATTAAAATTACAAGTAAGAAAAAAAGATTATAAATTCTAAAAAAAATTTAAAATAAGACAGAAAATTAGAAATAAAAGCACCTCTCTCTTGCTCTTTCTCTTTTCCTTTCTTCCTTTCTGTACTGTTTCTTCGTCTTACTCTTATTTTTATATAGCCAAGGACCTTCATCATTGCTAGAAGCTGAACAGACCCTGATTGATCGACTACCCTGTCACCAGTCTCTCAAATACTAGCAATCATAACCTTTCTCAAGCCTTTTAAGCTACCAAGCCTACACTTAAAGCT
Organism: Rhynchospora tenuis; assembly: GCA_027725995.1. Taxonomy (NCBI): domain Eukaryota; kingdom Viridiplantae; phylum Streptophyta; class Magnoliopsida; order Poales; family Cyperaceae; genus Rhynchospora; species Rhynchospora tenuis. Next base: position 83,671,063 of record CM050889.1, read on the forward strand.
AGAGTTTCGGAAACCAAGCGACAGAGAGTCATAATCAGGGGCTAATAAGTCTAGGGTTTCGCACTTTCGCTTCAAAAAGGGTACTAATGATGAGGATTTCATCGAAACCAACAGAAAAGAAAGAAAACCAAACATCGAGAGTTCGTGACTCATCAGATGACCTCTCCAAGAGCAGAGAGAGACAGAGAAAAGAGAGATACATATTAGATTTGAGGACAGAGATCGAGGAAGCCAGAAAGGAGATGAAAAGACATAGGCACATGGCGCCGCTTCAAAGAGAGAGTGGCGGAGAAAATTAGATTAGGGTTTGATCTGCCTCTCTACTTAGGAGCCCCTTATATATTAATATATATAAAAAATATATTAAATATAATTAAATATAATAAACGACGTTTCGCGAAACTAAACGAAACGAAAGACCTTAGTTTCGTATTTCGTTCCGTTCATACCACGAAACCATTTTCCCTTTCGCTGATCGTTTCGTTAAACCTGACGAAACCAGAAATCCTTTCGCTGATCGTTTCGCATGGACGAAACGGACCGAAATTACGTAAATTTTCTTCCGTAAGACAGGCCTATTAACACAGACTACACTATTTGACTACAAAATTTGACCTTTGTACCAACCAACGCCAGCGAACTACTCGGGTCATGCCTTTAATTCATGGCAGCTCACGTTATCCCTAGACATGGTCCCATCCCTTGTCACACAGAACTCGCACAGTTCCTCAACAGTACACTTGAACAAGAAGTCTGGCCAATACTTTCTTAGGAGCTAAGTATCCAAATCCATATCTTCCCCATTTTTTTTGAAGGGGTCAAAATTGGAAGTGCTTGGATTTCAATTAGTTCAATTGCTGAGGAAGGAAAAATATGAGTTACAACAAGGCACCGCCTCCTGGACCTTACCCTCCTCCAGGTAGAGTTTAATTCTTACTATTAGAGAGTATCCATAGTCTTGGTTGTCCCTAACCAAAGTTTTTATTATTATTATTATTATTATTTTGTAAATTTGAATAATTTGTGACTAGTTATGCTTGAATTGTGGAGTTATCTGGAAGAGGGAGGTTCAAACATCGCTGAGAAGTTTCGTGCTTATTCCAAAATTTTAGTTTCCAGGGGATTGGGGTGGTAAATATATAGTAGGATGAGTTTTATTTGTACTGAAGGTTGGGAATTGCACATAAGAGGAAAGATATGAGAAATTAATTATCATTGCCTGATTAGTAATGATTCAATAAAAATGGAAAAGAGGACAAGTGCATTCAGCAGTGTGCTATTGTTACTGGTAAAGTTTGGTTGAAACAGTCAAATTTGTAAATTTATCCTGTTCAGCTAAGCAGGAACACAAGCTTAAAATGTGGATATTAAATTGAAAGCATAGTCTTGGGCTCTTGGCCAATAATTTCCTAGTCAATGTCAGATAGTAGATAAGAAATTAAACATATCTTACAAATCTACACACATATGTTATGTAAATGTAGCCTATGGCCAACCGTACCAACAGCCGCCGCCAGCTTATGGAGTGCCCCTACCAGCTCAACATGATCATCACCATCCCCAATATCCGCCACCACAACAACAACCTCCCTACCAAGGGTATTTTCAAGAAGGGGCCTACTCTGCACCACGGCCACCCCCTCCTCACCACCACCATGAGACCTCTAGCTTCTCCTACCTTAGAGGATGGTACCTCTCTTTTTCTCTCTTTATCTTCTCATAGCTCGTTACTTTCTTGATTGTTACAATGGATGCAGCCTAAATTGATAAAAAGTAGAGTACATTGACATAACCACAGCTTTAATCTAGCTTATATAATTGCAGATTTTTAGGCTTAATAGGTTTGTAGGTTTATTAGAAGTGGTCCTACTTGATGTATCACAATTAACTTGTCATATATGTTGAAATTTCTTGAACTGTTCGATTGTACTGGCTAGAATTTAGATGTTCTTGGTTGTAATCACGAAGTAAGTTTATTTTTTATTGTATATCTTATTTATGTGAAATTTTCTATTTGTTTGTTTAAATGCAGTTTTATGGCTATGTGTTGTTGTTGTGTGACAGAGGAGGGCTGCAACTGCCGCCGCTGTTGCCGTTGTTGCTGCTGCTGCAAATGAGTTAATTATTATAAATCAGTGTGCCTAGCATCAGATTTCTGAAATAAGTTTTAGTATTGAATCATTCATATCTGTTGTAGTGACATTATAATGCGTGATTTTGTTGGCACTAATAATGTAAAAGATATATTGAAATTCCGCAATCATATTGTTATCAATATTTCTTTTGATTGCTTGCCATTGAATATTATCATCTACTCGAAGAGAAAGAAATATACAAAAACCAAATAATTAGTAATTTACTTCTTTACTGATTTGATGTATGTTGTTTCTCTTCTCTTCTTAAATTATGAAAAAATATACAAAATAAATCACACAGTTTTTATTGGGCTTCTTGTTTCAGACCAACTTTGCGCCAGCTCTAACTCCAGCACAAGTCTGCACCCGGCACGTTCGTATAATCGTATCGGACCAGCATGCAGCAGCCTAATCTAAACTTTCTAAAATATAAGACAAGATTGTTAACAAGTTGACTAAAATGATATCGTATTATCGTAGTATGTTAAGTCATGAAAATATTACTTAGGGAAGAAGAAGATCACTGACCAGCTTAATGGTACAACGATATCTCGTGCCTAAATTAAGGGAAATCGAAAGTTCGGTTAACAAATGAGTTAGTTTAATTATTTTGACTACTAATCAATACAAAGAGGTGTCGTGGTGTAGTTGGTTATCACGTCAGTCTAACACACTGAAGGTCTCCGGTTCGAGTCCGGGCGACGCCATTATTTATTATTCTTTTTTCGATATTGGATTTTGAAGTTTTTGAAAGCTGTCTCGTTATTATTATTATTTTTTTTTGAAATAGGATTTTATTTATAGAGGCATAGTCCACTTTGTTAAATAGAGTTTATCAATCTTTCGTCTCCGACGGGAATTGAACCCGTTACTGATAACGATGAAGCCACTAATCAATTGTGTTAGACTCTCATGTCCAAGTTGTCTTGTTATTAATACTCGCTACTTCAACTTGCAAAGTTTGAAGAAGGAGAGAGGGGAGGGGTATTAATACTCGCTAGTTCAATTTGCAAAGTGGGGGGGGGGGGGGGGGGGGGGGGTTCTGCTTCAATTTTAATTCCTGTTGAGATTCGTTGTTACAAATTACCTCCTCTTAATTTCATTCATTTTATTATAAAAGCAATTTACTTTTGAAATATTAAATAATAATTTTAAGTCTTTGACATGTGTAAGCAAAGAGATATTTATTGAAAAATGTTAGAAGTATTATTTTTCTAATGTTTCCCCTTACCCTTACTTTAACTATTAATATGACACTATTTTGATGTTATTCTCAATTAACAAAACGAATTTCAAGAAAATATCTTTATGAGACGCCAATATTTAATTCTGATGAAAATTTGTATTAGCGAAATAATACAATAATACACTTTATATATGTTTCCATATCAGTTATTTGCATAAAGCATTCCAAACATAAAATTATTTACTTTTTCCCTATCATTACGGTCATGTTTTCATGTATGGCCAACAGCTTCGGCAAAGTTCCAGATAAATTTTGGTTTCCTTTTACATGTAAGCAGCCTGATTAGGGTAACTTCTTTTCAAGTAAGATTTTATTTGATTACAAATTCTTCGATCAAAATAAATAGATTTTATTTTATTTTATTAGAATTTCTATATTGTTAGACCAAACGAAATATTGAGAAACTAATTATAATCAAATGAAATTTTGCATGAAACCTTTTTTTTTTATTTATCAAAGCCTTAGTGTTAACTCAATGGCATAAAGGAACTGATCATTTATGTTGGTGTAGGTCGCTTCCTGTCCTCCTCCAATTATTGTGAAATAGTTTATATATTTCATGCTATTCTTCATTATTAAATTCTTTTCCAAATGGACTGTTGTTATTTTATTTACAAATTAGTTTTTATTTAGTGTGGCAACCTTTTATGTGTTGACATCGGTGTGATTGGTTTTTTTTGTGGCTTTTCTTATTTATACTTGCAAAGATAATATAAATATGCACAGGTTCCAAATTCTATCATACAAAAAAAAAAACATTGAAACAATGCAATCATTAATAGCATCCATCGGCCATGGTTTTGAAGGATGTAATACCATTGTAGCTATGATAACTTAATCTAAAAAATTATGGATAAATACAAAAAAAAAAACAATATAATATTTTTTATCTAAAGGGACAAAAAATTTCTAAAAGGATCCATCCATTAGACAAAAACATTTTTATTCTAAGTAATCGTTATTCAAATCCAATTTCATGGTTCTACTTCAGGTAATGATAGAGAGAAAAAAATAAAATTAAGAGTGAAAAAATAAGATAAAATTTTAAATCATATGAGAATATAATTCTAAAATTTGGTATTCATTCTAGTTTTTGTCTTTTGACTATTATTTTTTTTTCTCGGCTACTAAAAAAGTGGTTTTATTCTCAGCTACTAAAAAAGTGGTTTTAACACCTCTTTCAACGGAGACAACATCATGAGCAACTATTTAGAGTTTCAATACATGTTTAATGAATTCTTTTATAGTTTGAAGGTAACCTCCTTTTTTGTTATATGTGTGATTGATATTTGATACTCATTGCCACTTCCTTAGCCTAAATTATTTTCCTCCACTTGGTCAAGTGTTGGATAATGAAATTATAAATATGAGAAATATTTCTCAGCCGACCAAATTTTCCAAATATGAGATAATCATGACACATAAAACTTGCTAATTTTGTAAGCTATTTGAAATATGAATGTGTTACATTATAATTATAAAGATCAGCTCTATTATGAAATCATGGCTATTGTCAATGGTGATGAAGCAAGCGTCATGCCATCAGAAGGGCCTAGATAATTTTTAGATTCATTGATATTCTCTAACATCTTATTTGTGAAATTTAGAATGCATACGAAACCTTATATAAATACAGCTATAAAATAGATATGCTTTAATAAAGTTTCAACAAATTATAACTAGTATCATTCACATTTCTCGTTAAATATTTATAATAAAAATGAAGCAAAATATGTATGATAGAACATACAAAATTCTCCCCCTCCTTTTTTTTTTTTGGGTAACCTTTGATAATTGTTCGGTACACTTCCTCCTTTGCAAAAACACTCCCTTTTTTAATGTGAAATTACCAAATTACTCCCAATTGTTTATGCATCATAATTTTAAAATGAATGATATTTCGGTCATTTTACATTAAAAAGGGGAGTGTTTTGTAAAGGAGGGAGTGTCGTGACTCGTAGAGAAACCTTCTTTTGATATTGATTTTTATGAAAATTTGAAAACTATCTCTCGAAATAAAATTCCAAGAGTTTATAACATGACATGATTTTAACAAAATAAAGTACCCTTACAAAAAAAATTTATACTATTATGATACACTTCAATTTCTACTATACCCTCACAAAATTATTTATTTTGATATATATCATCATAAAAGTACACAAATTAATTTTATAATACCAATTTTCTTTTCTAAAAACATATTAAATTGATCTATATAACTCCAATGTTTGCCGACTTAAAAATGTCCAAAATGTCCCTAAACAATATATTGTAATTCAAAAACAGGGAAAATCGGATATAATCTCCTCAAATCTTCTCCACCAGGAAACAATCCCACATATCTTAAAAACTAGAAATAACCCCTGTAGTTTTTATCAATCAATGATACAAACTTTTTTTTTATTATATTTAACCATGGTTTAATTTGTACAAATTAATTCCTAATTGCAGATTAGAAAATTTAATATAGATGTTCTATTTCCAAAATGAAAAATATTATTATTTTAATAAAATTTTTCATATGTGTTGTGTTTTCTTTCCAAATACATGCATAACTAATCATGCGATAAATTTCTTTCTATTTTGATGAGTGCACAATTAATCCAACATAGAAGTGAAGGGTTGTTAAACTTATAATATTAATCGTTAACATAGGACTGATTTAAATGATTAATGGCTAATATTGCATAGAGTAAATAATTGTTTACATCCTTCCCTTAACTTTTTTTAGCCCTTGCTTGGGCTGTATACGAGCCGAGTTTGAGCGAGTAGGAGACAACTCAAACTCAGCTCAGTTGTAACTCGAGTTGAGTTGAGCCGAGTTAGAAATACTTTCGAGCTTTCTAAACTAGCTCAAACTCGGCTCGTCCCCAACTCGAGCTAGGTTGTGGGCTCACGAGCTAGTTTGAAATAAATATATATCCTTCAAATTTTTATTTATTTAATTCATATGTTATTCTAGTGTTAAAATTTATTGATATATACAATATTGTAAATAATAAATTTATTGTCTTTTATATTCTTTCTATTGATTTGAAATAAAATGTCTTGAAACACAATCTATCATATGTAATATTATTTAAAATAAAATATATAAATAGAAAATTTTTATAATTAATTTACAAAATTTTAATACTCATAAATTATGTTGATAATACATAGCTGAAATATAAATTTATTATCTAAACGAGTCGGCTCGCAAGTTGCGAGCTGAGTTGACCTCAACTCAAACTCGACTCGTCAGTCAACCGTGTTAGTTCAGCTCGAGTTACAACCGAACTTTTTCTGAGTTGGGTTCGAATTAGCTCAAGAGTTACAAGGTTTTTTCTCACTCTAGTTCTTGCATGCGTGCTTTTATAACTAGTAGAGATGAGAAAAATAAGAACAATGCATTGTTACTGCGTGGCCAGATGAACAAATGGAGACGGACGCAAGTGTATTCTATTTTAGATTTTAGATATGCAAAAAGTAAATTTGGAAGACATGACAAGCACCATTATCTCTAATACTCGTTGAAAGCTCCAGTCTTTCTTCTTACTATTATTTAAACTTTTTATTTATATAAAAAACGTAATACAACATATTTTATTTTAAATGATTACAAGCGAAATAAAGTTGAAGTGAAGTATATAGATATTAAATCACTTTAAAGTAATTGTTTCTACTGGTAAAATAAGTTTTAAGTAATATTGAACAATGTTATCAACTAGTCCCCTTGTACTAAAGATTAGGAAAAAGAAAATACTAAAGATAAGTTTAAAATAATTTTAAGTAATATTAAGAAAAAGAAAATACTAATATAATAAAAATATCGTTTAATAAAGTAGAAATAGAACAATAATGAATAATTCCTATTTCATCCATTCTCTCTCCATTTGTCAAAGACAGAGTTACAAACTTACAAATCCAACACAAGGGAAAAGCAATAATACCGGGCCTAATATACGGCCCAAAATATTTTTACTCGGAATTCTTCTTGTTGTTTTCAATTAACAAAACTAGACAGTCTGATATAAACCGAGAAACTGACGCTACTCCCAAATCAATCACCTCTCTCTCTTTCGATCATCAATCAATTCCATCGATTTTTGAAGAATCAGTAAAAAAGAAATCGGCGCTTAGTTGTAACTGGTAAGGTTCACCCCTTTTCCTATTGAGGAATTTCGTTTTCTCGCCTAAAACCCTTCGTATGGTCGACAAAATTATCCAATAATCGGATGGCTAACAAAAGCTGCCACTAGAGATGATTTTCCAATCCATAACAGCAGCATCAGAGTACTGGTTGCTATGGAAGAATCAAGTAACTAGTTTTAACTAAGGTAGATACTACACAAACAACAGAAGGCCACCACCCCTTCCCTCTGTCTCTGATTCTGGTACTTAGTTTTGTAGGGTACCATGCTGACTGGTACAAGAACAAGTTTATTATACTTGGTTTGTTATATTTTTTAGCATTGTTTAACGTGAAATTTTTTGCAGAATTGCAGCTGAATAAATGTTCAAAAACACTTTCCAGTCTGGATTTCTATCAATTCTCTACAGTCTTGGGTAAGTTTAAGTGTAACATTTTAATTTTATTATTATTCATTGAAATTTTCATGCATGTCCCTTAAAACATAGAAGCATTAGTTCTTGTAAAGAAGATATATCATGTATAGTATCTGCTATTTTTTTCTTTGTTTTAGAGTACCCCCAAACTATTGTTCTTTTTCTTCATTTTGTGGAGAGCAGTAACAAGGAAAGATCAATTGACACTTTTTGGAGGGAATCAGGGAAAAAATTACTTGAAACAATACATAAAACTTACTATGCTAGCTTTTTATGGTGTACTCAAGGTTTTTGTATGGGTACACATGAAATTTCCTTATCAGTCTAACATGTTATTTCTGCATTTGATTAGGAGCAAACCTCTTCAGATTTGGGATAAAGAAGGTATTGAAATTTCCAACCTGTTCTTAAAATTTTTCCTGCCAAGTATTTCTAGGTAAATTGATTAGGAGGTGACTAAGCTATACATGTTGATTTGTCATAACATTTTGTGCCTCTACTGTTTCTTTTTCTACCTTGATACTGTGACTTGGATCTAGTTTGGGTTTCATTTCTAGCCTACCCCATCTTGTTGGAAATAAAGGCTTTTTTGTTGTTATAGATGTAGGGGAGGTAGCAGGGATGCGAGAGGGAGAGAGGAATGGAGAGATACTAGAGAAAGAAGTCCATCCAGTTAATTTATTTGATGGAAGGATAAAGAGCAGCATTGCCCGGGACTAATCAAAAGTTCTGTGGCTTGAGGGGACAAATTAATTATTATTTGACCAAATTTTTATACTGGATATAGTTTTACGGCCTCCTGAAATATTTACCCAAATTTTGACAACACTGTAATTATTGATATTGAAGTTTTTGTTCAATTACAAAGTTTGAATATGACTAGTTAAGGAACAGACAGTACCTTTTGCAATCATAATTTAAGCTAGTAATACCAGTCAGCACTCCTTTCTTGATTAAACTGACACTGGAACTGAAAAACAAGTTGAGGGACAGATTTGGAATTAGTGTGTGAACAATTTATCATATACCTGCTCACCATCTGCCCAAGCCCAGTATAAGAGAACCCCATCAAGTACAATGACTTGTTTTTTGGTCTAAATTTAATTTTGATCAAGCAACTGTTTTGTGAATTATATTTCATTCTAAATATTGGCAGTCTCTGATGGGCATGTGAAGAGACTTCAAGATGATGATATTCAGTCAAACGTTCTTGAAATAGTTGGCGCAAATTTGCAGTCAACTTATATCACCTGCCCTGCGGACCCCAATGCTACTCTTGGCATAAAGCTTCCTTTTTTGGTACTGATTGTGAAGAACTTAAACAAATATTTCTCGTTTGAGGTTCAGATCTTGGATGACAGAAATGTAAGAAGGCGTTTTCGGGCATCCAATTTCCAGGTAGGCTATTTTATGGCTTCTTCTTTGTTTACTGAAAAAAATATATATTTCCCTCTTTCTGAATAAAAGTTCCTACAAATTTTCACATTTACAAAAGATATGCCTCTTTAAATATTTTATTCCATTGAACAATAGATCTTTTGTAATTTGTATAATCAACTTTAGACAATGAGACTGATAAAAAGAATGGATTTAAGCTATATTTTCTGTTGGTTCTGTAAGATCCTAGTAAATTGAAAATTCTATTGGTATTCTTAAAGCAAGGGAAACTGTCAAGTTATTTCTAATAGCACCCAGTTAGATTAAGCATTAATCTCTGTTTGTTGTGGTACAGAGCTTGACAAGGGTAAAACCATTCATATGCACTATGCCGCTGAAGATGGAAGACGGGTGGAACAACATCCAGCTTAACCTCTCTGACCTCACTAGGCGCGCTTATGGCACCAACTATGTTGAGACGCTCCGTGTCCAGGTCCCTACGTTAAACCTGTACATATTTTACTAATTAAGCATGATGATACTGAAAATTTGGTCAAATTCACTTGGCGGAATGAAAGGGATTCTTACTTTCCCTTGCAAATATGTTTAAAATTCATGTCTAAAATCGATTATGAGATATGTCATGCATTTTCTGTAAAACATAGATGCGTCATGCATAGCTTATCCTAAGAATTTATCTCCACACCACTCCCACCTTGTTTAAGTAACACAAAAATATGGCCTTGCGATGGAAAGTTTGGGCATTTCTTTGGCAGAAATTTAAAGGAAGTGGGAGGTGATCATTGGAAAATTGAGATACGCATATATGATTTCTCATTTGTTAAGGATATACATATCTTGGGGGTTCTTTCATGGCATGCAGCAAATAGTATTATCAAAGAAAAACAATTAAAGAAAAGTTCCATTTGAAGTTTGAGCTGTGGTTTTTGAGGCACTTTAGAGGGAGGTGACTGCTGTTATGCGCAGTTTTGTTGAAATAATTATAATATAATAATGTGTAGTATCTACAACCAAACTCAAAATTTGAGTAACAATCTATTATTTTGGTGACAAGAAAACACAACAAAGTCTTTAGTCTTAAACAAGTTGGGGTAGGCTGGAAATAAAACCCAACAAGATCAAAGTCATTCATTATTGCACTGACAAAAAAAAAAGGGATAAAATTTACCCATTGTTGCGAAGACAATATGCTCCAGAGTTAACTAGAAATGCCATTTACACGAGTCACTATACTACTGCAGTCTGCAGCATCAGAATATGAAGGAGAATTGTGCCAAGTAACTATTCAGCTGCCGATTAAGCTAATAGATAACCAAATTAAGCCATAATGTAAAGTTGGCAGTTAAGGTTCATATCAATTTTGACATGATTAAGTGTAACAGGTGCATGGAAATTGCCGGTTGAGAAGAATATACTTTTCAGATCGACTCTACTCAGAAGAGGAACTTCCTCCTGAATTTAAGCTCTACCTTCCTGTTCAAGTTAGTTTCTATATCAATTCATTAAATCCATTATTTTTTTTCCCAGTTAATGCATATATGACCATACAAAACATTATGAGTTCCATTTATACATCTGCTCCTCCAAACATGAAAAATATCTCCTATACCCTTCTTCTCGTTCAAGATAAGATGAAACACTAGCATGCTTATTTATTTCTGTGAAAAGTGACGTTTCCTGGCACCTGCACCCTTACACCCTTCCTGTCATTTCTTAATGTCATATATACATTTGAGGGTTATAGAAGTGATGTTTCCTGTCAATTTTGAGTATCTGTGGTAATCCTCAAATTGTTGGAATAATCATGAAACAGAAAATGTTTTCATGTCGGCCCTTGAAAAAGGCTTAGCGAGGACATTTATATTTATACAAATGAGACATAAATTGGATTATCTTAAATATGGGAATAGTTAAATTTCTTCTGTCATAAAATTGGATTATCTTAAATATGGGAAAATAGTTAAAATTTATATTCCTTCTTTTCATGGAGATTTGACCTTGTTTGGATGGAAGGTAGAGAAACAGAGGGCAATGGAGGGAAATAAAATTTTTGAAACCGTTCCTGTTTGGTTGGATTTTTATTGGATGCTAAGGTTAATGGAGGCACTCATGCAACCTCCTGGAATCTCCTAAAGCTGATATTTATTACTCTCCAAATTGAGGTGTAATGGAGGGAAACTAGACTAACCAACCCATTCCATTTCATTCCATCCCCTTTTACAGTTCACTGCCCATTCCAGTCACCTCCTGTGAACCAAACTGGGTGTTAGAGAGAGGAAGGTTAATTTGGTTTGTTGTGGTGTTTTACATGTTTTATCTACGAGTGAAGTATTGTAAGATCCTTGTGTATTTATTATTCATGGTTTATTTTTACTTCCCCTGCTGATTTTCAGAAAGCATAGTGTTCTTTGGAGGGATGGACAGCTCAGGAATTTGACCACAGCAAGTTTCAAACACTCCAAGCTCTCGAGTCATATTTCATAATTTCAGTATGATGTAATTTGTTAACAGATTGCAGTTCCTGAAATGGAACCATATTTCATTAGAAACCTTTCATCTAGTCATACAGTGTAGTAGTATTCAGCTGATGTGAAAGTAGAATTCAGTTATACTGTTGGGCTGGTATATTTATTGACTGGTAATGCTGTGCTATATCGGTGCAGTACTCAAAAGCAGCCCAATATATTTTGGGCCTTAGGGTTTCTCATTCGGTCCCTTAGTTTGTAGGCTTTTACAATAATCTATCTTACGGCAGTACCTTGTCTAGGCTCCTGTTCGTTTTTGTTTCTGTGTTCTTTCTTTTCTCATTTCATGCCTAGAGCCTTGCACTAATTTTTTTATTTTCTTTGGGATAAAAAATAAGTCACCCGCATCTCCCACATAATAGCATTGTCCTTATCCACCGAATCAAAGATTTCTTGTCATTTTTGAAAGCTATTCCGAAGACTGAAAGCTAAAATATGATAAAAGAACGTTGTGCCCCTCTCTTATTTTTGACTTTCAGTGATCACATACTTTTTCTTACGAATTGATATTGCCTTCTGATCAAGTCAATGTGGAACTAGTCATTTGGTATACAAGCCAAACCGCCCAAACAGCAAAAGGAGTAAAGGGAAAGGAAACAAAAAGCAAGCACATGAGTTTCATGTGTTTGGTTCTCAGATATTTGTTAAGCATTTTTAATGGTCTAGTACTAGAAGTTGGTTCAGTTCCATTTTTTTTTTTTTCCCGATTGAAGCCCGTAGGCAGGTTCGGTTTCATTTAATCGTGGTAACATGTTCTGTTTGGTCAGTTCCTACCGTTATAAACTAAGAAACCACACAGATACAACAAACACACACACTCACTCTCTCTCTCACACACACACACAACAAAGACGTTTCAAATAGATAATATGGTCTCCTTAAATGAATGCCCCTTGTCGACCCAACCACATGCATTTGCCTTTCCTTCTCTCTCTCGCGCACACTTCACTGCCATGAAGACAAAGTCTTCTCTTAATTTTTGGTTTACAATATTACAAAGTTACTCTATTTATCTTCACTAATAAGTCATGCATGTGTTGAGTTTGGATAAGATAACGACTACTACCAACAATAGTAAATATGAATATGGTTGAAAATAATTAACACTTGTAGCAAGGACACATTTTGGCTGCAGATGCATCGCCTAAAAGTTAGGGGATGCAGATAGGTGCCTATAATTTCAGGACACGATTATATATCTTATTATATAAACTGCTTTTTACAGTCTTTTCACATCAATGGAGCCAATATATTTATTTTACTTAGAAAAACGCCAAAATTAACCCTTTCCAACAGGCCTTGATGGTTTTGGAATCTGTAGCAATATTTCTATGAAGACAGAGACAAGCATCAGCCTCTAATGATGTAAATAGAATGATGCATAGTTTTAGACAAAGGGTCAACATTACATGAGGAATAAACACATGTTAGTGATGGAAATGTATTTCTTATATAATAATATGCAAAAGCCCATTTATACCCTGGTCCGAGACAAAAAAACTTAAAACTGAATAAACAAATATAACCAATTAAATTTCTAAGCCCTATCTTACATCCTACCAACCTAAATATATGGCCCCTTCATTGCTTATCTAAGCACATGCATTTGCCTTGCTGCTGCTCTCTTTCTTGAGCGTCTGGAGCTTTTATCAAGATTTTAGGTCCCAAACTTGGACCATTGACAGTCTGACACCCCCCCCCCCCCCCCCCCCCCCCCCCTTCTTCCTAGAAAAAGAAAAGGGGAACATTATTCTTTGATCTGTGCATTAATCTGATGCAATGATAAGAAAAATAAATGAAAGATGTTATGAATGTCACCTAATTATGAGTTTCTGTCCCCATCCTATGATGTTGTTATATATATATATATATATATATATATATATATATATATATATATATATATATATATTTTTTTTTTTTTTGCTTAAAATGTTGTTTCTCGTGTGACTTTGAAAAAAAAAGAGTATCCAAATTGAGTTGTACTTCAATTCAATTCTTCATATGTGCATTAGTATGACAGAATTAGAGTGGTTGGTCAAAGAAGTCTCTAATTAGTAATGACAACCTTATGAAAAAAAAATTAAAATATTAATTCCGTACTGCATTCCTAACTAGTTCTGTGTAAGCTATGATTTAGCAGGTTTTGTCAGTTTCATTATCCTTCATCAGTTGCATGGCATGTTTAAGGCCACAAGCAATCAAGTACAGTACTGGATGAGATTGCAACTTATTTTTTTTTGCAGCTAATTAACATTTGTCGTTAATTTGCTGTACATATAACAGCCAAAGTTGTTACCTGTAACTTATGCAAGTTAAATGAGGTGCCAGGACAAACTAGCTAGCTAGCAATTCTATAGCTTTTTTATATCTTGTCTGCCTAAATACTCATAGCTATTTAAATAATGTAATTAAAGAAGTTTCAAAACTTGCATAGTTTTGCTACTTCAAGAGGTTGTCGCGTCCCATATTATATATGAACAGACAAACAGCAAGAATATGACATTTATTTATTTGTTTATTCATCATTTAGTAAATAAGTGCTTGAACTTCTTAATTAATATCATGTAACACAAAGGATCTATATATAGATCTGTAGAGCATAAATAGAATGAGACAATGGAAAACACATTCGCACCATTTTTTAATTATCACTACATTTTGCTTGTTTGTTTGTTCCAGAATATTTAGAATAACATGACAATAATAAAAGTTGGATGCATGCGAGAAGTTGAAGCAAGGATTTAGTTGCTGGAATATAGAAGAAAGTATAGGAACATGAAAAGTTTTCCAAATTTTAATTAAAATGCTTTCTTTACTAGTAGAGTTGTATTTAATTGATATGATGATGAGGATGATGATCATAAATAATGATGGCAGTAACGATAATAGTAAAAGTTATACGTTCTACTAGTACTCATTATGATCGTCATTAATGATGCTACAGTTTTTTTTTATATATATTATACCTTTCTCATTGAATTGCAATATATATAATTATAATTTTTATTATACAGATAATAATAAATAAAAAGGAGCACCTTGTTATCAGAAAGTAACAAATATAAATTGCAGTTATCTGCAGGTTAGATTCTAATCTGCATGTCTAACAAACTTCTAAAAAGATACAATATATTGCAGTCCCATTGACACACCCAGTGGTCTTTTATTTTTTTATTTTTTATTAAAGACCGCAAATTAATTAAAGTAAAGATTTTACATAAATACTCTTTGGCAAGGTATAATTATATTCATGTTAAACACCCTAATAATTGCTTGCACAAGTTTGATTTCCTATAATCAATGAACAAAAAGAAATAATCTCTCTAACACGCCATTTCCTAGCGAAAAGTTAATTTGAACTTAACTTTTTTGAACCCAACTTTTCTTCAAACTTTAGTACAGTTACAATCTTAAAAACTTTTCTTAATTACCATTAATTCCTAAACATTTTTTTTTATCTGTACCATATGGTAGAGTTTGTAGGCAGTTCAATCAGAGAATCAAACAGGTCACTCTACACATGTCGAAAAAGGATGATGCATTGTACGCAAAAGCGAGCACTTGGAACCCCACAAAAATCATCATTTGTGGGAGCCTCCCTCCATGCCGTTTATTTTAGTTCTTTATCTAAATTCATTGTAACTCCAACAGACAGCACCGGCCGCGCGTCCCACCCACCACCATTACAACTGCTCATTGCTTGGTTAGTTTGTACCGAATTTAAACTAGAATTAATATAAATATATAAAATTATAGGTGGAGACAAATAAATCAATTTACTATTTACAAAGAATAATAGTTCTTTTTTCCCTTGCGTCACAAAAAAATTATAATGTTGCTTACGGCAGAATATATTATCCTTCGTAAATGATGAACATACTTTTGGTCCTAAGCTCTCATGTCATATACTATTATTTCTAGAGATGAAAATAAGCATTATGAATCTAATGCTTGCTATATATGTTTAAGGAAAAACATGAGTTGTTATCCGTGCATTATTCCAAGTCCAAGAGTAGTAATTTTTTTGTTCGATCGAGGTAGGGTGGCGATTTAGAGTAGTATATTATTAATTTTTGGTAAAACATCTGGCATGACCCGACATGCATGTGTTTAGACAAATTCATACAATATGAAACACGGCCAAACACGACATCAAAGTCGACGTCTAGATGTGTTAAGTCATTTAATTAATATGATACGGCACGATATGAAACACGGTCAAATACGACAACAAAGACGTCTAGCTATGTATATATACCATCAAAGGTGACAGGTTATTGCCACATAACAACTGAGACTCAAGACTAACATGTTCCCGTTCAACCCTCATAGTAACTCTACTATTCCTTTCTATTTACTATTTACTATTTGGCTTATCTGTTCAACAGTCCTCTCTCTGTCTCTTTCTCTCGGTTCTTTCTTAAAATGCATCTGTATGACTGTATCCCTGAAAGTTGAAACGAGCCTCTTCTTCTTTGGGCCACATACATTCCCTTGCATTCATTTCCACTTCTGACCATTTAACAAGTGTGACACTTCAGATGAAAGAGTGCTTTACAGCTCTGATAAGATGATGATCTCTGATTACGCTTTTCAATCATGCTACTGTTAACTTGTCAATTTCATATCAAACTACATTATTTATCTATTTATTTACCTTTTTTTTTTTCGTAACAGAGCTATCAAAAGTGCATTGAAAAATTGGTAATGTTAGAAGTTTCATTGGGTGCATTTGAAATTAACCCACAAATAAACTCCAAAGTTTGTCCTGCTTGCTCTTTTCATTTTTTTGGTAATTGATCACCTTTATAACTGTGATTTATAAAAACTAGAGGGATACATCGAGCTTCGCTCGATTTTGAAATTTTTACTGACATTTAATTATCAAATTTGTTCCAACAAATTGAGTTTCATATTGTACGAAAATTTTTATATTTTAATATTGATTATCATTGGTACACTACAACAGATTTGATTATTAAAACCGATTTTTAAAGATTATTAGAACCGGTTTTAAAAATACGTGGTTCTAAAGATATATAAAAAACCGGTTCTAAAAATGGCGGTGCTAAAAATAAGCTATTCTTGGAAACGAATTTCATAACATTATTAGAACCGGTTTTTAGTAAAAATCCGGTTTTAATAAATCATTTTCAGAACATTATTATTTTTTAATTCATTTTTTTCGAAATTTAAATTAAATGTAGATTTTAATTATATTTTTAGAACCGGATTTTTGATAAAAAATCGGTTCTAAAAATGAACTTAATTTTATTATTTTTTAATTCATTTTTTTTCGAATTTTAAATTAAATGCAGATTTTAATTGTGTTTGTTGTGATGTATAAATGTTTTGTTAAATTAAACCGGTTCAACTATATTAAATGCTGTGCACTTAAATTAAGTGCATATTTTAATTTTAAACCGGTTCAACTAATTACATATCAAAACAAACAATTAAACAAAATATTTCAAACATGTCATCATTTAGAGAATCTGCAATCCACATTATTTTTGTCGAGGGCTGTGCAATAATAACCACAAAATGATTCCTGTAATTAAATATTAAAGCTTGTTAGTAAAATTCACATGAAACTGCAAAATCTAAAATTCTAGTATTTCATTAAATTTTAAAAAAAAAAATCGACATAACCTCCCCTATATATGAACATTTTATCGAAAATTTCCAATCAAATCCAAACCTGTTGATTAATTAAATAATTTCGGATTAACTAAGTACAATAACTAAGTACAATGGTTAATTAAATAATTTCGGATTAACTAAGTACATTTCGGATTAACATTCACAAACTCATTCAAACAATAACATGCAATTAACATTTTCAAATTCGGATCTAAATGAGGATCAAACCATTTCAATCAAAAAATTTCAATCAAACAATTTCGGATTAAATAATTTCGGTAATTACCTTGTGAGTGGCGGCAATGGAGAAGATAGAGTGGTGGCGAGAGGGAGATGGAGGTTTCGGCAGTGAGGCGGAGAGAGGGGCCGGAGAGGGGGGTCGGGTTGGGCAGGGGAGAAGATAGAGTGGCGCAGGGGTTGAGGACTTAGAAAAAAATGAGGGGGGTCGGGTTGGGGCAGAAGGCTAGGGAGAGGGTACACAATACAAAAAAAAAACCGCATTATTAGAACCGGATTATTATTAAAAAACCGGTTCTAACTAGCAAAAAATCGGATTTTAGAAATATTATTAGAACCGGATTTTTCTAAAGATAAATTAAATTAAAAAATTATATTTGGTTTTATTATTTAAATTTATATTCTGTTTTATTATTTAATATTAAAATTATATTATTTAAATTATATTATGTTTTATTTAAATTATATTCGTTATTTAAATTATATTCTGTTTTAATATTAGAAATTAAATTATATTCGGTTTTTGTTTAAATTATATTATGTTTTTTCTAAAAAACAGAAATAAAAATGGAAAATTAAAAAAAAATTGTTAGAACCGGATTTTTAATAAAAATACGGTTCTAAAGATAAATTAAATTAAAAAATTATATTCGGTTTTATTATTTAAATCTATATTCTGTTTTATTATTTAATATTAAAATTATATTATTTAAAAAACCGGTTCTAAAGACCTATTTTTAGAACAGGATTTTAATAAAAAATCGGTTCAAAAAATATCCGGTTTTGTTTTTTAAATTTGTTTCTTTAGAACCGGTTTTTAGTAAAAATCCGGTTTTAATAACTGTATTTTTAGAACCGGTTTTTTATAAAAACCGGTTCTAAAAATAAACAGATTTTTTTTTTAGTCAAAAAATTAGAACCGGTTTTTATAATAAACCGGTTCTAAAAATAACCACAGAAATTTCGAAATTGCCACTGGCTATTATTAGAACCGAGTTTTTATAAAACCGGTTCTATTAAGGCGTTTCCAAAAATCGAATCTGTTGTAGTGGTAATGATTATATTGCAAGTAAGATTATATGATATTATTTCAATTTTACAAAATTACATTGTATAGGAATTTAAAGCAATGGTTGAAGTGGTCGAATAACAATTAGACATGAACTACCTTAGATTCTTAAATATATTTAATTTTTAAATTAAATAAAGATTGGTATGATTATTTTTAATATATTTAACAAAAAGAGAAAACTATTTTTAAATTATAAAAAATGTAAAAAATAAAAAAATTTTAACTAAAAGTTTTTTATTGTTTGACACAACAAAAAGAATAAGTAGGACTGTGTTACCCTGGTTCGGCCAGGAAGGAGGCGAACCCGCACCGGTGCGAATCGGTGTCTGGTTCTCCACCGATTCACACCGAAAGTGCCACGTGGTGCACCCAATCGAACCCATGTCGCATCCAATTATTTGAATATATTTTAATATATTTGACTAAGCAAGTTCGGTCTTCGGTACATTGTGGTTCGGTCTAAAATCATTATTTTCATGCCAAATATGTAGAAAACAAGTAGAAAATCCTAGCTGAACGAATGATACTACTTCAAAATCATTATTTTAATGCCAAATGTGTTCAACATTGTTGAGAATACGGAAAATTATGCTCAAATTTTCACTAATGCGACTGCTCCAATTGCAACATAATTATATATATATATATATATATATATATATATATATATATATATATATATATATCGCCGCACCCGAATCGAAAATTTTTTAAAATTTTAGAATCGCCGCACCCGAATCGCACCGGGTGCGGTTCTCGAACCCGAATCCATGCAACATAGAAGTAGGATGAAAATTAGTTCAGTTCTAAAGTTTTGTTGTATACTTGCCATATAGTTGTGCTAATTTGAAAATGAATAGCGTCTTAACAATAATTTAGAGGCAATGTCAGTCTTAGCTCCATGGCCAAATTCTTTGACAAAATCCAAATCGGTTTTCTCTCCTTTATTTTTATGAAAATATGAAGAGTCACAAAAATCATAAACAAAACAATGCGCTGTCAAATTATTGATTGTCGGTGAATTGGATCAGTTTTATGAGCAATAATATCCAGTACACAATTTTTTATAGAGTATCACGTTGCAAAAATCATAAAAAGTAGTATTTCACAATACTTGGAGTGTCGAGTTACATTTAACTAATAGATCCTAACACCCACACATGTTTAGCTAATAGAATTATACATAACCAATTTTGATTTCTTGTACTCATAGGACAACGTATCAATGAACTTTTTATCTTTTTAACTATCTTGAAATGATTTTATTCTTAAATATCAATCTATGACTCTTTTAATCAGCCCACTTAAAATTTGTATCCGTTAATGATTTTTTTAGAAAATTACTTGTCTATGTATATTATATTTTTTTATTTAGTCAAACACAATAGTTTGATTTTGTGGAAAATGTGTACTCATCAATGATTTTTGTGGAAAATTACTTGCCTATCTATATTCATGCATAAATTATGTTTGGCGTTCCTTCTGTCTGAGTCTCTGAGACCAAATACTAAAGCAAAAATAAAAAAAAAAGACAGAACGTATTGATTTTTTGCGTTGTCATTTACTGCCACTTGTTGAGAACGGGTCATACTATTGATAACAAATATAGGCAACATAATATCATACAGAGTTTTTGTTTCAATTAATCCAATTTTTTTAACACCGGATATCTCCCATTACCAATTACCAAAAACTTTGCCAGTGTCGGCCAGAACTCGAAATTTTTTAAAAGGACTCCCACACATCTTTATTTATAATATTGATATGTCCAACAATATATATGGTTTGAGTGGCAAATTTTAGAAAACTAAGACTAGTTTTTGGTGCACTCACACATATACATGTGTTTATGCAAGCAGCTAATTAATTTGGAACTGAAAGAAGTAACGGTACATTTGATCGCACACACAATTTAAAACCATATCAATATTATAAATAAAGATGTGTGGGTGTCGGAATTTTTTTGTTAAATGTCATTCGACACTCCAAACATTGTGAAATAGTTGTGAGATAGCATTTTTCTGATTTCTGTAATGTGATAGTATGTAACTATTTGTGTGTCGGGTATTATTACTTATAAAACTGACCCGGTTCACCAGCAGACAATAATTTGGCAATACATTATTTTGTTTCTGATTTTTGTGACCCCTTCCATTTTTTCATTTTCATCATGTCTTCATTTCTCTTTTGTGTTGCTTAGAGTCTCTCTCCTCATTAATTTCTCTTCATCACCATTCTTAATTTTGGTTTACAAAATATAAATCAAATTCATTCAAATGAAAATAGAAAAAACATCAGATCTATTACGATATATTTTTTTTATTTAAGTCATTTATAAACATATTATATTTCATGAATAATATCAACATAATATAAATCATATTATTTCATATAACTATAACTATATTTACACACATATATTTTTTTTCTTTAAATTGATCAAACTCTTTAAATTTAATCAAATCAAAGTACGTATAATAACTAAACTATATCTCTAAAGATAAATTATCTTCACAGTATATCCAAAAATAAACATAATTAAACTATAAAAATATAATAAAAATATTCTTATTATAGATATCTATATCGAGCGAATCTCGATATGTCCCTCTAGTATATTATAAAGGACTAAAAGTAGATCTGTCAAACTTTTCTAATTAGTTAATTTAGAAATTAATATCTGGAAGACTTGAAATCCAACTCGATTCGATTTGTTCGATGGTCATATAATATTTGAAGTAAGTGATCCGACCCGGCTAATCTTATTTCAGATTTTTTCTTAACATGGAACAAAGTGACTACGAATTTCCAACCAATATTCCTCTATCCAATGTTAGGTCATTCTTTCCAATATAAAAAAGGACTGCAAATTTCCTCAAACTATTCTCATTTTTGTTTACCGTGTGATTGAATAATTGAGCTAGGAATTGTTACATAAATAAAGTTACCAACATGACTTGAATTGATGAGTGCAATTTGGAGAAAAACATTGCATTCTCATGTAAAGAGGTAATGAAGTCGGCAAAAAAGGATTTGTAAACAAGATATTAAGGAGTCGCTATCCAAAAGTAGAAGCTATTATAGTGGGAAAGAGACCGGTTTCGTACAATTGTTAGCTCATGTATTTTGTATTCTTTTCATGATAATGATGGGAAAATTAGTTGGATACGTGACAGTTGCTGCATGATTTGGACTCAAAATGATGGAAGTAATCATCATTATTTATTGCTATAAGTCGAATCAAACATGATTTATGCCTATGTTACCCCGGTTCGGCTAAGACGTCGGAGGCGAATCGCACCGGGTGCGGTTCAGCACCGGATGAGCCACGTGGCGCACACACTTATTTTAATATATTTGACTAAGCCGGTTAGATTTCTGGTTCGGTCCGGTACATTGCGGTTAGGTTTAGAATCATTATTTTCATGCCAAATGTGTAGAAAACAAGTAGAAAACCCTAGCTAAACTAATGGTATTACTCCAAAATCATTATTTTCATGCCAAATGTATTCGACATTGTTGAAAATGCTGAAATTTATGCTCAAATTTTCACTAATGCAACCGCTCCAATCACCGCACCAGAATCGCACCCGGGTGCGGTTCTCAAACCCGAACCCATGCAACTTAGATTTATGCCGCGTGTCATAATGCTGATTATTTTAGCTAATGTTCAAAATGATGACAAAAGATAAGCGCTGCTAATAGAGAAATTAAATATTAACTCTCTTTCCATCTGGTCTGAACTTGCTACATTTCTTGGTTAGAGTTGGACATTATATATAGAAATTAAATCAATGCCGGATGTTTTTTGAACTTTTATCTAGAAATGTCAACAGACATCAATTACCGTTATTGCGTTATGTTAAGAATTAACATAACGAATAACAAATAGACATTATGTTATGCTAATTAAACGAAATGTAAACGATTTCAGCAAATAAGTATCGTTTAATAAACGTAACGCAAATGATTTATTTCATTTTTGCATATATTATTCTACCAGTTTAGAATGTTAGAGATATCATATGATATTTGGTGGAGAAATAAAGAGAGTCAGCCAACAAAATCTAGACATGTTCAATTGCGTCGCTCATTCTCCTTTTTTTCCATCTCTCATGTTGTCAGCGTCATCTCTCTTTTCTATGCCTCTCTATATCGATGACAAAACCCTCGTACCACTTCTATTGCGCAGTCGCAAGGGACCAGCACCACTCTCAACTGCGCGACATCGACATCATCATCTCTTGCATGGAAGATGGAAGCCTAGCAAGAGCTGGAAGGAGGAGATCGAGTGACAGAACCCACACGCCAGTGCTTATGAGAAAGATAGAGTCTGACTGGAGGAGGAGTAGAGAAGGGGTTGCTGATGGGGTGGAGTGGGGGTCCATTTTGACAACAAGATGGGGTTCGACAATGAAGACGGAGTGAATCATTTGATTAAATGAGTCCTTTGTACAATTTGGAGATGGTTGTTTATATTTTTTTATATTTTTTTTGATCGAAGTATTTATGTAAAGTTTTTCTCAAAGAAAAATGAATTTTTCTTGACAAATTGCTTGGATGAGATAAGAACTAATTCCATTTTTTGTTCATCTATATTTACTCCCTTTTATGAAAACTTGAGCAAAGTATTTGTCTGAGAATTAGTACAATCTCCCGTTTCAATTTTCGTAGTTTAGTATATCATATGTTGTTGTTGGAAAATATAAACGTTAAATTATTTGTATCGTTTACTTAAACGAAACGATTAACAAAATTAATTTTTGTGTCGTTTAATAAACGATTTGGTTAACAGTAATTAATCAATGTTGTTTAATTAAACAAAATGATAACGATTATGGCCATTTTCGTGATCGTTAACTACATTGGTAGGCCTACTTTAATCCAACGTGGATGAACATTTGAGTTGCCATAAAAATATTATTTGAAAATAATATTGTCTATTGTACGTACGTGAAAGTTATTCTACATTTCTTTTCATTAATGAAATTTAAATTTATACAATGATGCTTAATATATATATATATTGAAGGGTTAGTTTGAAACCAATGATTTTGTTATAAGAATTTTGAAAATAAATGCTCTCTTCTCCGTGAATCGAACAAAGGACTATCGGTTGGCTGAAGCTTAAGAAATATTTTTTGAAACAATGATTGTTAAAAATACGAAACTATAAATATTTCAAATGAAATCTTAATAAATATTTTTTGAAACAATGATTGATAAAAATACGAAACTATAAATATTTCAAATGAAATAACTTACCTAAATTTCAAAAGGTGAAAAATAGGACATATATATTTCTATGGTCAAAGATCAAAACAGTTTGGCTTCCCGTACGTGGAAGGAAAACAAATCAACAAAAGACCGGGAACAAGATCATAAGGATAAGATCGTAAAAGGAGATCCAATTCATTTGATTTTGACATTCAATCGTGATCATTATTTATTTTTTTCCCATCAAAACGTAAACTAATGATGTTGTTAGATATCTTAATATTTAAAAGAAGATTAGAAATTAGAAATTTGAAAGGTCAACTAGTTTGGGGTTTTGCTTGTTCTATTTCATAACCTTGAAATTAAATTCAAAATTTTATAATTTTCTATCTAATTGCGTTACAGTTGAATATACTAAAATTAATGATTGCATGCATGAATGTATGGAAGTATGTATTTATTTATTTATTCATTCATTTTCATTTTTTTTAATTATTGCTATATTTTTATTTAGTATTTAATGCTCAAGGTGCAACTGACTCGAAGAAAGGAGGATGCGAGTTAAAATTCATGGGATCTTCTATAACACTATACCATTTGTTTTTTTAGTAATAACATACATAGAAGTAGATTCATTTATATACCTAATCAAGTTTGTTGATATAACAAGCAATTCTTTTTTGGGAAGGAACAACACATTAACAGGAATTTATTTGTCAACTACACAATTGATAAACGGCAATAGAAAAAAAAATAAAATTATGTTATGTCCTATATAGTTTAGAAATATTTTGTACAAAACTTTTATGCATTTTGAAAACCATTTCACCACTGATCCAATGTCAATAAAAACGAAATGTTAAAAGTTTCAAACCTCTTGGTGGATGGTCAATCAATTTGCAAATTGTATAAATTTTGATATACCATCTATCTGAACTGTAAGTATGAGATCTGTAATTAGACTTTTTTTAATAATAAATTATCGATCAGTTGTCACATTTGTCAAATAAAGTTGGTTGTTAAAATAACGCTTTTTCAAAATTTTAGTTAAAGTGGTCGAGGTAGTTCACTAGTTATCCATCTATTAAACATGGCGAGCAATGTGTGGCCACAAAAGATCCTGGTCAAGGGGAAAGTGGACCCCAACCAGTCGAGAAGAAAAGATCAGGTTAGGCTGATGGACCCGGTCCACACGACATGTGAGGCCAGCGACCCATACATCTCGTGGCCTGCACATGTTTGAGACCCAACCTATCTGCATAAGAGAGAGAGAGAGAGAGAGAGCATATTCTTTCTCTGGTTTATTTTAATTTAATATTTTTTTTCTCTCTTGATTTCTACATAGAATGGAGCAATTAAAGATGGACCAACCAACAGACACACACAACCTTCTCCGAAGACAGCCACACACTTTGCCCCATGCACACATGCCCCCATCTCTGGGCCCTTTTGGGCTCTGACCGGCCCGGCCCCACACTTGTCCTCTCAGCCTACATTTCAATTTTACAGTGGCCGTCTGGCCGAGATAAACAGTTAACAGGTACGTTTATTAATTATGATCAGACCATGCAAATGGTATCAAAACATGGTCAAATGCAAATAACTAAAGCATCATCTTTGATTATATTTCATATGAAAATGATGTATAAAAGCAATGCATGAAAACCCACAATGAATATAATTTAATACAAAACAAAGATCATATATTGCTACTATTACGTTTTTGGTGCTGTTATTTATTGTGGCGCTGCTACAATCAGGTTTGAACGCTGTGACCCGACCTGAATCAGACATGACACAAAGTACATGACCCACATGTAGCCTTACACATGTCGGCTTAACCTAATTAGGTTTCTGTTCAGAGTTGCAAAGCAAATGTCATTATCCATAATAAAACATATCTCATAATTTTCAAATTTTGTGGGCTCTTGTTTTAGTTTCGCTTTTGCCGTCAAAAGTTGTGATTGTCAAAGTGTTTACAAAGGTACATTAATTTGGATGTCTTTTTGTTTTGTTAGAATGTATTGTTTTTCAGTTATATAGTGTTTTCCTTTTCTTTTATTTTTGTCCTGCTTAATTATTAATTTTTGTGCTTTGGAGGATTCATTTTTGGTGGCTGGCAAACTAATAATATAGGAACACTTATACATTATTATACCTTATTTGGAAACTGGATATTTCTTTTGTTTTTTAATAAAGTTTCTTTCATTTATATATTTATTTGCTTATTTAGGATTTTAGGTGGTGGGGGTCAATAAAATATATCGGTTTGAATTCCTGTCTCAAGTGTACAAACTGTCACAGACCATTTAGGGTCACAGAGACAAATGGCAGTATGGCTCCCTGCCACATAGTAGTAGTAATAAGCATGGCATTCTGCGGCACACTGGTGGTAGTAAGCATTAGTAATGGTAGATATGTAGTGGCAGCATTGCAGCAAGATATTACGGTAAAAAAAAAAAAAAAAAAATCATTTTATAGTTGAAGCAACAACACTATAGTAATTATTACAAGTATTAAATATAGAGAAACCGATGATGGACGCACCATAGCAAAAGTTTATCAATATTTACTTTGAATTTTCAAATACGATCGAGTAGTCTCAAATAGGGATGAAATATTAGACGAATAAGGATGTAAATCAAGTATATGAAGATGAATACAAATATAACTAGAAATGATAATATATATATATATAGAGAGAAATGATTCAATACAAGCACTTTGACCGAAATTCCGGTTAAACCCCGTCAGTTCTCAATTTTGAAAGTTCAAATGATTGATCGAAACCGCTCAATATGATCTCCATATTGAAATCTCCATGCACACCAAATTTTATATTTTTTTGAAATTTTTAAGTATTTTTTTCGGATTTTTAAAAACTGCAGTTTTTGAAGGGTTCAGAACAAATTAGATTAACGATTTTCTAAAATCCGAAAAAAATACTTACAAATTTCAGAAAAATATAAAATTTGGTGTGCATGGAGATTTCAATATAGAGATCATATTGAGCGGTTTGGATCGGTCATTTAAAATTTCAAAATTGAGAACTGACGGAGTTTAACCTGGATTCCGGTCAAAGCGTTTTGATTGAAAGCTTTCTCTCTCTCTCTCTCTCTCTATATATATATATATATATATAGAGAGAGAGAGAGAGAGAGAGAATGACTACGATACACCCTAAAGCACATATCATGCCGTGCTTTACAGTTGTTTTTCAAGATCCGAAATTCAAATGTTTGATCCAAACCGTACAATATGTTCTTCATGTTGAAATATCCTTATAAACAATTTTTACAATTTTTTTTATTTTTTTGCAATTTTTTTTCATATTTTATAAAATCGCTAATCTAAAACATTGTGGGCCCTCCATTTACAATGATTTTGTAAAATATGTAAAAAATAGTAAAAAAAATTTTAAAAAAAATATAAAAAATTATTTCTAAGGATATTTCAACATGAAAAATATATTGTACAGTTTGGATCGAATATTTAAATTTCGGATCTTGAAAAACGACTCTAAAGCACGGCATGATCTGTGCATTAGGGTGTACCGTAGTCATTCTCTCTCTTTGTCTCTCTCTATCTCTATATATATATATAGAGAGAGAGAGAGAAAGCTTTCAATCAAAGCGCTTTGACCGAAATCCCATCAGATCTCAATTTTGAAAGTTCAAATGACCGATCCAAACCGCTCAATATGATCTCCATATTGAAATCTCCATGCACACCAAATTCTACATTTTTTTTAAATTTCTAAGTATTTTTTTCGAATTTTAGAAAATCGTTAATCTAATTTGTTCTGAACCCTTCAAAAACTGCAGTTTTTAAAAATCCGAAAAAATACTTAAAAATTTAAAAAAAAATGTAAAATTTGGTGTGCATGGAGATTTCAATATGTAGATTATATTGAAAGGTTTGGATCGGTCATTTGAACTTTCAAATTTGAGATCTGACGGGGTTTAACCGGGACTCCGATCAAACCACATAAATTGAATCCTTCTCTCTCTCTCTCTCTCTATATATATATATATATATATATATATCAATATTATAAATAAAGATGTGTGAGTGTCGGAATCCTTTAGTTAAATATCATCCGACACTCTAAGCATTATGAAATAGTTGTGCAATAACATTTTTTCTGATTTCTGTAATGTGATAGTTTGTAACTAATTGTGTGTCGGGTGTTATTGCTCATAAAACTGACTCGGTTCAACATCAGATAATAATTTGGCAATACATTATTTTATTTCTGATTTTTGTGACCCCTTCCTATTTTCATTTTCATCATGTCTCCATCTCTTTTGTGTTGCTTAGAGTCCATCTCCACCTTAATTTTTCTTCATCATCATTCTTAATTTCGATTTACAAAGAATAAATTAAATTCATTCAATTGAAAATAGAAAAAAAAAACATAGATCTTTTACGATATATATTTTTTTATTTAAGTCATTTGTAAACATATTACATTTCATGAATAATATCAACATAATATAAAACATAATATAAATCATATTATTTCAGATAACTATAACTATATTTACATACATATAATTTTTTCTTTAAATTTAATCAAATCAAATTACCTACGATAACTAAACTATATTTCTAAAGATAAATATATCTTAACCATATAACTAAAAATGAACATAATTAAACTATAGAAACATAATAAAAATATTCTTATTATAGATATCTACATCGAGCGATGCTCGATATGCCCCTCTAGTATATATATATATATATATATATATATATATATATATATATATATATATATATATATATATATATATATATATATAGAAAGGATTCAATCAAAGCGCTTTGACCGAAGTCCCGTTTAAACCCTGTTTGATCTCAATTTTGAAAGTTCAAATGACCGATCCAAATCATTCAATATGATCTCCATATTAAAATCTCCTTGCACACCAAATTTTATATTTTTTAAAAATTTTTAAGTATTTTTTCGGATTTTTAAAAACTATAGTTTTTGAAGGGTTCAGAACAAATTAGATTAACGATTTTCTAAAATTCGAAAAAAATACTTAGAAATTTCAAAAAAAAATGTACAATTTGGTGTGCATGGAGATTTCAATATGGAGATCATATTGAACGGTTTGGATCGGTGATTTCAACTTTCAAAATTGAGATCTGACATGGTTTAATTGGGACTTCGGTCAAAGCGCTTTGATTGAAAGCTTTCTCTCTCTCTCTATATATATATGTATGTTTCACAAAATAAGAATATGTCATTTGTGCATTCATGGAATAAATGACATAATTAATATTTTCACAATAAATTTGTTAGTTAAAAATCATATATTAAAACAAAATCAACCACATAATTACTATCATATTGAATAGATAATTATAAAATTTTATAAAGTTAATGGAAGATGAAAGTTTAATAGGTAATAAAGTAATTAAATCTAAAACTACTTTTTCAGAAGTTTTTAAATTAATAACTTTAGAAAAAAAATATTAAAAAAATCATGAACAGATTAAAATAAATAGAGTCATAATTTTTCTGAAGGGTATGAATTAATGTTACAATCTGGATTCACATCTGCCGTCATATATATATATATAGTTGCAAATTGCTATGGCAGTGAGTTAATTAACATGCTCAAATCTGAACCTTTGATTAAATCAACGAAACTCAGTCAGGGTTCTCACGTGTGAATTAATACTTTCGTACCGTTGATACCCAAATTGATCATGTCCCACCTCATGTAGCTCTCCCTCATGTGAAAAATCCCAATTTCAATTTCATGCTTCCAGTTTATTCAAGCATTTATCGTTCCTGTAATTGTAAAAAGTAAAAAAAAAAAAAATGGAGTAAAGATCGATGAGCAAGCCAACTCCATCTCCTTCCTTCCAGCCTCATCTTCTTTCGCTTTTCTTTTATAATAATAAAAGAGAGGCCAATTTTCATCTTCTCGTAGTGCAAGCCTATAGTATACCCATATTTTCCATTTCATACTTTATTATTTAGTTTAATTTATGGTTTATGTAGAAGATGATGAATATTGTGCTAACCCATTCACTCGGCAATAACTGAACACTACCATTAACCTAGAATATTTTTGTTCGTTCTCCACTACGTTGAAAAAAATGGGGGAAAAAAAACAGCAAACAACTCACAATATTGTTCTAGTCTGAGAGGATTTTATTTTTACATTGAATTTTTAAATTTAAAAATTAGGAATTAATATACAGATGCTATATATATTTAATTTTATTTCTGTACAAACATTCAGATTATTAAAGTAATGCATGGTTTTCTATAATTTACTTTTCTAAATTTGATATTGGGAGAAACTAATTACTATATTATATTTAACATGGACCTTTTACTGATTGAACTTTCTGTTAAAAATAATAACAAGTATATATGGCACCAAATCGAATCCGTTACATGCTATAGCTAGCTATATTCATCTTTGCTTTTCATCTCCCTCATACACCCATCAGGACCCGGATCCTGTGTCGCGCGGCACACGAGCCGTTCGATTTTGATCGGGCGGTTCATTTTTTTCGGGCCTATTAGATTCACGGGGTTTCCATAACCATATCAGACGGCCCACAGAGATGCGCTGCACACGTGCCGCGTGACATATGATCTCAATTCCACCCATCAGGCCATCACCAGTGAACACACCACACTTTTTGCCTCGATCGAGTTGTACTAATGTCTCCGATTGGACCTTTGTGCACTTTTCAAATGTTGGTACATAGTACCTAGGTTATAAATGCATAGTCAGCCTTAAAGGTCTTATAGAACTCGACCGGTGATTCGGTGAACCTTTCTAGCATCTCAGTGGTCTATATTCTGCTTTCAGTGGGTCTTTTTCCTTTTCCTCTCTCACTCTCTCTCTCTCTTTCTTTTTTTTTCTTTTTTTTTTTGTTGGGGGGGGGGGGGGGGGGGGGGGGGGGGTGTTTGACGTACATAGCGAGTTAATTTTTCCAGCTTTATTTGTGCTGAATATTTTATTTTTTTAATAACTCTCAAGAAATTAAGTTTGAATATCCAACATCTCGCACCATTAATTATTCTTCAAATCGAGAAACATGCGACAAATGATTTCACTCTCTTACGTATCTGTTCTCTCTCTGAATTCTAGATTAATTGATTATGGAAAAAAAAAGAAATAAGTAATTATATATATGTGGAGCAAACCACTTCCGAAACAGTTTGAGTTTCTGTAGAGAAATCTGCCGTGACTCGTGACTATGTGTTTGATCCCAAAGACAGTTAAGAAAGTAATAACAACAAATTTTATAACTTAAAATGCAATTACTGTTGTATTTTATCTCATTTAACGTATGTCCCTTTTAGCTCGTATAATAAATCCATTCTCCAGTTGACTTGCTACGCAGCTACATTAGTTATTTTGTGGTGTAAAAAATTTATAATAGATATATATCCTCCTATTTGGCTGCTGTTCTAGACTACAAATCTCTCCTCCCATGAAAATATATTGAAGACGCCATTAGATAATTTTTTCCCAACGCCTCGTATAATTCCTAGTAACTAGTAATTAACAAATTACTGTCAAATCTCGTGTTGCACGCTTACGTACCCTTTTTATATAGTTGAGGATCATATATAATCCAAGACCCTCAAAAAAAAATGTTCACAGCTCGATCAGCACAGTAACGAAAAGAGTAACGAGTAACGACAACGTACAAAAGAATAGAAACAATAATGATGCAGAGAATAAATTAAGTGATGTCCTGTAAATTGCACCATATATCAATCACAATACTGTAGCCATGAAAAGAAGACACCATCAACAAGTCAAACAACAGTGATCCAAATGGCCATTTGTACAAGCGAGTGAACAGCAACATAGATTTTGTATATATCTCTACTCTTTCTCCTTTCCTTTTTGTACAAACAATTCCTGGCCTAATCAGAGATAGAGAGATGCAAATGCGTAACTAAAAGAACCCCAACATGTCAAGGCATTCTTGGTCAACCTATTTTCAAGCAAGAAAGAGCAATCTTTTATGGTCCTGCTTTTATCTCCGGAAATGACCTATAAATAAGCAAGAAAACTGAGCTTTTAAATAACAGAGAGAAATGGCAAGACCGCAAGAGAGAGATTGATGGTGATTTCTTGTGTATCGAATGTGCATCAAGAATTAAGAAATATTAAAAACTGTACACAAAGGTGATTTTTTTTTCAAGATTGGTAATTTACTACTGCTACAACAACAACAATAACTACTAAGTCTTTTGACTCAAGTTGGGTAGGCTAGAAAAGAAACCCAACAAAGTCATAAAGTCATCGAAAAAAAAGATATATGTCAAAAGTAGGGCTAATAATAGTAAAAAAATATAATATATATATATATATATATATATATATTTATAGAGAAAATAAAGTAGTAGTAATAATAGTAATAATAAAAAAATAATAATAAATACTAGTAGTAGTAGTGAGGCCTACACCTAAGCTGTAAGCTAATACTATAACCTACTAATCTAAGACAACCCTTGACCTCTAAATTCCGCATCTCATGGCTCCGGCACGTGAATTGCTAGTTTCCATGTGGTCCTATCCAATTCCAACTCCTTGGAGACGTTCCATTCTTTAAACTCCCTTTTAACTGCTTCAATCTTTGAATTCCAAATTATGTTTTTGTCATTATTATATAAAATTTTCATGTTGGCATTGAATAGGACCGCATGGAAGTTAACAATTTATGAATTTTCATGGCAAACGGTGCAATCTTTGAATTTCAAATTACGTTTCTGTCATTATTATATAAAATTTTCATGCACCTTTTAATATCAGTTTTAATAATATTTTGTTAAAAAAAAAAAAAAAACATGAACAAAGTATCCATCGGTCACAACTAGTCTACATGTGCATCATATAAAAGTATTATATCTAAATGTTTTTGTTTAAGATTACCTTCAATCCTAGTGGTATGTCATTTCTGGTAAATGCTTTCTCTCTAGGGGAAAGAACATAAATTGTTGAATACCACTTGATTGACTAGGTCCTGTCTTTGCTCTGGCTGGACAGCAAAATTTCCATTCTCCTGAAATAAAAAAAAAAAAAGAAAAGCAACCCATTTAGTTACAATTGTACAGAAATTTGTCATTTTATTAAAAAATCATGCTCTTCTATACAAGACCATATATATATATGGTCATTGCAGAGGGAGAAAGAAGCCAAACCTGAGAAAAGGAAAGAGCCTGTTGGCTTTGAAGAGGGAAACATGGGTTGTTGTCCACCAAAGTTTGGATTTGAGAAGACTGAGATGCTAGAGAAGGCAGTTGCATCTGCTCTTGGAATAAACTCTCCATAATTTTCTGAACGTAAAACCATGCATTAGAAATATAAGATAGGTTAATTATAGTCCCAGCTGCTCGTTTAAATATGCTAGACTCGAGATGTTTATTGGCCAAATAAGATACAAAAATACGAATTATTATTTGGGTTTAAAATTAATAGCATAATTATGATTGAAAGAAAACTTAAAATATTTCAATAAAAATGTGTACCTCTGGGTGCTCATTGACAAGGGAACTAGGATCCAATCCGAAACCATACAACACCGGGCTCATCGAAGCAATCCTCATCGAGAGAAACTAATAAAAAATAATTCAATAAGTGTAAATATTAAAGATGATAAAATGATCATATAGTCTTCTTATTACGCGGATATATATGGGCTCAGCTAGTTTTGTACGTACCTCTACTTGGTTTTGCAAGGATTGTACGTAGTTGATAATCTCATCCAAAATTAAAGCCTTTCCTGTCACCTGAAATAGACAATAGCAAATAAAATGAAACAATTAAATATTAGACAAATAATATGAGGACAATTTAAAAAAATTAACTACCATATATAGTTCGTATATTTGATTGTGAAAATACAAGTTATCAGTCTTGCAAATTTTTTATTGTTCTTACTTCTTACTGAATGTACTTATTTTAATTACTTGTCAAACCATTTATGTAGGCAGCTGATTTTAAGTGGTATTAAGAGGAAAAAAGGAAATAAACAGTAGCCCACTAGCTAGCTACTTATCTATAACAGTACAATATATTCGAATAAAGATAGCATGCATGACCCACATTTTTCATTTTGCATGATGTTATATTGTGAACTTAAGCACTTTGGAGAACAACCAAAACACCATCACAGTGTGAACATGTGTGGAGAGAGAGAGAGAGAGAGAGGGCAAAATTAATCATAAATATTTTTATTTGTATTTAAATTTGGGCCTATTCATACTTTCGCTTATCCATCGACCAAACGGTACCAAATGTGGGGTCAGTAAGCATTAAGGCCCAAAGTATAACCAGCATTAAATTTCTCTATTTTATGCTATTGGCTGTATGAAATGGAAAAAATAAGTAAATAAAAGCAAGATCAACCTTGTCACAACCAGGGACAAGGCCTTGAAGCATCCTCATCCTCTCACTAATTCTTTCTCTTCTCACCTGAGAAAATATTTGAAAATTATAAGGAACCAAATGTTGTAAAAGTAGAAGACAAATGGAAAAGAATAAACAAAAACGAACTAAAATATAGAAGAGACAACATTGCCAGTGTATTAAGCATTACCCTTTCAGCAAGGCTGTGACTATCTGTGGCTTGGCCTCTCCTTGCTCTAACATGGATATACCCTGTATTGTTCTCTTCATTTTTGCTGTTTTCATTCTGTTGCTCTTTGCTATTACCATTTTGTCTTTTCCCTTTTCTACCCTTGCAGCTTTCCTTGCTCGCCTTTAACTATTATAACAAATTAAAAGCGAATTAACAAAATGTTATTTGCACAGTACATAAAGCTGGCATGCATGAAAGAATAAGACCATTCATATGTGACATACAAGAAAATATTAAATAATACAAGTTTTGCACACTCGACACTTTGAGAAGTTAAACGTGAAAAGAAGAAAAAAGGCATCATTTGGTAAATAGTGACACTCAGATCATAATGAATAGATCAGTAATAAAAAGAAGAAACAGAGAGAAAAGTGACATATATAGTTTACCAAACTTAGTCTCAAATAGAAGCTAGCTTTTTATTGCAGATATTATTATTTGTTCTGGCATTACCTTAGTTGGAGAAGGGCTTAGGCTGTTACAGTCTACCATTTTTCTCTTTCTATCCATGGAAGCTTGAGAGTTGCTAGTTTGAGTATCCGAGCCACAACTAAGGAGGTTAGAGGAGGCACTGTTGCTCATCTCCTCTAGCTTGTAGAGGTAACTAGAGGGAGAAGAAGAGACCATCATAAATGGGTTCTGATCTTGGTAGAAGGATTCCATTCTGAGAGAGAGGAAGAGATGCAGAGAAGAGATCTAGAGATAAAAGGTATGGAGAGGTGATTAGGCTTGTGGTGGCAGCTATGATGCAAGGCTAGTGGTTTGGGATGGAAATCCTGTCTACCTTTGGTTTATATAAAAGTTGGAGCCTCTCTCTATCTCTGTGTGCCCCCCTAAACTTACTTTACATGTCTGTTGTTGGATAACCTTGTTAGGAGAAATGGCTCCTTCCTACTAAAGTCAATCAACTAAGCAAGGAATTTAATTATTTCTGGTCTTGCATCACCTCCAGTTTAAAGCACTATTACCTAGCTTCAGCAGTGACTTTCCACTGGCGTACCTATAGCTGCATACTAGACAAATCGGAATTATTATCTCCGAAATATAACTCATGCGCTATTGATTTTTATTTTATTTTGAAAGTAGGATTTTACATAAATAAAAAGATGTGATCCCGTTTTTATATGTCAAATTTAGTTAATTCTTCGTAAATTATTGATGCGCCGGAAAATGATAAATTGTTTGCAAAGGTAAAAGTTTATTTTGCTAGAAGTTTATAATTTAATGCTTTTGATATCATATGCATTTTGAGTTGGTATTTGTATTATAGACTGTTTAGTTTCCATATACTTAATTAATATATTTGAAAATATTCTACAAATTAAAAAATTAAAACTGTAGATGTATGTCATCTATTATTTATATTAAAGTATACATTAAATTTTAATCAATTTATAATTTATTTGGTCATGTACATATATGTGATAGAAATAAAATATTAATTCATCATAATATTTTTTTAATTAGCAGCCAAAATGATCACGTAATTCATATAAAATATTAAATCATAATAAAATCCCACAGTTTTGAAGTTTAATTAGACATATCATTAGGCGGAAAAATATGATCTTCTTCAAAAAAATTTTAGTCCAAATTGATGGTAATTATGGTGTTTTTCTCTCTTTTGTCTATTTTTCTCTAATGAAAAAATTATGGAAGGGTGCCTTCTAGATAATAAGAGATGAATACATAATGACTAAGGCAATTAAAGGGATCTAGATTAAATGAATATGGTCCATTAATTGGATTTTCCATCAAAATTGAACGCACCCTTTAATTAAAATATGCTAAATAAAGTTGGTTCATAATTAAATAATACTGTCACATTAATTATAATAATAATTATAACAATATGGACACAGTCGATCAATTATTAATTATTATTATTATTATTATTATTTCATTTTTATTTATTTTTTCAACGAGACATGGTCAAATATTATCGGAAGAGGGAATGAAAAGGTGAGAGGCTGAGATCTATCGGAAATTAAACAATAAAATAAAAAAATAAAAATAAATAGCAGAAGCATTTGATACCTTTTCTTGATGTGCCTAACAGGTAAACAATCGTGGGGGCGTAAAATTAAGACGTCTTTATTCAACTTTTATTAATGAACCCACACGATTTCTGACACATACCCCAAAATCCCAGATAAAAAGTAATGCTCTGGACGTACAGTGATATAATTTAGAGACTCAGATTCTGAGGCACAAGGTTTTTTTTTTTCTGGTTAAACTTGTTTAATTATTTTGCATAATAGTTAGGATTGTTAATGGATTCGAAAGGGTTTGAGTCGGATACGGATTAAATATGTATATTATTATTACATCAACCCGACTTATGAATCAAAAGAGGTGATACTTGTATGAATTTGTATCCAATTCGTCGGGGGCGGATTAAAGAAATATGTATTTCAATTTGTAAACGGGTTATTATTCATCCCGATCTGTCGTGGATCAATAGCGGTCATATTAATATCTTACCAAACGAATAAACCATCGTCAATTGCTCGAACTTAGTTTGGCATCTTGTTAGTCTTATAATTTTTTTATTTAATCAAACTCTATATACTAGGATACAAAAGTATGTTAAAGAAAAAAATGAAAGGTCATCCGAAGGGTAAACAGTCATGACCTTATCCGTTTATAAACGGATCAAAAATTTATTAATGGGTTAAAAAGAACTTCTATCTACATTCAATGCATTTATCCACATCAGAAAGGATACAAAATTGATCCGTTGGGTCGGATCAAGAATTCATATCTCTAATGAAAGTATATCAATTTAATTAAGAAAAGGAGATTGATTAAGGCATATGAGAGTGCTGTCGGCACAAATTACTGCATTTGATTACTTCTTTTCTTTCATTTGTTATATGATATTATCGACTTGAAGAAGCTTGGACTCATGATACTCTCGTCCCCATCTCTGCTGCCAATAAGAGAGACACGCACCTTCAAACCTCCTTTGTTTTGTGTACACCAAACTACTTGATCGGATTTGTCAATTTGGTTAATGTAGCTGGACACCTACTTGTATCTACATGGACATTGAATGAAAAATAGTAACCTGATGTTGCATGCATAAATAATTATTTAATGACACTCTAGTTGTCTGTGTTAGGACTGAAAAACTTTGTAGTTTGTAAGTCGTTAAGAGTTTCATTCAAATAATTCAATTAAAAACGAACTGTTAACTAGTCAAATTTGAGTTGATATCAGCTTACTTGAAACCAGCTGGACTCGTTAGGGTTAATTTGGACCAGAGTGATCGATGTAGAATCTGATCCACTAATTCTCTACCAAATCCTAGTCCGTCCCTCTCTCTCTCGGTGTCAGTCGCTCTCTTTGTCTGACAAGTGACAATTGTTTTTCATTTGGTGGCCCAGATTAGTTTTTGATCCGTGCTAGTTAATTCATTTTAGTTCCATTCTTGAGTTTTTTTCATTTTAGATTTTAATTTACCATTTTGCACAACTTGCAAAATGGTAATCAGCGGAAGCCATAAATTCTTATTTGTTTTTGTGATTGTTGCAATTGGAATTAGTATATTGAGCTAACATATTCAAATAATCTTTTTTTTAATTTAAGTAAATTATTCTGAACTGTCACTAAATGTTCCTTTTCTAAAATCTAAATGCTAACAAAAATATAGTACTTACTCCACAAAGAGGCCTAAACAAATGGACCGTATAAACATGTGCGCTTGAAGCCTTCTGCAAGCCCGCGTAAAGGTGAAAGGATCCCCTCCTTGTAAGCGCACATTTTGTACATTTCACATTGACTATTAGAGTTAATTGCGAACAAACTTAACTCACACTTAATTTTAAAAATTAAAGCTCTTTTATTTTCTTTCTAGATATTGAAACACTTCATGAAAGCCAACCAGTTCAGATTCTTTTCTTCTTTTTTTTTCTAAGGAACTGTTTTGGCATTAGATAGGGATTGCGCAAATGCATCAAGTGACAAACCGACAGTCAACTCATATTTGTGTTTGTGTGTGTGTGTGTGTGCGTGTGTTAGAATGTCAACTTATTTTTGTTAGTGTGTTACAGCGTACTTCAATAGAGTGTCCCTATAAAAGTAAATTAGTTAACGAACAAAGCTATTTGATAAGGTTTTCTGTCCTAATTAAGTCGATGTCAAAAGATCTTTCGTTGCTCAATAAATATATTAATTTAACAAGATAATTTACTTCTGAAAAATCTTTTTTTTTTAAGATAAATTAGGTCAAGCCTTCCAACTCATTTTTTAAATTAAATGCCTATGAAATACCCCCCCCCCCCCCCCCCCCCCCCCCCCCCCCCCAAGCTTGGTTTCGAACCACTTCTGAAAAATCATATATACATAAGTACATAGATATAGCTAGGCGATGCTCAATTAACCAAATTAGTGGCAACAAAGCGCTGAAAAAAGAAATGGAGGTACCCTCGGCATGCATCCACCAATTTAAAAGAAATTTATGTTTTCCTCGTATCCTAAAATTGAAATTCACCAAAGTAAATATTCCATTCCCATCTATAATTACATTATAAACTATCATAGTATCATTAAAGGAAAAAGATGTACTGGCCTTCCCAAATAGATGCAAAAGCCTAATTTGCAGTAGGGCGTACATGTTTTCTGGCTCATAGATCTGGAAGAATTTAAAAGCTCTAGTCTACAATCTACATGTATTTGCATAATTCTGTTTCAAGGCTATTGTGCTGCCTTTTGTCTCCCAAATCAATATATACATAAACTGAGCTACCCCCTTTAAGTGTACTATACAATTTATCATCAAATACACATCAAGCTGTGACAGCAGAGGCTGATGCTTCTGGAAGTTCACTTCCTCCAATTCCACTTGCACCAACATCACTTTTCAAAACAACCACCTTCCCGTCAGAATCTACATCCACTATAATCGAATCACCCTCCTTGATTTCCCCTGACAAAATCTTCTCTGCCAAACTATCTTCTAGAAGTCTCATGATAGCCCTTCGCAACGGCCTTGCACCATAACTTGGACTGTAACCTTCATCCACCACTCTGTCCCTAAACCGCTCAGTCACTTGCAACTCAATCTCCTTCTTCTTCAACCGGTCGAACACCTCCTTCAGCATGATATCAGCAATCTCTTTTACCTCAGGCTTGGTGAGTTGCCTGAATACAATCATCTCATCCAATCGGTTGAGAAACTCAGGTCGAAAATATTGTTTCAATTCCTCAGTAACCAGACTCTTGATCCTGGTATAGCTGCTGTCTTGTATATCAGCATCAGCATCAAAGCCAATCTTGCGGCCTCCTTTTTCAATCACACTGCTGCCAACATTGGATGTCATAATTAGGAGGGTGTTCTTGAAATCTACAGTTCGTCCCTTGCTGTCGGTGAGTCGGCCGTCTTCTAAGATTTGGAGCATCATGTTGAATACATCAGGATGTGCCTTTTCAATTTCATCAAATAGGATCACAGTGTACGGCCGTCGCCGCACTGCCTCAGTCAGCTGCCCACCTTCAGTGTAACTGCAGTGGTCACAGGAATCACAGTAAAAAATAAAAATAAAATAAAATAAAAAATAAATCATTTAATTAGGAATAAGAAAGGAAATAAATCTGTCTTAAATGAAAATTAGCTTAATAGTAACAACTCATATAAAAAAAGGGGAAAAAACACCAAGTCCTTGAAATAATGATTTAGTGCCAATTGAGGGTATGCATTTTATAGAGTATTATAAAGCTATTGTGAATTAAGTAAACCAAGGAAATTTTCA
Source organism: Rhynchospora tenuis (assembly GCA_027725995.1). NCBI lineage: Eukaryota > Viridiplantae > Streptophyta > Magnoliopsida > Poales > Cyperaceae > Rhynchospora > Rhynchospora tenuis. The sequence continues at coordinate 83,711,481 of CM050889.1, forward strand.
TGAAATTTTCATGATTTTTCCTTTTTTTTTTGTAGAAAATAGTGGGAGCAGAAAGCCACCTGTTTCATTTGTAAAAAACACGCAAACTTTTTAATTGTCATATGTTGTTAACCCTTAAAAGTAAATATCACAATAAATTTCTAATGTTATATGATAGTCCATTACAATATTACCCGACATAACCGGGAGGGGACCCAATAAGCTTGGAGACTGTGTGTCGCTCCATGAACTCGCTCATGTCAAGCCGAACCATTGCTTCCTCTGACCCAAAATAGTATGCTGCAAGCGCCTTCGCAAGCTCAGACTTCCCAACTCCAGTAGGCCCCGAAAATATGAAACTTGCAATTGGACGGTTTGGATTCTTCAACCCAACTCGGGCGCGACGTATTGCACGACTTATTGCCTTCACGGCCTCATCTTGGCCTATTATTAATTCAAAAGAATAATAAAATCGATATCATGTATTTTCAGTTAACCCTTCGGGGTCCAGGCAACAATGATTAGTCCGTAGGTACAGAATGCCACGAGAAGGGAAATGCTAATTAAGAGTGTAAATAAACTTTGAATAATGAGTGATTATATGACCTATGATGCGCTTATGTAGGGTTTCCTCCATCTTAAGTAGCCGATCAGATTCATCAGATGAAACCTTTTCAACAGGTATACCAGTCCAGGAGGAAACAATGTGTTGAATGTCTGCCTCAGTGACCACCGGGCCTGAGTCATCAGTCAATTCAGACTCAGCTTCCGCTTGCTCCTTTCCCTTATCAAGTAGGCCTGTGATTTGTGCACGGAGCTCCATCTCTTTGTCACGTAGCTCACCGGCCTAAATTGAAAGTTTGTTCTATATTTTCAAGTTTTCAACAGGAAAATTGATGATTCTATTGTTGCTACTTGAGAGTCATTTAGTACGTTTTACACTTGTATCAGACTACTAGTTTTATTGAGTTTTAACTAACCCAAAATAAAATAAAATATGTTATAAGTGAAAGTACAACAAAAAATGGAAGAAATTAAGAACTAGATGTGCATGATGGTAAGAGAACTCTGCAAATACTAGTTCCAAATTCAAGCAAATGAAAGCACAATTTGGATATTGTTGTTGTTGACTAGCCTAATTAAGAATTCTTCTATAATGAGAATGTTAGCATAGTAAGATATTGACTTTGTAATTCATACTGCTAAATTAAAGTCCTCGTACCTTTTCAAAGTCCTGGCTTCGGGCAGCTTCATTTTTCTCCTTGGTTATTCGCCGGAGTTCCTTGTCTAGTTCTCTTGCTTCTTCGGGAAGCTTCAGAGGAAAAGGTAAATAAGTAAAGCACACTACTCACACAAACAGACAAGTAAATAGATATTTAGTTACAATCAAATAAGTCTTTTTCATTACCTGTGCATGACGAAGTCTGACCCGAGACCCAGCTTCATCAATCAAGTCTATTGCTTTATCGGGCAGAAAACGATCGCTTACAGATAAGGAAATTTAAAAACAATTATTAAGAATTATATATAGCAGAAATCAAATTTTCAGAATTCAATTTCACAGTAGCTTATGATATGACAACAAATTACAAAATGAATATGTTTCTGGAACATTACAGCCTTTATGCCTGCCATTTCCAGAGCAGGCACACAGGGTCAGCACGATTAACTTCTTGTTTTAAGCATTTTTTTTTCTCTCTCTCTCTTTATGTTTTCTTTACTGATTTGAGGGTTTATCGGTCTGGCTTTTAGTTGCACCATTCCAGCTGATTAATTAAGGTATGAACAGCGCTTGTATTTTCTTTTTTTAACTTAAATTCTGGAAAAAAAAAACTTCGCTATAATACCTTATATACTGATATGAGAGCTGAGCAGCAGCAACAAGTGATTCTTCAGTGTATCGTAGCTTGTGATGGATCTCATACCGTTCACGTAGTCCCTTAAGTATCTCGATTGTTTCATCAACTGATGGTTCTGGTACTTTAACAGGTTGAAAACGCCTCTCCAGTGCCGGGTCCTTCTCTATGTGTTTTCTATATTCGTCTAGTGTTGTTGCCCCTATACACTAAACAAACCAAACCAACAAACAAGGTATAATTAAAGATAAATCCTTATTCGTCTCATCTCAAATTTATTACATCCTTATGAAGGCAAATCATGGATTGCTCCTTTGCAACATTGGGTGTGTCTGTCCCAACATTTAGTAGTTACAAAAAATAATACATTTCTGCATTTTCTATACCTGAAGTTCACCTCTAGCTAGTGCTGGTTTTAATATATTTGCAGCATCAATGGCACCTTCTGCAGCACCTGCACCAATCAATGTATGAACTTCGTCTATAAAGAGTATTATCTCATCACTTTGCTTTATCTCCTCCATCAATTTCTTCAGCCTCTCTTCAAACTCCCCACGGTATTTGGTACCGGCCACAAGCAGACCCATGTCAAGGGTTATTACCTGGAGGAAAAGACTTCCTATGGTTAAAATCTCCCATCAGAAATTTTGTGGCAGCACAAAAGGAACCAAATATGTACATCATGACAGGAAAAAGATATTACACCACCGGTGATATACCAAAATCTCATATCGAATTGTGCCATCAGGGTACATGCTGTGGCAATGTGGCATGGTACAGTGTACTATTGCACTCCAAATGGTCATCTGGCAATGAACAAAGCTAACTGAAACAGTACTTTACCTTCTTTCCCTCGATAGTTTCAGGAACATCTCCGTTTGAAATTCTCTGGGCGAGTCCTTCAGCTATGGCAGTTTTCCCTACACCAGGTTCACCAATCAAACAAGGGTTGTTCTTTGTGCGCCGGCCCAATATTTGTGTAACCCGCTGAATTTGTTCCTGTCTGCCGACCACTGGATCTAGCTTGCCCTGTAAAACATTCATCTCCCTAAATTTACTTTCACAATTAAAGTTTTAAGCACAATTGTTTACCCAATACATGTAACATGGTAAGCAATAAATAAATATTACATGAGTGATGCATTGCAATGCTGATTGCTGTAAATGAGAGGGAAGGGGGATAGGGAGCTAGAGAAAGATCATTGCTATCTTGTGCTGGCAAGCTCAATCACATATAACACACTTATGTGAGAAAAGAAAATAGTACCTCCTCAGCTAACTTAGTAAGATTAGTTCCATATTCTTCTAGAGTAGGCATTTTATTGCCGCTGCTGCCTCCACCTACTCCAGCACCAACTGCCTCTGTGCTTTCTCCTACCATTCTGATTACCTAGAATATAATTCAAGAAGCAATTACAAAAACCAGTATAATGGTTGATTATGATTAGTAGTCTTAAATACAAAAAAATTTTAAGATTATCACAATAACACAGAATAATTAGTAGTTGCAAGTCATAACATTTAGGAATTGAAATGTTTGGTTGTCCAAGTATAAAAAGGAATAAGGAATAGGGAAGAGAGAAGAGGAAAAGTGACACCCAAACATGAGATAAACCTAGGTATGAGCCCCAAGAAGAACTATGGAAAATATCATATCCCAAAAATTGCAAAATAGCCTGTTTGATTGTTTGCAGATTTCAGTATGTCTACTAGGGTTAAATTAAGTAATAAAACTAGCATGCTAGTGCTTGCACTTTTAAAATCCTGTCCTGGAATTATGTAAAACAACAAGGCATTCTTATGACTTGAATAGTAATGGATAATGGTTTAATATATCATCTAGTTCAACTTCGAAGTTTTCATAGTAGTAAATTTTACCTGTGTACGTATATTGCTTGGGTCTGCTCCTAGGGTCTGGAGTACCCGTGCTGCCACACCCTCTCCTTCGCGGAGTAACCCAAGAAGCAAGTGCTCCGATCCTATGTAGTTGTGACCTAAACATTTCCTCATATAGTCAGGAAAATAAACTACCAGGGTAAAATGATCCCTCAAATATCAAGCAATCTTGTTTGCTCCAAGCAATCCAGATTATCTGACATCACTTTCCAATGCTAAAAAATTGATAAAAGTTGTGTGGTATACTTCTGTGGAATCTGTTACTTCTTGACTAAAATTAAAACTACCCATAAAACTGAGTATAGCTGTATGCACAAAAAAGGTTTAAGGCCTTGATCGGAAAGGCATATTTAAGGTGGGATTTGGAATTGGAATTCCGATTCCGTCCAAATCCGTTGATCGGAAACTGCAAAATTTAATCATGGGAGTTCAATTGATGGGAATTCACACCCCTCAAATCCCATCTTGAATTCCCATCTAAAAGGAAGAAATTTGGTGAGAATTGATTTACAGCGTCTGATCATCCCTCTCTATGGTTATTGATGAATTCCCATCAATTCTTCCCATCACTCTTCCGATCAAGAGATTTCATTTTGGAATCAAATCATTTCTATTCCGCTGAAATCAATTCCACCGAAATCAACTTCATATTTGTTTCCGATCAGAGCCTAAATTAGAATATCTAGGCAGAAAAAGGAATTTTTAGTCTTTATGGATGTTTGTATTTTACTTTATTTTTATTGTAGACCAAAATAAGTCTTTACAAAGATTTCTTGTTCTTGCAGTAAAATGAAAGCTACATGGCAATGCATGCCAATATCAGATCCTTGGATTTAATTAACTTTATCTAATTTATGCCTCGTCTTTGGAATTAATTGATCCTAAGTTGTGCAAACAAGCCTCAAATATGCAAAATTTACGAGTTACATTGTGAGAATATAAGCCCCTCACCAATGATACCCAAGTTAATCCAGAGTATGCTATTCAATTAGAATTATGGAACTAAATGCCAAGCATAGAAAATAAAACACAAAATGAAAACAACACTTTTGTTTAAACTGTTATAGAATTTCACAATTGATGGTACTTTTGAATTAAATGGGGGTTACTCACCCAGTTGACGGGCCTCTTCTAAAGAAAGTTCTAGAACCCGTTTAGCGCGTGGTGTGAATGGTATCTCAACAGCCACAAAACCACTTCCTCTTCCAATTATCTTCTCAACTTCAACCCTTGCATCTTTCAAATTAATGCCCATGGATTTCAGAACTTTAGCAGCTATACCAGTTCCTTCCCCAATTAGACCCAGAAGTATCTGCTCGGTACCAACAAAGTTGTGTCCGAGCCGCCTGGCCTCCTCTTGAGCAAGCATGATTACCTGTTTAGTTTTAGAAGGATTACCATAGCTATCCAAATCAGTATAATATCTTCGTTGAAATCATCTTCAGTTATATGTAAGAAGAAATGAGGTTGAACAACTATAATTTTCAATTCCCATTCTGATTTATTGTTATGCTTTGATTTTTATCCAATGACATTTAGTAATATGTATAACATACATACAAGAAGAACAACAAATAAATTCTTTTATGGCAAAGGCAAAATACATACAAAACCAAGTATATAAATACAATGTTCAATTAAAAATACAAAAAGGACACTAATGTCTCCAGGTTGAAATAACCTTAATTGCTTTCTCAGTGAACCTCTCAAACATTGCCACAGTGCGCAATTTCCTTCTAGAACTTCGCATCCTTCCTTTCTGGTATCTTAACTCTTGATTTTTAAAAGTGGAAACTCCTACAAAATTATTTGAAACTCTAAAGGAGTTTAATCTCGCAGTTGTGACCATTCTAGAAGCATTTACATTCCTTCGCCAAGTTCCTCTGATTTTGTTATCGTCTCCACTTGTTACTCCACTAGGTAGAACCGTTAGTTGAACCAGTGATCCTGCCATCTCTGTGCAACAATTTGATGGTTAGACGTGGAGGTTGTGTCGAGAAAGAGAGAGAGAGAGAGATTACCTGAGCTAACCAAAGATGGAGAGATCAAGGTATGTAGAAAAATATCTGGAGGAAGAAGGTGCGAGATTTTTTTTAAAATGAATTTGTCAAGCTTATATAGATGGTATGTTGAGTGAAAATGAGTGATTCTTGGAAGTGTCAATTGTTATCAATGACACGTGGCAGCTCAAATACCACGTTTCATGATTTTTATCTGTTCATTCTATAGGCAGATTTTATGTGAGAACTGCACTACAGAAATGCTGTCTGACCACCGTTTGGTTCCTGGGAATAGGGTCCCAAAAATAATAAAACATATACTGAATCACAAAAATTAAGTTTTTAAATTCTTTCAAAAAAACATTATTTTAAAAAAAATAATTGCATTAATTTGGTCCTCAAACTTTTTAAATAGGACTAAAATATTTTGATTGAAAGGACTAATTTATATTTTTTATAATGTTGAGTACTGATTTAATTTTATCAAGCACCAAGTTTTGTGTTAAACTGATGATACCAGCAGTTGTATCCTCTCCATGCCTCTTGAGTCTCTGCGAACAAACTGTGGCCACGGACACGGATATGTGGGCGTAGGAAATGCGGTCCTACATAATTTCATTTTGCGACAAAAAGAAGCCACAAATGAAGTGTATCATCTAAGAAGGCCCCTTTTTTTGGCATTTATTGATGCTTATATTTGTAATCATAATGTACCTAGGCAAAATCAGCCATATGCATGGTTGCTAATATCTCCTGAATGATGCTTCCAATGAAGGCCCGAATTAAATTTGATGGTTCGTAATTGAATGTGTAGTTTCAGAATTAGGAGTGAAATGAAAACTAGTTTCATAACTAAACCATATAAGAATTAAGAAAAATATTTGCTCATACTCTTTTGAGCAACATTTTGGATTAGTTTTGTAGCTAATGTTCAACCCATTTATAGCAAAACTAAAATAAAAAATTTGTTTCAACCCCTTCTCCCTTTCTAAGAACAAAATTTGAAAAACTACCCCGCCAAATTTTTTAAAAAAAAAAAGGCCTCCAGACTCTCAGCGAAATATGAGCCTAATAAAATTTTAGCAGAATAATATTTAAGCAACCATTTTCACAACACGAGAAACACGAAGTGATAACTAACTAGAACGTTTCAAATGGAAAAGAAAAAACCGCAACACTTCTAATAAAAAGTATGCATTCCATATATGTACAACCTTCCATTGTTAGGAGAGCATCCCTAATCATATCATATCATATCAGGTCATCAGAGAGATAATGAACATCAACTTAAAGAACAACTCGACTCAATGCATACAAAAACATAGCCAATGTACAAAACTTACACTTCACTCAACCTCAAAAAGATTAAGAGAGAAAAACAATAGGGCAAAAAATGAAATAGAGCAAGGAAAAACCCAAACGGGGTGAATAATCAGGCATACTATAAATGCATAACCGATGCAAACACAACCATGGCACCATCCTGCAACTCCATGCATTGCAGCATAATGCACCTGTGTGCATTGCGGCTGTCAACCACTGGGATAAGACGCAACCCAATTCGCGTCTACTAAAAGGTTAATTCAAACTAACTGTAAATTTTTGCTCTAACCCCTTGTGAGCTATCTAATTGGATCTTCTAGAAGAAGTAGAATCTCATCATCATCAATTGTGCCGAAATCTATGGCATATTGCAACGGTGTCTTCCCATCCATGTCAGTAGCATGTGGATCTGCCCCCCTGTATGACAAAAACATTTCCAAGTGATATGTTATAAGTAATTAAAAAGGGCAGAAGACAGTAAATTTCTACATAAATGGTACCCATGATATCAGAATCAAAAGTCAAAACCAAAACCCTAATAGCTACCAGTATACAACAAATTACCTAGATAAAAGTAGCTTTGCAAACAACGCCCTCCCTTTCAATATACAATGGTGAAGTGGGGCTCGCCCCCGGGCATCGACAGAATTAACATTTGCACCATATTGCAATAACAACTCCACCATTCCCAAATCAGCCTCTCTACAAGCCAGGTGCAATAATGAAAACCCTTCACAACTTTCCGCCTGATCCCCTATTCTCTCTTCCATTTCTCCCATTCCACCACCACAACTGCTACTAGCAGTCTCAAAACTAGTCAAGGACCCAGTTTGGTCAGGAATGGAGACCATGGAGTGCTGTCTGTCATGTATGTAGATGGCCTTGGCTAAAGTGAGAGAGGGGTCAGGGGAGGAGAGAGAAAGAGGAGAGGGAGAAGGGAGGTTCTGATGGGTGTATATAGCATTTATATCAGCAGTTGATGAGATTATGAAACGGTATGCTGATTTCTTGTCATTGGAGCGCACACTTTGCCATAGCTGGCGTGACGCTGCCATATGGCGCTCAAGATCTGGTTCAATATCTCTGTTCACAAAATCCTTCTCAGTGTACTGCAAAACAAAAGGGGTGAGCAAATTGTGGTACTTAAAAGAGAGTTTTTATAGCATGACCAGTCTTTAACACCATAGGTTCAAGGAATACTATTCTGCCAGATTCTTTTATTTAACCAAACATACCTTTGCTTGAATAAATTTTTCTTTCACAGAAATGGAGTCCGAGTGCTTTGGCTTGGAGAATGAAACATGATGAGCTGTAGCCTTGTTATCAGAGCAACTCCTGTAATTTACACAAAATAAACATGATTGTATAAAAGGGAAACCATAATGCAAAAGTAAAACAAAACACGGAAATTTCAACCCCACTTTTGATGTTGAAAAAACCTCAATTTTATTGAAAATTATAAAATTTACCTCAGATGTGCAAAATTGATTTTCAGTTTAAAAATTAATCGTGCTATCAGAAACAACATAAAGGAAAACAAACGGGCCCCACAAAGGGTCAAAACACACAAAAGGCTAGGACTCACCAGTAGATAGTCATGCCTAAGCTATATGCAATTGAACCCTAGAAAAACTAAAAATGTAATTTTCTTGCAGACTTATTTTTACTGCAATTTCAACACTCAAAATATTGTAAAATTACCTAGAAACGTCATCTTGATCTCTTTTGACAACAAACGACTGTAGTAGTTCTTCCCAAATAGAATTTGCGAACGTATTACCAAGAGATTGAAAGAGATTTATGACAGACTGCTCCCACACTCGCACATCCAGTGTTAGGGACCGAACCTGAAATGTCATAAATAAAATTACTGTACAAGAAGGAATGAAATAACAACAAGATAATGTAATTTAGGTCCACGATTGAACTGCAAAGGGTAAAGTATAGTTCATAGGTATAGTCTGTACTAGCCCATACCAGTACAGTACAGATAAAAAATTACCAGATTTTGTCTAAGGTAAGGACCATGAAACAAGAACCTAAAGCCTTGCTTCACACTATAGGTCAAATGGAGATGAGAGGACTGGAGGGAAGAGGACCATTACAAATTGATTGTTTCAAAACTTCAAGCAAAGGAACAGAAGGGAAAGATTTTGCCTCTACCCTCCAAATGAGCATCTCTTTTGACCTCTCCAAAGCGGGTGTAAAGATAAATAAATCTGGTCAACCATTCCATCTTCTCCCTTCCCTTACTTTTTTGAGGGGCATATTCTAAATTTTGGGTGATAAAAGTAGTAATTTGGAGGCAACAATTAAGGCTCCCACCTTAGAAATATGAACGCCGAGATTCCGATGGACCCCAGAGCACTCGATACACAATAAAACACCAAGATTAAGAGAGGCCCAGTCAGGCTCAGGGGCCCCACAATCAGCACAAATATCATTTCCGCACACTTTTCTAAGCACATCGATTGGCTTCTCATGCTTCAGCCCACTTGCCCTGCTTTTGCATCTCAAACTTGTTACTTTATTAAATATCTCACCACTCACTATTATTGAAAGATGTCAAATTCACTTTTTTCTACTAATTAATTTTAGAATAGGTGCCTGTTTGTAGAGCAGTAGCATCTTACAAAGCAAACTACTAGAAATTTTACATTATGTAAAAGCTTTTTCTTTTTATTTATTATCAAAAGATACTTAATTGAACCCCAATAAGGTAATCTCAGATTACCAGTACTCATACAGACTTAAATACATCACATAACCCATATTATTGGTTCCATCTTCTCAAACAGAATCTCTTGACAAAAGAGCAAACCACTAGATTGTTTATTTTTTATCTTGCTTTTGCACTGTGCTTCATGTTTACCTATGGTGGTGGATGCTTCGGACAGAGTGCTCAAGGTGGCCACTGCCACCACCAGAGTAGTTGCCCTTTTCTGAAGAGTGATCTTCAACAAGGGTAGAATGGTCCATGTCTGTCGAGCTGTCAAAAGAGCTGCTCTCACTCACCGTCCTGTGGTGTCCGCTACCTGGTGGGCTTCTCAGTCTCTGCAACATTGCAATTTTTACAAATATCATTTAGATATATAACAACTGCACCAATAATGGTCGTGCTATTTTATCAAACATGAGGATTAAAAAGAACATCAGGTCCCAGGAAAATAACAAACAAAAGGAAAGATGTTGGAATTGAACAGTTCTGATGCTGAGCCCAGTCCAAAATTGGGGCATTATCACACTGACAATAGTGAACTAAAACGAAAAGTTGCAACTTGAACCTGTTCAGGAGACTGAGAGCTGAGCAAAGAGGCAATTACACCTGTTATTTTCTCTATCCAATCCATCTGGTCCATCGCACTCTCCGCCTTCACAAGAAAAGGTACATAAGAATCAGTTCTAATTAGTAAAACAGTAGGGATATCCGTTTTCCTTTTCTCTCCTTGAGGTCCATGTGTGGAGCTATGGGTTATTTTATTTTCAAAACCTATCAGATAGCATTCTACTAGAAAGCCAGTGGGAAAGATGATATGGTACCTGTAAGGTGTAATTTTTGGTTGGAGAGATGATACGGAAGCAAAAACGCAAGTCTGACTGGTCAGCATCAACTTTGATAGTGGACGTGAGTAGATTTACGGTATGTCGTGCAACTGCTTTTTCATCATGAACACCTCCATGGTAGTGTGAGGAGAACCACCGACTAAGCAAACCTGACCCATGCTCCCCGGAACCATGCCCTCTCTGGCTTGAAAGGTGCCCCCCCTTTTAAATATTCAACAAAAGTTAATGGAAAAATCAATAATTACATTTGCAGGTTGTGCCCAATATTTTTCACATTTGACAAATGAGCAGACAACTGCTGATAGGTAACTTCTTAGCCAGAAAATGGACTTACTGATGGTCGACTGTTTTGTTTGCGGTAATAGTAAAGCATGCCTCGGCTGTCCAGCACAAAAAAACGTCTCTTCCAGTCGCCTCTTATATTTGATGATCTTTTTGAAAGGTAACCTTGTCTGATTGTCTGGACCTGGAAGAGCATTTCCTTTTGTTTAAACCACTGGAAACTTTTACTTTCTCAAATAGTTTTTTTTCTATTATTATTATTCATTTTCTTTACACTTTCTCACATACAAACAATTAAAAATGCCAACTTCTGGAGTATATAGACCATTGTAACGTTCAGTTACTCACTGACAGCTATCATAAAAGTTCATTCACAAATGGCTTCCAGAAGGTTGATTCAAATAATTGGACGCTGTATGACACAACTATTACTAATCCCAAAAATTGAATTGCAAAACCACTTTGCATATGCAATTCTAAATAAACGGAGAGAACTGGAGTACCTTGCCACTGGCAGCAGATTGCATGACAGCCTCAATCATCTTGTGTGAGCTACGGCCAATAGCCTGGATGCCATCGCCGAGGGCACTTGGAGAGTGGGTGGGGACACTGGGGGACCAGCGGCTCTCCCTGTCTATCTGCCGCTTGAACTCCTGCATCCTCTCTATTAGAGCCGCCTGGTCATAGTTTGACCTCTCTCGAGACTGTTGAGCGTATGCCAGCACCTAAAATATATTTGTTCACCAGAAAACAAAATCAAAACTTGAAGGACGTCTTTCTCTATCAGCTTGAGATTTTAGAACATCCATTGGTTAACAAGATGCCAATTTGATCATGTTTATTCATTTAAAATGTCAAATTCTGCTCGACCATTTTCAAGGTGTAGTGTTATAGTCTGGCTGTCATGATGATGGTCGGACATATTTTTCCCACTGTTTCACAGGAAGGAACCTCATGACCCCTAGCTAAGATTTTGAGCGGCATTATATCAATCAGGTCTTGCACTGGTAGATACCGAACAGATATTAAAAAAAAAAAGGCAGACAGACCTGTTGTATGTAAGGCTCCATCTGGTGCAGTAGTTCATACCCCTGATCACAGCAATCAATTTAAGATGTCTTGCAAGGTCAAAGGTAAGTAATGAGTAAGGTTAAATTTAAATTAATTGATGTAAAGTGTCAAATTACTTGTTTAAAATAGCGTAGATGTGCATCCATTGTCCCACTAACAGCTTCCAAAAATTCAAATCTCTTCTTTGACTCCACATTTGATAGAGCTGTTACCTGAAAAGGAGTTTAGAATAAACAGCAATTAATTAAGAACTTCAATGCGTAGACAATCGTACACAACTTTTATTAGGTGTTCATTTTGTGGATGAATTTAGCATGCATTAATACATTTCTGTGTGTGTTATTCTTCCATCCAATGATGCAAAGATGCACAGAAGAATGCATATTAAAGTTGGATACACATCCAGGATAAGGTTTTAGTGAAAGCCAGTATCACTAACTGTAACCCAATATTAAGTTCTAAATCAAATGACCATTTGTTGGTAAAGAAATGTAAATCTCATATCAGGAGGCAAACAAGTGAAACTGTTAGAAATTACATGCACAAAGACATACAAGATTAAAGCGAGCCTGCTCAAATGAAGATCTAGCACTATGGAGCTCCTGTTCATTAAAAATATAGGATGAGTTATATTAAAAAAAAAATAATTGAATAGTTGAAGAATAAATTAAAAAATTATTGTTTTTAGTTTTCTTTTTTCCTCACATCCTCTATTGCAGACGCTACATCAGGCTTCGTACCTTTTCTCAAAGATAAATATCTATCTCTGACCTATAAGAACAATTTAAATAGTTTGTAAACTTCCGAAGAGACATGTTAAATAAGTGCTAAAAAGGGAACTGGTCAAATCCCTAGAAAATACTTCTGCACCATCCATCAGGCCATAATTTATGCAGAAAAAATTTGAGTATGCTAAGGTTCATTTAAAGACAGTATTATAATAAGAATATTGTGTATTTGATGTCATGTTATGTACAGCAAGGACAAAGATACAGGTTTTTTTGTTGGGTGTTTTCATGAAACAAGATAGGCACACCATTTATGAAACAATGGTAACTGATGATAAGAAAATTAAAAAACTGAACCTGGTCGTATATAAGGCTAGCCTTGTCAAAGCGCTTTCTCGCATCCTAAAGCAAGAGAATAACTTTACCTTACAATTCCAAAGTAAAATATAAAGCCAAATAATATTGAACTAAATAGGATAGTGAAAGTTAATGGAAAGGTGAATTTTTTGCAGTATTGAGTTCATATGATTATAAAATTTGGCCGAGTTCTCAAGATCTCAATGGTCTGCACTCGTAAGAGCTTCTTGTTAGGGTATCATAATGGTCATGGGATTTTCCTATAGCGTAATTTGACCTTCAATATATATGTTGTAGGCAAGTACATGATTTATCTATTAATACCTAAGCATAACATTATTGGAGACAAAATAAAATGATATAAGAAAAACAAGATATAAAAGTATGATCATCAATTTTAAAGGGGGGCATACCTTCACATCATGCAAATCAACGTCTACAAATTGCATCAGTCTGTCATTTAGGATATGCTCGATCTAAGTCGAAAGATAAAAGACAATCAAATTATCAACAAACACAGATAAACACACAAAAAAAAAAAAAAATGGGTATGCATATGGAGAGAAGGTAGTGATTATGTACACGAGTACATGTATGTAAATGCATCAGAATTTGAGAGCTTATGGAAAAGCGTTCGCATAAGGTTTGCAACAGTGAGCAATGGTGCTTTTCGCATAAGGTTTGCAACAGTGAGCAATGGTGCTTTTCGGTGACAAAAGAAATATAAAACATAGCAAAAACATTAATGGTGGCATGAAAAAGTGTACAAGAACAGGACTGAAGTGAGTGTACCTGAGAGCGAAGAACTTCCTTGTAGGTACCAATTTCTCTCAAAGCAATTGTGAACTTGGTCATTACAGGCCCTGAAAGAGATGGTCAAGATGACATACTTAAAGAATGCATCAATGTTTTTTCTATCATTCATTCACTTGAGATGTTAAATTACAATTACTGCAGTGCTGGTTTGACCAATACGTGCAATTAGATTGATGACCCACTTAAGCTCTTACTTGAGAGGGATTAGCCTCAAAAAAGCCTCAGTTGTGCAAACAGACGATCACTTATTTTCAGTTTTCTCATCCATTATGCAATAAAGCATTAAAGAAGGAAGAAAACAAAGTAACTAAATCAGTTTGCATTATGCATGTCTTTATGTATGCCTACAAAACTAAGTACCTCCAAAAGCGACACTAATGGGATCATTGTGGCCCCCTCCAAAAATCTCGAGAGCACTTGCAAAGGCTATGTCACCATCATACCCTTCACCAAGCCCTTCTCTAAAATCAGTACATGAACAATTAAATGTTTCATCAGAGTAAATTCACCTAAACCACCTGAAAATATAATATCTAAAATAACCTTCAAAGCATTAAATATTAAACACCTCCTAGTTTCTCTAGATAATACTAAACTATGATTTCTTTTTTCACTCCTTCAGAAAAATATGATAAGGACAGACAGGTGAGTTACTATCTTCTGAGAAAATGGAGTGATGGTCATGCCTGATACCCCTACTCACTCTTTTGGTCAGAAATAAATAGTTAAAAAATGGGGTATCTATAACTGGAAAAGGGCACTTACGTGTACTTGCGAGAACCTTTGTAAAATTTTAGGCACCTCTCCCTTAGCAACTCACAGCTTTCTTCAAGTGTTTGCACCTGTTGTTGCATTGATAGTTAGCCCACCATTTAACCAACTTGTAATGAATTTAACCCCCAAGTCTCAAATTAAACCAATTGAGCTGTACTTTACTTAATGAACCCCGAAACAAAAACCTACTTGCTCCTGAATTGGTGAGGATGGGATAAAGTATTGAGAGGGAAGGGAGGACCTGTATCACCCATGCTTGTGAGTTTATATTTTGGAATGTGAATGATCATCAAGAGGAGAATTAAGGTGATATTTTATACATTTCTCAAAACTTTACCCATCCTCAATGTAGGGTGTACCAATTCAACCTCCTCACAATTCTCTTTCAGGTGAAATGGGACAAAAATGTGCAAACCAACACTTGTACCATACTGAACTATTAAAAGATGACAAGTCGCAACAGCAATCCAGAATTTCTACTTCACAGAGAAATTAAAGAAGTTTAAAAAAAAACACACACACACACACACAATAACAAACATTATTTGCTCACTAATAAATACTCTATACAAATCTTAATTGGTTTGACAGTGTTCATACTTGAGCAAAGCTAGTAACATATCTGACTGATAATTTAGACTATTAGGAGTAAATGAAAGCAAACACTTGTATTGAACCATCTTGCAGAAAAAAAAAATGAGCATCAAACCATAAAGTAAAAAAACAATTTATGTGGTTACATAACATGGAGGGCTAAGGTGCAAATAATAAGCCCCATGGAAAAATAGGGGTTTGTTCCCCTGTAAATGATAAAATAAGGACAAAATATTTGATCCCACATGAAGAAGCTGTGAGCTTAGTATTACAAAACCCCCAAGGATCGAGTGGAATCGAGGTTTTGGTTTGAATAATAACAAGTACAGGGTGGGGATTCAAACTTCATTAGAGTAAATCCAAGGAACATGCCTACAAAACTACCAACTATGTTCGAAACTACATACAAATCAACTTTATTTAAACAAAGTCAGAGAAAATCAAATAGAAACAAGTTCTTGCTTTCCCTAACAGTGTGTTTGTTGCAATTTTTGCAAGAAAAATTGAATGCAGTAGAAAGTTCACCATAACAATAAAACTGTAGATAATTTCTAGTTTGCACTACACAAATCGAACTTATTCCAGTGAAAGAGATCAGATAAAACAACAATAACAATACAATAACAAAAATTCCAGGGTACCGATCGCAAAATTGTCGAAATTTTGAACGCACGGACCTGTTTGCGAAACATAGGAGAATCGTCGAGCTTTGAGAAATGCATCTTGAAGCTTCGATTATTTCAATCCCTTCTGACCAAATCCTCATCAAACTCCGATAAATTCCGATGAAAATTCCCCAAAATCAAAATGCGATCATTTCTTCTGATTTCCTCTCTATGTCATTCGTTCTCTCTGTCTCTCTGCATCCGCTTCGATCGATGAGGGGTTAAGAAATGAAGGCGTTTGGGGGTTTTGCTGAGGAGAATCTGAAATGTAGGTGATGGATAAAATAATAATGGAAAGTTGGAGGCGAGGAATGTAAAATGTGGCGAAAAATTGAATGCGAGAAACGATTTAGGGCGGAATGTGGAATGTGAGAGAGAAAAAGAGAGAGGATGGGAAAAGGAAGAGAGAGAAAACAGAGAGGAAAAAAAATTAAAGCTGCTTTTAGTTTTAGTTTTCTCTCAATTTCTGAATTTTGCAATGCTCCCCTGCAAAATCGTTAAAATTTAAAAGTTTATTGTCAAAAGGTGCAAGTGCAAGCTGGCTTGTATTTGCTTTTGCATCCTTGTAAGCATAAGCATACGTACATGCGCCATTAATGGGGTATAATATTATTTGATTATTATATAAATATATATTTGAGGGCGGACAAGAAAATTAATAGTTATAATCATAAAATTCTTATGCATTTTTTATTTTTGAAAAAAAAATGAGCAGATTTCTATAGTTCAAGCATATTTAAATCTGATATTTGTCTATTAATTTGATTTACCGAATCAGCGGGATCATAGATACATTTCAAAATTCTATTTACAGATATATGTATAGGCACAGCACAAACGCACTCGCGCCTTCCAAAAGATTTTTGAATTTAATAATGTATACGATCATCTATTCTATAATTAGTAAACGTATCAGGAAATATGTCATATAAATTAAATATGGTTATTAACGGTTACTCAATAAAATTATGATCGTTAGCGCTTAGCTGAACTTAAAATAAAAGAACATCAGGTAACACAATTATTACCAGGAAAAGGAAAAACTTGGGGACGTCGAAAAGGAAGGAGTCAAAAGTAACATCTACATAAACCAAGGGAGTGGAAAAAAAAAAGTCTGTAATTTTTGTTCGCTGTGTGTATTATTTTTTGAACCTCCATTTTTTCTTTTTCATTTGATAAACATGATAAATTACCGTTTATTATATTCGAGGCCACTTACCACATATATTTATTTATCTGCAATTCAAAAAGGTAAATGTCATTTGCCAACTAATTAATTTTATAATTTCGAAAATAATTAAAAATTCAAGCTTTGAAATAAGATCTGTATTTATTTTTTTTTCGAAAACTAATAAGATCTGTATTTATGCAAGCCATACATACAAAAAATGATAAAATTTGCAGCAAGTTTATCATTCATTCATTTGTTAAAAGTTACAACGATTTATATATTGCTACTATTGATGGAATATCCAAGTAACATATTCAAAATATATAATATTTGATACATATTCCAAGTTTGAAAATCTAAAATTTACAGTACTACCAACGTGTATATAAAAAATTGTTTTATTTTTTCATGCCTTGATTTAAATAGCGTCAGCATAAATCATCGGCTTTGGATCCTAATTATAAATGTAATTAATTCCTTTATTGGCACAAGACAAAAAAAAATCAATATAATTAGTTCAAAATAACATGGATAACTCTGCTAATCGGCTTGAATTTTGTATTAACTTCAAATTCAAGAAAGAGGGAGACAAACATTTTTTTTTCCCCCTGGATTATACAAACCAGGAGCACTGTTTTGTACAGAAGTGGTCCATGTACGGTCTCTTAAGCATCTATCAAAATTCTAATCTGTGCAATTAAGCTCTAACAAACGCAACTAATTAAGGAAGGGGTTGGGACTGGTGAGGAAACATCTCTCTTTTGTTTGGCCAGCTACAAACCTCCAAGCTAACCCTAATTCACACCCACCATTTTTGCCTCTCAAAAAATTAGGTGAAAAACCGAAAAAGGTAATTTTAAGGTACATGTTGGTGATGTTTAGTAGGGAGTAGGATATACCTGTGCTTGTTCCTCTATTATTTATTTTTTTCAACACACCTGTGCTTGTTCACTATTTTCCTATTGCCTGCTTGGATTTGGGGTGTGGATCTAGGGGTATAAATGACAAAAGGCTGAGTATTAATTATTCTTGCCATAACTGTTCTTCTATTCATTTTTTTTTTATATAATAAGGACCACTCTTCTGGCATATGTCGCATACAAGATAGCATGGCTTACAAAAATGGCACGTAATGCTGTTCATTGGGTAACATTTATTTAATTCAATTGTTTTATTTTTATTTCATTTTATTTTTATTTTTTTGGCAGGAGGTTACAAAATTTCGCTCCTGATAACATAGAAGATGGTTTTTGGCAGGCCTGCTTTCTTTTGTCAGCAATTTTGTTCATAGTTCAGATTACATGTGCAGTGTTCTTATGAAAAAGGCCTCACAACGACCTTAAATTAACAAGGATTCTTTTTATCATTTTTTTTTTTTTTTGGAGTTGTGCATTGAGGAGACTCACATGCATAAAACTGCGTGTTTAATCGTAGATCTTTCAATTAAAATTAACGGCTTAATTACAAGGTTTATTTTCTAGGATAATTTTGATATGGCCCAATGAGCTATATTAAGTCCATCAAGGTCCTTTTTTTGTAAGGCTGCATGAAATAAAAGTTGCCACTCTAAGTTTCAATTTAATCAACAAACATAAAATCAGTAATAATAAAATAACCTAAATTTCAAACAACGAATAAAATATAAAATGTGATCTACCTTACTTCCTCTTGGCGCAGATATATATATTTACTTTGTTTTGTCCTGTTTTGGTGGAAATCAATAACTCAAATTTTCTTTATTATTATTTTTTTTTGCATTGGTAAATTTTTGCAAACATTTCGCGTCAATATCAGCGTATATAAAATACCATAATTTCTACACTTGCTTACAGAATTGAAATAAATCATAGCTAATATTTTTAAAAGGAGCGATAACGAAGAAAATAGTATTGCAACTATTTGAATCCAGGCTATCAACCGTACAATTTCCACATAAGAACGTTTCATTGGGCTTGGAAGTTGGAATTAAAGAATAGTAACCAATGTGGGACTCCCCAGATTTCCCCAAGAAAATCAATGCAATCTCCTCCTTATGTTCGTTCTTGCTCCGAATTAAAAATTAAATAAATTATTAGGATCGATGCAAAAGACGGAAATAACAATATTACAGAATCTCTGCAAAAGGGCATCTTTTGTATATATTCAAGGAGCCAACCGAAAAAGTTCAATGTGAGAAATCATTTTACCTCTTGATATTTACAGAAGCCATAATAAAACACACACACAAAAAAAAAAAAAACACATTATTGGTGCAAAAACTATGCGTTTCGACCCTCTACAGAAAGAACATTTGCACAGGACGAGCATACGAATGCAAATGCACAAGGCTATTATTCTTCTTTTTAAGGTGAAATAATATATAATTTTTTTTCGAATCAGAACAAATATTCCCGTTATTAAGTATTAACTTGTAAAGCTTTGGATTATCCTTTTATATATTTTATTAGACTCCCTCTTCTGTAGTCCCTTAAAACATGGGATGCTTCTATAATGTTCATTACTTCATTAAAAAAAAAAAAAAATGAAGGGGGGAGAGAGAGAGAGAAAAAAAAAAAAAAAAAGGCTTGAGAGTTGAGAACCGACCTGACCTGACACATTAGAATTTTAGGTGGGGCCCAACGAACAAACATTGTCATTGTTTTATTGGAAACCGCGACCTTTTACTTCCACTGTAAAATTCACCAAATGGTAAAAAAAGTTTTTACCATACAAAGCTGACAGCTCAATTAACGGCAAGTTTCCCGAAAAACACCCTTTTACATAATTAATATTTTACCTTATTAAATCAGGAAATCTTTGCAAACAGAATCAGAAAATCGACCAACGCCACGGGTTGATAGTCTTGTTTTTTTTTTTTTCCTCGTGCATAAGCCAAAATATATTTATGTTTATAGCATTTTGTCTTTGACAAAATATCTCCTATATTCGGTGATGCTTTTTTATCAGTAAAATAGTGTTTATTAATTAATTTATTTATAATTATTGTAAGAGCAACGGATTTTATTGCAATAATATTAATATAATCAAAAGTGACGCTTGATTTTAAGAAACTTTAATGACACTTTTCATTATAGATCAGTG
This sequence comes from Rhynchospora tenuis, assembly GCA_027725995.1. Lineage (NCBI taxonomy): Eukaryota > Viridiplantae > Streptophyta > Magnoliopsida > Poales > Cyperaceae > Rhynchospora > Rhynchospora tenuis. The sequence continues at coordinate 83,731,638 of CM050889.1, forward strand.
AGAATTTTTATATTCACATTAAATGTTCAAGTTGGAAATTGCTTACTAAAAGAAAGCATATTAAACTTGCAAAACTACACTTTATGAATTATAAATATTGTAGCAATAGAACACATGCGCAGAGACTAGCTGGAGAGATATAGTGATAGTTTCTTCGTGGTCCAAAAAATTATAATTTTTTATAGTTGATTCTCCTTCTAAACACTAATATGCCGAATTCATAAAAGTATTCTAATTTAGATCATATCCAATCGATTTCCTTATCAAAAGTTTAGTATCCTAGAGACAATTTTTTATTCCATTTGCACACATCTGCGCACTAACAAGTTATATTAGCTCTATATAAGCTCTAAATTGGAAGCTTAAAATAAAAAAACAATTAATGCTCAAACATTGTAAAAAAAAAAAGTTCTTGTAATTTCAGATAAATTAAAAAACAGATGCGCCGACCATAAAAGGTCATGCAAATTCTTCATGATGCAAAGCCACTAGAATTTTTTAATTATCAAGGGGCTAAATATAATATTTATTATTTACGTAATATTACAGGGGCCTATTGAATAAATGCCTCTTTGGTAATGGAGTAACGGCGTAATGAAGGGTTTTAAGGGTTGTGACAGGGAAAGGTGGAGATTGCCACCTCGAGTCGAAATCATTTGTCCAGCGCGCCTCCTATTCTTTTCAAGTCTCATTCCATGCATGCACATCATCTCCAGTACTAACAAATGGCAAGCATGTGCATTTCCAATCTCAGCCTTCCAATTCAGATCGGACAATAGCCATCTATCCTAAGTTCCTAACCTTGTAACCTTCAAATGGGACGTGAAACGAACGGTCCAGATATTACGGTGATCATTGATCGACGGAGGAAGAAGGAGCAACCGAACAAGAGAGTGTCCCCGCTGCAGCCTGCAGGACCCAACCTCGTCTCTTTTAGATCTCTACCGTTGACATTGTGGAGATCTAACGGCTGGAGAGCTGAGACTATTGAAATCTACTTCTGTGACGTCAGTAGGAACAATTTGGGTCCCAGTGAACAGAGGCGGTACAAACTGTCGGACAACATTGTTGCCGTTGGGATGAATTAGTAGTGTACTTGTCGTATGGACTACACAGTTCTTCTCTCTTGCCAAAATAATAATAATAATAATAATTTGTCTGAAATCCTTTTTTGTGTGTAGTAATTGTTATATTATATGCACACATGCCCCTCTTGTATCTCGGTTCAGTTTCCAATGATGCTTAATTCATTGCAAAACTACGGAGTAAAAGTTTTTGTTATCATGGTATTAAATCATAACATTAAACATATGATTGTCGTACTTTATTACTTTTTTAGTTCGTTATGTACGTTCATAATGAGTACACTTGTATAATTCTTCGAAATATTTTTATTTTATCTAATTTGAAAGCTACAAGAGAACTTGTGTGTGATTAAGTTAAACTACCAATGGATTGATTTTTATTGATGAATTTGAATTGTTGGTTTTGATCATTTGTTGAGTCAATATCTTCTTCATATGTATTTTGTTTTTAATTTGACGAGCTCATTTTTTTTTTTTGTAGATTAAGTGATTGAAAATTGTTGAAATTAAAACTACAAAATAATTCGACTAATCTAATATAGCGACTCCTACCTGTTTTGATGTAAAAAAATGTTATAAAGCTATGGAATGTTCAGCCAGGAACCATACACCTCTGTAATGTAATTAACATTAACAATCAATAATAAGAACCGTCGCAGCATTATTATAACAAATAATTAATACCGTGAATTATTGCCCCCTTACATGCTAAAACTGCAATGTTGTTTGATTATTCAGTATTCACAAATAAAAGGGTGTTTTCGTGATTTCATATTTTCCATCGGGTTACGTACATCAATAATAGAGTTGTTTCTCCTGGGACGCGTTGTATTAAAAATATCTACGTGGGTTTGGAAAAGGACAAGGTCTTAGCTACAAAATTACAAATTCTTAGGTTTGTCTCCCTACAATCAAGGGTTTAAATGTTAACAAAAAGATAGCCAAGCAGGCATGGGCACATAAGACCAAAGGCCCCTACTCTCAACTCTCAAGTAATGACTGAGCTGGAGAGGAAAACACTTGAATCTTCTCTATTTCATTTTCCACAAAATGTCATTATTTTTTCTCCTGCTAATCATATCAGGCCATAGATTTGCTAATATACAATAAATAAAATGTAAATTTTGATAACATGTAATCTTTCAAATTTATATAATGTAAAACATTAATATTCTAGTAATAACAACACTAAAAAAAATAATATGATGGTGGCGTTAGTTATAAAATATAAATATAAATATAAATAGAAAATCTTAAATTATAATGTGGAGTCTTTTTTAGATTGATTAGCGATTATGAATTTCAATAGAGGGGACCTCTCTATTTTAGGCTGAAAATTGAGGTGACAACTCAAAGAAAACAGAAAGTCGTTGTTGCTTTGATGCTCTACTTATGGTTGTATTATTGACTCAGGTATTTGATATTTCAACCACATCCTTAAACATAGGCGAAATATTGCCTATTACTGAAAAATTTGATACTTGCGCCTGGTGCATCGCACTACTGTGCTTCGCTTGGAATTTCTAGTAATACCGCTAATCATTTTTTTAACATATTTAAATTCTTTAATCGTGCTTTTATATATTTTACCTTCGCTAGAAACTAGCACAACACGTTCTCAATTCAAACTCTGTTGTATGCATGTAGTCAAGTAGTTCAGTGATAGAAGTATTAAGCTGGTCTCGCATAAGTTAAGAGTTCAAGTTCTGAATATATCTTTAAATTAAAAAAAAAATTTAGACGACAAAAATCTCCTCTTCGTTCCAACAAAAATAAAAATCTGGAATACGGAGCATCGGTGTACATGCACTGGGTGCATGGATAGTTCCTCTAATCCTGAAAATAGGACTGTTGGTCAGATTGAAATCCAATTATTGACGCACAAGGTTGGCGTGAGTAGGTCAATCAAATGACCCGATGTTGAAATGGATCCCGTGGGACCCACATTTCAAAATTGACGGGATCGGGACAAGGTGCATGTACACGAATTCTACGGGTATCGTTTCAACTTAAAAAAAAAAAACCAAAAAATACAAATTTTGTTTCAAAAAAGAAAATAAAAGAAGAGCGCCCATGCAGTTGGCCTCGATTTGTTGGAATTTTTGCTTAAGAAATCCAAAAATAAATAGAAATTTAGCATCAGGTCTAATGCATATAAAATTTTGTAAAAGTGGCCTAACACAGGCCGCCACTTCAATTGGCGACCAGGTTTTGCCACCTGACAGCGCCACGCAGCACGCCACCTCATCAAGATCCGAAAATATAGATTTTTTTCTTCCCTGGCCGCCCTTTGGAAAGGCGGCCAGCATTTTTTGCGCACTGTGTCGTATTTTAAGTGTATTTTTCTCATACGATGTCCGATTTGGATGATTTAAATTGCGTTGGAAACTTAAGAAAAAGATCTACAACTTTTATGTTTTGATTATCTTCCAATTAGAAATTTATAATAATCAAAACTTCAACTAAACATGACACATACGTTCTCACGAACACTTACAACTACCTTTCAATCATCATCTATTACGAATTGGAAGATTCTCAAAATAGAAGAGTTGTAGATATTTTTCTTAAGATTTAAACAAAATTTTAATCATCTTAATCGAGTATCGTATGAGAAAAATACACTTAAATAAGAAACAATGCGTGATAGTTTGAAAATAATGAATAATTTAATGAAAATACAATAAATAGTGTACAAATAGTTTTATGCCAATTTAGGTTTTATTGATATTTAAATGTAAAATAAAATATTATTTATAATAATACAAATAAATCTCATATAGGACCGAGATCTGCGCTATACACCATCTCAAAATATTCTATTTTCTAGCACTTAACATTATGTAGATTGCACAGTTTTTGCTGTGTTGAAAATGACTTTCTTGGTATTTTTTTTACAATTTATTGCGATAAAATGTCTTCTCCAAAAATTTAAAATTTTAGGACATGAAAATTTTAAAATGTCTCGTCCAAAAAATTAAAAATTTTAAAATTTTTGGATATCTTAGTTATTAATTAAGTTAAGTTATATTTAATTTCTTATGATTTGCTTGTTTGATTTGATTACTTGAGCTTAATTATCGATTACATTGATTGTCTCGTTAAACAAGGGCACGTTTAATAGTTAGGACATAAAATTATTCTGAATAATCTAAACTTAGTTATTAAAACTATTAGGTTGAACCAGGACTTGAGAAATCGAGATTTTACTTAGAATCGGGAGATCAAAGTTTACCTAGACCCAATTAATTATCTGAAATACCTGAACCAAGAAACGAGAGTTCAAATAACTTATTGTATCGCAATAAATTGCACAAAATACCTAAATAGCTTATTTTCAGATGAAAAAATTGTGTTTGATAAGAAAAGTTGGGCACTAGAAAACCAAGAAGAAAGGTTCAAAACAATCTTAAAATTTTACACAATACACATTGGAATACCTATTTTCATATCCTAAAATTTTATAATTTTTAAATGAGAGAAATATCCAATGTTGAGTGCTAGAAAATCGAATCTTTTGAGATGGTCTATAGTGCGAATCTCGGCCCTATATGAATTTTATTTGTGTTTATTATAAAAAATAATTTATTTTGCATTTAGATATAAATAATATCTAAATTAGTATAAAACTATTTGTACACTATGTATTGAATTACCATTTAATTATTCATTGTTTTCAAACTATCATGTATTGTTTCTTATTTTAAGTGTATTTTCTCATACGATACTCAATTAGGATGATTCAAATTTTATTGAAATCTTAAGAAAAATGCCTACAACTCTTCTATTTTGAGAATCTTCCAATTCGTAATGAATGATGATTGAAAAGTAGTTGTAAGTGTTCGTGAGAACGTATGTGCCATGTTTAGTTGAAATTTTGATTATTATAAATTTCGAATTGGAAGATAATAAAAACATAAAAGTTGTAGATCTTTTTATTAAGTTTCCAACGCAATTTGAATCATCCAAATTGGACATCGTATGAGAAAAATACACTTAAAATACGACATAGTGCGCAGAAAATGCTGGCCGCCATTCCAAATGGCGGCTAGGGAAGAAAAAAATTCATATTTCAGACCTTGCTGAGGTGGCGTGCTGCGTGGCGCTGCCAGGTGGCAAAGCCTGGCTGCCAATTGAAATGGCGGCCTGTATTAGGCCACTTTTGCAAAATTTTATATGCACTAGACCTGATGCTAAATTTCTATTTATTTTTGGATTTCTTAAGCAAAAATTCCCGATTTGTTGGGGCAGCTGCCTGGCACTCCATTTTGTCTCGTGTTGTGAGTTGGCTAATCTGAATCCTGATTTCCTGTGGCGAATTTCAAGCGACGGATCATGTGAGGGTTGCAATCCAAAGAAAATTGAATGAGAATTCGTTGATATTGATTGGCAAAAAAAAAAAAAAAAAGAAATTATTAATATTGATCGTCATGGAAGTTGCAGCTTTGTTGCGTTATGTTTTTAAGATTGAAGAATAATTTAATCTATTTCGTCAGACTTGCCAAAATTTCCAATGTAAAATATAAAAAATTTGTTGTAAAAAACTTGTCCATAGAAAGTCGCTATCTAAACTTAGAATAAAATTTCTGTCAAAAAATCTTGCTAATATTTTTCTGATCTTACTTATTCAAAATTATTGGATTATGCATTATAATTAGCATATAATGTGAAAATAATAAATATTCTGAGCATCATTTGAGCATTTCGTTGGAATTTTGCATTCATTTTAAGTCATTTGATAACAGAAATCTATATTTAAAATCTTCATATAGTCAAAATATGTTTCTTGCCTAACATATTCAAAATAATTGAATTATACATAGTCATTACGCATATAATGTGCAAATAGTGAATATTCTGACCAGAATTTTTTGAGCATTTCAAGAAATTTTGCATTAATTTAAGTTATTTGATCATAATATATATATTTAAGCTCTTTATATTGTCTAAAATATATTTCTGATCTTACTTATTCAAGATTGGATTATAAATTGTAATTAATATGCAAATTATACAAATTCTGAGTATATTTGAATATTTCAAGCGATTTTGCATCCATTTTAAGTTATTTGATCACAATAATCTATATTTAAGCTCTTTATATCGTCTAAAATATGTTTCTAATCTTACTTAATCAAAATGATTGGATTATACATAGTAATTATTCATATAATGTGAAAATAGTGAATATTTTAACCATAATTTGAGCATTCCTAGCAATTTTGGATTCATTTGAGTCATTTTTAAAACCATAATCTATATTTAAGCTATTTATATAGTCTATAATATATTTCTGATCATACTTATTCAAAATGATTGGATTATAAGTTGTAATTACGCATATAATATGAAAATAATGAATATTCTGAGCTCATTTGAGCATTTCGAGAGTTTGCATTTATTTTAAGTCGTTTGATCAAAATAATCTAAATTTAAAATCTTTATATAGTTTATTATATGTTTGTGATCTTACTTATTCAAAATGATTACATTATACATAGTAATTATGCATATAATATGCAAATAATGAATATTTTAACCAGACCTTGAGCATTTCAAGCGATTCTGCATTCATTTTGAGTCATTTGATCACAATAATCTATATTTAAATCCTTTATATAGTCTAGAATATGTTTCTGATCTTACTTATTCAAAATGATTGGATTATATAGTGTACTTACGCATATAATGTGAAAATAATGAATATTCTGAGTATCATTTAAACATTTCAAGGAATTGTGCATTCGTTTTAAGTCATTTGATCTAAATAATCTATATTTAATCTCTTTATACAGTGAAGAATAAGTTTATGGTCTCACTTATTCAAAAAGATTAGATTATACGTGGTAATTACGCACATAATTAGAGCATTTCAAGAGGTTTATTGTCTCACTTATTAAAACATGCACGTTTTGGGCATAATTAGAGCATTTCAAGTGGTTGTGCATTCGTTTTAAGTAATTGATCGCAATAATCAATATTTGAGCTCTTTATAAAGTGAAGAATAATTAATGATCTTAAAAATTCAAGAGAATTGGTTTATACATTTCAATTACGCACATAAAGTGAAAAAATGTACATTTTGTGAAATATTGGAACATTTCAAGCAATTTTGCTTTTGTTTTAATTCATTCGATCTTGAAACTTCAAAATGATTCGATTATACGTGTCAGTTACGTTCATAAATTGTAAATAATGCACGTACAAAGAACTTAAAAACAAAATGCACGTTCTGGACAGAATTGAAGCATTTCAATCGATTGTATACTCATTTTAAATAATTTGATCACGATAATCTATATGTAATCTCTTTTTATAGTGGAAAATAATTTTATGATCTTAAAAATTCAAAAGCACTGGATTATACTTGTCAATTATGTAAATAAAGTGGAAAAAATGCACGTTCTGGTCAGAATTGGAGCATTTCAAGCGATTGTGCATTCGTTTTAAATCATTTGATCACAATAATATATATTTCAGCTATTAACAGTAGAGAATAATTTTATTGTCTCACTTATTAAAAAGGATTGGATTATACGTGGTAATTATGCACATAAAGTGCAAAAAATGCACATTCTGGACAGAATTGGAGAATTTTCAGCGATTGTGCATCCGTTTTAAGTAATTTGATCGTGGAAATCTATATGTCAGCACTTTATACAGTGGGAGAATAAGTTTATGGTCTCACTTGTTCAAAAAGATTGGATTATACGTGGTAATTAAGCACATAAAGTGCAAAAAATGCGCGTTATTGGCACAATTGGAGCATTTCAAGAGATTATGCATTCTTTTTAAATCATTGATCGCAATAATGAATATTTAAGCTCTCTATACAGTGGAGAATAAGTCTATGAGCTTAAAAATTCAAAAGGATTGGATTATATATGTCAATTACACACATAAATTGTAAAAAATAGCATAAGATGCCCTCATATGTGGGCAAATAAAAAAATAAAATAATGTTAGACAATAAAAATATGTTTCTTAATTTACCATCGATACAAATTGATATGTTATTCAATTGTTTCTATATTAGATGGAAAACCAATCAAATCCAAAGAAATTTTTTTCCTTCTGTGCAGCAATTCAAAACCGAGATAATTCTTTCCTTGTGTGCGCATAGAGATATGTTGAGACAGATCTAACCATACATTTACAGATCAACGGTATAAAAATTGTTAACAAAAATTGTTGTGACTTTTCTCTAGGTGCATTTATAAGTAGTAGAGATGAACGTTCTGGGCAGAATTGGAACATATCAAGCGATTGTGCATTCATTTCAAGTCATTTGATCGCAATAATCTATATTTAACCTATTCATATGAAGGAGAATAAGTTTTTTATCTCACTTATTCAAAATAAATGGATTATACGTGGTAATTTCACACAAAGTGCAAAAAAATGCACGTTCTGGACAGAATTCAAGCAATTGTGCGTTCGTTTTAAGACATTTGATCGCAGTAATTTATATTTAAGCTATATATACAGTGGATAATAAGTCTATGATCTTAATAATTTAAAAGGATTGGATTATACATGTCAATTACGCACATAAAGTGCAAAAAATGCACATTCTGGGCAGAATAGGCATTTCAAGAGATTGTGCATTCGTTTTAAATAATTTGATCGTAATAATCTATGTTTAAGCTCTTTGTACAGTGGAGAATAAGTTTATGATCTTAAAAATTCAAAAGGATTGCATTATACATGTCAATTACGGAAATAAAGTGCAAAAAATTCACTTTCTGGTCAGAATTGGAGCATTTCAAATGATTGAGCATTCGTTTTAAGTCATTGGATAGCAAAAATTTATATTTAAGCAATTAATACAGTGAAGAATAAGTTTATGATATTAAAAATTAAAAAATATTGGATTATACATGTCGATTACGTATATAAATTGTAAAAAATGCACGTTCTGGGCAGAATTGCATCATTTTAAGCTATTGTGCATTCATTTTAAGTTATTTGATCGCAATAATCTATATTTAATTACTTCATACCGTGGAGAATAATTTTATGATCTCATTTATTCAAAAGAATTGGATTGTACGTGGGAATTACACACATAAATTGCAAAAAATGTACGTCCTAGGAAGAATTATAGCATTTCAAGCGATTGTGCATTCGTTTAAAGTTATTTGATTGAAATAATCTTTATTTAAGCTCTATATACAGTGAAGAATAATTTTATTATCTCATTTATTCAAAAGGATTGGATTATAAGTCGTAATTAAGCACATAAAGTGCAAAAAATGCACATTATGGCTAGAATTGGAGCATTTCAAGCTATTGTGCATTCTTTTTAAGTCATTTAATAGCAATAATTTATATTTGAGCTCTTTATATATTGGACAAATAAGTTTATAATCTTAAAAATTTTAAAAGAATTTGATTATACATGTCAATTACGCACATAAAATGCAAAAAATGCACGTTCTGGACGGAATTGGAGTATTTCAAGCGATTTTGTATTAGTTTTAAATCATTGGAACGTAATAATCTATATTTAGGCTCTTTATGCAGTGAAGAATAAGTTTATAATCTTAATAATTCAAAATGATTGGATTATACATATCAATTAAGTTTATAATCTTAAAGTGAAACAAATGCACGTTCTGGGCAGAATTGGAGAATTTCAAGCGATTGTTCATTCGTTTGAAGTCATTTAAAATGATTGTGCATTCGTTTTATGTCATTTACATTGTGGACAATAAGTTTATGATCACACTTATTCAAAAGAATTGGATTATACGTTGTAATTACGCACATAAAGTGTAAAAAATGCATGATATGGGCAGAATTGGACCATTTCAAGCGATTGTGCATTCATTTTTATTAATTTGATCGCAATAATCTATATTTGAGCTAGTATACAGTTGAGAATAAGTTTATGATATTAAGAATCCAAAAGGATTGAATTATAAGGGTCAATTATGCACATAAATGGCAAAAACTGCACGTTCTGAACAGAATTGGAGCATTTCATGCTATTGTGCATTCGTTTTAAGTCATTCACAATAATTTATATTTAAACTCTTTATACAGTAGAGAATAAGTTTATCACTCATTTTATTCAAAATGATTGGATTATATGTGGTAATTCTGCACATAAAGTGGAAAAAAATGCACATTCTGAGCAGAATGAGAACATTTAAAGCGATTGTGCATTCGTTTTAAGTCATTTGATCGCAATAATCTATATTTAAACTCATTATGCAATGCAGATTAAGATAATGGTCTCATTTATTCAAAAGGATTGGATTATACGTAGTAATTACGCACATAAAGTGTAAAAAATGCACGTTCTGGGCAGAATTGGAGTATTTCAAGCGATTGTGCATTCGTTTTAAGTCATTTGATCGCAATAATACATATTTGATTTCTTTTTACAGTGTAGAATAAGTTTATGATCTTGAAAATTCAAAAGGATTGGATTATATATGTCAATTACACACATAAATTGCAAAAAAATGCATGCTCTGGGCAGAATTGGTGCATTTCAAACGATTATGCATTCGTTTTAAGTTATTTGAATGCAATAATCTACATTTAAGCTCTTTATACGATGGCGAAAAAGTTTATGATCTAACTTATTCAAAAGGATTGGATTATACATGTCAATTACGCACATAAAGTACAAAAAATACACGTTCTGGGCAGAATTGGAGCATTTCAACCGATTTTGCATCCATTTTAAGTCATTTGATCACAATAATCTATATTTTTAAGTTCTTTATATAGTCTAAAATAGGTTTACAAATTTAAAATGAATGGATTATACATTGTAAATACGCAATTAATGTGCAGATTATTTAGATTATAAGTATATTTGAGAATTTTTAAGAGAATTTTCATTCTTTTTTATGCCATTTGATCACAAGAATCTATATTTAAGCTCTTTATATTGTCTAGAATATGTTTATGAACTTACATATTGAAATGATTGGATTATGCCTTGTAAATAAGAATATAATGTGCAGATTATACAGATACTAAGTATATTTGAGCATTTCAAGCGATTTTGTATTTATTTTAAGTCATTTGATCATAAGAATCTATATTTAAGCTCTTTATATAGTCTAGAGTTTGTGTATGAACTTACTTATTCAAAATGATTTGATTGTGCATTGTAATTACGCATATAATGTGCAGATTATACAGGTTCTGAGTATATTTGAACATTTGAAGCGATTTTGCATTCATTTTAAATCATTTGATCCCAATAATCTATTATTGTAAGTTCGTTATATAGTTTAGGATATGTTTATGAACTTATTCAAGATTATTGGATTATACAATGTAATTACGCATATAATGTGCATATTATAAGATTTGGAATATATTTGAGCATTTCAAGCGATTTTTCTTTCTTATTAAGTCATTTGATCACAATAATCTATATTAAAGATCTTTATGTTGTTTAGAATATGTTTATGAACATGCATATTCAAAATTATTGGATTATGCCTTGTAATTACGAATATATTGTGCACATTATACAGATACTGAGTATATATGAGCGTTTCAAGCGATTTTTGCATTTATTTTAAGTCATTTGATCACAATGATATATATTTAAGCTGTTTATATAGTCTAGAGTTTGTTTTTGAACTTACTTATTCAAAATGATTGGATTATACATTGTAATTGCGCATATAATGAGTAGATTATACAGATTCTGAGTATATTTGAGAATTTGAAGCAATTTGGAATTCATTTTAAGTCATTTGATCCCAATAATCAATATTTAAGCTCTTTATAATGTTTAGAATATGTTTATGAACTTACTTATTCAAAATGATTGGATTATACATTGTAATTACGCATATAATGTGCAGATTATACAAATTCTGAGTATATTTGAGTATTTCAAGCGATTTTACATTAATTTTAAGTCATTTGATCACGAAAATTTAATTTATCAAGTTTATATATTTTAGAATATGTTTATGAACTTACTTATTCAAAAATAATTGGATTATACATTGTAATTGCGCATATAATGAGCAAATTATACAGATTCTGAGTATATTTGAGCGTTTGAAGACATTTTGAATTCATTTTTAAGTCATTTGATCACAATAATCAATATTTAACTCTTTATAATGTCTAGATTATGTTTATTAACTTACTCATTCAAAATGATTGGATTATACATTGTAATACGCATATAATGTGCAAATTATACAGATTCTAAAATTATTTGAGCATTTCAAGCGATTTTTTCATTCATTTAAAGTCATTTGATCACTGTAATCTATATTTAACGTCCATATATTGTCTAGAATATGTTTATGAACTTATTTATTCAAAATGATTGTATTATACCTTGTAGTTTTGCATATTAAGTGCAGATTATATAGATTCTGAGTATATTTGAGCGTTTCAAGAGATTTTTGCATTCATTTAAAGTCATTTGATCACTGTAGTCAATATTTAACCTCCATATATTGTCTAGAATATGTTTATGAACTTAGTTATTCAAAATGATTGTATACATTGTAGTTTTGCATATTAAGTGCAGATTGTATAGATTTTGAGTATATTTGAGCGTTTCAAGCGATTTTGCATTCATTTTGAAGTTATTTGATCACGATAATATATATTTAAGCTCTTTATAAAGTCCATAATATGTTTTCAAACTTTCCTATTCAAAATGATTGGATTATAAATTGTAATTACGCATATAATTTGGAGATTCTATAGATTCTGAGCATATTTGAGCATTTCAATCCAATTTGCGTTCATTTTTAGTCATCAGATCACAATAATGTATATTTAAGCTCTTTATATAGTTTATAATATTTTTAGGAAATTACTTTTTCAAAATGATTGAATTATTCATTGTAATTACGCATATAATGTGCATATTATACAGATTCAGAGTATATTTGACCATTTGAAGCTATTTAGCATTCATTTTAAGTCATCTGATCACAATAATTCATGTTTAAGCTCTTTATATTGTCTAGAATATGTTTATGAACTTACTTATTCAAGATTGGATTATGCATTGTAATTACGCATATATAATGTGCAGATTATACAGATTCTGATTATATTTGAAAATTTCAAGCGATTTTGCTTTCATTTTAAGTCATTTGATCGCAAAAATCTATATTTAAGCTCAATATATAGTCTAGATTATTTTTATAAACTTACTTATTCCAAAATGGTTGGATTATACATTGTAATTGCGCATATAATGAGTAGATTATACAGATTCTGAGTATATTTGAGAATTTGAAGCAATTTGGTATTCATTTTAAGTCATTTGATCGCAATAATCAATATTTAAGCTCTTTATAATGTCTAGATTATGTTTATGAACTTACTTATTCAAAATGATTGGATTATACATTGTAATTACGCATATAATGTCCAGATTATACAGATTCTGAGTATATTTTGGAATTTCAAGCGAATTTGCATTAATTTTAAGTAATTTGATCACAATAATCTATATTTAAACACTATATTGTCTAAAATATGTTTATGAACTTATTCTAAATGATTGGATTATACATTGTAATGACGCATAGAATGTGCAGATTATACAGATTCTGAGTATATTTGAGCATTTCAAGCGATTTTGAATTCATTTTAAGTCATTTGATCACAATAATCTATATTTAACTCTTTATATTGTCGAGAATATGTTTATGAACTTACTCATTCAAAATGATTGGATTATACATTGTAATTCCGCATATAATGTGCAGATTATAAGATTCTAAGTATATTTGAGCATTTCAAGCGATTTTTAATTCATTTTAAGTCATTTGATCACTGTAATCTATATTTAACCTCCATATATTGTCTAGAATATGTTTATGAACTTACTTATTCAAAATGATTGGATTATACATTGTGATTTTGCATATTAAGTGCAGATTATATAGATTCTGAGTTTATTTGAGTGTTTCAAGCCATTTTGTATTCATTTTAAGTCATTTGATCACGATAATCTATACTTAAGCTCTTTATATTGTCCAGAATATGTTTACAAACTTTCTTATTCAAAATGATTGTATTATACATTGTAATTATGCATATAATTCGGAGATATTCAGATTCCGAGTATATTTGAGCATTTCAATCGAATTTGCATTCATTTTAAGTCATTTGATTACAAAATAATCTATATTTAAGCTCTTTATGAACCCAACCTGACAATATCGGGTTAGAAAAAGATTTAGTTAACATGCCGGTAATATTCCAACCCAACCTGTCAATTTTTTTATGTATGGATTTTGACGGATTATGTGGGTTAAACGGGTTTAGTGAATTAAAATTTTGATCAAATAAAAAATACACACAAAAACCATTTGTGGCTATTACAATTGAGTTATAGTCAAATTAGAGACGCATTCAAAGCAATCGAGGCCTTGCGAGAGACATAGAGGGCGTGCATGGCAATGGAGGAGATTGAAACGTCGTGAGAGAAAAGATCATTGAGTAAGGACATGAAAAAAAATGTGAGGCGAAGAGGAGTAAATAGTGATAAACGGGTGGGTTGGAGTATACACGGGTAGGGGTGTACAACGTGTGGGTTGATGGTATTTTACCAAAATTTGAACCCAATATGATAACCCCATAACCCAACCCAACCCATCAATATTTTATAAACGGGTTCTTACGGGTTAAACGAGTTTCCTGGGTTCAAAAATTAATCAAATAAAACTAAATTTTTAAATAATATAAAGATAATTTAACATATAACGTCATAGCAAATGTTTGATATATGATTGATAAAAAAAATTCTAACAAAATAAGTCATAATAACTTCATAAAAAAATGATAACATGATTAAAATTCAAATTAAAGAAGATGTACTCTTAAATATATTAAAAATTTCTAATGTAGATTTAGTTTATTAGTGCTTGCAAACAACGGAAAAATACGTTGTCAAGAATAAAAATAGAGTTTGCATTAAATATGATAAAATCTCATGAAATTGTAGAACATAGATCATGCTTAGGATAAATTATTTTTAAATCATAATGAATCGGGTCCAAACGGGTTACTACTATAAAGCCCATAATCTAATCATATTGAACGGGCTTGTCAAAATGAAAATCCGTACCCGATCCAACATCACCTTAACCTGATAAAAAACATGAATTAAAGATTTAGGTGATAAAAAACATCACCTAAATATATAAGCACTCTAATATGATGTTGGATCAAAAGTTTCAATCATGAATTAAACGGATCAGGAAAAAAAATGCTTACTCGACCTAACATCATGCTAATGCGGACGAACGGATCAAAATTGAAAGGTTCAGATTCATGATTTCGAATGGGCTGTTACTCAAGAGCACTCTAATATGGGACCAGTATCCTCTGCTGACCTTATAAGGTCAGATTTTTTTCGGGTCTATCAATCTCGTATTAATCACGGGACATCCATTATTGATCGGACGGTTTGAATAGAAGGTTAGTACAAGGTCAGCAGAGATATGATTCTCTCTAATACAGGATTTGTGGTAAGACCGTACGAGGGGGATAATGCATTAATTGTATATGTATGATCGAAGTTCTGAACCGTTGGATTAAAACCGGATGGTTCATAACTGGATTACATTTCCCCTGTCGACAGAACGAATTAGAGAGAGACACCTACTATTTTGTCACCAAAAATATTTTGTGAGATATTGATTTGTCCGTATCAGTCAAATATTAACTCGGTGGACCTTTTATCATAGCACGAGTAAATGCGGCAGATGCTATGCCTCAGGAACAATGTTTTAAGCCAAAATTTATTGGTTTACCAACACTACGAACGGAAGTCATTTTTATTTTCCTCACTGGAATCGGATTCGGAAATTTTCGTTGCTTCCTTTTTCTGATCGGATTGAGAGATGGACCGACAGAAATCGAAATCGATCAGATTTCGACTGTAAAATTTCAATTTTCGGATTCTTCGAAAAACAAAGAAATTTGACGAGATTTCTGAGTGACGAAGAGGTTGATGGAGTCTCCGTTCCACTCAAATCGGTTCTTCCCATCTTTTTCCCGATCAGCAAAACAGATTTGCGAACTCCCCTTTTCTCCTTTCAAATCACTTTTCTTCGATTTTCAGGCCTAGAAAATTTGTTGCTACATCTCTCACACAAATTGGGCCATCAACAGCTTTCGGACTCATTATGGAGCCTTCTCTCGTTACCATTTTGAAGCAAAACCTGAGTTTTATTGGATTAATAGATCCCGTTCCTAAATGTTTTTTGTTATTCTTTGGTTTCACTGCCTAAATAAAAATACAGATATACTTCTTTCATTTAACTTTTCCTGATAGATTTTGTTAACACACTAACAAAACCAAATGTGGGCTATACAGCCTAGAAGACTTCAGCCTAGATTGAATTGCTTTGCTACATTCAAATTTCACCCAGAAAGAGAAGAACAAAGAGCCGACCAATAATGCAACCAAAACTTATACCTAAGCTTCTTCCTCTTTCCAACCAGAAAAACGACCCAAACAAGCACATCTAATGAAATAAAATAGCTAAAAGGTTACTAGAGCAGATAGAAAACTGCACCAAGGATGCTAAAGGCGCACATTTATTAGTAGAGATGATACCAAAAAAAAAAAAAAAAGTTTAGAACGAAACAAACAGCCAGAGACGGGCAATATCAGGCGAAGGTTAAAATTCTTTTCCTCTTCGAGAGAGAAAAACAGATTGTTTAACTCTTTCAGAAAAAAAGAAAAAGAAAAAAAAAAAAGAGGATATGAGAGTTGCACAGTCTAAAAGCACAACATTCAAACATATCCCAAGGTCTCAATGCATCGCTTTAACAGATCGGGATTTTAGAGAGGGAAAGACAGGAGGAATCCTAAACATCAGCATAGAGATGATGAGAAGATATGCACCATGACAGATCTTTGAAGGCAACCTTTGGCAGCCTGAAACAAAGAAAACACTACAAAATCAGCATATTTCTTTCTAGAAAGAATATTTTAAAACGGCTATAATGACAACATTCTTTGGAAAATATTCCACTAGACAATGACCTTTACCAAAAAAAGAAAGATATAGATTACACGACAATGCTCTGTGCCCTGTTAAGACTTGACTTCACAAGGTTTATTCATAACTTGCTTATTTAGTTGGAAAGGACATTGGGAAAATTTTGTCACAGACATACACAAGAGATATTTTACAGAGATGCAGTGAAAGAAAAATAACAACTCAACACCAACCTTTTGGTCTGATCATATAGGATATAGGATATCATAGTGGCCAGGCCGGTAAATCAGAGTCACAATCAGGTCAGAATTCTCTTTCTTGCTTAGGTCGGCGGATACAATGGTAGCCTCGATACCATTTAAACCATTGTTTTGAAGATTATTGTTGGCCGAAGGGTCGAAGTCATGCTGGCTGAAAGAAGGATTTTCAGGGTTAGGAGCTGTGCTGTCAATGCAGAGCACCCGAATGGGGACCCCGAGCGCATTAGATAGAGCTATCATGTGTATGTTGTCACTTTCTTCCCCCATTGGTTCAACTGACGTCTTGCAAAACTGTAAATAAAATAAAACAATAAAACAATAATTAGGTAACAATTACACAGTAGTTGTCAGAGACCAAGAACACAGATTCTGACCTGAACTATTGTGTTGTCAGAAAGAAAAGGCCGATAAAATTCAGCACGAGTCTGTATCTCAGCAGATGCGATGAATCTGAAAAACATCACAGCTGGGAAAGAAAACACAAGTCTATTAATTATACTATATGAACTGCAATATAAGGATTTTAAACTTTGGATTGTGTGCTGGTACATGTTAGTAGAAGCTCCTGGTTGTTTTATTCCATAAGACCAAATTAACTTATTCAGCCATGAACATTTTGGCTAGGCTACATATGTATTAGATAAAAAATAGTGCTAAGTAATCTTTAAGGAAGCAATATGGACATGAATATCATATTAGTTATTCTCTCTCTCCATACCACAATCGGATATCATCTGGTCGCGGGTCTTTTCTAAGAGCTCATTCAGGCTACACACAGAAAACAAAAATTATGTTAAAA
Organism: Rhynchospora tenuis; assembly: GCA_027725995.1. Taxonomy (NCBI): domain Eukaryota; kingdom Viridiplantae; phylum Streptophyta; class Magnoliopsida; order Poales; family Cyperaceae; genus Rhynchospora; species Rhynchospora tenuis. Next base: position 83,749,756 of record CM050889.1, read on the forward strand.
AAAAAAATGATAACTAGAATAAAAAATTAACAAGCCATGTCATAGACACCTCAAAGAATCCTCGGTCCCAGGGAGACAGCTCTCCAAAAGTTCTGTGAATGACTGAAAGTATAAAGAAAATCGTGAGATTATTTATAATTATCAGATAATAAAAAAAATGTTCAAGTATACCCCTGGAACCCTCCAGCATCACATGCACATCTCCTAAACATCATGGATATCCAGCATGCTTGATTGTTCAATAAAAATGCCAAAATAGATCATCCTTATTGAGTGAAGAGAAGGGTTTATTCAACTATTAATGAGGAGGGGGGGGGGGGGGGGGGGGGGGTATATCGTTTTCATGATCTCATAAAGAAACGTATGTGAAAACGTTCTAGTTTGGCAGGGGTATGTGAGATTAGCCTGGAGAGTGCATTCAAGAATTTTCCATTAAAACAAAGAGATCCAGTACTGACACAACATGGAAAATCACAAGAATAAAATGAATCTGGACAAGAGGAACTTACGGAAAAGAAATCTTCATAGGTAAATTCAGCATAACCAAGAGATCGGAGGTTTTCCTTGCACTGCTCTATGGTAACTAGCACCCGTTCCACCTCAGCTTTGTTTTGTGTCACCAAAATCTGCTCCTAGAAACACAAATCAGACAGGACTGTTATTCCAAGCCATGTAGTTCTCACATGTCAATCAACCACAGCATAGAGAATATTATATCAAAACCAACACAACCTTCGGACCCCAAGAAATAAACAGTAGTAGTAAAAAGAGAATATACAAAAATAAGGATTAACCCTCATCTCACAATAAATCTTAAAGGGAGAGTATAAGACACATGAAAGTTCAAACTTTTTTTTGGAAAATAAAAACAGGCACTCATTTTATGAACAAATAAAATGAAAGTGTTCCAAAACTCATAAATACCAGATAAGAAAACATAAAGCAACGATAGAAACAGTTGCCATCGCCTCTTGTTCTCCTTAGAGCTGCATATTTGTCACCTAGCAACTGAACAACAAAAGAAAATCAGTCGGTAGTTGGTACAAAATAACATCTGATTAACTGGTGTTGCTACCATCTTAGAATTTGTTGTTTAGGCTTTCATCAAATATTAGGTTATGCTTCATTTTTTTCTTTTTGCTTTCGACTTGCAAGAAAATGTGACTATCAGCACCAAATTGCAGTAGTACAAAACCAACACCTGAATTCACTAGTGTTGTTCAGCAACTCGGGATTTAATGTTTAGGCTTCGTCAAGCAGCTAAAGCTATACTCGCTTTCTGATTTTGACTCATGTGTGTGTGAGTGTGAGTGAGTGAATGAGAGAGGGAGAGAGAGAAAGTGACCTTGATTTTCTCTTGTATGATGGGGCTGCCTGTTTCATATTCAGCAGCTAAAGCTGAGAGAGGTTCCTGTACATTGAGCCAAACAAAATTAGACACATATACAGAAGAGAACATAAAAAAAAAGCAAATAATTTACTCTTCAAGTATACACATATTCACACTAAGCCGAGATAACAAAACAAATTAGAATCAAGGTCGTCATCAAGATCTTGCTACCAGGTTATACTGGATGCCAGCAGTAGAATTGTCAAAACTATCAAAATGTCTTCTTGGAATTGTACCAATAACAAATTGATTAGCATTTCAAGGACATCAGCCAAAAAAGAATTGAAAATGAGCTTAGTTGTTAAAGGTTCAATTACCAACGTTTCACTATTTTCGCAAAATGCATCTGAGTATCTGACATTTAATTTTCCATTCCAGTTTATTCATTGGGCCAGTTATGCAATTTACAGCCCAACTCCATTAGAATGGTACAGCGATATTTATGTGATACCTCATTTCTCATTTTATTTTAAATTGAGAAACAACATATAGCCTTCTAAAAATAGAGCGTTGCTTCTTTGCCACTTCCCACCAATTCCCAATATGAATTCAAATATCATTTTTTTGTTGACTATCATTTCAAATACAATCTCAGTCCAGTAGATGGAATTTCTTACAGGGACCTGGGAAGATCATTCTAAACATTTGGCAGAAAAATGATATTTCCATCACCCTAATATTACAAAATCCATGAAATAAGTACCTAAGAAATCTTGGAACTTCCAAGTTCGAAGATATTTGCAGATACATTGGAATGTTGTGTGAAGTGTAACTTGTGAAAGTATATTTCAAATGAATAATTATCAAGGTATAATTGGACAATTCAATCCATGTTAATGCCAGAACTAATAACCTGTAGCAGGACAACTTCTCTATCTTCCAAGATACCTTTCAAGATATGGACTGACATCATAATATTCCAACAAAAAAAAGAACAACTAATCTATGTCAAGATCTCTGGCTAAAAGTACCCCAGAGAGAAGCAAATTATTCAAATATCCCTAAAGATACCTAAAATTTAACCTCATATGAGGCCACTCGATATAAGTGCGAAAAACGCACTGAAATCCACATGGAATAGCGTTACTGAAGAACTACACTAATAAGTATTAATCTTTTGTACAGAAATCAACCTAAAGATTACATCTCTACTCTCAAATACAATTCAAATCACGCTTCACGATTGAAATAGTGCAAAATGCCACAGGGATCAGCACAAGAACGCGCAAGAAGATCAAGATTTCAATATAAATCGAAAGAACTCACCTTGTCACCAACATAGGGGGCCTTAGGTTTCTCGACTCCCTGCATGTAGTCGTCGTTGAAGCTCGAGCTGTAGAAGTTATCATCCAAGCTTCCCAGGTACGAATCGAGGCTAGTATTAAATTTAGAGGTGGAAGGGACAGAAGAGGCGTCGCAACCTGATGGGACGGAGGTCGTGGTCTCGACCAGAGGAGGAGGTGCTTCGTCGTCGGCGCCTCCCGAAGCGGCGGCGCTGGTGCCTTCCATTGCCTTGCGCTTTCTAGTGCTCGCTTCCTCCGCCTCTTCCGCCAGCTTGACTTTGAGAGAGAGAGGTTTTGAGAAGTGATGGAAATGGGAAGGAGAGGATCCAATGAGAAAGAAAGGAGAGGAGAGAGAGTATGAAGTAGACCTGGTCTACTCACTGATTTATGGGACCCAAGAAGGCCCGGTTTCTGTTTCTGATTTTCTTGGTGCTTGCTTTGTTGTACCACTGCAGCTTGATTAGGAGAGTGATTTTATAATTTTATTTGTTAGGTACTGTTTTTTCTTACTAGATTAGTCCCGTAATTTATCCTAAATTTAAAGTTGCCAAACATATTTAACCATTTTTTGTACAACAATTGAGAAGTGAGTGTCTCTGTGTGTTAGCGTTTGAAAATGGGAATTACTCTTAAAATAGCATGCTATCTTTTCAGGAAATACATCTCTTATTGTAAGTTCATGCTCGGATATTATTGGTTTTTGTCCTTTACAAGATAGCATTTAATATTTCTTGACTTGTATTGTATCAACTGAATCTGTATGCCTAGACTTATATATGTTTTAAAAAAATGTAATTGATAAATTTATTGATTACACTTGTAAAAGAGAACCACATTAGCTATCAGAAATTCAGAATGTTATTTCAACTTTTGATAGTTCAAAATAAAATAAGAAAGTTTTGATTGATATCAGAAATTTTTATAATATTATTTTCTCTTGTTCAACAGAGCTTTTTTCTCCTGTAGTATATATATATATATATATATATATATATATATATATATATATATATATATATATATATATATATATATATTTGAGTCAATCAATCAATTTGAAGAAAATGTTATTATCATAAATTCATAATCAAACTATTTGATGAATCCTTACACTAATAATTAATATTTATCCAGTCCATAGCGTATCAGATTCAGCCCAAACGTGCAGAAAATAGTCAGCCCATTTCTAAAAAAGAAAATAGTCAGCCTAACCCGGAATCAGATCCTCGGCAGTCGTTTTAAACGACGGCTGAGCAACCGATTTTTTATTTTTTTTAATATTTAAAAATTTTAAAATTCAATTATCGAATCCAAACAGTTCATTTTGTTCAATTTTACGGGCGATGCGTTTTGATATAAGTTTTATAAAATTTGGACTCGATTTGATAATTGATTAAGTGGTCAACAAATGAACGAACCTGGTTTGATTAATTCTAATACGTTCATAATTTAAGCACTTAATCAATTATCAAATCGATTCTAAATTTTATAAAACTTATATGAAAACGTATTGCCCGTAAAATTGAACAAGATGAACGGTTTGGATTCGGTATTCGAATTTTAAAATTTTTAAATATTAAAAAAACAAAAAATGGGCTGCTCAGCAGTCGTTTAAAACGACTGCTGAGGATCCGGGTGCAGCCTAACCCTCCTTTCTGACACGTGGTCCCACATTTCAGATTCGTCCCCTCCTCGGCTCCTCTCATTCGCTTCCCATCGCACTAAAAATTGAGAGAGGTCTGGCGATCTGTTTCTCCGACCTTCACCTTCCGACATCACTCTCGTTCCCCTTTACCCCTGTGCGAGCTTCCATTTTAAACCTTCTTCACCATTTCCATCTCATCCTCTCTCTCTCAATGCATCAACACATCCGACCTATACCTCTCTTTCTCTCTCTTCTTCTCTTCTCTGGCGTCGTTCTCTTCTTCCCGTATTCTCTTTTCAGGTACTCTCTCTTTCTCCCCTCTCTCCAAACTCTATTCTATCATTCCTTCTAACCTCTTATTTTATGTTCTGTAACCAGATCGGATTCTAAAGTGAGATCCATAATATGGGACACACCTAGGGTTTTCGAATGGAGGCCTTGCGCATGGTGGAAGGAGAAGGACGGAAGTTTAGAAGGTTAGTGTTAGGGCTTGATTTCAAAATTAAAATCATCAAATTTCATTGGACACGATCCTTGAAATGTACACGTTTGGTTCAATTAGAATTTTTTTTTTCATTGCCGTCGCATATTATAATTTCTAATAAGCTTTATATTTTGAGTTGGGGATTATAATTTGGTCAATTTCCATGTTCTGCCCTGCAAAAGCATTAAATCCCAAATGAACATGACATATTGTGCGAATTGGTAATGAGCTTTTATTTTGTATGGCTCGATGACTGAACTGGTAAATTTGAGCAGTCAACAAGCTGTTAACTGATATTGGCAATCTGTTAAAACAATTTCCTCGTTGCACAAGAGACTAAGGGGAAATTTTGGACATAAAGTTGAATTTTACAGACTACAGGGCCTTATTTGAATTGTACAACTTCTTCGCCTTTTCAATCTATTATTGAAAATATGCAAGTATTGGTACTATATGTTAAAAAAAGCACAATTGCATACCCGTTTCAATCATTTTTACCAAGGATTGTAATTCTGGTCCCAGTGCTGCATAATTAGGGTGGTTTATAGGGTTACAATGCTACACTATGTTTCACAGTGTTACCAGGCTGCACTGTACTGAAATTCTAGTCCCTGTGCTGGATAATTTACAGTTCAAATTTGACTGGATGAATCAGTTATGATTTCTAATAGGCTAATCTTTCCATAGTATTATAATCTCACCTGGGCTGGTGCTGAATTCTGGAATGGACCTGTTGGGTTTATTCCGCTAATACCTATATAACCTGCTTTCCATTCCTTCCGCTCCTGGTTTCTCATTTATCTCTCTCAAGAACTTAACATGTGCTTACTTGAAGTATGGCCTATTAGGTTCCCAAACGAAGAGAATGAAATACCAAAGCAGTATTGTTTCAGCAGATTATTGGGTGCTGTCTAAATTTTTTTCTTATGGTCTTAGATTAAAATTCTTGGTTCAAAAACACTAGTAGTTGCACTTATATTCCTTAGATTAAAATTCTTGGTTCAAAAACACTAGTAGTTGCATTTATATTCCTTAAGAAATGAATCAAGTAAGGCAGTGAATTCCCCAATGCTCCCACCTTCCACTGCCACATGCTATCCGCCCCTGAAAACAGAAGCACATGAAGGGCAAAATGGTTAATTATGGATTTTTGTTACATACCTTCTCTTTTCTTATATTTTGTCTCTTACACCATGCCATGGCTTCAAAGATATCCTCAATTTGTATGGTTTAAATTTTCCATCTTGATACAGAAAAAAGACTTCAGATGGTCATGTACTCCGAAAAATTCAGCATTATGTCCAAAAATTGTCCTTTTTGATGTGTTGTTACATTTCAGTTAAGATGGACTAATGCTATTAGTTGGTTGTGAATTAATTAAAGTTCAGTCATATGATGATCTACCAATTTTGATTTTACTTCATAAAGTTAAAGAATTGGTAAAAGTTGACCATGCATTTTTTTCTTTCCTTTTTTTCTCTAATCGTTAAAATTTTTTGTTTTGAATTGCACAGCTTTGCCAGAAACAAACAATGGATATATAAGGGTTGACTGCTATGGTGGGCTCAATCAGATGAGACGTGATGTATGGTAAAATTTAGAAAAATTAGGTCAAGAAATTATGCTTTTGTTTTACTTCTTTCTAAGCATATTACTTTTGGTTTGGTGACTTTGCCTTTTTACTCCCTCAAATGGCAGCTCTCTGTCCATTTCCTTGATTGCCCAAACCCTATTAAAAATTATCTTTGCTCCCTTTAAACTTCCAAGGTTCAGTTTGAATTTTGCAACAGTTTAAGAGGTTATTCCTTGATAGTTATGCTTCAGCTGATATGAAAATAATAACAATAATAAGACTGAAGTTACTAATATTTTTTTCCAAAAAAATGTATGTTTAATGCGGTAAAACCAGAACAGAGATTGATTCCTGTTTTGCTTTCTGAATAAATCTCAAGCTTTTAAATTTGAATCTAAGGCAATATGTTGTTACACACACATAAATGATTAGTGTAATTGGTATCCCTTTTTGGTACTCGTAGCTTTGCGATGGAATTGGAATAGCTCGTCTTCTAAATGCAACTATGGTGTTGCCCAAATTTGATGTAGCTGCCTATTGGAATGAATCCAGGTAAAACATATAAAGAAGATTGATTATATGAATGGTGATGTCAATTAATATTAACTTTTAATCATACTCAATAATTAATATTATAAGTTTTAAGTGTATAACGACTGTAATGTGCTCAATTGTTTAGGCTCAATTGTTTAGGCTAAATCGGTAACTTCTCTTGGGAAATTGTAATAGGTTTCGGGACCAAGTATCTAGTTTGGTTTATGGGAGAGTTTTTTCTTGTGAAATTTTATCAGAGGAGGAACAGGAGAAACAGAGGAGAAAGGAAAGTGAATAAAATATGAGAATTTTGGAAGATGATATTTTTTCTTTAGTTATCAGTGGAGCCTAAATTTACTGTACATTTCTTTTCTTTTCAACTTGCAGTGATTTTGGAGATATTTTTGACATCGATTACTTCATAGAGAGAACAAAGGGTTATGTAAGAGTTATAAAGGAATTACCTGATGAATTAAAATCAAAAGAGCCATTTAAGGTTGATTGTAGCAAGAGAAAGGGGCAATTTGACTACGTAGAGGTCGTGCTTCCTTCTCTCTTGAAACATCAATACATCTCATTTGCACCAGCTGTGAGCCAGAGAAGAGATAGGTATTTAGTATTCTGCCCTGATCGTGGTTTATTGTTTACACTAATATCATTTTTGTTATTATTGGTTGTCAGCCCAATTTATTGGTTTATGAGTTGGAACCAAACAATATTCGTCAAATAGCTTAGTGGCCATTATTTATTATGACCTTAGTCTAATAATGGTTGCAAATAAAAGAAATATGATATTTACATTTATTAAAAGGCATGCTAATTAGCAATATATATTGGAGAAACAAAAAGGTATACAGAAACTTCTTGATGTTTCTTGTGGCAACACTAAAAGTCAATATAACTTTCTCTTTTTCTTCACATGTACACCTCTTATGATGGATGCCAAAGATAGCTGATTCAAAATAAATAAGAAGACACAGAGGGAACTAATTATGTTGACATTTTTCAGGTACCCTTTGCATGCTAAAGCAGCTTTATGCCAAGGTTGCTACAATGCGCTTCGCCTAACCAGAACCCTAGAAACCAAGGCCCGTGAGCTTCTCGATGCAATACCCAAACCCTTTCTCTCTTTACACCTTCGTTTTGAGCCTGACATGGTGGTGTTTTCTAGGTGCACGTACCCCTCTCTTTCCCCTTCCTCTCTGAAGGCCATTGAAATTGCACGCAATTCGGATTTTGTCATATCCAATAAGAAGCCTCTGACTGGCATGGCTGCACGTCAGTGGAGGAGCCGTGGAAAGTGTCCCCTAACCCCCCAAGAAACTGCTTTCATACTCCAGTCACTCGGCATTCCATCAAACACCTTTATATACTTGGCTGCTGGAGATGAATTAATGGAGATTGAAGGTTTTACCTCTATTTATAAAAATGTCTATACAAAATCGTCTTTATTAAGCCATGTGGATTTTGATTCCATGCATGGGAATACTAAAGCTGCATTAGATTACTATGTCTCGATAAATAGTGATGCGTATGTGGCAACATACTTCGGGAATATGGATAAGATTGTGGGGGCCATGAGAGCAGCCAAGGGGTTGTATAAAACCCTTCTTTTGAATAGAAGAGCTTTTGCAAACTATAGTGCGGAGGGGCTTGAAGGGGACGATTTAGCTAGGGTTTTGTGGGAAGTGCATAGAGAGGATTTTGTTACAGGAAGAGGTTCTGCTGTGCCTGATTGTTTTTGCGAGTCTAGGATGTAGATTAGTGGTGTAAATATAGACTTATGTTTCTTTTCAATTTGTTGTTTTGTTAGTTCTTTTGTTTCATTTTTTTTTCATCATAATCTGTATAGACTACTCTTTGCTGGCTAAAGCATATTTATTATTTTTTAGTTTAGTTGTATGGACTTGATAAATCTGGTTATTTAGAATTTTAAGCTTGGAGCTGGTATTTCATTCAGCAAAACCACGAGGGTTTGACACCTGCGCCTGTTGTTTGAAAAAAAAAAAACAGAATTTATTTTTTGGGTAAGATGCTATTATATGTGGAGAAAGGAATTTAATTTACCAAAAAATGCTATGCAATTTGGAAATTAAAAGAAAAGGTTTGTGCAATTGCCCACTTGACAACAAAAAATGCTGTTCCAATGTTCCATTGAGAAAAACAGTTGTATTAAAATTTAAAAAGCTCTGCAATGGGGAAGAAAAGTTCATTCCGGAAAAAGAAGGCTACCCAATTTGATGCCAGACAGAAATAGGTGATTTGCTTATGGGATGCTAATATAACAAAGTACACACAGCTCTCCTCACCAACCTCATTCGCATAAGACAAATTTGCCATTTTTTGGATAATTTATACCTCATCACTGGGTTTTCTTAATTTTGGGGTATTAAATCAGTACCATATCTAAGCCTGAGACGAGAAAACTGACAAAATTATTAGTAAATCTTTTACTTTCTTTCCACCTGGAATTGCAGTAGCATTAAGGTGTTCTTTTACTGTGTTTGGCTTTTATAAGACCAAAATCAACTTCAAGATTAAGAAATTAAATTAGCCAATGCATAAGAAACTATGTCGGTGAGTGGCCCTGATTTCATAGCTTTAATTCACTGTCAACAAATGTGAAAATTTCTTCATCCTACATTTTTATCAGGAAAACTTCTCATTACGTAAGAAACTTACTCCTGAATAATATTCTCCAAGAGTAGTTATACATGAATATGCTGTTATTCATGAACTTAGGAGGAAAAAACAATAACATTTCTCACGGACACTTCTGTCAGTGTCTCACCACACGGAATGCCATCTGTTCACGTTCACAGAATCTTATTTCCATTTCAAACGGTCTTTTTGATGCCTTCCTCCGGGTCTTGGTTCTAGCTGTCCCTGTTCTTACAAAAAGTGAAAGAATAAAAGTGTAAAAATAAAAGAGAACAAAAAAAGCTTCAAAAGCCGAAAAGCATGGTGCCCACCTGTCTAGAGCGCACCGTAGCTCGCCCACTTCTTAGCCACTAAGCAATTCCTTTTTCCTTTCCTTTGATCTTTTTTCTAACCTCACCGGCTCTCCTCTCCATTTTTCAACTATATTGAAGATATTTTCATAATGACATTGGGACAGTTAATTTGTCACACAATTAACTATTAGTTTTTCCTAATATATTGATTATTGCATGATTCTAGTTAATCTTAATTTATTTTTAAGAATGGTATGATTCAATTAGTCTACATGGATACACACAACTGATATGTCGGTAGTGGATTATTGTGAGGAAAAAACATCTTCATTTTTTTTTTTGCAAAATGGAGAGGATCTTGTCCAATTTAAGCACATTATCTTTGCTTCTCCGCTCCTCCAACCTTTCCCTTTCACTAAACAAACTATATATATATATAAACCACACCAGTTCTAACATTCCATTCTATGTTAAAGCTTTCATTAGACTTCCTCACAAGAAACCTTTCTTCCTCTACTACCAAAGTAAACAAGCGCAAACACAGTTCTTTCCCATCCACTTGAAACCCTTATTCAACCATGGAGCTCCACTCTCAAACCGCAGCAAAGAAGATATGGGACTACCTAAGAGCAGTTCTCTTCACGCTAAAGGTGAGAAGCGTGATATCAAAGAGGAAATTCATAATGGATGTAAACATGTTCATGAACAGAAGCAAATACGTAGGCAAATCCATTACAAACCTCCTTACACACAAACACCATCCCTCAGTGCACCACCACAGCATAAGAGATCCCTCTTTGTTAAACGAGTACGAGTTCTCTTGTCATAACACCCCAAATCCTCTCTTTTTCAATGCAAAGAGAGGAGGCAACAACAAGCGAGGTTACTTCGCTTGCCTAAACACGCCTGTTGAAGAGGGAGGAGAGGAACAAGAGGCTGACTTGCGGACCCCGCTACGGCTTGAGTACACGTCACAGGAATTGCGCGATCTCACAACTCCAGCGTCACCGTTTGATGTCAGGGTTTCTGATTTCTCTTCACTGGAAGGAGAAGGGAGCGGAGGAAATAGAGGATCAGTGGATTCAGAAGCAGAGGAGTTTATAAAGAGGTTTTATGAACAGCTCAAGAGGCAGAGAGAGGTTGGTTTGCTGGAGTACCCTCAAGGTGAGGAGTAGGTGTAGGAATTGGTGTGGCGGTTTGGTGGCGATTCGCAATGCGGCGACATATGTTCATCCTTACTGTTGAAGAAATTTCCCTATTCTGCGCATGATACATCTGATTAGCTAGTTCGTTTGAATTGTTTAGTTACCTTTTTTTTTTTTATAAAAAAAAGAAATATAGGTGATGATAGTTTTGATTTGTAGGGGAGGGTTTTTTAATTCCTTTGTTTTCTTAATATGAACAATTATTTATTTATTTTTTTTTATGGAGAAACATGTTATGTTAAGGACTTAGTTTATTTCTCTAGTATAAATGTCTTGTATTATGCTGTAATCGATAAATAAATGAATAAAAGAAACCAAAAAGAAACTTCTACCAGCCTTTCTGTCAAATTGTTTATTTTTATTCCAGTTTACTATAATTGAAAGTTTGAAACTGTTCTCCTAAAAACATGGTCTTGAGATAGGGGTTAGTGCGTTGAGCGCAAAACTCCGGTTTTTCATAATTAAGAGGGTGCTTTACTTCCGCATTATCCTACAACAAAGAGCTAAACCGAAAGGAAGTTCTCTTGCTGGTAAATCTGAAGGAAGAAACTGAGCGAAGTTCTCTTGCTGAGCTTTCGCGAGAGCTTGTAACCCGAGTTGGGGACTGACCGACTGAGTGATCGGACGGTCTGCGAATCTGACTCTTCTTAGAAAGCAGCGCCACCTCTTATCGGACGATCACTTATCTCTCCCGGTTTTTCTATTTGGACCGCAGTGAAATGTTGGGCTTGTACACTTTTCCTGATGCTCTCTTTTCTAGGTTAACCTTAAATTTGAGCCCTGTTTTCATTGCAAAGCCCACAACAGAGGATTAGCATCAATTCTCGTCTCACCAAAAAGGTGAACGAGATCCCATTGTACGTTTTTAGATCTGAATCGTCTGATTTAATCTCAACAATTAAGGAGGCCCCGTGCATAATACCAGAATTGGTAGGCCCGAAAAAAATTAACTGTCGATATCAAATCGAACGGCTCCGATCTAAAAACGTCCAGTCCACTAGACGTTTTAAAACGTCAAGAGGATCCGGCTCCACCACCGGACGTTTTAAACAATTTTTCAAAATAATATTCCAACTATGCATAATTTTCTTTGAATTACCATCTACTGATAACCACAAAATAACAAATATATCTTCATTCATCACAAAATAGAAACATTACTCAAGACTCCAGCTAGATATTTGTACTACATACGATTTACAATAATCACCCCAGTGATAGCCAGGAAATTGCCAACTGTGCAGCCATTTCAAAGTCAAACGATAATACTTTCAAGGAAGGTCGCATCGTAAACCCATCTCAGAAAATTTCGACTCAAGTCCTTGGTTCTCGAATATATTCGTTGTTTCTTAACAGAAGAGAAAAGAGAGGAGAGGAATCCTCATCGATAAGGCTTCCATCGATTTCTTCGATCTGATTCTAGGTTTAATCTGGTACGGGATTACTTAATTTTCATTTTTTTTTTTCCATATATACATCTCTCTCTTTTACTTTTCTTGGCGGAAGATAGTTACGTAAAAAGCTCAATATTTATATAACGTGAAATAAATTGTTCATTTCAAATGATGTGGAAATCAAATTTTATATTTTTTTTCAAACATTTTGATATTTGTTTTCAAATTTAAAAAAATAATTGATCTAAAAATTATATACCATAAAATAATAGTTTCTAATTAAAAACCTCAAAAAATTTAAAAAAAAAATTTATTATACCAACTGAATGGAGATTATATTCAGAGGTTCCGGTAAGTGGTTTGAATTTCGAAAGTTGCGAGATTTTGGTGCGTTCAATGGATGTGTTAATCTAGCATTGGATGAATCTTAGTTCCTCTCTCTCTCTCTTTATATTTGTTCATGTGTGTTCGTATCTGTGCGCAACTGCGCATACAAGAATATTATCGCAACTTTTTTTATCTGTCGATACATTTATATCCCAAATAATTTTGTAAATCTATTAGTATATATAAATCTAGAATTCGTAAAATAAATATTAAAATTGCCGTCAACTTTTGATTTGTAAACCATTTTACAATATAGAATTTTTTTTTTGAATCTGTGAATATGGTAACTTAAACCTGGTTTAATAAGATTAAATTTAAACATTTAGCTCACATTGAACAGCTCTTATTAGTCATTTGAATTTCAAATTTTGAAATTTTTAATGCGAAGTAAACAAATTTTGTTTTCCCAACATGAGATCACGAAGACTTGAATTCCAATGAGAGAAACCACCTAGAATTTCTTTATCGATGAAACCGTATACCAGAGGGAAGCACAAAATGGGTTTGCTTAATTGTTACCGTTTATTCATAATGTTATCATATCAACAAATATATACAGCAACTTTGCACCAAACCCTGACTAACCGAACCAAGCTCAAAAATTCCATTTAGCTTTCCTATTGGTATAATTCAAGTTTAACAGGTCTCCTTCTATAGATAATAAGCAAATTAATTTGGCAAATTTCAACTGCAACTAATGATGCTACTATGATAATCTTGGAATTGAATTGTAGTTTCTTATTAGCATTTTGTTGAATTAAAACCATCCTAATTTGTCTTTGTTCTTTTATCAAGGTTCTAGTGATTCATGGCAACCCTTGCTGTTGCTGCTAGTGCGGCTTTGATGAAGCCAGTGATTGAGAAGTTGTCGAGCAACTTATTGAAGGACATGAGCATGTTCTGGAGACTAGATAATTAGTGTAATAAAACGAAGAATATGCTTACAATTATAAGCATGGTCTTGGCGGATGCTGAGAAGAAATCCATTACTAATGATTTCATTCGCCATTGGCTTTCAAAGCTCCAAGATGTAGCATATGATGTTGATGATTTGCTGGATGATTTACAAACGGAAGAACAAAGGAGGAGTAAAGGTAAATTCCTAATTGGAACAGTACAAGACTTTTTTTTCATTGGATAATAACCAACTTAAGTTCCGTAATAAGATGGTTAAAAAAATAAAGAAAATCAACAAAATGCTGGATAAAATTATGGAGGAGAAAAGAAATTTCCAACTTGTTGAGGGAAATATTCTAATAGAAGGAAATAGTAACACAAGAGAGACCTGTTCAGCAATTAAGGAGTCTGAAGTGTTTGGAAGAGAAGAAGAGAAAGTGAAAATAATTAATCTCCTTATTCATGGTAAAAACGACCCGATATTATCTATTCTTCCTATAGTGGGAATGGGAGGAGTTGGTAAGACAACTCTTGCCAAAATGATTTGCAATGATGAAGAGATTAAAAAGCATTTTAAACCAATTGTTTGGGTTCATGTCCCAATGAACTTTGAGTTAAGCCAAATTCTTGAGAAAATGATTGAATGTATTTCTGAAAAGAAATGTGATGTTTCACATATTGAAGCACAAAAAAACAAGCTTCAATCTATGCTCTTTGGAACTAAATTTTTGGTGGTATTAGATGATGTGTGGAATGAAGATGCTACAAAATGGAAAGAGTTGAACACCATTTTAACATGTGGAGTTGAAGGAAGTAAAGTTCTTGTAACAACCCGTAGTAAAATCGTTGCAGATATTATGAAATCATATGATCAATTTCGATTGGATCCTTTGATATTTCAATATTGTTGGGAGTTGTTCAAAAAGAGGGCATTTCGACATGTTAACGAAGAAGAAAAAGAATATTTGGTTAATATAGGAAAGGAGATTGTAAGAAAATGCAAAGGTTTACCTTTAGCAGCCGAACATTTAGGAAATTTAGCTGGCTCTAGAAAAGACTGGTGTACTATAAGAGACAGTGAAATATGGGAGATGACTGAATATTCTGGTACTGGAAACATAATGTCGTCACTTATGTTAAGTTATTTTTATTTGCCTCCCCATTTGAAGAGATGTTTTGCATATTGCTCGCTCTTTTCAAAAGGTTTTGAGTTTGAAAAGGAATATTTAATCCAAATGTGGACTTGTGAAAGCTTTATCCCAAAATCAGAAAGCCCAAATGCATGCTTTGAATTTTTACTCTCAAGATCCTTCTTTGAGGAAAGTAGGGTAACTTTTCTAGGTTCTCGCAAATATAGAATGCATGACTTAATCCATGATCTAGCTTGCTATGTGGCTGGTGACAAATTCTTCTTAAGAAGTAAAAGTGAATATGAAGGAAGTATAGTAAATTGTAGATACTCTTCTGTTTGTTTAAATAATATTACTCGATTTAAGAAGCTACGATCAATCTTACTTCCTCATCAATGGAATGATGGGGTTAAACTAGATAATATCATGCAGCTGCTATATTTGCGTGTGCTAAATCTAAGTGATTGTTCGATTTTGGAGCTTTCCTGGAGCATTGGCAATCTAAGGCACTTAAAATACCTGAATCTTTCTAATAACGAATTGAGAGTGCTACCTAATTCAGTTGTTGCACTATTAAATTTGAAAGTACTAATTTTGCTTGGATGTAAAATTCTCAAAAAGATCCCAATCAATTTAGGAGCTCTCGAGAATTTAGAGGTATTAAATTTGTCGTACTGCCTTGAACTCATACAGCTCCCAATAAGTTTATGCAAGTTAACCAAACTTAGAGATTTAGATCTTACTGGATGCTGGAGCTTACTCTCAGTACCCAAAGGGATAGCAAGGCTTACTAAATTAGAGAGACTTCCATTCTTCATTATTGGTGGTGATGGGGGATGCACTATTAGTGAACTACGCCAGCTGAATTTTCTGAGACATGATTTGGAAATTGTTATAAAGGAAAAAGGTAGTCTACATGACTTAGCCAGTGCAAATTTGGGAGCAAAGCAATACTTAAAATCCTTGAAATTTGTGGCAGAAGATTTATCTGATGAGGTTTCATATGACGTTTTACTTCAATTTAGAATCTTGCAGCTTCCATGCCAATTAGAAAATCTTTGTTTCAAAAGTAATATTATTGTTCGTAATTTAAGGTTTGATCTCCCTAGTTCGCTCAGAACCATGGATTTCCCCTTCATGTACACAAAGTTGGTCAATATTGAAATAGAT
Source organism: Rhynchospora tenuis (assembly GCA_027725995.1). NCBI lineage: Eukaryota > Viridiplantae > Streptophyta > Magnoliopsida > Poales > Cyperaceae > Rhynchospora > Rhynchospora tenuis. The sequence continues at coordinate 83,765,802 of CM050889.1, forward strand.
GGTGTAAACGAATATGAGTGTTTTCCACAGTTTGGGCAACTGCCTCAATTAAAATTACTTCATCTGTCATTGTGTTTTCCCATAACAAAAATTAAAGAACAATTTTCTGGGACATGCGGCATATATCCAGTATTGAAGGAGCTAAGACTGCGATCTACAGAATTTGTAGTATACGAAGAGGCAATAGTAGAAACAGAGGGTATGAGGAAGATGTTCCCGTGCCTTGAAAAGTTGACACTGCTTTATTGCCACTTCCTAGCAGTTTTTCCTTTCCTTCCAAAGACCATTCAGGACCTAGATATCTCAGGTGATTGTGGGCAACAAACTATATCAATAAGGAACTGCAAGGCCTGTCTCGACTCCAGAACTGACATTAAATAATGTATCTGTTGAATTCACCGTGTTTGAAGGAAATTTGGAACTAATAGCTCTTGAAAAGCTAGACATAAATATGTGTGAATGGTTCTATCTGCCATCTATTTTGCTACATCAGCATTTTCCTTCTCTCAAAATGCTTACAATTGAATACATGAACCTATTGTGCTTACTAGAAGAAGAAAGAAGAGTGATAGATGGGGAGGGGAGCTCAGTAAATCAGCCTTCACCTCTGTTTGCTTGCCTCGAAAACTTAGAAATAATAAGTTGTTATTCGTTGGTAGCATTGCCAGACTGGTTAGGGAGCCTGTCTTTCCTGAAGTCATTAAAGGTAAGCCTTTGTAAAAAGATAAAAGAGTTTCCTGAAAGCATGTCTCATCTCACTGCCCTCCAATCCTTAGAACTGTCTCATCTTCACAATGTTAAAAGGTTACCCAAAGGGACAGAAGAAATCGCTTCCCTTCAGAGGCTAATCATTCTCAATTGTTTTCATTTGTCAAGGCAGTGGAGAGTGGAACGAGACAAAGGTAAAGACGTTTACTACAAAAGGGGAGAAGGCGGAGAATGGTACAAGATTTCTCACATCCGAGACATTTGCATAGTACCATTGACTGAAGGAAGTGCCCAATTTGAACCGGAAATTGAGGAGTCAGAAGCATGGTTCGAAGAATCGGACGATTCCGATTAAACTTGCCCGAGTTGGGAAACGATAAGCTTCGATCCGATTTTTAACTTTTTGAAGCGGAATCGGGATGCAACGTTGAAATAATGCGAAATTTAATTAACACTTAACAAAATGGGATGACAACTTCCATTTTAGAACACACAACATCCTTTCGCGTGATCTTTTCAGCGCACACACCAATCAAAACTTAGGGGTGTAGGAAATTTGAAGAAAAAATAGAGAGCAAGGCGGTGAGGGAGAGAAAATGGCAAGCAACGAGAGAAAATTGAAAGAAAAACAGTGGATTAATTGGGGTAAAACAAGGAAGACTGGGATAGAGAAAGGCTATGATATTCAAGATGTAACGTGGCCATATGAATATAGAAAAGGTGAAGCGGGTTAAAACAAATCAATCTGAATTATGTAATATTTCAATATTATATATCTTTTTGTACATTTTAGTTATATTTTGTGCTTTCATTTTGTAATTAAATTTTGAAAGAATATGTTCTTAATATTGTTTTATTATTTTATTTTTAAGAACACATAAAATATGATTTTTGTAAAAGTCTGTATTTTCAATCCAATTCGGTCAATTTTTGTTTTTATTCGTCCGATTCGACTTCCTTAGATCAACCGTTCGAGTCTGATCCCAACTCCGATTTTCATAACCATGGTAAGAAGGTGGTCTGTGAGATTCCTTCCTGGTGGAGGTGTTGATAGAAATCAAGCAAAATTTCCGTAATACTTACACCGGTACACTTCACTTTTGCACTTTCAATTCTAACTTCTATTATTTCGTAATCCTCTCTGCTTCAAAACGTTTTAATTGAAGAGGAAGAAATATATGTGATGATAGTTTTGTAGTGTAGGAGAGGGCTTTTTTAATTGCTTTGTTTTCCTTAATATTTTTTTTTTTTTAATATGGAGAAACATATTATGTATTTCAAGGACATAGTTCAACTCGTAGTATATATGTATTGTATTACCCTGTAATCGATAAATAAATGAATAAAAAAAAAAACAAAGAAACTATTAGCGTAGCAGCCTTTCTTTCTAATTTTTTTAATTCCAGTTTACAAAAATTAAATCTATTCTCCGAAATAAATGGTTGTGGTGCTTACCGCGTACCCCTCTTCAAATGGAGAATTCTAAGTACCAGTTTTAAATATCGCAGGATTTAATGCATTGAGGGCAACTCCGGATTTCATAATTAGGAGGTTCCTTCCGCGGCATTATCCCACAACAAAGAACTAAACCTATTATTTAGCACTTATATAACAAACCGAAGGATGTCTCCTTGCCGAGCTTTCGCGAGAGCTTGTAACCTGAGTTGGGGGCTTTATCGGACGGTTTGTGAATCTGACTCTTCACAGAGCAGCTTCACCTCTTTTCGGACGAATGGACGTTGGGCCGCAGTGAAATGTTGGGCCTGGACAGTTTCTAATGCCCGAAAAAATTATAACTAACTTTAATTAATTACGAAATTATAAAATAATCCATTTTTAATATATTTTTTAACAATGACTTCGCAGTTTCGGAATCTCAGATTCCGAAACTAATTCTGCTTAGTTTCGGAATCTCAGATTCCGAAACTAAACCTGCCGACATTTTTGCGGGAAAATAGATAGTTTCGGAATCTCAGATTCCGAAACTAGCTAGTTTCGGATTTTAGGATTCCGAAACTATCTATTTCCCGCTCATAATGATTATTTAATCAATTATTTAAATAGTTAATCAATTATTTCACTATTTAACCACTATTTAATCAATTATTTGCCCGTTATATATAGTTAATCAATTATTTCACTATTTAACCACTATTTAATCAATTATTTGCCCGTTATATATAACTCCACCCTCGTCCCTTTCATTTCACTCCTCTCTCGCCTCTCGCGTCTCTGAAGAGAATCAGTAAGTTTTTATTTTGTTTTATATTTTAATTTAATTATTTATTTTATTTAGATAAAATATGTTAATATTATAAAAAATAGATAAAATATTTGAAAATTTTGAAAAAATCTGAAAAAATTTTATTATTTGTTATGTATAATAATAATATAATTTTTAAATTTTTAATGTGATATAATAATAGAAAATTGCATTAAAAATTAGGTTAATATTAGAAAAAATACAAAAAATAATGTTAAAATATTGGAAAATTTTGAAAAACTCAGAAAAAATTCCTTTATATATTATGTATATTAATAATATAATTTTTGATTTTTTTACATGATATAATAATAGAAAATTGCATAATAAATTAGGTCAATATTAGAAAAAATAGAAAAAATAGTGAAAAATTAGAAAAAATTCTATTTGTTATGTATAATAATAATATAATTTAGAAATATTGTAAAAATATTGTAGAAATATTGGAAACATGTTAAAAGATATTATAAATAATATGTAAAAAAATATTGTAAAATGATTTTGACAGATTATAATAATTTAGAAATATTTTAAAAATTGGAAAAATTAATACTAAAATTTGATAATTCGTTTAGGTTGATATTATTTTTTTAAAATGTACAGAAAATATCTTACAAGAAGAGCAGTTGAATTGAACTTTGAGAGATATGGAGAAGGGAAAAGCGAAGGTTGATGCAAAAGTTGACAATACTCCAACACTAAAAAACGAGGAGCAGTTGAATTCAATTTTGAGTGACGATGAAGATGGTGTAATTACAAAAAAACCAAGAAAACTAATGCATGTACGAGATTACAGGGCACTTTTCAAGCTTCCTGCCAAAAAGATGAAAGACGGTCCGAAAGAAGAACCGAGTGTTAACACTCCGAAAGAAGAACCGAGTGTTAACACTCCTGAAGATGATTGAATGCCTTAACGTCATCTTTATTTGTGGACAAACTATTGTGTTGTTTAATTATGCATCTTGTTAACATATGTGATCTTTATATGTATTTTGTTAACTGTTTGTTTAATTTTAATCTGGCTGACATTTTGTGTGGTTTAGTTGGTTGTTTAATCTTTACATGAGGTTATTTTTTTTAAACTATTGTGTTGCTTATTATTTTATTTTTATATTTAATGTTTATCTTTTTTTTTTGTCAAAATTAAAACAACCTTAGAAATATTTGTAAGAACAATAATTAATACAATTAGAAAAGTTAGAAGAATTTATAAAACATAAATAATTTACAATGACTAAATAACAATAATAAAAACGACCACAATAATAAAAACGACATTCTAAACTACTCCAATACAATAATAAAAACGACATTCTAGAGTTTAAAAACTTAGAGATCTTGACTCTTTACATATTGAAGAATTTCATCCCACCATGGTTCATCCTCTTCATTTTCATTGTCCTGTTGATTACTGGCACCGGCGTTGTCAGCCATATGAGCGGCTTCGTTCCAGAAAGCCGCATCTGCCTCTTGTTTTTCTATCTCTGCCATACATCTTGCTGCATTTGTTCTTTCTTCTTCTCTTTTTGCCTTTTGAAGTCTATCGCGCATCTGCATGTCCTGAATTTGTTTTCGCCATTTCTCCTTCTCCTTTTCTTCTTTTAGTCTTTTCTTTTCCGACTCTTCTATTCTCCTACTCCAATACTCGTGTGTAAGTCTGTCACTTTCTTCCCTCTTTTTTCTTTCGGCTTCTATGTACCGAGCTTTTCTTTCTTCCGCTTCACGGCGATCGTGGTAAGAGTAGTGCTCACGCAGGATGGTTTCTTGGTAATTGAAAATTTCACCACACTTTGTACATATCACTGTGTGGTCTCCACGAAAATTAAAAATGGATTCAACCATAGAGAAGGGTGTTGGCTGGCGTACATATTGTTCTTGGGGTTTCGGTTTAGATGGTAAGTATTCTGACCAGTCATAACGCTTCGGCCTTTCTCTTTCTTTCTGTTCTTTTACGTGGTCGAGGTAATGCCATTTTAAGGGAATGTCATAGTACGGTTCATTCACATTGTATTGGCAAGTTTGAGAACATTGACGACACACTGCGGTCCATTCTCCTCTTTGTTTTTGTTCTTCGTTGAGAGTAGAATGGAAGAATGATCCCCAATAGTTTTTCACAATGTCACTTGGATTCGGGTTTTTTGTATTGTTGGAGTTTGAGCTATTTCCTTTTTCCATGGTGGTAAAGTTCTTAAGAAGAAGTTGGAGAGAAGTTGGAGAGAAGTTGGAGATTATTGTGTCTGGCTGAACCTGGAGAGTTCTATATAGATGGAGCTCTGGTGTATGGTACAAAAAGTATGAATTAAATTCCATGTGATATTTTTCAGACTTTTTCAGAGTACGTCAAACTTTTTCAGACCATCATAATGCTCTCTCAGAGCACGCGTACCTTTTTCAGACCATCATAATGTTTTCTCAGAGCACGCGTAGCTTTTTCAGACCATCATAATGTTTTCTCAGAGCACGTCTGTTCTATTATGAGACCACGTTTGTCATATTTGAAGATGTCATAGGGCTATACATTCAGACTATTACATTAATGGAAAAAATAAAATATTAATTGTTGTAATTAATAATATTTATTATTATTTGAAAATATTTGAAAAATTAATAATATAAAAATTTTAATATTTGTTGTTTTCATAAATAATATAAAAATATTATTTGAAAGTATTTGAAAAATTAAAAATTTTTATAATATTTGTTATTATTTTAAAATTTTATATAAATAATATAGTAAATGTACTAAAGTATAATAAAAACAAAAGTACACAAAAAAATTATTATTGTATTAATATCCAAATACTATTTGAAAAATTAATAATTTACGTATTAATAAATAATATTTTTTATTATTTTAAAATTTTATATAAATAATATAGTAAAAGTACTAAAGTAAAGTATAATAGTAAAAGTAATAAAGTATAATAAAAACAAAAGTACCTAAAATAGGGGTTTTATAGGGTAAAACATAAAAAAATGGGTTTTGTAGGGTTTCGGCGGGAATCTAGCTAGTTTCGGAATCTCAGATTCCGAAACTAGCTAGTTTCGTCATCTCAGATGCCGAAACTAGCTAGTTTCGGAATCTGAGATTCCGAAACTAGCTAGATTCCCGCCGAAACAGTATTTTGTCAGAAATTTCACTGTTAAATCACTAATTGAGGCTAAATTATAGTGTTGCGACGTTGTTTTGACAGGGTATCACTGTTTAAATAGTGTTTTATCAATTATTTCATACGGTTGTCTCCTAGTTTCGTTTTCTCGGATTCCGATCATAAGGATTATAAATAAGTGATTCGTCTCTAAGTCTGAGAATCATATATCATTTTCACACACATAAATCTCATATCCATTAGAAATATGAATTCCATTCGTGTTTTCGTTAATCAATCTCCTTACAATCAACCAAACAATTTCAGTTTCGATGCATCTTCACGAACTGATTATGAATCAGTCAAAGATACCATTTTATCTTCACTAGGATATTATCGCGGGCATTACAATTTGAGAATTGTTTCCCGTTTTAATATGATAATTGAAGGAAGGTTTCAACAAATGCAGTTGCCGGTGAACTCAGAAAATGAATGGCGTTATGTCCAACACGAGTGCTGGGGAACTAGACGGCTTCAAGGACTTGAGCTGCACGTTGATTTGCTTCCAGCGAATGTAGAAGGTACATTCTCTCATAAAAAATATAATTATTCATTCATAAAAATAATAACATCATAACATTTTTTCTTGAAAGACAAACAACAAACGTCGACAAAGAAAAATTAATAAGAAGTGAGTTATGTATGAAGTTTGTGCCCCACATATTGCATCAAGTTTGTTACTACCTAACGCATACATGATATTAAATAATAAGAAGTGCCTTATGTATGAAGTTTATCACAAGCTTTAATTTTTTTTTATATATAAATATCATCTATAATATTAAATGATGTTACGTATACATGAATATAATGTCATATAAAGAGAAATTCCAAATATTAAGCCCCATGTATCCTGAAAGTAGAAATTAGTAAACCAAAAATTATGTCAATAACATTATATTATTGGTTTCCTCCAATATTTTAAATATCATCTATTTGGAATTATAATATTTGTTTTATTTATTTTTTACTTAGGTGGGTACTCAGATTATAATTATAATTATAATGAAGAAGCTATTAATTATAATTATAATGAAGAATTACATAATGATGAACAAGTTCAATCTGCAACGTTGGATTGGGATCCTTGGGAACCTAGTAGTATAGATCCTCAAAGTTCAGAACAACAACAACAAATGAATTATGAATACAATAGTAGTGGAAATGTTTGGTCACCTTGGGAACAACCAGAGGGGAGTAGTAGACAACAACAAGGAGAAGAAGGACAAGAAGAAGGAGGAGGAGAAGAAGAAGAAGCAGATATAGAGCAACTTGACGAGGCATACGACCGTGGGCCGGGTAATGAGTCGGCATATGCCACAGGCGAGGACTTCACTGACGAAGAGGCAGAATTTTTAGAGTCACAGGGTTTGGACGAACACTATATGGCTGTTAACCGAGGTCAAGGGTATCATGTTACTGGAAGAACAGACACTTACCATCCTGTTCTCCAATTTTTAGATTGCTCTGAGTATAGGAATTCTATTCCAGAATCGTCCATACCACAAAATTCAGGACCTTTAGCCGAAGGAAATATTTTCTACACTAAAGCACAATTACAACAAGCTTGTAATCATTACTCCGTAGAAAATAATGTTGAACACAAAACCACTAAAAGTACGCCCCAATTGTTGAGTTTACATTGTAAGGTATACTCATGTAAGTGGCATTTGTATGCCCGTACAGAAAGGGAAGGTACATTTTGGAAAATAATAAAAAATGAATATGAACATACATGTGTGAGAAGATTCGGAGAATTTACACATGATAATCTGACGGCGACGGTTATCGCCAACTGCATAAGGAATGCAGTAAAAAGAGATCTTGGTATTTCCATAGAGGACGTCAAATCTATGTTAGAGCTGAAATATCCAAATGTCAAACCGACTTATAACAAGCTTTGGCGTGGGAGAGAGAAGGCAATCGAGCAACTTTTCGGGTCGTGGGAGGACGCATACAACAAACTACCAAGCCTTTTGTTGGCCATTCAGGGGACGACCCCAGGGACTCAAATCAAATGGTTGGCTCCCACTTGTGGCAATCCCAACAGAGCTATGTTCATTGCAGCAGCGTGGGCATTCGGTCCTTGCATCGCAGCGGTGCCGTACCTTAGACCAGTTATCAGCATTGATGCATCGTTTCTGTCGGGTCGCTATAGGGGAAAATTATTAGCGGCGGTTGGTTATGACCCAGAGCAGCGGTTGGTTCCGCTAGCATTTGCATTAGTGCGAACTGAGGACGAAGCTTGTTGGGGTTGGTTCATGAAATTTCTCAGGGACTATGTAATCGGGGACAAGAAAAAATTTTGTGTTGTTTCAGATCGCCACTGGGGAATAAAAAACACCTTCAAACGCCCTCAATACGGATGGGAAGAGAGTGCTAATCCTTCGTATGCCGTGCATCGGTATTGCATGCAGCATGTTTGTGAAAATTTATTCAAGGCATGTGGTCGAGATCTGTCTGTGGTGGAAAAATTTAGAAGTAAGTTGGCAAACAAGAAAAAACCGAGGGCATATCAAAGAATGTGGAACGAATTACAATTGACACACCCTGAAGCGATCACATATCTGACAAAGTGTGGGAAAGAGCATGAACAAGATGACAATGAGCCTGCCAAGCCTGAAAGGTGGGCACAGACATATGACGGTGGTCCTCGTTGGGGGCTTATGACGAGTAATGGATCAGAGAGTCTCAACAGTAGATACAAGGCTGAGAGAAGACTCCCAGTTGTTGGACTAGTGGAAGGGACTTGGTACAAAACGGTCTCGTGGTTTAATGAGAGAAAACTCCTATCATTTGAGAGAACTGCAGAGGGAGAGCGATGGCCAAAAACAATTCAAGAAAAGATTTCCAAGCGCACTCTAAAAGCAGGTACAAAATTTAATTACTAATAATTAATATTTACATATTATTTTAAAATAAATATATAATCATATCAATCCATATTTACAGTTGGAATAAATGTCGTGACCATTGATCATATGCGTGGGGAATTTGAAGCTCAAGTGCCCTACGAGAAATCTGAGCCAGGTACAACGTGGAAGTACAAAGTTTTAATCAGACGAGATTACCAACCAACTGATCCTCAACTACCAACAAGGCGTGCCATATGCCAATGCAGAAAGCCACAACTGACGGGAATACCGTGTGTTCATGTTATTGCAGTCTGTAGTAAATACAGATGGGAAGTAGATGACTTTGTAGATGACAAATATAGCACGGAGAATATGCTCAAAATATGGTCATCCGGTGAATTTCACTGCTACGGAGACGAAGAGAATTGGCCTGTCTACGATGGACCCTTGATTCACCCTGATAGGAGAATGATTAATCGGGGAAGGCGCAAGAAGGACCGTGATTGGATGTGGATGGATGCAATGCGGAAGAATAAAAATAAAAGAAACAGAGGTAAGGAACCTCTTACAACTATGGAGAACGTTCAATCCGGTCGCCGAACCACCAACCAAAGGACGAGAAGAACAAGCACAAGGAACCGAGGTCAATCATCTGCACGAGAAATGGGTGAAAGTTCTAGGGCGGGGGCCAACACGTTGCACGATCCAGTTCAACCAAGCCGGAATTCCATTAGTACAGATCCTCGCACAGGAAGTCGTCTTGGTCTTGGAATAGAAGGTCTTCAACCAGGTCGCAATTCACTAAGTTCGGACCCACGATCCGCTTCAGCACGATATCCAAATCAGCAGCCATCAAGTGGGCGATATCCAAGTCAGCAGGCATCGAGTGGCAGAGGAGGGCGAGGGCAAACTGAAAGTACAAGCAGTGCTGGGGGCAGAGGAATACGAACAGGATTTGCTAGGCTTGGTGCGCGAATCCGTAACAATATACAAGGATGGGGAAGACATTAATATTTGTAATATTAGTATGAATGTTGTAATATTTATTATATGTAATAATATGACAAATATTATGTAACGTTTATGTAATAATATGACGTGCAATTAATTCATATATTATTTATTTTACGATTTGTATATTTTTTCTTTACATGACGTTATTCTTTTAAATTTTGTGTAGGCATAAAACTAAAGAAATGAAAAAGATAAATCACAATCCAAGATAAAAAACCAAGTATGAGATATATATAAATCACAATCCAAGATATATAAAATCACACCAAGTACGAGATGAAAATATCATAACACTGTCATACAAAACGATATATAACAATCCTAATTCCGTCCATCACGACGGTAATGCCCCGTGGCAGGGGAATAATCAATATATGCGCCTGGTGGCCGTCGGGGCTCTCGGCCACGAGCAAGTCCTGGTAGTGGACGAGACGCAGGAGCTGGAGTCGGAACTGGAGTGGGGACTGGAGTGGGAACTGGTGAAGTGGGATAACGAGGAGGTCTACTAGACGATGCCCCAGGATGACTATACTGAGAACTGTACCCCTCACTAAAGCCAGGAAACGGAGAATGAGGCTGAGGATGAGGCTGCGACTGAGTGAAAGGCGAGAAAGGGTCATCTAAGGGAATACCGTATGTCTGGTGAAAAGCATCAGCCTGACTAAGGGGAGGTGGAGGTGGAGGTGGATGCTGAGTCTGGTACCTCCCTGCATACTGACTCTGGTGCATACTATAACCCTGTCCAAACTGCGTCTGAGTCTGAGTCTCGTACGGAGGATAAGGAGTATGCTGGGTGAGGTACTCCGAAGGTGGAGGTGGAGGTGGAGGTGGAGGTGGAGGTGGCGGTGGCGGTGGAGGCTGTGGCTCACCAGTCTGAGCCTCAGATGTGGGAGGCACAGATGGTCGGGAATGAGAGCGTCTGCTCTGAGTAATCGGCTGGCTAGGCCGTGGAACATCAAAAAATGAATCGAAATCATGCAAACTGAAATCACCCTGTTACACATAAAACCAGTAATAATGTTATAAAATAATTTTGAAAAAGAATAACATAACAAGAATAACACAATAATATTAGATTGTGATATATACCTGCATGAACCGATGCTCCTCCCAACCGGGCTCCGGAAGCTCCTCCTCGTCAGACGACGTATCAGGTATGGATGCTATGTCAGTCGGAAGACCCTTGGACTCTAAAACAAGTGGTATCCGATGCGGCTCGCCGACAAGATCCAATGTGGTGCTGCAACTTTTAAGAAGCGTCTTTCCAGCACGCCTGAATCCCTTCTTCACCGCCCATGCACATGCTCGAAGCACGTCTCTCAAAGTATGCTTAACCTGTTTAACCAATGTTAGCCATCAAATTATAATTTCAATCGGTTATTGTGAATGGTTATTGCATCAAAATGAACTCACCAATGCCACGTGTGCAGGACTGTCGCGAAGGTACGACATATCGGCAACCGGAGCTGTCTCTGTCTCCTCCGGAATCTGTACGACATACGCACCCCCATGTACCCTCAGCCAACGTAGATACGTCCCGAGCATAGAATCGCTCCACGGCCGGTTCTCCCTGATCATAGCCTGTGTCATGTCACCCCACATGCCTACCTCTCTCTGGAAAACGTCACGCCAGTCTCTGTTTCGGTAGGTGGTGAACATGTATCCCATCAGCTGCGACGTCCTCTGCCAAGCCTGTTTTATTTTGAAATTATATTAAGTAAATATATTAAGTAATATTAAGTAAATATAGTACTAAAAAATATATGAACATGCTTATGTAAATGATTAAATCACCAAAATAATGTACCTCAGGTCGAGGTGGCGGCACTGTCTGATACAGCATGAACTGGTGCATGACACGATCGGCGTAGTGCCACATCACCATCCAGTAATGAATGCACGGGATACGGACAACAAACAAGCTCGGATCAACCTGAGCATAAAAGGTATGAATTAAGCTAATTTATTATGCAATTTTCTACTATTATTTGAAAGGAATATTAACTTAATTTTTCAATTATTATAACATGCTAAAGAATAATATATTTATTACAAACCTGAGCATAACGAGGCATGCGGGCCCTAATATGGTCGTACGGCCTCCAAACGACGTGCTCGGGTCTGATCTTCATGAGAACGTCTCGAGCATAATCCATCCCGGATGCGATACCAGGGCCTTCATACTTCTTAGATCTGTGACGTGTAGTCCATCTCCTGCAAATATTTCAACATATTTGAATATATCATGCAAATATTCAAATGTCTTCAAAAATTAAATTTCAAATGCAAGGAACATACCTCCCGTAAGGTGCACAGGAATCAATAGATGGTACACCCCAGTCGCTAAAATCATCCGTGATCGTCGGCCGACACAAAGTCAATCGCGCATACGACCATAACTGTAGAAGTAACCACGGAGCCCCGATCTTCGCGCTGTTATTTATTGCTGCGGTATCCAAACCTCTATATAAAGCAGCAAGTGTGGCAGCACCCCAATTGTACACTCCCTGAGAGGGAGTAGTACGAAGATCCTACAAATCATAGAAGTTGAATCGTAAACTGTATCGTGTATCGTATCGATTCATTTAAGATACGCTAAGTTATCCTTAGAATAAATAATTAAGGATAATATTGTATAATATTGTAATGTATTTTTATTTCTATAAATTATAAATATTATAGTGTATAATAAAACTATAATATGTATAAATTATATTATTAATTATTATATTGTATAATATATGTACAAAGTATTAAAGTATTAATTAAAACCTATATTTAATTATAAGTTAATACCCTAGTATCGTAAGTTACGTATTATGTATCTTAAAATATACGAACTCGCAAAAATCTTAAAATAATTAACAGAACAATTTAAATATTTTATAAAAATCTACGAACCCGCAAAAGATCGAGATAAAAACCGGCAACAGAGTCACCAGTGCCATCCGGAAATAACGTGCAACCAAAAAACTCTAGCACGAATGCCCGTGTGTATCTCTCAATCTGATCCTCATCGTCGAGGACAACATCCTTCCAAATCTTGCGCAGCTTCGTAAACTTAACGCAATGTTTTTTCCTGCATTTCGACTTTATTGTCAGAACAAAAGATTAAGTTCATTATAAAGTACACAATAAGTTTTACAATTTTCTTACGTTCTCTCTTTTTCTCGGAAGCAATTTTCCACTTCCTCCTGCGATGTGTCACGCGGCAACGCTGTCGAAAGAAGATCGATATAATCGAAATCACAACGACCCGTCACGACTCGGCCAGTCACGACGGGTAAACCATATAAAAATGCCACATCCTGCATGATAGTTCAAATACTATTAGTATACATATAAATCATAACACAAGTAACATGAAATTTTCTTATAATAAAATATCACGTACCTCTAGACTAACAGTCATCTCGCCGACATGCGGAAAGTGGAAAGTGTGGGTCTCCGGCCTCCAGAACAAGGCCAAACCCTGCACAAGCGTATGATCCACAGGCATATGACCAAGCTGAACGACGTGGATCAACCCAAGTGTCGTCAGATGCTGGTCCACCTCAGGAGTCCTAGCCATCATCGGCTTATGCACCAGTGGTTGCCATTTCTTTATTTTTGAGAAAAAATATTAGAGACTATGGTGATTTCAAGTAGATTTTCAAATAATAATGAAAAAAACAAAATAACATACAGTAGGGCCACGAAGCTGGTCTGGTTGCAAATGCAACAGACGATCAGCACCGGGAGGAGGAGGAGGAGGAGGAGTAGAGGAAGAAGAAGGGCCCGCTGAGGTAGAAGCCCCGGCTGAGGAAGAAGCACCGGCATCAACAACACCAGAGGAAACGACGTCCGTAGGCTCAGGCACGTCTAAAGTAGAGGCCTGAGGATCGGTACGTAGCCTCGTAGATCTTTGTGAACCTGGAGACGTTCTTCTTCTCGGAGGCATTTTCACTACTTAATTAAAAAATTTAAATGTCATAAATCTAACAAAATTTCGGCAGCATCTCCCCTGTATCGGGAGGGTTTCCGAAAATTTATTTACCCAAATCCCCCCTAAATAAACCCATTTCAAACCAACCAATCATATCATATCACATCATATCACAATCGATAATCATATTCAATATTCATATCAATATTCTAAACTATCATATCATATGAAAAAATATCATATCATATCAATATTCTAAAACTATCATAAAATCATAAACTATCATATCATATCACATTCATATCACATTCAATATTCAAAATCGTAAACTATTCTAAATTACGTACATTAACTATGCAAAATAATTAAATTAATGAATAAAAAATACTAACCTCGATCGACAATTGCTGCTGAAATAGGAAATTCGAATCTTGAATCTTGTTTGAAATTTTCTGCACATTGAAAACCAAAACAATATATCAACCTATAAGAATTTTCTAATTTTTCTATTAATTTTTCTAATTTTTATATTGATTTTCCTAATTAATATGATTTTTTTAATAATTTTTTATATTTTTGGAATATTTTTCCTATTTTTGTTGATATTAACCTAATTATTTAAACATTTTTTAATTATTATAAGATGTAAAAAATATAAAATTGCTAACTTATTTTTTTCCGTAATGAATAAAATTTAATCCGAATTTTTTGTATATTTTTAATATTTTTTTGAATATTTTCCTAATTTTTCTATTATTAATCTAATTTTAAAATCAATTTAATATTATTATAACATATAAAAAAATATAATATTTACTAAAATATATTTATCCTAATTAATAGAATTTATTCTGATTTTTTTTTAATTTTTTTGATATTTTTGAAATATTATTTTTAGTTTTTCTATTATTAACCTAATATAACTAAATAAATAAATAAATAAATGAATTAAAAAAATAAAAAAAAAACTTACCTCTGAGAGCTCTTCTCTCTTCGGCGGAGGCGGAGACCAAATGAAAGCGACAGAGAGAGAAAGAGAGGGTCCCCGCTTATATAATAAGCGACATTCTAGTTTCGGAATCTCAGATTCCGAAACTAGCTAGTTTCGACATCTGAGTTTCCGAAACTAGCTAGTTTCGGAATCTGAGATTCCGAAACTAAGGATTTTTAGTTTCGGAATCTGAGATTCCGAAACTGCGAAGTCATTGTTAAAAAAAATATTAAAAACGGATTATTTTATAATTTCGTAATTAATTAAAGTTATTTATAATTTTTTCGGTTCTAATGCTCTCTTTACTAGCTAGGTTAAACTTTAAATTTTGAGGCCTGTTATCATGCAAAGCCACAACAACAGGGAACGAAATCCTCTGCGTGTTTTCCCTCTGCGTGTTTGGTGCACGGCTGAGGATCTGGACCGTCTGATTTAATCTCAACGGCTATAAGGGAGCCCCGTGCATTCCACCACACCCGAAAAAAATGAACCGTCTGATTTAAATCGGACGGATCCGCACCGTGCGTGTTTTCCTTAAAACACGCAGAGGATTTTGGTCCACAACAACAGAGGTTGACCTTAAATTTTACTTAAGACAATCAGAGTATGATAGACTGATATCACAGAGTTGATAAACAACAATTTTTCAGAAATAATATTCCAAGTATGAATATTTTCTTTCAATTACATACGACGACAAAATAATAAATTTATTTTCATTCATCACAAAACACAAACATTACTCAAAACTCTAGCTAGATGTCTGTACTACATACAATTTACAAGAATCGCCACACTGATAATAAGCCTCTGTATATGAAATTTCAATTTAAAATATCACTAAGATAATCAACAAGAATTTTCATATAATATTCCAACTCTACAATTTTTATTTGAGTCACAAATAACCACAAAATAATAAATTTATCTTAATTCATTACAAAACAGAAACATTACTCAAAGACCCTAGCGGCCTAGCTAGACCTGAACAAAATTCCTACAACTACTATTTCGGAAAGTACCAGATGAACTACAATTACAATGTTAGCTTAGTCTATAAATCCAAACCTTCTTAATATCTCCTTCAGTTGTTTCTCGGTCGTAAAACAAGTGCGGAGACAGTCGTCTGCACCAATCAACATCGTCACATCGAGTGTGATCCAATGTCGAGGGTATCAGTGACAACAACAATCTTTGAGGCATCTCCAAATGCTCTCAAGGCAGCTATGACCTGACATATGACAAATCATATGACATGAGAAAAGAATGAAGTTCAACTTATCACAAAATATGAGAACCTGCTCTTGGTCTAGTGGCAAAGAGCAATGCACCTTGAGTGAAAGGTCGCAGGTTCGAAACCCGGCTGGGGGGTCTTTATAGACATTTAATTTAAAATAAGTTGGGAGGCTTGACCCCCAATTTATCTTCAAAAAAAAAAACTTATCACAAAATATCATACATAGTTAGTTAGTTACACTTATTCATGGATATAAGCTTTTAAATATCGCATTTGAGATTACATACATACAAAATATTATTATATTATGTACGTTTATTCTCAAATGCGATATAATAGTATTCGTAACTTTTTACGAATACTATTATATCGCATTTGAGATCGCAAATATCGTTTGCGAACAATAAAAAATATACATTTTTTTATTTTCAATTCTTTTTCACACTGTTATTTATTAGTTGCGAGATTTTGTACGTTGATTGGGACTAATTAAGTCCTAGCCATGGTTGTATTAGCTTTGATCTTCCCTTTCTTTTTTTTTTATTGTGATGAAATGGAACCTTAGTTACTACTACCCAAAAAAGGAAAAACTACATCGTTCTTATAACATCGCACCCCCCAGCACATAAATTACTAAAAGGCTCTAAAAAAGTAAACTACAGAACTTTAATAAATTTTGAATTAATAAAATTATGAAGATTAAACTTAATTAAATAAGAGGAATAAAATAGAAAGTACCTCGGAGATTCCAATTTCCTAGACCGTCCAAACGAAGAAGTATCCATCAAGGACCGTAATAATAAATATTTTTGCAAGATATTATAGTACGAAGAGGGATCATTTTATAATGTATAATAAAATGCCAGATATGATTTGAGCAAGTTTTGGAGGTTCTTTTATAGGCTTCGAAAGATGTAACTTATATTTGAATTTTCCATGTGGGACTAATCACATGAAATAAATTGGAACCGGACTGTGATACTCGTTGACCATGCTTATATTAAATAAAAGCTGGTATATATTTAATTAACCAATGGAAAAGCTTTACGGTTAGTCGTGAGTCACTGCTTTCCTTATTAAAATAACACACTAGAATTCATTAAAAAAAGACATTTCAATAATGGGCAAATTTGGTTAATTAGGAGCCATAGTACGTTGTCCCTGAACATTTCATTCATAAAGATTTATTTCCCGTAAGTATAAAAAATGATAAAAATCATTAACATGTTTTGGCAAAATAAATATGCGGATTCTTAAATAATTAATCTCTATATATAGAATAATTTTAACATAAATAACTGGACTCGCCAGATCCAACACCTGATAATTAAATGATTCTTATAAATTTAACATTCGGAAGTTTGACGTATCTATATTTAAATAAAATAAAATAACTAATGATTTAGAGAAATAATTTGGAAACAATTGAATTGTCAAACTCGATTCATCAAGATGGTTGGGTTTTGTTGACAATAAGTAGAGCTAATTCTGAATTTCTGATTATAAGTTACTTCACACTATTCAATATTCAAATTAGTGGGTAGTTGTTCACAATAATTGCTAACCTCACTATTCTTCTATTGGAACTAAAATTAAACTAATAACTATTTAAAAAAAAATTAGACTAACACACTATATTCCTCTATTGACTTCGCATTTATTGTCACCTCTGCAAATGTACGATCATCTTCATGTCATTACTTTCTCATTATAAGATGCCATATTTCAGATTAAAAATAAGAAATTCCTTCACTCGTTGTAAAAGCTAATGTCCATTTTGGCTCCAAAAAAACTTACAGAGTTGAATTTTTGAAACAAATCTGGCATTTCATACCAAAACATTGACCCACCCACACCCACCTCTCCATCTTAGTCTGACTCTCATTAATTAAAATCGGATTCAATCATAGGTATGACTAAAATGATGTAAAAACAACTCAACATGAAAACATGCAAAACCATCCCGCTGATTCAGTCAGTAAAAAAAGATGTATTCAATAATTCGATTGAAGATTGCTACCTACATATTAGAATGGGTAAACACTACTGAAAATAAGATAACCCAACAGTCAAAGTTCAGATAAGTCTAATTAATTGGTGCTTCCGTAACCAATTCAACCTTCTTTCTTTATTGTTCCCAGTTCCCACTAACAAATTATCGATCAATCCAGGGTTCTTCATGAAAATTTGTATAGTACTCCATAGTTGACTCGTTAAAACCTCAGTGTTAGACTCTGGTTCAACTCCTCTCATTGTCAAAATATCTCTTTCTTCAAACTTTAAAGCCTGTGTTCGACCTTTTCTATCAATCTCTCTCTCTCTCTCTCTCTCTTTCCGCATCACAATACTGGGTTTTTCGTTTTGACCCCCAATTGGATTGAAGAGAAGGGGGAAAGCCATGATTGAAAGAAAATTCACACTTGTTTTAGCGATCTTAGCTTGTGGATTTGTAATTGGATTGGAATCAAAGTGCCCCAAAAAATGCGATCTCGCGTTGGGTTCGTACTACATCTCAAGCTCCGCCTCTGTAGGTATGGACTTGAATTTGACCTATATAGCTTCTCTTTTTGGTATGACTCCTGAGCAGGCTTTACCTTACAACCCAACAATCCCCAACAAAGATTACATCGTGGTGAGTGCTTCTTCAGTAATTTTTTTCCTCTTTCTTAGCCTTATTACCGACTGTTTTTGTTATTTTTGTTTGTTAAAATAAAGATATAAGTGGAATTGTATTATGCCAACAATATTTCCTTCATTTATTTGCTATTTTGAGAAGTTACTTATGCTAAATCAGTAATAATTAATGCTTCCTAGGCCTGAAGGAGAAATAACTCCAAATATTCTCTATTCAGTTGCAATGTAAGAAAGTTTTAGGCGTCTTTTGCAAAAATTGATATAAGTATGGTTGGTATCTAGCAAACCATGATTTATTTTTGTTGCTTAACCAAGCAAAGCTTACCTGTACAAACTTATTTTTCTCTATTCAATTTTTGGACCTCCGCCCCGCTACTTTGCTTTTTGAAACTTGAAACTTAATAAAAATCAACATACTTTCATGTCTGAATTTAATATATAGCTATTTTTCATGTAGACCGGGGATCGAGTGAATGTGAATTTTTCATGCGACTGCATACAGGACTTGTTTCTTGGGCATATGTTCCAATACAAAATGCTAGATGGTGACACATATGAGAGGGTTGCAAAAAAATTATATGCCAATCTAACCAATGTATACTCACTTACCAATTTCAACTCATACTCACCTGATAGGGTACCAAGTGGTGCCACTATCAATGTCACTGTGAATTGTTCGTGTGGGAACAGGTCAATTTCGGACATGTACGGGTTGTTTGAGACCTACCCGTTACAGTCTAATGAGACTGCAAGCTCTGTTGCAAGCAGCTATAATACAACAGCAGAGCTAGTCCAAGAGTATAATCCTGGCGTGAGCTTCAGTTCAGTGGGCCAGATCGTGTATGTTCCAGCACGCGGTGAGAAACTATATTAAAGTATTAAACATTATTATAATCCTTTTGCAAGTAAACCATGAAATTTAAATATAATTGCGATTGCACAGAGATCTTTCTTACTTGCAATTGGGCAGTTATTTGCATATAAGGGGACAAATCAATTTAGGACTGACTAATGATGATACCATACTAATGAGGACAAATCTGGAAATATTGACCCAAATGTTGAGGGGTGGATCTACATTTGTATAATTTATGACTATTTTTACAATTTTGGTTTTCTTCTGATTCAAGAATTTGATACGAACATTTTTCTGGTTCGGTATAATTATTACAGATCCTAATGGAAGCTACCGTGCTCTTACTTCAAAGGGGTAAATATTTTTCCAGTTACTGTTTTATGTTTTATAAAGAAGTAAGTTAGCCAGAATCTCTGAAAGAAGTAACATTCCCTGTACGGTTCACCTATGTAATTACCTTTGATAGGCCATTGTAAATATCTTTGATTTTTGTATACAACCTGAAATGATAATTTTTTTGATGGTATGGGCAGGTTAGTGTGTGAAATAATAGGCAGAACCATGAAACCTGTTACCGGTGAAAATGTTGTTTCACAGATTCTTTTTTTTTTTTTAAAAAAAATGAAACAGTAAACTATTGGATACAATTCTAATTGTATTTGATATCAGTTGTACAATTGGTACAAACATAATATTTTCGGTGAGGCCTCGCGTATGCTGATGTTTTGAAATGCTGAAATAGGGCAGGAATTTATCAGGTGGGGCCATTGCAGGAATTGTAGTAGGCGCAATAGTTATTCTGCTATCAATAGGTTTTGTTTACTACTTTTTGGTGCACAAGAGAAGGAAAGTTAAGAAGGCATCTCTGCTTCCTTATTTATCTGGAGAGAGCTCAGTTCCTCTTGGTACACTTTCAAAATTATAGTTTTCTGCTTTAGTTTGAAATTGTTATAACTGAAAACATATTAGAACAATTGGGTCTAACCTCAACAAATAATTAATGCAAGACCTGCAATAACTGAACATGACCAAACTGAAACCAGTACTTGAATTATCCTGCCTCAATCTAATAAGTTTATTTGCTTTATTATTAGTTTTGGCACTTTCTTTTAGATTTTTATGGTTGAAATCCTCTTACATTTTTTCACACATCTTATGGTTAAAATCTTTTGATTATTTAAAATAGGTAAGGAATTTATAACAGTTGAAATCAAACTAATGTCCAACAAAAAATTGCTAAATTTCCCTTGCCTCCATATTGACTTAATTGAATGCCCTTATAGCATGTTATGTTGGGCCTTAACCTGATTGAGCTGAGTCTAATTACCTGCTTAATTTTTGGTAAACACTGGTTTTAAGTCCTCTTTACTTTATACTGTATATTCTGATTCTCTTTGTTTATACAGGTGATATGACTATGGACGCATCAGTGGCTAATGCTCCCTCTCCAGTGGCTGGACTCACCGTTGACAAATCTGTAGAGTTCTCTTATGAAGAGCTCTCCAAAGCCACCAATGATTTTAGTATGGCTAATAAGATTGGCCAAGGCGGATACGGGTCTGTTTATTATGCCGAGCTCCGAGGAGAGGTTTATTGAATAATTTCTTTGTGTTTTGGTTCAAAGGCTTCGAACTTTAAACTTTTTATTGAGCCTCTTTTGGTCACAAGCCCAACTTGAAATTGAATGAAGTTTTAGGTCTTAGATATTGGGTTCCAAGTAATTCAAAATTCGGGGCAAATAGTTAATTCTTATTGACTGGTTTGTTATTTACCATAAACCTCAATAGAGAGTGGTTACTGTGAATACAAAATAATTGTTATTACCATACAGTTGAATATTGGGGGAGATATAAAAATCCATTAAATTCTATAGTCTCTAACTTGTAGCTATGGTTAACTCATGCTAAATTTTCCAATACAACATGTGAAGACTTGCAACCCTGGTCTAACTTTTTTTTTTACGTAGAAGTACCCAAAATGATCAATAATTCAGTGTTACAATTATTCATGAAGGATCAAAGTATGGATCTTCATTTTGTAATCCCTTTAACTTCATTTAGCTTGCATTCTTCTTTTGAACTTTTCAGTTTTTAAACTTATAAATTTTACATAATTTATTATGTAGAAAGCTGCTATAAAGAAAATGGAAACTCAAGCCTCTCAAGAATTTCTTGCTGAACTCAAAGTTTTAACTCATGTACACCACTTGAATCTGGTGAGTTTGCATGGAAATTTCTAACCGGCTCCTAAAACATTACCTTTTCTACACTTCTCAAAATAAACTTTTGCTTTATCCTTAAAAAACTTCTCTTATCCCTTCACCTGAACAAAAAAAAAAAAAGGAAAAAAAAAGGAAAAAAAAAGAAATGAACACCCCCAAACAATATAATGGCATCACCTAGAGGGCTAGAACCTATATGATATAATCATCATTGGACTTCAAATTAAGGTTATTTCTGTCATTTTACACAAGTATACCCTCTTATTATGTCTGTTGTAAGGAATAGTAGTATGATTGTTCCTTTTTACATTGCAGGTGCGATTGATAGGTTATTGCATAGAGGGTGCACTTTTCCTTGTTTATGAGTACATTGAAAATGGCAATTTGAGTCAACACTTAAGAAGTTCAGGTACTAATATTAATATTAGAAATAAGCAAATACGATAGAAATATCCAAATTGGAAAAGAGTTTTGTTTTTATGATCTGGTGCAAAGAATCGATATAGTGACATATTGACCTAGGCAGTTGAGTCTGGTTTAATCCAGATAAAATGGTTTCAGATTGCCTTATTCAGAATAGTCATTTCAGATTCAGATTACGAGGGATTAGAACTTTTGTGATCGGGTGCTTCCTTCTAACTTTTGCATATTACATTGACAAAGTTAATTTGAGGTCGCACTTAATTTGGGAGTAAAAGACCAGAGATGGGGGAGGGGTGGTCCATGTTGAGTCAGGCAGCTCAAGGTTCTGGGTTGGATTTAATATTTCAGGTTCATGTCTGAGGGTATTTGGGTTTCAAGTTGCATGTTAATAGTTGAATTTGTTATTTTTCTCAATGTATTTGGGTTGGATGGGCTCTCGATGCGATTGGTTCATTCCTTTGTCGTGCCAGATTTTACCAGCTTTAAGAATAAAACCTGATGGCCTCCGTGTGAAAGCTCAAATTAGGTTACATTGGGTCTGATGACCATCAGACCTCTGTGTGAAAGCTCAAAATTAGGTTACATTGGGTCTTGATTGTGCTGCAATCATAGTAACATAGTTATTCTTTTATTGGTTGCTACTTCGCATTGTTGATGGTAATTGTGGTATATTTGGGTGAATGCTTCATTGCTAACGGGCACCTTAATGCAGGGTGGTCCCCTCTTTCATGGGCTAACAGAGTACAGATAGCTCTTGACTCAGCAAGAGGCCTCGAGTACATTCACGAGCACACTGTGCCAGTTTACATCCACAGGGATATCAAATCTGCTAATATATTGATTGACAAGAACTACCGTGCAAAGGTATGTACATACCCGAAGCATTTTTAGTTTGGAATTTTCCCAATGAAGTACCCATGCTAGGATCTAGGGTTTGATATGTTAAGATACGTGTCATGGCCATTAGTAGTGCGAATAATCAGTAGTAGTACATTTAATTCAATCTATCTTGTCAATGTTGCTTGAAATTTCAAACATCTGTAAATGTTGTTTGGGAGATCGTTATTCTCTTTTTACAAAGGTGAGTGTATACTTGTTGTAAGTACTTACATACCAAACATCAAGAGTATATTTGAAATCACCATATGCGTGGTGATGTTGTAACACCAAGCTGTCACTAAACATGTAATAGCGATCCTAAATACTCTCTCCCAAGCCAATTTAATCCGAGATGTCCCTTCTGAATTTTGTTTCTTTTGTTCGTGAGAATTTGAGGAAAGCCAGAATTCAGTTTTGTTTGATAATGTGGAATTTGGTTCCAGTATTCACCAATGAAAAACCAGAAGCCAATTTCCTTAATGTTGATTGTGGTTCAGAACCAGATGGGGGATCATGTATCAAAACAATTAGATTGTAATTGTTCGGGCCAATAATGGAACAATTTTCAAATTTAATTGGGTTGGACTTTCTTAAGAAAAATACATATTTTAACAGGACAAATATATTTATACTTGTATTATTTATTAAGGGAGGACCCTTTTGCAGTGACAGGGTAAAGTTTCTGGTTGTTTCACCTAATAATTGTATTGTTGGGTTTTAAATTTTCATCAAGAACAAAAATGTATAGTTGTTGTCTAATATGTTGCTGGGAGATGTTAAGGAAAATGGGTATTGCTGATTAATGCCCAAATATCACCGTGGAAAAGGAAAGTTTCAGATGGTAGTCTTTCTCCCTGTGCAATAGGAAAATGGGATGTTTGTAAGTTATTAGAGGTTAAAAATGGGTTACTGACCTAGTTGTGATATTGTTGACTTTTGGTTAGGTTGCTGACTTTGGGCTGACAAAACTTACAGAAGTGGGGAGCATGTCTCTTCCCACTAGGGTTGTTGGCACATTTGGCTATATGCCTCCTGAGTAATCTCTCTCTTTCTCTCTCTCTCTCAATTAAAATCATGTTAGCAATAGAAAAGCTTCAATTTACCCTACAATCTATATATGCCAACAACAGCCACTGTTTACTATAAATGTGAGATTTGACTGAGGCCGAAGTTTGCTCGAATCAAATTCTTCTTGATTGAATAAAAAGTCCTGGATAGATGTATCCTCACTTTTTGTATTGTTGTGACATTTTCCAATAAAGTTTTCCTGTTTTAATCTTAGGTATGCAAGATATGGTGATGTTTCCCCGAAAGTAGATGTTTATGCATTTGGGGTAGTATTGTATGAGCTTATATCAGCCAAAGAAGCCATCGTCAAGGCTTCGAGCAACACTTCCTCTGAATCCAAGGGTTTGGTTGGCCTGGTATGACATTGTCTACCTTTTTAAAGTCATCACTATACACCAAATAAGTAGAAATAACGGTGCCCTCTACCATGAAGCCATGCAGGATACTTAACTAGTCAAGTCCCATGGGATAATTCATTTACGAAGTTATGTTAATTTTATATTACATTGAATGAAACTGATCTTCTACAATTATGCATCAGGGAACTTCTGGAAATTCTTCAATTCTTTCTTGTATGCATAATTATATTGCAATTTAAGCAATATGTTACTCTCCTGTCTTCACTCATTTAGTTTAAGGCTGGTGCCCTTTTGCAAACTTGTCAACAAAATTCTAACTGTTATTGTTTTAATGTGCAGTTTGATGACGCTCTAAGTAAGGGAGATCCGAAGGAGAGCGTGAAAAAATTAATTGATCCTAGACTCGGGGATGACTACCCCATGGACTCCATACTTAAGGTTTCTTAGTTATTTGCTCTTTTGGAAATGATTTCAGCTGCAAACTTCTGCACTTTTACCTTCATTTTACCTCTCTCAAATCATTTCTGATAAATAGTATAATTTTTACAAAATTATTCCTTCCATTGGCCTATAAGGAGTTTTTTCATTGTTACAAAATCTTCACAGCATTGATCAAATTGGTGAGATTTTGGTATCTTAACATCAGAATTTCATAAAATGTGACAGATGGCTCAACTGGCGAAGGCATGCACACAGGATGATCCTCACAATCGGCCGAGCATGAGATCAGTGGTGGTGGCTCTCATGACACTCTCTTCTGCAAGTGAATTGTGGGATGTTAATCATTTATTTGATAACAACCCTGGCCTTGCAAACCTCATGTCTGGCCGATAATTCACTTGATTTTATGCATCTTGGTCCTTCATCATCGATTTATTTCCATTGGGTAGATGAAGTCTGGTAAAAATGAATGTGTAACTATTTGTATTGTAACTATTTTTTCTTAGTCTAATTAATTAATAAAGAATAAATTAGTTAATTGGTTAGGTTATTTTATGGTTCTTTTGGATTAGTCAGGCTTTGTTAGTTGTAAATTTGGTTGTTAAGATAAGTTCACATCTGTGAATGCTACCACCCTTTATGTATATGCATATTCTTTCGAATCATTAAGCCTGTGTAAACTATTCTGTACAGTGTACACCCTTTTTTTTTTATTTCTTTTTTTGGTTAATCATTCAAATCTGTCAATTTTACTGAAGTCCGTGAAAAATTACGACTGTTACATTAATCATATATGCTCGCTACGTCGCTATGATTTTTTAGGCGAAAGTCCTCCAATGTCAATTACAGTAAATTAAACTAGATTTTTGTGTTTTTGGACAAAGTTCATTGAAATAAAATTATTATTTATACTATTTAAATTTTTATTTGTGTAGTTATATTTACATAATTGACAATTTCTATTTTGAGAAATACAGATGTGCATACCAGCTACCACATGTCAGTAAAAAGTGTGCTGGCTGTATTGATTCCAATTTGGATCCGCTCCAATAGTCCGTACACAATTTGCTGAGTCTATATTAGGCATGACAGTCTGTTTCGGATCATACAGACATACAGTTCGTGTAACACCAGTGCGTAAGGGTAAGTACAGTTTGCTCTTCGACACGGGCATGGCAGTCTGATTCGGATCATAGAGTTCGTATAACCTCAGTACGTAAGGGGGCTATCACATGCAGTTTTGCATCTTGTGCAAAATGAACACATAAAATAGATAGGTGAACATTTAGATAAATAGAATGAATACATACAGAGAAATAAGTTTTTAAATCTGTTGTTTAAATATTTTATATGTATATTCAACTTATTTTTATTGAATTCATTTGTTTGTATGCGTTCATTTAGATCATTATATATATCCAACTTATTTATTTTATGTGTTTATTTTGTTTAAGCGATATTAAGCAATGACAGAACTATTTTCTTGGAAAGCAGAACTTGCACTTCGACACAGCTTGTACGCACAATTCACGTGCAATATTAGAGCGTTCTCATCATTAGAATTTCAATTTAAACGCAGACAAACTTGATTTGACACCACCACCACCACCATCATCACCTCCTCCTCCAACAGTCCCTCCACCACGACTTTCCTTCCCTCAGCTGCCACGACTTTTATCCTAAGGCTACTGACTCTGGCAGCTTAATTATTCCCTTTCATATTTTTTTTTTTCATAAACATAAAGAAATATAATGTCGTATTTTCGTGGTAGCTTCTTCCGTTAAGTTCTCATTAGATTTTTTTTTTTTTTTTTTCAATAGAAGATTTTAAAAGAAATCACCAAACAGCCCTTTTGTATGTTAGAGCAGGCAAGTATGGTAGTACAGTAACGGATTACATGCTCGGATTAATCTGGCTTTGTTAGTTGTAAATTTCGTTCGCATCGTTCGCATCTGTGAATGCTACCACCCTTATGTATAAGCATATTCTTTTGAATCATTGAGCCCGTGTAAACTATTCTGTACACCTTTTTTTATTTTATTTATTATTTTTTTTTGTTAATCATTCAAATTGTCAATGTTACTCCGTGCAAAATTACGACTGTTGCTCGCTATGTTTTTTTTAGGCGAAATCCAAAGTTAATTACAGGAAATTAAACTAGAATTTTTGGGGGATAAAGTTCATCGAAATAAATTATTATTTATACTATTTAAATTTTATTTGTGTATAGTTATATTTGCATGAATTGACAATTTCTATTTTGAGAAATAGAGATGTGCATATGAGCTAGCACATGTCAGTGAAAATTGTGCTGGCTGTGCTGATTCCAATTCGGATCCTCTCCAACAGTCCGTACACGATTTGCTGAGTCTATATTAAGCATTGCAGTCTGTTTCTGATAATACAGTTCGTAAGGGGAAGTACAGCTTCCTCTTCGACACGGCTTGTCCGCAGAATCCCCCGCAATATTAGAACGTTATAATGAATTCAAATGTCAGAATTTATTGTTCTACAAATTTCTATAATTCATCATATTTCTGACGATATATAATTGAATCATAGTTTCAATTAGATTTTACTGTTGCATAATTGCAAAAAAAATATTTATGCTGTATAATTTGGACGATGATCGTCAGACATTTTTATCAAAATATATTTGTCTAATATGTCATTTAGTTTCTTGATACATACCTATTAAACAAGAAGTTGATTTATGACAAGCATGTCGTATTTTAAATCACATTCTTGTGGTTATAATTGGCTGTTAAATTTTTAAACAGATAATTTTATCTATCAGAACTAGAATCAGTCGTCTTGGTTCAACCATAACCTGTCGATGATCAAATGTGACAATATTAATGAAGAAACATTATGTATGAAAATCCCATGCATGATGCGAAAAAGCATCTAGTACTTCAAAGGACGCGGAGTTTGGCGAGCTGTCGATGTCATAGAGATACTGATCTGGAGTTCTGGACAAATATCTCGGTCATTGGTCAATTTCGACGAGAGGGAAATTCAGAAACAAGTAAAAAGTATCTTAGTCAAAGTTCTGACCACAGACTTTACACCGTTGAAAGTCGCAAAAAACAAATAACTCCGTTGACTTGAATTTTGTCAGTTCAGCTCTCTTTATTTCCCGACAAAAATAAAGAACAAATCCACTCTCCCACTCTTCTTGCAAACCTGATTAAATCAAAGAAATTTTCAAAAAAAAGAAAAGAAAAGAAAAGAAAAAGATTAAATCAAAGAGAAAAGATAAGTCTTCATGACTGAAACGAAATTCGTTTTAGTTTTAGCAATCTTAGCTAGTGCATTCGTGGTTAGACAGGAAGCGAAGTGCCCCAAAACATGCAGTCTTGCACTAGGTTCCTACTACGTCTACGGCTCTTCTCTGTTGAATTTAACCTATATTGCTTCCTTATTCCAAGCGACTCCTGAGGAGATTTTGCCTTTCAATCCGGGAACGAGCCAATATTTTCTGAAGGTAACTTCTGCATCAAATATTCTTTTCTTTCTATGCTATATATGCATATATTTTTTTGGCATTTTTTTACTCCTTTTGGTATGATATTGACTTTCAATTTTATTAAGAGAGTAAACTAATTACAGGTACAGATTGGAGATATAATTTAACTCAACACTATCTTTGCTCTTTTTTTGCTCTTTTGTTTTTGAAAAATTAGGGCTAGGAAGCCAATAATGCCAATGCTTTTTTTTTTTTTTTCTCTCTCTCTTACCACAAAAATATTATGCAATTAGAGGTGTGTATTTTTGAAAAATTACCCAAGTATCCTTGTTTTGCCGTTCTGGTGCAAATGCCAAAAAAAATTGGACTTGTTCTTCGCAAATATGATGAAACATTTGGGAGTTATATAAAAAAAATCGGTAAATTAAATGTTTTAGGCCCTGATCAGAATGATCTAATTATGGAATTTGATCTGATTTCATTTGATTCAACTTCGATTGAATTCTTAGGATTTCAGTTGGTCTAACGACATAGAAATTCTGATAAAATGAAATCAAATCCATTTATTCCGATCAGAGAAGTTCAATAACAAAGAGATTCCAAACCCAATTCCCACGCAAAAAAATTAATTCTGATCAGGGCCTTAGTCATCCAAACAATATTTGCTTGTTGGAAGTTGTAGTCTATATTTTTATGTGTCTCGGCCCTCAAAATTTTTTTTTTTTTATGTGTCTGTTTTCTATTTATGCACCAGTACCACTAATCAAGAATTTCAATAACATGGAAATGCCAAATCCAATTCCCACGCAAAAAATTCATTCTGATCAGGGTCTTAGTCATCAAGACAGTATTGCTTGTTGGAAGTTGTAGTCTATACTAATATGTTTCTATTTCTATTTGCGCACCACTAACCAAGCAGTTATATTTTTCTTCACATTTAATAAGAAAAGGGTCATCACCTAATTTCTGAACTTATCACATTACTATTAAATCTAGGTTGGTGATCGTGTGAATGTGAATTTCTCGTGTGACTGCATTGACAACTCATTTCTTGGCCACACCTTTCAATACATCATGCAAAAAGGCGACACGTATGAAAAGGTCGCGAAAATGTACTATGCCAACTTAACCAGCGAAAACTTCCTCACCAAGATTAATTCGTACTCGCGCTACAGTATACCATATCCGGCAACTATTAATGTCACTGTAAATTGCTCATGTGGGGACCCGTCAATATCGAAACAGTATGGGTAGTTTGTTACATACCCTTTACAGGCCGACGAGAATTCTCGCTCGGTGGCGAGTGCATTCAACTTGTCGGCAGCTGTAGTGGACAAGTATAATCGCGGTGTCAGTTTCAGTTCAGCAGGTGACATTGTGTATGTTCCCACATATGGTGAGAAACGAAGATTAGACAAATGATAATAATAATTCTTTAGCAGATGCAGCTGGTAATTTGCTGTATTTGCATGCAATCCAGCATTTCTTGTTATCCCAATTAAAGTAGTAGTTATTTTCAAACATCAAAAAAACTTTGGTTTAATCATTTCTTTTCTGTTGACTGGTTTGCTTCTATTTTGTTAATTGTAAAACTTGTGAATCAGTTGCTACTAAATTATCAGGAGACTTAGGCCCTGATCAAAATGACTTTATGCGGGATTTCATTTCATTTGAATTGATTTTGTGGGATTTCGTTAGATCTAATTACATGGAAATTCCAACCAAATGACACCAAATCCGCTCATTTTGATAAAAAAAATTTCCGATGAAATGAAATGAATTGAAATCCCACATTAAATAAAAGGGGCTTTTGATCAGGGCCTTAGTCCAAACCTAATTTGGGCATAAGAGCATACATGAGATTAACCAGGGAAGGTTTTTATCAATACTTAATTGCATGCCCTAGTGTAGTTGGGCTTAATCATGTGGCTATTGATAATTAGGGTCTTGCCGAGCTGCAACAATGACGCCATAATCAGAAAACTTATATGGAAATTCCCACTTAATTAAGTGGGGAGTGCTAGATTGAAATCTCCATATCTAATTTTGGAACTTCTTTTTTTGTTTTTATTTCAGATCAAAATGGCAGCTACCGTCCTCTTAGTTCAAAGCGGTAAATATTTCAGCTAATTTTAACACCTGAATATAAAGCAGTCATGCTCCATTGAGACAAAGCAAGACTCCAAAACTTCTGAAAAGCAAGAGGAAACACTTTTAGTTGAGCTATGACTTTGGCGAGAGACGTTCAAAAATAAGAAAAATGATAACAGTTTAGTCAACTGGATTGATATGTACTGCCTGTAAATATAAACTTCTTTGTTGTTATGTGCAAGTGCGCAACTGTTACAGTGTTACCTGATAAGTAGATATGACCATGGATTCTGATACTGGTGAAAAAGTAAATGCATTTAAAAGTAAAATAAAAGTAGAAAAATGGAAGTATGTAGTAGTTATCACATGCAACCCCCATTTTTACGTGTCTTACTAGGTAAGTGATTCGTACAACGATATGTATTGTCTCAAACCTTGTATATACTGATATTTTGAAATTCTGGAATATGACAGAAGTAAACCAGGCAGGGCCTTGATTGGAATTGTACTAGGCGTACTAGCTATGATGCTATCAATAGGCTTCTTTTGCTACTATTTGGCGAATAAGAGAAGGAAGGCTGATAAGCTTCATCTTATGTCTGGAAAGAGCACACTTAGTCTAATTTTATCTTGTTTCTTTTGGTTTGAATAAGTATGACCTTAATCCTTAAACATGATTGACTGAGAATCAGGCCAACCCCAACAAATAAGGAACCAAGACATACAAATAAGTTTATATGGGACCCAACTGTCCTGATCTGGTTGATTTCTTGGTTTTACGATTTACAAGTTTCTTAGGCTCCTCTATTCAACTTCTACTCTTGAATGCTTTCCACTTTGGATATTGAACGTTCCACAGTTGCAGTAACCTCACTAGCTTCCAACATGATTCTGCAATTCCAACCTGGATCTTGCGACTAAGTATTTTTTTAGTCCACTCAAATGAAACTAAACAAACCCTTATTGTTCATAATTTTAATCAGTTGGGCTTACACCAGTGGACATTAATTTATCATAACTTGGGTGAAATCAACATTTGTGCAGGTAAAGTGATGATTAAGGCTGGATGTACCATTGACAAATCAGTGAAATTCTCTTATGAAGAGCTCGCTAAAGCCACCCATGGTTTTAGCATGGCTAATAAGATCGGAAAAGGGGGATTTGGGTCTGTTTACTACGCAGAGCTCCAAGGAGAGGTTTATTGGATCAAATTTTCAATTTCTACTTTGGTTCTTTGGGGAACTTTCAAATGATTTTTATCCATTTTTTATATTTGAAATTAGCACATATATAATTATTCAGACGCTTTATGAATTAGTTTTTCAGCCTGGTTTGAGCTTTGATTAATCACAACCGTTCATAATTTTGAAGGAATAATAAGTATTTCAGTCCATATAAAAAAATTGGTCCGATGTACAAACTAATTAATTCATTGGTACTAAGCACCCCAATGTCAGCTTGCTAAGATGGACAAGTACTATTTCTGTCAAATATTAACATATTTGCACCAGTATAGTGTGTTTCTTTTGCTTATGAGCTGAAGGAAGTTACATAGGGTTTAGATGATGGGTTCAATGTAATTGAAAAGTCCAGCAATGTAGTCAATTGCTGGCTGATTAGTCCATTTCTTACAAGTGGTTACCC
This sequence comes from Rhynchospora tenuis, assembly GCA_027725995.1. NCBI lineage: Eukaryota > Viridiplantae > Streptophyta > Magnoliopsida > Poales > Cyperaceae > Rhynchospora > Rhynchospora tenuis. Next base: position 83,798,030 of record CM050889.1, read on the forward strand.
ATAAACTGATATTGTTGGGAAGTTACTGGTTCTGCAAATGCAAGAAACTACAGTGTTTGTGCACAACAGCAACTTATTAGGGTAATTTGCAAATACAGATTATAGCGACTGAAGTCATGCTGCTATTTTATATATGCTCATTTTAATCACAATACTAATCTGTACCCCTAAAATTCAAAATGCACAACAACTTATTAGGGTAGTTTGCAATACAGATTATAGCAACTGAAGTTATGCTGCTATCTTATATAAGCTCAATATTAATCACAATACTAATCTGTACCCCTAAAATTCAAAACACAAGTAACAGACAGTGAACAAGATATATTTTAAGTTCATTGTGCAGAACCAGCGAACTATTTTTTATTTTTGCACAGTATTACCCTCAGGAGAATGAACATTACAATGATTCGTGAAGGACTATATATATATAGGTTTTATTTATTTTGAATTTCTTCGTTTACTATCATTTTTTCGTATTTTTCCATGTTCCGAAACTCAATGGTTTTACATAATTTATCATTCAGAAAGCTGCAATAAAGAAAATGGGAACAAAGGCCTCTAAAGAGTTTCTTGCTGAACTGAAAGTCTTAACTCATGTTCACCACCAGAATCTGGTGAGTTTAATTTCATGGAACTTTTTAAATTGACCTCTTAGCCCCTAAAGCAACGTCTTATTATACTTCTCAAATTGAAATGTATTGAATAGCATCTCCATTTATCAAGGGTGATTTCTATCATTTTTCAGAAGCATGTCTATACGGGATCGTTCCTTTTCTTGCGTGATTTGATAACAATGGACACATTTTGTTTTGGAAAATGTTTATCTTTCAGTGTGTTAATTAATAAAAAATCTTATACATGGCAGGTGAAATTGATAGGTTATTGCATAGAGAGAGGGCTTTTCCTTATTTATGAGTACATTGACAATGGCAATTTGAGTCAACACTTGCGCAGCTCGGGTAAATTACAAATAGAAGATAGTTCATTAATCACAATTAGAATATGGCGCAAAGAATAATATTGTTGACAAATTGACCTATCCACTCAAGCAAGCAGTGAATTAGAGGTGTTGAACTGGCAATTTAGTTTGGTTCAGGCCACATTATATTGGTTTCTGGTTAACTCGAGGGAATGAAGGGTTATATTTAGGTTTAGCTAATTTTAGGTTATAGTCTTATAGATATTTTAAATTTGGTTAAGTTGATGTTCAGGTTTTCAGACCTTTGGGCTCAAATCATTTCGGTTTCTTGTTACTTCAGCTTGTCTTCAGAGAATTGATTTGGAATTGCACTTTTTGCCTTCTTTCTTTATTTTTCCTTGTTTTCCTTTACTTCATTTTGTGTGTTTTGGTTAAATCGAGAGGGGAGGGGATTCTTGTCACGTTTTGGATCACAGGCTTATCAACTCACAAATCATTACCTTTCTCAAAAGGATTATATCAGTGGAATCTAAGTGGGATTGGTAGGTTCAAGGACTCAAGGTTCCTGTCAGATTTTGCTACCCTAGGAAGAAAGCCGCGTGAACTTGAACTGAGGTTGTGCATACAGATATGATCATAGACCACTTTGCTGCAGTTCTTTAAACATGTTCAATCCTAAATATTAATATTTCATAACTTATGCAGTGCTGCCCCCTCTTTCGTGGGCTAACAGAGTGCAGATAGCTCTTGACTCAGCAAGAGGTCTGGAGTACATTCACGAGCATACAATACCTGTTTACATCCACAGAGATATTAAATCAGATAACATATTGATAGACAAGAACTACCATGCAAAGGTATAGTATAAGACCAGAAGATATTTTGGTTTGGAATTATTCCCATTATAAGCCCAGTAAATATCTCGTGTAACGTTGCCAAGTACCTTATGGCCATATATAGCATATCATTCCTTTTTTGTCCCAAATATCCATGTGAATAGGCAATTTAGGTGTCTTTGTTTATTTTTGACAGATGACTGGTATAGTCGTAAGAGTAAGACTGTGACTGGCTAAACAGTAAATTGAATTGCCTAATGTAGTAGATAATGTTGATTTATTTGTCTATTGTTTGGATGAAGTATCTACGAAACAAATTTATCAAATGTAACCTTAAGCTATTATGAAGCATGTAATAACAATTCCAGACCAATTTTGAGACAAGATGATCCTTCTAATTTGGTCGCAAAAGCTATCATCAAAATTTGGAGGAAATCTAGAAAATTATTTTGCTTTTGTTAGTATTGGAAATGAGTTCCAGTTATTGACTGGTGAAATACCAAATCTCAGTTATGTATTGCAGGACTCCTTTTTGTCATTTGTTTATAAGTTACTAGAAGGCAGAATACAATAGACAGTATCAAAATTCAACCCCAGTACTTCTACAAGAACCCAAACAGGTGATGGAGGCTTATTTCAGAATAAAACTTGGAGGCAGAGGTTTAGCATTGCTAGATTCACATCATTTACTGATGATGGGGTAGTGTGTGGTTTGTTATTGCTTCAACCAACAATGACAATGGTGGGCTAGAGGGTTTTTGTAAAAAACACAAATAATAATGGTGTTTTTGATATATTACTTGGTGATTTAGAGGACAGTACTCCATTTTCCATTGCAAGTTATTTGAGTTGAAAATGGATTACTCACCAATAAAACTTATGTTCATTTTGGTTAGGTTGCTGATTTTGGGTTGACCAAGATAAAGGAAGTGGAAAGAATATTTCTTTCTAAAAATATTGTTGGCACATTCGGCTACATACCTCCTGAGTAATCTCTCACTTTCTCTCTCACTTCAGCATTAACTAACAGGTAACCTGCAAGTTAATCCAACACTTTTCCATGTTTTCAAAACATGACTTCTTATTATGAGCTTATTGTTCTTAATTAATAAAGTGGTTGCAATCAGGTACATACCAGCAAATTATCTTTTGCAAGTTACAGTTTCAGCTAGTAACACTAAGTTTATTTCTTAGGTATTCTCGTGGTGATATTTCTCCAAAGTCAGATGTTTATGCATTTGGGGTAGTATTGTATGAGCTTATATCAGCAAAACCAGCCATCATCATCAACAATCCTTCTAGTAATTTGTCCTCTGAAGCCAAGAGTTTGGTTCATCTGGTATACTACTTTTCTTACTTGTTTATGCCCTTTCCAATAAACAAATATTTGTTATGAATTTTCTTTTTGCCTGTTATTCCATGGGTAGGACCAAGAAGCTCTGTGAATGATACTGATATCATAGCCCACGGAGTCCAGTCTGCTTTTTTTGGTTGGCTTAACTAAATCTTGGGGGAACTTCTGCATTATTTTGTGCTATATTGTGGATTATTTTCCCATTTTCAAGAAATAAGTCAAAGTGCTTCAATAAAATTTGCAATGGTCTTCAAATGTACTGGAAGTGCAATACAGCTTCTGGAACAACTTGATGATTCGTTTTTTGTGTACAGCCATATTGCAATTTTAAGTATTTTCCTTCTATTTTGGTTGAACGAGGAGGCTCACAAGATCTTGTTTCCATATTAGTGTCATGGGACCTTTGACCTCATGATCTCTGGGAGGCCATCCTAATAGACTACTACTTGAGCTATTAGGTCATCCACAAGCAATATATTATTTTACTGCCTTTCTTTTGTGCAATTTAGGCATACTTCAGGGAATTGTTAACAAAACTCTGCTTGTCCTTGTTTCTTTATGCAGTTTGATGATGCACTAAGTAAAACAGATCAACAAGAGAGCCTTAAGGAACTAATTGACCCTGGACTTGGAGATGAGTACCCCATTGACTCCATTCTGAAGGTCTTTCAGTTCCAAGAATTCATTATAATTTATATCCTATTGATTTTCAGCTGCCAGATTAACTGCAACAGACTAATGATTTTTAGAGCCATACTAACTACCAGACTCAACTTTTTTTTCCCTTTTTTTTTGACTCAATGATACTCTAACACTTTTGGTATAAAAATGTGTATATTTTCTTGTACATGTACATCGTTTATTGACCTACTTTGATTTTTAATGCTGCTGTCAGATTATCAGCAGCACCAATCAAAACTAGTTGCGCTTGACATCTTAGTTAATTATTGGATCTCATAAAATGAAACAGATGGTTCAGCTGGCGAAGGCATGCACGCACAAAGAACCGCACAGTAGACCAAGCATGAGATCTGTGGTGGTGGCTCTCATGACGCTCTCTTCTGCCAGTGAATCGTGGGATATTGGCAATTTTATTCAATAATAACCCAGGCATCGGTAGCCTCATATCCAGCCAATAACCTAACAATGAATCAGTCCTCTGTGGTTGACTATTTTCTGTTGGAAAATTACTCAATGATGTCAGGGAAATGTATATTGGATTATGTAAGTTCATTAATAGTCTAGGATCTGAATAAAAAATAAATAAATATATTGTTTCCTCATGGACCTATCAATTATATCTAATGCTGGTTTTTTCTTGTAAGATCTCTAGAAAACTTAGTTGTTTACTCAGAAAATTCTACTAATCTTTTTAATAACCCTGTCTATTTATGATTTTTTTTTTTTTTAGAAAGATGGGTCAAAGACGTCCAATTTTTTAAAAATTAAATATCCCAGGGTTTAGAATCCGGTGGATAAAATTAAGAACTGAGAAGAGTTGCTAAAAATTTGGTTTGTGTAATATAAGCATGCCTGACAAGTATTTGCAGCCTTAATACACAAAAAAGCTCTCTATATAGCGATTTGTTTGCCATTAAACGGAATGATCGGTTCATTACGGAGAAACACTTTGAGCATTTTCAAAGGATAACATACGGAAAGTTATTTCACGGCTTTATTTTTGGTGGTTTGAGATGGAAAACATACGGAAATTTATTTTATTAGCATAAACAGATAACTCTATTCAGGAATTTTTCCGCTTAAAGTCTAAAACAGACGCATAAAAATACAAAGATCGAAATAAGGAGGAAAAAAAAGAAGGGATAAAATTTGGGATTTGACCCGAGCAATACCTGACTGTCAACACCAGCCAGTAGAAGAGAGCACTCTAGACTTGCTCTGAGCATGTTTCTACAAAGGTCAAAGTCAAAGATCACAAGCTGTAAAATTCATTTTTCTTTCTATAATTAATAATAATCGAAAAACGAATATTATTTATGGTAATGGTAACATATACCTGTTTGCGACTAGATAGCTAGCCACTATCTGGTATCTCTTAAGAAAAAATATACCTGTTTGGCATTAATTATTGATAATTTAGGGGTGATATATATCATCTAAGGTTTTTTCATCCAACGCCATCCAACAGGCCTGGACAGGCCAAAATGGCCTTTTTTCCGCGTGCTGACGTCAGCAAAAATTTTTGACTAATTTTCGAAAATTTTTTGGTGCTGACGTCATCAAATATGCTGATTTAAGAGTTTAGTTAAATGTTTTCAGGGTTGAATTAAAGTGTATAAGTGTTCAGTTAGATGCACCAATAATTTGAAATTTCAGTATTTTGTGTTAAGTTAAATACATTAATTAAAGTATCTATGTGTTCAGTTAGTTGTAGCAGAAATTTGATTTCGTAGTTTTTGTGTTCAATTAAACTAGCTAAATAAAAAACAACATGAACAGATACAACAAACTTAGCAAACATTTACAATAACAATATGACCATTTACAATAATAAACTGAACAAATATACAAATTTCCTGAGTAAGAAATAAATGATCATATTCAATATACAAAGTGAAATAAATTATTCTTACATCTAACTGAACACTTACACACTTTAATTCAACCCTTAAAATATTAACTTAACCCTTAAATCAACATATTTGATGACGTCAGCACCAAAAAAATTTCAAAAATTAGTCAAAAGATTTTCACGCGAAAAATCTGAATTTGGATGGCGCTCGAAAAACCATGGATAGGGCTGCATAACGTGGAATACGATCACGAAAATGGGTTCTTTCGTTGATCGTTTCGTTGATTATACGCAAGTTTTTCTTTTTTGCGTTTTTCGTTTCGTCTATTGAACGCAACCAAATTTTGTTGCATTGATCGTTTCGTTATAATTAGACGATCAAACGGTTTCAACCGTTTAAATTTCTCAACCGTCTTACTTCCGTTTAAATTTCTCAACCGTCTTGCTTCTCATCACAAATTAACAAAAAAATTCAGAATTTCATATAATAACAAGTATATCATCCAAATTAACATGATAACAATTTCATATTTTGCCAAAATTAACAAAATTCCATGTCTCCAAAACTAACACAATTTCATATTTTGCCAAAATTAACAATTTCATTCAAATTAACAGAATTTCATATTTTGCTAAAATTGCCAGACACCACAAAGAGAGATGAACCACAAATTAAGATAAACAAATCCAACGAGAGATGTGATTATGCTCTAGAGTACAAATTATCTCATGTTAAGCAACAACAGGTTTTCCATCATCAAAGCATGATAAACCTCTGGCACCACCTTGATATGACCCTTCTCAATGAATTGATTCATGTTCTAGCAAAAATAAAATGAAAAAACAAATATTATTACATCATTAGAACAAACACTGGATCCAAATAAATCTATGATATAAATTAAAGCTCCAAAATTGGTTAAAAATATACCAGTAAATATACCAGTAAGTATAGGTTGAGTAATATACCAGTAAATTTATAGTAAGCTGAGTAATATTAATATACCAGTAAATAGAAAGAATAGTCAGGCAAATACCAAATTCAAAATTTATCGATTACGAAGGGCAAAAAAAAACACGACAGAGATTGTTCAAAAAAAAAAAGCATGACCAAATACCAAATTCAAAAATTAATCAAACTAAAGAGTCAGGCAACAGAAAATTACCTCGATGGAGCCACACACTGTTGGATTCTCCACCCTGAGCTCTGTCCAGTTGAAAGGAGAGGATGAGGCTCTCAGACCAGAACCCTAGATCCGAGAACACCACCTTCTCAACCGTGTCTTCTACTGACCTAGGGAAGGAGCTTCACTGCTGGCCATGGCAGCTACTTGAGGTGGAGGTGAGGCTTGTGAGGTGAAGGAGAAGGAGAGGTGGTGAGCTCGGTTCTGAGAGGAGGTAGCAGAGAGGGAGATGGGGGTTTTATGAGGTGTGTGGTCGGAGAAGAGAGGTGAGAGAGGTGCTTTGATCCGATTGAAGAAGAGAGGTGAGAGATGTGCTGTGGTCCGATCGGAGAAAAAAGGGGAGAGGTAGGTCTCCGTCTGAGCTTTGCGAGAAAGAGAGAGACATAGAAGAGTTAGCTGTGGTCCGATCGGAGAAGTAATGTGAGACCGTGAGAGATGCAGGTCTCTCCGTCTGAGTTTTGAGATAGAGAGAGACATAATTTAACCATTGTCAATACCAATTGTTATTTATTCCAGTTGACTCCACGATGGTCAATACCAATTCATTCTGTTGATAATTTAACTATTGTTATTTATTCCGCGGATTGGTCACCTGGCCCATGAAATTGGAAATTTTATTTTTGGGCTGGATAATCGTTGCTTCTGTCTGATACTTAATGTAGGCCCATTTTCGCTGTGTAGGATAACGGAAACACAAACCAATATTCTCTCAAGGAATGATAACTACAGTCTGCAGTTTTGTCATCCCTTATCATCGCTTGAACAAAGTGAACACATGAATAGACAAACTGAACATATAGATAATCAAAGTGAACACATACAAACAAATAAATTTTATCATTCTTGTTCAGATTTTTATATGCATGTTCAACTTATTTTTATTATATTCATTTGTTTGTAAATTTTCACTTTGATCATTTATATGTTCACCTTGTCTATTTATGTGTTCACTTTATTCAAGCGATGACAAGAGATGACAAAATTATAGATGACAGTAATCAATTTTCTATTCTCTTGGATCATGTTTGGTTGAGGAATAACAAGACATAAAACCATTTTATTCCACTTTATGTAGCCAAACACATGTGGAATAAGATGACATAAGAGGAAGAAATTATACCATCAAATTTGATGGTATTAACTTATGAAAGTGGATCCCACGAACAAGAATACTCTCATCTACCATATTAATTTATGTATAAATATAAGTTATTCTTTCTTCCTCTTATTCCATAAACAAACATTCATTACATAACTTGACATAAGTACATAAACCTCCTTAACTTATGTAATCATATATTCCTCAACCAAACACCTCCTTGATCTCTTCATACTATTCTAAGTACAGGTACAGCTCCAAGCTGAGTAAACTTAATTCCCACTTATCAGATTCTTACAATATCTTTCCAATTCTATTTTTTGTACCAATCTTTAATGATGGTGATTCCGCAAGAGTTACATATTAAGATGGAATACGTTAAAGAACTCTGATTTTAATGCTAAATTGAACTTTTTTATATAATTAAAGTTCAAATGGGTATATGGTTCGCTCTGATTTATTAATTCACAGAATCACATTTGTAAATTGTTTACTATTTATTTAGTTCAATTTGTACAAATTTTCTTTTTACTTAAACTGGTAATTTGTACAATTCACTTTCTTAAATTTTTAAAAATAATTTCAGGTCAAAGGTTACCCATTTTGTAGCCTGTAGTAAAAGCGAAATATAGTAAATTCAAAAAATAAAAATTGTAGACACAACAAAGTTGAGTTTTTTTTTTTTTTTTTTGAGAAATACACTTAATATTATTTTTTGAGAACTCTATTTACAAATAAAGGTATATTCGTAATGTTTATTTTTGTATATATATATACATTGAGTGCACATAGGTATTCTATAACGTGTTAAAAAAATTAAACCTATTTTGTCATCTTGTATTTGCACGAGCTGTAGCCAATTAATTCTGAACCATAGTTTTTTTTTAGAGAAGATTCTGAACCATAGTTAGTCTATGCCATCCAGAAACACCAAGACATTGGTCGTAATCAACATATCAACATATTGAATAAATTTAGAGCGATATATACGTTTCATTTTTTAAGTCAGTAAATAGTGACCTTTATTTATGTAAATAGTAACCAAGATCCCATAAAAAAAGAGCAAAAAAGGATCGACCAACCACGACACCAGCGCCAGTAGATTGCTTTGCTTCACAAAATTGTTGTCAGTTAATGCGGAGTGAACTGTTTTTACAATCCAACGTGATCTGGCTATAAATTGTCTCAATCGTACTTTCTACAATTGAGGAACTTAAATTTTTGTATTTTTTTAAGGGCTATCAATAAATTAATTGCTATTAACATTTCATCTATGATCCTTGTGCTATATTTAATTACCATTAAGTCCTTTTACTCTTTGATTAAAAATATGCCTACGGGCGGTTCCGTTTTAAAAAAAAAAAGATTAAAAATAAAAGGCAAATTTTTGGAGTGAACTATTTTTTTTTTGGATAGACTAAAATTTTTATCGTTAGTGGATGAGATTTGATCAAGAATCTCCTATTAAAAATTTAATTGCACGACATAATATCTCTAAAACAATCCCTTTTTTTTTTACTGAGAGAGAATAAAAGTCCTTTTACTTAAAATCCTAATTCCTAAAGGCGGTATATTCTCCATAATTAAGTGGGAGTGAGAATTCGAATCTGGTGTCGCGTCGCGCGACACGCTATGCTACTGTTCAGCAAATCCAACAGGGTGTTTTTTCTCTCCGCTCCCAATAGTGAATTACATTCTTAGCGTGTTGTGGTGTGTCGTGCCAAACACAGGTGTGTTTAGCACCGTGTCGTGTCGTGTTGACACGGATTATATTTGTAACCGTGTCGTGTCGTGTCGTGTTGAATGGACGGAAATGATAACACAACACGGAAACTGACACGACACAGTTGGAAACCGTGTTAACACGCCACGCCACAGTTGTGTCAACTGTGTCAAACCGTGTTAGTAGCTTATTATTATTTTTTTCATAGAAATTGTGCAAAAATGTTAAAAATTATTTAAAAATTGAAAGAAAAATCTAAAAAAATATGGAATAAAATTTTGAGTTTCAATGTTTACCTGAGAATTGTTCTTTTTTGATATTTCATGAGAAAAAGTATAATTAAAAAAATAATAAGAATCATATGGTGTTAACTCGAGTTGAAAATTATATGATTTTTATATACTCTTTTCTTGAAATTTTAAATAATCTGTCACTATTAATTCTTATGTATTGATATTTTTTGTGTTATCATGTAAAATTTCAAATCATCCTTAATTTATTTTTAATGATGCATTAATATTTCTATACTATTTTTTATTTTGAATTTTAAAATTAGAAAAATATATGGAACCGTGTTGTGTCGTGTCGTAACCGTGTCGTGTCAAATCGTACTGTGTTAAACCGTGTCGTATTAAACCTTGTCACTTTTTTAAAAATTACAACACGACACAGTTTTAACACGCCACACCAACACACCCGTGTCGTGTTAAATCCATACGTGTGGCGTGTCGTATCGTGGTAACACGGGTGTGTATCGTGTCAACACACCAAACACGCCACAATTTGTAATTCACTAGCTCCCAACTCAAACAATAACTTATCGGATTTGCCTCCGTTCCTCTTACGGATCCGAAAGAAGCAAAATAAAAAGGAAAACGCGGAAACAGTGGGACCACTGGTCAGAATTTCCTTCGCCATCTCCTTTCGTCTTTCAAAGCAAAAAGGGTTATTTTCACATAAGTTCCTCATCTTTTGGATTTATTTTTCCGGCGATCTTGGCCACCATGATCAACAAAAATAGGCTCTGCAGCTTTGGGATGGGGAGGAGAGCATGAAGCTAGGGTTAGTTTTGGTTGCGTCGACTCTGTTTGGTGGGACCTGTTGGTGCGGGTTTGCTTAAAAGACAAAGGAATAATCCTGGAACATAACTACACACCAGCTCCAGGAGAAGGAAATATATCTCAGGTGAGTTATTGATATGCTGAAATGTGCCCTCTTTTTTCCATCACAAGCACACGGTAGAGATTTCTAAAAAAAAAGTTTGAGAAGGCGGATTGCAAAATCCCGTGACGTATTTTGCTTTGGAATGCCTTTGAACCCGCACTTGGTGCTTAGAGATTTGCTCTAGGTGAGATGAGCAGAGAGACATTACTGACATCCCTCTTACAATTCTAACAGACTGAATAACTCGTTGAACCAGCAGTGGAACGGGCCGCCCCAGTCCTGAAACGGACCGTTCCAAAACACCGAAAAGTAATCTTTAGAGCGGAAGCATACCTGAATCCATAGCTACGGCCAAGATCTTTGATGCAGAGCACGTCTTGCTTGATTGCTGAGATCCTTGATGTCTTGAGAGAAGTACCAAGGTGGGAGGAGATCTTCCAAGAGTTCAAGACTTGCCCTTTGATGCCTTTAGCCTTAACAAAATCACTATCTCTCTCTAATTGATGGAAGTATCAGGGAGAGGGGCAGAATAGCTGCTATCAACACATGTATGCAGCAGGAATTTTTAGATTGTCTTGTCCTTTGGAGACCAATCCCATATATATAAGCCAAAGAAACTTGGCATGCACTCATCTTCTATATTCATCCATCACAAATATAGAACATGATTTTTCTAAATTAACCACTTATTAAAGGCTACACACTTTCTGTACAAAATCATACTTTTCCATATTAGCCACGTTTAGTATATTACCATAATTAACAATATTCGTAATTAGCAGAATCATTAAGCCATAATTAGCCCACCTTCTAGATTGTTTCTATTTCTGGCATGATTGGAACGGTCCGTTCTAATCCTAGAACGGTCCGTTCTAATCCTAGAACGGTCCGTTCTAAACGTGTCCAGAGCAGTCGCCCCGACCTGGGACGGACTGATCAGTCGACTGGTCAGACCAGACCATGGACTGTCCGTTCTGAATTTGGACTGTCCGTTCCAATCCTGGAACGGGCCGTTCCAACCAAGACTCGTCAGCCTATATGGCTAGAAATAATCCAACAGGACCATCTCGAGTTTGATACGTCATGAGAGAGGGAATTGGTACAACTAGATTTTGGAGAAAGGATTGGTACATGAGTTTGCTTGTCATGTGAAGAGGAAACGTAACATTAGTCATTGGTCATGGGAGAGTTCTGTTAAGTGAATTTGGATCGATATAGGGAAAAGAGGGTGTAGGTACAGTGAAATAGCTCATTATATTGCAATTTATTGAGAACCTCAGTTTGAGTTACATGTAAGATAAAAGAGCAAAGTAATTGAAAGAATAGAGAATTGATTTCATTATATTAAGTCAGACTTGATTATACAGTATTAATACCAATATATATAGTTGCTGATACACTCACAAACCCAATCTGTTACTAACTGTAATTTGCTACAAAGTGATTATCAAGCATATCGAAATATTGACGCTTTAATTCGGCACTCTGGGGAAATAATCAAAATTATTGTTCGTTAAACAAAATAAGACAGCCACGGCTTTGTTTCTTTTCATCTATTTAAGAATTAAAGGGATGTGCCATGATTGTTTGTATAATCGCACAAGCAAACCTTGCTTTATTTTGATTGGTTCATGAACCCAATTTCACCTCTTCTCTGATGCCAGATGACCCCATATATAAAACCATCTTCACCCCGTCACCTTACCAAGCCACTGCCTTAAATAATTGCTTACTAAAATATGAATGAATGTTGTGTGCAAGCAATTTGAATATGATTGTTCTTCCAATAAATGTCTGTTGTATAAATTTTCAATATGGAATCAGTGATGACACCAAATTCTCATTTACAGTATAGCCAGTAAAGAACATCGGGAAACTATTATTAAGGCAAATTCTCATTTACACCAAATTCTCTTTGTATCAAACTAAGTAGTTGATGACACCATTTAAGTTGACAACCAAAGATCAAAGTTTGATGACATCATTTAAGTCTAAAGGAAATGTACGTTCACGTCCATCTTCATCTCATCACTGTACCAATCCGTTGGCTCCTCCACCAAATCAAACTTTTTCAGCACGAATTAACCCCAGAATCTACCTCTCCTCACCTTCACAAAGCTAACGACCCACCCACGCTCAGTACCGTGGACTGGATCACTGACGTCACGTCGGACAATAAAATCCAAAAGTACATGGACTTATTCGAAAAATAACACAGAGAAAATGGTTTGGAATTGAGGCGCTTAACATTTGGATTCGGGAGCTACTGTGGAGCTGTTGGGTCCGGATCCGATATGGAGAGAGCGGAGAGGAAAAACAAGCGACAGCCGTTAGATTAGCTGAACACGGTTCGATTTACTGCCCTACACAGTGTGTCGCGCGACACCAGAATCGAGTTCGGGACCGAATCACTGAAACTCAGCGGGGGAGATATTTTTGTAACTGTCAGCTTTCAGGCTTCCGTGTGTTGAGTTAGTTCTGTCCTATAGAGAGTCAAACTAAGCTGGTTTACGACAATTACATGAACGGAATCACAGAAGACAGGGTATTCTTTTTGTCCTTTTGTTTTTTTGAGTGAACCTTTTGTCTTTTCGTCGTTATTTACTACTGCGGTAGCCGTGGGGTCCACAGACGTCAAAAACATGCCAAAAAGTACACGACGAGCATAAATATTTCCTTTTTTTTAAGTTTTTTCTTTAATACTTCTTTCATTTTTCTTTTCTTTTTTTTAAACGAAAAAGCCCATAGGCTTAATACTTCTTTCATTTCATCCCGTATTCCCGTTGGAATTCCTCCTCCTAGGGAACTATTAATTCAAAGAAAAAATAATAAATCAATAAAAAAATAAAAAGAAGTTTCTGGTGCCATCAATATTATAAATAAAGATGTGTGGGTGTCGATTCCTGTTTTAGTTAGTATTAGTGCGACACGCATTAAGACAATTGATTTTTCTACTCCGACTTAATCTGGTCCGTTCTTTAGATGTATGTTAATTTTTTTATGTGGTACTTATTGTGTTGTCATATGTGTTGCTTAAAGTTGTGTTTTCTTTATGTTACATTATTGAGATCCATTTTGATTATAATTGCGTTATTTTTGTCACTTAATTTATTTCAACCTCTCTGTTGTTGCTTCTATGAGAAATGATGGAACAACGTTTTTTATTTGTGATAGTTAATTATAAAATATTTAAACATATGAAGATATAATTTATTATTTCTATCCTACCAGTTATTACACTTTAAATTAATTACAAACATAACAACCTAATTACAATCAACATTTATTAAATAATAACATATTTAATTTTTATTACTATGTCAAATATCGAGCGAAGCTCGATTTACCCCTTCTAGTAATTATAGGTGCCGCAAAATGCTATGATTTTAATTTTTATAAATATTTTAAATTTAAGATTAAAATATCGAATGCAAATAATTCATCTTATTCATTTTGACGAATGGTTTGTTTCTATATAAATTTTATAAAATTTGGAGATAATTTGTCACTCAATCTAAGATAAAAAATGAACTTAAGAGAATTAATCTGTCATAATAAATTAGATTTGTTTATTTTTTTTATATATATTTGATCGAGTAATAAATCAATTCTGAATTTTATAAAACTTATATTAAAACTCATCATTCATTAAATTGAACAAGTTCAATAATTTAGATTCGATTTTTATTATTTTTTTAAATTGTGACATTTGATAGCATTCAAAAGTGATGGCGCTAAAACTCCTCATATATAAATAATTGTTTCCTTCGGTTTTCTGTAACATTTCCTACGAGCAAACCTATGATAATTGTATAACTGTTAGATATTTCTCTGATGTATGGGGGTTATTACGGTTTTGATAATTGTTTTTTTTTTTAGACAACTCTAGGTAGCGACTACCTAGTTACGGTTTTGATAATTGTTACACTCAGTTATAGGCACCTTTGATACTTAAGATTTCCTTTTACTTACGGAAGGAAAAAGAATATTTGTTATGTTGTTTAAATGATATGTATATTCGTCTGCACGAATTCACATTAAAAAAAACTTCTTCGACGAAAATTTTGTCATATTTGTATAAGATTACTAGTCTAATATTGAATATATTCTAACATTATTATCGAGAACAAAAAATTTAGTAGAAGATAAATTCTATTTTTTGAATGCATGTATCGTTTTTCTGAGTATCCAAATTATATATTTTTATTTAACATTTGGTGTCTCTTTTAAAACCATTATCATTCCTTCTTGTTTTTGTTTGCATTAGGACACTAGGTCCCAAACATTGGAAGAGTTTGCGATATTATAGGAGAAAAATGTGAAATTTATATATTTCGTGCGGATTTTGTTTTTTGGTTTTTATATATTTATACATCGATGTTGTATAAATTTCATAGACTCATTTAAGATGTGTCTTTTTTTTGTTTTTATTTGAATGGAAATCTTAAGATTTGTAAAATAGCTTCTTTTGAAACATGATCAAACTTCTTAAATAGCTGCTATCTAGCATGCCTAAAAAAAGAAACATGTTTAAATGTATGTTGTTTTCTCTTGGAAATTAATCATTTCAAAGGGAAAAAATATATTAATATAACATATGTGTGCCGCGTACTTATTCATTTGCGGACAAGCAAATTAATTATAAACTATTTTCGTAATATGGCATCAATTTTTTTTTTTTTATTTCTGTCTAAAATACCGCATATGATGTACAAGTGCTAATTTCATATTCACATTCAAAATTTTATTTTAACATATATTTTTCTAACTGCAGTATAATCTTTTTTAAATTTTTTTCCCCAAATTTGATGTCTTTATGATTTTCAAAATTTAATTTACTTGAAAAGGTTGTAGTTACTTATAGTGTTAATATCTCATCCTAAAAGTTAAGAATTAAGTTTTACAAAAGCTTAAGTCGAAATTATGAGTTGAGGATGTTAGTGCGGGGATCTGCACTCCACGACTTATGTGAAAACAAGATAGATCGTAGATAAGAAATTGTGTGTCATTGTAGGAATTCTTCATAAATTATGAGTATTGCTTCCACTGCTTTCGCAAAGAATCTTTAATTACACAACCGGATCCCTTTAACCAGTAGCACGCCCATCATGGTGGCAAACTTGTTCCGGCACGCTAGTACTCTTATCTGAAAATTAATCAATTAATCCATGCATGACCGCGTTACAATTTAATGTGACGTTTAACATGACCTGATGTGAAATGGACTTGTCTTTACGCAGTTCAAAATTATGTGTACACTTGAACCCTTCCTACAAAATATATTCCTTATTTATTAGGTAAATTGTTTAAATTAGAGAAGGAATATATTAACAGTAACATTTATTTGATAATTGATGAAATACTTGTGCATATTAAAAATTTTCATGTTTTTTTATAGTTCAGAAAATATTTGTAATTGTTATGATAAAATTTGAATATATGAAACAAAATAATTAATCTCTCAAATCACTTAGTCACTTTTATGGAAGAGTGAGTTATTTTTAATGAATAAATAATTAATTGACTTTCAACTTGTATTTCGATGCACAATCTATCTAAATTATAAAATATATATATTTTTTTACGTAGATAATCATTTTCGATCTCAAATTAGTTTGTATTCGACATAATTTATTTTTTCTTCTAATTGTTCTTAGCACGCATGGACCATGGAGGAGCTCCTCTTGTACAGAACTGGAGAGAAATCATCTAATATGACCGAAGCACTTCCGTCAGCACTTGCCACGTGGCAAAAAGCTCCTAGAAGGCTAGAAGCTCTCCATCTGATAAGTCTTCTGTATTTTCTATTTCCTTTTGTTTCGGTCAGCAAGGCCGTCAGCCTTTCTCATTTTTTTTATAGAGAGATTAGATCAACCAACTCTTGTCCTCAATTATTCCTACTATCCAAATTGCTTGTTCCGTTGTACGTCCGATCCAAATTAGATGGTTTGGATTTAATCAAGACCTTAAGTGATTCCAATCAATATATCCCAAGACATAAGTTCATGGCAATTGAAGGGAATTTTTTTTTTGTTTTTCAAAATTAGACTCTTAGGATTGAAACAACACATATCATTCACATCAAGATGTTCAACCTAACAACTATCGAAATAATCCACAATTATATCGATATACTAACTAATTAGAACAATAAACTATTATTGATTCAAATTTGCATATTTCGTCTAGCATTTTAGAAAAATTAATGTTTTTTTTTAATTATTAATGTGATATCTTCGGCATCCGAAAAGTACATCGTGAAAAACTGAAAAATATAAGAATAGTAAAAATGTAAAATATGCTATCTAATTATACAAATTTTCTGATGTCTATCTTATGTAACATTTTTCTAAAGTTTAGTTCATCATGATATAATGTCTCTTATATAATTTTACTTTTATTATAATTAATTTTCTGTAAAGATCCAGTGCCGACCTTTTTATGTGCACTTGATTGACAAATTAAACAAAAATGCTGCATGTGCTTTATATTATTTCAATTCCGTGTGTATTAAAAGTTATAGGACTTTAACTTCGTTTTGTTAAATTTAACAAAATTAAGCCTGTTGATTCAGTAGTTCTTGCTACATATTAAATAAAGTTAGGATAATATTATTTTTGTGCACGTAGCATATATATATATGTAGTATAGAATGAATCGATTTTTTTTTTTATTTTAAACAATTAATACGTGGTTTCTGTGATACGTTAAGAGATTTGCATTCAATCCTCCTTATCTGATTCGATTTTTTCATTTAAAAATTTAATACGTATTTTTTTATTTTTTTTTTGTAGATAAGTTGAGACATTTGTATTCAACCTCATTTATTATAGTACATTAGACGTGTCAAGTTTTCTTTGTTTGTAAAAATAAATTTGGCTACCAACATGTGAATGCTTTATTTATTTATTTATTTTCCTTTCAAAAAAATTGGATTCTCTAAAAGCTTCAAATTCTTTATAATATCTTCGTTAGTTCTGATCAACTGGGATTACGTTCATTTTTTTTTTTTTTTCAATTAGTTGAATGGATCTCAATCACACACGCACACAATATAAAAGGAAATGCCAAGAGGAACTTGAACCATTTAATTATTACCTAGCATCATTTTGTATGCTGGAAGCATGCTAACTATCATGCTGTCATACATAATTTTTGTAGAAGCGAATATTCACTCATAAATTTTCTTAACTAGAATTACATGACTTTGAAAAATAATAATCCAACAATTCTTAAACAATATTTGCTATTTGATTTTTAATTCTGGATATGTGCACATAATTATTAAACAAATTATCACTTTGACGAATATTATATGTGGTCATAATATTGCTTACCAGTGTGAACATAATTCACTCTTTGTCATATATATACAAATTTGTGTGGATTAAAAAAAAATCACTCTATTTGTAGTGACATAACAAACCTCGGATATTGTTTTGATTGCAACTTGCACTTTTTTTTTTTTTTTTTTGAAATAAAAGCCCGTAGGCAACTTGCACTTTCTTATGACGAAAGCGTCGCATCCATATCCCTTGTATAAATAGAAGTTCTAGAGGGACAAAATGCTGCACTCCACGAGAAGAACCGCTTTTCACACTTCTCTCTCCGAAGCTCAGGAAAAAGTAAGGTTCATATCAACTGCTTTATTGAATTGTTTAATTAAATCTTGCCATTGATCGGAGAATCAATTCACACTTTTTGTCTTTTCTGTAGAAGATACCAATTCAAAACTATTCTTAGCTTTAGTTTGATAGGATTTGGTCTCTTGTTAGTCTTGGTATATTCTTGATTTCTTTATTAATATCATTACTATTTGATGCATCATTTGCGAAGTTCAGTGAAACCCTTTTAAAACAAATCAGGTACATATTCTCTGTGTAATTACTCCCAAGTCCCAACTACTCTCCAATTTGGGATGATAATTTCACGATCTCCTTGTATAATTTTTATTAGTTATTTAGTACGAGTATTTCTTTTGCACTAGAATTAGAACAGGTACTTTTTTTTTTTGGATAGCTTTTGCAAAACTTCTCGTCTTCCATAGGAGGTTAGGAGCTATGAAAAAGTAATGACGCCTTTTCTGAGCATATGCTTTCTCAACATTTAAGTTCATTAATATTCCCAGCCAATTTCCGTTTGATTACTAATTAATTAGTACCTATTACCAGAATATTTTTTAATTTTGAAGCGATAATAAAAATACTCTCGAGTTCTAGTAAGTATTATAAACCTAATAACGATATAGAATAAATCGTTTTCATAACTTGAACTTAGTACCAGTAACCTACCAATCATTGGTTGGTGATCTGTGTGTTTCTAAGTCCCCACCTTCAAATGCTTCAACCTTGTCTCTATATAAGTTTCAGAGTCTAAAAAGGCTTTGTTTTATCAGAGGAATTGTTATGGGCATCCTTTCTATTCAAAATTGATATGGAGAAAAAGGTATGTTTGAGGAATTGTTATATCCTTGTTGTAATTGCAAACCCACTTTCATACAGCTCCCATTTTTTTTTTTTTTTTTTTCCATATGAACCAGTGATTTTTTATATTTGCCAACAGTTTTTTTTTCCCTGTTGCTCTGAGTAACGAAATCAATGTTTAGAAGTACATCAGAGAATTAAGTAGATAACATGAAGGTGTAAAAGAATTTTTTTTATCATTCTGTGTGCGAGGTCAACCAAGATAATAAGAAGTCTTTCTCTCTTGAAGATTAATCTCCGCTTCTTTCTTTATTGTAGCCTGTTTGTACTTTTTCCAGAGTTCAAATAGAGTTCAGTAGGTATTACAGGATACGATGTAGAGGGCTAATCCAAATTGGTTTAAAGGTTTGGATACTAAATTTGAATCCGATTTCCACTTAACTTCCACTCTTTTCCTTGTGCAGAATCCAAAATGCACACTGAGCTCTGTTTGGTGCTGTTCTCTCTACTTTTCTTCCACAATACAGAGGCCTTGAAACCCCCTGGAGTGAAAACCGAAACCTTTCTCTCTCCTCCTTTCTATCTCAAACCAGGACAAGTTGCAAACAAATATTACTTCAAAATCCCCTTCCCCAAGGGGCAGATTGCCTTGAAGAGCTTCAATGGCGAGGTAGTCGATGAGTATGACAACCCAATCCCACTCCATGAAACATATCTCCACCATTGGGTTGTCGACAGGTACTGATAACGCATATTTATGTAAAATTTTTTTCTTGGATTCTAGTTATGTCTGTATGCCATTACCTTTCCTGCAGGCTGTTTCTTGTTGGAGAATGATAAAACTAAGAAAGAAACCATCACCACATTACATTGTATACAATTTTTGACCCAGTTTGTTCACCCATCTCTTTGTAGCTGTTTTATTTATTTATTTATTTATTTTTGGGGGGGGATCCAGATATCATTATTGATTGACAGTGGTTCCAGTTTTTCTGGCAGCATGGGATCAGCCTTTTTGTTTTACCATTTACAGATCTTGTGTCTTTCAAGTTAGTCAATCCATATACATCACATTGTTTCAGGTATTATGGACTCAAAGATTCAGTTCCAGGTGATGAAAATGAACTGTCAAAAATTGTATTGGTGAGAAATTCTGGGCTGTGTAAGCATACATTGGGGCAGTACTACGGGCTTGGGTCAGAAACACGTAAGACTGATACATGGGTCCCTGACCCATATGGGATAGTGGTTGGCAATCCAGAAGAAGTGCCAGCTGGGTATGAGGAGAGGTGGCTATTAAACGTGCACGCAATTGACACACGAGGGGTCACTGATCGGCTGGGATGCACTGAGTGTAGGTAGAAGCATTGCTTAATTTTAAATACAGTTACCGGATTTGCACCAGTAATGTGCAATCTTTGCAGTATGGTATGAAGATTAGCTAACCTCTTGCTGATGTACTTCTCTTCAATTTTGGTGTTCAAGTTCTACACTTAAAAGAGTAATCAGCACTTAAAAAATAAATAATAACAGCATTATTTCGGTCCATACAAGAAAAAGTGTGTCATATGCCCATTGCTATTTGATCCTTTTCCCATCTTCTAATCCTCCTCCGTTGGTATAAATCTGAGGATTAGACATCAATATATTGTCATAAGGAATAAAAAAGATTAATAACATAACCAAAGCACTTTAAAAGGGCTCACATATAAGAACTGATATACTGGTAATAGAGTATATCAGCTATTTTGAACCAAAATAGCATTTAATGTTCAGCGAAGGCGATGATTACCAGTTTTTCGTGATGATCTGTGAACAAATGGCTGCCAAAATCATTTCCCTATGTCTATATCATGCTGATGTAATGATCGTCAATGGTGACATATATGATATATAAGACATCCAGCCAAGGTCAAAATCAGTACTAAACATTTTCTCTGTCAATTATTACATAATTTCAATTTTCAGGTGTAATTTGTACAATGTGACGATTGATGAATATGGACATGAGATAAGAGCCAATTACACTGGCGGTTTATATTGTTGCTATGATGAAACTCAATGCAAGCTAAGAGAAGGATTTGAGAGTGTGACAAGGAAGCTCTTTCTCAAATACACTGTGGAATGGGTTGAATGGGAGCCCCGCATTGTACCCGTGAAGGTCTATATACTTGATATCACAGACACTGGGACAGGCTCCTATAGCTGCAAGGTATTAGAGGAGTTGATTTAAATAAAAAGAAAACTTTTTTTTATGTATCTTTAGTTGATATTGCACCTACCAATACAATAAATCATGAGAAATGGTCATGTGTCTCAATTCTCCAAATTATGTGCTCAAGTTCTCCTTTCTGATTTTTGTAAAGGCCAACATACCTAATTTTTCTAACCTTTATTTTTTTTTTTCTACGGAACAAAGCTCTACCCCTTCTTGGATGGGAGGAGAATAGGGAATTTGAATAGGGATGAGTGTATTCCTTATTCCTTATTCTAATATTAAGGTTTTGTTAGAATATGAATAAGGGCCCGAATAAGCTCAAATTCCTTATTCTTGTGTTGTTTGGTTTTCACCCGAATAAGGAATAAGGGACTTATTCTCTATTCTACTCCCATCCAAACACACCAAATATAAATGACACCTCTGGATATGTAGGTGGAGTATGAGGTGAAAGAATGTAATTCAGAAGAAAGGAAAAATGGGGATTGTATTGATACGCAGACTACAAGATTGGTTATGCCACATGGTGGTGATATAATATATGGTGTGGCCCACCAACATTCTGGTGGGGCTGGCTCTGCTTTATATGGCCAGGTAATTATCTCAATATTGCTTTTATTCTTTCTTTAAATCTTATACAAGTTGGAGTTACTTAATATTTATCAGCGAATAATACAAAAAATGAGAAAAGGAGTATCCTTAGCGAGAAATCGAATGTTATGGGTATGAAACTTGTACTAACAAGGTGGAAAAATAATCGTCATGAACTCACAATTTTTGAGCTATAGGGGGAACACAGTGCATGATGAAGTTTAACTTGTGATGAAAATTTAGAGATTTGCCTGCTTGAAAACCAGAATTCAATATTAATATTACAGTTCAAGCTAATATTATACCTTTTTTGGTAATATTATACCTGCTCTTCACGCATTAATATATGTCAACTGAAAGTGCTGATGTGATGACAAATAGACCATACAACATCCTTCAATTTCTCTTCTCAAGCGTTTTTTCTTCTGTCGATGATTTACAAAAAATTGAATAGGATGGAAGGCTCTTATGCACATCTATCCCTAGCTATGGAGATGGAAAAGAGGCAGGAAACGAAGCAAATTATATAGTGGGGATGTCAACATGCTATCCAAAACCTGGATCAGTGAAGATAGCAGATGGGGAAACACTAACCCTGATCTCTAACTATAGTAGCAACCAAATGCACACTGGTGTCATGGGTCTCTTCTACATTTTGGTTGCAGAGGAGGAGAGGCCGCTGCCGGGCCCACCCAAAAATATGATCTGCTTCAACTCTCTTCTCTCTTGTAAGCTCTCTCTCTCTCTCTCTCCCTCACACACATCTTGAAATTAGTCTATGTAAGATATTTCTTACAAGTGGATTACTTTTTATATTATGACATGACAAATCATACACAGTTGGTCTTGACTAGAAACTTGAAAGTATCATAAAAAACATTGTACAATTTTTTCATCCAGTTCTTGTCTAGTTCTCTTTGACCATTGTAAGATACGCAATAAGTCTCCTAGGTACAATCTTGAAAATTGCAAATGGTACTGAGCTGCCAGTTTTGAGTGCTTTGTAACATCTTCCCTTTGTGTAAATTAATAGGGTGCATTGAGATGTCTGTTAAGACTGGGGCAGTGTTCATTGCTGGTGCAACTTTGATTTCTATTGCCGCAATGAGCTTTTACAAATTACACCGCAAAAACCAGTATGAGGCTTTAGCGACGGCATGAGGAATAGTGTCACATCCTAAATAGAAGGATACATTATGTATAGTTCGATGAAGTGGAAAAGTGTTTTTTTTTTTTCTCATCTAGCCCGGTGGTACCCAACATCACGGTAGAATAAAGCTGTGGTATAGTGCGAATAAGACACTCTTAGAAGTTGAAGGAACTTTAGTGTGTTAGTGTATTTTTCTTTGGTTCGCTCTCTAGATCTATTGTAAATTTAGACTGTTACATTACTTGAATTCGTCTTCATAGTACTCCAATGCCTCTCTGTAATTTTGGTGACAACATTAAGGCGAGTCTTACACAAAAGAGTATATTGGCTACATTATTAATTTTGATAAAAATAGTGTTCGTCTACCACACGAATACACGATAAATGGAAAGAATCAATATCTTAGTTGTTCAAGACGATCATTGCAACTTATTAATGGATTATTCCAGATATGCATTGATTACGATTACTTTGATTTCTTAAAAATAAATTTTGCAATAACAATCCGATTGAATTATAGACAGTCATATTTTCTTAATATTTTTTGCACCGAGCCAAATCATCGAGGCTCAGCATGCTCGTACAGTTTGTCCATGAGAGTTTGTGGGCCCGCCTATGTTTGATCACCATGGCAAAAGGAAATATCATCCAAACCAAAGCTGATTTAATGCTTCGTGGGGTAAGTAAGATGTAGAACAGAAATCTTAGAAATTGGTTCGATCTCTCAGCCATGCACGCCTCTGGCTATTGAAGCAGTGATAGAGCCTTCTCAGCTCGAGCATCACTCTGTAACAGTTCGTAGCACAGGTACAAGCATGTGAGACATTTCTCAAGTCGTCAACAGGACAAACCTGCAACAAGCTTCAGTTCACCTGGTTATGGATTTACAGCAACTTGTACCAGTCCAAACGTCTGCGTTCATATTCCATACATTACAAGTACACACAAGCAGCTCATACGTTCTAGTCTGGTACCATCCCTTACCCATACAGAACTATTGTCCATACCGGCCGTGCATTTTAATGTTTTTAGATCGTAATCTGCAATTGTGCCAGCGCCGCAAAGAAGCAGCTAGATTGGGCTGTCAAATGGTAATTTGCGAGGTTGGAAACTCATAGCTACACTTAAGAATCAATACTGCCTGCAACAGTTGGAGAATTTCATAAATGTGTTAGCATCTCTTTCATCAGATTTACAAAAATTGTTAAGTAGAAACTGTTGGGTTTGCTTTAAAGCCAAACGGAATAACAATTCTAGCAAGTCAAAATGCAACCCAGAAAAACAAGAACTCGTAGAACCAGTAGTTGGAACATATCGTTCCAAAACACAAAATAAACATAAACAAGAGCGGAAGCATACCTAATTCCATCGCTATGATCTGGATCTTGATGTTGAGCGCGTCTAATTGATTGCTGAAGTCCTTAGTGTCACGAGAGCACCACCAAGGTTGGGAGGAAGTCTTCCAAAGGATCAAGACACGCCCTTTGATGCCTTACGCCTAAAGCAAAGCACTATCTCTCTCTAATTGATGGAAGTATTAGAAAGAGGGGCAGAGATGCTGCTATCAACGCATGTATGCAGCAGTGCTCGTTGTTGTCTTGTCCCTTGGGGACCAACCCCGTATATATAGTACCAAGGGCTTCTTGGCACGCAAACAATACCATATTGGTCCATCATCAATATAGATTTGTTTCTAAATATGACCACCTACAAAAGGCAACACATCCATGTACAAAATCTGGCTTTTAATTACAGCCACGTTTAGCTATTACCATATCTGAATTGAC
The DNA here is from genome assembly GCA_027725995.1 of Rhynchospora tenuis. Lineage (NCBI taxonomy): Eukaryota > Viridiplantae > Streptophyta > Magnoliopsida > Poales > Cyperaceae > Rhynchospora > Rhynchospora tenuis. Next base: position 83,823,014 of record CM050889.1, read on the forward strand.
TTGGAAACCAAGCAGAATCTACCCACACAAATAGATTGTTTCTTAATATGGCCAAATAATCTTACAATCTTCCACTTGGGCTATTATGCTTAGTGTTATCCAAAGTCCTTAACTTAATGAGCTCATATTTCCATGGTAATAAATTTTGTGCCTCTAATTCCGTCCATCATTCATAACGATAAAAGACCATTAAAGCTTTCGTTACATTATAGCCATCACAGGCTTCTAATCCTGTAAAGCTGTCGCAATTAAACCCACAATGATCACAATACCATCATAAATGAATGACATTGAATTTAGATGTGTGTAAGTGGTATGGAAAATACACGCAAGTGTGACTGCCATGTGTCTATTTCCAACTTTTATTGGTCGCCCAAAACTGAAGTGAGGTCAACTTAATTTAGAGTCAGAATGAGAACTAAAAGCTGAAAACTGAATCATTTCTGCAGAAATTCTTCACATGCTGAATAAATTGAAAACTGAATATATGTCCAATCATGCACTTCCACTGAACACAAACTCCCACTCAAGTCTTAAACCCTCAACTTGAATTAGCACCCACAGGAGCAACATGCTTCTGTAACCAAATTGGGTGTTTCAAGTTTTTATGAGTAGATCTGCAATTATGGAGTTTTGTTCTAATGTGCTAGATTGACATTAAATCATTCTGAACTCTTTTATTTACAACCAGAAACTTAAAGTTTTATGTGCCTTAACTTATTGAAATTTCTGTTGTTGGAGTATATGATTATTGTTACAATATATCCATTGTGATGTTTAAACAACATCTATCATATGCAGCCTACTGACAAAATTCATGATCATACTCCCCAAATTTGAATGTTTTATAACATATCAAAGCCTTATTTCCATTGTGAGAGATGCTAGTACACATACGTTTAACATTCTTCATAAAAATGAAATTATTCTTTAGCATGTTATCATGGCATTCACTAAAATCGAAGTCAGAACACCAAAAAAGACCTCAACCTATTTCTGACATCTGAACTGTAAGTGCATAGTTATATCCAATAACTAAATTTGGCTGCATTCCATAATTCTGCACTCATATTGTGCAGGTACTGACTTTGCATGTTTATTATGTATACATTATCCACATGCATACGAACTTAGATCAAACTCCTTATAACTAAATCATAAGGAGCACTTTTATTTCCAACTTCAACATATATGGGGTATAGTAAAGACAAAAAATATATATACCTCAATCACATGGTATACAATAGATTGCATTTTTATCTTATCATACTACTTGAGAGCCTAATTGATTTTTATTATTTGTTTAAAGGCCCAAGAACCATGAGGCCCAGTACACATGATAATATCATTTCAAGTAGTAAATCATCATAATGCAAAATATTACTCCCACTGAACCTGTGATATATACAATCATTAACCAAGTTTATCTCAAAACCAAATGAGATAATCACTTGATGAAATTTGTAATATCACTATTGAGACGCCTATTTTGAGTTCATAAATAGACATAAATTTGCAACCATTTTATTTGTATCATCCTATTCAAAGTGGGATGGTTGCACCTTATTTCATCAATGTCTCCATTGAAGAATACAGTCTTAACATCTATTTGATGAAACTCGAGATCCAAAATTGTGCTACAAGTGCCATGATTACTCCAAAAGAGTCTTTTAGTAAAACTAGAAAGAAAGTCTCTTTATGGTAACTTCATTCCTTTCTGGTGAAGTTCTTAGTGACAAGATGTACCTTATGACCTTTTACGTTGCCTTTAGAATCTTTTTTGGTATTAAAAGTCCATTTGCAACCAATGAGTTTCTTACCTGAAGGCAATGTTACTAAGTCCCAAATATTATTGTCACACAAGAAATTCATATGGCATCAATCCACTTTTATGAGTTTCAAACTCATGTTCATGAAGATAGACAACATAATCATCCGATATTGTTCGTCTTTTCTTCCTTATAGATTTTGTAAGCACAAGTTCTTGAGGTGGTTGTAGTTGTTCAATGACACTGTTATCTTCAACTTAATTATTTCCAGAGTCTAAGTCCATAGGATCTGGAACATGATCTGTTTCCTTAATCAAACAATCCGTTTGAGTCTATAAAGGATCATTATCATTTTCAGGATCAACCCTGGGCACTGTATTGATTGAGTTCACAAAGATTAGTGCTCTCAGTTTCTTGTTTGAAGATAATATCATAATGTGTCATATCTCCCCCCACAACCAAAACATTCTCAAAGAACTTATTTTTATTTGTCTCTAAAACTTAAGTTATGGGATATAATAATTATAATATTCCTGGATCTTTTGGCATAATCAACAAAACAACTAATTATCCTTTCATCCAACTATTCATGTGGCTTATACCGAGTTTTGTTAGATATCCCCAATATAATATTATGGACATTTCAGTCTACATATTATATGGGTTTTATAATAATTGCCTTTAATTGATATAGAATACAAACTGCTATTCGTGAGAACTTTTTAACTTTGCACAAAAATATATTATCTCCTTTAGAGATACAACTTAACCTTTTGTGCCAAAGTATTCATGAATTCTCAATTTTATGCATAAAAAATTAGTATCTTTTATAGATTTTTCTTATATATAAGCTATTATTTCCCTATAAGATTGTTATAAACTGAAGAAGAAATGAATCTATCTGATTTTGGACCATGAGACAAAACCAAATTTTCATTCTTAAATGAACAAATAATTTCTTATTTGTTGATTTGAGATAAAATTGAAATTTCATTAAAATGAAATTATAATTGTCTCATGTATGTCCAAATATGATCCATTACTAAATAACAAAATATTCACACTATAGCTTCCAAAATTGATTGTTTTGTTGTCATCGCTATATGAATGTATCTTTCAACATCAATTTGACTTAAAACAATCATAGGAAATCCTATAAATACAAATGTGGGAAGTTTTATCCGAATCAATCCACTATCTATATAAAAACAACTTATGCATAGACTTTAGCAAGGAACACAATATTATTCTTGGTACCCCAAGTATAATATTTTCTTAAATGCTCTTATTTTCATAGAAGAAATATCCCTCAAATTCTGACTTTTCAATCAGTTTTTTTGAGCCTTAACTTTATTGGGATTCTTTTATGATTCAAAATTGCAGTTTTATTCTTAAATTTTATGTTTCTAATTTTCTTATATTCTTGGATTCAAAATCAACTTGAGTATCATATGTCTTATCTTCAATTTTATTTTCTTCCTTCACCATATGCAAGTTGAGATTAATGAGGGTTACATAACTCATCTTGAACCAAATAGGAAGAAAAATAAGCACTAAATAACCTTATTATCTTGCGATATATTTTAGTGCCTATAATTTTGAAGCATAAACATAATATCTCCAAATGTACTCCCTTATGTTGATTTTATATTTATTTAGATACCTAAAGTATTTCTGCAATGAATGTCTAAATGTAACTATTGTCCATCTGTAAGTGCTCTTTGGAGTCTCCTTACAGACTTCAAATACCTACTTCTTCTTAGCAGATACATTTTCTAAATTTTCTCCAAGAATTCTTAACCATATTGAGGGACTTAAACGTTTTGCCATGAAATACACAAATGTAACCACTATCCATCTGTAAGTGCTCTTTGGAGTCTCCTGACAGATTTCAATTGATTATCATCTCATTCATGCAAAATAATAATTCCTCATATGAATCTTTTAGCATTAATGAAATTAGAAACAATGTCCCTTAATTCTCTCAAGAATGATCATAAGACACATGTGTTTTTGACCTCAATGGGATTATCAGTCCTTAATACATGGTCAAGATCATATCAAATTGAGAGATTTTAAAATTTAAGTTGGAATGTTAAAGATGCTTGATATTTAATATATGCACTTACATTAATCTTAAATTGTATAGCAATAAATCATAATATAAAGGTCCAAATCCCATCTACTAGTCTTTATTCATTTGCAAGTGCTCTTTGGAGTCTCCGAGCAAACTTCAATTGACTAGGTGTAGTGCCAAATGTAACGATTCAGAACATGTCAATCAAATAATCTTCCTTTGGGCCGATTAATTGATTACACGTAAAATCTTATAATCATTACCCATTTGATACTACCAAAACATTGTACATGTAGCCCTTTAGATCATGTCCTTCCTTTGGGCCGATCCATAATTTAAAAGTTACATGCACCTTAATACACTTGTATTTGGACACTTGAGACAACCATTAATGTGAGAGCTCACTTTGATGGGATGACATTACAGCTGGCTCAACGCTTAAATACAACTCAAATACCTTTATATTGGACTTAAAGTATACCTAAACTTAGACTTTTCATTATGCACATCAATCTTAATATGAAAAGTCTAACCAAATACTGACCTAGGATGACTTAGATTTAAGACCCGGTTGCAAAACCTTAAGGTATATATACAAATACAATAGACCATATAATACTTATATAGACTACTAAACCTTATGTAGTTTGTTTTGGTAAGTAACAAACTACCTAAAGAGACCAGAAGGAGAACCATAGAGATATGTAACCATACAAACTAGTATGCATTACATTAAGGTAAGAAAAGAAAGCGATGGTTTCCTCTTCAGCCAGCAGCCATTGAAATTACACCACATCCAGGCAAGATTTCCAGAAAAGGTCAGGGTCATATGGACACTTAGGCGCCGACCTTATTTTCTGCGACAGAACTTGTCCTCATGACAACATGATGTAATCCAACGCTTACAGCTCTTACTAATGAAAACCACGGCAGAGATAAGAAGATGAGAGAAAACTGAACAAAAAACGGACTGTACAAAACTTGTACAAACCATATAAGAGGATTGTTAAATCAAATTTTTTGTCAGTTCCTAATAAAACCATACAAATCTTACCTAGCAGGTCGCTATGGCATCTAGCGAGCCCACAACTCGATTCTGGTCATAACCTAAAAGTTTGCAACCAAAACTGAAGTGGAACGATCGTCTCGGAGTGAAACAAATCGTTAATGGACCATAGATATAGTAGAAGAAATCGTCTTATTCTTAAGTCGAGAAATCCTAAAGATTTCTCTCCTAATCTGAATATCTACTCTAATTCTAAATCATCCAATTTAGTAGGTCAGTATCAAACTTTATTCAAAACTTAACTTAATATATATAATTTTTTTATATATATAAAAATATATCATAAAAAAAAATAAAAGTTAAGCTTGAAAGAAGTTCAAAAAAAAATGGAAAGTTCAATTGCCATATAATGTAATTACCAAAAACAATCCAAATTTAAACTTTAAAAAAAAATAGTTACCAAAAAGGTTTCTTAATTAACAATATTCCAATTGTTATTACCAAATCATGCTAGTTTCAAAAAAAAATTTGAAAAAAAAAAACTATGCATAATATCTTGATTAGCAAAATCATAATCATAATTTTTTTTTAACCAAATGCCAAATCAATTCAAACAAGATCCAAAATTTTGTGTAAATCTACTGGCTCACGACGAGTGGCTCTGATACCACTTGTTGGGTTTGCTTTAAAGCCAAACGGAATAACAATTCTAGCAAGTCAAAATGCAACCCAGAAAAACAAGAACTCGTAGAACCAGTAGTTGGAACGTATCGTTCCAAAACACAAAATAAACATAAACAAGAGCGAAAGCATACCTAATTTCATCGCTATGATCTGGATCTTGATGTTGAGCACGTCTAATTGATTGCTGAAGTCCTTAGTGTCACGAGAGCACCACCAAGGTTGGGAGGAAGTCTTCCAAAGGATCAAGACACGCCCTTTGATGCCTTACGCCTAAAGCAAAGCACTATCTCTCTCTAATTGATGGAAGTATTAGAAAGAGGGGCAGAGATGTTGCTTTCAACGCATGTATGCAGCAGTGCTCGTTGTTGTCTTGTCCCTTGGGGACCAACCCCGTATATATAGTACCAAGGGCTTGTTGGCACGCAAACAATACCATATTGGTCCATCATCAATATAGATTTGTTTCTAAATATGATCACCTACAAAAGGCAACACATCCATGTACAAAATCTGGCTTTTAATTACAGCCACGTTTAGCTATTACCATATCTGAATTGACTTGGAAACCAAGCAGAATTTGCCCACACAAATAGATTGTTTCTTAATATGGCCAAATAATCTTACAGAAACAAGCTGGAGTCAATGTGAAAGATTTCAATACATATGCAGTCAATGTGAAAGATTTCAATACATATGCAGTCAGAGATCAAGAATGACAGCAAGTTCTTGTCGGATTTATATGAACATGGCTCCCAAATTAGCACAAACTCCGCATAACTTAGTCAATTCTACCTCAAGTTCTGTCATTAATTAAACTAGCCTCAGTCTGCCATAAAGAAAAAGCTGGAAGCAACAGGACAAATTTGCAATCTATCAGTATTTAATGCAATCACTGCTATAAATACTAACAAGTTGTATATCAGCAATATTGCAACTAATTTACACGTGGTTGAAGTTTTAGATCAGCATAATATGCAGCTGATCCAAGAGAAGTATGAACAAATAAAGATAGGGACAATATGAGAAAGAAGAGGAAACCACGCCCCTATCATCTAAAATGAGGGGCAAAATAGAATCTCCTCCAGTATCCTCATGAACTCACAAGGTGTTGGTAATCACCAATTACAGATGATAAATTCAATTTGCAGGGTTCCTGCATATCCAAACAACATTTCAACTGAGTAAAATTTCAGGTGGTAAATATCAGTCAGTCTGAACTAATCAATTTGCCAACTACTCAATCCAGCTTAGTAAATTATCAAGAATTAATTACCTATAATGGTCCCATCATTCCGATCAATCCACAATTACTTCTGCATCTCTCATGCAAATAAACCCCAGTTTGACAATATGCAGTAATAACAAAATATGGTAAAATCCCTTCAAGCACTTGCATATTAATCCTCCAAATTTAAAAACGAAGATACAGTAAGCCTACAACAACCTGATGTAAATTTCCTCTATACAACATGTACAAAGAACAATAAATACTTGCTACTCAGAACTACAACATTCATTTTGTTACTTTTCTGATCTTTTTTTGCTTCTAAATGCTACAAGTTTCCTCTCCTCCTTTGATACAGGCTTGAGGCTGTCTATGTTGCAAGAACATAGGTGGAGTTAAAAACTTGGAAAAATCTCAGTAAATCTTTTATTAACGTTCTTCCTTTATTCTACTTCTTTCTCATCTGTTACAATGAGAAGTAATATAGAAGAAAAATATATAAAAAAATAATAATAAGAGAAAGAAGAGAGATATACCACCACGAAATCATGCCAAAACTTGCCACAAGAATTGGAGATTCAGAAGCAGAGAGATATAACTTTTCCTTTGTGACTCTTCAACCGCCATATTGATGAACATTGACTTCTCACCGCAATGTCCTTTTCTTTAATATTTTGCCAGTTCGGTCTTTCTTATCCTGTATATAGATTTATTACTTTTCTGCCTTCAGAATGTCCTTCTTGGCTTTTTCTTCTACACATACTCATGACATTTTAACCTTCAGACGTCCTATCTTATTTGTCATTAAAATTCCTTTTTTCCTATATATTGAGTTCTCCTTTGATGTCCTTTTTTTCCCTCCTTAAGTTTCTTCAACTTCAGATGCCCTCTTTTATTCCTTCTCAAGTATTTCTGCCAATATTTTTTGTTATTTCCTCTCCTTGCATGTCTTCTCTTTGTTTTGTCCTTGGGCACGCTCATTTTGAAGACCCTTGTCTTTTTCTTTTATATTTGGATTTATTACTTTCTCAACTTCATATGTCGTCTTCATTTTCCATGTCCTCAGTCCTCTTGAGTCTCAACACCAGTTTATTTTGATGCTGGTCATAATAAAGATTCAGTCTAGTTATGTTAAAATTCTATGCTAATAATTCACTTCAAATGAATGCGCTTATGATCTGTTAAAGGAAGTAAATTTTAGCTTATACATACAAAATTACTACTGAACATTTCATACCAATGTCTAAATGTGCAGAATAAGCCAATTCAACATTACATTAATGCTCAATTTAAACCCAAATCCAACCCCGTTTACAGCAAGATTTAGAAATATGAAAGGACAACCAGATGCTTTAAGAAGTTCACCAATATTAATTTCCAAAAAGAAGAATTTACAGCTAATCAAAAACAGGTTGAGGTACACGATATATTGATTATACAGTAATAAGTCAAAACAGAACACCATACTGGCATATATATTAGAAGAAACAACAAAATAGCAAGAAATTTATACCTTGCTTTTAATAGTTGTCTTAGTTGATTGTTGTTCTTCCATCATTCTTCACCCATTCTTTTCTCTCTTTTTTTCATTTTTTTTTCTTTTTTTTTTCCAATTTTTCTCTTGTCCTCTTTTTCATCTTGTTTTCCTTTTTTTTTTACCTTTTTTTCTTTTTTTTTTTTGCATCGCTCTTTTTTCTTTCCCTTCACTTTCTTCTTTTCCCTTTTTTATCGTCAAAAGTGCTGTGCCTTTCTTATCCTGCACAAAAAAAATAAGGATATTGACATTGGTATCATATAATAACAAAAAAGCTTTAGTCCCAAACAAGTTTAGGTAGACTTGAAATGAAATCCAAACAAATCATAGTAACCAAAACCAAGATAAATAGCAGTACTAATAACAATAACACTAGTACTGATAGTAATAATGATAGCTATAGTTATTATTATTCATGAATCAATTAAAATGGAAAAAGTTAGATGATCTGTCAAAGGAACAACTAAGCCCAATAAAAACTAAAATCAGACTTATACTATAATAACCCTCAACCATGCCAATAAAGTTTAATTTAATCCAATTCCAACCCCATTCACTCTCACATAAAGTTTTAGAATATCTACGGGAAATCAGATTATCTTACAAAGCTCATCAATATTGATTCCCAAAAAAAAAGAAAAAGCCAACTAATTGCCAATCAAAATTTAGTTGATGAACTACACAATATACTGATTAGATATGTATGAAGTCAAAACTGAACACCATACTAAAAAATATATTAAAAAAATCAGTGAGAAATTTATACCTTCCTTTCAGTAGTTCATTGTTGTCTCTCCTCCTTTTCTTCATGCATCCTTTTTTTGTCTTCTTCTTTTTTCTTCTTTTTTTTTTCCTTTTTTTTACTTCTTCTTTTTTTCTTTTTTCTTGTTTTTTCTTCTATTTTTCCTTCATCTTTTTTTCTCCTTCTTTCTAATCGCACACAAAGAATAAGTCTAATGACAATAGTATTTGATAATGATTTACTAATACTAATAACAATAATACAAGCACTAATAGTAATAATGATTTATTTATAAATCAGTTAAATGGATATGATTATATGATCAGTCAAAGGAACTAAAGTTTTAGATACAACGTGTCTAGTTGTGCACAACTAAACCCAATATGAGACTAGTACTACATTAACCCAATTTCAATTCCCAACCGCACTGATTTTAAAAGCAAAATCAAATCCTTTTGAAGAGTTCACTAACATTTGTTTTTCAAGAAAGGGTTAACATCCCAACAAATTCGGACCGAGCAATAGGAAAAACATTTTGATCAAAGAAATATGAATGGTAGAAAAAGCCATAATAGCATTACTCAAAAGATCAAGAAATAGAAGAAAGTTGGCAGAAGGTTTTACCTTTTTGAATGGAGAGACGAGATGTCGTTGCTTGAACTACTGCGAAATATCAGGATTCAGGAGAAACAGCCAGCACAGCACTTTTTGAATCTTTCTTCATTTCTTTTCTTTTCGACGAGGGAGGATTGCGAGAGAGGAGAGGAGAAGAGAGGCGATTGTCTCTTTTTCTTTTCTTTTTACCTCTCTCTCCCTCTCTCTGGGAAGTGGGAATTAGAATGGTTTACATGGAATCTGTTAGTGGGGCCTGTTGTCAGTGATACAAGATTTATCTATGTTGAATGAATAGACCGACTTGGACCCCGGTCAAACAAATTCTGAAGAATACTCTATTTAATTAATAGCATTCCCTATCTTCTAATTTACGCCTTGCCATCGAAACCTATAACTAGGGGTAATGAAATCTGAATAATAAATTTTATTTTGTATAATCAGGCAATATCAATAATAAAAATTATCTATAGCATATATAGCAAAAATAAAATCAAAATATATAATTGAACTAAAGAAAACAAAAAAATAAATGAACCTTAAGGCATCTTAAACAATTCAGAACTTGCTAAAATTATTCACCAAACCCAATCATTTTTTTTCCCTTTTATATCATGCATTTTATTATGAACTAGGTGCCTTTTTTAAGTTTCGAATTCAATTATTTCTCTTTGACTGCCTAGTAATAATGGTACCTCAGAGTTACTCAGTTTGCAATCAGAGGCAAATACGGATTTAAGTTCAATGAGCACTTATCAAAGCCATTCAATATGATCTGAAAACTTATTGAAAATCAAATTAAATGTTCTTTAGACTCGTTTGTATTTTTTTTATTAGAGAAGAATATTCATTGGTTTGAAAATTTTTGTGGCCTTCTACTATCAGTCTATCACAATTAATATGAAAAAATTAGCTAGTAAGGAGGATCAGCCTCTACCCTCTAACACGTTGAATAAGGGTTTGTTATTTGGAGAAAACAGCACACTGACACTGACACTGAAGCGGCGTCGTAATTTACGCCTTGAGTAAGGTGGAGGAACTAAGGAAGTGGCGTCGTGGGCTCGTGGCCCATTAAATTGAAACTAAGTTTACTTCGTTGGGATGATAAACTGATGTTCCTGCATGCCAACATATATAGGCCCATTTTCTCATGCGTAGGATAACAAAATACAACAAAACCCATATTCAGTGCAATTTTTTGTCTTTTTTTTTTCAGAATTGTTTTTTTTTTTTTAAAGAAAAACATATTCGATGCAGACTAAAAGAGCCAAGCTGATTTAACTTAACCCCAAATAATGACATTCTTATAATATCTTTCCCATTCCATTCTAAGTACCAATATTTAAAATAATGGCAATTCATCAAGTTTTATACGTTATGATCAAATCCTTTGAGGACTTTGATTTTAACGCTAAATTAAAATTTTTAACAATGTCGACTTTTTTAAAAATCAAATGGATATATGGTTCCCCCTGTTTCAATAATTCAAATTGATACATGGTTTACTATTTGCTAATTTAATTTGTACATAGTTCATTTTTTTAAAAAAAAATCTAAATATAAAGGACAAATTCTTCCGATTTGGAGCCTATAATAGAAGATAAATATAATAAATTTAAGAATGAATTGTCAAGATAACAAAAATTCAGAGTTCAACTCTTGAGATATAACTTTATTTATTTTTTTTAGAATTATGTTTGGAAAGTTACAAGGATTCTTTAGATAAAATTGGCGCAACCGCCAAAAAGATACAAGTACAAATAAACCTACTTTGCCATGGTTTGAATATTGTACCAGAAGTCCAGAACCCATATCGGTTTCGTTTTGATATGGTATTTATCGAAATTCTCAGTATTTTCCCTCTTTTTATCGGAAACCTCCATACGTGTCATCGTCCTGATTTTCAGTTTTACACTTTTACCCGAATACTGACCAGAACGGTATGGTATTCACAATTCTGTCATTTGTCATCTCGTCCTTGCACAAGCTAAAATTTTAGCCGATCCGATCATTCTTTTTCCATTTGCAAGTTATTCTGACTAACAAGATTCTCTACGCAATTGATTCGGAACTTTAATTAGTCTATTCCATCTTTAAACCCAAGATATTGGATGTCAACAATTTCAAAAAAAAAAAAAAAAAGATATTGGATGTCAACATGTGGAATAATTTTATCTTGGTAGCCGCTACCAATCCACTATCTAAAAAAAAAAAACATGTGGAATAATTTTAGAGCCACATACTTTTTTCGTTTAGTGTACAGTGTCCTTAATTAATGAAAAAAAAAAAATCTCTCGACCCAACACTAAACCAGAACCAATAAGACCACGCCGCGAGGTGCACAAAAACGGTGAATTAAATTTGTCTAATTAGAGAAAGCACAATGTAACGTGGTTGGCCTATAATTTTTTTTATTAGAACATTTTGATTTATGTCACTAAAAAAAATTGACAAGTCTGATATATATCATTGTAAAATAACTAATTAGTTTAATATAATTATAGAATAGTGAAAACATAGTTTCACGTCATTAACTGATTAAAATGATTGTATCATTCTTTTAAATACGGAATTATAAAATATTAAAGTTCGAAAAATGTTATTTCTATCACAATTACGCTGGGTCAGATGTAGTGGCACAGTTTTTTGCTATTATTATTTTTTTTTTTTTACCTGTGTTCGGATACTTGTCCTGATTAAATTTAGTTGTTATTTATTAAGTTCTTTTACTCACAAATCATAATCCGAAATGTAGTACTTCACATTTTTTTTTTTTATGATCTCTCTCTTTTCCTTCCATTTCGTCCGGATTTTCTCTGTCACTCAGGCGGGGCGGGGATTTTTGGTTCCCTGTATTCATCACCGCTGAGAGTTCTCTGTTGCGAGTTCTTTCCGTTTCAAAGAGCGTCAAAAAAAGCTGGTACGCAATAATTACAAAGAAGGCGTCGCAGAAGATATATTGTACTTAGAAAAAGTGTTAGCGTCAATTCGTTGGTTTCTCTTTCAAGTTTTCTTGCAGCCTGCATACGGGCTTTAAATTTCAAAAAAAAAAAAAAAAAAAAAGTTTTCTTGCAGCCAGTTTACACAGTATCAATTTTGTTTGTTTGCTTCATTGTATGGGCCCTTTGATATTTATATAACTATGAAAGCAATTTTTTTTGTTTATCTTTTACAACGGTAATATCCTAACGGTCTGCCCAAATATTTTTTGTCTCATCTGTAGGAGTACGACTTATCCGATAACATCTTTATCGAGAATTAAGTTTGTGATAAAGATTAGTCCTATTTGTTTTAAATGCATATATCTTTTTTTTTCTGAGTGTCTTTTTTTTCCCCCCTTAAATGTTAGTTTCGTTGTCGCGGAGAAAAAGAGCAATATATTTTATTATTTAAAATTTGTTATCTTCTAAAACATTCTAATAAATTCACTATTGTTTTGTTTGCAATAGGTCCCAAAAAGATATAGAATTTGTAGTTTTTTTTTTTTTATATTTCTTCTATTTATTATTACATGTTTGTATTAAGTGTTGTTGCGAGTAGAGATGAACTATGATATTTTACGAAGTAATTGGTCTGTTTATTTCAATTTTGTTTTGAAAATTTGTCTGTTAAATGTTAAGATTTGCAACGGAATAACTGAATAAGTAAATCAGTAATTTTTTTATTTTCCTTTCTTTACTCTTCCTCCGTTCCTCTTCTGACCTTTTTATTTCCACCAATCCTTTATTATAAAATTCTAACGCACAAATTTTTTTTTTTTTTTTTGATAAAAGTACCCCAACTAGGGCACCTGCATCTATTAAAATGCACATCAAAGTAGCAATACAAAGACTAGTCACTCAGAGTGTGACTAAAACTGAAAGCTAAAAAACTATAGTTCAGCCAAAACCATTCTCCAAACCACAAGAAAGTAATATCCTAACCAAAGCAACAAAGTATTTAAAGCAGAATCAACTAAGAGGTAAAGCAGAAAAAGAAAATGAATTATTCTAGAAGATCTTCATCTTCTTCTGCCTCTCCATGATCTGCTCCTTGCTGCTAAAAGTGATTCTCCAACCCAGATGAAGTGCCTGTCCACATCAGAAACAAACTTAATACATAAAGAAAAATATGAGAAGTATGAGTTCCTGTATTAGGTTGGAAAATGCATTTGTTTCTTGCTCCCCAAATTGCCCACAGAAAGGCAGCTATTAAAACTCTACTATACACCTGTTGATCAGTATTTAGCTGACCACTGTACTTCCATAAATCAGCTAGAGTATTGGCACTAAAGAAAATTCTCTTTGCATTGTATCTATTAACCAAATTCCAAAACAAAAACACTGCTGGACAATGTAAAAACAAATGATCAACCGATTCTGGTTGATCACAAAAACAGCACGAATTATTTCCTGCCCATCCGTTCCTTTGTAAATTGTCCATGGTTAAAATTTTGTTATCTAAAGCTAGCCAAACAAAAATTTTAACTTTTAATGAAATTTTCAACGGCCAAACTGTATCCCGTTTATTAAATTTAACCCCTCCAGAAATCAAAAAATATACATTGACTTTACAGTATAAATCCTGAGCTTTGCTAATGCACAATCTTAATATAGCATGAAAAATGGAGGAGCACTACTTGTAAAGAACTATAGATCAGAAATCATCAAAGATAACGGATGCACTTCTGTCAACGCTTAACACGTGGCCGAAAACTCGTAGAAAATTAGAAACTCTCCTTTGATGAGGCTTTTGAAGTTCATTTTTTTTTTTTTTCGGTTTTCGGTCACCAAGGCCGTCAGCCTTTCTCATTTTTTTTATAGAGAGATTAGATCCACCAACTCATCCCCTTTTAAATGGATCAAAATTCCTACGATCCTAATTGCTTATTTCCTTTGTCGTCCAATCCAAATTAGATGCTTTGGATTAAATCAACAGATAAAATGGCTCTAATCAATATATCCCAGAGCATTTATTCATCAAAACATGACAATTAAATATTAAAATCAAAATTAGACTCCTAGGATTGAATCAAGATATATAATTCCATTCATGATGTTCAACCTAGCAACCATTAAAACATCCACAATTATTCCGATATACTAATTAATTAAAACAATCCAATTAATTGAGAAATTTGGTGGTGGACCAGTTTAACAGATTTTTAAGTCGAAATCAAACACAACCATTCCTAATTTTGCAGGAATGCTCATTATCTCAGTTCATATTATAAAAAGAATACCGTTGCATATTTTCCCTAATTAATTTATTAAAGTAATTTAGTGAAGCAAATTTGCATGTTTCGTCTAGCAATTAAAAAAAATAATGTTTTTCTATATTCATATAGTATCTTGGGCATTCAAAAAATACGTTGTATATAGAAAGAATTAATAATAAAAATCACTCTAAATATATAATTTTCCGATGTCTATGCTTATGTACCAATTTTTCTGAAACATTAAATATATCATATCGTAAAATGTCCCTTATAAATTTTACCATTATCTTTTTTTTTTTCGCCGAAATCTTCCCTTTAACATTATTTGTCATGAAGAGCAACGAATTTCGTGCTAAATAGCTTAATCAACAAATTTAAATTGGAATGTGCTTTATGTCGTCTCAATTCCATACATACTAAGAATTATAGGACTTTAACTTCATTTTGTGGAATAATGAAACATAATTTAGTATGTTGATTTATTAGTTCTTGATACATATTGTTATATATTTAGAATGATATAACTAACACTAATCTCGCGTGTTGCGCGATTCATTTCTATACGAATATGTTATTAAATGGTTGCGCGATTTATTTTACGCTATATAAAAAAATGCCATAAAAAATTGAGAATACTATTCAAATATTATATGAAAACTGCCACAGAAAATCCTAAATACTATTTTTGCCACGAAATATCATGCGCCACAGAAAATCAGAAGCACTGTGCTTACTACAGGGCTCCCACGCACAACTCACGCAGGCCCAACTTAATATATTTATAATTTTTGTTCATGTAGTACATATAAAATACCCAATGTTATTTTACAATTTAGTTTTTGTTGGTACATTAAAACTTTGGCATTCAATTTTCCTCATTTTTTATAGTGCATTAGACATTTGGTTTAGCGTGTCAAGTTTCTTTGTTAATATTAAAATGGAATTAGATACCAACGTGTACATTAAATTAGTACCATGTGAACGCTTATTTTATTCTTTTTCCGTTTCAAGAGCATTTGATGCTTCCAATTCTTTACATATTATCTTTTTCTGTTCCTATGTTCTCATCTGGATTAGGTTCATACTTTCTCGGTGGTTGAATGGAAAAACACACACACAATATACAAATAAATGACGAGTAGAACGTGAACAATTTAATTATTACCTATCCTCATTTTGCAAGCTTCAAGTATCTCGAATATTATGCTGTCAGCGTCAGGCATATTTTTAACCAAGACAATTAAAAGAATACAGCCTTCTTAAGAATATTGGACAACTATATGTCCTGAATCAAAACAAAGCGAAGTAGTCCAATTGGAAAATTATATAGCTCATTTAAGCTTCTGAATTGGAAATGATCAAATGAAAGATCCAACAAGTCAAAGAATATTTGCTATTCTATGAATTACATAACTCATTTAACTCATTTATAATGTTGACAAATATTATGTATTAATTTTAGGGACCGTGCTAATTTTTCTTCAAAAAAATTTTGTGCAGTGTGAACATAATCAGTGAACGGGAAAAAAAAATTATTCTATTTTTTTAATAACAAAAACTATTCTATTGTAGTGGGCACTTTGAGTGTGTGAGTGGGGCCCTACGGGTTGAATAAAAAAAAAAAATCAGAATTGTTCCGATCGCAACTTGCACGTTGTTCCCTTAAAATATGTTGCACCTGCCTAAGGGCTTTAAAAAGAAAAAATGTCGCATCCATATGAGTTATGACCATATCCCTTGTATAAATAGAAGTTCAAGAGGAAAAGTGCTACAGTCCGAGAGGAAGTACCGTTCACACCTCTCTCTGATCTCAAGAAAAAGCAAGGTTTATCTCAACTGCTGCTTAATCTTCGTATGATCAAAGAATCTATTCAAATTTTTTTTTGTCCTTTTTGAGAACTATAATTTCAAATTATTCTTGTCTTTAGTTAATCGGATTTGTTCTCTTGATTAGTTTGCTATTCTTAAAGCTAGAGTATGATTTAGTTATTGTAATTCATTGAATCATTACTGTTCGATACATCAGTTGTGAAGTTCAGTGAAACCCTCTTAGGAGCTATGAAAAGTTAATGAGGTATTTTCGGAGCATATGCTTTCTCAATCTTTTTAAGTTTATAAATTCCCAACTGGTTTTGATTGATTCCTCACTAGTTACCTACTACCAGGATTTTCTTCACTTCAAAAACAATAATAAATATAATCTTGGTCCCAGTAAATTTAAACCAATGACGATATGACAAAATTGATGACCAGATTACCATTACCCAGTAACCAAGTAATCATTACTCGATGATCTGTGTGTTTCTAACTACCCCACCTTCCAATGCTCCAACCTTGTCTCTATTTTAGTTCCAGAGTCTAAAACGACCTTGTTTTGTAAGAGGTATTGCTATGGGCATCCTTTCTATTCAAAAATTGATAGAAGAGAGGTATATTTGAGGAATTGTTGATTGACTAGTAAGTTTTTTCTTTTCATTCATGTAAGATCCGACCACAACCGCTTTTCATATGTTTATTTAATGTTTGCCTAGTTGTAATTGTAAGCCCACTTTAAAACAACTCTCATCTTTTTCATATAAATTAGATTATCTTTATTATTTATTTCTTGGACTAGCCAAATTTAATGTTTAGAAGTATATCAGCAAATTAAGAAAATAACATAAAGGGGTAAAAGAATTTTTTGGTCATTTTGCGTGCATGGTTAACCAAGAAAATAAGAAGAGAAACCGTCTTCATCCTTTTTCCAATCTAGTTCAAAAAACTAGGTACCACAGATTAAGATGTATATGCAATGTAGAAAGTTAATTCAAATTAGTCTAAGGTTTGGACACTTAATTACAATCTGTCTTTTCATTTTCCACTCTTTTCCCTATGCAGAATCTAAAATGAACACTGAGCTCTGTTTTGTGCTATTCTCTTTACTATTCTTCCACATGACAGAGGCCTTGAGACCGCCGGCAGTGAAAACCAAAACCTTTCTCTCTCCTCCTTTCCATCTCAAACCAGGACAAGTCGCATACAAATATTACTTCAACATCCCCTTTCCCAAGGGGCACATTGCCTTGAAGAGCTTCAATGGCGAGGTAGTAGATGAGTATGGCAACCCGATCCCACTGCATGAGACATATCTCCACCATTGGGTTGTTGAGAGGTACTGATAACACATATTTATGTATTTTTTTTTTTTCTTGGATTCTAGTTGGGTATCCCATTACCTTTCCCGTAGGTTTTTTCTTGTTGAAAAATGATATAACTAAGAAAGAAATCATCACTACATTATTATTGTATACAATTTTTGATCCAGTTTGTTCAGCGATGTTTTTGTAGCCTTTGTTTTTTTTTTTCAGAGGGTTCAGATGTCATTATTGATTTGACAGTGGTTCCAGTTTTTCTAGCAGCATGGGATCAGTTCTTTTTATAGATCTCATGTCTTTCAATGTAGTCAATCCATATACTTCACATTGTTTCAGGTATTATGAACGCAAAGATTCAGTGCCAGGTGAGGAAAATGATCTGTCAAAAATTATATTGGTGAGAAATTCTGGGCTGTGTAAGCATACATTGGGGCAGTACTACGGGCTTGGGTCAGAGACACGTAAGACTGATACATGGGTCCCTGACCCATATGGGATAGTGGTTGGCAATCCAGAAGAAGAACCAGCAGAGTATGAGGAGAGATGGCTATTAATCGTGCACGCAATTGACACACGAGGGGTCACTGATCGGCTGGGATGCACTGAGTGCAGGTAGAGGCATTGCTCTATTTTAAATTCAGCTGTCAGATTTGTACCAGTAATTTGCAATCTTGGTAGTATATATGGTGTGAACGCTAGCTGACCTCCTGATGCTGTACTTTGAGTCTCTTCTATTTGGTGTTGAAGTCCTACAGGTTACAAATCAGTACTTACAATATAAACAATAACAGCATTATTTCAGTCCATACAAGCAAAATTGTGGTGCCATATGCAGATCAATATTCCCCCCCCCCCCCCCCCCCCCCCATCTTCTAGTTCTCCTCCTTTGGTATCGATCTGAGGATTAGACATCAGTATATTGTCATAAATCAATATTTTGTCATAAGGAAGAAAGAAAATTAATAACATCACCAAAGCACTTTAAAAGTCCTCACAGATAAGAACTGATATGATGGTGTAATAGGGTATGTCAACTATTCTGAACCAAAATAGAATAAATTGCTCAGAAAAGGTGATAATTAACATTTGTTTCGTAATGAGCTGTGAACATATGGCTGCCAAAATCATTTCCCTATGTCTATATCATGCTGATATAGAGAGTGTCAATGATGACATATACCAGACTTCCAGCCAAGGTCAAAATCAGTACTAAACATATTCTTTGTCAATGATAATATAATTTTAATTTTCAGGTGTAATTTGTACAATGTGACGGTTGATGAATATGGACATGAGATAAGAGCCAATTACACTGGCGGTTTATATTGTTGCTATGATAAGACTCAATGCAAGCTAAGAGAAGGATTTGAGAGTGTAACAAGGAAGCTCTTTCTCAAATACACTGTGGAATGGGTTGAATGGGAGCCAAGCATTGTACCCGTGAAGGTCTATATACTTGAATAAATTATAAGAAAACTTGTTTGATGCATCTTTAATAGATATCTCACTTACCATACAATAAATCATGAGAGATGGTTGTGTCCTAATTCTCCAAATGATGTTCTCAACTTCTCCTTTCTGATTTTTGTAAATGCTAATCTTACTAATTTTTCTGACCTTTATTTTTGTATACGGAGCAAAGTTTTAACCCTTCATGCTAACATACTAAGTGACACCTCTGGATATCATGTAGGTGGAGTATGAGGTGAAAGAATGTAATTCAGAAGAAAGGAAAAATGGTGATTGTATTGATACGCAGACTACAAGATTGGTTATGCCACATGGTGGTGATATTATTTATGGCGTGGCCCACCAGCATACTGGTGGGGCTGGCTCTGCTTTATACGGCCAGGTAGTATCTCAGTTATTGCTTTATTCTTTCTTTGAATTTTATAAGAGGTTAAATTTACTTTAATATTTATGAGCTAATAAAAATAGAAAGATGAGAAAGGGGTATCCTTAGCGAGAAACTGAATGTAATGCGTATGAAACTTGTACTGAAAAGGTGGAAAGTTCTGTAAAATCTTTTGAGTCTGGTGATATTTGGAAAAATAAAAATTGTCCTCGTGAACTCGCAATGTTTGATCTATAGGTGGACCACAGCCCATGAGAAAGTTTGACTCTGTGATGAAAATTTAGTGTTATACTTGCTTGAAAACCAGAATTTAATGTTAATATTACAGTGCAAGCTATAATTATACCTGCTCTTCAGTCTTCACACATTAATGTCAACTGAAAGTGCTGATTGTTGCAATATAATTCAAATAAAAGTGGATTATAAATGGAGGAAGAACAAATTTCTAATATTAATTTCTATATTATCTCTCTCAATCTCTAATTACAATATCAATTACAATATCTCATCTTCTCTCTCCTTGCAATACAAGATTACATAGTCTATTTATAGACTTTACAAACCGCCATTCCTCTATATGATTCTAACCGACTTTGATTTCCTTAATTGCTAAGAATAACAGTTAGGCTCCAGCTCAATTCAATGTTTGTTACAGCCACAATTTTTTACTTCCGCATTTACTGTTCACACAGTGCCGACATGCTTCTTCTTTTTTTTTTAATTTAATTTGAGTTTATTTAACACTGATGATGTGGCAAATAGACCATACAACTTCCTTCATTTTTTCTACTCAAGCGTTTTTTCTGCTGTCCCTGATTTACAAAATCGAATTAGGATGGAAGGCTCCTATGCACGTCTATTCCTAGATATGGAGATGGAAAGGAGGCAGGAAATGAAGCAAATTATATAGTGGGGATGTCAACATGCTATCCAAAACCTGGATCAGTGAAGATAGCAAACGGGGAAACACTAACCCTGATCTCTAACTATAGTAGCAACCAAATGCACACTGGTGTCATGGGTCTTTTCTACATTTTGGTTGCAGAGCAGGAAGAGGGGAGGCCGCTGCCAGGCCTACCCAAAAGTATGATCCACTTGAACTCTCTCATCACTTGTAAGCTCTCTCTTTCTCACCTAGCTAGACTATAACAAGTGGTTTACATTTTATGTTATGGCTTGACAAGCATAAGCATTTAATCTTCTAAAAACTGAAGTATCATCAAAACCATTGTAAAATAGTTTCATCCAATGTGTTTGTCTAGTTGTCTTTGAACATTGGAATGAAGTAATACATCTCCTTGGTACAATCTCAAAGTGGCAAATGGTAATAAGCTTCTAGTTTTAGTGCCTTTTTAACACATTTCTCTGGGTAAATTGATAGGGTGCTCAGGGATGTCTGTTAAGAGTGGGACGGTGTTCATAGCTGGTGTAACTTTGCTTTCTGTTGTCACAATGAGCTTTTACAAATTACACCGCAAGAACCAGTACGAGGCTTTGGTGGCTGCGTGAGGAGTGGTACCATGTCCTAAAAGAAGGATACATTTGAATTTGATGGTACCCAACAACACGGTAAAATAAAGCTGCAGCATACACTATACAGTGCAAATAGCCGAAGGAACTTTATTAGTGTATATTTCTTTAGTTCACTGTTCAGATCTACTGTAAATTTTAGACTGCTACAGTACTTGAATTTGTGTTAGCGTAGTTCTGCGCACTGCCGCTCTCTCTAGTATTGTTTATTTGATAAGTTTTTTTAAGGTGATTCTTAGTATACAAAAGAGCATATGAACATTCATTATTAGTTTTAATAAAAATAGTTATTATTTGATGATGAAACTATTATTGTATTTGTACATCTGCCACCCGGTAAATGACAAGAATTAATATCTTAGTTATTCAAGATGATCAATGCAAATCTTAGATTTATCAAGAAATTCATTTGACTTGATTATTATTACTTACTCAAAACAATAAATGTTTTAATGAGGATCTGATTCAATTAATGTACAATTTAATGTCAGTTACCTCACGGTATGCCCAGCTACCTCTGATCACCTTAATTAGCAAAGGAAAATACATTGAAAATGCCAGTTCTAACCATAAAACCAACTTCAAGCTAATTTAATGTCTGGTGGGGTAATTAAGATGTTCAATTTAATTTGATGTGAGCTTGTTATTAAGCCAATACATTTTTAACTCATTTCAAATGATTTGCCTTTGCTCCAGCAATTATAGCCTAACGAGACCAGACTACCAAAAATTCCTTTCATTAATAAGCTTGTTAAATTTTATTCAAAAACTGGACTTAGTAGATGTACACATCCAATGCATAGACAAATTAAATTAGAGTAATTAAAAATAATGGACAAAAGTGCAATGAAAAGGAACATTAAATATAACCCTGTAGAACGAGAAAGTTTATAAACCAACAGATGGAAGAACTGTACCCAGAATGGTCAGCTTTCTCAGCCATACCAGTCCCTGGCTATTGAAGTACTGTCAGCAAAAGAATCACCCTGTATCAGTTCGTACCACAGGTACAATCATGTGAGATGTGACACGTTACTCAAGTGGTCATTGTGGTCAACATGAGTACATGACAAAACAACCTTCCTCAGTTGATTGACCTGGTTAGATTTACAGCCTATGGTGTTACCCAACCAGCAACTTGTACCAGTCTAACATCGATATCCAATGTCTCATACATTACAAATAACACAAGTACACAACCAACTCATCCATTTCTGTCCGGTACCAGCCCTAACCCATACTGAACCATTATCCATACCGGCTGTGCATTCCAGGGATTTTAGCTTGTAATCTGCACTTAATCCAGTGTAGCAATGCGGCAGCTAGATTGGGCTGACAAATGGTTATTTGTGAGGTTACAGGTTTACAGCATCATCTCTGGACTTGAGAAGCAGGATCCCCAGTGACAGTTGACGAATTTTCACAAGTTTCTATTAGCATCTATTTCGTCAGATTTACACAAATGGTCAAGTAGACAAAGCTGGATTCAATGTGTATGCTGCCAGAGATCAAGAAGGATTGCAAGTTCTGGTTGGATTTATATGTACATGGCTCCCAAATAAGCACCAACACAACTTGACTTAGTCAACTCTACCTCACTTTCACTCATAAATTAAACTAAACTAACCTCAGTTTGCAATAAATAAAAGAAGCAACAAGCAACAGCCAAAAATTACAACTAATCAGTGTTTGCAGCAACTACAGCAATAAATGCTCACAAAAGGTTGAATGTCAGCAATATATTGCAATTAATTTTACACATTGGTTGAAGTTTACATTAGCATTACATGAAACTGATCGGAGAGACATAAGAATAAATATGAAAAATAATCCACACTTATCCAAATCATCTAAATGAGGGGCAAAATAGAATTTATATTTGTTGTTTTAATAATCACCACATTATTGACGATAAATTCTATTTGTTGTTTCATGCAAATCCAAACAATATTTCAACTGAGTTAAATTTCAGGTGGTAAATTTCAGTCCTGGAAAGAATAGTCTGGACTAGTCAATTAGCCAACAACTCAATCCAGTCTAATAAATTATCAAGATATAATTACTAAAAAGTCCATTAATCCAACCCACCTCAATCATTTCTGCCTCTTCCATGCAAATAAACCACAGTTTGGCCCAATGTGGTAATAAAGATATGGTAAGATTAAAAAACCTGGTGTAGCTTTCCACTATAAAACATGCATAAATACTTGCCACTCAGATCTACAACATTGTTTTTATAACTTTTTCTAATATTTGTTCTCCTAAATGTTACAAGTTTCCTCTCCTCCTTTCATACAGGCTTGAGACTGTCTATGTTGCACCAACATAGGCGGAGTTAAAAACTTGGAAAAATGTCAGTAAATCATTTACTAACATTTTTCCTTTTTTTCTACTTTTTCTCATTTGTGTCAATGAGAAGTATCTAGAAAAAGAAAAATAATAGATATAATAGAAATTGAGAGAGAAAGAAGAGAGATATACCATATCGAAAGAAGAGAGACCCAAGTTTCCCTTTTTGATTCTTCCACCGCCATATTGATGAACTTTGACTTCTCACCCAATATCCTTTTTCTTCATATTGACTTACTACTTTTTTGCCTTCAGTTCAGTCCGTAATACTTCATATTGGTTTTCTACTTTTTCGCCTTCAGTATGTCCTTTTCTTATATATATACTGATGTGACATTTTAGCCTTCAAAGATGTCCTAAGATTTTTTTTTTCCCTATATATTGAATTACTTCTTCTCATTTGATGTTCTCTTTTCCCTCCCTGAGCATCTTTCTCCTTGAGTTTTTCAACTCCAGATGTGAAATTTTATTCCTTCTCAAGTTTTTTCTGTCAATTATTGAGTTAATTTCTCTCATTGATGTATTCTCTTTGTTTCCTCCTCCTTGGGCATCCTCATTTTGAAGAACCTCGACTCTTTCTACTATATATGAATTTATTCTGTTTTCGACTTTCAATGTCAATATGTCGATTCATTTTCCAATCTTGTCCTCAAGTCTTATCCACGATTTACTTTGAGGTTGGTCCTATATAAAGATTCAGTTTAGTAATTTTATAATTCTATGCTAATAAGTCACTTCAAATGGAAGTGCTTATGATCTGTTAAAGCAAGTAAATTTTTAGCTTATACATACAAAAAATTCTACTGAAAAGTTTATACAGACAACCACAAATGCAAAATAAAGCCCAATTCAACTAAAATCAGACTTACGCTATTTTAACCCTCAACCATGGCATTAAGGCTCAATTTATCCTAATTTGAACCCCATGCACCCTTCTCAGCAAGATTTGGAAATAAAAAGGAAAATTAGATCTCTAAGTTCACCAATATTGATTTATTTCCAAAAAGAATAACTAATAGCAAATCAAAACCAGGTTGAGAAACTACACGCTATATTGATTATATTGTAAGATGTCAAAATATAACACCATACTGACTTATCTATATAAAAATGAAATTAGGGAGAAATCCATACCTTGCTTTCAGTAGTCAATTGTGTTGTTTCTCTTCACCATTCTTAACCCATCCTTTCTTCTTTATTTATTATTTTTTCATTCTTTTTCTTCTTTTTTTTTTTTTTGTTTCTTCCTTTTTGTTTCTTCTTCTTTTTTTTTTCCCTTCTTCTACTTTTTTTTTCTCCTTCGTTTTTTCTGCTTCTTTTTTCTCTCCTTTTTTTCTTCTTTTTTTCTTCTTCTTTTTTTTTCTCCTTTTTTTCTGCTTCTTTTTTTTCTGCTTTTTTTTTTTCTTCTACTTTTTTTCCCTTCTTCTTCTTTTTTTTCTCTCCTTTTTTTCCTTTTTTTTCTGCTTCCTTTTTCTCCTCCTTTTTTTTCAGCTTTTTCTCCTCTTTTTTTCAGCTACTTTTTTCCTCCTCCTTCTTATGATCTGTTAAAGGAAGTAAATTTTTAGCTTATACATACAAAAACATCTACTGAAAAGTTCATACCCACATCCACATTTGCAGAATAAAGCCCAATTCAACTAAACTCAGACTTACGCTATTTTGACCATTAACCATGCCATTAAGGCTCAATTTAACCTAATTCAAACTCCAGCACCCTTCTCAGCAAGATTTTAAAATAAAAGGGAAAATTAGATCCTCTAAGTTCACCAATATTGATTTCCAAAAAGAAGTAATAGCCAATCAAAACCAGGTTGAGAAACTACACAATATATTGATTATATAGTAAGAAGTCAAAAATATAACACCATACTGACATATCTATATAAAAATAAAATTAGGAAAAAAATCCATACCTTGCTTTCAGTAGTTAATTGTGTTGTTTCTTCTTCACCATTCTTCGCCCTTCCATTCTTCTTCTTTTTTCCCCCATTTTTTTGGGTTTTCTTTTTTATCCCTTCATTTTTTTTCTCTTCTTCTTTTTTTTCTTTCTATTTTTTTTTCTTCATTTTTTCCCCTTTTTTTTCTTCTCTTTTTTTTTCCCTTCTTTTTTGCAACAGACTTTTTTTTTTCCCTCTACACTTCTTTCTTTTTCTATTGTTTTCATCTTCTTATGCCTTTCTAATCCTACACAAGAAAAAAAGTACAATGACATTAGAATTTATAATGATTTAATAATATTGTAATACCAATAACAATAATCCTAGTACTAATTGTAATATGATTTATTCATAAATCAAAACTGGATATGATTATATGATCTCTCAAAGAGAAAAACAGCCAATCAAAAGCAGTTAAAGGAGGTAAACAATATATCAATTAGATAATAAGAAGTTAAACAGAAACCATACTCAGAAATTTATTTAGAAAAATAAAATTAGCGAGTAATTTATACCTTGCTTTCAGCAGTTCATTGTTGTCTCTCCACCATTCTTTTATTTCTCCTTTTTTTCTTCTTCTTCTTCTTTATTTTTCTTCTTCTTTTTTTTTTTCCCTTCTTTTTTTTTCTCCTTTTTTTTTCTTCTTTTTTTTTCTCCTTTTTTTTCTGCTTCTTTTTTTTTTCTCCTTCATTTTTTTCTTTTGTTTTCCTTTTTTTTTCTTCTTCTTTCTTGCATCAGTGTTTTCTTTTTTTTTTCTCTATTTTTTTTCATCAACGTGTTATGCCTTTTTCCTACACAAAGAATAAGTAAAATTAAATTAGTATTAATAATGATTTAATAATACTAATAACAATAATACTAGTACTAACAGTAATAATGATTTACTTGTAAATCAGTTAAATGGATATGATTATATGATCAGTCAAAGAAACTGAAATTTTACATACAGCGTGTCTACTTGTGCACAGCTAGGCCCAATACGGAAAAAATCATTTATAATTTTATACTGCATACATTAATTAACACTCAGCCATGTCATTAAAATTCAGTTTAACCCAATAAATTCATTCGGACCGAGCAATAGGAAAAAAATACTGATCAGAGATGTATGAATGACAGAAAAAACTCAAAGATGAAGAAATAGAAGAAAGTTTTTTTTTTTTAGAGAAACTGGCCAGCGACTGGCAAGTGAAAAAAAAAAGAAGAAAAGAAGTGAAAAAGAGAACAGAGCTATCCGAGAAAGGTTAACAGTATTTCATGAACGCCATTGCTTCGCCAGAAACCCAATGCGCGACTTGTGCAGGCAGCCTTTCTCTTCTTCGGAAGATCCGATTGTTTCTCTCCAACCAAGTGGCCCATAGGGCTGTTGCCAACGAAATGCAGTTCACCTTGCTTCCTTTGACAGCGGTAAACGAAAGCAGCAAGCATTCTAGTACAGAAACATGATTGGTCACAATATGGAGGTTCAACTGCCTCCACAGCGAGACAGCAAAGGGGCACTCGAAGAAAATGTGCGCGGCTGTTTCAAGCTGATTCTGTTGGCATAAAGCACAACCTTGCTGCACTGTAATACCTCGCTTTTGTAACTGCTCCTGTGTTAACAACCTGTTATAGCCCAGTAATAGCAGGAACGTTTTGTGATTTGGAGGTATGTGAAGCTTCCAGATAAAAGCCAGCGGCGATTTTATTTTTCCCGCAGTCACAAACGCATTGTAACATGAAGAGACAGAGAAGTTGCCATTCGAGTTCCACCTCCACACTAGGTGATCATTACCACCACCTGAGAGGGTAATATTGAGATAATTCAGTAAGCAAGAGACTTCATGAGTAAGAGGCGCTGGGAAAATTTGAAACCACCTCTGCAAAGCATTCCTAACAGAGCAATCAGGAAGAGGCGGCTTCGACTGAGGAGAAGCCGACTGACATAGAAAAAAAATGGGCTTGCCCCGCCAGCAGTCATACCAAAAAGAAGTACTAGTGCCGTCTGCCAACTGTACTGTGGTGGAGAGCTGGAAGAAAAATCTCAAATTGAGCAGATCTCTCCAGAAAAAAGAGCCTTCTTTCTTCCAGACCATAGGTGAGTCAATCCCATCATTCTTTGAAAAAAGAGTTCTTGCAAAGGACGACCAAAGTGACTCTTTATGATGGTAAAGCCTCCACCACCATTTTAGAAGCAGTGCTATATTCAGCATATGTAAGTCTGGAACACCTAAACCCCCAAACAACTTAGGTAAGCACACTCGATCCCATGCCAGTAAATTGAGTGAAGCTGCTCCTGTTCTGCCCCAAATAAAAGCACGCCTCATTTTGTCAATTGATTTGATTACCCATTTAGGTAACTTGAAAGCAGACATGAAGAAGACCGGCATAGCCGAGAGAACTGTCTTGGTCAGTAGAATACGGCCTGCCCTTGAAAGGATGGCCGACTTCCAACCTGCAAGCCGTTTGTTTATCCGGTCGATGAGTTGTTGGAAGCATTCTCTTGTCGGGCGGTTGACAGTTAAAGGTAGGCCCAAGTAATTGATCGGCAACTGCTGCTGATTGCAGCCCAAAGAAGACCTAACCGAGGCAATGACTTCCTCAGTTAAATTAATTGGAAAGAAAGCCGATTTCGAAAGGTTAATGCAAAGACCCGAGATTTTTGAAAACAATAGCAGAACACTTTGAAGCGAATGGAGTGCTGTCCCCTTAACAGTAGAAAATAAGAGAGTATCGTCCGCGTATTGAAGAATGGAGAAAGGCTGAGTAAGTTGATTTGATAAGCAAAAAGGCAAGGCCGCTCCAGCGACATGAAGCATACGAGAAAGGACATCAGTCGCCAGAAGAAACAAAAAAGGCGAGATTGGATCACCTTGCCGCAACCCCTTTTTGTGAAAAAAAGGTTCTCCCACTTGGTCATTCAAAATGATGGAAGATTGTGCCGTACCGAGGAGCAAACGTATCCAAGCGATGAAAGCTGGAGGGAAACCTCGATGTGCCAAAATCGTAAACAGGAACGACCAATCAACTGTATCGAAAGCCTTTCTGAAATCCAACTTGAACATTATGGAAGGTTCGCCCTTTTTTTGCAAATGGGCTAGTACTTCTCGTGCAGAAATGAAGTTTTCTGATATTAGCCTGCCGGAAAGAAAGCCCGATTGAGAAGTAGAGATTAAGTTTGGCATGAAGGGAGCTAAACGATTAGCTAACACTTTAGAAATCAACTTTGGGACATAATTAATTATGCTAATCGGGCGGAAAGCTAAAATATCAAGAGCGGGTTCCGATTTGGGTAACAAGACTATGTGTGCCAAGTTATGCTCCTGGAGATTTAAAGTACCCTCATGGAGTGAGTTAAAAGTGTCCAAGATGTCCTGCTTGATCGAGTTCCAATGCACACGCGCGAATTCATTGGGCAAACCGTCAGGGCCAGAAGCCTTATCATTTGCCAACGAATGGACAGCTTTTTTAATTTCGTCTTCATGGAAGGGCAAAGCTAAGTCAAGTAGCATATCAGGCTGTGGGTAAAGGGCTGCTGGTTCGAATGGGATGACCTTGGGATCCGTCCCCAAAAGCTGTTGAAAGAAGGAAGTGCAAGCAGAAAGAATTTGCATCTTGTTTGTTAGAACATTACCATCAACTGTCAAGTTACAGATTGCCTTTTTTCTCGCTTTTGCTGACGCAATTGCATGAAAATAGCGCGTGTTACGATCACCACACTGCAGCCATTTGACCCTCGATCGCTGGTGCCATCTCATCTCAAGCCAGTTAGCCAATTGAAACGCTTTCTCCCTTAGCAAAACACGAAACCGGCTTTCTAAAATTGTGAGTGGGCGCAGCTCTTCCAAAAGGTCAAGGAACGAGATAAAGGTTTTGGCATTTTGGAGGGCCAAAGAGATGGAGCCATGATTTGTTTTGTGCCAAAGCCTGCTTGCCTCATGCAGAGTTTGTGTCCTTTTATAGAAACGTTGCAAGGGATTAACCCTTTCAGATGAAGGTGAACTCCAAACTGAGCTAGTCAAATGAGCAAAATCTCTCTGATGTAGCCAAAACTTTTCAAGTCTGAAAGGTTTCCTAGTAGTGGGTAACCCTCTAGAACGAAAAAGCAAAGGGCAGTGATCAGAGGCCACTTGTGGGATTGCTTGGAGAGTGATACTAGGAAAGGCTTGCAACCAGAGAGGTGAAAGTAACACACGATCCAAGCGAGAAAAAGTCGGGGCTGGCTGTCGATTCGACCAAGTGAAATTTCTATTTGATAAGGCAACATCATATAGCTGCAGATCTCTGATAAAGTCATTGAAGGCATCCATCATCGCAAAGTCCGTGCAGAGAGTCGAGCGATCATTCATCCAGCGCAACATGTTAAAATCACCCGCTAAAATCCAGAAAGACTGAACCAGTGGCAAGAGCTTACGCAGATGAAGTAGACACTCTAGGCGCTGCGCATTGGAGTGGGGGCCATAAACGTTTGTAACCAGGAAATGAGCATTTGATCTAGTGTCCAACAGTACAGCAGTGCAAGAGTAGCGAGTGACAAAAGAATTTTTTAGCTCAAAAAACCTCTTCCAACCAACTTTGAATAGAAGGTAAAACCAAGATTGAATTGACCGGGGTCAAAGTCGGTCTATGTTGAATAGAAGAAAGTTGGCAGAAGGTTTTACCTTGGTTTCAATAGAAACAGCACTTCTTGATTCTTTCTTTAATTTGCTCTCATTTCAACGAGGGTAGGACTGCTTTTCAGTTCGTGCGAGGGAAGAATTAGTGGGAAAGATGGGTTAAGAAAGGGTTATTGATTCTTTGATTAAGTTCCTCTCTTTTCGACAAGAGAGGATTGAGAGACAGGAGAGGTGATTCTCTCTTTTCGACATTAAGGATTGCGAGAGAGGAAGAGGAGATAGTCTCTTTCTTCCGAGTTATTTTGGGATTTAACAAAGGATTGGGAGAGAGAGAGAGGACGATCTCTCTCCTTCTTCGAGTTATTTTGGGAAGTAGCGAAGGAACGCGAAAATTAATGCAGCGAGAGCCTTTTTAGAGCAGAGGGCGTCCATATATGGTAAGGGGTCGATGAATGCTAGACCTGGTTTACATTAAAATTCAAATCCGTCGGTCAAAAATGAAGCAACTTAGCCGACAATATTATTCATAAAACTGTTCTCCAAGTATTGAAAGGTACACCAAGTCTATACTTAACAATGATGTGGATGCTTTACATGGAAATATTAGCGGGGTCCATTCTCAGTGATACAAGATTTTTCTCTATGTTGAATTGACCGACTTTGACCCCGGTCCGACATTTCATTGCAGACTTGCAGTAACAAAAAAAAGGAATAAAATATTACTTAAGATTGAAGTTTCGCTAACAAAAAAATTCATGGGTGAAAATAATTCAATTACCACTTGTTAATAGCATTCCATATATCTTCTAATTTACCCCTTATATCTGAACCTTTGGAATAATAGCGTTCAAAAGCCAAAAAAGCAACGCCCGAGCATTGCATCTTACTTCCTCCTTTCTCTTCGCTCGCTCGCTCGCTACTCGCTAGGAAGGAGGAGGAAGCAGCGAGGAGAGAAGAAGAGATGGGAGAGAGGAAGCTGCTAAACAAATACTACCCGCCGGATTTTGATCCGGCAAAGATCCCACGGCGGAGACAGTCAAACAATCAGCAGATGAAGGTGCGCATGATGCTTCCCATGAATATTCGTTGTGGGACCTGTGCCAACTACATCTACAAAGGCACTAAAAGTTTAATTCCCACAAGGAAGATGTTTGTTGTAGGCGAGACATATATGGGGGATTGGGGTTTTAAATATTTCTGTTCTATTTGAAATGCACAAATTGCCCGGCGGAGATAACATTTAAGACAGACCCACAAAACTCGGATTACATCGTGGCATCAGGTGCATCTCGCAACTTTGAACCATGGCGAGACCAAGATGAGGCCGCGAGAAATGAGAAAAGAAAGAGAGATGCAGAAGAGATGGGAAATGCAATGAAATCATTAGAGAACAAAGCTCTGGACTCGAAAAAGATATGGATATACTTGCTGCTCTAGAAGAAATGAGGTCTATGAAGTCAAGGCATGCTACTGTGAGCTTTGAGTATATGATGGAGACTTTGAAGCGGTCGTCCCAACAAAAGGAGGCAAGCGTAGAGTTGGATGAGCAAGAGGTGGCCTTACTTAAATCCATTGTTTTCCATAATTCAAAGGACTACGTCAGCAGTATAGAGGATGATGCTGATGAAGATCTTGACATGGAACTGATGGAAGCAGGACCTATAAGATTATAAGATTATTTGGCCATATTAAAAAACAATCTATTTGTGTGGACAGATTTTGCTTGGTTTCCAAGTCAATTCAAATATGATAATAGCTAAACGTGGCTGTAATTGAAAGCGAGATTTTGTACATGGATGTGTTGCCTTTTATAGGTGGTCATATTTAGAAACAAATCTATATTGATGATGGACCAATATGGTATTGTTTGCGTGCCAAGAAACCCTTGGTACTATATATACGGGGTTGGTCCCCAAGGGACAAGACAACAACGAGCATTGCTGCATAAATGCGTTGATAGCAGCATCTCTGCCCCTCTTTCTAATACTTTCATCAATTAGAGAGAGATAGTGCTTTGCTTTAGGCGTAAGGCATCAAAGGGCG
Organism: Rhynchospora tenuis; assembly: GCA_027725995.1. Taxonomy (NCBI): domain Eukaryota; kingdom Viridiplantae; phylum Streptophyta; class Magnoliopsida; order Poales; family Cyperaceae; genus Rhynchospora; species Rhynchospora tenuis. The sequence continues at coordinate 83,855,303 of CM050889.1, forward strand.
TGTCTTGATCCTTTGGAAGACTTCCTCCCAACCTTGGTGGTGCTATCGTGACACTAAGGACTTCAGCAATCAATTAGACGCACTCAACATCAAGATCCAGGTCATAGCGATGGAATTAGGTATGCTTCCGCGCTTGTTTATGTTTATTTAGTGTTTTGGAACGATACGTTCCAACTACTGGTTGTACGAGTTCTTGTTTTTCTAGGTTGCATTTTGACTTGCTAGAATTGTTATTTCGTTTGGCTTTAAAGCAAACCCAACAAGTGGTATCAGAGCCACTCGTCGTGAGCCAGTAGATTTACACAAAGTTTTGGATCTTGTTTGAATTGATTTGGCGATTGGTTAAAAAAAAAATTTATGATTATGAATTTGCTAATCAAGATATTATGCATAGTTTTTTTTGGAAACTAGCATGATTTGGTAATAACAATTGGAATATTGTTAATTAAGAAACCTTTTTGGTAACTTTTTTTTTTAAGTTTAGATTTGGATTGTTTTTGGTAATTAGCATTATATGGCAATTGAACTTTCCAATTTTTTTTTTTTTTTGAACTTCTTTCAAGCTTAACTTTTATTTAGTATTTTTTTTATGATATATTTTTTATATATATATAAAAAAAATTATATATATTAAGTTAAGTTTTGAATAAAGTTTGATACTGACCTACTAAATTGGATGATTTAGAATTAGAGTAGATATTCAGATTAGGAGAGAAATCTTTAGGATTTCTTGACTTAAGAATGAGACGATTTCTTCTACTATTTCTACGGTCCATTAACGATTTGTTTCACTCCGAGACGATCGTTCCACTTCAGTTTTGGTTGCAAACTTTTAGGTTATGACCAGAATCGAGTTGTGGGCTCGCTAGATGCCATAACGACCTGCTAGGTAAGATTTGTATGGTTTTATTAGGAATTGACCAAAAATTTGGTTTAACAATCCTCTTATATGGTTTGTACAAGTTTTGTACAGTCCGTTTTTATTCAGTTTTCTCTCCTCTTCTTATCTCTGCCGTGGTTTTCATTAGTAAGAGCTGTAAGAGTTGGATTACACCATGTTGTCATGAGAACAAGTTCTGTCGCAGAAAATAAGGTCGGCGCCTAAGTGTCCATATGACCCTAACCTTTTCTGGAAATCTTGCCTGGATGTGGTGTAATTTCAATGGCTACTGGCTGAAGAGGAAACCATCGCTTTCTTTTCTTACCTTAATGTAATGCATACTAGTTTGTATGGTTACATATCTCTATGGTTCTCTTTCTGGTCTCTTTAGGTAGTTTGTTACTTACCAAAACAAACTACATAAGGTTTAGTAGTCTATATAAGTATTATATGGTCTATTGTATTTGTATGTATACCTTAAGATTTTGCAACCGGGTCTTAAATCTAAGTCATCCTAGGTCAGTATTTGGTTAGACTTTTCATATTAAGATTGATGTGCATAATGAAAAGTCTAAGTTTAGGTATACTTTAAGTCCAATATAAAGGTATTTGAGTTGTATTTAAGCGTTGAGCCAACTGTAATGTCATCCCACCAAAGTGGGCTCTCACATTAACGGTTGTCTCAAGTGTCCAAATACAAGTGTATTAAGGTGCATATAACTTTTAAATCATGGATCGGCCCAAAGGAAGGACATGATTTAAAGGGCTACATGTACAATGTTTTGGTAGTATCAAAGGGGTAATGATTATAAGGTTTTACGTGTAATCAATTAATCGGCCCAAAGGAAGATTATTTGATTGACATGTTCTGAATCGTTACATTTGGCACTACACCTAGTCAATTGAAGTTTGCTCGGAGACTCCAAAGAGCACTTGCAAATGAATAAAGACTAGTAGATGAGATTTGGACCTTTATATTATGATTTATTGCTATACAATTTAAGATTAATGTAAGTGCATATATTAAATATCAAGCATCTTTAACATTCCAACTTAAAATTCAAAATCTCTCAATTTGATATGATCTTGACCACGTATTAAGGACTGATAATCCCATTGAGGTCAAAAACGCATGTGTCTTATGATCATTCTTGAGAGAATTAAGGGATATTGTTTCTAATTTCATTAAGGCTAAAGGATTCATATGAGGAATTACTGTTTTGTATGAATGAGATGGTAATCAATTGAAATCTGTCATGAGACTCCAAAGAGCACTTACAGATGGATAGTGGTTACATTTGTGTATTTCATGGCAAAACGTTTAAGTCCCTCAATATGGTTAAAAATTCTTAGAGAAAATTTAGAAAATGTATCTGCTAAGAAGAAGTAGGTATTTGAAGTCTGTAAGGAGACTCCAAAGAGCACTTACAGATGGACAATAGTTACATTTAGACATTCATTGCAGAAACACTTTAGGTATCTAAATAAATATAAAATCAACATAAAGGAGTACATTTGGAGATATTATGTTTATGCTTCAAAATTATAAGCACTAAAATATATCGCAAGATAATAAGGTTATTTAGTGCTTATTTTTCTTCCTATTTGGTTCAAGATGAGTTATGTAACCCTCATTAATCTCAACTTGCATATGGTGAAGGAAGAAAATAAAATTGAAGATAAGACATATGATACTCAAGTTGATTTTGAATCCAAGAATATAAGAAAATTAGAAACATAAAATTTAAGGATAAAACTGCAATTTTGAATTCATAAAAGAATCCCAATAAAGTTAAGGCTAAAAAAAAAACTGATTGAAAAGTCAGAATCTGAGGGGTATTTCTTCTATGAAAATAAGAGCATTTAAAAAAATATTATACTTGGGGTACCAAGAATAATATTGTGCTTCTTGCTAAAGTCTATGCATAAGTTGTTTTTATATAGATAGTGGATTGATTCGGATGAAACTTCCCACATTTGTATTTATAGGATTTCCTATGATTGTTTTAAGTCAAATTGATGTTGAAAGATACATTCATATAGCGATGACAACAAGACAATCAATTTTGGAAGCTATAATGTCCATATTTTGTTATTTAGTAATGGATCATATTTGGACATACATGAGACAATTATAATTTCATTTTAATGAAATTTCAATTTTATCTCAAATCAACAAATAAGAAATTATTTGTTCATTTAAGAATAGAAATTTGGTTTTGTCTCATGGTCCAAAATCAGATAGATTCATTTCTTCTTCAGTTTATAACAATCTTATATGGAAATAATAGCTTATATATAAGGAAAATCTATAAAAGATACTAAAGTTTTATGCATAAAATTGAGAATTTATGAATACTTTGGCACAAAAGGTTAAGTTATATTACTAGAGGTGATAATATATTTTTGTGCAAAGTTAAAAAAAATTCTCACGAATAACAGTTTGTATTCTATATCAACTAAAGGCAACTATTATAAAACCCATATAATATGTAGACTGGAATGTCCACAATATTATGTTTGGGGATATCTAACAAAACTCGGCATAAGCCACATGAGTAGTTGGATGAAAGGATAATTAGTTGTTTTGTTAATTATGCCAAAAGATCCAGGAATATCAAAATTATTATATCCCATAACTTAAGTTTTAGAGACAAATAAAAATGAGTTCTTTGAGGATATTTTGGTTGTGGGGGGAGATATGACACATTATGATATTATCTTCAAAAAAGAAACTGAGAGCACTAATCTTTGTGAACTCAATCAATACAGTGCCCAGGGTTGATCCTGAAAATGATAATGATCCTTTGTGGACTCAAACGGATCGTTTGATTAAGGAAACAGATCATGTTCCAGATCCTATGGACTTGGACTCTGGAAATAATTTAGTTGAAGATAACAGTGTCATTGAACAACTACAACCACCTCAAGAACTTGTGCTTACAAGATCTATAAGGAAGAAAAGAGGAACAATATCGGATGATTATGTTGTCTATCTTCATGAATATGAGTTTGAAACTCATAAAAGTGGATTGATGCCATATGAATTTCTTGTGTGACAATAATATTTGAGACTTAGTAACATTGCCTTCAGGTAAGAAACTCATTGGTTACAAATGGACTTTTAATACCAAAAGAGATTCTAAAGGCAACGTAAAAGGTCATAAGGTACATCTTGTCACTAAGAACTTCACCAGAAAGGAATGAAGTTACCATAAAGAGACTTTCTTTCTAGTTTTACTAAAAGACTCTTTTGGAATAATCATGGCACTTGTAGCACAATTTTGGATCTCGAGTTTCATCAAATAGATGTTAAGACTGTATTCTTCAATGGAGACATTGATGAAATAAGGTGCAACCATCCCACTTTGAATCGGATGATACAAATAAAATGGTTGCAAATTTAAATCTATTTATGAACTCAGAATAGGCGTCTCAACAGTGATGTTACAAATTTCATCAAGTGATTATCTCATTTGGTTTCGAGATAAACTTTGTTAATGATTGTATATATCACAGGTTCAGTGGGAGTAATGTTTTGCATTATGATGATTTACTGCTTGAAATGATATTATCATGTGTACTGGGCCTCAAGGTTCTTGAGCCTTTAAACAAATGATAAACATCAATTAGGCTCTCAGGTAGTATGATAAGATAAAATGCAAACTACTGGATATTCTGTGATTGAGGTATATATATTTTTTGTCTTTACTATACCCCATATATGTTGAAGTTGGAAATAAAAGTGCTCCTTATGATTCAGTTATAAGAAATTTGATCTAAGTTCGTATGCATGTGGATAATGTATACAAAGATGCAAAGTCAGTACCTGCACAATATGAGTGCAGAATTATGGAATGCAGCCAAATTTAGTTATTGGATATAACTATGCACTTACAGTTCGGATGTCAGAAATAGGTTGAGGTCTTTTTTGGTGTTCTGACTTCGATTTTAGTGAATGCCATGATAACATGCTAAAGAATAATTCTATTTTTATGAAGAATGTTAAACGTATGTGTACTAGCATCTCTCACAATGGAAATAAGGCTTTGATATGTTATAAAACATTCAAATTTGGGGAGTATGATCATGAATTTTGTCACTAGGCTACATATGATGGATGTTGTCTAAACATCACAGTGCATATATTGTGACAATAATCATATACTCCAACAACAGAAATTTCAATAAGTTAAGGCACATAAAACTTTAAGTTTCTGGTTGTAAATAAAAGAGTTCAGAATGATTTAATGTCAATTTAGCACATTAGAACAAAACTCCATAATTGCAGATCTGCTCATAAAAACTTGAAACACCCAATTTGGTTACAGAAGCATGTTGCTCCTGTGGGTGCTAATTCAAGTTGAGGGTTTAAGACTTGAGTGGGAGTTTGTGTTCAGTGGGAGTGCATGATTGGACATATATTCAGTTAGACGCACTCAACATCAAGATCCAGGTCATAGCGATGGAATTAGGTATGCTTCCGCTCTTATTTATGTTTATTTGGTGTTTTGGAACGATACGTTCCAACTACTGGTTCTACGAGTTCTTGTTTTTCTGGATTGTATTTTGACTTGCTAGAATTGTTATTCCGTTTGGCTTTAAAGCAAACCCAACAGGACCCTCTTCTCTAGGGTGTCGTTTGGATGGGTTAGAACTTAGGAATTGAGTAGGAATAACATAAATTTAGGGAAAAATAATATTCACAGGAATTGTGGGAATTGACTATTTTTAGGAATTGGAAATATTGTTTGGATGGTGAGTTCGAATAGTGTTGGGAAGTGTGAAAAGTAGAGAGAAAAATGTTATTGGGAAGAGTGTTATTGAAAATTGTGTTAGGAATAGAATTGGCTATTCCAAAATAATTTGAATAAAAAATGTAGGAATGAAATTATGTCGAAACGAGCCCTAGGTGTACGTGTACCTGTGAAGCCAAAGAGCCCATCCATTGGAAAGCCAACTGATACTTTAACAAGTGCAAGCACTTCTGACAGCTCAAAGAGTGCAGGAACTCGTGCTCGCTACCATAATTATGTCGAAATTTGTGCCGAAGAGAGAGACAACTGATGATTCTTCTAAAAATATGCGCTTGGATCCGACTTCAAACAAAGAATCAGTAACCAAGGTTGAGAATGAAAGCAAGAAGTCTGCAGAGGATAACAGCAACACTGAACCAAATGGCCTCCACGCACTTTGTGCAACTTATGAGTGACGAGAGTGAATGAAAGAAGCAACTGCATTTGTTAATTTTTTGTAGGAAATACACAGTTTCTTCATATTTTAGTGGGAAGATGAGATTAGATGCACTCAGAGGAGCAGTGTGGCCTGTGTGGGAAATGCAAATCTGACCAGCAACACACAAGCAAAGGAGAAGCGAATTACTTGAAGAACAATTTTATTTAAGTTTTTGCAGCTAATTCTTAGAGTTTTATTTGGACTTCTTATAAACTAGAATTTGAACTTTGTAGTGGGTCTATTTGTAATACGCTTTGTCTCTTAGCTGTCGTTTGGATACACTAGGAATAGGCCAATTTTAGGAATTGTCTATTCCTGGCGTAAATTTTTCATCCAAACGCAATTGCCAATTCCAGAAATAGCATTATTTCTAATAACACTCTTTCCAACAACACTTTTCTCCCTACTTTTCATCCCAATAACACTCTTCCCAACGCTATTCCTAACTCACCATCCAAACAACATTTCTATTCCCGGAATAGCAACCTTCTCACGCTTCCCGAAATCTCACTTTTTCCTTAAATTTAGTCCCGGAATTGTTATTCCTAACCTATTCCCCACCCATCCAAACGACTCCTTAGTCTGTACTTTTTTTTTTTTTTTTTGAGGGTAGGGTGGCGATTGCCACAATCCTACAGAAAATTTTATTAAATCGAAATCAAAATAAAAAATTTGATACTTTACATAAGGTTGAGAAAGAAAAGTAAGAGACATGTAACAAATCTACACCATTAGTCTGTACTCAGTATTGATATATCATATATGGGATGGTATGGGGAAGGGGAGCAGAATAGTGGGGCCGATGAATTTCCAATTATGACTTATGAGAGCATGGGGTAGTTTGTGTTTTTATGTTTAGTTCAAGTTTTTATTTTGTGTTTGTAAAAGATTTTTGTTTCTATAATGAAGGGGGTAACCAAACTATGCTGTTGCGTTATATTTAACAATTTAAATTTTGAATTACGACACAATATAAAAAAAAAAAAAGATATTAACATATCATTAAACTAAAATAATAAATTAATTCTAAACAAAAATAATGAACCTTGAAGTATCTGAAATAATTTGAACCTGAACCAATAATATTCACCTAACCCAATTATTTTTTTCCCTTTCATTAGATACATTTAAATTATAGACTGGGAGCTATTTTAAAGTTTCCAATTTAGTTATTTATCCCAACTGCATATCAATAAATGCATAACAAGGGTAAAAGACTAAAGGCAAACTTCCATTGCCAGGGGCTCCTAGGTATGATCCTTGACACGGCCGCCTACACTTTCGAAACAAGGAAAGTTGCCCTTACTGTGGGCCCGCCTTTTTTTTAGTCACTATTCACTAATTATAACACCTTAAGCAAAATTCTGAATATGCATACTAATCTTAGTGACTTCGATCCAACAATACCACAAAAAAACAAACATTATTGAAAATCCTCTTCGCGAGAGAACACTAGAATGGTTTTCCACAATTCAAATGCACAACAGCAATACAACTAAAACTAGCAACTTTAATTTAACATTATCCATTCACATGATCTAACTACATTCCATGAACATATTACATAAAGCACGAAGTATTTCAGGGAGTTCGAGGGGCCGCTTTCATACAAAGGTACATCATAAATAAATAAATAAATAAATAAGATAAAAATATAAAAATATGCAGCTCACACTATGACTCCCAATAAATAAGACCAGAAGCCCCATAAAGAAGCTAATGCAGCGGCATGTCAGCTAGTTGGCTTACTAAGCATGAGGCTCACTCTTGACCTCAATGGGTTTTGAACCCAAGTTCAAAATACCATTATTTTGGTGCCCAAAAGTACCAGCAACGACTGAATCACTCACCACGTCAAAGTTCAACTTTCCGTTTACTTTTCTCCCACTGTCAAATTATATCCAGAAATATGAGAAATATTTAGTTTCAAATGGAACTTAGTGAAAGTTTAGTATCTCAAAATTATCATAAATATAAGGTACGAAAGAGATGAAATTATACTTCCAGCAACATATTGTGTCTAAAATATTTTAGCATCTCTTTTTGTCTGGTTATCTAACAGGACATTTCTTGGGCAGCTCTGAAAATCTTCAGAATATTATATTTAACCCAATAATCATACACCTCTACAAAACAAGGACACCTTCCATCTTGTAGTGATACTTATTCAGCGAAAACACAATACGAAGGTTTTGCACAGGTAGACAACAGAAGTTACTTTGTTAAAATACTCACATTAGATCTTTTATTGAGCTTTTCACAGAAATACTAAATATGTCTAAATGGAAGAATTTGGTACTCAAAACAAGAAATGGCAATCTCACACTTCGATAAAATTACTTAATTCAATAAATCTAGGTACCAGTTGAGGCGGTTATTTATGGCAGTCAAATCCTTTGAAGGACTTTGGAATGCATGTGTGCTCTCCCCTACACATGCATAGTAACTCTTGGAGCTAGGGGAGAGTAAGGAATCCATCTGAAATGGGCATGGAAAAAAGAGTATTAATTTCACCTGTATTACAACATCCATGAGGAATGATAGTATTTACCCATTTCCTGCATGTACAGCATGCTAACAACATACAATCAAGCTGATAGTTAGTCAGGTATTAGTACCTTGCATGGTGCTACATATTCATTGTGTAATTACCAAAGAGTTCTGGCATTATAGATAGGTTGGAAAGAAGTCCATTTAAGAAACCACCAACTCCATCTACCTGTATGCATAGTATACAGACAGATTTGATAGGGATTGCTACATGAGATTAGAAATTAAACCTTAGATGATCGAAGAGGAGAGACATAGATGTTATGAGAGGCAGAAACTTTCTTCGGGGACATATCTGGAATATTTGGGAAATTTGATACCCTAGGAGACCCGGGCAGTTGTCCTCCTGGTTAAAGAATAAAAAACAGAGATCATCTTATGACAATGAACCACTTAAAAGGGGTTGGCCAATAACTGCACCAAGCCTTGCCTGGCCCCAATGCATAGACACCTCGGAGACCTGGGCAGTGGTCCTCCTGTTTCCTGTTTCCTGTTTTCTGTTTCATTTTTCTTTTTCTTTTTCATTTTTTGTTCCCAATTATCACTTTTTTTTCCTTATTTTTTCTGTCTTTTCTGGGTTAAGGGAGGTTGCAGGGAAAAATTTTGGCATGAATAAATGTGTAATAAAAGCTAATCCTGTATTAAAAAATTTGAATGTGCTGCTTTTTGTATTTTGTATTCAATCTTTTTGCTCCTTGCAGTTTTGCAGACAATTTTTGTGCTCCTGTCAAAAGTAAAATGGCACCAGTGCTTACAAATCTTGCATGTACCTTGAGCTGTGCTTCCTTCTTCAACAGACTTGTTACGCTTTTGAAAGGTAGGGCCCAGGTCGACTAGCAATGGCTTGACAGAAGGAACAAATACCTCATTGTAAAATGTTATTATATCCACATGTTCCACTCCAGTTTTCTGTTTCCACAACAATTCATTTCATGCAAATTAGTGTATTTTTTTTTTTTGAATTTGAAATTAGATGCATTTATGAGAGCCTTTGTGCAGTAAGAATCCTATAAGTACCATATGCATGCAGGGGAGCAAGCAAATATTTCAGTGGCAAAACATAATCTGATTTATTCGGTGGGGCATGATCTTACGTCTTTTATCATAAATTTGAAAATCTTTTCTAAGAACATCACAGAAAAAGAAAAAAGAAATTAGATGTTTTCTTTAGACAAAATGGGGCAAGTGCACACCCTATCAATATGAGACAAAATATTGCATCGCACTTACATGAAATCGGTACATGGATGGAAATGCAGAATAAGACTTAAAGACAAAAACAGTACATGGAAAGGACATATTGACAACCAAAATTATTGGACAACATGATAATCAACAAACAAGCTCATCTAAATTGAAAAAATAATTTACAGATGTATTTGTTATCAGTAAGACAGACCATGCATCACATTTGGTGCAATTTGAAAATCATCTGGCCACTTACAAATTGTCAATAAAACTGAAGTGCTAATTTTCAAATATCTTAATCACCAAAAGATTTTCAAATTCCACCAAATTTAATACAACCTATATAAACAGTAGAGAACATATCTCCAATTTTAATTTTTTTATTCTAAGAATTTCACCAATTATCATGATCATAAAATAAGTTCTTGTCAATATAACATATCCCAGCAGTACATACCCCAGTATTGCTTCTAGAAGGCCAGTGAACGAAGACGCTACGAAACACCTGTGATTTACATTGTGGTTGCTTTCTGTAGTTTAATATTATCTCCTTAAAAGTCAAGCTCAACTTAGATATCTACACAAGGAAAACAAATAAAATTCAATTAAATATAAAATAAATAAGTATCCTCAAACTTATTTTCAGTTTTGTCTTTGCTAAAACACCAAAAACAACAATTAGACCAGAAGCAGCTTATACATACGGAAAGAGGATGACCAAAGGCTAATCTAAGTGCCCCGCAAACCATGCAACATGTATAACATACACAGCTCACAAATTCTGACTGCTTTTAAATATTATCAAAGAGTTATTTGCTCCATAAAAGTTGGCCTTGAAGGACTGAAATCTCTTTCTATTTCATCTAGAATTCAGGCTGCCCATGACCAAATGCCCCAATTGTTTCTTAACCCTAAAACACAAGATTATCTTGTATGTTTGCCAGTTGGACTTAGCCTTCTATTGCTATCAGTTATCACTTTTATTGACAAATCGGAGGGGCTTTTGGTTACTTAAGATCTGAAGGATGTCTAGGAACAGAAAATGAACCTTGGAGACACCATAAATGCTGCATAAAATAATTTGATCAATGTGGCGGTTGAAGAAAAGAGGTGTATTTTGGGTAAGAATTCGTTGCACAAGGTAATAAACTTTCTCCAACACATCTTGGGATAGTCCCATTCTCTCAGACATTGTTCTTATCCTTGCTGCCGCCAATTTTGATATCTACATTAATCGAAAATAAAATTAGTCACATGAAAGTTGAAGGCATCATGCAAAAGGGGCAATCTATTTCAACATTGCCAGAAAAGAGACTTCAAATTTAAACTGTCTTAAAGCTAACTGACCACAGCACAATCAGTGATTCATAGTAATTTCATTCAACACTCGGCTTTTGCAATAATTATTAACAGAACAAATGAAATTCTTAGTTGTTAGTCACTTAGTGGGCTATTTGGCACTTTCTCACCATGCTGAAATCTCAACCTACAACAGGAAATGCTTTCATACAAGTAGTAAAAATTACAAATTCCTTGTCCTTGAGATATCTTCTTGGGTTGGAAGTTCTTGTATTAATGTTACAAAAAAGGTAAAAGAGCTGTAGAATAGAGTAAATTCCAAAATCAAACCTTGGAGAAGAAAATTTCAATGCCGGTTTCTGCACAAGTTTGTCCGCCTGCTGCAGGGTTGGGCCTTGTTGGGCTGCATAAAATTTATATTCATATGTTCTTATTACTTTTTTACTTTAATTAATTAAAACACGACATTACAGATTTGCCATGTAAAACAAAATCTAAACCCTCCTGTCCTGACTTTTTTATAGGTAGCCACCTAACATTCTTTTTCTTTTATTGTGTAGCTCATTTTAAACATGGGAAGGGAGTGTATATACCATGTTTCTGAAGCTCTCCGACACTTTGTGGCATAATCATCAAGATATTAGGGCACTTGCATGAGGTAAGAAAGAAAAAAAGAAAGAAAAAAAAAACCGAGCATACTAAGCCAAGAATTATTTTTGGAATTGCAAGCAAATTTTTCATGCCTGTATGTGCTTCATTTTTTTATCAGGACCTATTTGTGCATCTTTGCATATTTACTTGAACTAATCTACAAGTGTCAAAGGGAAAAGGCCAATGAGTACCAAAAAATAAGTTTTAACATATAGTCCTCATCATTAGCAGCCCAAATTGGTATGCAAAACCAAGTAAATTAGATTTCAAAACATTAGCAACCTTGCAAAAGAAGATTGAAGTGGCAATAGCCTTGATTTGAGGGGACTACAGGTCGTCTGAAGGCGTTCTCTTAAAGGTGATTTCAATTGCTTCTGATCAACCAGTACACTTTTCTGTTCTATACGAGGCCTCTTGGGTGATCGTGTGTCCCCTTCAGATCACAAGACAAAACAGCAGAAAGTTAGGCTTGCATGTGCCTTTGAGCGTCCACATACAAAAAGATGCTGTAAAAACTTTACACTTACCACATAAAGAGTCTATCTTTGGAAATGGCAATGGTGGGAGGCCAACACTGCCATGTGTCAGATTCAGGTTGGCTGCAATTGAATCAAGAGATGGCATTGGCTCAGCCGACAACCCCAGCCTGTTTATCTCACCAGCAAGGCCTGGCCTGGCCACGACCAAGGAGTTGTACAATGCTGAACCCTTTTCCCATGCTAAGCTTTCTAGAAGTTTCTCCTCCAATCCATTCAAATGCCTCTTCAACTCCCTTGGCAATGTTTCTTCATGCCTCACAAACCCTTCTATAACCTTACTGAGATCAAAAGCTGTTATGCCTGTTTTCTCTAGCACGGCAGGGAACATGAGAGCAACTGTCTTGTGAGTTGTAAGCACCAGCTCGGCTGAGCATGCCAACATGCACCTGTGAAACCTCTCATTTGTCAGAAGTGGTACCAGGTCCACGACCTTGGTACCATTCCGGATAGTTGACTCAGCCACGCATGTGGCCTCAAGTACCTTATAGTACAGCTTCTGAGCCTCAGTTTTCCTCTGCTCAGCCCAAATAGGGTCCAGACGACTTGTGGGGGTGAAGATTGATCGAAGTATGATTTCAGCACGCCTGGTTATATTGGCACTGAGGTCAGCAGAGAAGAACTTTTGGAGGGTAGGTGAGGGTTGGGATGGAAGAGGGGAGACGGATGTACGAAGCCACTTGGCAGTGGTCATGGCAGTGGTTACTGGGGTGAAGGGTGCCAGGTGGTTTGCTAGGGTTGTAGGGGAGGTGGGCCCACAACCACGAGGTGGGGACATTGGTCCGGTGACAGATTTTGTCGGCGAACCAAGTGCATCATACTTTCTCTGCACATGCACAGTAAGATAAAAGAACAGAGAACATTAGCAAACTGTTCGCATAAAAATAATTGATCAGAGGGCAGGTCTGGTTTCTCAACATCCAGGGCAAATTGCTCAGCATGTACTAATTTAACTTGACCACATACGTGCCTTGTCTTTTTGACTTTTTTTTGAAGTCAACTGTATATAGTAGTATTAGTTAAAATGCTTAACACCAACTCCTCAACAGGTTTCCCATTTTAGTTTTTATCCCTTTTACTATTCTTTGGTTTTTCATAAGGTGTCACTCAAACCACCCTTTACCCATACGGAATGGGTTCAAACCTCACAAGGCACAAGGATGCTGGGAGCTTGAGGGAATTTTTACTAGGAAGATAAAGAGGGGAGTGAGCATTAGGATGTATAACCATGGGGACTTTTGACATCTTCTGATGCTAGGCCATGCTTCTCTTAAAAAAAAAAGCCTCATGTCTAAATTGTTTAATAGTTCTTCTACTTTTCTAGTTGCAAGTTATCAATCCATATAGAAAATATATTGTAATAGAAATGTAACAAAAAAATAATAAAAAACTAAGAAGAAACTCAGTTAATACAAAGAATTTGCACTATCTGCCATTAATTGAGTTGAAGTAGAAACATACAAATATGTTTTCTTGTGGCATGTCCCGCTATGTGTGTGTGTGTGAGAGAGAGAGAGAGAACATACAGACAGACAGACAGACAGACCAACCTTTGATCCAGAGAGATTAATGCCGCCACCAGAAAGACTGCCACTGCCAAGAAGACTATTTTCCTCATTGAGAAAAACTCGCTCATCTATCTCTCCTTTAGATTTGATTGCATGGTCATACTCCTTTTCCAATAACTCTAAACTCGACTTACATGATTTCTCCTCCAGGAGACCCTCAAAGTAAGTCAAACCTTCTGTTCAAAAATTGGTAACTCAACATTTAGTTCAAAAGATAAATCTGATAGTGGAAGATACAGCGAAAGAGAGCTTTAGGTTTCTACATTCTTAGAGACACCCTAGACTGACCTGGTTTTGGAGTTATACTAACCAGATGATACCATGGGCTATGCTATGTTAGGAGATCCGCTTTCTCTACCCTTCTGGCAGACAGTGGACCAAGACATCTGACTGGTTAATGGGCCCAGTCCATATCAACTTTCTTGACCCCCAAGGTAGGCCAGTTTTGGAGGACTAATTTCTCATTTCTCTTAAGGTATAAATCCATCGAATTGCAACCTTTATTTATAGTGCGGGGCATGTTCACAGACAACCAGAACATGCATACAATCATGCCAAATATAGGAGCATAAATTTTTGTACCTGGATCAATAGAATCTAGGGCTTCTTTTTCAAGGTGATCAGAAATCGGGCTTGGTTTCTTCTTCAAAAGATCCTCTATCAAATGATTGGTCCTTTCAAAACAACTTCTCAATTCTTCTTCTGATGTGTGATACTTATCACAAAATGATGCAATCACATTGACACCCTTCTCTGATCTCTTAGCTAAACAATAAATCATATTAAAATGAGAAAACAAGCACAAAACTTGGAAACAGATAATTTACAACCAAGACACTCAAACTAGAGAATGTTAAGTAACAATGTCTTCCCAGAACTTGTAATTACAAGAACAAAAACCATGTATTTATAAATATAGTATAAGCAAGCAAATGATACTATCAGAACACAGTATGATTATTTGAAAACTTTCCTTTTGGAAAACTCAAAAGATGGAACAAATAAATAAGCAGATACTGCCATGTCTGATTATTGAATGCTATATCAGACATTAAAGAAGCAAACTAGTACAAGACAGAGCTAGAAACATAATGAACTAGAGACTGTCCACATTCAATTAAATTGAATGCTAATTTTGGTATAAGCACAAGCTAGAGTTCGCTACTTTATTCTCTCATCATTTTTCTTTTTCCCCCAAAGCTTTTTCTGAATGAGATCCCACCAAAATCACCCCCTTAGCATTATAGAATTACCAAACCTGGTAGGTTAAGGGATTTGGGTATATATTGGCTTTATTATTGAAGGTAGTGGGTATTGGATGTACTCCAGTTCACTAGGCGTGTGTTATTTGTGCCTGCTCACTTTATCGCTTCATTAAACAGAAAACAAAAGCACACGCCTCATGATTATGCCTCGCTTCTCTACTAAAAAAGCAAATATTTGCATTTCTGATTCCATTGATTATAATATTCTAGAAATGAAATAAATAATGATCCCTATGAAATTTTTACATATCCATAATTGTAAAATATTATTGAGAAATAATAGATACCAAAGAGTGATGAATTGGCATATCTGAAGTTTCTTAAATGCGCCGGCATGTGCATTGTAAGAATGACCTACATGTTTGTCAATGTCCGACAGGCAACAAATTATTATCATGTATAGCCCGCACTCCAATAACAGGAGGCTTGTTGCAAATTAGACTGAACACCACTTAACTACCAAATAACAGCAACCTTTCCCATTTGTCGAGCTGACTCTACATTTTAGGGTGATTAGCACATGATATTCCACAAGTAGACTAATTCACAGTATATGTATTCTTTGACAGAAAAAAGTTTCTCTCACTCTTAGCAATTCCAAATTAAAAAAACAACTCAAGCCAGCCAAATTTACACACAAGTAAAAACAATTTAGAGTTGTACGGAGAAGGTAAGAGATTCTTTCGTCATTTCTTTGCTTACGATGGTATGACAAAAAATTTTGGTTTAAACGGTTGTGTTGTTTGTGAATAATCAAGAATGCTGGGAGTTAATTTTAAACAGGAGTTTTGTGTAATGTTTGATCCAAATGTGAGGGAAAATTCCTGTAGTTCTCTAGAAGCAAGTAGTATATTATTAATAAACTTAAATTATAAGACTCACCAAAACAGATACTAGTGCATTGGTTGATGTGACAAGATCCTTGTACTGACCAAGAGCACGAACTCTGAGAACCAGAAATAGTAACCACCCAAAACGGTACCGGCCTGCTGTCTCCTCATCACCAAGACCATTTGTTTCATTTATGATAAATAACTCCTCATATGCGCGCTTGAAATACCTAACAGTATTATGATCAGGGATTAGCAAGTTAACAAACCATATGAGTGCACACTGATAATTGTCAGAGTAAGGCCAACAGAGGTGGTCCTCTCTACACTTTGGCAGAAGATGCTATACACAAGTGCCATGACTACACAAAATCCCATGGAAATTAGCACCAACTACATGAAATTTGTGACCCTTTCCCATGTATGAATGTAAGCACATCACGACAGAAATTACTATAATATATATGACAGAAACAACTCAAATTGCCATTATTTCCCATGCCAAAACTTCACATTAAAATAAGAAGACATACCGACTTAGAAGGCTCAAATGGACAATATTGGCTTGCATCTCCTTAAGCTATGAAAAAGGAAAATGAAGAAGAATCTGTTTAGTAAATTATTAGTCATAGGCTCATAGCAATACCAATTCATATATCAGTATCATACCAATTAATTCTGGTAAAACAATTTCTAGGAAGGGTTCCAGATCAAAAAGCTGGAACAAGTTTAAATTAGTCCTCCCTGTCCTACTACAGCACCCAGGTGAATTTGAACTTGAATAAGGGAGCGGAAGTCAGCCAACCAGACCTTAGTGATAGAGCACAGGACTTTTGAGTATAAAATTTTTGTCATGCACTCAAGAATATCTCCTATTCATTTCAAATTTTCAATTTCAACTTCTTTCTTTTTCATGTAAGTCATTGTCTAGCAACCAGTTAATCTGAGAGTACTGTATATAATGAGTTCAGGTAAGATACTTGCACGGGCTGACTGAAGGAAGTAAGTTTTTCCAATACCTCAAGTCGTCTCTCCCAATCAGAACCATAGAGGCCTTCCAGAATATATCCAGCTTTGAGACAAAACTGAGGAACCTCTTTAAAAAATTCTATGATGCTGTAAAATTCAGGAAAGAAACAATTTAATGAATTAGAAAGGGCTTTCTGTGTCAAATCTTTAAAATGTTACAACTTTATAGTTGAGAGAATCACACAGAAGGTGCTGAAAGGACAAATCCATGTCAGGAAAAATACTACCACAGTACAGTTGTGTGCGCATATGAGGGGGGAGGGGGGGAGAGAGAGAGAGAGAGAGAGAGAGAGAGAGAGATGTTACTTAAGCTGAAATGCCCTCACTATCTGGCAGAGTGTTGCAGGAGACTGGTTTTCTTTCTCTTTCTTCGGCTCCCATTTGCTTAGCTTGGTCACACAGTGTACAACAAATGCCAACCAAAATCTCTTTATCTCCTCTGGCTATTTGCATCAGATTTAGCAAGATAATAAATACAATTAGACAAAACGAATCTCATGTTAATTGGTTTCTCCCTTTCCAAACCTTTAAAACTCAAATTATTGTTTCATAAGGATACTAGTGATGGCTTTAGAATTTTGCATGGTGGTAATAATTAAAACTCATGGAGAGTAAAATATAAACTAAAATTTTGTATATCACATGTAAAATCAGTGCTATAGACCCTTAAAATGAAAATACTTTGAAGATCCACTGTAAGTGCTAGGACCCTAGAAACGAGAAGATATGATAAATTAAATACAAAAGACTATTTTTTACCGATCCACTTCCGAATGTAGACAGGCTGGAAGTTAGTATATGCTTGGACACTCCATATAAGTGCATAGCTTCTTTAGTCATTCTCTCTTCTAGCTCTAATTTGACCTGGATAATTGGACCGATAACATAACATATCTCAACCATCCAAGTGGTTCAATAACAAATATCAAGAAGTGCATTGTGCAAAATCCTTAATCTTGTGATTTAGCCCCATATCTCAAATTTAATGAACAATTAGCATTGATAACCTATTTTTTAGACAACTATGCTTCACTTTGTACAAATTTAATCAACATTTAAGAAAAATTAACCGGATCCCAGAGGACTGTCTGTGGATCCTGTGCAATGAAACTCAATTATGCTTTTAAGTTACTGTTTAAAGCAGATAGTCTAAATTAAGCCTCAGTTGTTCTCAATTTTATGTAATTTGACCACAACAAAACCCTCCTTTCAGTGATTAAACACTAAACAAACCAGGAAAGATTTGATACCCATCAAACTTATAATCAAACTGGCATTGAACCAAAACCATTAAGTAGATAATGTACCAGCGACTAATAGTGATCAACAAAAAATACTCTCTTTCTTTCTTTCATTTTTCTTAAGGAGGGTGCTATTAGATGGCATAATAATCTCAGCACTTTATGATTTCCTAAACAAAAATTCTCTGGAAAGCAATTTTACATGAAATTCTTTTATCACTGAGTATCAAATGAAGATTCGAGTATGGAAACAAACATTAGAAATTGATGTAATTAGAATAGACCCAAAACAGAAGGAATTTCACATCATCCACTTTAAATTATATAAACTTCAAATTGAACACGATTTCTTAAAGGCAAGCAAACAAATAATCGCTAGTTAAATCAGATCTACACCAATTCTTCCTGAATTAACAAAAACACCTGTACACAGAGAGAGAGAGAGAGAAAGAGAGAGAGAGAGACCTTGCAATAGTGCAAAAATTCGGCCTCCATCGCGCCTACGTCGACCTCAGCCGAAGCGCCACTTGACGACTTCTCTTCTTTCATTTTTTGCGCGCTAAGACACTTAGCACGAATCTCGAAGCAGTCGTGGTAAACCAAAGGTGCCGACTCGCCGGAGAGTTACGCTCACGCTCTCCTACTAACGGCCGTACACTGGACTAGTGCTCCTAGGTTTCTCTGAAAGCACGAATCTCGAGGAATCCTCTCTCTCTCTCTCTGTCCCTTTGTGAACTGTTCTCTTCTCTGATCTCTCTACTCTAGTGCTTTTACCTCTCCGCCGCCCCCTTTAGCATGCCTTTTCCTTTTTTCTCTATTCCTCTCCGTTTCTGAATAAAAAGGAAACTTCCATTGTGACGTTATACAGGGACCGACGTAGGTTTAACTGGAGACGATTCACGAGAAAGGCAATTTTATTTTTAATGGTGAGGATTGTTTAATAAGGGAACGAGGGAACGCTCGCTTCTTAGCGCGGGAAAACGGAAGCATGTGTGGGGCGTCAGAGTACATGTACACCCGGTCTACTGTCCAAATTTGGTAAACTACAAGGAACGCTTTCAATGATATGGTTATATAGGCTCTGTTAAAGCTTACAGCCTAGTAGTACCAGGTCCAGGCGGTTAAATGCATTTCATACGATCATACCTACATCCCCGACAAAATATCATGGGGCTGGAGCAATCAATCAGCGACGCGTGGCACGACGCACGATCGGTCCTTTTCTTACCGCCAGAGATCCAGAGACTTGAAAATGGCGGGAAAAAGGTGGCCCCCACCTGTTAGGCGGACATTACTAAACTACTTAGAGCGACAGGCCTAGTGTTCTAAATTCGTGCCGTGCCGTGTCGTGTCGTGTCAAACACGCCGTGTCCGGATCATTTGTCGTGTCGTGTCGTGCCGTGTCTAAATGTTTCGCGTGTCGTGCCGTGCCGTGTCTAAATTCTAAGAGATGGACACGACACGCCTAAGGACACGGCACGCCTCGTGTCCTCGTGCCGTGTCGTGCCGTGTTTTTTTCATACGTGTCGTGTCGTGTCGTGATTGAATATATTTGAATTTCATAAAACATAGTCATATACTTATGTTTAGGGATGAATTTGAAATTCAAATTATAAAATAAACTTAAAAAAATAGATAATATAAGAATTTTCTTGTTATTTTATGAAATTTAGCATTTTTAACCATCATTATAAATTTGTTGTGTCTCTTGGGTTTTGTCGTGTCTCGTGTCGTGCCGTGTCGTGCCGTGTCCTGGAAATTCACGTGTCGTGCCGTGTCGTGTCTATTTCATCAAAGTCGGACACGACACGCTTAAGACACGGCACGTCTAAGTTCTCGTGCCGTGTTCGTGTCCGTATTTTACCGTGTCGTACCACCTTCGTGTCGTGCCGTACCGTACCGTGTTCGGACACGCCGTGCTTTTTTTAGAACACTAGCGACAGCATTCAAGGACAAATAATGGGTCGAGGCTTAGCCATTTTGGGCCGTTTTGTGAAGCCCGATGGGTTTGACGGAGGATTGTAATGCGATTAGCTGGATGTGGGACTTGACAAAGTGCAATCAGAGATTTGCGCAAAATATTATGGAAAAATTTGCAGACAAATACAAAAAATTATATTATTTAAAAGTTCTGTCGCACCTTAGATATATTGAAAACGTTATTTTAAAATATAAAACTAAAAAGTACAAGTAATGTGTTATGATTAAGAAGTGTGAAAAATTAATCCTCTTTATATAATTATAACTCTTACTTGAAACACTTAATTATTTCAGATTTGTTTTAGCAATGCAAAGGCATTAAACACATTTCACGGAACAACAGAAGGACGCTCAAAGAGATCCAGTGATCAGTTACAAATATTTAATTTATGCAGTCTAATATTGGATGTCATACAAAAAGTAAACTTTTGAACAATAAAACGAAGTAAAAACAAATACGCAATGGCTGTAATATCCTACTGTTGAAAAATATTATGTCACTTTGAGAGAGGCCAATAGAATAACATCACAGAAACATTTCTCTTCGCATATTTGTTTGCTATGTCAATTTATCAGTCATAAATTACAGGTATTCCTAGATATAAGACTAAAAAGCAGGGAATTAGTTTTTTTGTTTTTTAAATCCTCGGTATAGGCGGGTCATCTCTAAGAAGTACAAGCCTACGGGTTTCTTTCAAAAAAAAAAAAAAAATAAAAATAAAAATAAAAAATCTCTAAGAAGTACAAATCAAAAATTAGATAGCCCTTTAGAGTCTGCTCCAGAATGTCTGAGTAATGGAAAGGGAAGCTATGGAGTGGAATGGAGGTTGAAGGAAGAGAGGATACAATATGGTTCTTGCTCCACAACTTGAATAGAGTTAAAATTTGTCACCCAAATCATATGCTACAAAATTTTAAGTGGGGTCCACGTTCATAGAAGAAATTTCCTGGTTTCCACTCTCTACACCCCGATTTTGGGGGTCTTGTTTTGTCTCCCCAAACTCACTTTTTGTGCCATTTATTCCCACCCTTTAACCCTGGAAGCTATTGTGGAGCAAGTTAACTTTCCCCTCTTCCATTCCATTCCACTGGTTAAACTCTTCTGGAGCGCACCCTTAAAGGCCCCTACCCCCACCCCACCTTCCCCAAAATATTATCACACCTCCTATTGTGAAAGATGAAATAATATACACTAAAAGTTACCACTATAAAAATTACATCACTGATGTAATTTTATTATTTGTTAAGTATTCGTACTTTAATTAAGAAGATACACACAACTGAAATAGATGAAAGTATTCAAAATAAAAATTATGGTCATCCCATATACACAGTCTGTAATCTATTGAATGATCATATATACTAATTTTATAATTTAATAAGGACTCGATTCCATAAGGCTGATACAGTGATACATTTACCAGAGTCGATTCACAGTCAAATAAGTCTGTGCATTCGACAGACAATTTACCTACTCCTCGTAGAAAACATTACTATCGAACTTAATGCCTCAATCATACTATTAGCCCATGCAGCCACGTGCCTAAATATGACGTGTCTTTGCCAATGGTCCTTGATTGATGAAAATTATAGAGAAAGCTCCCCGATCCCCCTCCCTCCCCCACCCCCACAAAAAAAAAAAAAAAAAAAAAAAAAAGGATTTCCATTCCAAACGGCACGGACAATTCCGGACCAAATTTCAGTCATTTTTCTTCCGAATCACTAGTATTTTTGCCTCGTTAAGGCATCCAAATGATAAGTTAGACAATCGTGCATTCTTTTTTATACACTTTTTCTTTCCATTACAGGTATTGGATATTTACTACAAGCAACGGATACGAGGGCTTTCAATCTTTCATTTTAACAGAAGTTCTGAGGAGCATCAACAGGTATATAATGAGTTTTTTTTTTTTTTTCCTTTACAAATTGTTCTACATATTATTTTTTTCATGATTTTTTTTTCTCTGCGTCAACTCAGCTTTGGAGAAAAGGCTGAGATTGTCATGATATTGATATTGGTCCCGAAAAATGGGTATTGAATTTGCATATTTGTTCACTTTCAAAGATCTTAATTTATTAAACGTATAAATTGGTTTACAGTAAAATTAGTAAAAAAATCATCAAGCTAATCAAATTTTATACCGCAATCATGTGCATGACGCTATTTAAAATAGATGTATGATGTATGATTTGGTCACTCATTCATGACTTTAATAATTATTGTCATTTTTCTTTGCTTGATATATATCACTCGAGTCGTTTATTAACTTGGATATGAGTAGATTAACTCTAACAGATGTATAAAGGATTATTTTAGTATATTATAATCATTTACACGTACTCAAATTATTTTTGTTAAGCTTTCACACTATTTATTTTCATCCATGTACTCTTCTATATTAATTCTATCACAGAGAAACTAAGAGGAGACATAATTTATGCAGTATTAAAACTGTTTATAATTTTAGAGTCCATGTGATCATTAAGGCTTTCTTATTGTATTATGTTATATATTTGTCAATTGGTGATATCTCAAAAAAAAAAAAAATTAATATAGGTAGCATAAGCTTTTAGAAAAAATATATATAATAATAATAAGAAGAAAGAAAGATAGTTCCGCACCACACAAAATCCCACTAGTTTCTTTAACACGTGAATTCATTTTATTAAATTTATTTTTTATCAAAATAAACTAATTCGATGTTATTTGATCCGAGTTTTTATGTTATTAGACGCAATAAAATCCAGTGAAATCGATTATAATCAAATAAAATTTTCTGTAAAAATTATTTTGATCATAAGATATTTCAGTGCACTCGCTTCTACCCATCTGACTCAGATGCTAGATCTATTGAAGCTACATTTGAAGTCTTTATTTAACATATATAGCTACATTTGGATGGAGTGAGAATAGGAAATTTGAATAGAGACATTCTTATTTTTTATTCCATATTCAAATACCAAAGTTTTGTTAGAATATGAATAAGAACCTGAATAAGTCTAAATTTTTTATTCTTACGTTGTTTGATTTTCACCTGAATAAAAAATAAGGGACTTATTTCTTATTCCCACCGCTTCCAAACACACAATCATCCAAGATTACCGACGACAGAATAACTGCGCCGATCAGTGCTGATCGTCCTATCGGTCCTAAAGTTCTGTTGCTTCTTCCACATGTCATATGTATCCAAGGCTCAAATTCCACCTCACCTCTCTGCTTGAAGGGGAATATGCCTATTGTGTCTGTGTCACTGTGAAAACCGTGCAGGAATTATTAATTATGCGTATTAAAATTTGTCAGTCTGGTAGTTAAACCCACAAAAGTTTTTTGATTGCCGATTTTCTAAATTTTTTGGTGCTGGGTGATTAGTGATTACATTTTTTTTTATTATGTATATGTTGTCTATTTTCGAATGAGGTAATTAAGTGTTTTTAGAACATGTACTTCGTCGTTGCGAACGAAATATTATCGCAATGGACTATGTTTTATAATTATTATTTTTTTAAAAAAAATATTTTTTAAATATTTTATCACTTTTATTAAAAAACGTAAAATATGCTTTACGAACAATTTTCATAGTAGAATATTATATGTTTTAAAAGCACGATATGGAAATTTAAAAAGTTCATCTATTTTAAAGAAAAGGATAAACCAGACGATGTATATGTTAATTTCTGTGTACATCAGCTCCGAGTTCGTTTAGCTGTTCAAGCACAACAAAATTTCAAATTAAAAGCACTAAAGTTTCCCAAATTCATGTGCTTTTAAATATAGGCCTAAAAATACGTTGCTTTCAGTTTACTACTATTCATACGATCAACTTAAAAAATTAGCCTTCAAAACCTAAAAAAAATTAATAGACGCGTTCCGAGCGTCTTTCTATTTTCATGCGCATGCAAATTCAAGGATTGTTTTTATACGTTTTATGTTTAATATTAGTTAACGATGTTAGAAACCAATCTCCACATAACTTTTGATATTTAAGACCAACATAATCTGTTGTTCAGTTCATTTTACAAAGAGATTCAACAAAGAAAATATCATTAAACAATACTCCAATTTGAGAAGTATTTTCTACAGTAACTCCGATTGAAGTCATCAAAATGTCACCTCTCTACTTCGCTATCTCGGCATCAGTCTTCTTCGATCTCTCCGCACAAATACTTCACTATCTATGCCTCTCTTCTTTCCTCAACAAAACAAACAGAAAAAAGGACCTAGGACGACTGAGACGGATTGATCTAGGATGATTGAGAGAGGGACCGTCTCCGCCTCAACAAAACCTCCTCCGTTCCCTTCTCAGCCCCGTTTCCATGTTGCGCGCGGTGTATGAGGTGTTCCATTTTTTATTTTTATTATCGCGCGCGCCTGTTTTTTTAGGCTGCTGCTTTGCTGCGGTTGCATCTATTCTTTGGTTCCTGTAGTCTTGATGTAGGGAAGAGCAAAAAAAAAAAAAAAGAACAGTTGAAGGTTTTTGGTCAGATCTCTTTTCTCGAAGCTCCATCCCTATTCTCCAGCTTCCATAGCCCATCTTTATTAATCCAATTAGTTTTCGATATTTTATTTTGCTTTCTATTTTTTTATTTTTTCTTTGAATTTACAAGTTTCGACAGTTTTAATTTCTTTGTTTCCTCTTCTTCTTCGATTTCTTTTTTCTCTTCGTATATAATTAGTAAGTTTAAATTTTTGTACCCTGGCAAGTTTTGTTGTCATTATAATATGCAATTCATCTAACCAACATAGCCAACATAGGTTGTCCTTATTTGTCCCCTTTTATCAGATTTAAAACTCAAATTCTTTGAGAAAATTACGACAAAACTTCAAATCAAGTACTAAATTACATCATCTTTCCCTAGGCCAAGAAATAGAGAATGGAATCAAGGTGCCAAGCATGAAATAATCAAGCTGTCGTTTTTTTCCTTGCCGAATGTAAGTTCATCCATTTAAATGTTAATTGGTGCTTTACTTCATGCAATATATTATTTGGTGAATTTTTTCATTTTTATTTGGTTATTTGGGCTAAAAGATCTATTATTTCTCACTTATATACATGTTTTATTTTTGTAACTTATAACCTTCGTGGAATAATCAGATGCATTGGAAAAAAAATAATTGTTCCTTATTTCTTAGTCAGGAGCTCATAGTAAAGGAAAGATGGAAATCCTCACCATGAAGTATTATGTGATTTTTTTCATACTATCAGCTCTAGCATATTTTATAGATAAATCTTAGATCGATTGCCTTCAAGTCTTGTTGCATTCGATAGTTGAGTTTTTGTGTCCTATCAATTAACTTAATACAGTTGAACTACGTCGTTAGTACATTGCTGGTATGCACTTGGTTGGTAAAAATTTAAGCTGCACACTGCTTGCTTTGTTTGAACAATTACTACATGATACTTCCTTTTCGCTTATCTTATTTCTAATTTTGAAATTAAGCCGGATAATGAACATGTTGTTGCTGACTTGCTATGCATGTTGTTAGTGCAGTGCAGGTGTGCTTTTGATCTCACATTGACCCTCCTATTTGATAAATTCAGGTGCTTTCTCTCTTTCTAATTTTTGTACTTTATTTGTGAATAACTTACTATGCATTTTGTTAGTGGAGTGTTGTTGATTTTTGTAGAAACTTATGACACTTTTCTATGAAAATTTATTCTGCCACCATTTTAATCATGAGTTTGTAGGATTTCTTTTGTTGTCTCATGTCCAAAATTGTAATTTTTGTTCTTCATTAAGCATTGAGAAAAATCACAATATGAAGGTTTAGGTTATAATGTGTAAGAGAATTCTATTTGATACATTGTTAGGTAGTGTCAGTGCATTTATTAATTTATCTTTATTGTTTTATTTTTTTTAAGAATGGAAAGTACTTTTGTCTAGGATCAAATTTAATGGGGTAGATGCTGGTACAAACACATATTAGAACAACTAAAAGGGGCAGTGTATTTCCATCTTCAAAATGGATGGCTTCTTTCATATTAATCTTCAGCAAGGTTATTTTCTCATAGGTGAGCTGCACTGATTCTTGCTATGAAGATTTCAAGGTACATTGTACACCTATACGGGCCACAAGGCGTCCCTTTTTTCTGGTAAGCTTAGGTTGTACAGTTAGATCCAAATTACATGAAGAATTTATTGCGTATTATTTTCTCTTAGGTCTTGGTGTGCACTAATTTTACATAAAATTAATTGTTACTTAAATAGAATGGTAAAATTTTCTGGTGACTGAGTTGAGCATATGCTTCTGATTTTGCAAACAGAAATTGTTTGATTTATTGCTTATGACATTCTAATTTGTTTTTTCAAATAATATTTTAGGATTTTGAAAAGATAGCAATCCGAGATAAGAATATATGATTGCTCATCCTATCATTGGCACAAACTTTTTTTTATTTTAAGGTATTCTAATTTGAATTCTGTATGCACATCACTTTCCTTCAATAGTGGCCGTAGTGGCAAATATATAGAGAAATAACTTTAATATTTTCCTATTTTGAGGTTAGTGCTCTTGAGGCACTTCTGATCAGGATATGCATCAGAAGACCATCTTTGTTATCTTTGTTATTGTTATTAATGGTCAATTGGATATCTTTGTTATCGTTATATTGGATATCGTTATTAATGTTATCATTATTATGGTATTTTATATCTTTTCTTTCAATTTTTTTCGTGATTTTTTCGATACTAATAGATCCATTAACCGATTTAAGTACTAGCATGAGCTATGGTTATGGTTTTCTTTCTTTCAAATTATTTTATCGTAACCAAGTCATTCAGTTGGGATCAATCAGTAGATGGTCAAGAGAGGGTTGGCTGAGGTTTAATATATGAGCAATAAAACGAGATGGGTTAAAAATAGTTGAAGGTATGGGTCCTGAAAGAAAATTTTCTTCAAGATGAATTGTTTTAACTTTTTTCTTATCAAAAAAAGTTTGGAACAATTAAAAAGCTCTCATGGAATTAGGCCTGCGAGGTTATTTGAAATCAAATCAAGAGACTTGAGATATTGGTGCCATCTTATCTGACTTTAATTCTATTAAAAAGAAAGTTACTGGTTGGAAAAATAATGCCGCGAAGCGCGTAACAAAAACTAGCTAGTTAAGTACATTTCCTTGTGAAAAGTAAGTTTTTTTTTAAAAAAAAAATAAAGAATCTGTTTCCCAGCAATTCCTTCAAACGTACAGCTACGTACAAATTTAAGTACCTCTATCGTCTCCAGTGTTGAGCATATACGAACTCGCAAATTCTCAAAAGACGTCCGAAGTTTAATTGTGTTCTGGAAACAGAGAGAATGGGTCAACACAATAACTGGAGACAAACATGATTCCTTAATAATAGGCGCGTCGCGAACCCTCTAAATTCTCCTCGAATCAAACCTAGATAACGACAAACTTTTCCATATCAACCTTTTCATATACACATTTATAACGGGTCCAAGACAGTCAGTTCTTAACCCGCTGCATATTCTGCACCGTGAAAAGAAGACAGAAGATCAAATACGACGATCAAGTCGGTTCGCCATTGGGTCTTATCTAGGAAAGGAAAGCAGAGAGAAGAATTAAGATTTAAGAGACAAAAGAAAAAAAAGGGGGAAGATTTATAATTCGATTAAGATTTCACTAATCGCGAAAAAAAATGGCGTTGAATCCACAATTGTATGGAAACGGGATGCCAGTGGCGTTCATCGGAGAGATGTTTGTGCTAGCTCGCGACGGAGTCGAATTTCAAATCGATAAGATTCCTGGGTTTGTTTTCTATTCTCTTCGATTTGTTTGGTTTTATCCGATTTTAATGAACGTTAGTGAATATTTTAATCTGATAAGCTTAATTTAAGCACATTCGCACTTCCGTGGAGCTCAAATTACTTGTTGTTTGCTGTTTCCTTCAATCCGAAGGTTTTATGATTTGAAAGATTCCTACTATTAATTCTATAACCAGAGATTACAGCTATGAATAAATCCTATAATTTTCTCAAATTTGTTGCAAATTCTGGCTGATTTTGAAGATATAAGGTTTACTAACGTTTATATTTGCGAATTCCGACATTTCTGCTTTGTTTATGAAAATGCGTAACTCACAATCTAGTAAAGATTCCATGTTAGTCCCAACCAGTAATTCACCATTGAAGAATTATCAACAATCAATAAATTATAATGTGCATGATATACCATTGACAACAATACGCCAAACAAGTCTTCGTACTGGATGTGATTAAGTGATGCTAATTTACTTATGTTATTTATTTCCTTTAATGAGGCCTACCTTCACATGTGAGGATTCACATCATAATGTACAGCTAGTTATACTGAGTGAATCCCATGTCATTACTGATTCATAGTCAATGAAATTAAAGGTGCAATGTCCAGGATTTATAACATTATCATTAAGTAAATTAGTCTTGAATGCTTTTATTTTTCAAACTAAATATTATGTCTTTTATTTGTAGGCCGGGAACTGTCAAAACTAAGGGGACAATATATTTGTCTAATATACGCATGGTGTTTGTCTCAAGAAAACCAGTTGATGGCTTTGTCGCATTTGATATGCCTTTGGTATGACAAAACTACATTTGATAAATTTGCTAGAAGATACCAACCCTTATTTACTATTTGCAAAAACAACCCTTGGTTTATGTAGAAACTAAAATTGGAGTCCTGATCTGGGCCAAGACTTAACTCCTGTAGATATTATAAAAACAAACAACAATGACTTTTGAGTAAATTTAGCCCATTGATAAAAAACTTTGCACACTATACTAGGGTTGTTTTGTATAATCCTTTTTATCTTTTATTTAGAAGTTTTTCAAGGGTAAGATGTATTATATTCCTTTTCCTTTTGTTTATATTACAGCTGTATGTACATGGTGAGAAGTTCAATCAGCCAATATTTGCTTGCAACAACATTTCTGGCTTTGTGGATCCTGTAAGTACATATACAATTTTTTTTTCTTTTTCATTCATTGGTCCAAGAAGAAAAGCTGAAAAGCATATTAGTGAAGAGTGAGCCATGTTATCTGATTGTGATGTCTGCTGGTAAGACCAGTGCTGCATGTTCTGATTAGCGTACAAGTTTCAAGTCCTCTTAACATGTAGCATGAAATGACACAACAGGTGGTGCAGAATGAGGAGCAGAGAGCAATGGCCTCGACCCACAAATTCAAGATATTGTTCAAGGAAGGGGGCTGTGGCACCTTTGTTCCTCTTTTTCTGAATCTGATAGCATCAGTGAGACAATACAATCAGCACTCCATCAATGCTGCAGCTGCAGTGCCCCGTGTCGACCCCTTACAGGCTGCACAAACTCCTGTTGAAGACATGATGCGCCATGCGTAAGTTCTACCTCATATCTATTTTAAATAGACGTGACAACCACTTGTAGACCCACGATGGTAAAACTTAACATTGAAGCATTTTAGTATCTTTACATTGCTCGAGTACCTTCATCTTCCTTGTAGTGATACATGTCTACAACTATTTTCCCAGGGGTATTTGCACTAGAATTTGTGAAAATCTAACATTTCCACTGTCATTGAACCGGCTGCATTAGTAATTAAAACAAAAATAACAACAACAATAACAGTAGTTGCACTAGTTGTTAATTTGTTAGGATAATTGATAAGAATTATAATGATAATGTCAATTGATTTATATGCAGGTATGTTGATCCAAATGATCCGACAAAAATATTTCTTCAGCAGCCAACACAGGATTCACAACTCAGGCGGCGAAACTATCACCAGCCTGCTCCTGACAACTCTGAGCAAGTCTAGTTGGACACATCAGTCACCCACTTTTAAATCAAAGAATCATAGTACTGTCACTGCCGATGCTGGATAAGAACCAACCATCTTAGCCTGTGTTGGGACTCTCTGTATAGAATGTGCTTGTGGTGAGGCAAATTAGTTCAATGTATAATCTAAAGTACGTTCGTGCATACGCTCAATTGTTTTGATTTATTGTGAAATTTTGGGTAGCCTGGGACAGTGACTTCACTGCCGCTTCTATCAACAGTATGATATGTTTCTTGTATTTATTGTTGTGTCTCGACTGTATTACATCTTGTTCTTGTAAATATTTTTGTAATTTTGTTATTCAATTTTTTTGCCACGTTCCAACAGCTCGTTTAGGGCTTCCCTCGTGTTTAACCACTTCTCTGAAGGGCTGGCGAACCATTCCATATTAATAGGCAAAACTGGCTTATTTAATTTTGTTGGGTCGGGATTTGGGACAGTTGCGTGATAAAGGCAGATGGTATATCGGTTATTACAGTGGAGGTTTTTGAATTTTGAATCTGTTTCGAGTTCTTGAACTCTTTTTATAGCGTTCACCACCTCTAACGACGTATCAATGTATCATGCACAGAGAAAGACAGAACAAACTTTAGAAAACATTTGTATTCTTTTCCGGAAGGTTGGCACCTTAAATGAGCACTCATTAATTTTAATACAAAGCTCATGAGATCCTGCGCATGAAAAGGAATACCAGTGAGAGTTCCGGCAGTTAAACAGGTCTTCCACCTTATAAAAACAAACAACATTTGTCAAAATTAAGATCATACCACCTCTTACCATACCCCAGATAAAAAGTTATCCAACAGAGACCAATAGACTCATGAAAGCAGGTGGTCCTATATTTACACGTTACAAAAGCAGATTTAACATCAGAAAGGGGAATGGGAAGAAGAAAAAGACCACACACTGCCCAAAGCGATGGTCCATATCCATTTATAGTCTAAATCAAAACAACAACACTGCAAAATTTCTCAGGAGAGGAAAATCTATTTCTTTAAGGATCCATAAACAGTATACTTCATACAAAACTTCTACTACGGCGAGTCTGCATGGTGATAGAGGTACAAGCCAAAGCCAAACCGGGCACATGCTTTGCAAAATGCAGCTTCTTCAGCTGCCGCAACTGCCTCATCTACCCTCCCATCTTCTATGCATGCTGTTCCTGTTGCGTCCCTATGCGCCTGTATTAAAAAAAATTATGTAGATTTCTAACTGTTAATAAAATATAACAAGGCTTAATTGCATGTAAGTCCATAAAACTATTTTGCTGTCATAACGACATCTTAAAATTAAACAAGCACCATCTTATACATCCACCAGTTTCCCTCTCCATTCTTCTTTTCCCATTTCCCCCAAGGAAACAGTGTCATAAAGACCATGACGTCCTTACTGCTACTCTCCACCATAAAGATTAGTCAATGTGGTCAAATTTGCAGGAGATGGTCAGGCTGCACCCCTTTTGCTAGAATAGAAAGACCAGGTGAAACTGGTGATGGTCGGGTCTGTGTACAAAGTATATTTTGACAATCTAGATGGTTGCTCACACTATTGACGGCATCCCTGACATCAGTTGGAACAGGGTCTGGTGGAACTATTGGCCTCAGGACAAAAGGCTAAAAACAGGTAACAGGGTCGTGTCACTTCAATATGACTGATGCTTTTTAATTAGTAACCCCTCTAAACAGGATATGTTGTTTGAAAATACAGAAGCATGTTGGTTTATTCGGACAAGACATACTTGAGTTGCAATCTCATTAAGAGGGTCCAAAACTCCCACGAGTTAGAACTCTTTGGTACCACAAGTAATCAATATCATGATTCACGAGTACTTCAAAATCTGAACCCAGAATGATCAAATTAACTAGATTTAGATCTGCACTATCAGAATTCATACTCAAGTTTGTTTGCATAAATCTACACACCAATGTGCTTCAGAGAAAAAAAGAAAATAGAGAGGGATGGGACAAGACGGGACGGGATGGCAAGAGATGGAAGGGATAAAAAACTCACTCCTCTACATACCGGACCAAAAATTGTTTTTTTAAAGAGCAGAGTACAACCTTCCCTTAGCTCTCATTTCATTAAGTTATGAAGAATTTATCTAACACATTTTCCCTTACCCTTCCTGCTTCTCCCTCTTCTTCATCTCTTCCAGAGTAGGCCATTAAGAGTTGTTTATCAATCAATTCAGTACGTAAATTTTTGGTTTACTGAACTTTGGTGAGTTCACAACTATTGACATGGAATGCAGGTTAAGATTTGTAACTTGGCATTCAGTTCATGGTGCTCAGCCAGAATGTAGCTTCTTATGCTATTGGGAGAATACAAGTATACTATTTGCAGAACATGTAGCACTTGCCATGTAGGGTAGTCAGTGAAGATGATAAATTCCAGTTGAAACACATTGGTTAAGAAATTTCCCTCCATGCTTTGTACATGGCAAATCTGAAATTAGCCTGCATACCATGCTAACCAAGACATTTCCCACGAAAACCTGGTTAGTATTGGCACTATCAAGGTATCATCCACATTCCCAAATTCATCGGAAATTACCAAACCCCTCCATCCTCACATTATATAGAACAACATGTTGACAGAAGAGGTTTGAGGAATGGTGAACTACAAGGTGCAGCAGATTAGCAGACAATTTTAGTGCTTTGGGTGTCCTAAGGATGTTTATAAGTTCTACAGAGAGACAGAACCTTTGCAATAGTATCAGAAATTGCTCCCAAGTAATTTTAGTTGATCAATCAACAAAAAGAAATAAAGAATTTACCTCTCCATCATTTCCCCTGATAACCACACGATAAATCACTGTGACAAGACCACCATCTGAGAATATCACATCACGCACTTCTCCACACCACCCTGTCACATCCACCAAAAACCTCCTTTAATATATCTGTTATTTAAAAGCATATGGTTGTTGTACTTAACTCTGGTAAGAATCTTCAAATTAATACTACATGTCAGTGAGCAACTTCCATAATTGCATCAAAATTCCAGAGGTGATTTAGACATTCAAATTCAAATTTTGACAGGACTTTCCCTATTTGAATAAAAAGTACTTTAGATGATTTGATGATGTAAATTACAAGTAACTTCATAGAGAAACTCTAATTCAAGATTCTTTTCCCTTGAGTTAAAGATTATGCAATGTTCATGTGGTCCTTCCAACATCATTTTCAGTTGGTTCTAGAGTAAACATTAAGACAACACAACCGATCAACTTTGGGGACCAAGCTGGTGGATTTCAGACTCAAGGGACCAAATGTTTCTTGCTTGAAGTTGTAACTTTCAGGACCATTTTATTATTTACTATTTATAAAATAAAATGCTAGCAGGACAGAAACCAGGGCCAAGTTAGAAAGTGTTCCAAAATGATAACCAATATCAGTGAATAACTGGTCAAAATAACCAAAAGACTACATGAGATGTACAGTTTGAAAATTTGGATTAAAGCTAACCTATTTCAACCCAAAGTGAGGGTTGAATCTCCCAACTGAATAATGAAAAAGTGCCTATTTAGCTCCCTAAATCCCACTTAACCTTCCAGTGCGCAATGAGCGAACTAGTTGATCCAATTTTGAATCAATAAAAAAAATTAAATTAAATAAATCCCAACCTAGACCTAAATGTTAGGGGGGGAAATGCTCAAGTGAGCAACTTGGCCTCAAATAATCCTCAATTTAGCTATGTATAAATCTAAACCTAGTCAAATCAATGCAAAAATATAATGATTGTTCCAACTAGTTGTAATACTTCAGACATCTGAAAGAATCCTACTTAAACAAATCATATTATTTTAACTATTAAATATTGCCAAATTATTACTCCTACAGAGAGAGAGAGAGAGAGAGAGATCACCTGGGGCATAAAAACTGAGCATCCTGTTGGCATGATACCTATAAAGTCAAACAAGAACTGATTAAACAAAGTCCATCTAAACCTATTGCATCACAAAATATGGGTTCCCTTGTCATTGACTAACAATGAATAATTGAACTCTCTGGTTAAAACTCCATCCAGTACAATGGAAGTGTGATAATTCATTTCCCAACTGTATGTACACAAACTAAACCTTAGTGTAAGGACTAAAGCAAAATTTCAACACCCATAGATAAACTTTAAAATTTAATATTCATCTTGCATTAAATGGGAACATAAAATTTGCAAATGTAAATCAAATCTAGTTAGCTGCAGAATTAGATTTCAACCACTACAAAACTTACTGAATTTACTGAAAATAAAAGGAGCAACAAACATGGAGGAAAATAACCACTGTGGAAGAAATTATACCAATGTATTCAGCCAATAATTCAATCTGTCATACAGAGAAGGCTTCATCAGGACTATTTTCATGAACAATTAACAAAAATTTTGGTGTACAAATCTGAGGTTTTGTCATACAACTCAGTTGATACTCCTTTTTCGTCAAAGATTGCCAGAAATGCATAATTAAGAAAAAAAAAAGTAAAAAGGACAGGAAAACAAAAGGAGAAAATAAAGATTAACTAACCAAGGAACAGAGTTCTGATCAGGATTAATAATATTATCAGGCACGCGCTTGTTCAAATCCCTCAAAATCTCAACGAGAGGTCTGGTGATCCCACTGGAGGCCTTGTCCAGTGGCACGACATAATTGGTGGTAGGGACGCCTCCAGTTCCGCCACTTATCCCCACGCCTCCCACGGTCGCCTTCGGCTTCGGGCCCCCAGCTCCGTTCGCTCCCTCCAGGGCTGACACGACCGTTCTCCTCCAGTTACACTGCCTGAGGGTTCTTACTCTTGGTTGCGCCGCGGGCGCCATACGGGATAGAGAGAAGCCAACTTCCATCCTCTCTCTCTCTGCTCGTTTTCTCTTTTTCTGTGTGAATTTTATGAAGCGGTGGTTTTTGTTTTCTATTGGAAGTCACAGAAGCAAAAAGAGAAGAGAGAGAGAAGGTTGACTAGAGTGAGGCGTAATGCGTGCACCTACCAACCTCCCCAGGTCTCAGACTGCGGGATTTTTCACTCTTTTCTAGAATACTTTACGTAGAATTCGTTTGGAATTAATTTTCTGATCTGATCTTATCTTATCTTATCTTATCTGATGCAAAATGACCAATTTGCCAGTTATTTAATTGTTTATAAATTGAATGGTTAATTGACTTTCCTTTTTTTTTTTGTTTTATCAAATCCGATATATATTGGGTTAGGATTTTAATTTGTGGATTGTGCAAATTGGGTAAATTGAATGTGATTTATATAATTTTTTTTTTTCAAATAGAAAGAGTTAATTGATTTATGTGCAAATGGTTATCGTGGTACGTATATCGGGTAGATTGAGTAACATAGAACATTATTTTATTTTTTTATATGTCAATGTATGAGAGCATATTTTCTAGTATTTTATTTAAGTAGATAAATGTTTTTTGAACATCTACGTGAGCTTGTATCATATTTTGACTTTTAACGAGTCTCTAGTGTATCAAGAATCTAATTGGCATCTATGACGCAGTTTAATTAGGTTCATCCGGGAATAATTATTCAATAAGTCGATCTCATCTACATATCGGACCTTTTTAAAGTTGTTAAAAAATAAATATTCTATCTTAATTTAGTGTGAATTATTTTGATTGATGTATAAATTTAGCCCCTTAAATCCACTTAATTCATTAACGTCAGTGTGAATTCTTTTTGTTAGTTTGTAATCATGTTAGCCCATAAAGCACAACAAGACCTGGCATGTTGCTGACGTGGACGGTGAGTACAAACAAATCCGTTCGCTCTATCCAATGTATCTTATTTCATATAATAGAAGACCCGTCAGATGATTTACAAAAATGAAGATCTCCTCAAATACCAACGTGGAACTTTGCATTATCATTTGTTTGCCCACTTCAAGTTGTGCATTTTTTTATGTTTCATGCCATGTGCCGCATCGCCCAAATGCCTGATTTGACTTCCACTTTTATCTCAATGGCAACTTGACATTAGAATAGTATATTTAAGTTTGTTTTATTTATTAATGAATAGTTTGCCTATGATTACACACAGTGCGCTATAAGCTTCATATGATCCGTTGAGTAAAAGGCGTGGGCTCTTAATTATCAATAGATAAAAAATGTTCCAGGTGTCCTTTTTAATGTATAATTCGTACTGAAATTTGGGAGTCAAACAAAATTAACCGATTCGGATCAAATGAAATGTTTCAGCGTGGTGTAATGCTATTGACTTCTATTTAAATTTACACCAACCAACAAAATCAGTACACCATTGGCCACCCCCCCCCCCCCCCCCCCCTCCTTAGAGCAGGATCCTCTGGACGTTTTAGATCGGAGCCGTCCGATTTAAATCAGACGGTTCATTTTTTTCGGGCCAATATTTTTTTCGGGTGTGGTGGAATGCACGGGGCTCCCTTATAGCTGTTGAGATTAAATCAGACGGTCCAGATCCCCAGCCGTCCACCAAACGTCCAGAGGATCTGATTCCCCCCCCCCCCCAAAAAAAAAAAAAGTTGTCACAGTTATGGCTCGCAATGATCCACATAGGATGGTTTAATTAAAAGTTTCTGGCGCACAATAATCAATTTTAAATAGCATGCAAATGTTCAGAAACCATAGTACATTTATTGCACTTTAGTCCCTGATACAAGTCCTAAATTAAATTTTAAAAAAGACCAATAAAAGAAGGAACAGAGCTTCCGATATGAAGAGTTCGATGGAAATTGTCAATCCTGACTTATATCTGCTTTGCCTCTTTGGTACATTTTTCCTTGTCAGTTTATAATTTTTTCTGTTAACGCACCAAGTCTCCAGAGAGTGAATTAATAAGCTAAAAAAATGTTTGAAGAAAAATTGCAGAAGTTGCTATGACCATCAAAATTCTCATATATATGTAGGATAAACATTAAGTACATGATACATCATACATGAGACCATGGGCCTTCTACTCGAAAAAAAGAAAATTGGTGTTCTGTCAACTCTCTGTGAAGTACTCGGACAAAAAATATGACTACTGAATCTACATATCACTGTGGGCTCGTCATTGCCTGCCATGTCAAGTGAAACAGAGAAAATACATATATTAATAAAAGGACAATTTTGTTATGCTCAAATATCATAATTCTAATATGGCACTAATTAATGTTCAAACTAACATAAATTAGTTTAATTGATTAAACTGGAGAGGAACTCCAGTATAGCATAGCAGTACCATAACGAAGATGTATAAATGTTATGTTCAGGTTCTAATTACTAGCTGGTAAGATTTAGTTGGGGTGGTACAGACGCACAATACTGAACTAAACTGGAACGGTTGTAGTAGATAAAACCAAACCATACCAATACCAGGCTAATTTAAAAACTGAATGTACCAATGCTGGGTCAAGTGTCATCAGGACCCTTTACTGTCTCAATATGATACCAGTGAAAAAAAAACTGTTCACTTTTTGTAAGTATAATACAAAGAAATATGTACCTCGTCAAGTTTCTGATGGAACAAAGACTGGACTTCTCTCCGCAAAGCTTCTATATCTCTTGCAAAGTCACCAAAATCCTCATCTGATGTCAGATCCTCCAGTTGAACCCTGATTCTCTCCAGTACTTGGTCCAATCCACAGAAATCCTTCAAATCTCGGGCCTCAGTTGGGGCTAGATGCAGTAAGCTCCTTACAGCCATTAACACCTACACAAATATCAGTGAATCTATTCTTTTATATATGTATGCAGTTTGAGGTTAAAAAATTGCAATGAATCAAACTTTGATTTGGCTACTCCAAAAACAAATAAAGAAAGCTTAAATTATTCGTGATTCAATAAAATTTCAGGTGTAAATTGCAAAAGATTGATATGCATGCACTTTTGCCTGAGAGCAAGTGTGACCAGGACCACAACAGCAGCCATTTGAATGTTAGAGTGTGTGTGTGTACAAACAAGCAAACTTCGATTCAGCTGCTGTCAATACAAAAACAGATCGAATTGTTTCCGATGATACACCCGTTCTTGAGCATGCGTGTGTTAGCAAAGTACAGAAACTTAGAGAGGTGAATATGAAAAAGAAAATTAACAATGTACAGAAGCCAACTTTGATACAGCTGCTGTCAATAGAAAAAAGGTTCAAATTATTTCTGATGATATGACCGTGCTTGAGCATGTGTGTCTTAGCAAAGTACAGAAACTTAGAGAGGTGAATATGAAAAGAAAATTAAGTACCTTCTCTTGCAAATCAAGGTCGCGCTTGACTGACAAATCAACCACTGACTTGAGGAAAACCCGGTCACTCAATAGAGAAAGCATGTGATTGTTGTTCTTATCAGTGGCACTTATAGTAGCTTGATAATCTGCTAAATCTGCCACTAAGAACACGACCTTTTTCTGGAGCCGTATGTCTATGCTGGAGTTTGTTAACATATCCTACAACAAAAGGCACAGATTATTGTGTAATAAAATCTGAAGATGAAAAATAGAACATAGGAACTGTTCATTTCTTAAGTTAAGCTCTGGTTGTTATCTTATATATCATTAGTATAACATAAATATGATTACAAAGATACCCTTAAATTCCATGACAAGTACCAAATTTTAGGTCAAATTAATGTTTGACGAATCTGCACGCAATAAACAAAATCAATCTGTTGAAAAATTACATAAGCAGTCCTTCAATAATACATGTACAGTAAATGACAATGGAAACCAACATTCTTCGTTATCTAGTTATCTTATATTCCATTAGTATAACAAAAAATGAGGTCATAGGATTCCCAAAGTGTCTAGAGCAGCACCAAGCTGTTAAAAAATTCTGGATATTATGCAAGGCATTCTGGCAAAAGAACAAAGCAAGAAGATACTCAATATATTGCATAGAAATTATCCAGTACCTGAAGCAGTACATCTCCCCCCTCCAAGTAAAATAACTCCTGACCTCTCTCATTGTTTCTTATAAGGGCAGAAATTGCGTAGAAAGCTTTAACTGCTTCTTCAGTATAGCTCGAATGTACCATTTTCATTAGTCTTGTCAGTGCACCATAACCCAGAACCTAGAGTGAAAAAAAAAAGAAATAAATATTTAGTTTAGAAAATAATAGCCAATTGATCATGGGACCATAACCATTGGAATCTCATTATTGGGAAAATTCTCACAGAAATGAGATTAGTTCATATTGTAAGAGGAGATTAATTGGGCATAAAAAATGGAAATAAAATAGACAATATGAAAAGAAAAAGGACCCTAGTCAGACTGGAACCAGAGCCTCGCAGCCCCAATTATACAGATCCAACAACCAAACCAAACCAGTAAAACCAATGCGTATACCAGAGGGTTTAAAATTAAAATTACTGCCCAGATACAGAGACTGTATCTTTATCCAATACCATACAGATACTGTGATACTCAAAAATGTTAAAATTCACGAAAAAATTATTTATACTTGAATAATGATCTCAGAATTATTTATACTTGTATAAATAGCTGTACAAAGAGGATATTTGGGTTTAGATCAAACAAGTTGTCCATGGTTTGTTCTTGAAATCACCTAACAACAAGCTTTGTTCCTTGTTCCAAAAAGACCTTGCAACAAGAACAAGCTTATTCCTTGTTCAAAACTTGAGCAAGCTAGTTCTAGCCTACTAACTCAGTCCATAACTCAATCAAAATGAAAAAGAAAATGCTAGAAATGCCAGCTGGCGTGTCAGATGCATATCACATCTGTGTTGGAAACCTATCTGATACGGGTATGCTACCCTAGGAGGTGCATCTGTGCAGCTATATATTGGTCAATTACAATCACCAAATCAGTATTAACACAATGATCTCAGAATTTCAGATGTTGCAGGTTACAATTTAAACTTGACCTTACAGTATTGTAATAAAACATAGGATTTTCATAAGAAAATAAGAAAACAAAAATCTACATACAAAAGCCCCTAAGTATTTAAAAAATTCAGAAAAGCCCTCCAATTACTTGCAAGCATCCTTCTTTGAGTTAGAAAGTTCAGAATTAGTAGAAACAAACTAGTTGCCTTTTCATCACTTTACAAAATGTGATAAACAACGAAACGATAGCAGCCTTCATAAAACAATATTTATGTCATTTTCTTAGCAAATGATAAAAAATGAAGGGTCAACCAATTCGAAGCAAGGTCACTTTCATCATTTCATTGCACTGAACCAGTAACTAGCAAATGACATTAATGGTATCCTAAGCTAAAGAATAGTCTGAGGTTTTAAATAGCACAGTAATTTCTAGTCCAGCAGATAAAAAAGGTAGAATTTTTCTGGTAGGGTCTCGTATCTGATCAATAACACAAAATACAATAAGAAAAAACAGCTCACTTGATTTTGAACAACGGCATTATTTTGAGAGGCTTTGCCAAGAACCCAAGCTGATGCAGTGCGGATTTCTGACTCAATATCTTCTAACTCCTTGATCACAGCTACTAAGCCACCTAATTTGTCCATATCTACTCAAAGTTTAGGACAATAGAAAATAGTATCACAATACAAAGTGAGAATTAAGGTCTTCTCTGCTACAATAATGAACAAATTTTCTCTAAGTTGTACTCAGATATCATGTTTTTAGCACTTTCAGATAATAGCAAATCTAAATTTTGCAACTAGCGCCACCAATCTTTCACTTGCAATCTTTTATTTGCAAACAACAGCCAACAGTTATTAAATGTTAAGTCAAGCTAAAGGTGATTTTATTGAAAACAACTCTTTCAGTTCCAAATTTGTAAACTACTATAGTTATCTCAGTTTAGTCTTAGCACAATTATGACTCTGTGAGGAATATTTTGCTAAACTAGGGGGACAACTTTAGTCTCAAGAAATGAGGTTTCACCAATTTAGACGTCATTTGTTTGCCCTAAAAAAGTATGTTTAGTAATCTATGGTATTTTGGTTCTCAGGTTTATGTGCAGTATTATTAATAATTCTAAACCAATATTAGTAAACCTATCTTAATCTTGCAGTATTAAGCATATTAATTAGTATGCTAGTAGCTAATAACCATATTATCCCTTACAACCAGTTTTGGATAACATTTCAGTCAGATCCAATAAATCAAATTAAAATTCAGTTTGCTTGGTTCAGTTGGTTGATAATGCTGCGAATCAAAACGTTTTTATTGACATTTGACAATAAGAGAAAATAAGTGAACCCCAATTAAAATATCCAGTATATGAAGATTACAAAGGAAAAGTTACCAAGAGCATTGTCGATGGGTTCAACCAATTCCAATAGCTCATTAAGGGCATGTAACCTCTCCTGGGTAGAAGAAGAGGAATTAGTCAAATCTGCAATAGCTATCTTCATCAATTCTGCATCTGATGGCATCTTTAATTTCTCCATTAACTCCTGAAATAATAATAACATAAACAAAGGAAAAGGATAAGAAGGATGATTTCTAGTGTGTGACAAGAGACATAAAAAGAGCCAAGTGTATCTTACAAAGCAAACAGTACCCAAATTTAAAATATCAACCCCAATCACTCCTGCCTTTAGTTATTTAAAAAATACCCAAATTTTCCTTATGGGTCTAACTCATTTAAATAAGATGAACAGTTACAAAGAAGGTAATATGCAATTGGGCTTCCTAAAATGTAATTGGAAAAGGTAGGCTAGTAAAGTGGATGTTCCCAAACTTATGTCGGTAATGTGACAATTCCTAAATTTTGCAGGATATGCTTGACACTTGTGAATTTTTACCAGGCATGTATATGTGCAGAATGGATAATCTTAAAGTTCGCAGATGAAATTGCAAATCACTAAAGGGTATTCAGCTCAATAATTATACTAGAATTCTACAGAATTCAATTGTTATAAAAGCACCTGTAGGACAAAATAAGACACGATAAATAGCAAATTTAATACCTTTATTTCTGACTGTTTGCTTAAAATCTCTTCGGGCGATAATTTCTCAGTATACTCTGCTTTTTCCTTCAACTTTTCTGGATCCGAATGGCCTGATCATCATCAATTATTAAAAACATTATTGAAAATAGATGGGTTTTAAAAAGGACTCCCAAGTAATCTAGCGAAAAATTATCAAATAATTGGAAATTTGGTAATCCGAAGTGATATTCTAATTACAAATTCAAAATAGAAATAATCAAGTAGTACTGTATATCAGCACACTAGAAATAACTTTTATTACGATTTCAATTACTCCTTGATTCAGTTCAATTGCTTGCACAACCAACCAACCTTCTACCGATAACAGAAAATAAACAAAGAGTTACAGAATTAGACTGCATATCAATGCTCCAAATTCAAACTTTGGTACCAAAACTAATTACAATGAATTGAAGTACATAACAAAAACTAAAACTAAAACTGGAGAAATTCCTTGAATTATGAGTGGACATACCAATAGCCCACTGAAGCATACTGTCCAAGGTGGAGAACCCTCCAGTGAACTCATCACCGCCCTCCTCCAGTGACTCAGTCGATTCGGACCCTTTCCTAAGGTCGTTCTTCTCTCTCCCCATCGACCACGAGACCGAAGGATTGCTATTGTTCTC
Organism: Rhynchospora tenuis; assembly: GCA_027725995.1. Lineage (NCBI taxonomy): Eukaryota > Viridiplantae > Streptophyta > Magnoliopsida > Poales > Cyperaceae > Rhynchospora > Rhynchospora tenuis. The sequence goes on from CM050889.1 coordinate 83,897,850, forward strand.
TTTCTCTGTAGCCGCCATTGAGTGTCCTAACTGGAGAAGAAAGACGAGAAGGAATAGAATAGATAGGAGAAACGGGAGTTGCAGTTTATTCCTCGCAATCGCCATTGAGATCAAGGAAAGAAGAACACTGCACTGAGAGAGAGAGTTTTCTGGGGAAGAAGGCAAATCGGGTCTGATCTGGTCAAATTCGATCCGTTTGGAAATCAACGTCTGGCGATTTCTCGATAGACTCGTTCTTATATAGGTTTTCGTAGACAATTAACTTCCTCTCCAGTTTTCAAAAGAATCTAATGTCTGCTGTAAGTACAAATGGTTATATAGTAGGTGAGGAAAGAGTCCAGTGCTTGAGAAACGGAGAGCATTCACATATTTACAAAGAGAAGACTTGTTGTTGTCTCCTTGATTCCTATTGGCTCCGTGATGCATTTGACGTCACCAAGTCGGTTCAACCAAGTGGCAGCGAATGTACTCTGGTTTGCGCAATCCGATTAAAATTTTAAATTATATTCTTCGAATTAAGTTATAACGGGGGCGTTTGTTCGTGACTCAAAGTGCATAACTTAAGTTATGCATCCTTAAGTCACCAAACACCCGTTACATAAGACGCTTTAAGGGTGCGTAACTTATGCAACCTAAATAGGTTGCATAAGTTATGCACCATCCTTTTTAAATTTTTTTTCCAACAATACCCCTAGAAATAATTAATCATAATATTTAATAATATTTAATAAGTAACAATAATTATTAAAAATACATAATTAATAATAATAATTAAAATAATTAATCAATAATACATTTTTATCATTAAATAATTAATAATATTTATAATATTTAATTAAAAGTAATTATTAATATTTCATAATAACAAAAATGATGTATTATTATCATATATAATTAATTTTTATAATAATTAATAATATTTAATAAGTAATAATAATTATTAAAAAATCGTAAGTAATAATAAATATTAATTATTATAATTAATAATTAAATAATAATTATTAATAATATTTAAAAAGTAATATTAATTATTAACAATAACAATTAAATAATAATAATTAATTAAAAATAATTAATCAATAATAATTTTTTATTGTTAAATAATTAATAATGTTTATAATATTTAATTAAAAGTGATTATTAATACATCATAATAATAAAAATGATTATTATTATCATTAATAATTAATAATTAACAATAATTAGGCCACAATGTTTTATTAATACATAATATTAATTCAAATGTAAGGGCATTTTAGTCTTTTGACATGAATATATGCATGCATTAAGTTACTCATCCTTACTACACAACCAAACATCCATTACATAACACTACATAAACACTTAGACATCCTTAACTTATACAACCCCTTACTACACAAACAAACGCCCCCAACAATTTTAAATTTTAAACATGACGCGATAGATGCTACAATTTTATGGCTGCAGAAAATAATCATTGGGAATTGGGAAATAATGGGAGGAAGTCTAATTGAGAAAAAAAAAATCAGACAAACTGTATAATTAAAAAAATAATTTTCAAATTGTTTGCATTCTTTTCATAAAATATTTCGAATAACTGCTTCTTCTTCTTCTTGTCAGTTTTGTTTTGGTTGTCTTTTTTATCCCTTTGAAGGAGTATATCAATGCAGTAAATCATTACATGGAATGGAGAACTAAAATCTAGAAAAGAAAAAAAAAAAAAGGATTCGCATGTCCACAAAATATAATCCTAAATACGAATTATTAAAAAAGGATTTTCAGCATTAATGAAAAATTAAAAATAACTTAAAAATAGTAAAATTCGAAAAAAGATTTCGAAAATCGCAATAAATTCCGTTGAACATGAAGCAGCGTCTCGTGTTAGTCTTGAAAAACATAAATATCTTTTTATAATTTTTTTTTTTGAATCAAATTAATACCAGACTAGATTCCAAGGGCCTTTCTTTTTTAGTAACGGCCCGTAGGTAAAATAAAAAGGTTCAACATAACATCTCAAAAGCCCATAAAATAACACAACTACTCCTACAGAATATAAAGCAAAGCCCATTTAAAACAAAACCTTTTAAGCAAAGGAAATAAGGAATATTCAGCTCAACTTTTTAAGTCCAGCTCATCTCGTTTCTTCATCATCTCCGTTGATTTGCTTCAAATCCAACCAGATGGTCCAGATCTGAACTTCTGTCGATCTAGTCATCTAGATTCCAAGGGCAAGGGCCTGATACTCAACCCTTGTTACTTTGTTAGTTGCTAATTTGCTATAGATTCTTATTCTCCCAGGCTCCCAGCCTCCCTAACCACCGTTGACTTTCTTTTTTTTTGAAGGTTAGGTGGCGAGAGCCACACCGTTGACTTTCTTATCAGGAAGCAGTACTGCCGATGACTGATGCTCCAGCGATTGGGATTGATCTCGGTACCACCAACTCATGTGTGGCCGCGTGGCAGAACAACCGTGTCGAGATCATTGTGAATGACCAGGGAAACCGCATCACTCCATCATGTGTGGCTTTTACCGAGGACGGGAGGCTTGTCGGAGATGCCGCCAAGAACCAGATTGACAAGAACCCCACCAACACTGTTTTCGGTTAGCCTCGAGCCTTTAATTTATTTACTCTTTCCTTAATCTCTTATAAAAGACAACCCTTACTGTTCCCTTGTTATTCTCAAATGACATCGTTATATAAACAATAGGTTTGTAAGACAGAAGCTCACTGGGGCAGCAATTTTTTCATTTCTTTTGAGTTATTAGATGTATTGATTCTCTAATTTCGTTGTCTACTCTCCAACAACAAATGTATGTAATTCGTCAAGTCGAATAAAAAAAAATTGCTTAATTACCGATATGTGTCAGTTTTGGGTACTTGGTAGTTGTAAGTTGTAACTGTTATTATGTTGACTTCGCCTTTTTGTTGTCAACCTTCCATGAACAGCCAACTTGTAGATTTGTCTCACATTCATAAACTACTCGGAAACCATTCAAAATAAGAAGAAACTTATCCCTGCATTATTGGCTTTGGAACTAAATAACTGCATTCGAAGTTGATAAACATTTTATGAACGTAGTAGCAGAAGCTCAAAGAAAAATAATAAACTAATCTATTTAATACATGGTACGATGCCCACAGATTTGTAATACTCTTAAACACTCTTCCGTAATTCTTTCAAATACAGTATACAGATAAGTTTCTGAAACTTGTTATTCCAAAATTTTCCATAATATAATAATTTTCTTTATTTTAGTTTATTATAATAAAAAATATTCAATGAGATTTTAAACCTACATTGGTTTTTTATAACATATCAGCAATCAAGCGCTTGATTGGCAGACGCTTCTCCGATACGTCCGTCCAAAATGACATTAAGCATTGGCCCTTCAAGGTGGTTGCTGGGACCCATGACAGGCCCAAAATTGTTGTCAATTATCGAGATGCCGAAAAGGAATTCTATGCTGAGGAAATATCATCAATGGTGCTTGTGAAAATGAAGGAGATTGCAGAGACCTATCTCGGTTGCACTATCATCAATGCAGTCATCACGGTTCCTGCGTATTTCAATGATTCCCAACGGCAAGCCACAAAAAATGCTGGTGCCATTGCAGGCCTGAATGTCATGCGCATCATTGATGAACCCACAGCGGCTGCTATTGCTTATGGTTTTGATAAGTTAACTGAGGGAAAACATGTGCTTATTTTTGACCTTGGTGGTGGCACTTGTGATGTCTCCTTGCTTTCCATCAGAAATAATAATTTTGTGGTAAGGGCCACTGCAGGAGACACCCATCTCGGAGGCGAGGATTTTGATGACCGTTTAGTTGACCATTGTATCCAAGAGTTCAAAAAAAAGTATGATAAAGACATTACAGGAAATGCAAGGTCTCTCAGGAGGCTAAAGACAGAATGCGAGCGAGCAAAAAGAACTTTGTCCTTTTCGGTACGGGAAACAATTGAAGTAGGTTATCTTTATGATGGCATTGATTTTAGTACTCGCATAAGCCGAGCTCGATTTGAAGAGCTTAATGTAGATCTTTTCACAAGGTGTATGGAGCTTGTTGGGAAGTGTTTGAGTGATGCCAAAATAGACAAAGAAATGGTCGATGTTGTGGTACTTGTTGGGGGATCTACAAGGATCCCAAAGGTACAACAGCTTCTACAAGATTTCTTTGAAGGAAAGGAACTCTATAAAGGAATCAACCCAGATGAAGCTGTTGCTTCTGGTGCTGCTATTCAAGCAGTGAATTTAAATGGACAAAGCAATAATGAGGTGCAAAATTTAGTCCTTGTTGATGTCACTCCACTGTCCTTGGGTATAGGTGGAGGGACGGGAGGATGCAGGATGGAAATTGTAGTACCAAGAAACACCCCAATACCTACGAAAAAACAATATGTTCTCACAACAATTGTCGATGGCCAAACTAGTTTGAAAATACCTATATATGAGGGTGAGAGGGCTGAAACCAAGTACAACAATCTGCTCGGTATGTTTGTGCTTGATGGTATTGACTGCGCTCCTAAGGGTATTCCTAGGATCGATGTATGCTTTGATATTAATGCCGATGGTATACTTAATGTCTCTGCACAAGACAGATTAAACGGTCATAAGAATGAGATTGTAATTAGTAAGCATAATGGTGATTTGACACCAGAGGAGATTCAAAAAATGGTGGAAGAAGCAGCTCGTTATAAAGCAGAGGATGAGGTCCACAAAGCGAGGGTGTCTCTCGAGGATTTTGCCGACAAGGTTAAAGCAATGGCTAAGGATCCTGGACTCTCTGCTCCAGAGAAGAAATCAATGGAGGAGGCTGCAGATAATGTCATATCATGGTTGGATACAAATCACCATGCGGGCATTGATGATGTTCATAAACAGCAAAGAGAGCTAGAAATTACAATCCGAAGATTGATGAAATTAAAGCGAGGAGGGATTCCTTACGACCATGTTCTTTTCATGTCGCTAGGAGTAGAGTAGTAACCAAAATAATTCTGCTTTCAAATGTTAAAAATTACTTTGTGCCTTGTATAGAAAGTCTAAATTTTTTTTTTGTTCACCGATTCTTTTGTTGAATACATTAATTTCTAATTTTTTTAAAACTTTCTAATTATATGTGAAAAAATATTATTAAAATTTAGAAGGTTAAATTATTATCAATGAATTTTTTTTACAAAAAAAAAGAAATACATCAATTATGTAAAATTGTAGAATTTAGAGCGCAATGTTATTTTTGAAGTGTATGCGAAATATTTGATCAAGCTTTTATGAAAAAAAAACGATTAAAATGTTTTTGAAATCGCTTGATGTTAAAATATTCCGAAGGAAACGTACTGCCAACTAATGATAAACTGATTAAACCAGTTAAGCACAACCAGCCCTTTAAATATGCTGATCTTTTTCCAAAAAAAACAAAAAAAGGGTCATTGGACATCGGGTTGGCGCTAGTAATTCAGATCATTCAGAGCAGTGTTTGTTTTATATTTGCCAACAACGGCTGCGTACATACCTCCTCTTTAACTATTCAAAACTTATCCTTACAATTTCAAATTCCAATATTTACCCTTAAAGTCGAATTATTATTATTATTATTATTATTATTTTGAAGATTAGGTGGCGAGAACTAAAGTCGTATATTAAATACAGATAGTTACTCTAATGATCTTATAATTAATTTAAGTATGATTTAAATACTAAAACTTAATTCAGGCGAATGTGCCTCTCAACTCATTGGTTTATTCTCACACAACTGATAATTATCGTATACATCTTCCTATTCAGAACCTCATCGTGATGTCCAAGAACGTGCAATCCTCTTCAATAACTAAAAAATGTATATTCATAAAGGAAATTAATACTTAATTATACCATAGCCAAGAATCTTCTATTGCATCTCTTAAAACCCTTCCATAGGCCATAGAATAACAACTCCAACTAACAGTAATCTTATTAATCAGATGTTTGGAATGGATAAACGGTACGGTCACCAAATTCTAAGCCACAAAGGTTTGCACATGCTTTAAAGCAGTAGTATACAGGTCATAATTGTTGGTTCTGAGTTTTCTGACCCGTAAGAGATCAGAGCATTTCAACTCTCAAGGCACTGTAATCCTCACCGGCATTTCGTCAAATAAGTGAAGTATACAAGTGTGTCGCACAATTCCTGTCATTGTTTAATAAACAGCAAATAACTGGTATACTTGTATGCGTTTTGTCTTTAAGGTTCTTTCATGTACATTTATAGGGTCCATTTCATGTACCTTTTTATTCTCGTTTACTCACATGACAAAATTACTAATTGAAAGAAAATAGGGGGGAGTGAGACCCCATTTTAGTTGTTTGATAGGTAGAACCGTAGAAGGCACGTGCACTTTATTTCCAATACCCTGATTTGAATTTATCTTTTATTCACATTTTTAAGTCATTGAATCACTTACACCAAAACTACCAAAACTACTAACATCATTAATTCATATATAACTTCAAATATTTAGAAAAATTATTTCTTGCACAAATCTATTGGATTACATCTATTTTTGTCCAGAGCTTCCAGTGATGTTTTTATAAATTTCGCCCTTATTTCAAGACATACAATCACCAAAACTAATAGGTGTCCTCCATATATAATCTAAAAAATAACCTAAAAATGCGTAGAAATATTTTGTTTGCAAAACTCTAAAGATATACTATTTTTTTTTCAAATGAATTTAGAATACATTAAAGCATATTGCAAGCAATAACTGATGTTTTTAATCAATTTACTCTCATTTTTAATTATAAATTTGATCAAACGTATAGAATACAAAGTGTCAGACAACATATGTTTTAATAAGTCCAAGAGATGCATCTATTTTATTTATTTCTTATAAATATATATTTGCAAACATAACTATATACTGGAATGCATTTACATTATAATGCTTGAATCTATCAATATTTTTAATTAACTTAAGTCTAATTAAAGTCACTTGCATATTCACCAAATTTGACTGACCTCTAAATACAACCTAAAGTATGGAAAAATATTTCTTAATGAAAAGCCATAATAATATAAATACTCATTGTTGTGCATATAAAGCTAAAGGAATACATTCACACAAACTATTGCGTTCGAATATTTGTTTGTATATAAAACTAAACCGATGCATATTTATAAAACACGAAGCTATTAAATTGTATATTTTTAAAAAAAAAATCTTTAATATATTAATGTTTTTAATTTACTTTTAGTTTCATTTATTGTCAAAAAAAAGAAAAAAAAAAGTTTATACAGAACTACGTACATAATATTAACTTCGCAGAAAAATTGGGCTAGGCAAATCTAAAGAGATATTTATAGGAGACGAAACTGCTAAATGCATTTGAATTTCATTGCATATATCTATTGATATTTTGTGTTAATCAATTTTAGTTTAATTTGAAGTAAAAAATCGTAAAATTTAATAGAGATCCCCTAACTATGTTCTCAAATATGAAGAGAACTTTGTTTGAGTTATTTTCCGTATAATTCAAATGTTAAATAAATAAAGGAATAATAAAATTTGAAAAAGCAATATTTCTAACTTCTGTGTACAAGTATCACAATCCAATTCCAATTCAGTAAATTGCTGACCACAGACCACTACCCTTTGTACGTTGCTGACCACGAATCAGTGACGTAGACCCTTACAATTTCAAAACTTGATTTTTTTTCGTGTAAAAAACAAATGGACCGGGTCATCAATTCCCCAACTGCGATATTCTACCCTGTCAGTTCCTGTAAATTCTGAATCCCATAACCTCCTTATTCAACCGTTGACCTCCTTAGAAGGAAGCAGATTCCCTGCCAATTAATGGCTTCCGAGGATAATAAAGCTCCTGCAATTGGGATTGATCTTGGCACCACCAATTCTTGTGTAGCCGTGTGGAAGAACAACCGTGTTGAGATCATTGCGAACGATCAGGGGAACCGCATCACTCCGTCATGTGTTGCTTTCACTGAGGTTGGGAGGTTCGTGGGGGATTCTGCGAAGAACCAGGCTGACAAGAACCCCACCAACACTGTTTTCGGTCAGCCCTTGATTTTCCCCCAAATTTTCTGACAGAAGCAAACCCATTCAAAAAATATCCCAAATAATAATTTTGCATGTTAACAGATAGCATTTTAGGTACTGGTTTTAAAGATATAAGATACCAGTACTCTGTAATGTTGAACTGTTCAAGTCAGTAACTGCATTTATAGTCGATAAACAATTTATATATCAAGCAGGAGCTCAAAGAAAATTTAACAAAATGATATAATTAATACATGGTGAGGTGCCCGCAGAACAAAAAGCTCTTGATCACTCCTCAATTTTTCAGAATTAAATAATTTATGTTATACATTGTTATTGTGCAAAGTTTTTCCCTAAATTTCTATCAATTTTATTAATTTTTTAATATAAAAAATTATTGAAAAGCTTGTAATGTATGTTGGTTCTTTCAATTTATCAGCTATCAAACGTTTGATTGGTAGGCGCTTCTCTGATACTTCCGTCCAAAATGACATTAAACGTTGGCCCTTCAAGGTGGTTGCTGGACATAAGGACAGGCCTAGAATTGTCGTTAATTATAGAGGTGTTGAGAAAGAATTGAATGCCGAGGAAATATCATCAATGGTTCTTGAGAAAATGAAGAAGGTTGCAGAGACCTACCTTGGCTGCACTATAAATAATGCAATCATAACGGTTCCTGCATACTTTAATGATTCCCAACGCCAGGCCACCAAAAATGCCGGTGTCATTGCCGGCCTCAATGTCATGCGCATCATCGATGAGCCTACAGCAGCAGCTATTGCTTATGGTATTGATAAGATAACTGAGGACACTGAGGGAAAAAATGTGCTTGTGTTTGATCTTGGTGGTGGCACTTGTGATGTCTCTTTACTTCATATGAGACATGGTACTTTTGTGGTGAGGGCCACTGCTGGAGACACCCACCTCGGTGGCGAGGACTTTGATGATCGTTTAGTTGAACATTGTGTCAGAGAGTTCAAGACAAAGCATAATAGAGACATCACAGGAGATGCAAGGTCTCTCAGGAGGTTGAGGACGGAATGTGAACGAGCAAAAAGATCTCTGTCCTTTTCCGTACGGGAAACAATTGAAGTGAGTTATCTCTATGAGGGCATTGATTTCAGTGCTCGTATTAGCAGAGCTCGATTTGAAGAGCTTAATATGGATCTTTTCACGAGGTGCACTGACCTCATTGAGAAGTGCTTGAATGATGCCAGGATGGACAAAACAAGAGTCGATGTTGTGGTACTTGTTGGGGGATCAACAAGGATTCCCAAGCTACAACAACTAGTACAAGATTTCTTTGAAGGAAAGGAACTCTGTAAGGGAATCCATCCAGATGAAGCCGTCGCTAATGGTGCAGCTATTCAGGCAGCGAATTTAAATGGTCAAGACGATAAGAAGGTGCAGGATTTAGTTCTTGTTGATGTCACCCCTCGGTCGTTGGGTGTAGGTACAGACAAAGGATGTCAGAGGATGTGTGTTGTGGTCCCAAGAAACACCCCGATACCAGTGAAAACAGAACATCTTTTTAAAACATTTTTTGACAACCAAACTCGTTTGAAAATACCTATATATGAGGGTGAAATGGCTGAAACCAAGTACAACAATCTGCTTGGTCAGTTCCTGCTTGACGGCATTGATCCTGGCCCCAAGGATGTTCCTAGGATTAAAGTGTGCTTTGAAATTGATGCGGATGGTATACTAAATGTCTCTGCACAAGACATATCAAGCGGTCGTAAGAAAGAGATTGTAATTAGTAAGCAGAATGGGGGTCTGACAGCAGATGAAATTCGAGCAATGGTGGAAGAAGCAGCTCATTATAAAGAAGAGGAAGAGAACCAGAAGGCAAGAGTTTCTCTCGAGGATCTCGCCGACAAGGTGAAAGCAATGGCTCAGGATCCCGGTCTCTCAGCTACAGAGAAGAAAACAATGGAGGAGGCTGCAGAGAATGCCATAGCATGGTTGGACACAAATTGTCATGCGAGAATTAATGAAATAAATGAACGGCAAAGTGAGCTGGAAACTGTCTTGCAGAGATTGATGAAATTAAAGCGCGGAGGGATTCCTTATGACCATATACTACTGATGTCACGAGGAGTATGATTGTACTAAAAGTAGGCCTGATTTCAAACAATAAATAAACTAACAATCATTGAATAATTAAACAGAAGGATTAATCAGCCAGCTCTTCTTATATTTCTGAGTTAAAAGCTTTTTGTAATTTAGGACCGTTTTTGTTTCAGGTTTGAAGACAGGTCAAAGCCTTAGAATGTGACAGCAACAGGATCACAAGGAGGAAGGTTCTGGGATATTTTTATTTGAAGGTTAAGAAGATGCTGAGATGATGGCTAATGAGACCTTTTAAGTGATTTTAATCTCCTAGTTTGTTTGATTATTTTTTTTTTTAAAGTTTAGAAGTATATAAATACTTGTTAGGATATGTAGTGTTTTTTTTTTTGGTAGCTTTATAGGTCACGCTTATATAGCGTTGACAGTTTGGTTCCGGATTTTTGTTACAACATTTGGTTAATGAATGCACACAAAGGCACTTGCAATGTTATTCTGATAAATAAAAAAAAGTAATAAGGAAATACCTTGATACTTTGAATTCCCCAGTATTTTCAACTGTGAGTTCCATGGTGATTCGACTGAGTAGGTCTGCCGTCACCTGATTGCTCCAAAGTGAATTATTTTTATGACCCTTTTTTCTAGTAACAGCTAGCATGATATAATTTAGTGTAGACTAACAATCACAATTCCTATGTGCAGAGACGTAATGCTAAGAAGTTGTAAATTCTCTATTGATTGGTTTGTACTTTTTGTTTCCTGATTTCATTATCATTTCTGTATTTATTATAATTTTTGTTATAATTTGATTGCTCCTTGGGGAGTAGACAATTTTCCTAATTTCACATGAACCTTAACGCTTCTTATTGTTTCTCTATTGGACTGAATAGGTCAACTTTCATGATGGGCGGCTACAGGAAATTTGTTATAGCTATCACAAGTTATCAGACCCATTTCATGCTAGTTATAGCAGTAAAAGAAGCAGTTAAGAAAGTCTGGCAAAAGGAATTCAAAGGGTGCAGATTTTCAGTGACAACAGTAATTTGGTGGATATACCGACAGAAGAAAGCTATGATGAGTTGCCAAATTGGAGGGCCAGGCAGTATGTGGATGAATTGATACTCATGTTGCAGCAAGGGAGGAACAAAATTCTGGTAAGGCATGTTGTTAGAGAAGCTGTGGGCCAAACACATATTCTGGCAAATGAGGCTAGAAGAGGTAGATTGAGCTATGATGGAGTTCCAAGGAGTTGGTGTGTTATTGAAGGAAGGATGGAGAGATTGCTGTCAGATAAGTTTTTCATGAGGGTCCAAGAGGCAAGAGGCCCCTCCATGAATTTTTTCTATGTTGTTTTTTCCGTCCCCAGCCTGGCTTTTATTTTCTGTTAGGGTCTAGTTTTAAGTTTGTTGTTTAATCTGGTAATGCTTTAGTTGCAGTAATGGTACTGGTTTTTATTTTTTTGTAGTTTTCTATTGTTGTAACCTAGGGGTATTTTAGTTTGTTTTCCTGTTTATTTAGTAGATGTCCAGGCTTTGTGTTTTCAAGGGGATGTTTGTTATTTCTGATATGTTGTAATGGTTGTAACTCGGCCGCTTCAGGCGCGCTATTTCTAATTTGAAGCCTACGGGCAAGAAAAGTTTCAAAAAAAAAAAAAAGAATAGGTCAACTGCTTTTGAGTTTTGAGCTATTATTGTCAATTGAAATCATCCGCTCGTCCACTGGTTCCTTATCCATAGGCCACAGCTGTTAGGATTAGTGCCTTCTTGAACCTAACAGTAATAATCAAATAGGATCATTGTTCATAGTTTACACACATATAGTGAGCTAAATAGTAAACTACAACATACATCACAAGTAAGGGAGTGTAGGTATGCCTCATTTTTATTATAAATCAAATACATCAAGCATCTATTTTTGTGTTATTTAGAAAGAGACCTTGTCTTTGAGACGACTGTATTATTTTTCTAAAACCAAAAATCTCGGTAAGATTGAAATCTCAATCTGATGACAATTGATTTTTTTTTGTTTGTAAAAGAGAACTATATTATGTTAATTAAACTATTTGCATCTGCGACTGCGAGCAATAATTTCCTTTATATTGTACATTTTCAAATTCGAAATTAGGTAGCTAGGCTAGCTACTCTGTACTCTGCATTGGAATTGGATACTTGTTTACAATCTAAAGTCCTTATTACAATTTCCAGCCCATCAAGCCCAATCCAAAAACTTGTCGGATCCAGTTACCAAAACCCGAATCCAAACAACAGCCCTAACGACGCTAGCGTGCGATCACTCGAGTGAAATAACAATCTTGCCACTCTTTCTCTGCGCCTCCAAAACCCTCTAAAAGCCCTTTTCCTTTCGTCTCCATTTTTCTTTTGCATCTCCTCTTCTCTCTCTCTCTCTCTCTCTCTGTGCCTTTCAGCCATGGCTGTATCGGCTGCGCTGAGAAACCCTAATTCTAAGCGCCTTCTCTCCTCGCTCTCACGGAGCTCCACTTGTCGTGGATCGATCTGTAGCAGCTCACACTCGTTGACCGGATCTCTTGCAAATGAGCAAAGCTCGAGTGTTTCCGATACGAGATTTCTATGGAATAGTAACTATGCTAGGTCCATGGCCACCTTCACTCGCACGTAAGTTCCTTTTCACTATACCTTGCTCCCTTTTACAATTTTTTTACTTTTCTGTAGCTAGTATCTTTTGGGGCATTTCATATCATTGTTGATTATTTTCACTAATGTTTGTTTCTGTCGTATTTCTTCACTGATTGTTTGTTGATAATTGTGTTGTGGTTGATCAAGTCTCGGTAACCCTTAGAACAGAGATCCGCACTTTACCGTTGTAGCTGTGACACCAGACCAACTTATTTACTCGTCCACTCATTGTTGTTGTTTGATAATCAATTAAGCCTGATGGCCAATATAGGGTGTTGAATTAAACAAAGTTCAGTAAAAGAATTGAATAGAGAAATGAAATAAAGGGGAAAGTTGGAGATCATGATGAGCTCCATTGGGCACGATAACAACATTGTTGCAATCATTAGGTGTTTTGTGATCATTGTCAATATTCACAATAATGGCATTCTTACTGGTTATAATAAATAGTAAAATGTAATTATAATGGGAATAATATTGTGATGGCTTTCCATTTTATGGTTCAGAAAGCCTCATGTAAATGTTGGTACAATCGGACATGTTGATCATGGCAAGACTACACTAACTGCTGCAATTACAAAGGTATTACCTAGATATTTAGATGTAACCATTAGATGCTTAGTTGTTAACATCCATTCTCTCAGTTTACTTGTTAGATGCTTTCAAGTTTCAATTATATATGTGGATCGTACTTGATTAAACTAAATTTTACAATTTTCATTCACCAACTTGTCCATTTCTATCTTATTAAAAATAGTTAAGAGTTGCCACAATATACTTGTACATATACATGATAGGTTGTTAAAATTACCAGTTGTGTAACAAATTATTCAGTCTTGTTAGCATTTAGTATGTATTTAAGAATGATCCAGTCCTTTAAACAACGAGACCAAAATCAAAAGAATTTTACAAGCTGGGAAGCATCTGCTGTACTCTATCTGGCTTTTCTTTCTTCAGAATTTTGCAATCCCATCTCATATGTCTCTAAACATAGAAGATGACGAGATTGTTGCTTTATTTTAAAAAAAAAAAGAAAATTAAAGAACTTGACTGAAATTGGATGTTCTGTAGGGCAAAAGTGGATGTTGTGTTGATTAGTTTAAGTTAACCTTCTACTGAAGAAATGTGATGAGTTATTTGAGTTAGATACGACTCATTTGTTACCTTCTTGTTCTTGAAAAAAAGGTTTTAGCTGAGGAGGGAAAGGCCAAGGCCATTGCATTTGATGAGATTGACAAGGCACCAGAGGAGAAAGCTCGTGGTATCACCATTGCCACAGTATGTTTCGGTTTCTCATGCACAACTCTGTTGTTTATTTATTCATTCTTTTGCAAAAAGAAACAAACAATTTAGTTTTTTTAGCAAATGGCACTGCAAACTACATTATATAGGTTGAGAGGTGAATTGTATTTCTTGCTTTATTGTAGGCACATGTGGAGTACGAGACAGCTAAAAGGCATTATGCACATGTAGATTGTCCAGGTCATGCAGATTATGTGAAGGTATGGCTTTTAAATTATTTTATTTTGCATACTTGTAACTTTTTTTAAATGACTGTAATATTGATTTTGGTACACTATACATCAGCCAGGCCTGGTTTTGAACATACTGGCATTCAATTGCAAAAACCTAGATCATCTTTTCTTTCTTGTTATTTTTCATAGATGTGAGCACTGAAAGATAGTTGTATATTTGGTGAATATTATTTTGCTTTGTTTTCCTTGCTTGTTGATAATTGATTTTTCCAAACTTGGTTGTAAAGTTAACATGTTATGGTCCTGCAGAACATGATTACTGGAGCAGCACAAATGGATGGTGGCATTCTGGTAGTTTCTGCACCAGATGGGCCCATGCCCCAGACTAAAGAACACATTTTACTTGCCCGTCAGGTTTGCTTTTACTCATCTCCTTTCAGGACATTTCTTTCCTGTGTATGTTTGGGTTGATACCACCCCCTCTATTCACTACATTTATTCAGCAAATAATAGAAAATTTGACTGTTGTGTGCATGTAGTGGCAAATTTACATAACTATGTGAAATTTAGGACATTATATTTTTTTTGTGTTTATTTACTTTGTACATTAACTATATTAGGTCGGTGTGCCTTCGCTTGTGTGCTTCCTCAACAAAGTTGATGCAGTTGATGATCCCGAGCTGCTTGAACTTGTAGAAATGGAGCTTCGAGGTATGCTTTTGTGATTTCTTTTCTTTTCTTTTTTCCTGCAAAACTCTTGAAGAGTTTTTTTTTCCTTCTATGTTACAGCAAAACTGGGTGCAACTAAGACGAAACAATGAGGGGTATTGTTTGCTAGGTTCCAAGTTATAATACTCTTTCTAAAGAGCCTTTTCCACTTCCTTTTGAGCAAAACTGTAGTATGATACAATTAAAGGTTCTGTTTGCTAGGTCCTATGTTTTGATGAAATAGATCCAAAGCATCATGTTTTGTTTTAAAAGGTCAATTAGTTGATTTTGCATGACTTAACCTTAATATTTGTGCAACATAAAATTTGATTTATACAATGAAAAGAAGGGAATGGATCGTTTGATAATTATTTCTTTTGTTAAATATGCCATTGTGTCAAGTGATCCCTTCTTTAAAAGGAAAGATGCAGCTGAATAATTGCCTCGGGACTAGAATAACTGTGTAACTAAATTACTGTGAATCATTTCAGAATTGCTGACATTCTATAAGTTCCCTGGAGACGAGATACCGATTATAAGGGGTTCGGCACTGAGTGCCTTGCAAGGCACAAATGAGGAGATTGGAAAGAATGCAATTTTGAAGTTGATGGATGCTGTTGATTCTTACATTCCAGACCCTGTTCGCCAGCTTGACAAACCCTTCCTCATGCCCATTGAAGACGTCTTCTCTATCCAAGTATTTCTTTCTAGTGTTTGCATGTTTCAAGGCTTTTTAATTGAAACTCAAGCAACTAATTATGGGATATTTCCAAAATAACCACCTGAAATTTCATTATAGTAATGATTACTTATCTGCCGTTGTTGTTTATTTTTTATTTAGTTGTATGCTATTATTTAATGACTACAGGGACGTGGTACAGTTGTGACTGGAAGAATCGAGCAGGGAACAATTAAAACTGGTGAAGATGTTGAGGTCTTGGGATTGATCCAAGTAAGATAATTGATATATTCTGCTCTTTATTTTTGTTTTTTTGACCGCATGCCAACCATAAAAAAATTCTTTGCGAAGTGCTATTAAAAATTTTCAGTATGTATTAATAAATTGTAGATTCAACAAGTGTATGTCTTTTAATTTATTTATTTATTTTGTTCCAACAGGGAGGTCCGATAAAGACAACTGTAACTGGAGTTGAGATGTTCAAAAAGATTTTGGATCATGGAGAGGTACTGGTGCTAAAGAATTATAATAAATTGTAAATATGGAATGTCTCTGAGAGTAAGCTGAGGTGATCTTTTTGAAGTTCTACTCTAGCTATGTTTTAAACACTTCTATGGCTGCTATTTGCATCAATGTAGGCTGGCGACAATGTGGGACTATTGCTTCGTGGTCTAAAGAGAGGTGATGTCCAGCGTGGCCAGGTATAGCTGTGACCTAGTCATTTTATTTGTTCTGCATGGGTAAAAAAAATAAAAGAACTCTAGTCTAGCAGTAAATGCATGTTAAGTATCTCACCAAGCACAGCTAGATTTTCTTTATTCCCTGAATTCCGAATCTAAACAGTGACCACTAATGAATATCTCTAATGTATTAATTTCAAAAAAAAAAAAATATCTCTAATGTATTGATTTATCATCATGAAAGGTGGTGTGCAAGCCGGGCTCACTTAAGACATACAAGAAATTTGAGGCTGAGATATACGTGCTGACAAAGGATGAGGGTGGCAGGCACACAGCCTTTTTCTCAAACTACAGCCCTCAGTTCTACATGCGAACTGCTGATATTACCGGCAAGGTTGAACTGCCTGAGAATGTCAAGATGGTTATGCCTGGCGACAATGTCACTGCCGTCTTCGAACTCATCTCTCCTGTACCCCTTGAACAAGGTGGCGGACTTGCACAATTGATTAGCATGATTAAATTGATGAAAGTTGTAGGCAAATGTTTTTAAGCTAGGCTTTGTGCTTTAGTTAACTCTGTTCTATTTTTTTTTTTCTGTCAACAGGACAAAGATTTGCACTCAGGGAAGGAGGAAGAACTGTTGGTGCAGGGGTTGTCTCCAAAGTAATCAGCTAATTTGTCTATTTCCAACCTCATCATTTTGAATGGTTTTCATGTAATTCTCTTATGAAAAGTTTTCTTCCACTTCATGCGAGATGCGGCACAAGCAAGCAATTCAAAAAATAAGTCAGTGAGATTTTGAAGTGATACTTAGAACTTTCCTAGCATTTTTTCTAGGCTGAATTTATTTGTTACGTTGTAGGATGTAGGTTTTCAAAGGGAGCTTCCCATTTGAAATAAAGGACTTTCTTTTCTCATATATAGCACACTCTTTTGGTCCTGGATTCAGAAATGCAATATATTACTGAAAAAGTTTTTGGAGAAAATATGTTTCATGCTAGTAGTACATGTGAGTTCTTTTTTCAGTGCCTGGTGTTTATCCTATGCATTTTCGTGTTGAGCTGTTATTTCTGTAGTCAATTATTTGATACTTGCCTTGTTTTTTGCGGCATGAAGACCAGCACCCCCAGCCTAAGATTGAAAATAAGTCGTCGAAGATCCATGTGAAACTTACAGAAAGGCCGTTACCAACAGTTTCAGCGACCACAAGGACCAACTTTTTGGTTTCACTGTCTTAACAGCAACTTTTGGTTTCAAAACTGAACATTGTGCAATAATTTATTTTTTTTCCCTTCCCTGTTTCTATTCGTCTGTCTTTTCCACATAATAAATAAAACTAAGAACAAAATTACTACGAAAATGGGACCTAAGCTGAGCCAATTAAAAAAATGAGCATAACCCAGAGGTAGTTTTTTGGCACTGTTGCCTCACGACAATCAAGAGAGCATCTCTGTTACAGATTAGAATGAAAGAATGCGGCTAGAAAAGAACTAAAAAAACCTCACATGTTCTCGACGTGTGAGATGGTGCATTCTAAGGATACGGTCTATTAGATGCCTCAAATTTATTTATAAGTAGATTAGGTAATAATATTATATAGCATAATGGCCTCCTTGACCAAATATTTTGATTTCATTGTTAGTTGCAACTACTCGCCAAACCAAACAAAAACATAATAAGAAATTTTCTCGGGCGTTTCTAGCAAATGCAAATAATACAGACATCATTTCATGCTGGGAGAAAAAAGAGTGCAAGCATTCATATAAAAAGTTTAGATGTAGAAAAAAATTTTGAAGATTTTGCACAAGCCTAAAAGTCCACAGCACTAGCAAAGTAGGGCTTTGAGCACTACTTTATTGGGTTAAACACTAATAAGAAAGTTCTACAAAATTCAGAGCAGAAACTATGACAAGTACTTTATAATGGAGTTCATTTTAAAGAGGCAGCTCTCCACTGTCTACGACGACAACTTTGCTCTTTGGTGTGCCGTTTTGCTTGCCTTCTGCCTCAATCTTGTACACCACATCCATTCCGGATACAACTTTGCCAAACACCACATGCTTGCCATCCAGCCTATAACACAACAAAACAATACAGTGAGCAAAATATTATTATTACCTTTACATTTGATGATTCCAGTCTCTTTTGTATACCATATTCTTGTTGTTCCACCCATTAATGGCTTATCTAACTTGGATGATCCACACTAGAATCCTACTATAAGCTATTCCCGAGCCTTTAAACCCACATAATAAAATACAGGGAAGAAGAGAAAGGACACCAACCTTTGCAAAATTTAATTATTTGTGTCAAAGTCACTAATTTGTTATGTTCCTAACTTCCTACCATCAGTCACGTCCTAAAAAACAAACTTACTTGACAATTATGACATCAACAAAATACTTATCAAAAAACTAAATTGTACCATTAAGTTATGGAAATGAGGTAAAAAATTGTAACACTAAAGATTATCACAAACATAAGCACCTAACTGATCATTACCTTCTAAGTCCTATAGAAAAAAAAAATTAATTGGAACTCAAAAGTTTTACCAGCTAGTAGTGACAGTTGTGATGAAGAACTGTGAGCCATTAGTATCTGGGCCGGCATTGGCCATGGAGAGGAGACCAGGTCCGGTGTGCTTCAGCTTGAAGTTCTCATCAGCAAACTTAGTGCCGTAAATAGATTCGCCGCCCATTCCATTTCCATGTGTGAAGTCACCTCCCTGGATCATAAAACTCGGTATAATCCTGTGGAAAGAGCTCCCCTTGTAGTGTAGCGGCTTCCCACTTTTCCCGGTCCCTTTCTCTCCTGTTTTATTAATAAAAAAGCAGAGCATATTTTCATCATTCATCTCTTTCATATTAGAAAACCCTATTTTATTCAACCCAAGTTTTTAGCAAAGCAGCTAAAAACATAGGACTAGTACATGAAAGGTGTCAAAACACGAAAGACATGAAGACATTTCTTGTCCTGCTCCAAATTAGTAGCAGGCCTGAACCAGATCTAAGACTAGAGTTAATTTTTTCTTTTTCGTTCTTCTAACTTGACTAATTTGTTCACTTTATTTTCCTTAGAACATAAAAAATAAGTGAGAGAAAATGCAAATCCAAAGTCAACCACAGAGATCAAAATAAACCTGTTCCACCAGTCCTTGGTAACTACCAGCAGACATCTAGGGTTTAGGGTTTAGTGTCCCTCTTATGTTCTCAAATAAGCAATCATAACAGATGCAGGAAAGGGCCAAATAAAAGGGGGAAAACAAACCATTCTTTGCAACTGATGCAGACAATTGCCATAAGACAACATAATAGGATCAAAACCAATAAAAACACTTTATTAATACACAATTTGCAATAAATTACCAACAATAATGAGAAGGAATAAGCCAAACCTGTGCAAAGTGCACGGAAGTTCTCTGGAAAAAGGAAAAAAAAATGCTTTAGTGATTAGTGTACATGGATCAAACAAGCAGTTGTGAATATATAGTTAAGAGATAGCTTAATATTAAAATTTTAAAATATTGTACCAGCTGTTTTTGGCACAGCGTTTCCAAAGAGACCCATCACAATTCGACCTTGTAACAAGCAGATAAATAGTTAGGTTTCCAAAACACACAAACGAAACCAAAAATAATTCTTGATATTGACAAAGAGTTATAACTTATAACTGACTGAATCATGATCAGATTACTAATCACTTATTGCCAAAAAATTTCAAACCCAGTAAGTAATGTTTTTCTCTAAACACTACGGAAAAAGGAGTAAAGATGTATAAATTGTTTTCGTTATAATCTACTAGGTCAATTACTTTCAAACAAAAATAAAGAATAAGGTCATATTCACATAATTCAACTAGAAAAAGACTAGAAAACTAATAATACCAGCAGGTTTTCCACCGATCTCCACATCGAAATAGACCTTGTGAGTCACCTCCTTCAAGTTATCCTTAGATCCTTTCGCCTGAAATCAAATTCCCCACATCAAATCAAACAACATATTATGATCTAAAACTAGATCTAGAGAGAGAACTAAATAGATAGATAGATAGATAAGAAAATGAAAACGAAATGAAGAAATTAGATTAGATAAGACGAGATGAGACTTGCATAAAAGAAAACCTGAACGAGAACGATCGTGGCGGCAATAGCCACAATCCATAGAAGCGACTTCCCTGTTGAATCTCTCCCCTTCCTACCCGCCATTGCTTCTCTCTCTCTCTCTCTCTCGATTTGGATCTCGATCTCAAGTTCTTTCACCTTTTTCTAGTTGCGATTTGGAGTCGTCGGAACGAAATAGGAACGACTAAAATCGCGAATCAAATAGAGAGGAATCTTATGTGGCATGTAAGAAGTAGACTATGTGTTTCTTTATTGATAGCGTAGAGTTTTGCGCTTAGTGACTCGCAATATGAATATCTACGAAAGAAGTAGAGACGAACGTTTCTGAGATATTTACTAGGCCTGTATTAGCTTTTGCTAATTGAATTAGATTGGGCTGGCCCATATTTGTTTTACATTTTGAAAATTGTTCGACTCGTATTTTTCGTTTTCGTTTTTATTTCAACTGCAAGAATGTGCTTCATAATGCCTACGGGCTTCATATGCAAAAAAAAAAAAAAAGGAATGTACTTCATAAAGTTGATCAAGATAAATTATGTCAGTTTTTCGAACTTATTATTATTTCCCTATCTTGATAAAAAGCAATAATTTTTTGTTCCTTCGACCTTCATTATATATTGTTTAGTTACAACCTGCTAAGAATTAAGTTTTATCGCATAATAAAACGAGTGGAGTCCGACTGTTCGAGTCAAAAGCATGGACTTTATTGAGAATCTTCTTTACTATAGGAATTGATGAGAGGTCATAGACAAATAATTATGTCTTTTAAAGTGGCATCTTATTTTTTACAACGTCATTTCAGACGAAGCTTTACTGAATAAAGTTTTAAAAGAGATTATTATTTCCATGTTTTATAATGATGACAAATTGTGTTTTCCATTAAATTTTAGCATCCGAAATTTAGATTATAATGCGCATTGATCATCCTGTTTATTTTGTCAAGAAACATTCACATTTAAATAAAAATTCTAATTTCAAGTTGATTTAGAAGAATTAAAATCTGGAAAAAATTTATTGGTGCAAATTAATCACAGTGAGTCGTTTATTTATTTGTTCCTACTTCTTAGTAGTGTATACAATGTGCTCCAAATTTTTAAAATTGAACTGCTACCAAAAAAAAAAAAGCTTTTTTATTGTATCTTTTGGCATGCTACAATATAATGAGAGAAAATTCAGCTCTTCATTAATTAAAGTAAGCATTATTTAATAATTCAATGTGAATTTTCAAACTATATTTTTTCATAAAAAATAATATAAAAGAATTTATTCGCACATTTAACTAGACGGTCCCTATTATTTTTTGTCTGGTTATTAGTCATTACAAACCTCAAAGTTATTGAATTTACTTTTTTACAGGATACGGACGCCGGACACATCGTACGTGCATTGGTGATTGAGCGTTGATTCCGCGTGGATTTTGTTTCGTTCAAGTACCTCCACCAGTGTATGTCGAATTGTCGATGACCGATCCCATGATGTTAACCTTAATTTCTATCGACAACGCGGTCAACTGAGGACCACGGAATCATGCTCGTTATCTACGCTTAGGGGTGTCAAGCGTTCGAAACGGAACGGAACTGGTAAGTTCCGTTTTCGTTCCGTTCCAGTCAACGAAACTGAAAAATCATTCCGTTTTCGTTCCGTTTTCGTTAAACGGAACGGAATTAACGTTCTGTTCCGTTTTTACATTGATTTTTCGTGGTAAATATCTGAAACGAAACGAAATTCTATTCCGTTTCCGTTCCGTTTCTAAAAACGAAACACATTTCCATTCTGTTTTCGTTCCGTTCCGGACGGACGAAAACGTTAAAAACGGCAGGTTTCTAACACCCCTATCTACGCTGATAATATAGTAATATACATTACATCTACGATACTTTGCATGATTATTATTAATTATGCGAAGTGATTCCGCAGAAGTCAACCATATTTTCCGTTACCATAAATCTGTTAACAGTAAAAGCACAAAATTCTAATGTGCCTTTTGTAAAACTTTACGATTTTAATTCTATTGCTTTAATTAGAAGTACCGCAACATGACAACTAGAACTCTAGAAGCATATACATTAAATTAATACATGTGTCTCAAAAGACTACATTATATAGTAAATCAAATGTACCCTCCGAGTCTCCAACAACGTTAACATTGTTTTAAATTTTTGCTTTTTTGCAGAGGAAATGAAGTATCCTATAATTAAGCTCGCTTCGGACGTCGCATGTAACTTAAATGGTAGTTATCGCTGCGTAATCCTAACTACAGGTTATTGTTTACAAGGGATCGAGAGTGGTCATCAAGTGGACTTATTCGTTCTACATATTGAATGAATGCACGTCTACCCAAATTATTTTATTATAAAAATATTTTTATAATTACTCTTGTAGAAAATAAGTGGATTAATGTCGACAGCATAGGATTGCTAATTCCGTGCTCTGATGTTTTTCTGACGTTGGTCACTGAACAAAATAAAAAGTGAGAATGCAGATATTAATTAAGCTTACCATGCATGCAATGTTGCACGAGTTTTTTCTGTAATTTGTTATTTTTTTAATTTGATGTCAGAAATATAAATAGGTGGCTAAGTACACAGAATAGCAAGCATGTACTTTTAATTATTCAATTTCCATTGTGACATTTTTTTCTATAAAATTAAATTATATTATAGTTTGATTAAAATAAAAAATTTCGGCACATCTTATTTCTTGGCTTGCATGAGCCGTTGGATTAATTAAACGTGTGAGTGCATCATATGATTTTTTAAAATATAAATTTAGTTTCTAACCTCAGATGCTCGAATTTAATTATACCAAGGGCATGAACTATTGGAACATCGAGATTACTGTAGCTTTTATAACAGAAAACTTGAAATCCGAATTTCATTGTCAATACAAAGAGTCAAAGAAGCATTTTCTGTTAGAGAACATACAGACAATGAAAGGTGCACAGTTTTTTCTTCCTTTTTGTTAGGAAAAAAGAAATTCCAGCTGGAAAGTCAATAATGTGGTCGCTTTTTTCTCTTCTCTAATACCTAAAACTAAATGACACCTACATATTGCCGTTAACTGTTAATTTATACAACTATTTCCGATAAAAAAAAAGTCCTTGTTAGATTATTGAGCGGTCTAAGTGTACAGCGTTCCATCAGATCAATATTTATGGCGGCGCATTAGGACCCACGAATTCAAACCCTTTTCTATTACTTTTTGGTTAAAATCAATTTATTACTTTTTGGATTTGTGTATTTTTTTTTTTTTTTTTTTAGTTTTGACTATGCTTTAGACCGTCATCCAGTTTTAGCAATTCCAATACCAGCAGCGGTTTCCTAGGTTAGTACCACTACCACCAAATCAACGAATCATTGAGATCTGATTCACAACCTCCCAAATCCAATCATCTGATTTAATGACTGTTGGCTATTTAATTTCTCAGATTTCTGCATTTTGAAGAATTGTAATTCAGATAATAAAAACACTCTTAATAAAATTTCAATTTATGATAGTCATTTTTCAACCGGTAAGTAATAAGTTTTTTTAAAACAAAATAATAAGGTTCGAAATACAAGTAAAAATGACTCAATTTTTATCTAAAACAGAAGGATAATTGCACCCCGAAGCTTCTTTTCAAAACATCTACTCAATTGGTTGGATCAAGTTGATTTTAGCAAATACTAAAATTGAGGTTCAAAGGATCTCATCTCTCATCTTTTGCGTAATGATTTTAACGAATTAACTTTTGGTATGTATTTTTTAACACCGTTTGAGTTTTTTAATTATTTACGTATGTCACGATATTGTCTATATTTTTAACGTTTTAATCTCAATCGGAAGATTTATTTATTACATTGCTATCTTCTCGTTTTAAAAATATACATATTTGATGTAGTTAAAGATATAAAATAACTCTGAAGGCATTGTAATTTTATCGCTTCCACCTACATTAACTAATGCGCGGTTAATCATATTACCTTGTAATAATTACCGTTTAGTAATATATATTTCATTGTGTTTAACTTGCAGTGGATATAAAAAAATTATGTAAATTGTTTAATTTTAAAAAGTTAACTTTTTTTGTTAATAGATATTTCTTTTTTGAGAAATGCTAGTGTCCAATATATTGGACGGATAGGTCCGTCTAATACGATCATTTTCATATTTTTAAATTTAAAACGACCGATCCGAACCGTTTAATATGTTCTTCATATTGAAAATTTATAAGAAACCAATTTTTACATTTTTTTTTGAATTTTTTACTTACTTTTTAGTATTTTTAGAAAATTCATGATATTAAAGTTTTGGATCGTCCAATAACAACGATTTTCTAAAATATTTTAAAAAATAGTAAAAAAAATCGAAAAAAATGTAAAACTTGGTTTCTTATAAGTTTTCAATCTAGAAAAATATTGAATGGTTTGGATCGGTCGTTTAAAATTTTTATGTGAAAATGATCATATTGGAT
The DNA here is from genome assembly GCA_027725995.1 of Rhynchospora tenuis. Lineage (NCBI taxonomy): Eukaryota > Viridiplantae > Streptophyta > Magnoliopsida > Poales > Cyperaceae > Rhynchospora > Rhynchospora tenuis. The sequence goes on from CM050889.1 coordinate 83,922,707, forward strand.
GGACTCGATCCGTCCAATATGTATTAGACTCTAGCATTTCTCTTCGTTTTTTTCCGTGATAAAATCAAGAAAAACATTATTAATATATTCAAAATGTTACAAGTACGCCTACGACCTCAGACCAGTAAACAAGTATAATTTAGATGTGCAAAACATTGTACATTTCACATAACACAACAACAGCACGTTGATTTCGCAGAGATCCCGCAGAATTTGTCTGAGATCACTACAAGTATGATTTTTTTAATCTACCTAGTACTTATCCCTGACATAAATTTTTCCATTAACTATTGATATTAGTTGATGTTAAGCTGTAGTCTGAAGTGTCATTATCGGTTATTAAGATCATTTTTTACAGCACAAATTTTCTATTATTTTGTTTTGAAATGGGTCAGATTCAAAATTGGTCGAATAAGAAGAAAATTAATAAAATCTGTTCTGAAGTCTAAATCAATATTATTTAGAAATTAGACAAGGGGCAAAGTTTAGCCTACCTCTTGTACACGCACTTAACATTCTGAACTTGTCAGCATATCGCTTTAATTTGTTTTATTATGTTGACTTTGCCTCCTTCGTAATTATTTTCCATTAAATTTTCCTTTCCTCTTTGTTTTATGGAAAGCGCCATATTGACCTTAATTAGTATTGCGTGGTCGACAGAGAGACAACGGGATGCTCATAATTGATACTTCTATCTCTTAATAAATTAATTAATTAGTATAATAACGACGTACCTAGACTTTTACATATTCAGAGGCTGTATATTTATAAAAATAAATTATTTCGATACCCGGCTTCTAAATACTTATAGCAGTCTTTAAATATATATACCAAGGCGTATCAGTATCATTTCAAATACAACCTTTTAACCAGCTAGTCATAGATACTCTTATTCTCGCAGCTGCATCCTATGAAAAGAGAAAACATGAGTAGCATTTTGTTTTTCGATATAATTTCTTTTTAAGATAAGATGTTTAAGATAAGATGGAAGTCAAACTTTTCAACTTATTTTGAAATTAAATTTCACAAAAATCTCTCAATCGGATTTCAAACCCGCAACTTCTATCAAAGTTGCGTTGTTCCTTGTCACTAGACCAAGAATTGTTCTATGTTTTTCAATACAATGAAATATATGTAGGTCGATTTCTAACATGAGACTTACCAAAAGCAATATAACAAGAAAGAAATAACTAATGAAGTGATTAATTACATTAAAAAAACAATTATAGAAAAAAAAGATTTGAATGAAAAATTAACTTTTCTGATTTTTATTCCACGAATTGACGCCTGTTTTAATTTTCGTAGATTATATTGTTTCTTTCATTTGAGGTTATTATTAAAAAAGCTTAACCAGATATGTAAGTTAGGATGGTTTATTTAATCATAGAGAACCACGCACCCTTTGATGAGAAATATTAAAGAATTAATCTGGAAAATCAGTGTCATAGTCAAGGTAATGTATATTATATTAGCAGTTCTAGAAAGAAAATATATCTAATGTTTGTTCATAAAGTAAATATGATATAGTGTGATTTAATATTCAATGCAAAAATTTGCTAGCTAGCTAAACGGTCAACAATATGAAATTAATATCATCTTAGAAACAACGGCCGAACACCAATTAATAAAAAAAAGTGATTAATTACTGCTGGGATATAATTTATTCTAACACATATTCAGAAATTTCTCATATAACCTTCTAATTAACCTGTAATTAACTCGAATGAAGATCTCGTCGACAGTGACTGATCTATGCAGCGGCAAGTCCATTTCTTACCCGTTGTGATTTCAATATCATTAGCAACTGGTTTTTTTCAAACAACCAAAAAAATCTAATAATGTCTAAGATTTTTAATCAAAATAAAATTATCACTCTTTTATGTTTATGTTTATGCTTGTATAACATTCTGAATATGCCATCACTCGTCATCGAACCACTTTAATATCAAGGACATCGACAAAGCTTGAGATAAATATTAAATTTTCTTACTACGTAATCACTCAATTAATTCATCTTATTTTCACAGATCGTTATCCGTTTTTGGTCAAACAAAGATCACGTAGTTACAAACCACTAATATTTGTTAAACTGCCACATAGTTACAAACTCATAATATTTATATAAATGCCAATAAAAAAACAAACCAATTATATATAATTCCTTACATTGTACATACTTCTTTTTTTTCTAAAAGAGCAACCAGATAGGCTATATTGTACTAAATTAATTTTTCAATATCCTAAAATCTGCAATCTAAAACAAAAAAAAAAATGCATATCTTGTAGTGCATCTATACTAATTTTTCAATCTCCTAAAATCTGAATTGTCAAAAAGGAAAAAAAAAATGCATATATTGTAGTGCATCTTTGTTTAGATACAGCTCTCGAGTGGACTATGATACATTTCATGCAGTCCGCATCAATTGCCGTTTGCTTAGTCTAGTCCGAGTACACTTCCGATTCTCCATTTCTCCATTTTTTTTTTATAAAACTTTAAACCTGTGGACCGTCCGCTAGACCGTCAACCGGTTTTCCAATATCAAATACCAGCAGCTGTTTCTCCGGTCCACATACCCTCCAGTTCAAACAATCAATCTCCTGCTCCTGCCCGCCAAAATTTCAACCGTACAGTCAAATCACTGGAGAGGACTTCTCTACGTGCTTTCCCACTTGTTTATCCCACTAGCGCTCTCCAAACCACCAACCCAAAATAAATCCGGCGCTACAAAAATACACACTGTGTAGCATATACCTGACAAGTCGTATACATACTAATTCAGACCATAACAGTGAAACACCACATAATAAGATACCTTAAGATGCCACATAAGATCGGAGTAATCCAATCCCACTACCAACTGCTCTGTGGGCGCTTCTTTCTCTGTCTCTGTATGTATCTCTCTCACACGCCTCTCTCTCCGCCCACAATCAAAACCAAACCAAAGGCGCGGGCACACGAACCGCATGCTCTTGCTCTGTGGGCGCCTCTCTCTCCTAAATCCTAATCCCTCCTTAATCCTCCCCAATTCCATTTCCCAATTCCAATACCGATTTCTTCTTTTCTTTCTCTCCTAATAAAACAGGAATAAGTATCAAACACATGGAAAGAGGCGATAACATCCCTATGGGAATACCCGGCCCCAACATGAACTCCTCCGCTTCAATGCTCGGTTTAGATATGCAACTCAGCTCCCACTCGCACCACCCTTCGCATCTCCAGTTCCATCCCCATGACCCCAACGCGCAGGCCCACCATGGGCCCATTCGTCACCACCACTCCTCCTCTCCTTCCCCTTCTCCTTACTCACCTTACGGCGTTTCGGTTGCCCGGGCCCGGCAGGTGACACCGGTTGCGCAACAATTGCCCGACCCTGATGATTCTGATGTCGGGTCTAAGCGGCCCGGTGTTGGGTCTGCTTCACAACAGGCATGTCCTTGGGGTAGAATGAAATGGACTGAAGGCATGGTAAGGCTGCTGATTGCTGAGGTGTACCGGGTTGGAGACGATGGCGGTGGTGGTACTGATGCAGGGGATCATCATGCTGCACAGGGCAAAGGAGTGAACCGGCCTGGCGGTGCAGCTAAGGGGAAGTGGAAAAGTGTCTCCAAGTCTATGATGGATAAAGGGTATAGTGTGTCGCCGCAACAGTGTGAGGATAAATTCAATGACCTGAACAAGAGGTACAAGCGCGTGATTGATTTGTTGGGTAAAGGAACTGCTTGTCGGGTGGTTGAAAACCCGAATTTGCTTGACTCTATGGACCACCTCTCACCTAAGGCTAAGGAAGAGGCGAGAAAGCTTCTGAGTTCGAAGCATCTCTTCTTCCCGGAGATGTGTGCGTACCACAATGCCGGTGCACAGCCGTGTACTGGTGGCTCTTCTCAGCATCCACCCAATTCCCAAATGAATGCTCAGTCTGACCAACAACAGTGCATGCACCATCAACCAACTGGTGGAACAGAGCCGGCACGGTATCAGCAGGTTAACCATCCCAATCACAATGGTCCTGCTGCTGGTACCTCTGATGATGAAGAAGATAACAACATTAGTGATAATGAGAGTAATGATTCTTCAAATAAAGAAGGAGGTTATGATAGTGATTATTACCAAGGCGGTGAAGGTAACTGTGTGAAGAAGCACCACAGAAATGCTAAGCATGCAACGAACTCACCGCCACTCTCATTGTCCCTTTCTTCTACTTCTGGAGGGAGTACGGCAGTACAACAACTGAAGAATGAGTTGGCAGGTGTGGTAGCCAGTGGAGGAGAGGGTGCAAGACAGTGGATGAAACGGCGTTCTACCGAGCTGGAGGAACAGAGAGTCGGGTACCAGTGCCGTGCGTACCAGCTGGAGAGACAACGGTTCAAGTGGCTTCGATATAGTACCAACAAGGAGAGAGAGATGGAGAAGATGCGGCTGCACAACGACCGGCTAAGGTTAGAAAATGAAAGAATGCTATTATTAATTCGTCAGAAGGAAATTGAGATGTATGGAATTGAGGGTGCTCCTGCTGGGGCACCTGCGGCTTCTTCGACTGAGCAACTACAGCTTCAGCAACAGCAGTACATCCAGAAGTGAAGTGAATACTGGCAACTGATTTTATGTCCATTTTGAGTGGCTTTTGTAGGTAGCTGTTTGTTAATGTTTAAAATTTTTAAATTTTCAAACAGGTTAATCAAATTTTAGGGTGATCAGCTGCAATCTGATAGGTTCTTTTGTCTAACAACTTGTGCCAATAGAAAGAACTTGGATGGCAAATCATATGTAAAACATTTCGGTGTGGGATTTTATGTACTTGAGTTCTTCGGATTTATAGTTCAATCTAAAGATTGGGTATAGGGAACTTGAGGCCAACTAACAACAAATTAGATACAATTTACAATGTTTTTTTTTTTTTTTTTTTTGAAACAGAAAGCCCGTAGGCACAATTTACAATGTTATATTAGAATGAATGGGGGCGGTTTCGGTTTTGTTCTATTTTTTTTTTGTTTTTTTAATTTTTTTCCCTTGAAGGATGGCGGTTTGCAATTATTTTATTTGGGTTTAATTTTTGGGATGATTTCTTAAAATAATTTGTGTATATTAGAGTGTTTAATAGGATAATAATACTGGCTGTTGCCATATGGTTTTCCAATTTTTCAAGCTTGTTTCCATATATCAATATTGTCAAGGTGACAAATTAAATTAATGAGATTCAATTCCATGCAAGTCTTAAAACAAGAGAATGTATTTCTTACATGCAACATTGGACTATGTATAGTAGTTGACAGGCTAATAGATGTTGAATATAAATGTTAAATATGGTCCTAAACTAGATAGGATTCGGGTGTTCGAATTACTTAATTAAGCCTATTATAGTGTCTATATATAGTCGAATTATTAGACGGTACAAACCATGAGGCTATCTAAAAATTAATTAATGAGACTAGCCATCTTTCTATATAAAGAAATAATTAAACTATGTGCTAATACAAGACTAACCAGATTCAGAGTATATATACTCGTTCTGTCAAGCTGTCTTTGTTAATCATTTTGAAGCTTCTAAAGAGCAACTTGTGTTAATTTGTTACTGTTATGTCGGAATGGATATTCCAAACTAGACAAGCTATTAGACAATGCTATTATTTTAGTTTCATTTGTTTCATACTTTTGAAAGTAGTGATGTTTTCTAATCAAACTGCCAATTATATAATGGGAGTTAAATGCATATAGCAATAAACAATGTTTTTGATAGATAACGTTGCTAAACTTAATTATTAGACAAGGATTGGTTCAAGCTATACTAACCTGACCAAGTTCATGTCCTCTTGCAACTTGCATACCATTCTTAGCATTCGAGCATGCAGTTTGCAATATTTCTAATCAAAAGTTGGTTTTTCATATGTAAATTTCTTCCCTGTTGCCTTGTCAATTGTGAAATCATTTTTCTGTTAGGTTTGTCGTTTGTACCCGATAGGTTGTTCACTACTCTAGTAGGCGCAATTTTTTGGTTCGTCGAGACTGTTTGCCAGTGTATAAAAGACTAAACCAAAATGCAAGAAAGTTGTTTCACAGTGGCGGAGTTCATTATTTGGTCTCATGTACCTTGTATTATATATATATTTTTTTAAAAAAAAAAAAGTTAACAGCAGTCGGAAATCTTTGATTAGTATATCTTTTGTCAAGTAGTTATATTTTTTATTGACTTTACTACTTGCTTAGTTTTCCTGTGTTGATGATTACTTGTGCCATTATGACCACACGTCCACACGTCCACACCTCCACCTTTGTATTATATACTGATTACTGACTAAAATTTAGTTTGGAGTCCGATAAAAAAAATGTTCTTGGAAGCCCATTTTGGACTGGGCCGCGTTAAACGGAGTAAGATGGAAACAAACCCAACAAATAGGGAATCACGCAAAAAGCTTTGCTCCGTTCGGTCAATTTGTGTGTTATAACTTATATGCAGCATAGACAGCCGCTCATTTTAATCATAAATTTTCCAATGAAATGAAATGAATTGACATCTCATGTTAAAAAAAGAGGATTTTGATCAGTGTCATAATGAAATCAATAGAAACATAGGAAACTGGTATTAATTTATATAGAATTTGTATGATATAAAAGTTACAATCTCTAAATTATTAGCAAAAGAAAAAAGAAAATGCTGAAATTTATCGATCCCAATATTCCACAAAAATATAGCGAGTTTTTTTGCCCATGTTATTTTGTTTTGCCATCAACACTCTCATAATCGTTTAGTTTCCAAGTAGATAATGCAAACAAGATTGTTCCTTTCCATCCCAATCGAAGCCATTTTCTATCTTCATCCACAAAAAACTCCTTGTGGTATAGCTTCCTCACATAATTCTCTATTTTTTTCATGATCATCGAATCCACAGGAAGTTGTGTGAAACCCGCTCGGATTGTCCTGGCCTGCCACTGCCTATATGTTTCTGGCCTCTCCACTCTCTCAGAACCCTCACAAGCTATTGCATTAATTGCTGGTGGAATTATAATATTTCTTTCTGTATGGATCCTTATCTCACTCTCTCGAGGCATAGTTGCCTCGTAAATGTCAAAAAATGAAAAAAACTTCCGTAAAACTTGCTTAAATCGGGCAGTAAAGAATGGCGTTCCGTAAGAGCCATTAAGTATTCCATGAATAAAGACACATGGTTTGATTTCCTTTATCATCCTTAGAACCTTGTCCCGAGGATTGTCCCTGCCAATTAACTCATCCGTAACGTTATTCAGTCCATGTAAGCAATTTGCCACTAAAACCTCATCTTTATCGATCTTAAGATCTTCTATTGTAATGTTTTCCCATTTTGATGCTATACCTTGATACTTGAAATCGATGTTAAATCTCTGAGCACATTCTGACAGTCGCCTACCTGTCGCTTCAACTAGTTTACCTGGACGGAAACCCCTTTCAGGAAATCCGATGCCAGTTACACGGATTTTAGGTGCTGCACTTCCTAAGTTTGAGAGACGTTCAAAGAAAGATGGCCACATGAATCCCATCTGGATCCCAAAATCAATTATATGAATCTTTGTGGCACCTTTTGAGGCATTAAGAATTGTTTGGTTAGAAAAATAAAAATATGCCCTCAGGAAAGGACAAATAGCATGATAAATGCGGGCTGCCTTCAATGTATCACTAATATTTCCTTGCCGTGATAGTAGTTCACGGTAGATGTCACTTCCTGTACCAGCCAAGCGTGCCTCGAGTGCATCCACCAAATAGTGTGCCAAACGTTGGTAGCAATCTCCTCTAGGGGATGAGTGTTTCCTTATTTCGCTGATGAGTTCATGGGCCCATTTATTGTCGTTAGTTGACACCGCTTCAGAACAACGAATAAGGAGAGATTGCAGGTCTACACAGCCCTTCTCAGTTTCCTTCTTTCTTATTTCATTCTCACCATGTTTGTCTTGATGTTCCCATGAATTATTTTTTAATTCCCGTTTCACAGTTTTACGTACTGAGATAACCTCTTTAACATATTCTACATCGCGGAAAAGGAGAAATTGTTCCAAATGCTCATTTCTTGCAGGCTCATCTGAGGAAACTGCTCGATGCTTGTGAGCTTGACACTCTGATAGATCTGATCCTCTATCGTTAAGAGCGCATTTTTTAGTATGAGACTCATAGCATATTGCTTTGTTCTCACTGACATAGCATGTTTTGTCTTCTTCATCGACCTCAATTCCTTTTGGCTCTAATCCAATAAACAACTTCCCAATGGCTGGAAGAAACTTCATTGCTTCCTCAGGACCTTTCTGGATTTGTGTAGCTGGAAGGTTCCCTACACATAAAGCAGATATAGGGTCGGCATTGATGAAGGGGGGTTTAGATTTACTGTAAGACTGAATATCATTTTTTGAGACAATGTGTGTGGTATGACGGGAACCACTATCTGTAATGTTACTTCTTTTAGTTGCATTGAATTGGGTCGAGGTAGGCGAAAGTGGGTACTCATTTGTGAGGATGTCAGAGAAGGATTTCTCAGTATCTCGAAGAGCAGCCTCTTCATGATAAATTTCTTCATCTATATCTCCTTCTAACAGAATTTGGCTTATGTAATTGATCACAGCATTGGATGTTAGATCACAAACTTCATGGCTAATTTTAGCATCACTTAACAAAGGATTAGGTGTGGCATTGTGGTTGTTGTTGTCACTCAAAAAGGCTGGGGTTATTGTCTGATAAGATTCCAATAAGGGCTGTGGTGTGCATGGTGTATGTGAAACATTGTTCCCGTCTTCATGGAAATTGCCATGAGGAAGCGCCGTTGAAGCCATATTACTCTATTTTAGTGACAGTTAGGGCATTCCTAGTTGCAAAATGCCCAGGAACTGTAATTTGCACAACATTGAACAGTTTAATTTCTTATTGTGGAAAAGACAGTTACAAAAGAATGAGTTGATGATAAAATTTGTAACCACAGTTTTAAAGTAAAATTGGCAGATTGAACTAGATATTGAAATTTAGGCCAAACATATATATATTGTAGGTATTTTTTTATTTTCACTTGAAAAAAATGGAAATGAAGAATTACATCATGTCTAAAGCAACACTGTTTACTTGACCTGAACCTGTACCGATTGGCAAGTAATTTAAGGGAAAACTAAATGTCTTAATCATCTTTTATATTTCAAAAACTATTTGTACATGATATGAAATTGTAAACCAGCATGGACACTCCAATAAAGTATGTTCAGGAGTACATTCATTTTGTGCCAGAAAAATTTCCTTAAAATTAGATATATCCTTATATCTCTTGGTTTGGGTTTTAATGTAGATGTAATGCTGTTCAGATAGTATGAGATTCTGGTCTTCGATAAATTCATCTTTAAGCGAACGTACGACAAAATAAATGAAACTTGGTATGAGGTATTCTCGAGCTTCTTCGGGGAAAATTTGATTATAATTGGATCAGACTTTAGTCAGGTTTAGATTTGAAGTTTTGGTCAGGATTAGTACTGGTGAGATTAAAGAACATTGCAGCTTCATTCAGGTTTGACCATATTGGTTCTGATTGTTCAATTTTCTTACCATCCCAAGTTGTTTCAAAATTAAATCAAGGGACTTTTATATAATTACAAGATTATATATAGAATATGCCAAGTTGGGAGGCTTCAGATTAATTTTGACTTTTAAGTGGGACTAAATTGCAACAAACCAATTAATTGATGTACTGGTACAATTATGTGCTGACTGGTATTAGTATATTACCTGATAAGATTGGTACTGGCAAACAAGGATCTTGGGTTGACTGATGAGAAATAATTTAAGAATGACGTAACCAGCTAATTTGTGGGGGAATTCTTTTGTTTTGTTGTTGTTATTGATGTTTCGGTTGATGCCTGATTATGTAATTTTATGAATTTGTGTATGTGAATAAATGAAAATAGAGGCAATCTCAGTTAACCTTTTTCTTTCGTGTTGCACATGCTTTGTAAAATTAATTTGTACGTTGGAAGAACTAATTTTCAGACAAAATTGTTGGCACACATGAAATAGTGCTCAGCCGTGAAAATAGTATTGTTGGTGACAAGTATACCAGGAATGCAGGAAAGTAATTCGAAGAACAAAAGATTGTATAAAAAACCATACCTTGTTCTGCTCTCCCTCTGATCTAGATACAAATAATACTTCACTTATGGGAAGTGTTCTCGTCTTCTATCTATTTTTGTACTTCCTCTTTACAAATAGTGGGAATGAAGTGTCGAAAAATCAACACTTATATGACTACATAGAGAGGTAGTATTGAATAACGCACGGTACACGTCTCTTTCTGAGAAATTTTTCTTTGATGAATGATCTGAGCCAAGCAAAAAGTGTGGACATTCGAGGCCCACTTCACTATTTTTGACCCGAGGATGACGGGGTATGGGAGAAAAGTAATTTGTGATTTTTCTGAGCCCACATTTTTAATAAGTTTTATTATTAAGAATTTTATTAAAATTCAATACACTTCACAATCCAGCATTTTTTTTACACTATTTATTTATTACTATTATTATTTTTTTGGCGATCTGGAATACAGTGTCTTAAAGGCGTTACAGTCGTACAGAACGCTGATTATAAATGGCCGATATGATCGCCTAGATAAATGGCGAGCATACATGGTTTGTCATGAGAAAAGATTACGTGGGTTTTGGTCTAAAATCGGTGATGGACTGATGGTGAAGAGGAGAAATGTGTTAATCGCTCTCGTGTAAATTTATCAGTGGAATGATTAATCGCACGTGGTATGGACGTATGGTATCCACTGAGCATTTTTGAGACATTTCATTAATTCCCAACTATATCGCCTCGTATAAATTTATCAGTGGAATAGACGTGCTAGGATTATTATTAAATTAAAGGGCTGCCTGACGCATTCTAAATCAATATGCTCAACTAGCATTTCAAATTGGAGGCAGGCAATTGGGGACTATATCTTATCTTTATATTTGTTGCTAATTTCATCCATATTTTTAACGAAGAACTATTAAAGTATTGATTATATACCCATGAAAACCTGAATTCATTAAATTGACGATCGGTAATCAATTAATAGATTTGGATACAAGCATAAAAAAAATTTGCCAAGACAAATTATGCAATGATTTATTCATAAAAGAAAAAGAAAAAAAAAATTCCCATTCTCCCTGTCCTTGGCAAAAATTGGTCCAGAACTGTTTCCAACAAAGTTGGGCCATGTTTAAACAACTATTAAACCAGCCCAATAGGCTTAACGGCATCCATTCCATAGAACCGAATCGCAACGCAGGAGATGCCATCGCCGTTAGACCGATCCAACAGACGGCGTTACAACAGAACAAACAGGAAGTCAGACACAAGTAAAGTCCAGTCTGGTCAGTACTGGTAGCTGCCTGAACACAGAAGAAAACCAAGGAAGGAGTTGCGAAGCATCTGATGCGAGCGCGATGAGATGCGACCGAGTCGGGTGGGGAGTGGAGGCAATGAGGTGGGCCAAGGCGGCAGGGAGAGGAGAGAGGCGGGCCGATCTGGGGATGCGAATCGCGCGCGCAACACTGATCGGCGCCGTCGGAGCCTTCGCTAAGGCTGTAACGGCGGTTTTAAATCGCACCACTGTTTATAACTCCGAGACGCTGCTCCGGCTCGTATCCTCCAGGCCACTTGGCACGCCTCTCCTCACTGTCAGTAACCACATGTCCACGTAATTGCTCTCTCCTTTGATTGGAAATGTCACTGTTGAGTTAACTTTTTTTTTCTTTCTTGTAATAAAGTATATCTATAGTACTATTTTGGTTGTATGTTGAAATGTAGCTTCCGATTTGATGAATGTCCATTTTAGTAGCTGGGTATCTGCTCTGTCAACCAATGTTGGGTTTTTGTTAATGATGCCTATGAGATGGTTGGTAATTCTATTAATAAACCTATTTGTATGATAAACTAATAGGTCGTTTAATTATATTTTTAAATGAATTTTTGGTAATTAATTAGTGTTTATGACAGAGGAATTTGTTCCTGTCATGTTGTGTTTGGTTTGCATTATTGTAGGATGGTTCATTTTGGTAATACAATGAGCCTGTAGGCATGCCTCATGAACATGGTTTTCTGTTTGATAATGGCCTCACTCTGCAATGCCCACTTTTTGTATAATATCAATATGTCGTCCAACCAATGCCACTGCATTCAAGAACTATAGTCTGATGTGTGTGTGCATACACATTTCTCATATACATGAGAGCTTGACAATTTGATTTTTGTTTGTCCAGTTAATTTTATTATGTTCCCTCCAATCTCAAACTTGTATAGCATGGTTGTAGACATAAGATGATTGCTATCAGCAAATGAGATGATTTAAAGGGTGTTAATTGTTATCAGCAAATGAACAGGTTGGACGACCCACTTATGTGGGGGTTCAAGGGATTTCCTACAATGGATGCCAGACTTCAGAGGTGGGTCCTTGCTGCAGAGGACATATGCTTCAAGAATTCTCTCTTATCCTCTCTCTTTCGCCTTGGTCTCTTCCTTTTTGCCTTCTCTAATTTTGTTTTTCCCTTACCTGAGAATTATTTACCTTTCTCTTTAAAAACATACTTACATAAATTTGAAAAGTACCTGAGTTCCTTCTTTAGTTGTTTGTTTGGAGATTAATAATGGTTTTGCGGGTTGGGAGGGGGGGGGGGATGTTCTGTTAGTTTGCGCATCTTCTGTATTGAAAAAGGAGAGCAGAAATTGCTGGGGATCAGCTTTTAAGATGATATTTCTAATGTATAGTGCAAATTCATGAGATTCAACCTTTTTTTTCTCTTGTTCTATTCTTTTTTATAATTGTGTTATCCCTTATCTGCCTTTAATTTGTATTTTTCATTAATGCAGGGAAATGTATTCCGATAACAAGAGGTGCAGGGATATATCAACCTCATATGAATGAGGCTCTTCAGATCTTGAGCAGAGGAGAATGGGTACAAATTCCATATTTTTTCTTCTTTGCAGCCTTAGTTTTTTGGCAGGGTCAATTTCTGTAATGTTACTATATTTGTCAGGCACAAATTTGTATAGTTCCTACTGTAATGCATTATAACCACAAATATGGGCCTCCCTTGTACCCCTCAAAGAAACCATAGTAAAAAAAGAAACCATAGAAAATGAATTTGCTTCATAGCGCATGCCTTTACTAGACCTTGGTGACATGTACTAAAGTATATAACAAAGCATTGATAGGCAAAACAACAAACTGCTGAATCATATGTCATTTCTGGCGATGTAAGTGAATGCTGCAAATTTGGGTGACATGAATTGGGCTTACTCCATAGTTCTTACTTTCACAAATAAGGCCCAGTAAAGTGCTGAATAGGTCCTGCATATGCTTCAGTTGTTAAATGAAGCCTCATATTATTCTGCTGGTAGATCGTCAGTAGCATGTTGGGAGTGCATTTATTCCTCAATATGTGTTACTTCTTGTCCTAGGGTTACCAAAGAAATTGAATTGAGTAACGCATGCATAAAAATTGAAATGAATTACATATATTATATTTATTTTGCAGCTGCATAGTTTTCCAGAAGGAAAAGTGTCCCAAGAGAGAGTACCAATCAGACGGCTAAAATGGGGTACTGCTAGTCTTATTGTTAGATCACCTGTTACACCAATTGTCTTGCCGATTGTTCACTCAGGTTTTGACAAGGTACGTTTTAAAATTTATAAGATGGAGTTTTTACATGAGATATTGTGAAAAAGATACCATTATTATATGTTTGTACCCAAGTAATATCTAAAATTTGCAGAATGTAATTCGCCCCACATGCCATCTGTTGTCACTGTAAACCTGTATGTGGGTTTAACAGAGCTTAATATTAATTGGCAACAAATTCTTTATCATTATTTTAAGTTTAATTTGGTCCAAGAACTTTTCAGCATTTTAAATAGTTCCTCTGAAAGTTATTTTGGCCTTCCAATTACCGGAGTTAGCTAAACAGAATGCATCTGTCCCATCTCATCCTTGAGTTCCTCAGTTGTATCATAGTTGGTATGATTGCTCCATTGAACCTATACATATATAATCGTATGCTACAAATTACTATTGCTTTTTGGTAGTTAGTCCTCAGATATGCACTGGTCTTTCTTTGTCAGTCAATTCGCCTTGTACTTGGGCAGGAGGGCAGTCCATTGCCTGCAGTATGAAAATAAATATAATCTTGGTTAGCCAGCTACATTGGTGTTTCCCTATTGAAATGCAACACATATGTTGAGCCTAGTTCGATTACCTTAATGCCTCCTAAATTTTAGGTATGAACAGAATAGCCCATAAGACATGTAGCTTGATGGGTTGGCCTGTCAAACTCTGATAGCTTTTCTTGTTGTAGTCTCAAATACCTTCTAGAGAACTTCTAGGACCAGACTGCTATTAGGAAATATTATAGGAACTGAACAATTGTCAAGAAATTGAGAGTCAGTCCATTATAGTGTTGTTTATTAGAATTGAAAGCTTTGCATGTCACAATCTGAAATATAATTGTAACATGATGTATAGTTGTATAGTAGGCACCTAGTATGGATAACAATTGGGATGTGTGGCCTTTTATAGTAGCAATCTAATTATATGACCCCCTTCCCATGCAGCTTGTCATATAATAACACCTGTCATATAATAAAAGTAGAAACCAACATTTAAACTTGCTGCGGATGACTTCAATTTAGTCTGGGCATTGGAAAATAAGAAGCTCATTAAAATTATGATGCTAGGAACAGAACTGGTACTCTGTTTTTGATCTGGTGCTCTTATTTATTTGAAGTTTTCTTAAGTATGCATAAATGCATAAGCCTATGGCATTAGCTTAAAATACTGGACTTGCAATGTAAGGCTAAGTCAAAGTAGCCTGAAAAAGAAGCACCCTGAGCTCCAACCATACAATTACAAATTTTGCCTTTTGTTTATCTAGTTGTACAGTACTGTACTAAATAATGCAGACATCTACTCTTTGTTGGTCTTATATCTGCCCACAGGCGAAATTGCAGATACTAAGTTACGTTTGCCGTATCCATTTTTTATGTGATCTAGATATTTGTTTTCCTATAGGTTATGCCAGAAAAGCCATTCCTTTTCTGGAAAAGGCCGCTTTTACCCCTGTGCAACAAGGAAGTAAGGATAATTGTTGGTGAGCCCTTACATTTTGATATCCATTCCTTGAAACAAACCGCACTTTCTGTATCTCACAAAGAAAATGAAAAAGAAGAGCTTAGGGGGTGGCCCACTCTTCAGCCAGATGGGCTCGGGGAGGTGCCTCAGAAGTGGCTGTACAGCACCATCTCGCGTAAGATTCAATGTGCCATGGAGAGATTAAGAACTAGAATTTAGCTTTTCCTCTTTTTCTTAACATTTCTTTTTAGTCTTTATTTTTGTTTGTTGCTGCCTCATCCATGTTTTTTTGTTAGGATCCTATATTTCCATAGATTTTCATCCGTATCTGCGTATCATTATATCATTTTTTTTTTTATCTCCAGCTGAATGTGGTCGACCGGAAAAATAATTCCCCCCTCAAATAAATGAACTCTGTAAAGACAAAATAGAGATTTCAGGGATATTTGTCTTTTTCCTTTGGAGAAGTGTAGCGCATGTTGATGTTGCAATTGACAAATGTAGATGAAGCATGTAGTACAAATAAAGAAATAATATGGCCCACTATTTATGGTAGCCATGACTACCAAGTTCCAAGTTGTTAAAGTCTCACATCTGATGGCTAGGATCATCATCATCTACAATCTGGGTCATAATAATTAGCCTCAGGAATCAGGATATAAAAACTTTTTCTTTGATATCTAATCTGAAAAAGAAGTATCACTAGTACTTTCAATGTGACCAAAAGACGCAGATAAAAGGGCTTATGAAGTTTTTTCCCCCCTCAGTTGGACCAATTACACTTTTAAATCGCCGCATCACATAATTATTTCTACAACAAGATTATTTCCGCGTCTGCTGAGAATTGGGAATCTAATTATTTAAGTAATCAAATTGAGAATCTCATTATTTAAGTATAATCAAATTAAAACATTTAGGAAACATCAGGTTAAAATATTTTATAGTCCAAGTGAAATAAAAAAAATAAAAATAAAAGAACATCACGATTACATTATTTTATTTCCCACGTATTCAAGTGATTATTTTCTGTAAAATAATTAAGAAATGAATTCATGTATAAAACCAACAACTGAAGCATGTAAATTCGTCATTTCGACATAAATAAGAAATTACTGGAGAATAAATTAACTCATTATTTTTAATGTTTTAAGTTATTATTTTTCTTTTTTTGATAAACCTTAAGTTATTATTCAAGCAGCCAGAAAGTGATTGCTCGAAGTAGGTTATCATTGCCTCTACATAAATGGGTCACTAACTCGATATTTATGTACATTCAAGTCGTTATTATAACCGTTATAAGTAATTAAGGCATTTAAAACACATCACTTGTACGTTCTCAAGTATTTTTATATTACTTTTGCATATTCAGGTTATTATTAAATAGTAGTAAGATGGTATCGGAGTACGATATATTTAGACCCCTCCAATAAATTGTTGGGTGCCGTGGAGACACGTATGCCCCCATCCAAAACAAATCCATGAAAGTTTTTAATTATTTCCCATGACTCGTAAGACATAGTCTAAAAACATGTCATGTCCGAACAGAAGTTCAATAGTATACATTTGTGCACTTTTATTAATTTTCAAACTATTTGATGATAACTAATTAAATTTCATATTGTATGAATGCAATAAATGTCATATAATAAAGAGGCAACATTTACCATTTTATGCTTTATTCATCGTTCATTTAGTTTTGTCTCCACGTTGGCAAGCTCCTCGTTTAAATATATTTTACAGCCAGACACAGAAACACATAGAAGGAAGAAAGGAAAATATTTTACTCGATCTTCCCTGGAGTTCAGGTTATAGAACAAACCTGGTAGGTAAGCCATAAATTTCCAACCTCCAATTTTTTGCAAAATTCCTGTTTGTTCATTAGTTCGACTAAATCTCCATTCTCTTTACTGGATTAGTGTTACCTAGATATATTCAGGCAGCACATTTCGGGCATACAAAGTGAGCGCCACAGAATAATAGGTTCTAATGTGGCCTAAGAATGGCAAAAACCTGAATTAAAGAGCAATCAGCACCAGTATCGTATTTTTATGACTAAATAATAATAATAATAATTGGACATCACACATCTCCCATTTTGCTCTGAATTTAATGCACCTGAAACATTGTAATTTGTATCATTCTTGTTCTAATCACTTTCATAAGCTTTTCTTCAATTCTTTTTAAATGCAAGCTGCAAGCAGGACCAAATTGGCAAAAATCACGGTGCTGAAAAACGAACACGAGGTATTAAATTTTGGAGACCCCCAATGGGGACAAGAAGCTAAAGGGACCATTATTTGATTTAAATCTTTTACCTAATACTCTGTTACCAAAAGAATGTACTTTATCTTTAACTGCATTTATTAGATTGCAATTCACAGCTAACTTCTCCATCAGAGATCTCGGTCTCAAAATAATTTCTCAAAGCAAGTTATATAAGATACCATATAATGAGCCGATAATTATTTTTTCTAAATTGCACAACAACACCTATAAATATAATAACTATTTTTTTTTTTCTAAATTGTGCAAGACCATAATGGCACAAACATGAGCCGTTATTAATTAGTTTTCTAAAATCAATCAAGCAATCAGTTTGGCTTATATATTGTCCCTCAGGTGACTATAAGTGAACTTAGAACTAATGATTTTTCTAGAAATTGATAAGGTTCTAAAAGTTTAGTAAGTAGTTACATCAATGCCATTAATTTCTTAGCTCTGATCCTTTGGAGTTAAGCACACGTAATGCAAATTTACACCACAAGAGTTTCCAGTAACTTTTGCTCAAGACATACCAGACGAACAGACTACACGGAACACGCCACATAAGATCATTCCAATGGTGTTGGTTCGCAGTTGTGCCAGCAGAATGCACAGTTTGAAGTCGCCATCAGAGAGCATGGAGGGTGGCAGCTGCGCTCTCTCGTTTGAAGCACGGCATTTGTCTCTTTTCACTCAAACTGTTGCTTTTTTTGGTGCCATGCAACTGTGGCATCTCTACATGTCTTGATACATGATACAAGCACATGGCAGGTGTCGGCTTGGAATGGTGAGTACAAATGAATCTGGTCCGAACCGTCGTTCAAACCATTATAATCGCAAAATTGATCGTGCAGAATAATTTATTAATCTATATAAATAATACAGATTTTTTTTTAAAATTTTTTTAACCATGTCATTAATTATCTGAAAAATTCTACGATGAATTATTGTTATTTGTTAGGATTAATAGGGCTAGAAGACAGAACGCTAGTTTAAAATTGCAACGATCGCGATCAATTAGGATTGATATTAGGCTAAAAAATAGTCTACCATATAACGTTCCTAATTATGTTTATTTGTTTGATTTATTCTTTATTTTGATTAGATTGTTCATATGTCATTTTTTTTTTCTCAAGGAACATGCATTTATCTGTATATATGAGTATTATTTTTAATCTAGTACAAGTTTTAGCGTGTTTTTCTACACAAATTAACGTGTTATTAATCGTGTTGTTATAATGCAAATTTCAATCATTTTCAAATATTTGAAATTCGTTAAGTACGGAAATATTGTATAATATTTCAATTTATTTTTTTTCAACATGGATCTTTCTTTTAACGAGCAAATTTTTTTTCCCTTGTAGTGAATAAAAAGCTTTGATCACTTTGAGATATTAATAAGTTAAAGAGCTTTAAACATGCCTATTCATTATTACATCATAAAAAGGTTATAAAAAAATTATTAGGAAAATGCATTTACTTTACATTACTTTTGGTATTGAAAACACTTTCGAAAATGTGTGGTGAAGTGCATTTGCTGCGTATTACTTCAATTAAAAAAGCTCTCGAAAATTTGTCAGTGACACTATACCTTTTATGAATTTGTTCCCATGTTTTTTATCTATTTCAGCGTCAGTTCAAAAAGAGAAAGGTATATTGAAACTTGAAACAGGACCAGACATAAACAAAAAAGTATTTCTTTTAATTTAAAAAGATTTATCTGCCAGCTTTTCCTCTTGCAAATATAAATTTTTGAAGAAATGAATTAATGATGTATAGTACGCCTCAGAAAATAAGTTCGTTTCTTTTTATACTTTCAACTGTATCTCAATTCTTCAACTTAGACCAAAAAGTCATACTTGTAAACCTTACTCTATGTTTGGATTGGCTGAAATTATCATTTGTTTATTTGATAGGGTCACGTCAAGAGATTGTTAAAGTTCGTAGAAATTCAGAGTATTATTACAAATATGTTTCAAAGATTACAGGCGGAACTTTTCGGATTCTGCTCCTCTCCAATTATACTGATTATTCGGAGACACCCAAAGATCCTTAAATGCCGTATATTTTGAATCGGACGATTTAAATTGAAGTATGACATTTCAGAGCAGATTGGGTTGATGAAGGTAATATCCGGTCAAAATTTATATAAACCGTCCGATCAAAACTAAACGAGTAAGATCTCCTAGGACTCTCCAAGTAATCGCACAAACAGGGAGGAGACCAACATAATCTTATCTTTCTGTCGCTATGCGTGACCTCTCTTTAAATTTTGCCTCGTGAATCCCTCTCCTCTCTCTCTGTGTATTTATTTGAGGCTATTTTTCATATATACACTAAAAAATTTCTATATACCTCTCTCTTTCTCAAGCAATAACACCAATCTGTTGTAGTAATTACAAGAAATAAAAGGAGACTTACGAGAAAAATAGATTTCCTTTTTGTTTTTTCTTTTTCTCCCTCTCGCTCTCCCACTTTGTTTCTCTTCCCTCTCTTCTTTTGTTTTGTCGCTGTGGATCTCGTTTCTCGAGTCTCCTCGCCATTAGAGAGAGAGAGAGAAGAGGCGCAGAGACCACACAAACGAAATCTAAACCTACATTGATCGCACCTCTCGTTCGACTTGGAAGAGGAAGTCTCAAACCCTCTCTCTACTCTCAATCTACTCAACGAGGAGGAGGCAGTGTTTCGAGTTGTCAACTCGAGAGTCGAGAGAGAGATCTCTCTGATCAGTTCCTGCATTGATCGCACCACTCATTGTCGCTTGGTGTACTGAGTTAGAGAAGAAGAGTAGCAACGGTATAATGTCGTTTTTTTTTTTTTTTTTTGTCTTTCTTTATTTGGGGTTTCCCTCGCATGATATTTCTTTTTTGGGAAAATTAAGAAAATGGGTCGTGGTTTCCCTCCTTTCCGTTCAAATTTAGGAGGTGTTTTGATGCCCATTGACCATAATGAGAAATTTAGTAGGAAATATAAAGGGTCTACCTGCTGAATTTTTTGTTGCATTTCTGTGTGTCAACCTATTTTTTCAGTTCAATTATGGGTTTTCTGTTCTTTCAGTCAATGTGTGGCTATCCCATTCACTTCAATTGACAAATAATAATAAAAGAGTACCATCTCCTTTAATTTGTTCCTACACATGTTGAAATGCACAATTTATTTTCAGAAAGCACCATTTAAATCCCAAATGCCAATTCATCAGCAAGGCTACCGTTTTTTTCTAGCTTTGCTCCCTTGTGGTAAGGTGCCAAACCCCACCCATAAAAAAGAATATCTTAATTCTCAGGATGAATTGCTCTGTGTGTGTGTGTTTAAATTTATGCCATATCTTTCTTTTCTCAGAATCTGTATGATACATTGGGGTCTACATAAAACTGCCCCCCAAAAATTTGGTAGATACTGAATTATATGATTGTTATGTTTTGGTTTACAGTAAAAGGATTGTGTGTGTATGGTTTATGGGGGTTATGAATGAGAGTGGAAAACATTAGCCCTCCAATGGCGACTAGCATGGGTCCTACAAGCCAGTCATCATCTCTTAGCACCAACACAACCAGCTACAATAGCAACATTAATAATGGAAATGCAACTCCATTGCACGGAAGCTCTGCTTCGAGTGCCAATGGCAATGCTGATGGTTACGAGAGCGATGGCTCCACTTTTGCTGCTCCGTAAGTAACAGTCTCTTCTGTCAGTCTGGTGCTGATATTGGCATTGTACCACAAGTAATTAATGTCGGTATCAGTGAGAATCTTTTTTTTTTTGTCTTTAAAGCCTGCATAGTGTTGTTTGTTTTATTTTGTTTTTTTAATGATTGGTTATAGGGCACATAAACTATGCTATAAATCTCATAATTGTTTGTTTGGACTTGATACTTGATATGCTAGCAATAAATCTCATAAAATGAAAGTTACGGCAAGTTTTGGTTCTTTTGCATTTTATCCAACTTCCTACTGATGCTGGTGTGGTAAAAATAATCAAATTTAGATTTTGCTTTGGTGTGTACTTTGGAGCTTGTAATTGAATTAGGAGTTGGGTGAGGTTTTGTAACTGTTACTTGTTAAACTGTATGCAGTAGTCCAGCAGCATTGTCCATGTCGTTACCCCCAGAGCTGGCTGGTGCGATTCCCTTAATTGATAGATTCCAGGTACTTTCCTCTTTGTGACTTTGAATAATCGTTGTACTTCTCTGAAAATAGAAATATATCTCTTTGTTGACTGAATGAAAAAAATCAGACAACATTAACTAATCGTTTTTCTTTGTAATTAGGTTGAGGGTTTTCTTAAAGCTATGCAGAAACAATTACACTCAGCTGGAAAACGTGGCTTCTTCTCTAAGAAATCAGTTGGACCCCAAGTTCGTGAAAAATTCACCTTAGAGGACATGTTGTGCTTTCAAAGGGTAAGAAGAACAATTCAGATTGCAACTATTACCAATAAAATGTAACGAAGGTGCTGAACAATAAGGTCTACTTCCATGGTAGATGTTTTGATGCAAAAGATGCAACACAACAGATGAGCTTAACAAAACGAAAGAAAGCCCTCTTTGGTTCCACTGTGTCACATTTTTTATCTTACTGGCCATACCTGGTGTTTAGAACTTCTTTTTCCTCTTAAATAGTTCCAATTAAACAATCTCAAACAATAATGGGATTATCCTTAAAAAATTCTAAAATGATAAGTCGAGTTAACTTATAGTTGTTTTACTTATATTATTCTTTTGTTCTCAGGAGTCAATACCAACATCATTGTTAAAGATAAGCAGTGACCTGGTAAGCAGGTCGATAAAGCTTTTCCATGTAATACTGAAGTACATGGGTGTTGATTCATCAGAAAAGGTCGTCCTTTTGGGTTTGGATGAACGGATTGATCTCGTAGCCAAGCTGTACAAGCACACTCTTAAGCGCTCTGAGCTTCGGGATGAAGTCTTTGTGCAAATCTCTAAGCAGACACGCAGTAATCCTGACAGGTGTGTTGCTATGTAAATACTTGAGTAAAATATAGTGTTTTTATTCTGTGTTAGTTGGGTGAAAAATTCAAAAGATTTTTAAATAATTCAACCTCTGTTTGTATGAGAAGAAAGTGATACTGCCAGTGAATGTAATTGAACTTTAGTTTAATTTGGTTCAATAGGTGTGCATTGCATATGAATATTTGTTATATTGCTGTAAAAGCCTCGGCTGGTTCGAAGTATTGTTTTTTTCTCTTTTTAATTCTGAACAAGGGGTATTTGTGTACCCTTGCAAATGCCAAAAATGCCTTGTGCAGTTGCGCATACTTCTAGATATACATAGAATGAATCCTTGCTCAGTGTTGGTGGCCTTGTCAGTGAGGTTGGAAGTAATTTGGAATCTTTGCTCAGTGTTGGTTGCCTTATCAGTAAGGTGGGAACTTAATTTGGGTATTTTTAAATAATTTTTGGGTGGGGTTGGGCATAGGGCTTATCTACAACTTTTAAGATTTATTTGATGTGTATTTTTTGTAGGGTTATACATAACTCGTAATGTATTTTTTCAAGATTTTTTTTTATTTTTCATAAATTGTGCAGGAGTTGGTTGATTCGAGCATGGGAACTGATGTATCTGTGTGCATCATCCATGCCCCCTAGCAAGGACATTGGGGCATACTTGTCTCAATATGTGCATTATGTCGCTCATGGGGACACCACAGACCCTGATGTGCGGGCCCTGGCTCTCAACACGCTCAATGCACTCAAGCGTTCTATCAAGGCGGGTCCCAGAGCATCCATACCTGCACGTGAGGAAATTGAGGCTCTCCTTACCGCTAGAAAATTAACAACCATTGTGTTTTTCCTTGATGAGACATTTGAGGAGATCACTTATGACATGTCCACAACTGTTGCTGATGCTGTTGAGGTAGGTAATTCAAAGATTTTATTGTGATTTTTGGCAAACTTCAACAATACTGAATTGTTATTTTCTGAAATAGACATAACATTCATTTACTCGCAACCATCATTAAACATGTTTTGGAATTTGGATTACCTTCAAAGACCCCAAATATTAAAGTGTTGGTTTGGACTTTGGAGTATGATTAATGTTGGAAAAATATTACGAGTTTGGTGAATCTCTGGTGTATAACTTTTTGGTGCAACTTGAATCAGTATCAGCTGGTTCATACCAGTTTGGCCTTAATTGAAATGTCAACTTTTGTGTCATGAACCTCCTTGGGAAAGCAGACCGAATTATGAAGTAATAAACCAAAAATTGATATTCACAAGAGAGTTGATATGCTCATGCATTATCCAAAAAATGCATAGCCTTATTAAAGAAAGGTTCATTATTTTTCATCCTTTTCAGGAACTAGCTGGGCTAATAAAACTATCTGTGTATTCTAGCTTCAGTCTTTTTGAGTGCCGTAAAGTTGTCAATGGCTCAAAATCTTCTTCTGATATTGGCAATGGTATCACTTATCATTTTATAACTCTTTTTGTTTCCAATTAAATCTCATAATAAGCAAGGTTTAATCCAACCTCAAGCAATGAGAGTGTAGATGTTGGTTTTGCACTTGAATAAAAGGGTTCTTTAATATCTTAGACAAGTTAACCCAATGGTTTCGTGGCAATTCATCTCTCAGATTACCCTTTGTTTGGTCCTGTTTGTCATATTGCAAAGAGACAAGAAAGATATTCCAATTGTTGTTGTCAATTGGTACTAGGCGTCATCTCCAGATTCCCCCTTTTCTTAAACTTTCTTCTTTTTGAGCACTAAAGCTTGAACTTACCTGTCTATCTTTCTTGAATGCAACAGAAGAGTACATTGGATTAGATGATAACAAATACATAGGGGATCTATTGGCAGAATTTAAGTCAGTAAAGGATCGCAATAAAGGAGAAGTCATGCATTGCAAGCTCATATTTAAAAAGAGGCTCTTTCGTGAATCTGACGAGGCAGTCACTGATCCCATGTTTGTTCAATTATCTTATGTGCAGGTATTTCTTACACTTCCATTTTTTCTTTAAATTCTACGTAAATGTACACCACTTGTTGCAAAGCCTCAAATCTTGCATACTCGTGCAAAATGAGAACATACCATCAGGCTACCAATTTAAGCATGGAAAATCTAGAATAACACCCAAACTATTCTGTTCCATCTCAGTTCGGTGGAGATAAAAAATAAGAAAGGTATAGTTCAGAAGGCTCTAGGAAAATGATGAAGTGGGCTAATTTGTGTTTTGCAGTAAATATGTTTTATATATTTGTGTTGTTATTCTATGCTTGAATATTTCTTTCCGCAGTGACTGCATGCTGTACAATTAATCCTGTTTGAAGGAATAAATTTATAACTGGTTTAAAGAATGAAGATATGAAATAAACCCTAACTACTCTCTTCTGTCTCAGTTCTGTGGAGAGTAAAGTGACAAAATATGTGTAGGTGAGATGTCTTAATGGTGATAGTGATATTTTTCGTGTTTGTAGTATAGATATGACATACTTTGTGGTATTAATCTATGCTTGATATAATGCAGCTGCTGTATACTGTACTGTTAAGTCTGTTTGAAGGTACAATTATGCAAATGGTTTAGTGATACCAGTCATGACATATGAGATAACAGTCTGATTTTTGTTCATTAATGCAGCTACAACATGATTACATATTGGGAAACTATCCAGTGGGTAGAGATGATGCTGCAAGACTTGCAGCACTTCAAATTCTCGTTGAGATTGGTTTTGTCGAGAACCCTGATTCTTGCTTGTATGCTCTCTTTTACTTACGCAACTCAATACTTTTGACAGCAGTATAACCTTTTCTAACATTTTTCTTTTATGTTCAACAGGGAATGGATATCCCTTCTTGAACGGTTCCTGCCTCGACAGATTGCAATTACAAGAGCAAAGCAGGAATGGGAGCTTGAGATTATCTCTCATTATCAATCCATGGTATCTGCTTTATCCTAGTTCATCCTCTCTCTTGAAAGAACCCTTTCTAGTCTCATACGAGTGTGAATAGAACTATCCTTCTAGTCTCATGCAATCCCTTTATGCATGTTGCCTGAATTTGGCAGGAGCACTTGGCAAAGGATGAAGCAAGGCAACAATTTCTGAGAATATTACGGAGTCTACCATATGGAAACTCAGTTTTCTTTAGTGTGAGAAAGATCGATGACCCCACAGGACTTCTACCAGGTCGCATTGTTTTGGGCATTAACAAAAGAGGGGTAAGTTGCACCTACTGCTAAACATGAAAATATTTTGTGATCAAATTAACCCAGTAATAAGGGTTTGGCACAACCTCCATTGATTAAAATTTAAAAACCAAAATATAGATAAGTGGAGAAAAAATGGGGCAGAAATGCTTTTGGCTGATTCTCAAATTTCTTGAAGCATACCTTCTGTTGACCACCATACGTTTTATGTTAAAGTACAGTGAAAGGACCTTTTGGCATGTTTAAAACTTCTGCTCTTTTTCCCCAGATTTTCCCAGTCTTCACTGAGAAGACTTCCTGAGACAGTGGTTCTCATTACTGGTACCATCCGGTAACAAAGTAGAATACCCTTGAGTCCATGACTTAACTTATCAGTAGTGACTTGTCACTGAAAATGGAGTTTTAGCCTCAAAACTTTTTTGGTAAAAGTAATTTAGCCTTTTATTTAAATTTTTCTTATTGGTTATCTAATTGATGAAGGTGCATTTCTTCCGGCCGGTGCCGAAAGAGTACCTACATTCAGCAGAGCTCAGAGATATAATGCAATTCGGGAGCAGCAATAATGCTGTTTTCTTTAAGATGCGAGTAGCAGGGGTCCTTCACATCTTTCAGTTTGAGACTAAACAGGTACCTTTTCACTCTTATTATTTTTCTCAAAGTTGCATTGATTGGTAGAATAATAATCTTTGGCTTCTTTGGAGAAAATTTTTTTTTTTTTAAAAAAAAAAATTTGATAGAAAAGTGACTTGCTTTAACTTCTTAATGTTCCTAATCTCCTACTTGTTTGCACAAGTAAAACTTGATTATATTCGTTGGACTTGAACATGTAGAAAAAACATAGATCATAATTGGCGAGAAAGAAAGCAGTATTTGTATCTGAAAAAAAGGTTAGGATTTATTGACAGCTCCTTATCTTAACAACCCCATGTAATGTGAATGTCATTTTACATTCCACCAAACGTCATAAAGTATAAAACATTGCAATTTTCAACTCGCTTGATGAACACTAAGACTTGCATCAAATTTCATCATTTTCATAGGTATGATAGGTAAATCATAGATCATATTTCAAGTGTTGGATTTCAAAAATATGGGTTATGTTTTCACGGTTATTAAGGTTGTTCACAAATCTGCTGTTAATTTTCACCCTCAGAAAAATTTTATCACAACAATAAAGGGAGATTCAGTATATAAAAAAAAGGAAAAAAGATAGGGACACAATTCACAAACATATTGATGGTTCCTTCTTGCAAAAATAATCATTTCTCAAATGAATTTGTCTGACGTCTTAATAGGGGGAGGAGATTTGTGTGGCCTTGCAAACGCACATAAATGATGTGATGCTGAGAAGGTACTCAAAGACGCGTCCAGTGTCTACTTCCAACGGAGGTGGCACCCCTCTTCAAAATGAAGTATCCAACAAATCAAGTTCGAAGTCTCCCAGTGGGGATGTTCATGAAAAACGAGTCCATGAATTGTCACGAGCTCTTGAAGAGTCACGTAAGAATGCTGATCGAGTAAGACTCTTCTTCAAATTATGATTTTGCTTAAGCCGTCAGCTGCTATATTCTACAAGATAACTGGGGTTAATCAAATCCTAAATTCCCAAATCTAAAAAAAAGATTAAAAAAACAAAATAATGATAATAATAAAAAACAGTACATTGATCCCTGCAGATGTATTACTTTACAAGAATCACGTGCATAATTTTATCATTTCTGTTCTCCAAGAGAAGTATAATTTGAGAAGCATTTTGATGGAAGTATCTTCTCTGTGTTCCGTATAACTAACTATGAAGGACTAAAATCGAAATTCTTCTGAGGTACAATTTATCATCAACTTGTTTATTTTGCTAAGATTGCATACAATATGGTTTTTAGTTGCTGGAGGAGATGCATAAGA
Organism: Rhynchospora tenuis; assembly: GCA_027725995.1. Taxonomy (NCBI): domain Eukaryota; kingdom Viridiplantae; phylum Streptophyta; class Magnoliopsida; order Poales; family Cyperaceae; genus Rhynchospora; species Rhynchospora tenuis. The sequence continues at coordinate 83,950,138 of CM050889.1, forward strand.
AGCAAAAAGAGGAGAGAGGGATTCAAGAGGAATTAGAGGGTTTGAGAGAGGCACTGCAATCTGAACGGCATGATTCCCGAGAAATCATCAATGAGCGGGATCGCCTCAAAGCAGCATGTGATGAGAAAGATGCTGCCTTTCAGGTATAGTTTTCGATAAGAAAGGGCTGATAAGCACCAATTGATCAATTTAGTATATTTTAATCCTTATTGTAATTTAGGCTTCATTGGAACTAAATTTTGATGAATACGGTGGACGTTGACAGTAATAAAATTTAGTTAGCAAATGTTGTGTGTAGAAAGGTGAACATTCAGAATTGCTGAACTGGTGTTCAGTTAAGGAAACCCCAAGTTGATGTGCACTCCTGCAAGAGAGCAGTATAACATTGTAATCCTGTAGAACCTAGATATGCCATATTTCATGCCCGCACCAATCTTCTTCAAAAGATGAATGTCTTCTTCACTGTTTCTTCTAATGCATACATTTTGATAAGGGGCTAAGTATAGTTGATTGTCACAACAGAAGATATATTTTCACACTGTTTTATAATTATACAGCATGCAAAAGGCCTCAAAAACATCTTTTGCAATTTTTGTAGTTAAAAGTTGCTAAATTTTCCAAGAAAAAGGACGACCAATTGCATAGGAATAGTTTACTTTAACTAATATTCAATGCCTATTTTAAATTTCTTATTTTAAATTCTTTCTGATTTTTCTTATTGCTTAATCTCACAAAAGATGAGGAGCATAGTACATATAATCATGAGCTTGCTTATACGCAAGAGATGGTAAACTTGTAGTCATGTACTACCTTCTTAATACAGTGAATTTATAAAATAATCAACCAAAGCTTCAAAGTGCCAACATCTTGGGTTTTTTATATTAAATGAAATATGCATGATGCAAGATGAGAGTAATTTTGCTTTTTTGTAGGCAGCATTAGTGGAGAAAAGTAGGTTGGAAGCAATGCTTGCAAGAGTTGGGTCGCAAGCAAACCTTTCTACTAGTAATTATGGCGACAATACAGAGGTGTGGTGGTGTTGCATGCTAACTTTAGTTACAAATTATGATCATATTTTACTGTATTGCAAAGACCGAATATTTCTTTCAACAGTTACCTTATGCATCTTATAATACTTGCTATAGAGTGATAATTAGATAAGTTTCATGGGAAAAAATATCTTGAAATTGTGTTAGGGCCTAACAAATAGATGAAAATGATGAAACACACACACACCCACACCCACATACACACATATTCAAATTGTAGTTTTTGGTCTTAATTTTTTTTCACCTCCTGCATACAAGAATACATGACATTAAAATTCCAGTACCATAAGATCATTAATTCTCTTTGTTTCTCTAGATGTTAAATAAAATACAAGAAGATATGAAGGCATGTACAAGAGATATGCATGCTTCAAAAGAGGTTGCACGGAAGCTCTTAATGGAAAAAACACTGCTTGAACAAAAGGTTCAACGGCTTGAGAAGATGCGAACTGATGAGGTACTTCATTTTGTTTGATGATTATTGGCTAGCTTTTGCGATTAAATTGAGTTGGATTTGTACAACTGAAGCTTGGTTGAGGATAGAATTGCACCATCATCAATTATGGTTTTGCAGGGCTAATTTAGGCAAATGTGCAAATTAGAGGACCAATCTACAAATTCTTTAGGTTCCCATGACTTGTATGTAATTTATTTGGTTCACTAAAAAGTACTCTTTTTTCTGATTCTATGTTATTGACATTGTGGTGTAATGCATGTTTTCTATATCTATATTTGACATATTCCTTATCTTCTTTTGTTCTATTGTGTTTAATTAAAGTTTTATGTTGGATTGGTGCATTAGTTTATAGTCCAAAAACCATAGCTGTTAGTTTGTAGCATCAATTCTGAATAAAATTGTTTAAATAATATGTCAGAAGGGAACAAGTGAAAAATTGCACGAAGAGGAGAGCAGAAAGTTAAAAGGAAGGATATCAGATCTGGAACAAAAGCTAGAGAATGTACAACAATCTCTTGCTGATACTGAATCTCTTCTCGCTGACAGAAATGATGAAATCGATGCCTTACGTGCCAATATAAGAGAACTCGAAGAACTCAGAGAATTCAAAGCGGTATTGATCCAAAACTACCTTTCTATATTTGCTTAAGCTTAGAAGAACACTTAATTAACATTTGTCTTGATATTTCATGTCCATTGTTAGGTTGCTTTATTTTGTTTTCTTCTAAGCTTCTGTTAGATAATATATTACCGCCAACAAATTAAGAACATACATAGACCTGTCATCCAACAAATTGTGCTAATGCTGGCACATACAGGTGTCAGATAGACTTGCTATCTGTGAGCTTGATGATTGGATATGCCATTGTAGGATGTTGATAGAAAGAATCAACAAACAGCTGCAATATTAAAGAAACAGGGGGAACAATTGGTGGAACTTGAGGCTCGATACAAGCAAGAACAAATTTTGAGGAAAAGATATTACAACACAATTGAAGGTTTCTTTCATAATTTAAAATATTCTATATACTTGTGATAAATTTACTACTAATGTCTAATATTGCAAGATGCTTGCATCCTTTACAATGTTGGCTACTATTTGTATGCATATATTGCTTACTTTTTAAAAAAAATATTTTTTATAGATATGAAAGGAAAGATAAGGGTTTACTGTCGGCTACGACCCTTGAGTGAAAAGGAAATACTGGAAAAAGAGAAGTGCACAGTTATTACACCTGATGAATATACAATTGCACACCCATGGAAGGATGAAAAATCAAAACAGCATGTGTACGACCGTGTATTTGATGCAAGTGCCTCTCAGGAGGAAGTATTTGAGGACACCAAGGTCTTCACACAGCCTTTCTGTTTTCTTTTTAGCCAGTGCTTGTGTTTATCAAACCTCATAAGTTTTAAATAACATGTTATACATGTCAACAACGGTCAGTGGAAGCATAATGGATTAGTACTATACTAAAATGGAAATGTAGGTTTTTCAACTAAACAACAATAGAACTAAGAGAGAAAATAACTCATCTGGTTTCTACTACTTGCTTCAAGGATTCTTTTCTTTTTCTTTTACTATTCCTTGCCACAAGTATTGGTTTCTCATAAGTTGTTAACAATTAAAAAATGTTTCAGTATTTGGTGCAATCAGCAGTTGATGGATACAATGTGTGCATATTCGCATATGGACAAACCGGTTCAGGAAAGACTTTCACCATTTATGGCTCTGAAAATGACCCAGGGCTCACCCCTCGAGCTATTAGTGAGCTTTTTAGGATTATCAAACGGGATAGCACGAAATATTCATTTTCATTAAAGGTTAGTTCTAGCATCTCACATTCTATTTAATGTCCAAGGCAGCAAATGAGCAGGTCTGGTGGCTTATCCAGTTGACTCAAATGGGGTTGGGGCAGTGGGAGATTTTGGTTTCAGCCAGCGCCTTAGTTTTAGTTTTTGGGCTGGTTGTGACTTCCCTTCTTGTCCAGGATATAACATACATTTGTTGCCAGTGAGCTGATTACTGGTCAATTCATGTTTGGTTTTCAGGTCTGTTTGGATTCTTGTTAGTTCCTCTTAAGGTCTTGGTCATAAATGGGTTGATTAAGGTGTGTAAATAGAACGGATTCAAAACGGATAGTGCTAAAACCATATATGTATCTGTATTTCATTAAGGGGATATGGATACAAATAATATTAATGCAGATATTAGTGGAACGTCAAAGTACGAAACCAAATCCAGCCTGAAATGGATATGAATATGGAATGGGTAACAGATGGTTATGAATACAGATACATATATAGTACTATGCAAAAAATGCAATGATCTATGTCAATTGTTTTTTACCACATTTTTTGAAGTCTGTGGACTTTGTTGGGTTTCTTTTCTAGCCTACCCCAACTTGTTTGGGACAAAAGGCTTAGTTGTTGTTGTTGTTGTTGTTGTTTTTGAAGTCTGTGCTTATACCACATTTTTACGATATTCATGATTATTTATTTGACCATATTTTCATAGCTTTTATTTGAAGCATTGGTGTTTTGTTGATAGGCATATATGGTGGAGCTCTATCAAGACACTCTTGTAGACTTGCTGCTTCCCAAAAATGTAAAACGCATGAAGCTGGAAGTTAAAAAAGACTCTAAGGTTCCTCCTGAATTTTGTGCTTTGTAAAACTATATGAACTAATATCGGTCAGTTTATTATGATCATCTATCAAATTAGGGGTACATTAGTACAGCTCACTCTTTTCCATCTTTGTTTTTATTCCCTTATTTCTGGTTAATATAGTAATTGTATTTTATAGTCTGCCCAGGACACAAAGCATTGACCTGTGAAAAATATGCCTTAGAATTCTTGATAGTGTCAAGAAGCAAACTGCAAATGCAGATTGCAGATTGTTAACCAGCAACGTGCTGATGCTCAAAATTTGTATCTAGTAAACAAAAATGAAGTTCTTATTTTCTCTAGTTTATTTGTATATTAATTTTTCTGGATTTACCAGGGGGTGGTATCGATAGAGAATGTGACAATTGTCGATATATCGAGCTTTGACGAACTGAAATCTATCATAGTAAGAGGGTCTGTACAGAGGCATACTGCTGGTACACAATTGAATGACGAAAGCTCAAGATCCCACCTCATCCTTTCAATTATCATTGAGAGCACAGATCTTCAGACACAATCTCATGCACGCGGAAAGGTATGCCATTCATGTTGGTACAAATATTTTATGTATATTTGCTTATAAGTGTGGCGTGCAACGAACTATTACATCAGGTTTCACTTACCTTCTGCTGGTATTAAGTCCGGTTACCTCATTAGGCTGGACTGAAGCAAAATTAAAGCTTCCATTTTTCTAAAATAATGTAAAATTTTGAATAATAATAGTTTATGGTTGAATTAAGGAAAGCCCCAAGAAGATCTCATAAGTTTTAGTAAGGTGAGAAATATTTCTGCTTGCCTAACTCCTGCTCAGGTCAGGTTTTGTTCTCTCTGGTTGTGTCAGGTGCAAGTGTGTATGTATTTGTATTTGTATGCCACTTATGTAAGCATGAAGTGATTTCAATTGCAGTTAAGTTTTGTGGACCTGGCTGGGTCAGAGAGGGTGAAGAAGTCTGGTGTGGCAGGTAATCAGTTGAAAGAGGCACAGAGCATAAACAAGTCCCTGTCGGCTCTAGGCGATGTGATAGGAGCGTTAGCATCAGAAAATGGGCCGGGGAAGCACATTCCATACCGCAACCACAAGCTTACGATGCTTATGAGCGATTCCCTTGGCGGCAATGCCAAGACACTCATGTTCGTGAATGTTTCTCCCGCCGAATCCAATTTGGAGGAAACCTACAATTCTCTCATGTATGATTTCAAACTAGTTAATTATCAATATGCTGCAATGGGAAAAGGGGGAATAGCTCATAGTTGTTCCATCGCCTTTTTAATATTGTCTGTCAGCCATTTTCTTTTTTAGTTCTGAGATTATTAGTTATGACTTGAACAGGTATGCATCAAGGGTAAGATGCATTGTCAATGATACAAGTAAAAATGTTGCAACAAAGGAGGTGATGCGGCTGAAGAAGTTGGTCGCATATTGGAAGGAACAGGCTGGCAGAAAAGGTGAAGATGAAGAAATGGAGGAGATACAAGATGAGAGACCTGCTAGAGAGTCATGAGTCTCTTTTATTAACTGAATGTAACAGTATTACATTTAAACATTTATTTTCTTTTTCCTTATTGGCTGAGAATAGCATGATTAATCCAGGATGTTTGTATTATAGTTAGGTCATCTATTGATAAGCACATGATTCTCTTGTACAAAGAAATCTTTGTTTTGTTTTCTCAATTCTACCGGGTTCAAATAGCACTTCTGTTGAACCTTTTTCTTTCCTTATATAATGGTGTTTGTTCAGAATGGTTGCACACCTTGATTGTGAATGTGCAAAACGTGGATTAAACTCGAATTTCTTTTCTCGATTAGTTTCACTACATTGTCATATTAATACTTGTAAGGATTTTCTCATATAGTTATTATAAGTCGTTTGCATTGCAGTTGCATGCTTTGTTAGTTATTAATAATAGATATGAATTAATGAATACATAATTACAAATGTAAAATGGACCCGTCTAAAATGCACATGAGAAATTAAAAGTTATGCGTGTTTTTTTTTTTTATATCAAAGACACGTGTCCTGAATAATAACCTACTAATACAAACAAAAAAATTGAATATTTTATACAATACATAGAAATGCATATAGAACTAGACAGCCGATTTAAGTATTCCAAATCTAGACATAAATATGGGAACTACATACAAATCGGAGGAACATCAATTTACTTCAACAAAATGACCCAACTACGTGAATTACAACAAGGCCCCAAAAAAATGGGTTTCATCTTCTACGATGGTAATAATTTGTGAATGCACAGAGAAAAATCTACAGTCAATTATCCTTCAGACCAATGCCCTTGGAGGATCTGTTGTATTTCATGTGGCTCTTGACGAGTTGTCCAGCAGCTAGGGCTGACATAAGCGACAGCTCACCAGCTAGCACGGCACCGGCGACAATGGTGGCGAGTCGCCTAGCATTGGCACCTGGAGAGTCCACACTGGCTCCCTTGACACCAAGCAAGTCAAGACAAGCTGCTTGGGCTGCCAAGTGGGTCCCACCCCCAACAGTACCCACCTATTAAGCACAGTTTTAAGTACCTTAGCGTAGCTCAATACTTGTGTTGTATGTGGGCAATATAAATTTCCTACTGATTGCTTTAGTGTACTATGTGTCATCTTTCTGACAAATATACAAAAAGTAATATACAAATTACAAATCTGGTTATGTACAATATATTGCAAAAATACAGAGCAAGTTAACAATTTGAATTTTCTCTTTGTATGTGGGAAATTAATTACCTCAATGCAAGGCATGGTGACTGACACATGAAGATTTCGACCGCCATTAACTGCCTCCATCATGGTGATGCAATGGGAGCTCTCCACATTTTGTGCAGGATCTTGTCCAGTCGCAATGAAAATAGCCGTTACAATGTTGCTCGCATGTGCATTGAACCCTCCCATGGCACCCGCCAGAGCAGATCCTGCTAAGTTCTTGATCACATTTAACTCAACAAGTGATGCCACATCTGTCTTAAGAACCTTTTTAACAATTTCCTCTTTGATTGTAGCCTCACAAACTACTGATTTACCACGGCCCTCTATCCAATTCAATGCAGCTGGTTTTTTGTCTGCACAATAATTTCCTGCAATTTTGGCGAAATATGAGAAAAATTTTAATTGTAAACTGACAATTACACATGGTACAAACTGTAACTCCTTGCTTTGTACTGCTTGATGTCTCTAGCGGTAAGCTGGCTGAAAGTTAACCCCCAACAAGTGTAAATAAAGAGAAAAGCAGCTCAATTCTGGTAAAAGAATTGAAACCTATCTTTACTGTGGTTAAATTAAACCAAAGAAGCTACTTACTAATCTATATATTTTTGTGAATAATATATTAATATTTCGTCTTTTGTGTGTTTGGTGATATAGTTCAGTTTGCATTTTGCAAGTATGAAAAAGCGGAAAAAAAATTTTCTCATCATTTCATTTATTTAAATCGGACAATTCAATTGTAGACTCCTAGGGAATAAACTTAATTTAAGGAAAAGAGAAAAAGAAAGGAAACAGAGTTTATTGAATTGAACCTGAGATGCTGATAACTTCCATATCAGGGAAGTCATCTTGCAGGAATTCAAGAACATCCTGGACTCCTTTGGAAACCATATTCATACCCATTGCGTCCCCCGTGCTACATACAAACCGCATGTATAGATACCTTCCTGCCAACCCACACTTGATGACTTGTAGCCTTGCATACCTGCTTGACCTATTTGCGAATTTGTAGTGCTTGTCTCAGTATTAAAGCAATGAAATCAATTTGCTATTAATGCTGCATCCATCTAGCTGATTTTCTGTCCATATTTTAGTTTTTTGCACTACTGCGTATGCATTGATTTGATGTTCTTATTTCATACTAAAATAAGGATTTGACTGTCAAGTGGCATGGGTAGTTTCAGATTTTTTTCTTGCATGATGTTTGCAAAATGCATGATGCTTACATGATACAGTCAGCAATATTATTTTTGCATCAAGAAATGCAGCTTGAGTAATAATCTATTGGATTATTGATTTCTGTTTTATTAGTCCAACATGCATTTCCACCGTAGTCATGCAATTATTTTAATGTAAAATTTCTTTATCATGTGAAAAGCTCGTTCTGTTTTTATTTCTATTCAGTATAAGCAGGGTAACTGTTTCTTTCCAAATCACATGCAATATTTGTGTACTTGTCATGTAAAAACAACACATATTTGGTCGCATCTTGTTCAACTTGCTTGTCTGTAATAAACGACTGTCAACTGGTGGAAATTCAAGAGCAAATGATTATGCTTGACTGCTGTCACTGTCATATCGATTCAGCCACTATTAGTTTACCAACAAATTGCATAAAAACAAACTACGCCTATTAAATGCACAATTTTTTTTTTAATACATAACGACAGAGGGAACTCTCAACTGCATGGATCAACTGGACAATGATTAAAGACTAGTAAAGAAATTAAAAACGCATGCTGATGCAAGCAGCAACAAAAGAAATCATAGTTCGGCACTAAATTATCATAAAACAGACAAAATACATAAAGTTGGGACCTAAATAAGATTATAAATAAATGAATATGGATTTTGGCATCTTACAGGAAGAAAGCATCTAAAGATAAGACAAAGTTAAGCTAATAAATACACCAAGTGCAAGCAAATGATGTTATCAGTAAAAAGAAATGGAGACAGAAAAGGACAGGCAATATATTTTAGGAGCTTTATTAAATACAAGTCAACATCGCATATGCATTGCATGGGGCCCATTTAAGCGTAGACACTAGGGCCTGGCCCCTAATTTTTTGTAACTATTTCCTGAGTTGTATTAATTAACCTTTTCATTGAATCGAAGAAAATGTAGCTATATATTCAGTTTGATCTCTATATTAATTGCTTAATTTTCCAGTTTGACCCATACTCATTGTAAACAATTGACCTCATAAAAAGGATGTCTGCATCCCATTCTGCATATAAATGGGCATTAGCTCTCACTAACACAAATTCACAGAGAACAACAGAAATCTCAAAAAAAAAAAATCGTAATTCACCTTGATAATTATAAAAATTATGACCCAAAATCATTTTAGCTAATTGAACAATTTTGGAGTTATTTCCATCTTAGGGTGCATAGATGCAGCGATGATCATAAATTGACTGATTAATCAGATTTCTCTCAGAGACTAACAACAAACACAAACCTGTTGAAGATGTGTGCAATGGTCTCAAGATTTTCAGGTTGCTCAAGAAAAAACTTTAACTGTGCAGTCCTGGCTGCAGTCTCAAATCTGACAGCTGGGGCCCTCGTCATGCCATCCTTCAATATTGTGCTTATGACTCCACCGGACTCTGTAATTGCCTTACAGCCTCTGTTTGTGCTTGCCACAAGACAACCCTCTGTGGTGGCCATCGGCACGTAGTACTCCAACCCATCTAGCAAAAGTGGTCCAGCAACTCCGACTGGCAGTTGTACATAACCAACTGGTAACTCACAGCACCGGCCAAGTATTGAGTCATAATCAAAATTGTTGATTGGTAGGCCATCAAAGGTTCGACCTATTGTTCTTTGTATAGCTTCCCGCCTGGAGTTAATTTGATATGAATTATGTGAAATGTATTACTAGTTCCACAAGTAACAAAAATTTATCTTAGTCAGTTTGCATGGTAAACATGTGTTTGCATCAGTCGTCTTATATGATTATATCCAAGATATTGAAGGTCATGTATATGGATAGATAAATAATTATTCATCTAACTTGTCTTCATTGCTAATGCTTATTAATACTGGCCTCCAAGTAGTTCAGAGGTTACAGTATGACTCTTATAATATTATGAGTTGAACACCATCCATTATACATTGATTGAAAATTTTGAAATATCCAAAGACTGTACCTAATGCTGGCGGCACGTCTGCTATTGCCAAGTTGTTTTTCCAGAGCGTGAGATGGTACTTCACCACTTATGACTGCCTTCACAATCTCCTCATCATTTCCAGGTAAAACTGTAGGCACAATGAACTTGTCGTCCATCCCTGTGCACTCTGGTGGTACCACAGTTATGTTAGCGACTAATATTGAATTTTCAAATTTATTGAATATTGATCACCATTAGTTTTTTCTAATTCGGTTGCGGAAGCCGATTGATTACTCTATATAGTTTCTTTACACGAAGGGCGTGATCAAATAAAAGGAGAATAGAAGAAATATAATAGAATAAAATTGAAGTGAAATAATAGAATGAAAACACTATTTTTATCACACTTACATGGCGATATTAATTTACACAACATTTACTATAGTATTGTTTAATTAAAATTTATTTTATTTTAAATAATGAGATGTATACTTGTTACAAATATGATATCATTTACACATGGTGTTGTTGTAGTCTGTAGCATATATAATATACTTGGCTTCTGTTTATTCAAGCTATATTATATAAATTAATATTTCATTTAATAAGTATCTATTATATAGGGTACTATTCAGGTATTAATTTCTGTTATTAGTAATAATTTAAATTCTGTAACCGTGCTTTCTCAACCTCATGTGACATGACTACATGAGTCATTCGGTAAGATGCGAATCTTACTAGATATACTGCATGTGAGGATGATATGCTGTCTTGAGAGCACCTTTTGACTTTGATCGTCCAAACAACAGTTTCGTACTTTTTCTCGATTATTTATTTTTCATTTTGCAAATTAATTGTTTTCATTTTGTAAATGTTATTATGTAGCTATTTTTTCGATAAAAGATGATTCGACAAAAGCCATACCAGAGGGTGGCGGCACCGGCAAGTCGGGCTGAAGAAACGGGATACCAAAGAAACAGAACAAGTACAGAAGGGATGACACGAATGCGAGTATGACACTTAGGTCTAGAACAGAGAGCCCCTTGAGATGAAAGTGTGGAATCGAGTGAAGTCGCTCGGTACTTGGCCAGAGGTGGTACGCCGACAGCAGGAACACCACCCATGCCACTATGTTGAGAAGTTTCATGGGCAGAGGAAGCATGTTCGGTGCCACAACGGGTTGTGGGGCCGATGCATGAGCCCGAGCTCGAGTGGCGTGTGCCGGTTGGGAAGCCATGGTGGCTATGTTGGTTCTGTTTGGGGAAGGTGACCACTGCTGTTCACTGAAAAGAGTAGTTTGTGTGTGTGAGTGGGTGGGTTTGTTGGGTTTGATGGGAGATCAGAGAGTGGAGAGTACTAATTTTATAGAGATTTTGTTGGTAATTTTATATTTCTATGTTGTTTCGAGTTTCATCTCCTGTGCTACAAAGACTGTAGGTCTCATCTTTGATGTTATTTGTAAGCCCTTAATATAGGAAAAAAAAATTACAAGTTAGCAACATTGTGCGTGAAATTATAAATATTTCAAATAATTTGAAAAGAAATTCTTGCTCTAGTGAGGAAAAAAAACAACTATAAAAATGAGGTGAGGCGAATTCAAAATCTGACTGTTAAAATCATCCTATATATATTTAAAATTAATAAATATAATATACTTTTTATCTAAAAAAATTGAATAAGCAGTTTTGCCATGAATACCTCGCAGGAAGATAACAAGGTAATAAATTAATATTTACTTAGAAGATTCAATTTCTTGTATATATAATTTGCCAAAATAAAATATTTCTAGTATATATGCCAATCATTATTGCAAGAAATCACTTTGAACCCAACACAAAAAGAACACTCTCAATTCACAAACGAGGCATCCCTTTCACTTTCCCTTTCTCTGCTCTCGCTAAAAACAAAAACACTAAAAAGAAAGGAGCTTTAGCAGGAAACATGGAGAAGAAATAAGCTTTTATTTGTCTAATCCTACATCCTGTACCCCTACGAATTCGAGAATGGTTAACCTGATTTGGGCCTGAATACGTAACACGAAATTGAATAATAACAAAAAAAAAAAAATTTCTTTTCTTCAAGTTTTTTCCCCTATTTCTTGTATATTTTGTCATTGATTATGCCGTACTAATTAACAACTTCTCTCATGGGTCATCTGAGTTCTGACTTTTTTAAATATTCTAAATTCCAATTTAGATCACAGTGATGATGAAAAGTTATATTCTAAAAGTCATACCGTTTTAAATTTCATAAATAAAATTTGGCGCCACTCTTATTCGATCTCTGTGATCTTGCTGTATATATAGGTCCTCGTCAAAATCTTATATTTTAACACGGGATTTCATTTCATTTCAGTAGAAATTTGTTGATCAAAAATGAAAGAATTTGATGTCATTGTGTGGGAATTTCAATGTTATTAGATCCAACAAAATTCTAAGAAATCAATTCAAAAGAATTGAAATGAAATCCCGCGTAAAATATATATATATTTTTTGATCGAAATCATAATGTCCTCTGTTGCTCTGACAACATTAATTAATCAACTCATAAAAAAAAAATTGCAACAAAGGGTTTGGTTTAGACTTTAAATGGCTTGATACCTTATTATTTGTCTTTGGTGTGATACGGTGATACCTAGAAATTTAGGTCACAAGATTTCTGGAACGAATTCGGTGCGGGACCCACCATTGATTCTGTCAGGAGTAGAATTTGATGTCATTGTGTGGGAATTTCAATGTTATTAGATCCAACAAAATTCTAAGAAATCAATTCAAAAGAATTGAAATGAAATCCCGCGTAAAATATATATATATTTTTTGATCGAAATCATAATGTCCTCTGTTGCTCTGACAACATTAATTAATCAACTCATAAAAAAAAAATTGCAACAAAGGGTTTGGTTTAGACTTTAAATGGCTTGATACCTTATTATTTGTCTTTGGTGTGATACGGTGATACCTAGAAATTTAGGTCACAAGATTTCTGGAACGAATTCGGTGCGGGACCCACCATTGATTCTGTCAGGAGTAGAAATTTGAGAAAACTTCTTACTTTCTGTTGCCCCAACAAAATGATTTTTTTTTTATTTTCCTAATATACTTTGGAAGTTGAAACACCCTAAATTTGCATTTGTCAGTTGTCACCGATTCTTGTGGCTTGTAAGCTGTAACTGTGACTACTTTGCAATCATGTGGATTATCATCATAATATATGAGGAGAAAGTTTATAGTGTCATAAATTTTTGGTACCACAAATGTCATAAATTTTCTTTTTCATTAATATTTTAAAATTTTTAACTATAACTTTCGAATCCAAACCGTTGATCTTATTAAATTTTACGAGCGATGCATTTCTATGTAATTTTTATAAATTTTGGAGTTTATTTGATATTCGATCAAGAAGCCAAAAAATGAACGAATGTTGTTAATTATAACATATTAAATTTAATATGTTTATTTTTTGGCCTCTTGATCGAATATCAAATAAACTCCAAAATTTATAAAATTACATAGAAATGCATCGCCTGTAAAATTGAATAAGATCAACGATTTGGATTCGAAAGTGTTATTTTAAAATTTTTAAATATTAATGAAAAAGAGAAGTTGTGACATTTGTGGCAAAAAAATTTGTGGCACTGGAACCCTCTTTGAAATTAAGAAAGTTACAATTTATCAAAATATTCGTACGAGCCATCTGCACTGATGTACTAATTTTATATCCTTATGTCATCGGCTCACCCCAAGAAAGCACAAAGCGAGAAGAATATAACACATTGTTGTCTGGTTTGACAATCGACATCCTTAATTAGTACAAAAAGAATCGCTTTTGGCAGCACCAAAAAAAAAAAAAAAAAGCGAAAAACAATAGATGAACGTGCAAACGAATAGAAAAGTATTTAAAATGTACTATATTTTATTAAACAGTGAGACCTGAAAGGGCATACAAATGTATGATAACAACATATAGTTAAGAAAGTCAGAATACAAAAAGGTTTCTCATTGTTGCAAACAAGTTTGATAAAAAGGTACACAATGCACTACAATTAATAATAGTACCCTTTCAGGTCTCACTTGAGATGCTAAGATCCAAACCAATGTGCCAGTTGCTAATTCCTCCCACAGACTTGATTTCCGGTCCTTGACCATTTGGAAGAAAATGAAAAGGTATTTAAGCATTAGCTAGCGCATACAAAAAAATAAATTTTTAAAGAGTTCGTGAAGATTATAGAAGGAACTTGATCCTCTACATTTGTCTCCTTGACATTCCTTGCTTTATAAGATGTTTCCAGCAAAAGTTAACCTTACACTGTACATGCATAAGTGTCTTGCTTCTTTTTGTATAATAAAATACCCTTCTTTTCTTACGATTTAGCAGTGCATCTACAATTAGACCTGTCAAACGTTCCAGACGGAACGGAAATAAACTGTTTCGTTTCGGTAACGAAACGAAATTACTCTTCCGTTTCCGTTCTGTTTCGATAAACGTAATAGATTTTCGTTCCGTTTAACGTTCCGTTTCGAATTTACCATTATAATTTCACATTTTCGTTTTCCGTTTAACGTTTCGTCTCAAAAAACTATTTACGTTTCCGTTCCGTTTTTGAAAACGAAACTCATTTCATATTTCGTTTAACGTTCCGTTCCGGCGAAACGGAAACAGAAACGTTAAAACGCCGGAACACTGACAGGTCTATCTACAATTATGGGATCTTCTATTAATACAAAAAAAAGAAAAAGAAAAATGAAACCTTTGCGTTCTTAGAAGGCCTATTTATATGGTTTTGTTGGGTTGTTTGTGCCATTTTACTAGGCCCAAAATAGCCCGGATAAATCTTTGAATTATGATCTTTATTAAGATTGTGCACCAGCTGATAGTAGGCGTTAGTAATAGCCCAAATTGCAGCCGAGTTAACTGAGGAGGAGATGCATTCCACTGACGGGTGCAACTGAGTTACAACTTGCGAGTTACAACTTGCAAGTTACAACTTACAACGCTGCAGATTTTTATTTTTATTTTTTAAAAAAATGGTGCCACGCAGACAGCTTCACACCCAAAATGAGCCATTTTTATTTTGGGAGTTAAAATTCCGAAATTGCATAGTTATTTTTAAATTTTAATTAACAACGTATTTTTTAAAAAGAATAATATTAAATATTTTATTTGAAAAAACGGATATGCAGTTTGGACTTTGGAATAAATAATTAAATCGAAACTTCAAAACAGAACCCAGTCCATTATATGAATACATCAAATGAAAGGGGGAAAAAAATATTGGGTAAGGTGAACATTATTGGTTCAGTTTTAAATTGTCTGAGATACTTCACGGTTCGTTATTTTTTTTACATTTAATTTATTTAGTTCAATGATATATTTCTATCTTATTTTGTTAAATATGTCTATTGCGAAAACTTTATTTTTTGTTATATGTCTATATTTTCTTAATTTCTGTAGTTTAATTATATATTTAATTTATTTTTGTTATGAACATATTTCCGACTATTTACAATTTAATAATTGTTATTGTTAAGTATATAATGTAGCAACATAGGAATAAATGCATCGCTCTATATTCTTACTGGGATTTGAGCTGGGACATGGAAATAATAATGATGGTGATGAAGAACAAAGAATTTGAGCTGGATGTACCGTTGTTAAGATTATTCATTTATCAGTGCAAGGGGTTTAAAAAAAATCTGTAAATCAAACGTTCAGATCTAATCATCTGGGACATGGGAATAAAATAAATGTGTAAATCCATCTATTAGTGCACGGGTTTTAAATAAATGTGTAAATCCAACGGTTCGGATCTAATGATTTACAATCAAATAGTAAGCATCAATGTACAATTGTACACACTCATTCCCCTTACGCATAGTGGACCCTAGTTTTAGGTTTCGATGGCAGAGCAGTAAATTAGAAGATATATATATTTGGACAGTTATTAAATATATAACTATTAATTGAATTCACCACATGAGACTTTTTTAGTAAGAAACTTCAATCCTAAGTGATCTCTATTTTTGTGTTTCTTTTTACTGCAACGAAATGATTTTTTTTTAATTTTGTTAGATTTTGTTCTGACCGGGGTCAAAGACTCAAAAGTCGGTCTATTCATCGGTGGGCCCCATTAAAAAAATTTTCATTTAATATTAGACCTGGTGCACCGTTTAAATCTTGGATAACAGTTTTCTGAGCGATCATCGGTGAAGCTTGCACATTCTGGACCGACAGATTTAGGTCTCTGTGTAAACCGGGTCTATCTAAAATTTATCAGACCTTCCATATAGGCATATACTTTTTCTCTTATATAAGACTAGTCCCTCCCTCACTTCCGACAATTCTGATCTCTGAAGAAAAGAGAGAATGGGTTAAAAATTGAAGAACCCTTCCTTTCAAGTTTCAACTGCTCTTCCCCACAAAATACCAATTCTCCTCTCGTACAAACTCAAAATTGACAATCAATCGTCTCTCCTGACTCCTCTCTCGCTCTTGCAATCCTCTCTTGTTAAAGCAACGACAACTAGTCTCGTTGGAAGAAACAGAATTCATTGAAAGCAAGGTAACACCTTCTGGCAACTTTCTTTCTTCTATTCCTTGATCTTTGAGTACTCGTTTTATGGCTTTTTTCTATCATTCGTCCGAATTTGTTTGGTTGTTGACCCTTTTCTTCAAAATCAATGTTAGTGAACTTTTCAAAAGGATTTGCTTTTCTTTTGAAATCAGCGTGGTTGGTAATTGGGATTGAGTTAAACTGAGTTTTGATGGCATGGCCGAGGGTTTATGTAATATTAGTTTGATTTTTTGTCGTATTGGCCTAGTTGTGCACAAATTAGACACGCTGCATCTGCATGGAAATTTTTGTTCCTTAATTTGACAGATTATTTTTAGTCATATATCCATTTTAATTGAGTTATGAATTATGAATAAAGCATTATTACTATAAGTTTCGTAGGCACAGCCGCACAGGGTAAATTAGAAGATATATATGGAAGGAAGGTTATTAATGAGTGGTACTTGAATTAATTTGACCACATAGACCTTTTTGTTTAAGAAACTTCAATCATAAGCGATGGCTGCAGTGTTTTGTAAATTAGAAGATATATATAGAATGCTATTTTTGTTTAAGAAACTTCAGTCTTAATCCATGCAGTGTTTTGTAAATTAGAAAATATATATGGAATGTTATTTTTGTTAAAATTTATTCCGACCGCGGTCAAAGTCGGTCAAAATAAGAGATATGATCTAATAATAGGGACCCCGCTAATGTTTCCATGTAAAGGATGCCACATCATTGTTGAATATAGACTCGGTGTACCATTCAATTCCTGGATAACTGTTTTAGGATCTAATATTGTCGGCTAAGTGGATACATTTTTGAGTGACGGATTTGATTATTTCTGTAAACCAGGTCTAGCATTCATCAAGCTTGTTACCTTAAATAGAGATCCCTTTGCTCTTAAAAAGGCTCTCTCAGAGAAAGCTGCTACTACTTCCCCAAAAAAACTCTGAAGAGATCGTCTTCCTTCTCTCTCACAATCCTCCCAATTCCAAACTCTTTTCTCGTGCAAAACTGAAAAGAGACTCTCTCTCTCAATCCTTCCTTGTTGAATCAAGAAGTGCTGTCTCTCCTGGAAGCATGGTAACACCTTCTCGCAACTTCCTTCTTTTTCTTATGGCTTTTTCTATCAAATTTTATTTCCTATTCCTTGAGTTGTTGGCTGTTAACCCTTTTCTTGGAAATCAATATTAGTTTCCGAAAGGAGTTCATTTTTGTTGCGAATTGGTAGTTTGGGTTAGACTGAGTTTTCATGATGTTGTATTAGTCTGATTTTAATCTTATTGGCCTACTTGTGCACAATTAGACACGCTGCATGTAAGCTTTAGTACTTTGACATGTCATATACTCTTATTGTGCTGCTCTATGGATTAATCATTATCAGATTTTTAATGTCATTGTACCTATTCTTTCTGTAGGATATAAAGAAGAGAAAAAAAAAAAAGATGAAGGAGAAAAAAAAGAAGAAAAAGAAAAAAAAGAAAAAAAAAAAAGAAGGAAAAAAAAAGAGAAAAAAAAAAGAAAAGAAAAGGATGGACGAAGAAAGGTGGAGAGACAACAATGAACCACTGACAGGAAGGTACAAATTTGTCTGAATTTCTTGATCTTTGAGTAATGCTATTATGGATTTTTTTTTTTCATTTGTCTGAATTTTGTTGGGTAGTAATTTGTAAACTTTTTTTTTTTTTGAAAATCAACATTAGTGAACTTTTCAAAAGGATCTGATTTTTGAATATTTGAAATTTTGCAAATAATTGTTTTTTTAGAAACACTAGATAGAGCTATCTAGTTAGAAATTTTGCAAATAATTGTTAAATGTATAATAATGTAACAGCATGGTGATGATAAACGCACCTTCCTAACATAATAAAATAAAATAAATAATTTTAAACGTTGAGATTAAATGGACAATAATAGTATACCCATCAATTCAAAAGTCCATATTTTAATGATCCTAATTATAAGTTTCATAGGCACATGGTAAATTAGAATACATATATGGAAAGTTATTTTTGTTTAAGATACTTCAATCTTAAGCGATGCAGCGTTTTGTAAATTAGAAGATATATATGGAATGTTATTTTTGTTTGAGAAGCTTAAATCTTAAGCGATGCAACTGTTTTGTTAAAATTAAAATTTATTCCGACCGCGGTCAAAGTCGGTCAGAATGGACCCCGCTAATATTTCCAGGCAAAGCATGCCATATCATTGTTGAATATAGACTTGGTGCACCTTTCAATTCTTGGATAACTGTTATATGATTTAATATTGTCGGCTAAGTCGATGCATTTTTGACTGACAGATTGATTTTTAATGTAAACCAGGTCTAGCAGTCTTTCCTTAATAGAAGATCCCTTTGCTCTTAAAAAGGCTCTCAGAAAGCTGCTACTTCCCCAAAAACTCTGAAGAGAGAGATCGTCTGCTTTCTCTCTCACAATCCTCCCAATTGATTCTCATTCCCAATTCCAATTCTTTTCTCAAACTCCTCTTCCCCACCAATTCTTTTCTCGTGCAAAATTGAAAAGAGACTATCTCTCTCTCTCTCTCTCTCTCTCTCTCACTCTTGCAATCCTTCCTTGTCGAATCAAGAAGTGCTGTCTCTCCTGGAAGCATGGTAACACCTTCTCGCAACTTTTTTTATTTCTTATGGCGCACTTTTTCTATCAAATTTTATTTCCTATTGCTTGAGTTAGTTGGCTGTTAACCCTTTTCTTGGAAATCAATATTAGTTTCCGAAAGGAGTTGATTGTTGTTGCGAATTGGGATTTTGGGTTAAACTGAGTTTTCATGATGTAGTATTAGTCTGATTTTAATCTTATTGGCCTACTTGTACACAATTAGACACGCTGCATGTAAAATTTAGTACTTTGATAGGTCATATACTCATATCCATTTTTATTGCTTTATGAACAATTCATTATTACTATTGCTGCTACTCTTATTGTTGTTAGTATTATTATTTATCTTGGTTTTAGTGACTCTGAATTTGATTGTGTCCATTCAAACCTATAGGCTTTCTGTTGCTGTATGGATTAATCATTATCAGATTCTTAATGTCATTATACCGATTCTTTGTGTAGGATATAAAGAAGACAAAATAAAAAGACAAGAAGAAAAAAAAAGGGAAAAAAAAAGAAGAAAAAGAAAAAAAAAAAAGGAGAAAAAAAAATAAAATAAGAAGAAGAAACAAAAAAAAAAAGAAGAAAAAAAGAAAGAAAAAAAAAAAGAGAAAACAAAATGAGGAAAAAAAAAGAAAGAAAATGATGCATGGAGAAAGGTGGAGAGATAACAATGAACCACTGACAGGAAGGTACAAATATGTCTGAATTTCTTGATCTCTGAGTAATGCTATTATGGCTTTTTCTATCATTTGTCTGAATTTTGTTGGGTTGTAATTTGTGAACCCTTTTTTTGAAAATCAACATTATTGAACTTTTCAAAAGGATCTGATTTTTTTTTGAAACCAATGCGGTTGGAAATTGGGATTGTGTACAATCAATAAACCGAGGGGTTTATGTAGTATTAGTCTGATTTTAGTCTTATTGGCCCTAGTTGTGCACAATCAGTGCTAGTCTTATTGTCTATCTTGGTTTTAGTGACTCTGGCTTTGATTTTGTTCATTTCTAGCCTACATTAACTTGTTTGGGCTTATAGGCTTTCTCGTTGTTGTATGAATTAATCATTATCAGATGTTAATGTAATTATATACTTGTTATTTGTGTAGGATAAAAAGAAGAGAGAAAAAGAAGAAGGAAAAAAAAAGAATAAGAAGAAGGAAAAAAAAAAGAATAAGAAGAAATAATAAAAAGGAGGGAAAAAAAAAGAAGAAGAAAAAATGAAAGGATGCATGAAGAAAGGTTGAGAGACAAGAATGAACCAGAAAGGTACAAATTTCTCGCTAATTTTATTTTTGTAAATATTTGTGAGTGTGGTTTTCAGTTTTGACTTTTTAAATATTTACCCTTGCTTGTATATTGTGTTGTTCATCAACTGGTTTTTGATTAGCTGGGTTTTTTGGGGAATTAATATTGGTGAACTTTGAAGGATGATCTGATTTCCTTTTATATTCCAGAGCTTGCTATGAGGGTAAATGGGGTTGGAATTGGGTCATTTCTAATTTACATTTAACTTGTTGGGGCCTATAGGCTTTCTCCTTGTTGTATAAATTAATCATTATCAGATGTTAATGTGATTATACTTGTTCTTTGTGTAGGATAAAAAGAAGAAAGAAAAAGAAGAAAAAAAGAATAAGAAGAAGAGATAAAAAAAAAAAGAAGATGAAAAAGGAGGAAAAAAAACAAGGGGAAAAAAAGAAAAAAAGGAGGTAAAAAAAGAAGAAGAAAAAAAGGAGAAAAAAAAAAAGAAGAAAAAAAAAGAAGGAAAAAAAGAAAAGAAAAGGATGCATGAAGAAAGGTGGACACCCAACATTGAACTACTGGAAGCAAGGTATGAATTTCTCTTGCTATTTTGTTTTTTCTTTTAATATATCGTTGTTGTATGGATTAATCATTATCAAATTTTTAATGTCATTATACCTATTCTTTGTGTAGGATATAAAGAAGAGAAAAAAAAAAAAAGAAGAAGGGAAAAAAAAAAGAAGAAAAAGAAAAAAAAAAAAGGAGAAATAAAAGAAAAAAAAAAAAGAAATAAAAAAAAAGAAGGAAAAAAAAAGAAAAAAAAAGAAAAGAAAAGGATCCATGAAGAAAGGTGGAGAGACAACAATGAACCACTGACAGGAAGGTACAAATATGGCTTTTTCTATTATTTGTCTGAATTTTGTTGGGTTGTAATTTGTGAACCCTTTTTTTGAAAATCAACATTAGTGAACTTTCCGAAAGGACCTGATTTTCTTTTGAAATCAATGCAGTTGGAAATTGGGATTGTGTTAAACTGAATTTTAATGGCATGGTCGAGGGGTTTATGTAGTATTAGTCTGATTTTAGTCTTATTGGCCCTAGTTCTGCACAATCAGTGCTAGTCTTATTGTCTATCTTGGGTTTAGTGACTCTGGCTTTGACTGTGTTCATTTCTAGCCTACATTAACATGTTTGGGCTTAATAGGCTTTCTCATTGTTGTATGAATTAATCATTATCTGATGTTATTGTGATTTTACTTGTTCTTTGTGTAGGATAAAAAGAAGAAAGAAAAAGACGAAGAAAAAAAAAAATAAGAAGAAATAATAAAGGAGGAATAAAAAAGAAAAAAAAAGGGAAAAAGAATGAAAGGATGCATGAAGAAAGGTTGAGAGACAAGAATGAACCAGAAAGGTACAAATTTCTCGCTAATTTTATTTTTAAAATATTTGTGAGTGTGGTGTTTTGTTTTGACTTTTTAGTTATCTACTTAGTATATTGTGTTGTTCATCGACTGGTTTTTGTTTAGCTGGGTTTTTTCGGAATTAATAATGGTGAATTCTGAAAGATGATCTGATTTCCCTTCTATATTCTAGAGCTTGCTATGAGGGTAAATGGGGTTGGAATTGGGTCAAATTGAACCATATTGGCAAGTTTGAGTGTGTTCATTTCCAGCCTACATTAACTTGTTTGGGCCTATAGGCTTTCTCGTTGTTGTATGAATTAATCATTATCAGATGTTAATGTGATTTATACTTGTTCTTTGTGTAGGATGAAAAGAAGAAAGAAAGAGAAGAAGGGAAAAAAAAAAAGAAAAAAAAAAAAAGAAGAAGAGATTAAAAAAAAAAGGAGGGAAAAAAACAAGGGAAAAAAAAATAAGAAAAAAGAAGAAGAAGAATAAAACAAAAGGAGGAAAAAAACAAGGGAAAAAAATAAGAAAAAAGAAGAAGAAGAATAAAAAAAAAGGAGGAAAAAAACAAGGGGAAAAAAAAAAGAAAAAAAGAGGTAAAAAAAGTAGAAGAAAAAATAAAGAAGAAAAAAAGGAGGGAAAAAAAAGAAAGGAAAAAAAAAGAAGGCAAAAGAAGAAAAGGTGGACACCCAACATTTGAACTTCTGGAAGCAAGGTGTGAATTTCTTGCTATTTTGGTTTTTCTTTTAAAATATTTGTTTTCTGTTTAGACTTACTATTTAATCAATATACTGTATAGTTCCTCAACCTTGTTTTGACTTGCTGTTAGTTCTTTTTTGGAAATTAATATTGATGAACTTCTTAAAGCATCTGATCGTCCCTTTATGTTTCCAAATCTTGCTGGGATGGTGAATGGGGTTGGAATAGGGTTAAATTGAGCATTCATGTTGAGGGCTAATATAGTTTAGTTTTAGTTGAATTGGGCTTTGTTCTGGACATGTAGACATTGGTATGAACTATTTATGTAAACACATCTATTTGAAGTGAATTATTAGCATAGATTTATAACTTTATTAGACTGAATCTTTTATATAGGACCAACATCAAAGTAAAGCGGTAATTAAGACTCGAGATTACAAGTGAAAAATGAAGACATATTAAGTCGAAAAAGTAATAAATCCATATATAGAAGAAAAAGTCTGTTCTTCAAAATGAGCATTCCCAAGGGTGAAACAAAGAGAGGACATCCAAGGAGAGGAAACAAGTCAATATTGGCAAAGGAATAAAAGAGGACATCTGAACTTGAAGAAACTAAGGAGGAAAAAAAGGACATCAAAGAAGAACTCAATATATAGGAAAAAGAATTCTTAATGACAAATAAAAGAGGTTGTGCGAAGAGGAAAAAGCCTTAAGTCAATATATAGATGAAAAGGTCAAGTAGGACATACTGAAGGCAAAAAAGCAATAAATCGATATACAAGATAAGATAGACCGAACTCGCAAAATATGAATAAAAGGACATCGGGGTGAGAAGTCAAAGTTCATCATTATGTCAGTGGAAGAGTCAGAAAAGGAAACTTATATCTCTCTGGTTTTGAAATCTCCATTCTGGTGGCATGTTTCGGCATGATTTCAATGTGGTATATCTCTCTGCTTTCTCTCTCAATTTCTATTTTATTTATATAATTTTTGTTTTTTCCCCTTTTAGATTCTTTCTCATTGACACAGATTAGAAAGAAGTAGAATAAAGGAAAAATGTTAGTATAAGATTTACTAGCATTTTTCCAAGTTTTTAACTCCGCCTATGTTGTTGCAAGTTGCAACATAGACAGTCTCAAGCCTGTATCAAAGGAGGAGAGGAAACTTACAAGTGTTTATACATGTTTTACTGAGGGTTAAACCAGGTTTTTTGAGGCTTACCATATCTTTATTGTTTATTGTTGATTTTTGAAGGATGTAATGTGTATGTGTTCGAAGTGGCAGAACCAGGGATTGATTGGATTAATTGAGTATTTTAAGTAATTAAATCTTGATAATTCACTAGGTGGATTAGTAGTTGGCAATTTAACTAGTCCAGAATCCAGATGATTCTTTTCTTGAGGATAGTGGGGGAAATTGTAATCTGCCCCTCATTTAGGTGATTTGGGGTAAGTGTTTAGTTTTCTCTTTTTTCTGTCCCATATTGCCCCGGTCATTATTTTTTCATTCTCTCTTGTGTCAGTTGGCATAAAATGCTAATGTAAACTTCAATGCACGTTTAAATTAATTCCAAAATATCATTGATATACAACTTATCAGTATATACTGATAAATTGCAATTTTGGTATGTTGCTTGCGGGTTCATCTTACTTATGCAGAATCAGGGCAGTTTAATTTATGACTAAATTGAGGTGAATTGGCTCAGTTAAGCTGAGTTGGTGCTAATTTGGGACCATGGTCATACAATTCCGACCAGATGTTGAAATCCTTCTTGCTATTGCAGCATATACATTGAAATCTTTCAGATTGACTCCAGCTTTGACTAGATGACCATTTTTGTAAATGTGAAGAAAGAGATGCTGCTAACACGTACTCTTGAAAAATTCTTCAACTGTTACAGGAATATCTTCTCAAGTCTGGCAATGAGACTGTAACCTCGCAAATATCCATTTGACATCTTAATATAGCTGCCGCATTGCCACACTGGCACAAATGTGGATTACAAGCTAAAAACACTGGAATACACACTAGGTATGGACAATGGCTCAGTATGGGTAAGGGCTGATACAAACAGAATGGATGAGCTGGTTGGCATAACCACATCTGACATGCTGTACCTGTTGTATGAACTGATGCAGACTGATGCTTGAGCTGACAGGGTTCCATCAATACTTCAATACTCAATAGTCAGTGACTATTATGGCTTAGAGATCTATCTGACTATACTTGGTAGTTTGCATTAAGGCTCTTCTATCTACTGTTGGTTTCTAAGCTCTCTCTTTTACTTCTGGACTATAATCAATTGTTCTTTTCTCATTTCATTTTTATGCTTAACCCCAGAATAAGGTCAGTACTTTTTTTTTTAATTATATTTTTCTTCCTTGGTTCTGTCAAGTACATTAGGGCTTGAATCATCAAGTTCTCAATTACTGGATTAATTTACATATTAGAAGTGACAAAACAAGGTTAATATTTCGTTTTGATCTGGTCAGAATGGAGTTTTTAATGACATGTTCAGGATAGTTTCTGGATTTGTTACAAATGAGGTTCTGGTTAGCAACCAGGGGTGAATCATGTCAGGATTTGGGTAATGCTTGTTTTCGACTAGCGACCTCATTCTGGTTAGTAATTCAGTAATTCTTGTTGAGTTGACCTTGATGTCACTTCTCTCTCTCTTTTTCTTTTCGAATTATGTTGTTTATTTTTCGAATTATGTTGTTTATTTTTCTTTTCGAATTATGTTGTTTATTTCACATATTTTTGAATATGTCGAATTATGCTAGATTTTGTGGCACTGCTGAGTTGTGTATTTAGATTTAGGTAGAAAGAAGAAGTATCAGATCAATTTTCGTTTTTTTTTTAATAAATGGAAAAGGCCCATTTCGTTGACTGAAACCCAAGTGTTTTACAGCTTTAGTCTTTCGTGTTCTGATTAATTCAATTGCACAGTGATTGGGATTAAATTTTTTTTCAGCCATTTACTTTTTTTTTTTCTGGGCGATTTTTGAATTTTGTTTACAATTCAGGTTGGAATTAATGTCATTGGCGGTAGTAGAAAACTGAGGGCCAATTTTCTTTGCTAAAACTGATGAGAAGATTCTTATCAAGCAGCTCATACTTTCATGCTTTGGGAGATCTGGGAGGGTAGGAACAAGTTAATCATGCAACATAAGAGGTTTGATTTAACTTTAAGAATTGGAAAAGTATTGCACAGTGGGTAAATGAAAGCTCTCAAACACTGCACTAGGAAAGACAGTCAAGTGTTGGACTGGAGGAGACAGGTTACCATCTGTCATTGGATGATTAGCAGTGGATGCCTCCTAGGGTGTAGGTGGTACAACTGGTACTACCTATTTGTTATATGAGAACGGGGTTGCTCAGACATTTGGGTATAATCACCAGATAGCACGAGATCGCTTTCACACTGGTGGAAGCATTACAAAGGATGAGGGGCAAAATGGGCAATAGAGAAACAAGAGAGTGTGCATCTATTCTGATTATTACAATCTAATTACGGCGGTACTGGATAATTACTCAAATGATGTGCCATCATGGCGATCAGTGCCAGAAATTCACCATGCAATAGGACTGATCAGAGAGTACGCCTTCACTACTTTGGGAATTCGATATCCACCTTGACAAGAGGTTCTTTGTTGTCGTGTGGTCTTATCCTTTGAGGGGTAAGACTGATTGCAATGTGTACTGGTATTAATTTGTTAGGCGTGAACTGAGACACATGTAATCTTGTTTTTATTTTAATGGATTAGTGGCCTATAATTTGACGGTGGGATAAAAGTAAATGGGAAGTTGAATTTTGACATGGTCAGTGTTTCAGCCATCGCTGGTACCTTTTGGGACCAAAATAATGGCAAGTTGAATTTTGACATGGTCAGTGTTTCAGCCAAGCTGGTACCTAAAGTAATGGCATTTTGAATTTGGGTCCAAAACCCATTGAGGTCAACATTAAGCCACATGATTAGCAAATGAGAACGCCAACTAGCTGACATGCCACTTCGTATAGCTTCTTTTATTCAGACTCCTGGTCTTATTTATTGGGAGTTTTAGAGCGCTGCATTTTTTTAATTGAATCTATTCTTTTTTGTGATGTCTGTCTGTTCCAAAGCTGCCCCTTGAACTCCCAGTAGTACTCGTGCTTTTGTTTTTGTGTTCATGAAATGTAGTTTCTGGTTAGATTATGTGTATGGATAATGTTAGTTAGAGTTACTAATTTATTTGTATTATTGTGAATTTGAACTATGGAAATTTATTCAGGTGTTCTTTCGGGAAATGCATTTTAATTAATGCTTTTTGGTCTTTTTGTATTCTTGTATCAAGATCATAAAAATGTGATATGCATATTCAGGGTATTGCTAAAGGTGTTATAATAAGTGACTTACAAGAGAAATTAAGCAGGCATTTACTAGCTAAATCTTTGAATTAGCTATTGACATGAGTAATCTCAATCTGAATTACTAGCTCAATCAGATGTCTCTTCAGCTTTGTAATGATGTGCTATTCGGTTGTTCATTTGTACTGGCTAAATCTTTGAATTTAATATTTATTTAAGATTGCACAGTAGTAGATAGTTAGCGAATTAATATCCCAACTTACCGCTGAGTTAATAGAGCGACGTATTTACTGCTTTGCAGTTTGGTTAAATAATTCAATTAAAACTTCAAAACATAACCCAGTCTATAATATAACTGCATAAAGGAATAAAAAAAATGATTGGGTAAGGTGAATACTTTGGTCCATGTTCAAGTAGTTTAAGATACTTCAAGGTTCATTATTATTATTTTTTTGTTTAATTTAACTTCGTTAATTTAATGATTATATTTAGATTTTTTTTTTACTATAATGTCTATAGCTAAAACTTTATTTTTAGAATTTTTTATAAATAGTTGTTTGATATGTCATGTAAGAGCATGGTAATTGTTAAATACACCTATATATTATCTTTCTGGGAATTTGAAATGGCTGCCTGAGTGGCTGGGTCTACCGTTGTTAAGTTTATTAGTGCCCGGGTTTTAAACAAATGTGTAAATTTGTAAAATCAAAAGTTCAGATTTAATGTATACATGACCATACTCATAGGTTTGGATGGCACAGTACTAAATAATATGGTATGTTGTTGAACATAAGTGGTAACTGAATTCTTTTTTCAACGCATCAACTTTTTTGTTAAATACATTCCAATTTCCAATTGACTCTATATTTTTTTTTTCCTCATCGCCGATGAAATGAATGAATTTTGTAAGAACTTGTTCCGACAGGGGTCAAATCGGTCTATTCACTATAGAGAAATCTTAATAAATTGGAATTTTTGGATAGGTCTGCTCTCAGTAGGCTATAATTGCAGGAGCAAATGCAAATCATTTGAAAGAAGTTAAATGTATTGGCTTAATTACAAGCTGATATCAATTTAAATCGTACATCTTAATAACCCCACCAAGCATGAAATCAGCTTGAAGTTGGTTATAACTTATCAGGTTAGAACTGGCATTTTGCAAGGTATTTCCCTTTGCTAAGGTGATCAGAGGTAGGTGGGTCCACGAACTCTCAGTGGATATACCGTGGGAGCACGCTGGGCCTTTATGTTTGAACTCGCTGTGCTTCAGAAATAATGGAGTAATGTTCTAGGCAACAAATAGAAACACCAAAATATGAGGACTTACTATACTTAATTCAAAGAGATGTTGAGAATGAATAATAAATCAAATCAATGCCTTTCTCTTAATAATACTAAGATTTCAAATGAGATGTTAAGAATGAATAATAATAAATCAAATCAATGCCTTCCCCTTAATAATACAACTAAGATTTCAATTGTACATATACCACTCGGTATATGGCAAGATTTACTTAGTTATTAAAGATAATCATCTTGAATAACTAAATAAAACTTGTCATATACCGAGTGGTAGATGTAAAAAAAAAAAAAAAAAAAAAAAAAAAAATTATCATCAAATAAGAACTGATTTTATTAAAATTAATAATGAACGTCCGTATCTTTTGTATACTAAGATTCACTATTAAATCTTATCGGACAAACGAATTTTAGTTGTATTAGTTGTGAAAAATTTGAACTATGGATAACCACTCCGGATTTCTTTCGGGAAAAAATTTCAAAGATACATGACTTATAAGGATCATTCCCAAGATTTATCATTTCATCTCTGAGATGCTGGATAATTAATGATGATGCGTTTAAGTTTTTTTTTTCATTTCTAGATTATTTTTCCACCGTAATTTACCATTTTCTATTTTTGGTGCTCTCTGTCTCATCCTTTCCTTTTTTGGTCCATCTGTTTTCCTCCCTCCCATCATTTCTGTTTTTGGTCTCCTCTGTTTTCTATACATTTTTTTCCCATAACATTTGTATCTAAAAACTAGAACAATTAGATTTTTTTTTTTCAGGATAATTAGTTTTTTTCTAGGACGATTAGAATTATTTGTAGGATCAATTGTTCATTTTAACTAGCACAATTATTTATATTAACTTGGACAATTAGTTCATATACCTAATTGCTCTAATATACATAATTATTCTAGTTAATAAACCTAATTGTTCTAGTTGGTAAACTTAATTGTGCTAGTTAGTAAACCTAATTATTCTAATTGGGGGAGGGGGTCAACGTGAGGTCAACAACATAGGGAAAGGAGATGGAGATGAGAACACGTAGGCGATAGATGGGAAAAAAAAGGAAAGAGGGGATGAGGATGAGCGCTGGACTAATTGCATTAATGAGGCAATTAATAAGGCGTTGTTGGGGATGAGAGATGAAATTGTTATTAACGTGTTTTTAAAGGAATTAGAATTAACGGAAAGAAATTAAATGTTTGAAGATGCATTTTTTATGAGATAATGGAATGATAGAATCTTTGGAATGATGCTAAGCAATTTCCATTATCATATATATACCTCTGAGATATATACCTCCTCAGAGGCTCGGAGCCCCTGACTAATTAAGGAGTAGGATTTATATATATATTCATGTGCTATTCCCTTGTACATTTGTACTTGCTAAATCTTTGAATTATAATATTTATTTAAGATTGTGCAGCAGTAGATTGTTAGCGAATTTATAACCCAAATTGCAGCGGAGTTAACCGAGCGATGCAATTACTGTTTTGCATTTGGGATATAAATAATTAAATTGAAACTTCAAAACATACCCACTCCTTAATATATAAACTGCATAAAGGGGAAAAAATTGATTGGGCAACGTGAATATTTTGTCCCCGTTCAAATTGTTTAAGATACTTCCAAGGTTCATTAATTTTTGTTTAAATTTGACTTCTTTAGTTTAACGATTGTATTTAGATTTTATTCTGTTACAATGTCTATCGCTAAAATTTTAATTTTGTTATTTATAAACATGTTTAGAATGTTCGCAATTTTTATAAATAATTGTTAAAAATATCATGTAATAGCACAGTAATTGTTAAATACACAATTCTGTATTTGCTAGAAATTTGAGCTGGGTCTACCATCGTTAAGTTTATCTACCTGTAAGTGCACGGGTTTTAATGATTTTCCCTTAAATAAATGTTTAAATTCAAAGATTCAGATTTAATGATTTACAATCAAATAAATGTGTAAAATTCAAAGGTTAAGATTTAATGATTTACAATCAAATAGTTGAAATATCCATCAATGTACACCAGAGGTGAGCAGAAAACTCGTAACTCGCGCATGAGTTTATTCAAACTTGATTATAACTCAAGCCAACAGAACTCGAGTTGAACTAATTTAGTTCGTTGACAAGTCCAATTTGATTTAAGCTCAACTCAACACTCGTAACTCGTGAGCTGGCTCGTGATATAATAAATTTTGATTTCAAATTAGTAATCAACATGATTTATGAGTATTAAAAATTTATAAATTAATTATAAAAATTTTCTTCTTATATATTTTTATTTTAAATAATTATAACATATGGCAAATTGAGTTTCAAAAATATATTTATTTCAAATCAAAGAAAGAATTAAAGAATATAAAAAACAACAGTTTTTATTCTTTATAATATTGTATATATCAATAAGTTTTAATATTGGAAAGATATAGTAAATAAATAAATAAACATCTGAAGAATATATGTTTATACATGAGTTCATGACCATGGTCATAGGTTTGGATGGCGCATTTGTAAAATCAGAAGACAATATGGAATGTTACTTTAATAACTGGTAACTGGATTTGTTTTCAACGCATGCTTCTTTATTAAGCTAATTCAATTTCAAGTGACTATTTTTATTCTTATCTCGACGAAATGAATTTTTGTAAGCATTTGTTCCGACCGGGTCAAAGTCAGCCGATTCATCGTAGGGTTTTTTTTTTCTTAAAGGGCTAAATCTGATAACATATCTCAACAAAGCACTAAGCACCATATAATATTTACTTAAAGAGCCAAGGCGCAAGGAGCTTCTGCGTGTTTTTTCTAAACTCAAAAAGTAAGGCGCAAGGTGCCACTGCGCCTAACCAGCAAGCTCCAGCTCAATTTACGCCTTACCTCTCATCTCCTGGGGCCCACAACATTCCATTATTTTATATAAAAAACTCGATCTCTCACAACCCTACACGCTCAGAAAATATGAAGGACTCAGTACCCAAGACACGAATCCAGATCTGGTGTCGCGCGACACCAGTTGTAGCGCAGAGAGAGAAAGAGATCTGGCCGTCCGATTTTGATCTAATGGATAAGGGAGCCCCGTGCATTCCACCACTCCCAAAAAAAATTATTGGCCCGAAAAAAATGAACCGTCCGATCAAAATCGAACGGCTCCTGGGTGCGCTACAAACCGTGTAGCGCTACACCAGATCCGGGTCCCCCAAGACACCCTCCAAAAAAAAAAAAAAAAAAAAAAAAAAAAAAAACGAAAAATCCCCCAACTCCACCAATGACCTCAAGATTGCCCACCTCTGCTGCATTCTTCTGCGAGTTCTATTAAAATTTGCATGCAATTTTATTTAATTAGATAGTTAAAAATGATTATTTACAAACATTATTTGCATTAATTGAATTCTTTGCATTATGTATTTGTTTTTCTTAACATTGTTTTAAACTCTAACTGTGTAAAATGTTCAAAAATAATCTAGTTGATATTTGAATATATGTATAGTACACAATATACATTTATTTGTGAGTAGTTGAGATCGATAGATAAAGTAACTTAATCACCATCTGTGATAAAATCATAAATAAATTTTATGTATGTTACACATATGTGTGGTGGTCAACCCATACATATACTCATGCAATTACGAAATTTAATTTATAGCATTTTATTAATATTCATATCGTGCATTTTCTAGCATTTAATTAATTTATAGTATCTTATATTCTCTTACTCTCTTTAAAAATAATTTGACATCTGTCATCTTTTCCATCCTTTTATTTCTTAGTGAATTACTTACATACGTAAATTAATTAGTCCATATTATACAGAGTTTATTAAAAGAATATTGTGAAGAAAAGTTGTGTTTTTATTTCTAAAATAATTCATTAGAAATTTTGTTTGCAAAACCAATGTGAAGCTAGACGTTTTTTATGATTCCTATTAGTCGTACTATGCCATTTAGAGGTGTCACTTGTAATTTAATTGATGTAGAAAATCATGTAATTGTTTAATTTATAACTAAAGAGTGTTTAGTTTAAGTAAAGAATCAAATGTTAAAGATAATTTACTTTTAAGTGTGCGTAAGCTTATACTAGTTTTATAAAAATTGCTAAAACATGTATGTAATTTAATAAATAGACACCTTATGAATATTTCTTTCTTTTTTTTTTATTGTCCATGGTACTATTTCATTTAGTTTTCACTTTTCAAGAAACAACTATTATTCGTATTAGAGATAAAATATTAAGTGATGCTGGATATTTATTTATAAACAGTTAAATACTCAACTTACTTTCAGTAATGACTAAATCTTAATGCCACTTTTAATATTTATATAAACATATCAATAACTTTTAATACTACTTATTTCACTTTAGGAAATTAGCTAGTGACATTAAACATATTAGAACTAATGTGATAATTTTAATAATTTATAAAGTAGCATAAAAAACCTTGAGGCCGAGTCTAATCATTGTTGGTTTTGCAAATAAAGTTGTCAGTTCTCAAGACAAATACTTAAATTACAATCTGATTTCTTTTAAACTAATAAAGTGTTTTAGTTGAGCTTTTCTATCATTAATAGAAAATATATGCTTTATAATATTAATTAAATAAATGTTCTCACAACACCAATAAATTATCAAAATGATTTTCTAAAGCAAAGTACATGAAAACACCAACACGTAAAAAATTTAAGTCTTAAATATGCAAGTACCTCATTTGATGAAACTTGAGAAGCTGACCATTATTTTGCTAAATACGACTAACTATGAAGATAAATACATTTTGCTAACTAGATTTTACTAAAAGTTAATTAAGAAGCTATATTTGTTTTGTTGAAAATGCTGCTCAAAATAATTCCAAAGACAGGTTTACTTGATGCACATTAGTACATATGTGAGGGGCTAAGGTGCATATAAGTAGTACTGCAAAACTATGCCCAGAAGCCAGGCGCAAAAGATCAGCGCCTTAATTAAATTTTTTTTCTTATTTATAATTAAAAAAAGGACGCTGTGGAGTCCTTAGGAGGTAAGGAGGAGTAAGACGCAAATTGAGCTGGAGCCTTATAAGTTAGGCGCAGTGGCACCTTATGTCAGGTTCAGTGATCTAATTGGTTGATTCAATTAGAACAAATGAAATTGATAATTCAGCTGCTGCTGAATTGCTGCTGAAATAGAAATTGAAGTAACGGAGAATAGGGGCGTTGTTAGAATCAACACAAAAGAGGTGGAGTCCAGTGATTAATAAGAGACGACGTTAAATAATCAAGCGAAGGGAATGCTTGAAGATACGCGCTGAGGGATGATGTGTGGATGGATTTAACTTTTCTATAGGGAATTGAGTAGTTAAGAGTCTGACGTGTAATAATTGTAATGGTTGGTGAATTAGTCGTAAAATTGATGAGGTGTAGTTAATATAGCTAAAGGAGATTATTATTCGTTATAAATCAGTGCAACTGAGTTCTAGTTCTCAGATGATGAAAATTAATAAAATTTGATTGTTTCCTTTATCCTTCTTCTTTGTCTCCTTTATCTCATTTTTTTGTCTCCTTTACACTATTTTTGCTCTCCTTTAACCTATTACTTATCCTCTTATTCTCTTCTTCCTTCATTTAATTCCTAAATTCACAGTAAAGTAAATACTGTGGCACCTTACGCCTTAACATGGGGTCTGAGAAAGGCGCAGAAGCACCATACGTCTTGGTTCTTCATGTAAATATCAGATAGAGATTGATGCTTTGTTGAGATATTTTTTTAGAGTTGGCCCTTTAAGAAAAAAACGCCATCGTAGAGACATGTTCTATCGATGGGCCCCATTAATATTTCCATGTAAAAGAATGCTGCATCGTTGCCTAATATTAGAGGAAATCCTGGTGACGGATCTAGGTATGACTTAGGGGTGTCAACGTCACCCCTATTTTTTAAAAAATATTGTTACATATGAATATTTGTAATTATAAGATATAAATTTGTTATATGCACCACATATTTGAACCCCATAAAATTTTAGGTGAATTTTCATTGGTGAACCCCATAAAATTTTAGGTGAGTTTTTATTGATGAACCCCATACATATTTTATAGTACAAATTTTTGTGAATTTTTTTAGGTAGATTAACGATTTATGTTTATAAAGTATAATTACCATAAAAAAATTCATTTCAATTGCTAGAACATAGTTACTCTTTTCCGTCCTTGTTTGTGGGTCCTCCAATTTATTAATAAGGTCCAAAAAAAAGTTCAAAATGAATAGCCTTATAGCCAGGTTAATCGCAATTGATTTTGTCCTCTTGTTGACCTCAACAAGTATAATTAGATGAAAAAAATGTTAGAGCTTATTTAATTAGAATGTATTTTGTATTTTCTTTTTGTGCTTTGAAGCTTTTAAGTAATGGATGTATGTTGGAGACAAGTGTTTTGTTTAATTATTTTGATTAGAATATGAATTTTAAAGTAATAGATGTGTGATGATATAGAGTCCAAACAATAATTTAAATATTATAATTGCTAGACTAAAATCAGCCACGACTACGGATGGACCCTCAGCCGCGATTATATTTCAATTTTCGAAATTCTAATGGTTAATTCGAACTGTTCAATGTATTTTTCATATTGAAAATTTTATTGGATACCAAATTTTATATTTTTTCTGAATTGTTTTAATTTCTTTTGAGATTTTTAAAAATAGTAGTTTCCGAAAGGTCCAAAATTGTATAGACTATTAAACATTTTGTAAAATACCAAAAAATACTAAAAATTTAAAAAAATATATATATAACTTGGTCTCAAAAGAGATCTCAATACGGAGAATGTATTAAACGATAAGAATCAGCAGTTAGAATCTCGAAAATTGAAATATAATTGTGGCTGACGGGTCCATCCGTCAATCACAACTGATTTTAGTCTACCTCTATAATTAATTAGTGAACCCCTTAAAAATTTTTCTGGCTGTGGTGCAGCGTTTAAATCTTGGATTAGAGGAAATCCTGAGCGATCATGGGTTCAGTCGACACATTCTGGACTGACAGATTTAGGTCTCCGTGTAAACCAGGTCTATCTAACATTCTTCAAACTTTCCATATATACATATACCTTTTATAGTTCCTCATTTTTTTTCCCGACCAGGGCCCAGCGCCAAGGGTCAAAGTCGGTCAAAAAGAAATATTCTGTCACTGATAATGGGTCCCATTGACATTTCCATGTAAAGCATGCCACATCGTCGCCTAATTTTGGACCCGGTGTACCCTTGAATTGTTGGATAAATGTTATATGCTCGATCATCGGTTAAATCGCTACATTCTGGACCGACAGATTTGGTTCTCCATGTAAACCAGGTCTACCTAACTTAACATTCATCAAAACCTTTTCCATATATAGGAACCTTTTGCTCTTATATTAATATTATATAGTCCCTCTCCCTTGGCTTATTCGCTGCTTCCCAAAAAATGAAATCTCAAAACTCTGAAGAGGAGAGATCGTCTTGCTTCTCTCTGCCACAATCGCCTCTCCTCTCTCTCTCATTCCTCTCTTGTCGATAAGAAAAGGAGAGGAAATTAATGGAAGAATCAAGAACCCTTTCTTGCCTCTCCTCTCCTCTCCTCTCTCGCAAGTCGAAATCCTTCCTCGTTGAAAAGAGAGGAAATTAAACTATTAAAGAAAGATTCATGAAGTGCTGGCTGTTGCTCTTGAAAGAAAGGTAAAACCTTCTGGCAACTTTCTCTATTTCTTGTTCTCTGAGTAGTAGTATTATGGATTTTTTTTTTTTAAATCATTCATACTTCTCTGATCGAAATATATTTCGTTTTACTTGGTCCGAATTTGTTTGGTTGTTAACCCTTTTCTCGAAAATTCAACATTAGTGAACTTTTCGAAAGGATTTTGATTTTCTTTTGAAATCAATGCTGTTGGGGAACTCGGGAATTGGGAATTGGGATTGGGTTAAACTGAATTTTAATGGAAAAATTTAGTTGTATAAGTCTAGTTGGAATTGGGAATCGGCATTGGGTTTTGAAATCAATGTGGTGTATAAGTCTAGTTGTGCACAAATTAGACACGCTGCATGTAAAAATTTAGTTCCTTAATTTGACAGATTATTTTTTGTCATATCCATTTTAGTTGAGTTATGAATTATGAATAAATCATTATTACTAATATAAGTTTCGTTGGCACAGGGTAAATTAGAAGATATATATGGAAGGTCATTAATTTGACCACATAGACCTTTTTGTTTAAGAAACTTCAATCTTAAGCGATGGCTGCAGTGTTTTGTAAATTAGAAGATATATATAGAATGCTATTTTTGTTTAAGAAACTTCAGTCTTAAGCCATGAAGTGTTTTGTAAATTAGAAAATATATATGGAATGTTATTTTTGTTAAAATTTATTCCGACCGCGGTCAAAGTCGGGCAAAATAAGAGATATGATCTAATAATAGGGACCCGGCTAATATTTCCATGTAAAGGATGCCACATCATTGTTGAATATAGACTCGGTGTACCATTCAATTCCTGGATAACTGTTTTAGGATCTAATATTGTCGGCTAAGTGGATACATTTTTGACTGACGGATTTGATTATTTCTGTAAACCAGGTCTAGGCTCTAGCATTCATCAAGCTTGTTACCTTAAATAGAGATCCCTTTGCTCTTAAAAAGGCTCTCAGAATTCAGAAAGCTGCTACTTCCCCAAAAAGAGAGAGCGTCTTCCTTATCTTCTCTCTCCCAATTCTCAGACTCTTTTCTCGTGCAAAACTGAAAAGAGACTATCTCTCTCTCTCTCTCTCTCTCTCTCTCTCTCTCTCAATCCTTCCTTGTCGAATTAAGAAGTGCTCTCTCCTGGAAGCATGGTAACACCTTCTCGCAACTTTCTTCTATTTCTTATGGCTTTTTCTATCACATTGGGATTTTGGGTTAAACTGAGTTTTCATGATGTAGTATTAGTCTGATTTTAATCTTATTGGCCTACTTGTGCACAATTAGGCACGCTGCATGTAAAATTTAGTACTTTGACAGGTCATATACTCACATCCATTTTAATTGATTTATGAACAATTCATTATTACTATTGCTGCTACTCTTATTGTTGTTAGTATT
Organism: Rhynchospora tenuis; assembly: GCA_027725995.1. Lineage (NCBI taxonomy): Eukaryota > Viridiplantae > Streptophyta > Magnoliopsida > Poales > Cyperaceae > Rhynchospora > Rhynchospora tenuis. Next base: position 83,987,371 of record CM050889.1, read on the forward strand.
ATTATCTATCTTGGTTTCAGTGAATCTGGCTCTGATTGTGTTTATTTCAAGCCTAATAGGCTTTGTGATGTTGTATGAATAATCATTATCAGATTTTAATGTCATTGTACCTATTCTTTGTGTAGGATATAAAGAAGACAAAAAAAAGAAGGGGAAAAAAAGAAGAGAAAAAAAAAAGAAGAAAAAAAGAAAAAAAAAAAGAAGGAGAAAAAAAAAGAAGGAAAAAAAAGAATAAGAAGAAGAAATAAAAAAAAAGAAGAAGCAGAAGAAAAAAAGAAAAAAAAAACAGGAGGAGGAAAAAAAAATAAGAAGAAGAAGAAATAAAAAAGAATAATAAAAGGAGGCAAAAAAAAAAAAACAAAGAAAGAAAAGGATGCATGAAGAAAGGTGGAGACACAACAATGAGCCACTGACAGGAAGGTACAAATTTGTCTGAATTTTTGTTTAAGATACTTCAATCTTAAGCCATGCAGTGTTTTGTTAAAATTTATTCTGACCCCGGTCAAAGTCAGACAAAATAAGAGATATGATCTAATAATAATAGGACCCCCGCTAATATTTCCATGTAAAGCATGCCATATCATTGTTGAATATATAGACTTGGTGTACCTTTCAATTCTTGGATAACTGTTTTCTCTTTTATGATCTAATATTATCGGCTAAGTCGATACATTTTTTGCTGACGGATTAATTTTTATTGTAAACCAGGTCTAGCATTCATCAAACCTTTGCTCTTAAAAAGGCTCTCAAAAAAACTGCTACTTTCCAAATTCCAATGGTGTTATTAACCCTTTCTCCAACTCCTCTTCCCCACCAATTCTTTTCTCGTGCAAAACTGAGAAGAGGCTATCTCCTCTCTCTCTCTCTCTCTCTCTCTCTCACTCTTGCAATCCTTCCTTGTCGAATCAATAAGTGCTGTTCAAGCAACGACATCTCGTCTCTCCTGAAGCAAGGTAACACCTTCTGGCAACTCCCTTCTATTTCTTGAATTTTTGAGTAATGGTCTTATATATGGCTTTTTGTATCAAAATTTATTTCATATTGCTCGGTCAGAGTTGTTGTCTGTTAACCCTTTTCTTGGAAATGGATATTAGTTTCCGAAAGGATTTGATGTTTGTTGCAAATTGGGATTAGTCTGATTTTAATCTTATTGGCCTAGTTGCGCACAATCAGACACACTGCATGTAAAAATTTAGTACTTTGACAGGTCATATACTCATATCCATTTTAAATGCTTTATGAACAATTCAATTCATTATTACCATTGCTGCTACTCTTATTGTTGTTAGTATTATTATTTATCCTACAGAAAGAATAGGTATAATGACATTAAAATCTAGATACAACGGATAAAATAGTTTTAAAAAGCTTGATTTAACATTCTGTCATTATCGTACAAATATTATTTCAGAAAAAAATTTTATGGACCCTGCTGGCGCAAAATCCTAGCTTCGCCCCTGATTGTGTTGTTCATCAACTGGTTTTTGATTAGCTGGGTTTTTTTGGGAATTAATATTGGTGAACTTTGAAAGATGATCTGATTTCCCTTTTATATTCTAGAGCTTGCTATGAGGGTAAATGGGGTTGGAATTGGGTCAAATTGAATCATAATGACAAGTTTGAGTATGTTCATTTCTAGCTTACATTAACTTGTTGGGGCCTATAGGCTTTCTCCTCGTTGTATAAATTAATCATTATCAGATGTTCATGTGATTATACTTGTTCTTTGTGTAGGATAAAAAGAAGAAAGAAAAAGAAGAAGAAAAAAAAAATGAAGAAAAAAAGAATAAGAAGAAGAGATAAAAAAAAAGAAGAAGAAGAAGATGAAAAAGGAGGAAAAAAATGGGGAAAAAAAAAAAGAAGAAGAAAAAGGAAGAAGAAAAAAAGGAGGTAAAAAAAGAAGAAGAAAAAAAGGAGAAAAACAAAGAAGAAAAAAAAATGGAAAAAAAAAAGAAGGAAAAAAAGAAAAGAAAAGGATGCATGAAGAAAGGTGGACACCCAACATTGAACTACTGGAAGCAAGGTATGAATTTCTCTTGCTATTTTGTTTTTTCTTTTAATATATTTGTGTTCTGTTTAGACTTCTTACTATATAATCAATGTACTGTGTAGTTCCTCAACCTTGTTTTGATTTGCTGTTAGTTCTTCTTTTTTGGAAATTAATATTGGTGAACTTTTTAAAGCATCTGATCGTCCCTTCTTATTTCCAAATCTTGCTGGGATGGTGAATGGGGTTGGAATAGGGTTAAATTGAGCATTCATGTTGAGGGCTAATATAGTTTATTTTTAGTTGAATTGGGGTTTGTTCTGGACATGTAGACATTGGTATGAAACTATGAACTATTAACATAAACGCATCTATTTGAAGTGAATTATTAGCATAGATTTATAACTTTATTAGACTGAATCTTTATATAGGACCAACATCAAAGTAAAGCGGTGGTTAAGACTCGAGATTACAAGTGGAAAACGAAGACATATTAAGTTGAAAAAGTAATAAATCCATATATAGAAGAAAAAGTCTGTTCTTCAAAATGAGCATGCCCAAGGGTGAAACAAAGAGAAGACATCCAAGGAGAGGAAACAAGTCAATATATTGGCAAAGGAATAAAAGAGGACATCTGAACTTAAAGAAACTAAGGAGGGAAAAAAGGACATCAAAGAAGAACTCAATATATAGGGAAAAGAATTCTTAATGACAAATAAGAGAGGTTGTCCGAAGACGAAGAAGTCTTAAGTCAATATATAGATGAAAAGGTCAAGTAGGACATACTGAAGGCAAAAAGGCAATAAATCAATATACGGGATAAGATAGACCGAACTAGCAAAATATGAATAAAAGGACATCGGGGTGAGAAGTCAAAGTTCATCATTATGTTAGTGGAAGAGTAGGGAAACTTATATCTCTCTGGTTTTGAACCTCCATTCTTGTGGCAAGCTTTGGCATGATTTCAATGTGGTATATCTCTCTGCTTTCTCTCTCAATTTCCATTTTATTTATAATTTTTGTTTTTTCCCCTTCTAGATACTTTCTCATTGACACAGATGAGAAAGAAGTAGAATAAAGGAAAAATGTTAGTAAAAGATTTACTAGCATTTTTCCAAGTTTTTAACTCCGCCTATGTTGTTGCAACATAGACAGTCTCAAGCCTGTATCAAAGGAGGAGAGGAAACTTGCAACATTTGGGGTAAAAAAGATCATAAAAAGTTATAAAAATAATGTTGTACTTCTGACAAGCAAGTGTTTGCACATGTTATATAGTAGAAAGCTAAACCAGGATTTTTTGAGGCTTACCATATTTTTATTGTTAATTTTTGAAGGATGTAATCTATAAGTGTTTGAAGGGGCCTTATCATATCTTTATTATTACCAAATTAGGCCAAACTGTGGTTTTATTTGCATGAAAGTGACAGAAGTAATTGAGGATTGATTGGATTAATCGACTATTTGAAGCAATTATATCTTGATAATTTACTAGGTTCATGAGTAGTTGGCAAATTAACTAGTCCAGACTGTTCTTTTCTGGACTGATATTTACTGCATGGAATTTAACTAAGTTTGTTTGGATTTGGAGGAACACAACAAATTGAATTTATCCCTCATTTTAGTTGATAAGAGGTAAGTTTTTGTTCCTCGTTTTCTGTCCCATATTGTCCCCGTCTTTATTTATTCTTATTTTTCTTGGATCAGTTGCATGTAATGCTCTTCAATGCACGTGTAATTGCAATATATTGCTGATATACAGCTTATCAATATTTATTGCAGGGATTGCATTAAATGCTGATAAATTGCAATTACGTCCTGTTGCTTGTGGCTTCATCTTTTTTATAGCTGACTGAGGCTAGTTTAATTATGACTGAAAGTGAGGTAGAATTGACTCAGTTAAGCTGAGTTGGTATTAGTTTGGGAGCCATGTCCATACAAATCTGACCAGAAGATGAAATGCTTCTTGCTATCTTGCAGCACATAAATTGAAATGTTTCAGATTGACTTCAGCTTTGACTACTTGGTCATTTTTGTAAATCTGAAGAAAGAAGTGCTAACACATATTCCTGAAAATTCTTCAACTGTCACAGGAAAAATTGCTTCTCAAGCCTGGCAATAAGGCTGTAACATCACAAATAACCATTTGACAGCCCAATGTAGTTGCCTCATTGCCACACTGGTACTAGTACAGGTTGCAAGCTAAAAACATTGGAATACACAGCTGTTATGGACAATGGTTCAGTATGGGTTAAGTGCTGTACCAGACAGAATGGATGAGCTGGTTGTTTTAATTGTAATGTGTGGATATTAACACAGACTTTTGGACTGGTGTAAGTTGTTCGTTGGGTTATGCCATAGGCTATAAATCTATAACCAAGTTTTGTCTGCATGATTGTAACAGTGTATGAACTCATACAGAGTAATGCTTGAGCTGACAGGATTCTATCAATACTTCAATAGCCAGAGACTGGTATGTATGGCTTAGAGATCTAACCATACTTTGTAATTTGCATTACAGTTCTTCCATCTGTTGGTTTCTCAGCTCTCTCTTTTACTGCTGAATAATATTCGTGTTCTTTTTTTCATTTCTTTTTTGTGCTTAACCCCAGAATGAGGTCAGTACCCTTTTTATTATATTTTTCTTCCTGGGTTCTATCAACTATATTAGGGCTTGAATCATCAGGTTCTCGATTACCTGGATCAATTTACAAATTAGAAGTGACAAAACAAGGTGGATATTTTGTTTTGATCTGGTCAGAATGGAGTTTCTAATGACATGTTCAGGCTAGTTTCTGGATTAGTTACAAATGAGGTTAGGTTATCACCCAAGGGTGAATCATGTCAGGCTTTGGGTAATGCTCGGTTTAAACTAGCGACCTCATTCTGGTACATAATTTTTTGTTGAGTTGAGCTTGATTTTGCCTTTTTTCTTCTAATTATGTTGTTGGTCTTTGTCTATTTTGGAATATTGTCGAATTATGCTGAATTTTGTGTCACTGCTGAGTTATATATTTAGATTTAGATTGGAAAGAAGAAAGCATCAGATCAAGTCTCGTGATGACATCTCTTTTATATAAAAGGGCGAAGGCCCGTTTCATGACTGAAACTCAAGTGGTTTACAGCTTTTCAAGCAAGCATTACATCAGATCAAGTCTCGCGCTGACTTATGACTTTATGAGTTAGCCCAACTGAAGTCTTTCAGCTTCTGGTTAAATCCAATTGCACAGTGTTTGGGGTTTGATTGTTCTTTTTCTGCCATTTACTTTCCATTTTTATTTCCGGTGCTTATTGGATTTTGTTTTACAATTCAGGTGCAACTGAAAGCTCTGCCAGCTGTAGAAAATTCGGACCCACTTTTCTTGCCTAAAACTGATGAGAAGATTCTTATCAAGCAGTTCATGCTTTGATCTTTCAAAGAACAAAGTAGAAAGTCGTACATGATTATACACTTCAAGAATCAACAAAAAATATTTTTACTTTTCAGTAACTCAACAAATATAAATTAGTCCTGATGTTCATGCCATACCATGTGGAAAGACCTGTACTGGTAGAGAAGGCGGAAGACTACCTATAAATGATAATTGTCTCCTATCGAAATCAGAATGTGACATCATAAACTTGAAACAAACGATTCAAACTACTTTATAGAATCCAATATTTACTCTTCATTGTTTAATGGAAACCAAATTTTCCATAATAATGATGAATTTACAATTTCAGCTTCAATTCACCAAAGACAACTGACCACAAGTACTTTATACAAATAAACTGTTAATACAAAATAAATTAAGAATCAATAAGATTCACTGACTAGGCAATGGAATATGTATTTTTCTTCCTGATTTTCTTTTCTAGCACCGAGTTGGTATCGATAGCAGCCATTTTCTGTACTTTGAATTAGGATTAATCCTTCTTTTACCCGTCCTTTGTTCCTTCTTTCCATCGAACTCATGCATCTGTTTTTCCTTCTCTTCTAGATCTTTGTCCTGAAAAAATCACCATAAACATTGATGATGTTATCTCAATAACTGCAAACAATCCTATTTCAGAAATTTTGTATCTGAATTTTTTTTTGAAAGGAAGAAAATTATAGATAATGTTGGATAATTTGAGTGAGTCGACTCAGATGAACAAATAATAAGATCATATTATGCAAGCATTGCGTTTTTTTTTTTTTTAAAAAAAAAAAATACCAGTCTATTCACAAATGGTGTTAAACTTGCCTCGGTTGATACTCCATTGGATTCTTCAATCTGAGTTGATTGTTTACTTTCTGGCAATTTCTCTTCTAGACTGCTATTGAGAGCAAGTTTTCTAAATGATTCCAGTCTCTCTTGTTGTAGCTCTTGTGTTAACTGACAAAAAGCAACAAAATATACAGAATAAACAAAGTAATGTGAAAGTACTTGGTGTTAAATTCCTATTCACAATTATCTATCCAAGTTAAATAACAATCATTGTTCCTACTTCAAGGAAATAATCAAATATCTGAATTTTGCAAAACAATTTGTTAAGCTCAGAAAAAGGTTGAATGTTCTTTTCTTCATGGAAGGAAGTTCTATTATGGTTGGTCATTGGAAAGGCCTAAAATGTAATATCTTCTGACAATAGAGATAAATGAAGCATAAAAAATGGTATGAATGTTACCTTCAATACACGCTGCTCAAGAGAAGCCACTCTTTCAATTAGAGATCCTTTAACTGGTATCTCTTCAAGCACAGTAGCAAGATCTTTGTCACACTGATGATCAATTTCTGCAGTTGGTACTGGTAAATTCTTCTCTGCTTCTATGTAATTGAGCTGTATGCGCAAACTAAAACCTTCAGTTTCTAATTAAAAACGACCTCTTCTGACTAAATCACTTGACATTTATATACTAGTCAGGTTTCTTACCAGGTTGCACTGGTCTAATTATTACCTATTTTTGCCATGTATAAGGAACTAACTAGACAAGCGTCGATGAATCCAAGATCTAACAACAGAGAACTTAATGAAATGTTTTGTGTATGCTAAATAAATATAAAATAAATTATCAAAGGTCTGCTAAAAATAATTGCAAGCACCAAAAGAACTCAGCCTTATCCAGGTCTTTCAACCAGAGAAGTAAATTATCGCCATGAGAAAAATAATTGCAAGTACCAAAAGATCCAATCGGTCGAGCCTTTGTATAACTGGCATATTTATCTGCTTCTGAGTTTCATCTTGCTCCATTTTGTGGTGAACTCTATTCTGATAAAGTCCTGCTTGCATTGATTGGAGTTTCCTGTGTGGTTTATGCACAGAAAAGAAGATTATTTATAGCATGAATTTCGGTCTCACATATCACTACCACCATTTCAGCTCCAAATACCAACTTCAGTTCCATGCCAGTGCTGAAACATTAATTTTGAAAAAAGGTAAATCTAGCGGATGGTTGCTTATAGCGCAAATTCCTCAGATTAATAAATTAAAATTGTTAAGTCTCGGTGACATTGCCTTAGGAACAAGCTCCCAAGACATAATTAAAACGAAAAATTATACTATAAAAACAGCTACCTGATAGCGAATAAATAAATTGCAATATATGCTCAAAATTACACTGACGTATAATCGATTTCAAATAGGGCTGGCTATTAAATTTCTCTAATTTTTTTTACTCTCTCTCTTCTAGGTTTTTACTAGTTTTGTAAAATCAAAGGGAGATGAGAGAGTTATATTGAGCAAGGAAGGGGTACGGTTGTCGAGTTCTCAAGGAAAATGTCATGCATGATGACACGTCATTATTATTTCTTTTTTTTATCTTTCTTTTTTCTTAAGAATATGGAAAAGAAAAGGTACCAACAACTACTTTTTCGGCTAAAGGATAAAAAAAATAAATTTCTGTTACTTTTTCATTTATTTATATTTTAAAGGATAAGGTTGGATGAGTTTTTACCTGATAATTCTTAACTTTTTGGTTGATGCAAGTAAGTTCAAAATAGATTATCAAAGGGCTGTTAAAATTTTGTAATGAAAGAATATGATTTTCAAATTATTTTTCTTATATTGTAATAAATAAGATTGTAGCATACTCACTCTTCTTCAAAAATTTTATATATTTGAACTCTCGGTCTTTATTTTTCAACAGAATGTCGTTATATTCTCTAAGAAATAGTGTACTCACTCTTCTACAAAATTTCTATCTATCTATCTATATTTCTATTAAAATTAGTCACGAGAAAAGAAGTTATCCACTTATCTATCTATTTACCTATTGATCTATATATCTAATATCTTTTAATTAGAATAAGTTACAAAGAAAATAATTTATCTGTCATTCTATCTATATAGATATATTCTCCTTACCACATGCTATAAAGAAAAAAAAAATAGTCATATATGTTTTCCTTATGACAAGTTGCATATATAGGGGAAATAAACTTTTAACTTGCAAATGAGAAATAACTTTCTGAAGGAAGAGGAATGAAAACGAAAGGGTTTAGAATCATGGTACCATTCCACAATGGCGCGGTGCCGGTACGTGCCAGCCTAATCTTAGTTTCGAATTCTTTATACACAGAAGAGACAGAAATACATATTTATTATGCATCAGTCAGTTTGGAAGTACTTAAGTGGCGCCCATGCTCATTTGACCAATATGTACGCATACACTTATCGTGTCTAACATTATATTATGTTATCTCATCTCTGCAAAAAATTTAAAGCTACATTTAAATATAATCTAAAATATGTGTGAACAATAAGTATTTTTTTTTTTAAGGCCATCTAGTTGCACGTTTTTCAGCTGCGTATTATATGACAATTATACTATTTTTTTTTTTTGGAAACAACGACATTTATTTATAGATACATAGTCCACCATGTGAAATAGAGTTTATCACTCTTCCACATACAGCAAGAATTGAACCCGTTACATTTAGAATAACGACGGAGCCACCGATCATCTACGCTAGACAATTATACTAGTTCAAATTTAGGCAAGTAATCTGAGAGGCCTGAATTGTAGAAGCCCCTCAAAAAAGAAATCACAAAATGTTTAATTTGTGTATTTTACGAGGAAATAATACGTGGAATAAAGCTAAAACAAAGGTTAAACAATAGAAGCCCCTCAAGTATTTTAAGTATTTTCTTCAGTTTATTAAAAGGTCACATTAAAACCTATCCTAGCATGCATTGCATTGGTATAATGAGATGGCTTTGTTATAGAGGACATAAATTGATCTTTTTATTTGTGCTTGTGCATGCTGAAGAACTTGTTCGTAAGTGACAAATAGCCTAACCATCATGGCCCATATACAAAGGAGACAAGCCCATACGATGGGTGAGTTTAAAAAGATCAAATAAATAGGGCCGAGCTTACACCATTAAGGCATATACTAGGCACTAGTATAGAAAGGCTTCATGGAAAATGACTTGAAATCAAAATATCAAGTACAATCTCAATTAGAGCAAGTTTAATGATACTACTTTCGGTGGTAAAAAATATTTCATTTTCTAGCACAACACCAATCAGTTTTTTTATCGATAGTACAAGTTTTTTATTTTCTGACAATTAGGTCGGCACTCGGCAGTGTATATAAAGTATTTAAAGTATTTAAAGATTTTTTGTCTCTTTTTATGTCAAAAAAAATACAAAAGAGAGAAATATTTTTCTTGATATATAGGCTCTTTCTTTTCTTCTTCTTTATTCAAACTTGGTAATCCTTGATACTCCAATTTTCCCCTTATCTACAGTACCATTTTTCAATTTTCAAAGAATTATTTTGGCTTTTTTCTTTTCCTTTGGATTGTAGTGTTATGTAACACCTCGTCGTTTGACCACATATTTGATTCATTTGACTAGACAAAAGTTTATCCTATTGTTGACAAAGATAAAAAAATAATGAATTTGATTTGATAATTACAAACCGTCTTGAATTGTTGCTTGAGCATTTTGCACATGTCTTCCTAATTGTTGCACCGTATAAACTTTCATTTAAGCAAATGAAAACCGAATGAGCAGAGGTGCTTTATTTCTATCTAATTTTATGAGCGGACTTCTCTTCTAAGTAAATCATTTTGATACTAATGATTATAAAATCAATACTTGATTAAATTGGCTGATTGAGATTCTGAAGCTACGTGGTAATCATTCTTGCAATTTACGTCGCAATCATTCTTGCAATTTCTATCGTGATTTCTAGACCTCTCAGTCAGGTATTCAAACTTCTCTGTATTTAATTTCATATTGATTGATTTGATTATCGTTTGATTTTGATTGAATCTATGTAATCAGACTTCTTTGTATTTATTTTTTATTGATTGATCTAATTAATGTTTGATTTTGATTGAATCTATGTAACCGAACTTCTCCGTATTTAATTTCATATTGATTGATTGAAATTGATTTATCGTTTGGTTTTGATATATTGAAACTCTTTATCTGAATTGTGATTGGAATATTTTATGGGATATCAGATTTGGAAACTGAAACTGAATTTGGATCCCTGATTCTCCTGAGTTCAGGGAGGGTTGGTCCTAACCATCTTAAGTTCAGGGAGGGACCATTCGGACTGACTGTCTAAACCTGCCTATTTTCGTTAAATATATTATTTGTACTATGGATTAATATGATCTTATTGAAAAATTTCTTATATTAATTAAGTATAGAGAAGCAACGTCGTTAAATAACCGATTACTAAGATTTTATACCTGACTCTGTTTTTTTTCCTGTTGCAATGTAGGTTGACGGACCGTCGCATGGATGTAGAAAATATCATTTCATCTCATGGCCTGCGACCCGTCGGTGATGGGTATGACAGGTTGGACCTACAATAGGAGATCAGTGGCTGTGGAAATGTAAATAGTGAACCAAGTGTACTGTTTTAAATGCAGAACGGTGGTTGGATTTAAAGATTATTTTTGTTTGACGTCGCACTATGGTCTTCCGTAACAAATTTTATGGCTGCTCCACAAAAAATATATTTTAGAAAGATGTCGGTCTGGTCGTTGTAGATTTGTATAGAACTCTATACTAAGTTTTTTTTTATCATTGTATAGGTCATTTCTTTTAAGTTTTGCTTTCAATTTCATAGATAATAGTTCTAATATTTTCTTTAAAAATTCGTAACTAAGAAATTAGTCCAACTATCTTTTCTTTGATAAAAATATAAAATAAAATTTTTTGGTGCCAAAAATTTAGTACAATATACCACAAATCAATCTTAAATTTCAAAACATTTATCAATAAATATGAATACTGACTAGCTAATCCGTTAAATCTTTTAAAAAAAATAAAATAAATTGAAGAAAACAAGAGACATTTGTCGCGGCATTGCCGCGACACCAGAGCCATCTAGTTTTTTAATAGTTGCAAGGCTCAAACTGTCCCAAGCCACTAAATTTTATTTTGAGTCCCGCGAAGATTTGCACCCGTTCTCCAATTATTTACGCTAGAAATCATGTCAACAGCAAATTATGTAAATTCCTTTGGCCCATGTTCTCCATTGGAGATTCCTTCGTAATATAATACAGACAGGCACCGTGTTAAATTCTACTCGGTACTTAGTCTTTGTCATTAGGAGGTCGTCCATCATTGACTTTAAACAAAAAAATATGTGCTAAGGAATGTGAAACGTAGGATTTAGGTTCAAAGTCTACATATCATATCATGTCAATTGGCATTTAAATTAAACAGAAGTGAGGGCACGAAAAATAATTTAATGGGATTTGGTTGGCTTGTTACCGAGAACATGCAATGACTTAATGTAGAATTTCTGTTTTTAAAATTATCTAGCTTGGCCTTGTTGTTGTTATTCTTTCTTTTCTTTTTCTTTTTTGACATAATGCCAAAAAAAAGGAAGAGGCAAAAACGGTGTCCGGGAAATGGGAGCAGAAGATTTGGCTTCACATAAAAGCTCATTATACATTTTACCTTTCGTATTGTCGGAGGGTCAGGGTTGCGTACTATTGGGCTATAAAAAAACAAAGCAAATAAATTTAAAAAAATAATACTTGGTCTGAAGTCTGAAGAATGCATGGAGCAGATATAATAAAGTATTAAATTAAATGATGCTACTACAACTGCAGCAATATCGCCCGTGGCGATAATATCAAAAACGCATATAAGGAATATATATTAGGTTATCTTTTTTCCACTGTTAGAATGACGACCATGTATATAATAATACTAATTAGTAATTACGCAAATTCACAAAGAAGACCTGATATAATAATACATGCATTGACTTGACTCGAATTAAGTTCCACAATAGGTACTGACATGTACATAAAGTAAACTATTTAGCATTATTATGCTTTTATATATCCTAATTAGCTGGACACAGCTTTAACAATGGCATGGAAATTTAGACCTTAGCAAAACAATTCGTAATACAGTGAGGCTTTCAACAGGATACTAGATATTAGCAATACAATATTTATTGAGTTTTAGATCATGATTACATTTCCATGCAAGCCCTTAGAATATCCAAAATGATATATTTGCTGTCGAACTTGCAAATAACACAATTATTTTTGCAATGTTTAATAACATTTGTAACTTGAGGATATAAAAAAGCATTTATGGACACGTTGACACTGTTCAAAGATACACTGTTAATTATTTATTAAATAACTACCTTTTGTGGTCGATTTGTTGTAAACTAACAAAAATAACATACAAACTTCAATTTTCAGAAACGCTAATAACAATGCTTTTAGTCTAACAACCTCGTATTTTCACTCTAATTTGGTTAAATCTTTTAAATTTTAGAATGACAGTTATGAATATCGATCTGTATCTGTTAAGTTGAACATGTAATTGTGAACTTTGAAAAGGTTATATGTATAGAATTCCGTCCTTTTATAATGTGCTTCCTTATTTTCAATAGTTGATAGTTGATTTTATATTTTGTGTAGATGTACTCGTCCAAACAACTGTCAAAATTTGTTTAACATATATTCAAAACTTTAGAACTTCACAAAGAAATACATTCGCAGAACTACATTCTTTTTTCTTAGTAGGCTGTCGGAAGGTTCATGTTCAGCTGAGACTCATGTAAAAAATGACAACTTCATAACCCTTACATCAGTTTCTATAATTTAAAAAATATGAGTAAAAATAATAAGATAATAATTTATAGAATATATGTGCATTTATATTTTTAATGTTCAGATTGTCACTGCGGATGCATTTTTTTCTTAAGATTTTTGGGCCATCAATCCAGATTCGGATCAGACATAAAATATGCCGATACCAATTGACAGCTCTACTTATCGAGCACTCGAGCTCAATGACTTGTGTTGTATGAGCTCATAATCCATTTGTACATTCCAAATAATTCTCCATATAGAATGGACGACTTAGATCAGGCCGGACTGTCGGAGACTAGAAAAATCAGATATTTAGACCGAAAATGATCTAAATTAAAATGTCAATTCATCAATTTTAGACACGGGGCTTTCTGAAAATTTGCTTAGCTATATCATATTTAAACCTTTAAAATCAATATCTCTATTCAATAAATTAAATAATTTAATGTTTATTTTTAGTATACAAATGGTCATCAATTCAAACACGCACTCAGATACTAAGATGTGGGGACAACTTGGGATCATATTACCAACACAAGCGTCCTGAAACAAAGTAAACAATTAAAAATGGATGATGTCCTGAAACCAAAGGAAACAAGTACATATAGGGGATCTTTTTTTCTTTTTATTTATCGATTCCTCCTTTGAAAATGAATTAATTTGACAATTTAACAATAAATTTAAAAAAGTAATAATAAATTTTAAGTTCAATATTTGAATTATGATCTATACTATATATATCACACATATGATAAATGATGAAACGTGATGCTAATTTTACTGTTAACAACGAAAGTTAAGCTTACAATAGTCCAAATTTAATGATTTTATATAGAACACAAATTGGCATTTTAAATATATAAAATTTGATACATAGCTAATCTATAAAGCCAACAACATATCAATAATTGTTTTCTATTTAATTTAATTTTTTAATATTAAAAAATCTTGTCTTAATTTTCAAGTCAATCATTAATTTATTATCAATAGATCCAACCTATACTCTAAATGGCTTTTATCTTTATTGTTTCTCCACATATTTGCAAACTCCTGTCTTTAAGCGAGATATGACTAACTGGCCCACTAATAATTTTGAAAAAAAGTAACATATGCTTTCAGATGCATACGTTTAGACTTGTACTGTTGTACATTCATAGCTTCTAGTTTATGTTTATTCTGTATCTAAATCCATGCATTTGAATTGAACTCCTAAATATATGCGTAGAGTTGTCAAAATTTTTGAAACGAAGATTTAAATTTTGAGATGGAAAAAAAATGATTTGTGATCAACAATAACATTTTTGAAATGCTTGTCGAATGCAAAATAACGATGTTATGTTAAATGTTTCTGTTTTTTTTTTAACTCTCCATAAAAAAAAAAAGATAAATTCTGCACTTGATTGGATTTTTTTTTTAATTGGACTTATCGTTCAAATAAAATTATGAACAGATAAAATTAATTAGGACTCAAATCTAGTTTAAAATTTTAGTTAGTCAAATATATTTACAAATATATTTGTTTTGTTTTAATAAAATTTCCCTAGTTGCTCGGTTGGATGTACGTCGTTTGGTACAGACTGTACAGTGCGAGTATAGCAGCCTAGAGCAGGTAAGAGGTCCTTATCAATAAAACCAATTTATAACTGCTACTGTATTGTGGGTCCCGGAAAGCAACGGCCGGGCCCATTGCATTCCAACAGTCTTCTGTTAGTCGCCTATGCCATGACAAAGAGGCTTCTCATCGGTGTTCCCTCAATGAAATCATATCTCATGAAAAAGTTCACATTTGTACACCTCTTAGGAGAAATTGCTTTGTGTAATTGTGTTACATGGATATCAGGATTTGGTGGTGGTTATTCAATTAGTGCATTAGCAGTTATATGTTGCATGTTTCATATTAATTAGGTGCTTGGAATAATGCGTAATTTGTGCCGAACAAATAGTGGCAGTTCACAAATCACAATACCGATCATAAGATGAGCGACTTTTTTTTTTTTTTTTTTTTTTTTTTTTTTTTGGGGGGGGGGGGGGGGGGGGGGGGGGTTTGTGGTTTGAGCAAAAAAGTACATGGAAATTTTTGTATGATTTTTTTTTTTAATGCGCATTCGTCATTAGATAAGAGATAACAGCACTAAAAAGTTTGCTTATATCCTTATATAAAAAGATTAGTTCTGAAATTTACGTTATTATTGCATGTTGTATAAAAAAAATATTTTTTTTTAAGAAATTACATAGTTCATGTGCTAACTTCAAGTTTGCAAAATAGTCATTAATTCGATTTTTAATTAAAATAGCAAAATAATTGGATTATCGACTATTTCGAATAGTTAATCCATCCACATATACAAATACATCAATAGTGTTCCGGAATCGTCACTAATCTAAATTAGCAGTACACCTTATCAATTTAAATATAGAGTATATCTTAATGAAATAATCACCATACTACTAAATTAAAGATCGAAAGAAGTATATGAATTAAAAATTAAAAATAATAATTTTCCTATCATAATATAATAAAGAACGAGTTGTTTATATGATAATAATGACTATTTGCATAATGTTGGAAATGGTGGTCAAGTACAATGTACTTCTCATTCTTATTTATATTTACAACGCACCAACATTTTGGGATAATTATAAAATTTTTGCCTACAAAAACATAATCCTGTGAAATTGAAATTTGTCAACTAACCTTACCAATCATGTATTTCCATGAGATCTCACAAATGAAATTATCAAGACATTTCCCCGGCCATAATGCAAGTCGATTTAGTGGACAGCACGAGAAATGCCGCAGAAGAACTGAGCGCTCAAATGTCAGATGCACGTGTGAACGCTTGATCCAGTTTAGGGGCAGTTTCGCATCGCAAAGGCCAAGAGGTAGGCGTGCTCCTGCCCTTCATGTGTTGCGTCACCTATTGCCACTTGCTAAACATATTTTTTTAATGACCCCTATTTTCTTTTTGTTTTCGTCATTTCAGTTTATGGTTATATAATTGGTTTCTTTTAAAGTGAATTTCTTTATGCGAGATGATCATTACTGCTGGATAATATATTATTAAATTAAAATAAAATTATATAAATACATGTTCGAACCTTACATTACTTTATTTGCATGTAAAACATGCAATGAAATAGTTTAAATGAAAATACACATAAAATTAAATTCTATTTTTTAATTTATTATAGTAATACCTAGTGATTCCTCTGTATAAATTGATTAAATTCTCATAATTATTACGACTTCTGTCAAAATAATTGTGGTTACATATTTCTTTCATGAATTCATCATTCATATCTTCCCGCACGATTTCTTATGCATCTTAGAATAAAAACTTTATAGCATAAAATGTATACTTGGCTAGTTAGCTATTGTAAAATATACACTTGTTTATTACATAATGCGCAGTTATTCATTCAGTTTTAAAACAATTGTTGGCAGCTATTACGTGCTTTAATTTTAACCAAGTCAAATACATTTTTTAGCTAACAATAAAAGTCCTAAAACTTGGACACCCATTGTTTACAACAATCTAAAATGAGAAAACATATGGTACATACTAATGTACCGGAGTTTCGGTGCATACTGTACCGGAGTTTGGGTGCATACTAATCCGAACTCTTCGATCTGCTTCAAAATGATCGATCCAAACCGTCTAATATGATCTCCATATTAAAATCTCCTTGCCGACTAAATTTTATATTTTTTTTGAATTTTTTAAGTATTTTTTTCGGATTTTTAAAAACTGCTATTTTTTAACGGTTCAGAAAAAAATGAGATTAGTGATTTTCAAAAATCCAAAAAAATAGTAAAAAAATTTAAAAATATATAAAATTTGGTCAGCAAGGATATTATAATAGCGAAATCATATTGGACGGTTTGAATCGATCATTTTGAAGCAGATCAAAAAATTTGAATTAGTATGCACGTACATTAGTATGCACCATATGTTTTCTCATCTAAAATACGCAATTAATAATTCATTTAAAAAAAATAATAATAAAAATTTTTGGAGAGTGGGTTTGAAACGCACATTGGAGGTAGCCATAATATTCTAAAAAATATAACTTTTTATTAATTTTGATTAGATAAGTAACTTTTCACTTCGTCTATAATTCAACCTGAAAGTTATTCCAAAATGCATCGTGCGATTCAATTCATGTTTATAATTTGATTTTCATCGTTCTAGCCGGTAGATGAGAAAGTAACAATTAAATGCAAAATTCTAACTTAGACGTGGAAATAAGAATATAAGAGGTGCCTTTTTCAAAGGCCGAATAAAATTTTAGGCGCAGTAGCGACTACGAGGTTGAAATTTGAGTGATCTCAACTAAACAGAAAAGGATCATTTTTGTCATATTTGTAATAATGCTAATAAAAGAAGTTAATGTGCGTGGCCAATATAAGGCGACCTAGGATGCTCCAAATTTGGACTTTTTGGGGTTAGTATCTTATTGTCAAAAATTGCGTGTACTGAAAGGTAATAAATTATATACAATTAAAATGTTTTTTTTGTCAATGTTCCTTATAATAGTTATAAAATCAGTCAGATCACAGATGATGCTAATATTTAAGAGAACAGTATGCTCCCAATAACAAATTTTTTAGATAAATATGAGAATAATTTTTAAAATATTTATAAATAATTTTTGTGCAGAATTCTTACTCATTACTTTCGCTCAAGCTGTGTTGCTTTTAACTACTAGATTGAAGCCCATTGCTCGTACTTGATGAATTAATTGCGACACATGGATTGAATCAAATAAAAAAATATTCTTGATTTTTTTTTTTTGAATCAGCAATATATTTTATTAATATTTCATCTTTCTCCTTCATTGATGAGTTATGGACTTATGGCGGCTTAAAACAAATAACAATATACATAATTTGTTAATAAAAAAAATCATGCTGCGAAGTTTTGATCACCAATTCACCATATTTTAGTCTTCGTCATTGTTGAACTATGATTTTTTTTTGGATAAATAATCCTTATGCTGAGATATTTCGTTGTATCTTTAATATCAAATTTTTCTTTAACGTTGTGAAATCATTGCTTATCCGTACTAAATTTATTTTAGAGAAACTCACATAGAAACAATAGAAACTTAGAAAATTAGAATAATTTTAATGTAATCTAATAGCTCTAAATATAACTATCATCGCCTTAACAAAAATCAATGCGACAAAGACATTCATCTACAATTGAGGACCTAAATACTGCAATAGAAAAATATCACACAACATTCATGTACTACAAAACATTTCTTCAGATAGGGCTATTTCGATAGAGACTTATACACTTAATATGCATTTCACTTAGACATTAATTGGGAGGAATTAATGGAGAAAGGTGATGGAATGCACCCCCTGTTACCTTTTTTTTTTTTTTTTTTTTTGAAACATTGACGGTCGCTGTCAATGTTTAAAAAAAAGGGTATCTATATCCTTCTTTTTCTGGAGTCTGTAACTCTGTATTCATAAAAATGACATTTACGGGTTATCTTTAATCCTAGAATGTGTGACCCACAGGATTTGAATTTTTATTTATGGGTGAGATCGTTGTTATGTTTAATTTCTGTGGGTCCAATTGTCAATTTGACCTTCAACCGCCAATGTTATATGGAATTCATATTATTTGTCACTTCAATTTCATCCAAGTTTGACATATATATATGAATGTATGATACATTAAAAATGAACCTATCCCCCAAGTTCTTCCAAGAAACGACTTTTCACTCCAAAAAAATCCAATTCAGTCCTTTTCAGCATTTAAGTTGCACAAATGATCCTAAAGTCAATATTGTTCTTTAGATTTGGGATTTTGCATTAGACATACAAAAGTCAAATAAAATAAATCCTAAAGCTTTCCAATTGATTAATTTGATTTCATACATGTAATTTTAAGACTTAAAATTTTATCCTGTTTGTGAATTGCTTCACCTATATAAAAGAGAGTAATTAGAGACCTAATTAACAGAATTTGGCTATAGATAAGATTTGAAAAGATTTACATAATAATGTATAACAAAAAAAAAAACATATATATATATAGTGAATGGATAAAATACACTGATGTGTACGGATCGTCTCCGTACACATGAGTCGTTTTTCGAGATCCAAAATTCAAACGGCCAATCCGAACCGTTCAAGTTGTTCTCCATATTGAAAAACCCTTGGAGACCAAATTTTACAATTTTTTCGAATTTTTTTATTATATATTATGATATTTTCAAATTGGAGGGCTTGAAATACTCCAATTGTAGTGTTTTTTAAAAATATCATAATATATAGTAAAAAAATTCGAAAAAATATAAAATTTGGTCTCCGAGGGTTTTTCAATATGGAGAACAAGTTGAATGGTTCGGATCGGCCATTTGAATTTTGGATCTCGAAAAATGACTCATGTGTACGGGGATGATCCGTACACACCAATGTTTTATACCCATCCTCTATATATATATATATATATATATAAACTTGTAGAAACGTTTTCAATTTTCTTATAACGATTTGACAGATAAAATCTAAAACGAATATTGAAAGAGAAAACATATACAAGACTTTATGACTCCATGTATTATGTTTCAAATCGATATCAGACACTAATGAACTTTGATTTTTAAATGACGTTATTTTAAATGTAGCCATTCTATGGAGCACGTCTTATCAAAAGGAACGACATGTATTTATAAATTGATACCTCATGAACCCAAACACCTTATGATACATTCTTTTTTTCCATAATAATAATAATGCATTAATCACTTGATGGATTATTGGAGATGACACGATTACTTTTAGTGAATTGACGAAATTAACTTAATTAGGTTGATTGATTGAAAAAATAGGCCACTTCTCTGAGCTAAGTATTCAATTATATTATCCCTATATGTAATATCTAGATGAAGCGGCTCCACATATATGCTATTTTGAATGCTTGAGAATAATACTAATTGAACGAATAATGGTACTATTTTTTGTTGGATATACTTTAAATACTTATTTTCTTTGAAATTATATTGGGTTTGTTCTGTTCCGAGTTATACAATGCAAATTATATTTGTAATTTTCAATATAGCACAAAAATTAGCACACTCCTCCGCTTCTTCTTTTTCCTTTTTTTTGTTGGTGAAGTACAATTAGCATTGTTCTTACGCTATTCGAATTTGCAAGTTTCTTACAAATATTTTCACACACTAGCTCAATTATTATTATTTCATTCACGATCCAAATGTATCGATATTCCTACATTTCTCTTTCTTAATAAGACTAATTTTTTTTATACATTTATTTATTATCTTTTATTACTAAGCTTGTGCATTCTTTAGTATTAGATTCGAAATATTGAGTTTTTTACATGGGCTGTCATCTGTAATAGAAAGAAAATTATTTAATGTAGTTTTCTTTATAGTTTCTGTCACAAAAGATCTGGTCACTATAACCTCGTGAGAGACGCGGATACAAAGACCCAACCCAACCAATGCACCCCTTAAAAAAAAAATCCAGTACATAGACCCTTACGCGGTGTAAATAGGCTTTTCATGTATATATTGACTTATTGACGTATAATAATATACATACGTACTCGTACAGACGGCAACTAAATGAACTAATAAGTAGACCTTACCAAGAAAACTTGTTAGCGAAATAATGTTAGCCATTTGCATTCTTTCTAGGAACTTGTATTGTCCTGAAAATGAAATCGGCCGAATTATTTTATTACAGGTATTGGCAAGCATGCTTATGAAGTGAAAAGAAAGCGCCTCAGAAATTAAAATTAAAAGCAAGGTGCATATAACTAATATACTTTAAAAAGGCAACTGTGCATTTAAAAAATAATACGATTATTTCAGATTGGAATTCAAAGATTAATAGTTAAATCTTTTAATCAACAATATCTTGAGTGCAGTGCAAGAAACCTAGAGACTAAAGTTAATCTAATTTCTAAATTTAAATATTTTAAAAAATTCTGATTAAACCTCATTACCTAACATAATAAAGTATAAATATGAACTTCGATCTAATGTTTTTGAACAAGGACTCGTAGCTCCGAAAATAATAATAATCTGAACGTCTTACGAAGTTGAGTCGAACATTTTTCAAATGTGTCACAGAGAAGAAGAAATTAGATAAAAATGCTTCAGTTAAATAATATATAATAAAATGAATTAAAAAAATGAATATTTTAATTGCTATTTGAAAAAATATATGTATATATTAAAATTCTAATTAAAGTGCTTCACTTACTATATTGTGAATTAAACTATTTAAAATAATCATATAATCTTTTGTAGAAATATGATGGATTGCCTGCAATACTACTGATGCACTGATGCACATGGATTGTAGAGGAATGTAAACAAAAACTTTAAAATGTCAACTCAAGAGAATATACTTCAAAAAGGTTGCATCCAGAAATAACTTGTCAGAAAAACAAAGTCGAAAGAAGAAAATATCTGCGAACCCGTACAGTATTTTCCAGTCGGTTCAAACCGCTTCTAGACTACATATCCACAAGACCACAAGACCACAAGTCCACAACTAACACAAGAGCTTTTTAAATTTCTCTTTTTATTGACCAAAATTTTAATTTCTAAGAGTTGGATTGTCCACTCTGTCTGTTATCTTTTGATAAGTATTCCGATCATATTTCTAAGTTTTTATAAAAGTATAGAAAATTATGCTTTGTATAAGTGTATTTACAAAAAAAATATTTATATATTCTTCATAACATGTGACCAACAATTACAGTCTAGTGTATGAGACTGCATTAGGATGTGGCTGCCATGAAAATATCACTCTATCCATATTCATTAATGATTTGTCAATTATTATTAAGATTATAAATAAAATATTTATTTATTCGTCCCAAGGATGCTTATTGGCCAACTCTTTTACTACGTATTTAACACAATCGTACTCAGAAATAACAAGTATCCTATTCGTATTGCTATGTGCAACTTCTTTTTTCCAAATGTTACAATGTATAATTTATTTACTGTTTCATTTTCAATAAAGTAATATATCCGCTCTTTCTTTCTCTTGTGGGTGTTAATAAATATAAGGGAAAAAAAAATCAATACAGAGCTGATTCACCTATAAAAAAATATGAAACGCAGATTCAAAGAAAAAAAATTCGGACTTATATTGATATGTTGCATATAATTATCATTGTATTTTTTTTTTGTCTCACTAGCAAGACATGCAGGAATAAATTGACGAACTTTCCCAATTTATTGTACATTTTTGTCCCCTGCTCCCCAGCTATAAAACCCTTTCTAGCTAAGCCCGCTCCAACTTATCTCAAGCCTCCTTTTCCATCTCTCTGTCTCTCGCTCTCTCTCTCTTCCTCAACTCCTCTATCTTCATCTCTATTCCTTCAATTTCTCTGTATGGAGAAGAATACAAGATCAACCAGCATGGTTCCAAAAGTAAGAATAATTCACATCATAGCACCGGATGTCATAAAAACCGACGTGTCGAACTTCCGTGACCTTGTGCAACGCCTCACCGGAAAGCCGACAAAACCAATAGGCAGAGCAAACAAGAAGAGAAAATCGCAATGCATCGGCTCCACTTACACTGCCGAAAAGAAACCCAAAATCGAAGAACAAACAATTAAGTTAGAAGAAGTAGAAGATAGCAAGGCTTGGTTTGATGCAAGTAGCCCAAGCAATGGATATTTGAAATCTTTGGAGGAAGAGGATGGCTTCTTTTTCTCCTATGGATGTGATTGGTATGAAGGTGTATTAGGTTTGGCATGATTTTTCTTTTTATTGGTTATGTTAGATCAAATATATAGATTAATGGTATTGGTTTACTTAGATTTTTGTTAGAATTTTGTAAATACATGACACATATTGTTGTTTTGATTGAACTTGGTACTTTTCTTTCTTTTTTTTTTAAATTACATGTCCTGGATTGGCTTATTTCCTATGCATTCATGTAATTTAGAAAAGAAAACAAAAGAAAAGATCAGAATAGGGGTCGATTGTAAAAGAAAATTGGTGATTAATTGGATCACTAGCCATGCGAGAATTTGCCATTGGTTCTATAATCTTTTTCTTTGTTTATCTTTTCTCATTGTTGGATGAACATGCATCTCTGTTGAATTACCAGCTCGTTGGCAAGATGAGATTTTATGTTCTTAATTACGAAATTGTTCTCTGAATAATTTTGAAATGGGATCAGAGGATAGAAGAAGAAGAAGAAGAAGAAAAACTTCACTTAGCAGAGCATGTATGTATAAGACATTTTTGGAGTTTAGGAGGAGAAACAGGTAAAGAAATTTTAATTTTAATTGGGAAAAGACTCAACAAATTTCCCTAAATATCTATCATTATTTTAAAATAAAATACTTATACTTAAATATATTAATGCCTAGTGGAACATTAATCGGCAAAGAAAATGAACCTAGGCGTTTCCATACAATTGACTACTTTAATGCATATTATTTCAAGTGGGTCCACATCTTTTTCCAAACTTAGGTGGGTCCATCTTAATCTAATTTATGGCTTAAGAAAAATCCACGGAATACTTTAATTGTGAGTTATTGAAGTTACCAAACATGATTTTTTTTTCCATCATAATTATTTGCATTAGTCCTAGAATCTTTTTAAATTAATCTCGAAGCTACGCAATAATCTCAAGTTTCAACCCATCTGATCATAATTTTTTTTTCTATTAACGCGATTGAGCAAAATTTTGGTAACAAAAATTTGAAAATTGATAAAATCTAAACGCGACTTTTTTATTGCGCTTTCTCCATATCCGTGAAAGTCGATTTTATTTATTTCATTAATAAAATAAAAAAGCCATCGAAAAAGATTTAACTAGCGGATACATGAGATACATTTTTTTTTTAAATCATAGATTGCAACGTCCCAAATACAGACAATTTAGTTATAGGGATTAAAAACTTTTATTCTGGTTAATCATTGGCATTGGATAATTGATTTACCATGGTGTTCCGGTCAATCATTAATAATCCAACTACGGATTCAAAACTTTTAAATTCAACATCAAAACGCGCGTATTAAATTTTCAGAGTTATTTGCTAAGAAATTATTGGGATGGAAAGCAATGATTTGGCTGGAGGTAACTAAAACCAGCAACTTTAATATGTTTTATCAAAATTTGTTTCCATATTTTGGAATAGCTCGCATTTACGTTATACTGTCCCTTTTAATTGTACTTAAAAAGTAAAGACACATTTTAATAAAATTTTAAAGGCATTGACCATGTTGAAATTCATTGACATCACCACAATAACGACCAACGATTAATTTAGACTATAGTTGATCAATAAGTTGTTCCTCCAGATGGAGATGCATCACCGAATATTAAAACCAGGTTGTTAAAATTAAATCCAAAGCATTGGACATCACTGTCTTGGAAAAAATTTTTTATAAATGATAATAAAGAGAAGAGATGATCAAAACATTCCTTCTCGTATCAGTACTATGTCAAAATGCTGAATAAAATTAAAGATAAGAAGATTAATTAGAGGCCGTCATGCAGAATTAAATCTTCTATAGAAATTAGAAGACCGTAAGGTTTCTCTGCAAAATCTAGTCATGATTTGATCTGAGGGTTTTTGGTGGCAATCTTCTAAAAAAAAAAAATATATTAACGAGCTTCTACGCAAAATCCGCTTTTTTTGCGTTCTTAGGGACCAGAAAACAAAATGTTCATAATTACTTTATTTTCGAGGGCCCTTCCATGAAATTTCAATGTTTAATATTTTCATTGATTGTCTGGATAGTGATGCTGTGATGGATGATGTAACGATATTGCGATAGATCAAAGAAGCTTTGATAGCAAGAAATGGCTTCCTCAGGAAAGAAAATTACCTTTCAGTTAATTTACAGATAAGGTACAAAATTGATTCTTTTGCCATCTTGTATGAATAACAAATTATCAACAATTGAATTTGGTTGCAAACTGTCAACATGAACTTTCCTACCAAAAAAAGAGTTACTTTAGACTTAAATTACAAAATAATCGACTAAAGATTTCGCCATCATATCCGTATTAATTAGCTAGGTTTTTTGTCTCGCTTTTTTATTCCATTTATTAGTATTATTGTTGGATATTCAATACTTGTTTAGGATGTCAAATGCCTGAAATTATTTAAAAGAGAACTACGTTTCACTATTTTCAACACTTTTTATTGGTTAAGGAAGCATGACGAAATTAAATGATCATTGGCATCATCATTTTTCCATTAAATGATAAATTTTAAAATTTGATGCCTAAAAGCTTTGGTACATAGATCATGGTGATTGTTGAGTGATTTGGATCAACCATCTGAGTAGTATATTTTAATTTGTTGTACAACAGGTTCTAAACAATGTGTTGCACTTTAATTTTATACATTGTTGTTGTTGTTGTTTGCTTTTATATAGTCATTTTATTTATTATTACTATTTGTATTTTATTTTTATTTTATTTATTTTTGCGACATCAAATGTGACAGAAGAGACCGATACAATGCATGATCGATCCACGGTTTTACAAACTGTCTATTAAAATTCATGTGCTGAATTAATTTGTTGAGGTTTTGTATTAAAAAGAAGGAATTACGTAGTCCCTGCCAGTTTGATGAAGATTAATTAGAGATTAAAGTGAGAACTCCACCTAAGGAATCAAACTGATTATCTGAACTACTAGTATTATAAGTTTGGAGAACTATCTTTTACTTAAAAATGGGAGTTAAATTTTTTTATTTTAAATATTCGAAAAGAAATATCCAATATAATTTTATACAATTATACTCGTAACTTTCAATTAAATCGTATCGCCGTTATCCTCTATGTCATAAACTAATTCTCGGAAGAGCCACTTAAATTGAACTTGCGATTTTTACTTTAATATAGGCAATAATGAAGAGCAGTGAAACTATCACTCAGAAATTTACTACATTGGAGCTAAGCCAGCTAGACTTTCATGCGAAACTAATGTGCATTTATATATATATTATAATAGCGAAATCATTTTGGACGGTTTGAATTGATCATTTTGAAGCAGATTAAAAAATTTGAATTAATATGCCCGTACATTGGTATGCACCGTATGTTTTTTCTATATATATATTCTCAAACACAAATTATAACAAGCAGGACACATTCGATACAGTTTTCGCAGTATAAATTCACAATGGCTTTTCTATATTATTATATTGGTAGAGCATAATTAATTTAATTATTAGCTGGACTGGTTAGGTTTTATTGTCTCAGCTCAAACTGTTTTCCTTATTCTGTTGAAATAATAATAGTTTTTATAGTTATCAGTCCGAAAACTTTTGCAACTGTCGGCAGGGCAATATATACCTCTACTATTCGTAAAAACATCTAACAAAAAATAAACATTTCAAATAAAAAAGTAAACATGTCATATAAAAATGTATAAATAATTCTTATATCAATTATGGATCATTGATTTGTGTAATTTAATATGATCAGTGGTTTATATCTTAATTTCAGATTAAAAGATCAAGATTTTTATTAGAAAAGATTAAGTTACTATCAAATTAGCTACTTATTTAAAAGAAAAGACTAATAAATTATTGATTTAATCATATTTTTATTGCCTATAACATGTAAAGTTCTATATAAAATAAAAATAATATCAATATTTTTTTTTATTTGTCCACGTGTTGAGGAAATTTGTTTGCTAGTTCAACTCAACTCATTTAGCCGTCCTCTTGGTAAATGTGTCTACTGACACAAACAACTGACCAATATATACAAATATTACCAATATATTCACTGCTTTTAATTGAATTTCTATTACCGAGGTTCGGACTTCTCACTTCTGGTCCGATGGTACTGTGTAACCCCAAAATCAAATTTCTACAGAAGTTCAATTGGAGGAGGTGGTTGTGCTGCATGCTTATATTTATATACAAAAAAGAAGAAGTTTTAGAATTGCCTTGTAGAAGAAAAGAAAATCTTTTACAACTTGATCTTTATTTAATATTCCGAAGTCAACATCGTTGATACAAAGGTATCTTTCGCACCGCATTGACTAATAAAACACTTCTCTGCAAGAACAATTTCTATCCAATGAATCAATTTCATAATTCTAGCTAGTTACAACCTAAGTAATCACAAGATCTGCAAATTCTATATTATAACAACTGCAGGTGCAAATTTCTCAAAGGAATATCCATCTCATTCAAGTTGTAATATCTTTAGAATTAAATGGAGTTGGACTTTTCTAGTTAATTAAATAAAAATGACAGGATATTATCACCTGCCGACCCCGAAAGCGAGATATACAATATTATATCAAGAGTTGTAATTGATAAAGTTCCAGATAGGAAAATAGGGAATTAAAACATAAGATAAACTTTCTGATCGAATCGCTAAATTAATTTTCGATTAACCAACTACATTTTACATTGTTTGCTTTGAGGTGACGCAATAACATGAAGTTTCAATAATATAGATAAATATGTGTCATCCGACCAAAACTGTCCAATCTGGTCCGAAAAGAATATAATTCAGCTTATTCGGGCGAGTACACAGTAAAAAAATTTGCATAAACCGACACTAACTATTAAATATATATATCCCCGGTATCCAAAAAATAACTTGATATTATTATATTGGAAAACATTCGCACAAGTCTTACTCGGATTCGGATTATACCAAAAAGTGAGAAATGTAATGAGCTCATATATTTCAAGTTGGAGAGAAAATGACACAACATATAGTTATATATTGACATTTACAATCAAAACCTAAGTTATCGAAGATTAATAAATGAAACAAATTAGCTTTCATATTCAGGTATGATCGGTTCACTGGAGGGAGGTGAAGCCGGAGTGCTTTCTATTCTAGTTAGCACATCAGGCGCACCAACTGCATCCCTTACTATCTGAAAAAAATAAATAAAGAGAAGCAGCAATTCAATAAATCTCATGATGTCAATGTCGTATTCTTTATATTCTTGCAAATGACATCAACATTGTCAATGGAAACAAGTACGATTTCCCAATTTCAAACTAACATCATACTTCTTTGATTTATATGCATAACAGCTAGCAGTCAGAACGGTTAGTTTATTGGAAGAAAAAGGTTTGGTATACGGAACTCAATAGTTGTGACCTTCACATCAATGATATTTTTGCCTAAGCTTAAATTGATCAAAAATTAAGCAAAGCACTTAATATGTTGACTCCTGCACTAAAATTAAGTTATTATGACATAGTGCAAACATGTTTAGGTAGCTTTTGGTGTTTTGCAAATTCCATTATCTATAATCCTTGGTTGTTGCTTAGGCTATGCTCCAGGCGATGAGGTAGAAGGGAATAAAAAGGGACGGAAGTATAAGGAAGGATTGGGGAAGGAAGGAGAAAGGTAGAAGTTTACTTTTTACTTGGTCCAGGGAAACATACAAAGGAAAGAAGGGAACAAAGAAGCTGAGATAGAATATGACCATTTTAACCTTTAGAAAATTATTTTACTCTATTGGTGCTAAACTTTTTAGGGTATTTTAGTCATTGTACAGAATTTACTCCATCTACACCCCAATTTGGAGGGTAACAAATTTGCTGGTTTTAATGGAACAATTTAACTTCTTGTGCCGTTCCTTTCCTTTATTGAAGAGTTATGGAGCAAGTAAACATATTCTTTTCACCTTACCTTCCATTCCATCCCCTCCAAAATCAGAACCTGGAGCACGACCTTAGAGCTCAGGTTTAACCGTGAGTTAGCAATTTATTTAGGGCTTTAATACCAATTTTTTTTTCTATGTTTATTTAGTTTGAGATATATATATATTTTTTATATCCTTCTAAGGGTTTTATTACTGAAATTTGGGCTTTATAGAAGCTCTAATATGAGGTTTACCGTTTATACAAAAAAATACTTCTCTGAAAAACAACTACAATAGGTTCTTCATATTATATTATCCACAATTAAAAATTTGTAGTAGAAAATTCATGTCTGTATTTTGGACATTATATGAATCAGGTAGGTCTAAATTACTTGCATGATCGTTGTCACTTTTCTTCTGAAAAGTAAAACTAAGGGGGAAAAAAATACCAGAATTTCCTCATCCAGATAAGAAATCATAAACAACCTTTGGAAAGATCCATCTGTTGCATATTAAAAAAACTGCAGAATTAAACTCTGACTTTATGTCAATATAGGTTATGAGAAATCTAACACAAAAGGTGTACAAGCCCTTTGACAATGACTATGCCTAACCACCAGTAAATTTGGACATATTTGTTCTGAATTCTGGAATTTATGCCTTTTGGTGAGGCAATAGCCTAATAAAATGAGCTTAAACAGAAACCCATTTAAAAATTTTGGTTACCACTACGGATAGTTGGCCAGGACCTCTAGACTCCAATGGTATGGCTGGAAGCATAATGCTCCCACGTCTAATACAAATGAGCTTTTTTCAGAAGATAGAGGAGCATAAGCAAGAAAGCAAAAATCTTACTGAGGGGCAATCTGAGGCCATTAGAAAAGGGATCCCTTATCTGGGCAGGTAATTGCTGGAGGGCCCCAGCAGCTTGGCCCAAAGCCGGCTTGAGCTGATCAGGCAGAGATTCAGAGCTCAATGAGGGGGTCTCCAAAAGCGCCTCACTGTATTCTTCTCTCATTCGCATCGGCCCCTCTACTGTCAGTTTGGCTGTCAGTGTTATCTTGCTTTCTATCTACAATTTTACAGACTAATAATTAGAAAGAGGAGATGATTTCAGCCACCAATCATGCATTGAAAAATACTTGCAGGTTATCGTAATATACCTTGTTGCTCAGTACATATTTTTGGTCTGGTACACATAGCAAACCTTTTAGTAATACCATATGATTCTTATTATGCTTATTATCAGGCCTAAAGTAGAACGTAGAACAAAGAGATTCAAAATAATAAAAAAAAAAGATAATGGGCCCCAACTCTAACTCAACATTATTCTGGTGGCCCAAGTGTGCATATCAGATGGCAAACCCGACTAGCCAGGGAAAATCTAATCCTGTATTCAGTAATGCTTAGTGTTAGTTCATTATATGGTGGATTGCTTAAAATTCTCCTCCAACAAAAGAAGGGGTAAATTGGGACTGATATCTGTCTGATAATCCTTGCTGTAAAATTTTGATTTGGAAAAGATGCGCCGTACCGAATTGAGAAACTTAAGGTCTGCTTTGATCTTAGAATAACCTTCCCTTATCATCAGATCAATTCCTATTAGGTTTGCAATTGTGCTGGGAGCCCGCCTGTTATTTCTCATACTTGGATTAGTAAATCAATAGAAGTTTTATGCAATTGACAAATAAATTTAAGCCATGCCATGCTACTAATATCATAACATGCTAAGATCATGTTTAGTATACAAAAATATTGGGGTTCTTCCATATACAAGCAGGGTACCCTGAGCTTATCTTTTGAGGAAAATCGGGACAGGAGGTAAACTAAGCAACCTTTGTAATGCTTTGGTAGGGTAGAATGGCATTTTTTTGTTTGTAGGGGCACAAGGACCGAGAGGTAACTGGAGATCCAAGAAAAATTCCCAAAAGCAAAAGTGCAATTCCTGAGGTACCTACTCAAAAATAAATCTCATTATGAAGGATTCTGGGCTTGTGTCTCCAATCCACTCGAAGTTCCATCTTCCTTCTAGAAACGGTGATCTTCAAAAAGTAAAAAAAAAAAAAAGTAAATTAACAAAATAATATATCATTTTCTGTAATCAAGACTTTGCTACTGTATAAATCAACAGTAATAAGGTAATAACATAATTGCTGTTTGTTTTGGAACATTTAAAAATTAAAACATGTCTCTGGCTCTCTACCAAATTTAAACAAAACAAACAAGAGAATCTTTTCCATCTCATGTCAATCCAACAAAAAATACGAGCATTCCCATATCCATTTCTGTGTACAAGAACATTTTCATTGATTTATGGAGCATTGCTGAATATAACATAATAAAAATTATTTATGACCATAAGCTTCTGGTGTAAAAGGTCTATGTTCAAAACCTCAGTTGCAATAAACTCAAAAATGCTTAACAAGTATTTAGAAATTACAGAGAGAGAGAGAGAGAGAGAGAGAGGTTACGTGGTGGGTCGAGGGGTTGGATTTAGGCGCTCCAGACCAACAATCCTCTCATTGACATCTATCTTTTGCATCTCTGTTGTCTTTCCACTAACCAACGACTGGAAGCCTCCAGCATCTTTGAACTGCATTGCCGGAAATTATTTAGTAATTGTTACATAGGATAAGGATCACAACCTAGACTCCACCATTGGTACAGTAAATAGAGATTCCAGTGGATTGAGTTGAAATTGAAGAAAGAGCAAAACACACCAGGCCAAGTCATAATTGACGGTACAGCAGTAAGTTCTAGTCTAGGTTAGGTTATTACATAATAATACTGTTCCATTTCTTTCTGGTACCAATACACACCGGTTGTAATTCCTATCCATGCTCATTGCATAGATTATAGTGTCTAGTTTCTATGCCCTTTCTTTAGTCAGAAAAAGGCACAAAATGGCATTTACATATTCTGTTGGGAACGACACCTTTTTACTTTTCCAATTGTTTCTCCTATTGTCTATTTTTAGAGTGAAGTATGCACAATTCAAAGTAGATTATTGGTTTTTTTTAGTTCAACTAAATCTCACACAATGCGAACTTCCAAAATTGGTAGTTAACTAAATGCTCAATTTGGTAAAGCTTGAGTATACTGAGGTTAATCGCAACATTCTGTTAAAAAAAATCAAAACTTGGGATAAAATTATAGCATTATACTATTATTGGTACAGTACTGGAGTGAAGAAAAACGATTTCCACATGCTAATTAAGTGATCCACTCAACTGAACTCTACCTCAAGTCTATAATTAAGGCTGAATTCAACCCAATTGTATGAACTCCTCAATTACCCAAAACAAACACGACCCAAAATCGAAAGAACAAATTAAGGAACAAAAAGAGGAACAAACAGCGAGGAGGAGAGATTCTTTAGCAGAGAGGCGCTCCATCTCGCGCGCGTAGGTCCCCGCTGGGCCCCCTCTGTAAGTCTCCTGCACGGCCGCTCTGCACACCATCGTGCCAATCCGACGAGTGTTTACACCACTGCGGCGGCGACACCATGGGAGAGTTGTGCATAAACTTGTGCTTGCAACGGCCATGGAGTGAGATTTTTTAATTTGGGAGGGGTTTTGTGCAAAATTTGTGGACTGGAGAGTGCTGGAGCCTAGAGCTGTACTTGTCTGATGCTTGCTCAAGGGGGGAGAGAGAGAGAGAGAAGAGGCCTGGACCCGGTTTAGGGATTACGTAAGTGGGGGTCCACAATGGACCCTTTTGGTCCATGAGATCAGGTGCAGACAAAATTGAGAAGAACGTGCTGTTGTAAGGGAATGATTGGTGCGAGAGTATGGGGGGCTAGGTAGGGCTGTCAAGATTCCACTGTTTTGAACGTTTTCGTTCCGTTCCGGACAGAAGAAAAATTGGTTTTGTTTTGAAAAACAAAACGGAACGAAATTAAAATTCATACCGTTTAACCGAAACGGAATACGAAAATGACGAAATACAATGGAAATTGAAGATGGAACAGAAACGGAACAGAAATATCGTTTCGTTTAACGAAACGGAACGGAAACGAAATCAGATCTGTGTTTCATTGCCGAAACGGAACGAAAACGGAACGGACTGTTTCCGTTCCGTTTCGCACGTTTGACCGCCCTGTATGGGGAGTAGGAAAAGGAAACTATTTCACTATTCAAAAAAAAAAAAAAAAAAGAGAGAACTATTTCATGTCATCAAGTGTAAGTTTATATGGTCTGCGTTGGTTCTCAAAATTTGAGGTTAAAACAATCGATTTAAACGGTTCAGTGCGATTTAAACAATCGATTTATACGAATCTAGTACAAACCCAATTTTTATATTTTTATAACTCTTTTTATTATTTTTTTTCAGATTTTTAGAGAATCATCAATCTAAAAAATTATAAACCATTTAAAATAATTTTTTTTCTCATTCTGAAAAAAAATTAAAATTAATTCAGTTTTATATTAGATTTGAATATGAAGATCATAATTAACAGTTTGGATAAGTTGTTTTAACCTAAAATTCCGAGAATAGATGCATTCAGCGAAGCCATTTCGTTCAATGTAATGAATTTTAGCCTTTCTCTTAATTTTATTACATTTTAAGTTAAAGAGATTAAAATTTTAAATAATAAAATTGAATGATAGTTTTTCTTCATGTTTTCCCTATATACCTTTCTTTGCACTCTATTCATTATTTCAGAAGCACACTTCTAAAGTGCTAAAGTTAAAGCACCTTTGCTAACAAAAAAATTATCGAGTGCTGATTTTAATCCGAACCTACTTATGGACAGCTTCAGACAAGAACATTTCATGATTTAGTTTTACATACTTGAAGATTTATTTATCTGAAAATGTGGATCAGTTTTTTTCCCCAAATTTAACATTCAGATTTTTGAAGCAATTTTATTATTTTATCGGAGATATGAGTGATTTTTCATGTAAACAATATATAGAGAAAAATTGTTCCTTTTGAAATATTAAAAGCACGAATGGTCCCTAAAAAAAACATTTATTTAGTGCCACCCAAATATATCTCAGTACTCAAAGTCTTAATATATGTTGGTACCAAGCTTTTAAATAACGCCGAAATAACGCCGAAATAACCGAAATAACGGTATTTTGTATCCAACCGCACGAACGTCATAGAAAAAAACACCGAAATAACGTAACGCGTCATTTCCGTTTTTTCGCCGTTTTTTCACCGTTTTTCACCGAAATAACGTACGTTTCAACGGGAAATGGTAACATTAAAAAAAAAAAAGGCACATATAAAATGGACCCAGAGCGAAAAAAAAGAATGGTCAACATTAATGAATTAATGATATATTGATATCATAAGAAAACATGACCCAAATAACACCGAAATAACACCCAAATAACAAACATGACCCACATTTAAGCAAGTATATAATACAATAACTATTTTGGTATCTGTATACAGTCACCGTTATATCACCGAAATAACACCGAAATAACAAATCAACCCCGGACCGTCATACCGAAAAAACCGAAATTTAAACCCTTGGTTGGTACTCAAAAGTTTGGCATCTATTAGAGTTAGTTTTATGCTTGGAATATCCATGTCATTAGTATCTGCCACCCACATTAAATGATGGCAGCCAATTTTATGTTGATTATATGGCAGCGTAGATAGTAGAATAGCATAATGGACACGAGAATAGATATTATATATATCACTGGTGCGAGATTGGTACACTATTGCAGACAGGTATCGTGGTCAAATTCGAGGTTATGCTGAAAATGGTAGTCTAGGTTTGATAGAATGCCAACAAAATTATTAATTAACCATTATTTGTCCATCAAGGCCTCCGCTAAATAGCCGGAGCAACAATATCTTTAGGTAGAATTCAAGTACAACATCAAATATCAGTATTAATACAATAATCACCTAAATTGTAACTTTGAGAATTATCATGAAACAATTTAGCTATTTTGTGGGGTTGATTATAATATTATTTGTAAGAATATAATGTATAAGCATTAAAAATATTGCATATTTATGCAGAACTCAATAAATATAAAACAATCTCTTCCATTTCTACTACCGGCTCCGCCGCTGCCCTACCCGCAAACTCTGACACTCTGACTTCGTTCCTGCAAAGACATTGCAAGAACTGGTTTCACCTGAAACAGGTTTGAAGCAACCAACAGAGCGTGTCCACCCACCCTAAGAACTAGGGTTAATAAATTTACTGGTCTGACTCTGCTGACAATAGATTCATTAAAAGTAATTGTTTTATGCGCTAAAAGTTATGATAAGATGATATTTGAGACAGTTTTTTTTTTAGACATACTATATTTGAGACATTTTTTAAACAGTCGAATTGTCTAATGATGAGTTATACATGTTTGGATGCATGAGAATAAGGGGATGGATAGGAATAAGCCCCTTATTTCTTATTCCGGTGTCAAACCAAACACCATAGGAATAAGGAATTTGGACCAATTCCGGACCTTATTTCTATACCAACAAAACTAAGGAATAAGAATAAGGAATAAGGACAAGCACGAATTCTGAAATTCCTTATTCTTATTCCCTATTCCCTAGTATTAGAAGGTGTGTTTGGATGATAGAGGAATAGAGAATTGGAATAGGGATTGGTGTAATCCTTATTCCTTATTCTAATACCAAGATTTTGATGGTATAGGAATAAGGGCCCGAATAAGTCCAAATTTCTTATTCCTATGGTGTTTGTTTTTCACCGAAATAAGGAATAAGGGGCTTATTCCTTATTCCCGGCCTATCCAAACACACCTCAAATTTTTTGTTCCCCATACGAACAGCTACTACAACATGTAAAACTATTAAAAAATGTGAAAACTTAAGAGCTTTCTGGCAACTTCAATTTCAATTGGAATAACTAGTAAAATAGCACTTTATTCCAATCACAGTCCAATGCCATATTTACAATGGATGAAGTAATGCAACATAACATCTTCGTAATATCTCACTATTTTTAATGGACTCACGCAAGAGAGCCAACTTATCCTGTAAAAATATAGCCCCAAAGTGCCAAACGACATCTCTCTTATGTAATATATGCCTCTTTCGGCAAATCTTTAGATACGATACAAAATAATATTAAAAAGCACAGTACGCATGGCAAGCAAAGATTTAGACGGTCTTTACTGGAATGTTCTTCAAAAAGATAAATAACCACAACCAAAATAAATAGCGATCATTAAATAGTGCTACGAATTAAGCTAGAAATACAGCTCACACATATCTGAAAACTACCTCTACGCCACAAGCTAAAACATCAAATACAGTGAACTCTGCAAATTCCTCATTTACCCAAACGTCCTCTTGTTTAACAAGAAAAGAAAATTCTAAAATAGAAACTAAATCATTATCCCACATTCATACAAATAAAAAATACAGATCTCGTTCATTAAACAGTCTTGCGGAGGTCACTTGAACCGTGTGCAAAATGGCACCTCTCCCCGTACGTACATGATCCCTTGGCAAAGTTGTCGCACAACTTCGTCTTGAAATGGTTCGCAGGTCCACCATGACCTGCACCGCCACCAGCTACACCAGGAGCATTTCTTCCTCCCCGAGCTCCACCCCCTCCGCTGACATTCACAATTAACTCTCTCACCATAGAACTAGCTTGATTGATCTGATCAAAAGTACCTTCAAGCTCTATGTTCTTCGTATTCGGGTCAGCTTCATTGTCCCTGATTGCCAGCTTGGCACCAGTAACACGGCAGATCTGTTTTGTATTAACACCTCCCTTCCCTATAATTGCTCCTGCCAGAGATGCCTCCACACTGATTTTTGCTGTGGCCGATGCTCCAAAGCTGCCAGGTGCAGGGCCCGCTGCAGGTTGGTCATACCGACCGCCATGAGAATACCCACCAGGTGCACCCATACCATATGAAGGTGGTGCTGGTTGCATGTGACTAGAATGGGAGTGCGTAGAAAATACTGGTTTTCCAAGTTCACGCTCACCATGGGCATAATGGCACTTGTCTCCAAATTTGCACCCTTCAGCAGTGTTGTACTTGGTACAGAGCTTGGTTTTGACAGAAGGGGTGGTTGGAGATGGAGCAGAGGTAGGATCTGGCATGGGATAGTGGTGGGTAGGAGGACCCATTGCATGCGGTGGTGGGGCTGTTGCTGGATTCATCATTTTAGAGACAGCTTGATATCCGCCTGGGTAGTGGTGTAGGAAATGGCAAGTATCTCCAAATGGGCACCCCGTTGTGCTGTATTGGAAATAAATTCAAAATCATGCTACAATTCAAGAAAGCTGAACTGTGAAAAGAAGGAAAATAATAATGACAAACTGTGATCATAGAATCATATTACTCAAGACCTATGTACTGTAAGTCTATAGGTTCCCCATCTTACCAACAGGCCTCAAAAAATACAGTGGTTGCTCAATAAAAATGGCCAAAAAATTACAGCTCCGAATGAAACACAATGTAATTTAAGTTTGAAAGGAAAAATAACAAAACAACAATTAAGTCATCAAAACTAAAAAGAGTTGAATCTTTCTTTCTATGAATCAAGTTTTTAGCAACTTCAACCAACTGTTTGTGCTCAACTGCAGTACTTTTTAACTCCTAGTCTCTAATGGATTCACTTTTCAATCGCAATCCCATTAACCCATATGAATAATTAACTGCTAGTCTCCAAATTTTACGTGCATTAATCCAGAAAAATTTTGCAAAAGTACCTGAAAGAAATGATCACAATTTTAAGAACTAAAAGTTATGTTGTAAGGCCCTTTTAATTGTAGGATAAAACTAAATTGCTAGACCCAAATTTGATGGATTAAAATAAACCTGTTTTGTGGTTCCCAAATGATTTGGGTTAATATTTTGCAAAAGGTATAATTAAACTCATGACATCCTACAACTAACAGAGCCTTATAATAATTTCATAAAACATTAATTGTAGAGAAGAAG
The DNA here is from genome assembly GCA_027725995.1 of Rhynchospora tenuis. Classification (NCBI taxonomy): domain Eukaryota; kingdom Viridiplantae; phylum Streptophyta; class Magnoliopsida; order Poales; family Cyperaceae; genus Rhynchospora; species Rhynchospora tenuis. The sequence continues at coordinate 84,024,920 of CM050889.1, forward strand.
TATAGAGAATACCAATCTAGTGCCATTATTTTTTATTATGCATGTAGAAAGTTTAGATTTTCAACCTGAAAAACTTGGTGCATGGCTTCGATTTGCTTCCTACACCAGTTTGGAACGAGTCCATTTCTGTTACATAAAATTAATTCCTGGTTTTCAGTTTATGTTCACAATAAATTTTAACATTTTATAAATCTTCATATTCTAATCAGGAGTCCTTTATTTTTCAAGCAAAACAACTTGAAAACTGGCGCATTTCAATATTGACAGATTAATGGTACAACTGAACTTAAACTCCACGCCCGCACTACTTAATTTCAAAACATCAATGGATTCAATTGAATTCATTTAATGACATTAATTTTTCCTTCTCTTTTAGAAGGATAACAAAACACATGGTTTCAATTATTAAGTACAACCAATACTGCCCAATATAACCAGTCATTTAAAATAATGAATTCACATTATTCCCGTTGAATGAATTGAATCCAATTTTATCCTGCTTTACTTCCAAACAACAAGTTTGCAGCTTCAAGTAATATGTAGACTACATTGACAGCTGCAATAGAATTCTCGGATCATGTCCATTACCTTATGATGGGTTCAATAATGATTTCCTTTAAAAAAGGTCATTAATAATACAGGTAGGTTGGCATTAAGACAATTTAACAAAACATTGCGCTTTAAAAGGTAATTATAGTGCTGGGTATTACGAATATCTTTTTAAAAGAAAAGACAAATAAAAACGGATAAGGTATTTTGAATTGGTTGATAGCAACAAAAGAAACCCAACACAAAAGCATAAGAAACTAGATCTAGAACTAAACAAGGACATATAGACAAAAATTCCTAATTACGAACTAAAACTAATTCCACAGAGCGGACACCAGAATACAAGATTAAAAAAAAAAACGAAACCCTAGATCTCATCTACCACGCTTCCTAGAAACTCTATATCTAGCATGCATCTACTACGACCACTAAAGGCAACCTAAGAAAACCACCATGAACAGGAAGGAAAGAAAGAAACGAGAAGCAAAGATCTAAATAGAATCAAGGAAAAAAGAACACACCTTTGGGCCTCCTCTTCATTGCACCACCGGACGCTCCATTCGTCTGAGGCCTCCCTCTCTTACGAGACGCATCCATGTCGAAAAGCTGCTGCTACGAGAGAGAGAGAGAGGCTAGGGTTTAGGAAGACGAAGGCTCGAGTCGAGAGAAGAAGGAAAAAGAAAGAAAAGAAGAGATTTTAATTGAAGTTGGAGATGTATTAATGGAAGGTGGACGCGAGACGGATCAAAACCAGATTTAAATTTAGGTTCGGGTCCGGTGTGAAAGAATAATCCTAAATGGCTACATGGGCCAGGTGCATGTGCGGATGCAAAAGAGTCCGTGTGGAGTGGTTACGTCATCCAATATGTGGTCCCCACTGCGCAGAAATATCTGTGTGGACTGTGGACTGGTTTGGCGGTAATTTGAAAATTGGGAGATTATGTCATGATTTTTTTTTTTAGTTAAGCAAAATGGAAAATCCTAATAATATGGCAACTCAGGTTAGTAATTTAGGTATGTAATGCTGTCAAGACTTCGAAAAAAGAAAATTTCAATGTGTTTGTTTCCATAATTTAGTAACTCAATGTTAATTTGTTTATTCTGATAATAATATTAGCAAATTATTGTTCGTCAATTGCATAAGGCTTTCAGATTACATGTCAAATTGATGCTGGATTTGTATCAATGTGTTCATTTATGTATATACCATTCGAAGGTCCTCGTTACGATACCTTTTTTTCCGCAGAAATTTTATAGAATTCCTATATAATTAAACTTTTTTTAATAAAAAATAAATGGATTTGATTTCTTTTATCGGAATTTCCACGTTATTAGACCCGATGTGATTTTGATAAATCAATTCTAATAAACACAATATCCCTTGTGAAAATCATTTTGATCAAAAGACTACTTAATTTAAGGTGCTAGAGATACATTTTTAGTTTTCATCGAACTAAATAGAGAACAAAAGAACTCTTTTTCAGATGAATACAAGAATTACAATTTCTTTTCTCTAGGAAATTATTTTTCAATAGTTGCTTTTTCTAAGAGTAATTTTTGAACACATTAGACTTAATCAACGGAGTTTTTAAAAAAAATAAATAATTATACATTTGCGAGCAACTCGTAGTTGATATTGTTTAGCTACGGTTGTAAGTTTAGTCTATATCATTTTTGACTAACTAGTGTTCGTTGCAATATTAATCTTTTAGCTCGAGTTGGGGCTTCAAATAAATTGGCTTTACTCTCGACTAAAAATAGCTCGATATATGTGATTAAATAATTCAATTCTAGCAATTAATTATCCCTTCTTAAACTATAGATGCAATCTCTTTTTTTCTTATTATAAGATAAACAAAATATTGGTAAGTTAATGAATTCTATCTTAGAACAAAACTGCTTTTAGTTACTTCACACTATAGTTTTGTATAATAGTATGAAAAATGATAATTTACTCATGTAGAGTTTAAGATCTGAAGTTCAAAATAATATAAGTTTGATAGTTTGATCGATGTTAGTTTGAGCTCAAGTTAAACTCGATTTGTAATAAAATAAATAAAATCAGCTTACTCGAGCTAGAATAGTTTGTACTTTTACTTTTAATGATATACTTACACTGTATTGATTGGTATAATAAAGTGGGAATAAAAAGGAAGGAGAAATATAAGAGGGAAAGAGATGCGATGAAATGCAACGAGATGGAAAATTATTTAACGTATGCAAATTTATAAGTAATTAATGAGAGAAAAGAGAATTTTTGTTTCTTTTGTTTTCTATTTAGATATTCTCCTCGGAAGGGAGAAAAAAAAATAAAACAAAAGCTACAGAGAAGGAAAATATAAATTCCTTTCCCTCCACTTCTTCTAATTTGGGAGGAAAAAAGTTGTATAGAAAAGAAAATTCCAAGAGAAACACTTATTCCCTCGTTAAAAATTTTCCCTGTAATTATCTTCCAAAATATCGTCTCAATCAATAACAAAGTTTTATCTAATTGCTAAGGACAATATATCTTTAGTGAAAATTACGAGTAAAGAAAAATTTATTGTAGTCTGTAGATATCTAATTTTTTTTTTTAAAAAAAATGAGGGAGGTTTAATCTCCATTTTAATAGAAGAAAGAAGGAAAAAAGTATTGCGTCAATTATTTTTCGTTTACCTCTTTATCCGACCAACTAGTTGTAAATGGCAGGGACTACTAATAATGATGGTCATGCACTTACTCCGGTTTAACTAATCCCGGCCCTCGTTGATGGTTAGACTAGCTAAGAATTATATTTGCACAATCAGTATTTAACATTAACAACATGGCAGTATCAAATGACACGTCATAGATCATAAGTACTTCTGTACTTACTTTTTGTTTAATTTAGAATAAATATATTGTTAACATTCCAACGTTTGGTCTTTGATTATGACACTGAAAAATGAAAGGAAATAGAAATAGAAATGGAAATGGAATTCATTCGATTACCGTGATCGGAAGAGGAAGAGAGATCAAATCATGCTAACTCTTCTTCGTCGTTTGCCGATCAACAGATTTCAATCTATAATCGTCTCGTTTTTTTTAGTATGAATCGAACTCTTTTTCCTCTTTTCTGCGTTACGAACTTACGATCAGAGTGTTATTCTATAACTAACATACAAGATATTTAATACATTATAAGGTTTGATTAAATCAAACTAATATACGAGACTTTATATAGACGTTTATCATGATTGTTCAGTAGAGAGGTCCCTTGATCCAGAATAAAATAATTGAAGGCTATTACAGCCGAAAGGGTATGCCGTATAATAAATTGGAATTTGAAGCGCCTTAAATAGCCTATAATGCTAATTACCGAATAGAGAGAGTAGCATAGGAGTGGTGTATTTTCCAGTGTATTTTCCAGTTAAATAAACACGAGAGACAGTTGGAAATTATTATTGGACGGCTGAATGAATCTCTGACCTTTGAAAGGATTGGTTAAATATTGTGCTAGCAGTATAATTTATCTTTACATTTTGGTGCACGGTAGTTAGGAAAAAAAATCTCTTTCTTCTCTTTTGCTATTTCAATCTTTAAAAAAAAAAAATGAAAGATTAACTCTCTTCCAAAAAGAAAATTTTCATTTGAATTGTCAAATGTTCCGTATAATTAGTAAAGATGCTAATTTCTCTAGTTCTAAAACCTTTCATATATGCATCAGCTTAATAGCTGACTCAAGGGAATTTAACTTTTGAAGTTCGCAGGGAACATGAAGCTAATTTTGGGCCTTTTCTTACATATTCTAACAACAATTCAACACTGCACATCTCGGTTCAAATAATAGAAGGCCTTATATGGGCCTTTTCCCACGCAAAAATCGTCGAAGTTTAGATGATTAATCAGCTATAGAGGGCAGGGCACAAATGAATTAAGCGACTAAACTGAAAGAAAGAAAACAAGATAATCAAATATGAATTAAAGAAAACAAAAACGTATATACTCTATAAAAAATATTTTAAAATTTAAAATGTCAAATGGGGTGGAACTTAAAATTTAGGTAGAAAAATTGTTTGACCTCGGACAGTTTGAAAAATGCTTAAATGCACTTCTTACATGTGCATGTACCGAATTTATATTATAATAATTCACAGACAAACGATACCAAGAGCCATACATGTGTTGTTTCATAAAGGATGATACTTTTATTAGTACTGACTACTGATTATGACAAACAAAATTTAAACTTGCGTGTCCAAATTTCCGAGTATATTTTTTCATTATTTATTAGACCCACGTCATCATATTATTTTCTTTCAAATTTAAAAGAGTAAGAAATGTTCCTGCGATCTCGAAAAATTACGTGCACAACGGCATTTCCTCAAAGAATAAAAGAAAAGCAGCACCTCTCTAATTACAACTTCGTAACAAACTCAAATTCTAATCATCCATCACAAAATCAACACTAACTACAACTAATCTAAGAGTACTCTATAACAAGCTCTAATAATACTAATCATCTACCAAAAAAACAAAATTACGGCTAACTAAGAGCAAAATTTCAAAGCGTTCAGTTTCCTTCGAATCCTCATGCTAAATTGCCACACTAACAACGACATGATATTTGAATTTTTCAATGGAAACAACACTTTCATTTGTACAAATTTATTCAAATAACCCACTAAACTGTCCATTATCGTCTAGCTAGCTAATCGAACTTCCTCTAGCTATAAGCTTCTAGCCATCATCTCTTCATACCTTCTGTAAGACTCTTGTTTCTCTAATAGAAACTTCTCATAACAGCTTGCAATAAACTCTTCGGCAAGCCGATCAATCTCATTCATCTCAATCTCAGTTGATTCACTCTCCTCTAACCATTGCAGATATTCAGTTTCTCTATCTTCTTCATAGTTCTCCTCCTGCGTACAAATTGCCGAATCACAAATCGAGTGGTAGCTGTAATTGCACACTTGACTTGGATCTGTGAGGGGCGTGACATGAGAGTGACACCATTTTAGGTGTAATTTGATGAAACTAACAAGCTTGTTTTGCTTGGTAATCAAACATTTCTGATGTTTTGGTAATTTGGGGGCTCGTTTTTTCTTGGTAAGGAGATCAAACACCATACATTTGAAATCTACAAGGGCGTATGCAAAATGGGTCACATGTGGGAGGATAGTTGCACGGATTAAGGATCGGAACTTCTTGGGTTTGTGTGAATTTGGGTTTTGCTTCTTGAATTTGAAATATTTGAAAGAGTGGAGCAGTTTTGATGGCTGAACTTCGTTAGCCATGAAATTTCTTTGTTTATTAATTTTTTTTTTCTCAGGCAGTTCACAATGTGGAGCACCTCAGGGCCTTTTATATTGGGATACGTAGAAGCTATGACTCTTTAATTTAAATCTAATAACATCAAAACACATACGGCGCCAGTTGGAATGGAAACTTAAACCGGATACGGACACAATCTGGTTTCGTTCGATTTAAAGAAAAATACGATATGTAATGATATTCCTTCTTCAAAATAATATCGATAGAGAAAACTGTGACACCCCAAAATTTGATTATGTGTCGCTGTTATTTGATTTCTTTATTATTGATTTGGTTAGAAATTAATGAATTTCCTGGATATCAAAATGCCACCTGTAATTTTCGAAATTTGTGTAGGGTTTGCGTCTCCCTCTCCTCTGAGTCTCTGACAAGTGATTTATTTACTTTTTTGTTTCCTTTATATCTACCGATTAAATTGAATTATCTCGTGGCCGACATGCGCCATTTGTCCTCTAATTTTTCTCATTGCCTTTATTTATAAAGGATCCTTTCTTATTCTGTTTAAATCAATAACTGTACTTGTATTTACGATTGAAAATATTTCCGAATCATCTTCGTATCCGAATTTATTAAAGAATTTAGTAAGCTTGGAGCCCACGGACCCTTCTGTTAATTATCAAATTTACTACATCATCAATTGATTATCAATCAACCCATTTGAAGAATAGACTGCTCAATTTAGTTGCAGTTAACTGACAGCCCGATAATTCTCAAATTATATCGAAATATATATATAGATAATATCTATTAATCTAAATTATATACAAAATGAGGAATGCTATGGTCAAATCAATTTGATGGATCATCCCATCATTTTCTAGTAGATTTCAATTTAAAAAAATCAATGACCGATCCGAACTATTCAATGTGATTTTCGTATTGAAATGTCCTTAGTGACCAACTTTTTGTATTTTTTAAACCTTTTTTTAATTATTATTATCGAAGGGTTCATAGCTAATTAAAATAATGATTTTCTCGAAAAAAATAATAAAAATTTTGAAAAAAAATATATTTTTTTAATGAAGAGTTCAATATGAATATATCACAATGAAAAAAAATGAACGATTTGGATCAATTACGTAAGTTCCCATATTGAGTTTTAGTCAAACTACCTATATTGAGTTTTAATCAAGTTTGACGAATTTCTTTGTCAATTCTATTTGACCATAGGATTTCTCTTCGAGAAATATATATAATAATTCCTTATTTTAAATTTAATAATTATATTATCAGAAGTTGCTATGTAAAATAAATATCAATATATTTTAATGGGAGATTCTGCCATGCGGACTGATTAAGCCGATTCAAACCACTTTTTCGGGCCGAGTAATCAAATTGACGAGAGTATTTGACCGCAGCCAGAATTTGCCTATTTTTATTCGTCTGAACGACCGATTATGGCATAATCTATAATTGTTACTAATAAGTAATAATTCATTGCCACCTATTCTCCTATTGGTTTGATATTTGAAAGACGATAAGACGAGGGACCAGTAACGGGAGGAAGGTAGTCATCGGAATCTCCAAAATTTTGAACATATTTTTCTTCATGACTAATATTTAAGATTTCCATTTAAAGTTATCAGTCATTCTACCTCCATTCATTATCAACTAATTAAAAAATTTTAACTATCTGTAAAAAATAAGCATTAGCATATTTGGTCTGTTAATCCCAAACAGAGCCGGATATGGGCTTTAGGGTCGCTACAATAGGAGCAACAAAGCCGGATATGGGTTTTGCAATACTTTTAACTGTACTTTTTTTTATTATTATATAATTATATATTTGAATTAGATTATTCAAGTTTATAATTTTGGTTTGGATATTGAATTTCAACTATTTACATGTCTGTTATTCGTTAATTTGTAGGATAAAAAACAGAGTAATAATAATATTCAATGGATCTGAGAGACATTAACTACTTTTGTAATAAGGGAGGTGAATTAATTTGACATTACAGAGACCCCTTTTGTTAAAGATTGCATGGTATTCATGGCAAATTTATTTAACACATACATAAAAGATATCCTTTTTAGAGACCAACCACTAACCAAACCAGCCTTTTGGACTAGCGGAGTCGTTATCCTGACAATGTAAAGTAAGCATACAGGTTTTGTTTTTCTCTTTTCTTTTTTCCCTTTTTTTGGACTTAAAACACGAGAAAGTAGTTACGCAGCATGTATTCATGTCTTTGTGTCCACCTTTGCTCCTTTTTCATTGTATCATTACGTGAAAAAATCAGTATCCAAACTTGGTGCCTTATGTTCGACTCTATTATGTCTCTCCGATTCATGCATGGTACATGAAAGGTCCTTTTCTTTCGCAAAAAATTACTTTTAAAATTACTAAAGTTCTATCATTCTCTCCGGTATTTTGCATCTTCGTGTCATTTTTATCGCTATCTAATTGTGTTGCTCTTCTATTACCTCATTATCTTAATTTCTTAGAGTGCGTTTGGATCATTTGGAAATAAAATTAGTATTAGTTATCATGATTAAAAATATAATTCATAGATAATAGAATAATCCCGTTTGGATAAAAATATATTATTTCTTAGTAGTTTCAAATTCAGATTAAAATTTTTAATCAAGTTTATTTAGGAATACAATTATTTATAACATAGAACACTAGAACAGTGACACCCATGACACCTGATAAAACAAGTACTTAAATTATAAATGTAACATTGTGCATATATATTATTTATAATATAAATAGGGTGTGTTATTGGATAATTTATAATTGTTTGGACATCAATCAACAACAATTAAAACTAAATGTTTAATTTTTCAAATTGCGTAATTCATGACTCATTGATTCTCATCTGGTAAATCTGATACACAATCTATCCAAACTATAAAGAAAAAATCTATAATTTTTTTTATATAACTATTTCATCAGATGTCATCAATGAAATGTACGTTTGGTGTTAATACTGTCTATCTCAACATTTATACATCCTTTAGTAGATATAAATGGCATAATTCTATCATTCAGCCTTAATTTTTGTTAAGTATGAGCATTTTGGTAAATAAGCGGAATAATTTTTTAGATAATATATTGGTTAAGCTTCTGAATTTTTGTTCACTTATAATATACTACCGTTTTCTAAAAAATGATTATTTTGGTATATTAATTAAGATATTTGCATTATTTATATTCACCCGCATAAAGGAAAATTTCAAGTATGTTTGTGTTATAAAAAAAAAAAGACACGCTTAATTGGAGTTGCATAAGTTTAAGACTTCAACCTATTTATTTTTCTTCTGCTGCATAAACTTAGAAAAGAAAAAAAAAAGAAAAAGAAAAGAAAGAACAAAGGTCTTGATATCAGCAGAGGTCTATTCTGTTTACGTTTTTTTTTTTCCCTTTATTTTTGCTTTTAGTTTTGGAGCAGATTCTTCTCGTAAGTCATATTGCTATGTTTCTAGAAATTGAGTCTGGCCTAAACAATCTAAATTATTATGCCAATTTCTTTGTGGCAGCTTGTGCAACAACCCAAAATTGTGAAAATTTATACAACTGCAATACAAAATTGGATCCTTTTGTTAATACTTTGTAGTAGTCTAGGACTTAACAGCAGAGCCCCGTTTTGGAAAGGTGATTAGGACATGACATTCCTAAACTTTGCTCCCAAAATTTAAAACAATAATTCAAATAAGTCCAAAAGTATCATTTAATTCTCAGGTTTGAAAATTGAAATGGTGTAGACTAATCCAAATGCTGACAATGGGACCATAACTAGAAACCAGAATCCTGACAATCGGACCAGGCTACAAATCTAGAATCCTATGTAGATGTTGTCAAATTAAAATTCGGACAAGCAAAAATATTGAAAGAAATAACTATGTTTAGGAATTACGATATTGTATATATGATAAAGAAAAATGTCATACTAAATTGGAGTTAAAAATTTCTTCAGGTCCATTTTTTTATTGATTCAACTAATTAGTACATATTAATGATTTTCTTTTAGTTTACAAAGATCAGATAACTATCACCGTATCAATAACATATCAAATATATGCTCGGATTCATATTCATAAAACAATTTATCATAAATTCTTTTAGTTCACAAATGTTATATAGAAAAAAAAAAATTGTCACTATATCGGTATCATACTAAATGTATTCATGTTCCTATAAAAATTTGAGTAATGCTAGAATCAAACATATATGACGTTAAACACGATCTAAATATCAACTGTTAAAATTTCAAACGGCCGATCCAAATCACTCAATATGATCTCTATATTTAAATATCCTTGAAAACTAAATTTTATATATTTTTTAAATTTTCTAACTATTTTTTTCGAATTTTCAAAATTGGAGGGTTCATAACTTTTTAGATTGAGCATATTAGAAAATTCTAAAAAAATAGTAAAAAAATTGAAAAAATATATAATTTGATTTTCAAGGATGTTTTATTATGGACAACAATTTGAGCGGTTCGGATCGGCCATTTTAACCTCAAAAATTAAAATTTTATCGTATTGGATGAGTGCATGTCCTATATGTTTGACACTAGCAACTCCCCTAAAAATTTATCCTAAACTTCAGCCAAATGTATGTAATCAGAGGCACGCACACTGGGCCAACCAATTACTTGTCTCCAAATTACCAGTTAAATTCTGTTGCTACTGAAGTTCAGTCAACAACATTTATTATTTTTTATATATATACATATGAAAACTGTCACTTAAATATTTTCTAAATATAAATGCAATAACTAGATCCTAAACATAGGACTGTGCCAAAAAAAAATAAATAAGAGAGAGAGAGAGAGATTTTATATCCTTATATGTGAAGCTCCTGATAAATAAGACTTGATCGGTTTATTTTTTAAATTAAACTTTTGTTTATTTTGTATTTCACAATTATTTGACGAGACTTTTCTTTTTGGATTTTACAAAATAACCTTTTATTCTAGGTAACAACATCGAGTGACCTATCATTTTGAACCTAGCCAACCTATCCTATGACTTGGTTAATTCCAGGTACAAGTTGAATTTCACAAAATTATACGACTTGAGATATGGGCAAAAGACCTAAAGTTCACAAAATTGATTCTTTTAATTTGCTCGAATCCATGGAATCCGTGACAACAGAAGTTTTCTTTGATTCCATCTGTTTACCAATTACCTTTGCTTCAAGCCATCACTTTGAGGCTATTTTTTGCCACTCATGCAATTTGTATGACATGCAAAAGGAGTTACAGCAACCAGGGAAGGTTGAGATGCCAAGTACTCAAATGACCTCATCTTTGCAATCATTTGCACAAAACATGACATCAGGCCAAAGTAATAATTCCCTTAGTACTAGGTACACAAAAAGAACTTGATCTCGAAAAAAAAAGCTCACTTATGTCAACAGAATTCAATAATTTTAATTACACAATTAACAAAAGAGAAAATCTACGTTACATTTAATTTTCTTATATATTTATTAAATAATGTTGACTATTATTGACAGTAAAAAATCTCGATAAAAAAAGCTATATATTCGTTCCCAAATATTTGAAAACAGTGCAACCGACTTCCGAGTTTATGACCTCGGATTTGATCATCAACAGTCGGTATTTGGTTCTCATGTCCTGATACAGATGGTCTACTCACTATTTTAGATTGAGTCCGACTCATTGTATCTTTTTCTTCTCTTCTTCATATATTTTATTTGGGTCTCGGTATACGAAGAATTTGCCTGTTGCAACTGGCTTTTTTGAGGTTGACAAAGGACCTAGACTCAGATTTTTGAGCTGGTTTTGGATTTGTTCAAGAGCCTCGGAAGTGTATGTCCCTTCAGGGGATTTTGCTCTCCTGAGTTCTCTTATTTGGTCCTTGCAATCTTCAAGTTTTTCTTTAATTTTAACAAGCAACTGAATAATAGTATTATTCTGCTTGATAATTGTTAGTGGACCTCTTTGTGTTGCCTCGGTTGGTCTGACGAAACCAAGGGCTGGTTCTTCTAGTGACTCGGTTGCTCGCAAAGCTTCTTTATACACTGAACTTTCAGCATTAAGACGCCAGTCGCTCATAAAGAAAATTAAAATTTTTATGAGGGTTTTTAGAAATATTATGAGTTTTATTCTTAATTTCTAAATGACTTTATTTTTTTAGAGTATCCTAGGTCAGTATTTTGGGTTTGATCATATCGTCTGTGGATATTTGTGTTTAATTCCTTGAATTTGTTTCATGTTTCAACATCCGGTTCTTTCTGGGAACATTATTAAGGTCATTTAGTAGTTTAGATGATAGATTCATGGGACCACTAGAAATAGTCTTTCTTTAAGATAGATAATTGTGTGATTGGTTGTTATCGTGATTGCACTTATTCATTCCAGACCTCTGATGGTCCGTTGGTCGTGCTAAAATGAGAGAGGTTTACAAGGTTTTATTTTAGGCTTATTAATTTGGGCTATTTTGTCAAACTCTGGCCCAAAATATGAAGAGAAAGCTTGACCAAGTGAGCCTGCTAATGCATTATCAATTAGACCGGCAGAATTCGCTTGTAGCATCATTTAGGATTTCATTTTCTATTACTTTCCAAACTGAAAAGCTAGAAGCTTACAGTATCAGATTCAACTCTCATAGTTAGCAACAATGAAATATTAACAGAAGATGAAAAAGGTTGGAAACGGACTTCGTTGCATGAAAAGTTAAATTATGTGATCTAGTTTCAAACATGCCCACTCTCAATTTACAAAGCGGCTTAAAAATAAATAACCCAGCTTAAATTTACATTATGGGAAGTGCACACTGATAGCTAATTACATGAAATCCATCTTTTTCATATGATTTGTTTGATGCCTGCTTGTTGTTCAGGCCAATTCAACCCAACTGCCTCACATACCAGTAAGAACACATTTATTTTGTTTCTATCAAATGCTCATTATATATAAATTTCAAACAATAGAGTTGACACTTAACAACGGTATAAAATGCTCATATTGAAGTGCAAGCTTAATGCAGAATTGTCGGTTATAGAAATCATATATTCCTCTTATTTATTTTATTACCAGTAAGAATTTGCATACTGCCATACTGGTGTAATTAATTTTGCCAGGCAAAAAAAAGCGTTATTTACAAGTATTACTTTTCCTTTTATCCCCCTAAGGATAACTTTGCAAAGAAACTTCCAAGGGTGATGAGAGCCGCTCATTAAAAGGGCTCAGCATTAGCAACTTGATACTTTTAACACCTTTTTATTGGAATCTTGGAAGGAATACAAAGACGGCCAACCAATTATTCAAAGAGTATTTACCTTTTCAATTATCGAAGTATCACAATTACATATCATTTTTTTTTTTGTTGTACTTTAATTTCCTTTTGTTTTTCATTATTTTAATTGCTCTTCGTGCATCTTTCTGCAGGATACATGAATTTATATTGAAAATTTTGTGGTTTTTATCCTTCTCAAGGTGGATATATATTTCTCTTTGTTATTATATATAGAAGTTATGTGCGAAATTAACTTTATTGCTAGATATTTCAGAAACACGTTAGAAACATTTGATTCTGTGTACAAGTTTTTAAAACGAACAAAAGTAGGTTGACTTAACCAATGAATACAGTACATCACTAATTAAGGCAATGTTTGAAATATCACCATTTATAATTTTGAAAACAAGGAATAGTGAATCTATCTCTTCTTTTGGTTGCAACTTGCACTGTTGGTTTGTCTCACTGGAAAAAGATTAGCAGTGCCGTGGGGGAACTAAAATTATCTAATAGTAGGCAGTATTACATGAAAGGTTTTCACTATCAAAATAATTAACTGTGGAGGAATTATTCTTCCACGATGCAAGGAAGAAAAGTCTGAAAGAAAAGACACATTGCTCTAAGATAATGTTTGGCTTTAAAAGGCCATGTGCCAAAAATTTGAAAGGAAATAGCCAAAACAAACTGTTTCCTTCCAAATGTCAATATATTATTGTGCATGGTTTTTGAGGTTCATTTTTCAGTGATTGCTAAGTTCTATTTGATCAACATAAATATCACACGAAAAAATTAGTGCAGCAGTTAATCCGGTTTTTTTTTTTTTTTTTGGAGTTAAAAAATTGAGCCAAGTCTCTTATCTTATATTATCTATAAAGGATTTTCATTCGAATTCCGAACATGTAACTTTCACTCGTACAACATTGTTTTTTGTCATCATACTAAAAGTTTAAAAGGTAATTCTCAGTAGAGAGAAGTTCATTTAAAAGAAGAGGTATAAATTATAAGAAAGAGTGGATGGAGAAAATTTAACTCAAAGAGAGTTACAAAAACACAAAATCATAAGACAATCCTAGTTAAAGAAGAGAAAGGCAACTTTTCTTAACCAGAACAATCATTGATTCGTTTTGTAAGGCTCCATCCTTCCATTTTAATTACAGGTTCCGACTACAGCTATTATTTGCTATTTTCTTCCTCTTTCAAATTTGTTTCCAATCTCATTGAAAAGCCAAATGCGAAAGAATTATAAAACTATGGATTGCAACAAATTAAAAATATTGCACTGCAAATCCACAATACACAATTATAACAAAAGAGCTCAAAATTAGCGGGCAAATTTTTTTAAAAAAAAAGGTTCAAGCTTTGCAGACTTGGTCCTAATTAGAATAACTTTTTTTAACACGGGTTGTCAGTTCTATCAAATATTTGGTTTTCACGAGTTACTGCATTTATTCGAGTGATCCACAAACATTTCATTAGAAATTTTTTAATCAAAACGGATGGATTTATGTCATTCGACCGAAATTTTCATGTTATTAGACCCAACGAAATCCATGTAAAATTCATTTTGATCAAAGTCTTATTTGACATAACTTTTATTCAAAAAAGATAAAATGATATTCACATGTTCAGTGCAGCAATGGAGGTTACCCATGATACGCGTATGATTCTTAAATGTTAAGTGTGAAAAAGCTCGAGTGTTCTCTATTCTGCTGAGTTCAAGAGCATCTAATTCTACCACTTACGGAGAGTGAAGTGGTAACATCAAACAGGGGCAGTTTCTTTTGTACTGCTCAAGTGGGAGTCCAACTCAATATACGTGTAAGATATCTAGATGCTCTCATGTACTACAATCGACTATAGCAAGTGGGTTGCCTGTCGATCGTACTACATAGGGAAATTTGGATGATTAATTTTGTATACCAAACCAATTTCCCATAATCTATTCATCACATGACATCTTTAGGTTGATTTCATAGTAAATTCTTGCAGGTTTTCTTTTACGATTCATGTCAGTGTTGTTCTAGCTTGTTCCAGCAAACCTAGCTTTCTTGCATGCTTCAGCCACAACACAAATCATCGAAACATGCATAAGGCATCAATCATATTGTACTAGGCCAACCTGGCCAAACCAGATTTTGCTCGAATACTTTTAAATTTTTATCACTCTTTGGCTGGCATTTGTATATAATTATATTTAATCTTCATTTTTCCTTTTGAGTTTTAATATCCTTCTTCAATCTCACGCTGAACAGTTGACTCTTATGTTCCTGCCATCAACGGGGCGCAAAAGTATGTGAAGCATGATCCAGTATAGACACCACCAAAAATCTCATTAAGCATCATGTCTATCAAAAATGCTCTAACATCAATGAATAAAATAAATTAGATCCTTTTTATAACTTTGAAGATACACTTAAAAAAAAAAATAGTTAAAATAGGATAGGAGGTAAACAAAGGAATACCCATTAAAAGGGAATACTAAGTAAAACAAAGTGATTCTGTGAGATATTTATAACCTTAGTAATCTGTGCCTCTTACTGTCAATGCACAGCTATTAATTTGTACAATTACTAATTAGTGATTTACCTACATAGTTAACCCATGTCGCTATATATGTCAATGAGAAGAGAATCCATTACCACGTCATTTTGTTTGTAAGAAGCTGCTGGTGGAGCAGAGTACCCCATATATATTCCATGATACTTAGGTCATGTCTTGTTGTTTTTTGATAGGGTTCTCTTTTCATCTTTAACAGTAGAGGAACTTTTTTGTGACAGGTTTACTAGTGGTGACGTTTGATAAAATTAGAAAGAATGATTTATTGAAAGTAAAATTCACTAAACTTTTTCTTGACAGCTGCTGTCAAACTTTGGAATAAAAAAAATTCACTGAACTTTTTCCCCTCCTTGGATGCCTATATTGCTAATGAATAGCAATATATCTTAAAAGTTACTCGCAGTAGCAGTTAAATAAGATCAGCATATTTAAGTTGAATAATGGAAGTAAAGCACTTTTCGTTGTGGGTACACAACATTCCTCGAATAATATTCTGGCAATCTTAATCCTCTTTTCTATTGCTTGATAGCAGATACCATCCTCTATGATGTGTAAATATTAGTAATGGTGCACTCCCCTCCAATTTAAATGATTTCTGATTGGCAGCTCTAAAACTTCCCAATTCAACTATATATCACTAAGCGATCTAAAATCATCTGATCTAAATTTGATGGCCCAATTTATGTGGAACCACAACATGATACGAGTGGAATAAGGAACGAGCCAAAATCCTATTTCAAGATCATATTTTTAATTGAACTTTACTCCCTTATCTCCCTTGAAAGATCCCATACCCCAAGTTGCATCCGAAGTTTTCTTTATATTCCAAATTAAAGGATAAGATGCTTTCTTCTAGTTCTTACAAGTGGGGTTGCATGAAAAAAGAGCTAGGACAAGTCGTGTTCCACCTCCCTCTTTTGCATTTTTTCAATTCTTATCTCACTCTAATTTTCTTGTTCATCTCAATCCCCTTTTGGCTATTTTTGATTAATTCTCCAGAAGGTGCACATCATTGTACTATCTGCAGTAGAAATAATTCAAAAGTTGTTGTAAATTTTGCGCATAGTATTCCACGCGTCCCTTTGAAGACTTTCAAGAATCCAAGAGACATTATTCCTTCAGCTATAGAGAAACCTTCAACACATCGTGAAAAATGTCGGTTTATTATTGTCTTGCCTTATATAAAGCAGATCGTGCATGATTCTTTTCCTCCTTCCCTAAAATCATATAAAGAACTAAGAGGGTTTAGGACGCTTTATTCATCAATATAGATGAACAACAAGAAGCTCAGGGTTTATGATCAGGCCACTTACGAACCGATTGATGGTTATTTTCACGAAAATTCAAATGCCAAGTTTTACCCAAATTCTGTTTCTCCAATTTCAACTTTTAGTGCTTCCAACTCTCCAGCCTTTTACACTGCTGAAAGATTCATGGGTATACCTCAATTCAATCATCAAATTGAATCAACCAATACTTTTTGTAAATATCCACAGAAACCAATCGAAACAGAGTCAAGTAGAATAAATTATCCATATTTTTGTGATAATTTTATGAGGTCCTATGAGAGAGATGCACTCGAGTCTGTGCCAAAGAACTCTCTGAATCGAAATGGAAGATCCATAAACATGGTTTCATGTGAAGATGCACACATGTTTTTTCAACAAGGGTTTCATCATCCTTATGTAAGTATATTTATTATCTTTTCTATTTCTTTTCTTTATTTTGAAAAACATGAAATAATCGGTTTTATATATGTGCAAGAAGATAACTTCATTTCTTTCATACATAACTCATATGAACATATCCTTCATTCTTTTTATTCCTTCTGTCAATGAAGAATGGAACAAATCCATTCAATTCTATGGTAGGAAAACCATCTTTGTACCAAAGGGAGAGGCAGTTACTGGGACCAGCGACAGAGGTCCCAATTGTGTCGCCGCATGTTTCATCCAGTTCTTCTGTTGTTCCAAATAAAACAAGGATTAGGTGGACTCAAGATCTTCATGAACGGTTTGTTCAATGCGTGAATGAGCTCGGTGGCGCTGACAGTAATTTGTCTTCCTCTATTTTTTCATGTTTATATTGTAAATTATCTACTTGCATAAATACAAATTGCAATGAGGTTTGACATCTAACCTATGACATGCATGTGATGATTAGCTTTGTGCTATCAAATTACCAATGACTAAAGGATCGGTATTTGTACTTGTAAAGTGATAATATGATTGTGCTTACATATCAGTATAATTAATTGTGATGCAGAGGCAACTCCCAAGGGTATTTTGAAATTGATGAACATGGAAGGATTGACCATTTTTCATATCAAGAGTCACTTGCAGGTACTGCATAATTGTGAAATTTTCAAAACTTCTATGTGTTATCCCAAAATTTTAAGTAGTAATGTCGCTGGCCAGAAGTTGGCTAAAAAGGGGTAGGATCAACTCGTAAGTTGTAACTTCAATTAAGGCATCAGAGGCAGCTTGCAAGTTGACATATTGCAGTTCTTATTCTTCTTATTCGGTTTGCAAGAGTTAAAAATGCAAAATGAATTATAAATTTTTGCATAATTTAAACTATTTTTTTTGTTTTTAACTTGTTTGCAGAAGTATCGTATTGCTAAATACATTCCAGAATCAGTTGAAGGTAAATCTTTATCACGTATTTTTACAATCTTTCGTATGATTTAATATGCATTTAGTAATACTATGAGTGACTTCTCTAATCAAATTTGCTTATCTGATCCTTATTTTCTTTCTTTTGTTTGTTTATGTTTAGGAAAAATGGAAAAACGAGCACAAGTTAATGACAGGTAAATATCACATTGATACTACTAGATCCTGCTTATTTCACCAATTGGCATCTTTACTAAGATTTTACAATTTTATTTTATTTTTGATGCGCTGAATTTTGATGTGCTTTTCATATAGTGGCATAGAAATTACAGAGGCGCTACGAATCCAGTTGGAGGTACAAAGGCGACTTCATGAGCAACTTGAGGTGAACATTTTGTAAAATATTGGGTTTGTGGACCTCCGTTTACTTTACATATTCAAACAAGAACAAGTTTAAATTGAAGCATGTGTTAAAATGTTACGCTGGTTTTGATTAGGTTCAAAGAAATTTGCAATTGAGGATTGAAGCACAAGGAAGGAAACTGCAACAAATGTTTGATGAGCAACTCAAAGCGAGTCGGAATTTAATTGACACACAAAATTTGGATTCAGATGAAATGGAGATGTTAAACGCTAGCAATGGTTATGAAAACACAAATTTTCCTTCCAAGATAAGTTAGGTGTATGCGACTTAGTGCTGGGTGCATATTAGTGAGATTTTTAGCTACACAAAAAGGTTGTAAAAGGCTCTAGAATGCAATGTAAATTCTAGACTCTAACGAAATCTATACTAATATATTCAAAGTTTATATTATTATTACTATAACAGTGACTTCTACGAAATTTGACAATAATTTATAGAAACTTTTTTGGTTATAAAAAGATTGTTTTATCATTACAAACTTGAGTTTTTTCTCTTGAATCCTCTCCTTATTTCAACTACTTACCCTATATGTGACTAAAGTTTGAATTCCCCTATCATGTTCCCTACGGAGCAATACTACCTGCAAGAGTGAAGGAATAATTAGTTTGTAATTAGCATTTTAAGATGGAAATACCGAATTCCATGAAATCAACGATTTCATAACAAGCTTCTCTTTTGCGAACTGGTTGTGTTTTTGTTTAGAAGGAATAGCAATGTGAATAATTTACTTACATGGGTCAAAGTTAGCTGCACATTTAGCCGGCAACTGCAAGGCCAAGCTGCGATCTAGGCCGGCAATTGGTGGCCCATTGATGAGCATGCAAAGGCAAGGTTGGCCAAGCTCCTTCAGAGCAGAGCAACAGGACTCACTTGGCAGCTCTGCACCAAAAGCCGCAACTGCTGGCCGGCACGGCATCAGCTGAAGTACTGAGCCAATAATTGTGCTAGTGCACCCCTGGCCCATTGTTAGGCTCACAAAGCCCAATAATGGAAGGGCTAATACAAGTACATTGAGTAGGTTGGCTCTAAGGGGATTAAAAACTAAATATTTCATTCTTTTATAAATGAGATTTTGAATTGTTTTGGGAAATTTAGAATATGAGATTAGGTTATACATATATAGAGAGAGAGTGGTTAGTCATGGTCATCATGGAGTTAACATGATAGTAGTTTGTTGATGAGGGTGATTTGTGTGTACCCTTGAATGAGTGGGAGTTGGAAACTAGGTTTACAATATAGGAAATTATAGCACATAACCTGTACCGAGAACTCACGGAGTGAAGACCAAATGAAGCCATGAAAATTAAATTATCAAAAATTGATTTCAGAGTCGTTCAATCTTGAGATGGCACATATGTTGTCTGGGAGATTCAATCTAATTTAATCCTAACCGTCCAATTTTATGAGACGGATTGTACTTTATAAGATTCAAACTATCCATTTTATATGTGACTGCTCTAATTTACTAATGACGCAATCATACCTTTAGTCGACTAATAACAGTAACTGGAGTTTGATGGATTAATTTGGTGTTATAATTCCAATAAAAGAATTCAAATTATCCACTTTATGTTTGTTCTATGTTGCTCTTCCTTCCTGAAATCTTGTTCAAAGTAAATAGAGCTATGATGCGATATGACAGTTGATCAATTCGGTATATAATTATATATATCAAAATATTGTTGTTGATCTCCCTTTCAGTGCTTGCATATCATTATCGTATAGTTAGTAGACCATGCCTTTTTTTTTTCAAAATTGACCTCAACAAAATTTTATACACTTGTCAAGTTCTAGACATGGCATGGTTTTGAGTTGAGACAAGCTAATTGTTGATTGGACAAATTGCATTGAGGGCACGCAATGCACAGATAAGTGAAGTTCAATGGAACTAGTTTGCCTTAGAGTTTTTGTGTTTGCTTGAAGAATAGAATCAAGGAGAACCAGGTTCCGAAAAGATATCTTCAACTGTTTGAGCAAGACTTCCCTTAGTTTCTATTCTATGCTTTCTGTGCAGGATTTATTCAGTTTCATTAACTTTCTTTTTCCACCCAAAATATATCAAATGGAATCAGTTTGACTGTTTGAAATCAACGTGAGATGCAATGCATGAAGCATATTTCAAAAAGACTAGCCCTCTAATGTTCAAAAGGTCACAATAATCCAAACCCTGATTTTCAACAAATAATCACTTACACAGATTTTCAATTGTAATCAGAGGCCATATTCAAATATTAGATGGAACAGAAAAAAAAATCATACCTCGAAAAGGGACTATAATGTTAACATGATAATACAATCCCTGATTAGAACCTGGCCAGGTAATTAATGTTTCCTCCACTATTCATGTCTTTCAGACTGAAATGAGCATAATGACAATGGTACTTTGAACACACTGCTCATCGATATGTTTAGCCATGTGTCCAAAAAATACCAGATTGAATAATTGATCAATTACTAAACATGCAACAGTGAAAGAAGGTACACAAAACAGCTCAGTTTTAACTCAACTCCACTTTATCTATACATCGTGTAATGACCCCACATTCCTTCCCCCTCATGCTTAAACTACATTACAAGCTTCCCCCCTCCCCCCCAACAAAAAAAAAAAAAAAAAGAAAGAAAAAAGAAAAAACTTCAACGATCAAAATTAGGGAATTGGAAACACAAAACAAGAGCAATTACTAAAAAAATGCAAAGACAAAAATAACCAAATCTAAAATGAACAACAAGTGCTCTTGGATGTCGTACCGGTATTATCCTGGCCTGATGATATATCAATACTTGTACCTGTCAACAGATTTGTGCCCTCAGGCTCGTCCTCACGACCTGCTAAAACCTTCTTGCAATGGGTCTTGTATATCTCTGTCAGCACAGTCAGGAATGCAGTTTCCACATTTGTTGACTCGAGTGCTGATGTCTCGATGAAGAAGAGGTTCTCAGTCTCTGCAAACTCCTTGGCTTCTTCAGTTGAGACAGACCGTTGTGTTACAAGATCAGACTTGTTGCCGACAAGAATGACCACTATGTTTTTGTCTGCATGGCCCCGCAACTCCTCGAGCCATCGCACAGTGTGTTCAAAGGTCTGTGGCTTTGAAATGTCGTACACCAGCATGGCACCTACTGCACCACGATAGTATGCGCTCGTAACAGCACGGTACCTGTAATTTGGATATGAAACTGTGAAACTAAGGACAATATGGCCTTTTGTTTGACATGGTAACAGAGAGAAAAGATTTGTTCAAATTTAACCATGAACCTAATTCCATAAAATTTTCCAGGTTATGTTCTTGTATATAATGAATAAGCATGTGTTGATGTGGGCTGTACTGAACAGACAGAAATTAGATGGGCAAAGCAATTTTGTGAGCTAGCCAAGGTATACAAGTAATGTCTAAGATGAGATCAGTACCATTTGAAACCAGCACATATGAATGCATACATACTTACATAGTGTAATCCAAATCAGTACTACTACTGAATAATGGGTTCATTAAAAAAACCACAGGTATAAACAAATTTATGAAAACCTAAGCAAAGAAAAGGGGCAAACACCATAAATGTCATACTGGTACCGATTCAATACTGGACCAAACATATGCAAATTGTTACGGTAGAAGAATAAGCAGTTTGATCAAGGGATTTGGTATGGGATATTACTATTATTTTGCAAAATGGTATAAGTCAGCATAGCAGGTCTGATGCTTTTCTGTTTTGTGTATGTTTGACCTTTTCCTATTAAAGATTTCCAAAACTGATGTAACATTTAAAAAGCTCCCTGTTTTTAAAATTAAAACACAAATTTCCTCTTCCAAATTATGCAATTAACTATCAATATTCAACAAATTCAAACCCCATTTGTACTGATAAAAGATGAAGTACCTTTCTTGGCCAGCAGTATCCCAGATTTGAGCCTTGATAATTTTCTGATCAATCGTCAAGGTTCGGGTTTGAAACTCCACACCAACTGTCGCCTTTGAATCCAAACTGAATTCATTTCTGGCAAATCTCGCTAGAAGTTGCGATTTCCCCACAGCCGAATCCCCAATCAAAACTATCTTGAACACATAATCCACACGTTGATTCATCTCTCTCTCTCTCTCTCTCTCTCTCTATCCCTCCCTCTCTTTCTCTTGCACGCGCGTTTGCTCGAAGATTTGGGGATTTGACTCGATTAACTGGAATTGTTATGGATTAAGTAATGATGTGTAGCCAATGGAAATGAGATAGTATGAAGTTGAACTGTTCAAAGAAGAAGAAGAGGAGACTTTCAGACTTTGGTCTCGTCTCCAATTGGAGGACGTAACCTGAATAATAAAGGTGAGATCTGAACCGTTCGTTTTGTATATAACGGTCAGGATAGATTATATGTGTATTATTGTGTTTTGTTGTTTGACTTGGCCAATTGAGGGTTCAAAGATCATGTGATTTGGACCGTTTGAATTGAATTAGACGGCTTATATTTGTCCGGACAATCCAATTGATTTTTTTCCGGAAAGACGAAGTGGGATTCTCGCCCCTTCAAAAAGATAAAATAAAATAAAATAATAAGTGGGTTCTTCTCCGTTTCTATGCTACTAGAATCAGGCAATTAGATTTTGACTCCTTGTTAAAAACGAAAAAAAAAAAAAAAAAACAACAACAGAAAACATTTTCTTGTATTTAAATTTTAGTCTCAAACAGGCGGATTTAAAAGGGGCACGTGGGTGCAATGTTTTTCTGTATTTTTTTCCAATCAGATATTTTTAATGTAAATGTATAGTTTTGTAGACAATTTTCTAAAAAAGAAAAAAAATCTATTTGACCTCTATAATAACGTGGCTATAATTCCACTGTTCATCCTTATAGTTACAAATTTTTAAATTTTTTATATCATAATTATATTGATGAAAATTAATTATTGATTTTTATCATTTTGATAACCCTCGTTTAAAATTTTCTGACTTCACAAACGTCTCAAACACCCTCTTGTATTTTTAAATTGAACGAATATCCTTTTTATACATTTTAAACACCAGTAAGTATCTAAGTATTTTCATTGAAAGTAGAGAATCTTTCAACTTTAAAACTTTTTTTTTACCTTCAAAAAATCTTTAAAATATTTTGAACAAATACCATCTGCACTTCCACAAATTCGCTCCATTTTGCTTTATGCATGATGAATCCCTTGAAAAAGAAAAACTACGGGGCCATATTAGTAACAACTTGTTTTTATCAAAAAGAAAGAAATTCAAAGAGAAACCGCATAAAAGAGCACGATAAAGTCTAAAGTTGCTCAATAGAATATTTAAATTTGTTACTTATTGTCATGAAAGTCAGCCATTCTTACTGTTACACAAGACGAAAGTAGTATGTTATGCACATTTTCGTTACGATTAACAGTGAAACGAGCATTTGAATTTTCTAATTCTATTTTGTTATACTTAATTTTTACGAAAGAATTATTCTATCCATTTAAAGTGTTCTAATTGAACTAATATGTGTTAGTTCTAGTTCTTTGATTAGCGACAATTTATGGGGTTGGATAACTGAAAAAAAAGATAATTACTTCTTTTCAAAGTTTACTTTAATTTTCCTTCAAGTGTAGAATTAGATAAACTAGCTTGTTTCAAAAGACTGTTTTATTTCATAGTTACTAGTTTTGCTTCGCAATTGTGCCCTTTGAGGTTTATCTTTTATGATTTCATCCTTTTCAGATAAATGTAAAACCAAAATTCTACGGAATATATTAGTTGTCTGACTTGTTTTTATCTTTTGTAGAATTGAAATACCTATATAAAAATACATATACGAATTTATCTATCAATCACTGTCTAAATATTTGATTCTTTCCCTCTCCACGTGATTATGAATATTGTGAATTTATCTTTATCTCTTAAGAATATATTAGTTGTCACTTGTCTGACTTTTTTTCCCTTTGTGTTTATTTTTTGAAGTAAACCATTTTTAAGAAATAGTAAGAATGACATTTCTTATTTGCGACAGGTATAATGACATAACTACATGTGACGTGATTAGAAAAATTTAAGAAAAACATGCTTAATTAGAACCGAATGCTATCAAATCATATCTCGCTAGTTCTAACATTTATATTATTCAACTATAACAGCGGATAAATTGCACATAATGATACTTGACTAGAGAAGGTCAACAACTCGTGGCATAAACCAGGCAACAGCCCGCCTTGCGGCGATGTTTACTATACTCTGATAAAGTCCAAATTTGTTAATGTCACAAAGGGTACAAAGGAGTATATTATAAGTATCCAAATGACATTTCAAATTATAGACACTAAAAGTAATCTTGAAAACTTAAAATTTTGGAAGGAAAAAAAAATCCGTTTGTCATTAAAAAGAAATCTAAAGGTTTTTTTTTTTTTTTTTTTGATACTTTCCGCATTTAAGAGTAGCAAATATTCTTACTTTAAAACATTTTGTACAAACGCTCCCCTTTATTTTCACAAATTCGATGCATTTACTCTGAGAATGAATCCCTTGAAAAAGATTAACCTCAATATGGAGAAAATAGAGCAAACTTTTAATGATGAAAAGAAAGAAGAACAAAGACAACCATCATAAAAAAACAAAATAAAGTTTAAATATTTTGATTTTATTACTTGTCATTCTTAGTTATTTATGTCTGTGTATGAAATTAAACAACTAAATTAACAACTTTTTTTTTAGTACATAAAAATAACTGAAGTGAATCAAAATAAATCTTAGTATCACAATAAACCTTAGTATCACAGGTTTTAAAGAAAATTTTGGCTGCTTCAAGATTTTATGCAGCACAACTGCATTTCAGATATCCATTCTGCAAAGTATGTTCATGCCAACAATTAGTTACCAACCAAAATGATAAATTACTAGTAATTGAAAATAAAATAGCAATTATTTTCTTACCAGGCCAAATCTTATATAATTCTAAACAACAACATCCTTGACGGCACAACTAAACACTAAACAGTTTATTAAAATTCGGTACAGAGACGAAATTGGAAGAAATTACATGTGGAATAGTTTCAATGCTAAATGAATTTATAAAATCTCTTAAAACGAACGTCAATCAAAGGATGAAACCAAAAAAAGAAAAAAAAAGTTAGAACTTAGAAAATAAAAAATTCTATTATATACGATTGTTTCATACGTATTTTAATTGCGAGTGTTTATGTAGCCTTTTCATAATCTACATCTTTTGTAAAAGAGTAGGTTTTTCTGTCTTAAGTTTTTTGATACCAAATACTACAATCTTTCTATTTGTTGATATTTTAAATGCTAATATGAAGTTACAAGCAACTGCTATCAAAATAATATTGATTTTCTCCAAAATCACATTGCGTTAAAAGTCTAAATACTTTGCATTATAAGTTCCTTATATGATATTTTAAAGAAAGTATGTCATTGTTATTTGAAAAGTATGCAAAATTGCAAGGCTATGCGTGAAGTTCCACATTACATAACATATAACATAGTTTAACCGTGAAATGATAGAACAACAAAATGATGAATCCAGCGTGCATATAAAGCAAACCCGTGGAAAATACGTGTAGATCATACGTAAAACATGAAGCATTAATTATTATTATTATTATTATTATTATATATGAGAAATGCTAAAATTAATCAAATCGGCTTTGGATGGAGGGTTCCGTCAAACCCAAGGTTATCTAAAATTCAAGGTGGCGTTTGTTTATGACTTAAAGGGTGCATAACTTAAGTTATGCATCCTTAAGTCATCAAACACCCGTTACATAAGACGCCTTAAGGGTAAATAGGTTGCATAAGTTACGCACCATCCTCTTTAATTTTTTTCCAACAATACCCCTTAGAAATAATATTTAATAATATTTAATAAGTAACAATAATTATTAAAAAAACATAAGTAATAATAATTAAAATAATTAATCAATAATACATTTTTATCATTAAATAATTAATAATATTTATAATATTTAATTAAAAGTAATTATTAATATTTTATAATAACAAAAATGATGTATTATAATCATATATAATTAATTTTTATAATAATTAATAATATTTAATAAGTAATAATAATAAATATTAATTATTATAATTAATAATTAAATAATAATAATTAATAATATTTAAAAAGTAATATTAATTATTAACAATAACAATTAAATAATAAGAATTAATTAAAAATAATTAATCAATAATAATTTTTTATTGTTAAATAATTAATAATGTTTATAATATTTAATTAAAAGTGATTATTAATATATCATAATAATAAAAATGATTATTATTATTAATAATAATTAATAATTAACAATAATTAGGTCACAATGTCTTATTAATACATAATATTAATTCAAATGTAAGGGCATTTTAGTCTTTTGACACGAATATATGCATGCATTAAGTTACTCATCCTTACTACACAACCAAACATCCATTACATAACACTACATAAACACTTAGGCATCCTTAACTTATGCAATCCCTTACTACATAAACAAACGCCCCCCAAAAGTTTAAATAACTAATCCAAATCATTCAATATGATCTATGTTAGTCTCCACAAATTTTAATGCGTTGGACATTTCATCCCCACTTTTTTTTTTTTTTTGAAAGTACAATTTCATCCTACTATCACAGCCAAGAGCCAACTCAGAGACTCTGACCACCCCAATATGGCAATTAGGACGGTACAACGGTCAAGTTTATAATTTTTTATCAATATTTCAACCCAACTCAATTATAACGGGTTTAAAATTTTCTTTAGTTGATCCATATGTAACCCAACCCAACACATACAAATTTTTATCTACAGATTTTTACGGATTTCCAGATTAAACGAGTTATATTTATATACGATATAACTAAAACTGACAACCAATTAACGGGATGCACAGACACAGATAGAAATAGTAGAGCATATGATCTTCTTTTTCCTAACTTTATAGCTAGCTTCTTGTTTTGAATCTTCCTCCGTAACTTTTTCAAACCCACTTTCTTTGACAGCCCCACTTTCTTTGACAGCCTCTGTCAAATTTTCGAAAAAAAAAACTTTTTCAAACCCACTTACAATCATTTCATTTTGGTATTATAACTATATAAATTTGTTGTGGCATGAGTTTCACGTGAGGGCTGCTTTTTACTGTGGTAAGAACAGTTCCTTCATCCTGACCGTTGATTTTGCGTCTCTCCATCTTGGCCGTTCAATCCGTGGATATGGTCTGGCTGTGTCCATCCTCTTCACTGGCTGCATCGTACGAGTGAGGAGAATCCCCATCCTTTCTGTCTCCATCTTCACTTTTTTCGTGCGCATGTCTCTCCGATTTTCATCACCTCTCACCTCACTATCTCTCCCACTCTCACTCTTCTCTCTCTCCTCTCCGCTCTCAGTTGCATCCCACCGTCTCCCTCTTCGCTCTCAGCATCCCCTTTTCGCTAAGAAATAGTTGTTACTGCTCTTCCTTCTCCGATCATAGTGGCCGCCGATATCAGCTCGCGACACAGGTGCCCATGGATCAGTAGATTGGTCTCTCCTCTCTCCCTCGAGCCTTCCTCTTTCAAAATTGGTCTGAAAATCAAACTCTTCACCTTCGCAGCATTTGGTGACAGATGAAGTCGCTTATTTGAGGTTCGAAAGCTTATTTCTTTGCCATTTGGTTTTTCCTAACAGTTTGTTGGTGTTTTTATTTTGAACTATAATGAGTTTTGGTTTTCTTGAATCTATTTGGTTTGGGAATTTTGTGTCCGTGGGTTTCTGAATCTGAAACAAAAACGAGAGGGGGAGAAGAAAATAATTCTGTATTTTTGGAAATGTTATAATTTTCCCTTTTTTCACTTCGCTTCTTCTCTTTTTTTTGCTAATTTTCCCTTCGTATTTTTTAACAAACCAAATGTGAGCAAGGTTATTGACACGGCATCCTGATGTACTGGAAAAAACAAAAGGAAAATGTTTCTCTCTATATTATGTAATCACTGTCATGTTGAGTTTTCAATAGTTCTTATTCTTAATGGGCTCTTGCAGGGACATTTTGGCAGAGTAAAGGCGCTAATCATATAGAAAAAATAACAAGAGAACAACAATCTAGACAAAAAAAATTACAGCTACCAAATCTCCTACAATATCAAGGTGTGATGCTATCATAACTTTTAATTTCCTTTGTTAATAAGGAATAGAAATTTATGTTATTTTATTTTCTATAATCATTGTCTTGTATGTTATATCAAGGTGGTCGGCCATGTCGTTGCTCTCTACTATGGAGTTTCCTCCTTTGTGAGAGAACCTCTGTATTTTTTTTTTCAAAATAGTTGCATTAGATATTCTCTTTAATAATTATCTTGCTATTTCTCTCTTTTTCAGATCTCACGATGCAGACCTTAATTAGCTCAAGATGGTCCTAAAATTTTTGTTCTAAAAGGTAATTAGGCGCAAACAGTAATTAAAATCAGCTACTAATATTCATTCTTATTCAATGTCTTCTGTTATTTACGATGTATTTTGTACAACAAAGCCATTATATCAGTAGCTGATGAGTGGACCTTTTATTTCTCTTTCAAGCAAGTTTTGATTTCGGCAAAGAATCAGCTTCGAGAAGCCTGGACAACGAGCGATCAAAGCTCCATTTAGAATGAGGAGATCTGCATTTAGAGACCTATTTTAAAAGGATGTTATTTAAGTTCTTCAATTGTGGTTTTCATCTTTAGGGGGATGATTTCTTGAAGATAGATATTATGGCTTATTTTATTTATTTTAACTAACTGATTTGAACAGTTGAGGTCCTCATTTAAGAAGAAAATTGTTTATACTTTGTTTTATATATTTTAATCTTCTCCAAGCTGACATTCCAATTTACCTTCTGTAGAAGTTATAAAAGAAAGAAAGGTTGTGGAAGTTTTGGGCCACCATGGTGGTAACTGAGTTCAGGTGAGCATCTAATTCGTCAAACTTCCAAGCAAGTTTCACAAATTGTTGCTTTTGTCTTCCCTCCTTTAAAAACCTTACATGTTCAGTAAAGTGCAAAGTTGTCTTCCCTCCTTTAACCATGCTCAAAGTTGATGGAGAGAGGCTTCAGGTCCAGAAGAAGAAAAAAATCTTGCCTCCTTCTCTCCGCTTCAATTAATTTGTTCAACAAAGAGGTGATTATGTGTGCTTTCTTGATATATAGTCGTCCTAAATTAGTGGTGTTCTCCTAGATTCCATGGCTGATTTTTTCTTCGTTGTCTTTTCAGCACGTCCTAAATTCCAAGAAAGAGGTCAAGCTCTCCTATATCAGCCTAGATGAACGAAGCTTGGTTATGTCAAGATTCCTTGACATAATATTTTATTAGGGGATATATGAGAATAGGGGTATTTCTGGAAACTACTGAAAAAGGTGATATGCATACCATAAGTTTATAATTATTTTTCTTCTTACTGTTAAAATGCATTACTGTAGTTTTTAAAGTTAAAATGATGAAACTGTTCTATCAAGGAATGATAAGGAACTGTACCATGAATGGAGCACATCAACTAGAACCCTTTAATTGAAGTTATCAAAGGTGTAATTGTACTATTTTGCTATCATTGATATCTACATCTCATTTAAATATTCTTCTAGCTGCTGCAATCTTTTAAGATTTCTCAGAGATAACACAACATCTACTTGAATATCAGGTAGTTTTTTTAAATCCCATTTTCATTTGTTTTTTCTGATACACCATGGAATTTATCTCATCAGCATAATGGTAATGAACACCAATATATATGTTGTTTGGCATTGTGTTTTGCAGATCAGTTGTCTAAATTCATGCTTTCTAACTTCAAATGACAAGAATACATAGAAAACAATGGGCGTAGTTTATTCAATTTATCGAGTTCTGTTAGTGATAATTTTCTTATAGTTTGTTGGTTGTTCTACAGAGAGTGAAAACATGAGAGTGAATGACCAACTACTATCCTGGATGTGCACTCTAACATTGTTTTTTGTCTTTAATTAGATGAAGAATGGACCTTGCCTTTTGCTTATCTGACAGGACACTTCTTTGGCCAGATTGTTTCTCCATTGCCTCGGCAATTTCGGTTGTTTCTCTTCTTCTTTAAGGTTCTAATCCATTAATAAGTTGTTGATTTCTTCTTACATTGTGCTAATTTTTTTGTTGCCCTTTTTTAGAACTTCCCTGGTTACACTTGCAAGACATCATAAAATTTTTAATGTGAATAACTAATCATGTTGTCCTTTTAGTTTTTCAAATTATTATTTCTATTTTAAATTTTCAACTATAAGTTGCATTGCATATGCCTTACTGTAAGCTTGACAGCACCAAAATTCTCTTTAGTTATTATTAAATGTATGTCTTAACCCTGTCGACATGTCTAGGGTTAAGTTTTTCTCTTTCTTAGAATATGCTTGCACAAAAAATTGATTTTATCAGTTTTCTAACTTATCTATCACAGAACTAAACTATTGAAAGCAAGTGCATAGTGATAGAATAGTGAAGAAAAGTCTGTAATGAGGTCCTCACTATATTCATACCGATAAAAGATGTTATGTCACTAAATTTGGACTTTTATGAGCTGATTAGCTTCTCTAATACAAGACATTTTTTTAATTATTAGAGAGATCTCAAATAATAACTATGGGTGTTGCTATTTGAAATGCCCATATAAAGTATTGTATAATATTTGAGATATCTAATCATTTGGTTTAATGTTGTCGTCTGATTTGATATTTGGCTTAAAATTACATCCTAATTTTTACTTTTATAAGATAATTCCTTAAATCTACTTTTGACATATGATATCCAGGAAGCAGATATGCAAACTATGCCAGCATTACAGTGATGAAAAGACAGAAGAATTCTCAACAAGCATAATAGAATCTTGCATGGACAAATTTGGGAGTTTTCAGTACTATTCATTTTTTGTTTGTGTCCAAGATGTTTTCCCGGGTTGCTAAATATTTGGTGTGTGATATTCAAAGCAAGAATATTATTAACAATTGATGGTACATTGTGGTATAGTATAGTTTTCAAATTTTTATGGTTAGATAATAAGCCATTTTAAGATATACTGGTGCTCCAGTACTGTTATAATCCTTAAATAGACACTCTAAAAAACTGGTGAATGATGTATGCTTACTTTTTATGTTGGAATTAAAACTTTGTACTACAAGTCTTGATTACTTGGGCCGCACTACTATTACCTTTATGTACAGTTCCTTATAATGATATATTACTGTTTCTTTGATATAAATTACTTTTTGTGGTTATCGCACCAAATCAAGTTTATGTCGTCACTGATATAACCAAGCTTGACCAGTATTTCATTCATACGTCCTAAATTAGTGGTGTGCTTCTTTTCCCTTTTGCCTTGGCTTTTCTTGGCTACTATTGGTTATTGTTTTTGGATACAAAGTGCGAGTAGAAGTGTGCTGGTATATGTTCCTAAGGGTTCTATTCTAATAGCTGTTGCTAATATATTACTATAGTCCTGAGCATCTTTATTCTTAATAGTTGCTAATATAAGATATTGGTTTAATGTATAGTTTGTTTTATCTGTTTTGCAACATATTTCTGACAAAGTCAATTTGCTCTCTTCGTATATAGGATAACAATTCACTAAATCAATTATTTATATTTATTATTTCTTTGATAGCCGATTGCTTGAAGTGAATAAATTGTTTCGTGATTGCAAAAAAGGATCATATTATTGTTGATATTGTAAATAAGAAAGTAAATAGTGACGCGGTGGGTATGAGGGTTTTTCTGATGTTAATAAGAAAGTGGAAGGCATTTTTTTAAAATCATTGTGTGTTATTTATATTGGGAAATTATATGATTCCAAAGTTGGATGGACTCTACTCTAAGAAGGTAAGCTCTCAAAGGAATGAAAGAGGTTATTTTAGTTATATGTTTGTCCTTTTGCTTCTTTTCATCTGACGACAGCGCAAAATTTCACCGACAGGCTAATTATGATGGTCATTTTAGTGCAAAAAATCACAATCAACCCTTTATAAATATGCAATTACTGATGATTGTTTCATTGTAACAATGATGATAAATATTATGTGTCTGGTTACCAAAATTTTTATAACATATCCGCACTCATTAGAAAACGGTTTCACAACACTTTCGGATTGGGATGAATCGCGCAACGCGCGAGATTAAAACTAGTTAACATACACATGACAATATAAATTTAAACGACATCTGCTTTCAAAATTTAACCATCTGATTTCGAAATATATACATGGCAATATAAATCACAACTCAGACATCTGATTTCAAAATACAAAATAATCAAAATCTCAGCCTCTCTTTCATTTAATTGGTCAATGAGAACAGTTGATATTGGGATTAGAGTGATAAGTAAATGTGAATTAATATTTTGTGTTTCTCTAGGAGATGACAAAATACGAGGTATTTGATATTGGGATTAAAGTAAAATATACATGTGAATTAATTTATGGCTTTGTACGATACATATCAATTAGATATTAAACGGGTCGGGTTAGTACTCGGATTATTCGAATAAAAAACATAACCCGATTATATCGGGTTAGTAAAATTAAAACCTGAACCAACCCGAATAATAGTTGAACCCGTTAGAATACGGGTCGGATTGGACGGGTTTAACGGATCGAACGGGTTTTATTTTTTTTCTGTACACCCCTAACGGCAATACCCCAATACAACAGGTTAGATGCAGGCTAGATGCAGGCTTAATAAAACATCATAACCCACTACACAGATGACCACACGGAACGCAATACAAAAGACAGACTCGCTGTCCATCTCGTTTCGCACCAAAACCCTAAAAACGGCTAAACCCTTCCTCTTTCCGACGGCTCCTTCTCTTCGCTTCAGCGAGAGAAAGAGAAACACACGACTAGACTAGATACGGGAGCGAATCCGACGAGGCCATGGAGGGCTCCAGTTACCAAATCGATTTGGGTAATCTCATGGCCTACGATTCAAACCATCATTTCCAATCCGTTCCTTCCTCCAGGTACCCGCCTCTCTCTCTCTCTCTCTATACTGGATTTGTGTATTTTATTGGTGTTTTCTAAATGATTGATTGGTTGTTGTTTCAGGGTAGAGCTGGTGAAACATTGCTTAGAGAAAGGAACAGAGATGGTACAAGCAATAGCGGATTCTCTCTTCTCCTTGCCTTCCACTGAAAGTCGCGATGGTCCTGTTGTTAAGCTGCCTGCACCAACTACTAAGCTTCCCAGAGAGAAACATGTAATTTTCCACCTTGTTTTCCTTTTTGTTTTTTTTTTTGTGTAGATGTAAAGTTGGAATATTTTCTAGTTCCTGTAACTTTTGTGGATGTTCAATTGCTGTTTATTCAATCCTATAATTAGAATAGTACTTTAGTCTTGATTGCTATAAAATTTCTTTTCTGTTGCAGCTACCTAAGCCTAAGCCACCTACCAAGTGGGAAACATTTGCAAAAATGAAAGGTTAGTTTTCAAAATTTTTAATTAAATCTATTATTTTTTTGTCTGGCACTTATGGGTTATGGCTAATATATGTTTGCAATTTTGTGTAGGAATAAAGAAGAGAAAGAAAAATAAGAGAGTATGGGATGAACAAACAAGTTCATGGAAAAGAACCCATGGCTATGACCGTGCTAATGATGACAGAGATATTCCTATTTTGGATGCAAAATCTACTGATGGTATATTTCTGGCCTCAGTCTGAACTTGTTCTTTCTTTGTTCTTTGCGTAGCTATTCCAGTGTTGTGTAGACTGAACCAACTGGTTCAGATGTCTATACCAGAAGAGGCAAATATGAAGTAGCTTCAAAAGAAACTATTAGCCATGTCATAAAAACCCATATATTCATGCTGGTTTTGGTTGTAGCTGTGGATCATCAGATTGTGAACATATACTGATATTTGAGGGGCTTCTGATACTGGATCCATCAGTACAAAGTTTAGAAAGGTTTTATGTAATGCAAGTAAAGTGTGCCATTATTTATGCATATGTTGTAAATTTCCACGACTTTATCATCCAAAGTCAAATTAGATGAAAGGAGAAACTTTTTATGCTATGCATGCTGTTATCATGTTTTTGATATTGTAAAAGATTTGTCTAACCTCTCTTTATGTTTTGGTGTTCTATAGAAGTTGGAGTGGATCCATTTGCTAAGAGGAATGCTGAGAAGAAGGAAAGGGTTAAAAAGCAAGAGAAGAATAGGCTCGATAACTTGAAGAAAGCTGCCAAGGCTGGTGCTTTGCCTAGGTTTCATCTTCTTTTCTTTTTAACATGTCATTTTTCATGTTTGTGACACAGAAATAGTTATATTTTTTTTTGTTTTAAATAAATACCTTCATGTGTTTTTGTACAAGCAAATGGTCCTGGTCCCATTACTTAGTGGCATTCAAGTGAATTTTGGCTACTTACATGTGTTTTTTACTTCTCGGTTGTGAATGTAATAACCCCCAAATTCAAGAAAAGCTCCAAATGTTATCTATAGTAGCAGACTACTGTATCCAGTGCCCAATTATAAGACGCTTTAATTGCAACATTTTTGTCATCTATTGTTTTAGAAAAGAATAGTGCGGACAGAACTTAGTACTTGTCTCTTATTACTTTTTCTTTGGGCAGCCATATACAACTTGCAGCGACAGCATTGCCAATAACAGGTACGAAAAAGGATGTGCCAAAGAAAGCCAGCAAGGATGAGCTGGAAAGCGTGGCAGGTATGGCTGCCACGTCTACTGCAAGTGGTGGCAAGTTCGACAAAAAATTGCCAGGAGAGAAGCCTCCAAAGCACTCTGGGAAACATAGAAAGGTACGTATTGTTTAGTTTTTTGTTTGTCATGTCAGGAACTGATTTTAATGAACTTTGTGACATTTTTTGTTTTAGTCATCCATGGATGAACTGCTTATATTGCAATAATTAAGTTATAACTTCCTTTGGATGTTGATACAAATCAGTCTGGTTTTATTTGTCTATTTGTTACATGCCAACCTGAATTGTAGTTTTATTCACTTAAAAAGGAGTAACAAATAATAATATTGCGCCTCAATCTGATTGGTACTGGTATATTAAAATCAACACTTGAGTACTGGGTTAACTTGACTGGTAGACCTAATGTTGGTATAATATACAAATTTCCTTCATATCTATTCCTGAAAATTTTCTTTTCTCCTTGTGTTGGATGAACTAAAAGCTGAAAGTATCATTATTGTGTGCAGTTTTTACCAGTTGTCGAAGGTAAAGGAATAGGTTCAAAAGAGAAGCAACAGACAGAGAAGATTCTTAACCAGTTGCTTTCCAAGAGCTCGCATGAAATTCTTGATGTCAACAAGGTATCAGATAATTCTTCGATAAATTGTTGGATATTGTAAATTATCTTGTAGATATTTCAATTTGTAGCAATACTGAAAATATAATGACATTTCAATTTGTTTGATTTGTTGGTCAGGCTGTTACCATGTTTAATGTGAAGAAAGAGAAGCAACGGAAAAGGGATAAAGATGCAAATCCAGGGAAATCTGGCAAATTGAAACCCAATAAAAAATCTTTTAAGAAAACGTCAACAAAAAAGAAAAACTAGGATTTCCTTTCTTGGGTTATAAGCTTACTGGCGAATTTTGTTTTCTAATTAACTGTAGTTCATCTTTTTGACTCAAATTTGTGCTATTATTTATATGATATATAATTTTTATTTTAATTTGTTTCCTACTTAATTTAGCTTATTATTTCCATGATATTTAAATTGTCGATTCCAGGCTTTGGATTTACTTTGCTATTCTTATCTGAAACATTATTCTACTTGTGCCAAAATATATGCATTTGGTCAGTTAAGTAGACAGATTGGTACTGGATTAACTTTCTGTGCATAGTACTGGAGGCTTCTTATAGTTTATTCCGTTGCTTCGGTTTGGTGTTAGGTCTAGTCACCATCTTTTTGTGTAGAAACTTGCTGCTTTAATTAACGCGTGTATCCATTTCTCATACTTTGAACCCAAAAAATGTAGATATTGTTTAAAGTTTTCCTTTTTATTTTTCCTTTTTTTTCCTTTTTTCTTTCATGAAAATAAGATTTGTAGCATAGATCTTGGTCCTAATTCCTAAAGATGCGTTGTTTTGTGTTATCCGTGCAACAAGCTGTAGACTTTTGCTTCCTTTAATAGTTTTACATCGAAGCAGAATTCGAGTGGAAGATGGCGAGTAGAAAGGCTTTCAAACTTAATCTGGGCTGAGTATTCAAGTCAAGCCTTGGTATATGTTTAGTGTTGATGGGTATAAGTTTCTAAATTTCTCACATTGTTGTTATTTGCTTGGGCTGTTTCTCATGTTAGTAGAGAACCAGAAATGTGTTATGTTTGGATTAACCGAAATTATGAAAAGAAACCCAGATTTATATTAATTGAAAACTTGAGGCAATCAATTTGCGTCAAAAACTGCACATCTCAGAGAACAAATTTGAAAAATCCATTCTTGCCTTCTCCATGTGTGTAATAATCCACAATTACCATGATTTTATCTCTCTCTTCGCTTCCAGTAAGATGTGGAGCTCAAACGGAATATATTGCTTTGAGATTTGCACTGCGCCCAGTGAGTCACCTTGAGAAACCTTTGGATCTCTACAATCAACCCTTCTTTTTCAGATCGCTGGGCAAAATCTTCAACAATTTGTCTCGGATTCCAGCCAAAAACATTTTCGATAAAGAGATCACTATTTCTAACCACAGGACAAAAAAGCGGAGAGCCGAAAAAGATTTTAAAGTTGTCCAAGCCGAGAGTACTCCTTCAGGTTTGTCTTGTCACTCTGTTAGCTTCAATTCAAAAGGTCAGAGAAGGCTTCTCAAAACATATACGAATCAGAACTGATAGTCTTGATAATAAATCACCCTGTTTATGCTTAAAATTTTGTTGTGACATAGAAAATGACAATGATTAATGCAGAAACAAATATTTAATTTAATATAGATAAATCAAGTGAGGATTAGTTTGCCTTTTTAATGTACAAATTTGAACTGTTGATTTTTTTTTTTTTAATGTTTAAAGCCCTTTATGCAAAACTGTTGATTTTTTAGAGTTTAGATGCATATATAGCAGAAAGCCAGCAAGATAGGATAGGCACACTAGTCTAAAATACAAACAAGACAGTTCTCTTGGCCCAATTGAGTGATTTATATGCGTCGCTAAAATCGGCTTATTTAAAGATATTTTGGAATGGAATAATGTCGCTGGTCTAGAATAAAATTCGTAGTACTCATTCATAATGGATACGTACTGTATTCTCCATAGACGCCACTTTTGTTTGTATTCTCAAAAAAAAAAAAAAAAGGCATCATTTCTTGCAATTTGTTCATCATTCGTGATGCATCACTTCTGGTCTGTGGAACGGTAAAACATACACCAAATCTTAATAGACATGACAATGAACTATATAGATCGTCTATAATGTTAGATTTCAAACTTAAATTATAAAATTTTTTTATTATCAAAATTGTCATCATAAATAATTGTCAAGTGATTATTTTATTTAGGCATTGTTTGTCATGTACTCTTAATATAAGTAATATTTACACTTGCAGGTGATATAACGAACGTTTATTAATTGATAATTTAGGATTAAATAAACTTAATAATAATTAACATTCCTCGATATTTGTAAATCATTATTGATTCAGTTGCTAAGGACAATACATCTCAAGCTAAGGTAGTAGTTTCAAAATCTAACAAACGAATCTTCTTGTGGATGTTTAACTTATATATATATATATATATAGAGAGAGAGAGAATGACTACGGTACACCCTAAAGCACAGATCATGCGGTGCTTTAGAGTCGTTTTTCAAGATCCGAAATTCAAATGTCTGATCCAAACCGTACAATATGTTCTTCATGTTGAAATATCCTTATAAACAAATTTTTACATTTTTTGGAATTTTTTATTATTTTTTACATATTTTACAAAATCACTGTAAATGGAGGGCCCAGAAAGTTTTAGATTAGCGATTTTGTAAAATATGTAAAAAATAGTAAAAAAATTTCAAAAAATATAAAAATTTGTTTCTAAGGATATTTCAACATGAAGAACATATTGTACAGTTTGGATCGGACATTTGAATTTCGGATCTTGAAAAACGACTCTAAAACACCGCATGATCTGTGCTTTAGGGTGTACCGTAGTCATTCTCTCTCTCTATATATATATCTGAAGAATTAACCAATCTTTCATCAAAAAACATTTTTCATTGCTTGAATGTCTGAATGAAAAACAAAAATGTTCATCAGCATTTAAATATTTCTGGTTATCAATACTTCAATAATTTCAATTTTGAGTTATAATCCCCTTTAGCTTGGGTCCAAAAATCCAGTAGGACTATTATCAACTAACCAGAAATGCTTCTAATAATTAACTAAAAATTTGTCGCTGCCAAACTTTCTAAAAAATAATCGATTAATATTTAAACCTTAAAAATAGGAAAAACAACAACATAAATGAGCTCAGTTGACGACAGAGTGCAGAGAGGAATCAAATCAATCTGCAAGAATCTCACTTTCGCTAATGCCATGTCATGTGTTGGTACAATACAACACTGCTAAATTCAAGCTCACGAGTTTTTCCCTTTGATTGTATTGGCCACTTCATCATTTTGCTTCCCCCACGAGTTGATTCCTCGGAGAGAAAAAGGAAAAATTGCAAACAGTGAATTGCACTTGTCTTTTTCGTGCGAAAGTGAAGGCTAAAATTTCATAGTTTGTGTAAGGAGTATAAGAAACACTTTGATGTTTACAGGTAGTGACACTGTTTTGATCAATGATCAGTCCAATGGAAATATCCAATTGGAGTAGGTATATATCAAGTCCAAGAAACTTGGGATGCTAATTAAAATAGGTTGACTTAATATAGGAACTATTCACGCGTGATTTTTGGTATTTTTTAAGGCATGATCAATGGGAAATATATGTGTCGTTTTCAATGTTAAACGTTTTGGGTATTAGTGAATAAAATTTGTTGGCTGGTTCGGATGATTTCTTGTATTAAAAGCAATCATATTACAATACGTATGGATCATTTATTATTATTATTTTATTCTTTTGTAATGCTATACAATTAAGGTGGGCACTGGGTTGCTGAATACTGGCAGAGTGGTAGTAATATTCGCGAGGTTTACTGCAAAACTATGAACCGCAACGCAGTAATTTCTGATTTCTGATAGTTCACTTATTTTATCAGACAGAAGTAACTATATTTTATTACCACATTGATTTTTTTTTTCTTTTTTGAAAGAAACCCGTAGGCTTACCACATTGATTATTTGATTGATCAAAGAAGCATCACTGCCAAGAATCATAATTCAGAAGTGAAATGTCCAATGTTGCCTAATATATGTTAACACCATTTATATGTATCCAATCTTTATTTGATAACATTTATTCTTATATAAAAAGACTTTTAGGACGTATTCAGCCTTGCACATTTTTTGTGACTCAGACAGAAAACTCAGAGAAGGGTTAAAAAAACACAACAGTTTAAGACAACAAGGTGTCCGTCAGACCATTAACAGCGTTAGAACGGAGTTTGTTTTAGGTTCGGCATCATAAATCTACAACAAGAAAATCCTAAGTTTTCTATTTCCAACGATGAAAATAATACTTAATTTTTTTTTAAAAAAAATACATATCAACATGGAATGACTTTATTCTTTTCTTTTGACCAAATATTGCTTAACTAAATTTTGTTCAGTATTAATGTAACGAATCAATTTTCATTTATCATAATATCATCTAAAAACATTAGAATTATATAAATTACAAAGTACTTTCAAGTAATTAACTCCTGACATATTTACATCCATAAACTTCACTTGTAAGTATTTCATATCTCCTCAAAAAATTTTATAACATTAACTCGTGATTGGTTAAGATTTCAATCCATCTGATAATACAAATCATATGTTGTAATTTATTATTATTACAAATAATCCGTTTATTTGATCACGTATAAAAAATAAGTATAATTAAAATTTTTGAACTTAATATTTTTACTCGCATGAAAATCAACAAACATAATAACCACGTGAAGATAAATCATATTTAGGCAACCAAAATTGAACCAGAAGGAAAAATGAAATAAAACAATTTTAACCCAACACAATGTAACATATTGGGTCTATTTCCAAAACCACCGTCCATTGAAGAATCCAAATCCTCTATTGCTCCGAAGAACCATCAAAAGATGACGCGAGTCACTTCATAATAAAGAACCTCAAGGACCAAACGGTGTGAAACAGGTAAATGTGTTGCAGAGAATCGGAAGGGACAGGGAGACGATTAGTTGGAGGCGTGGTCCAGGAAATAAATGATGGTCCAAACGAAGGGAATGGTCCCGAACGGACGGATCTACTGGCGCAGAGAAAGGGACCTGTCAGTACCCAGATTTTAAAAAGGCTGCTTCGCTTCTCATCTACTCGCCCACTCGGTCCCCAGTTCAATCACTTCCTGCACTCCTCATTTTCCCATTGTCCTAACATAATTTATTTTTTCACAAAATAAAATAATAATTGACGTTTTCTGCTGTATATGATATGTGTTTTCTTGTAATGCAAATGAGACATGGTATAATTTATGTTTTAAATATTTTTGTTATATTTTTCTTTTGGTAAATTATGCGTGTGAATCAATTTTCTGACTTGGTTGAAAATCCATCTGTTCTTTTAAAATACAAGAATGATTTTTTATAAATCAGGATTTAAATCATGTTAGAAAATTTGATACAATGAAACATCGATGTTTTGTAAAATTTTCACAGAATAATTGTAATGTTGATGATTTTGTAATTGCAGTTTGTAACATCTTTTTTATTTGATGGAAGTGTGATGGTCAATAAAAAAAAAAAGACAAAGAATCTACCTATTATAAAATAAAGAGTGTCTTTGCAGTCAACAAATGTGTGATATACGTTGACCGCTTTGTTTTGCGCTTTTATTTTATTTTATTTTGTAAGGGCTATGAATTTTTTTTTTTTTTTTGGGTTAACCGAAAGCATCTAAAGACACCAGCATCATTAAGCAACAAGATCTTTTGAGTTCTATTTTAATACTGTTGTATTAAATTATCGAGTTTACTTGCTACTCTCCTTGCTTCCTAATAGCTTATCAAAATAAACCTTAGCACAATTCTTTAACCGTCGAATATAAATTTTGTTTCACCTTTCTGTTAACATCAAACATTATTAAATTTAGCTTTTGTTTGCACTGATGTACCACGCAGCCGTCTCGGTTTACAAATAATTCATTTGTTCTTTTAAATTTAATATACAGCCGCTTTAAATATTTTTTTGTATGTATGAAATTTTCTTTTCAACGCTTTAAAATAATCTTCTATTAAATATAGCAAGAGACCTTAGTTAAATACAAAAAAAAGACTTATTCTCTGAAGTACATGCATGATTTATCAAACACGGCATAATAGATTTTTTTTTTCTGGAAAATACGAACTAATAGAAAATTGACTCTGTACTTGTGTGATTGGCAGCGGAGAAGAAGATCACGGATGCAATTTCATTCGGAGCGAATCAAATCTCTTAAACTTAATTCACTCCTCCCTTCTTTGCGATTTTCTAATTTTTTTTTTTTGTGTTTTAATAAAAAAAATTATAGTTCAAGTGTTCAACTGATATGATGCCAATACAATTAGCTGAATCGTGA
The DNA here is from genome assembly GCA_027725995.1 of Rhynchospora tenuis. NCBI lineage: Eukaryota > Viridiplantae > Streptophyta > Magnoliopsida > Poales > Cyperaceae > Rhynchospora > Rhynchospora tenuis. The sequence continues at coordinate 84,067,209 of CM050889.1, forward strand.
GTGAACTTTTTGAAAAAAATTTAACAACGGAATCATATTGTTTTGTTTTTTCAGTTCGATCATAAAGATTCATCTCAAATTACTTTGATTGAATTTTCAGAAAAAAAAAATTATTTAGAAGGTGTTAGCATGACACGACAATGACACACAGTATCATACTAGTAGCTCTTTAAATTGTCTGTTAAAGCACCCAAAAGTTGATCCTTGTTCTCTAATAAATAGATGCAAACAGAATTATAGAGTTGCGAATTGTGCTAACAACCAATACTCCTAATCTCATTCACATCAAACTATTTATTAGCGAACGAACCCCCCTTATAATTCTTGTTAGTTACAAGCTATTAAGACCGAAACAAAACATCTCTGAATTCTGACATCCACCAACAATGGGATTGGACACCTCCATTCCCACCAAACCGGAGAGAGAAATCAAACTCTTGATCTCCTCACCCTTCTCTTCTTCTCTCTGGTAAACCTTTTTATACGGCGTCTCCTTTTGATCCTCCTTCCAGTTCCAGCCTTTTGTTCCCTCCTCCCACGCACACTCTCAACAGAAACAACAAACACAAACACAACACCAGTACGGACACACACACTCCTCTCGTCTCGTCTCGTCTCGTCTCGTCTCGTCTCGTCTCATCTCATCCGATACAAGCTTGCGCGAAAATATTCTCCAATGGAGGATGAGATCCAACCCCTCCTCAACTCCGCCTCTGCATCTCCCTCCGTCCCCACCTCCGGCGCGTCTTTCACGGCGCTTCTAGGCCTCCCTCCCAATCGAGCTGTCGAGTTACTTCACGAGCCGACGTTTCCCTCTGATCCTGCTTTAGTCGACCGGGCCGCTCGCTTCTCTGTCTTCGCTGCCGCTGCCGCTGCCTCTGCGTCCTCCGCCCCCTCGCCGGAGATGTCTCCTCCTCCTCTGCCTGAGGCCACGAAGAAGAGGAAGGATGGCGGAGGAAGCAATGGCAAGGTGTGCCAATTTCTTTTTATTTTATTTGTTGTGATTTTAAACATGCGTAAATGAGTTTTTGAAAGGTGCATGAAAATAAACATGGTTTAGATTTGGCTTTATATCGGATATTATGATGAAATTAAAAGGTTCAAACTAAAAACAATATCTTCATTTACATTAAAAAAATATAATTATATACTATTAATTTCATAAATTGTAACTCAATATATATGTTGTGACTTGTGAAGTACAATGAAAATTTTGTCCATGAAGTGTTTAATTTAAAATTTTGCCAATTGGCCTGAAATTGTAAATTTTGTAAATATGATGAAATGGAGGGGCCAAAGAGAGAAAACACATAGGCTACGTATAGTATAGACCAAGTCTACGGATGTAATAATTAGTGACGTACGGAGTGAGGCTTTCCATTTCGGGGAAGTTAAGGCGCATGGGATCTGGTGGCTTGAGAGCGAACTATTTCTTATTCAGTTATTCAGTCAATTATTAGCGTCAATTTCCTAATTCGATCAAAATTTACTGTTTTCTAGGCCAAGGTAAAGAAGGGAAAGCACGCGGAGGAGGATACCGACGGTGATAATAAGCTTCCTTATGTGCACGTAAGAGCGCGCCGTGGTCAGGCCACTGATAGCCACAGCCTGGCTGAGCGGGTAACCATACCACTCTTCTTTACTCTTTCCAGCTTTGGTTTTTCTATGGATCCTTGTTTGTTTATTGCGTGTAGCGGGTTCTTTCCAATGGAAGTTGCACTACCCGTTTTTTTGTAGAATTGATGGTCGTAATCTTTTGCTCTTTTAGAGCTAGAAAATGATATTTGTTTGTTTTTAAACTTTAGGCTAGAAGGGAAAAAATAAATGCTCGAATGAAGCTTCTACAAGAGCTGGTCCCCGGCTGCAGTAAGGTTTGTTTTTCTGTTTTTTGATAAGACATCCAATAATATTGGTCAAATTCCTTTTTATAAAATTAAATAATTACCATTTCGGACAATGGATAAGGTTCCAGCTCTGCATCTATTGTCAAGTTGTCATCCATAATAATTGAATAGTTTGTATAAACTTATAAACTTTTTTAATTTAATAATATAACTTTTTGAAATTAACTTTGTAATCCACCAACTGCATTTTTTTTTTGAAAAAAAAGCGTACCAATTCTATGGGAGTTAACCAAGAAACTCTTACAAATAATTAGAAAACTTATTCGTGTATATTGTATAGCTCACAAATATGGTCTCTATTAATAAATGGGGATATTTATTCGAAACCAAAATGTACCATGTTAGGTATACTTGAGCTCTAGTACACCCGAGGGAAAAGTGCCAAGTGTCTGGTCTAAATTTAGAATGTTGGCTTAAATGGTTGAAATTTTGAGACTCCGAAGGAGAACTGGGTTGAAATTGATTTTGGTAATTATCATCTTTTCAAGTTATATTTGGATTGCATGCCGCTAAAGTTTGGGAGCCTTCTGGTTTGGGGAAGGTCGGGTCTTAATTTTTGTGTCTTGTACAAAGTGCCGTTTGATGTAGTGTCTCTCATCCAAGGAAGTGGTGCGGCATGTTTACTCGTTACACCTATTATTTAGTTACATTGGTCATAGACAATCCGAATCTTGACAAGATAATGGTTTCCCCTGTTCACCACCACATATTTATGGAGGGGACCAGCGCATTTGTTACGTAGATATAGTTCTCTATTATTGTTACGGATAAAAAGTAAAATACTATAGTAATAATTATAGGTTAATGGGTATTTAGGCTAGCCTGCAATCCATCCGACCATATTCTTGATTTAATAGATCATCACAAATGATATTTTGCTTATTGTTTTGTCACTTGAAACTATAGAAACTATCAATTTCTAGAAACCATCATTGGGCTTCTGTAAATCTTTTTAATTATGTGAAATTTCAACATATTCGCATTTCATTTCAATTATGTGAAGTTTGAAGTTTTCGACAAGCACCTTTTTGCTTCCCAACTATGGGATCCCTCTGAACCAACAAATTGAATCTCTCAATAATATACTAAATTAGGCATAATTAAATTAAGAGCATGGTGCAGCGGTGCAGCCATAGCATAGTCTAGTTTCTGACAGCTTTGTCTAGGCATTACGCAATTTGTTTCAAAAAGTAATGCCCTTGTTAGAGTACGAGACTATTATTTTTCTGAACTATGTTAACTTGTCCCCTTGATGGAAGTCAAATCCCACTGGTTAGCGAATCCAAAGTTTAATGCTAATCTATCTAGGTTTTTGTGATTACTGAATTGGTTATAATTATTTGTATTTCTTCTATCATATTTAATGTTATCCTAAGTTCCTTGTTTTCCGTGTAAGACTTGCACATCTGCTCTTATTTTGATTTTCTCTATTTTAGAAAAAAATGGTTTTAGGTATGTTTTTTGTGTGGATATGCATGAAGTTTTGTAGGGTATATATACGTGATTGTAAGGTGTTAATGAAATACTTTGGTAATTTGTATTTTAGTTTAGTTTAGTTTAGTTTAACCAGGAAAATGTATTAGGATTTTCTTTCGGTTTTGCTTTGGGAACTTTCATGTCTCTACTGTTGCTTTTGTAATTTGTATTATTTTTCTTATCAATGAATTTGCTGGTGTGGCTATCGCACCTAGCCTTCAAAAAAGAAATACTTTGGTAATGATGAGTTCTAGATAAAAACACAAAAAAGTTGGTTGTCTGGTCCTTGGAAGAACAAACACGCATCTTGTAGTCTGAGAGCGACTAAAAAATATCCAAAATTTGATGCAAATTTAATGTATTGTAATTAAAAAAAATGTTTATTCCGATTAATTTGTGATCTGATTCATGTCACTATTATTATGTATTGTATAATTTAGAGTGGGGGTACTAAATAAACTTACAAATTTACATGTAGATATCGGGTACAGCGCTGGTGTTGGATGAAATTATTAACCATGTACAGTACCTACAACGCCAAGTCGAGGTATGTCACCTTCTCCATTATTTCCTAAATTTTTCTACGATGTTGCATTTTTTTGGTTTCAAGTAAGAACACTTATCTTATAGATAACAAATAGTGGGATTTGTTTTACAATTCCTGAGAAGCTATCAATAACCAATTTAAAAGAAAGGGATAATTGATTATAGTGCTACAAAATTATATATCATGCCTACTTTAGTCCCACTTGTTGGGTATCGTATCGTTTTAGTTGTTCAATGAAATTTTAACCGTGTGTAAATAATGCGCAGTATTTGTCAATGAGGCTGGCGGCAGTTAATCCAAGAATAGACTTTAGTGGACTTGATACCTTTCTATCCGCTACAACTATGGAGGTATCCTTCATGCAAAATTCTCAAAACACATCATACATTTAGCGTTCAAATATAGCATATAAAGAATTATAATTTTTTATCGAAACTGGTTTTTGAAAATTTGATAATAATGCTATGATATAATTTAAATGGGACGTCAGGGATGTCTCCAGTTTCATGGACTGGAGACAATTTAAAACCATACATTTGTCTTTTCCGAAGAAGGAATGGTCATTGCTCAAACCTATTATTTGAATAATGGGTTCCCACTTCCAAGAGTATTAAAAAAGCGGAATTGCTTTCCATCATCCCTATGATTCCCATCATCCCCATCATCCCCAGCGACGCGTTTAATATTTTCCATTTTCGGAAAGAATACACCCAGCGTCCTTTCCATTTCCATCTTCGATCCTCATCCCTCCCGTCACCCTCTCATCCAGCGTTAATAACTGTCATCCTCCCATCATCCCTCGTCCCTCTGTTTTTCTTTCTCTACATGAAGATGGGTTTGGGCGCGAATAGTAGAGGAGATGGGTTGGACGCGAACAGTAGAGGGAATGAACATGACTCCCTTCCTCTCTGTAACTTTCCTCACTCTTTCTTCATTTCCATAGCTAATTGTTCTAGTTAATATAAGCAATTGTTCTAATTCGAATACTAACTGTTCTAGTTAATATAAGCAATTGTTCTAATTCGAATACTAACTGTTCTAATTAATATAAGTAATTGTTCTAATTCGAATACTAACTGTTCTAGTTGGAATACTAACTGTTCTAGTTAATATGAGTAATTGTTCTAATTCTGAAACTAATTGTTCTAGTTAATATGAGTAATTATTCTAGTTCTCATTCTCCCTCCCTCCCCTCTGTATTGCTCCCTCCCTCCCCTCTGTGTCGCTCCCCTCCCTCTCCTCTGTTCGCTCATTTCTTCCTTCCATCATCCCCTCATCCAAAAATGGAAAACGCGTTAATAACTGCCAGGGGAATCATCCTTTTATGGAATGCAATTAAACTAACTATTGGGGATGATGGGGATGATGAATATTGGGGATGATCCTTATCAGCCCCGTTAAAAAAGTGAACTTCTGAAACGTGTCAGAAAAGGTTTGAAATATTTTTGGAAAGTTCATCTCGGATCCATTCACTTTTACAATGCTGATTCGGGTTGGACCCTCAGCAGTAATTACGGGCTGCGTAAGATTTTCTCCGGTGTTTAGCACTAGATGCGTCTATAGTATTAACTTAAGAAGACTATGTGCATTTATAATTTATTTATTTACATTCAGATATTGAAATGTTTATCATTATATTGACAAATCTAAATTAACCAATCCAATCTATATATTGAAATCTCATAGCAAATAAAATTTACATTTTTTGAAATTTTTTTACTATATTTTCCGAATTTTTTAAAGCTTGTCAATTTTTGCTACAAATTAGTAGTAGAATATTCAAAAAATAACAAGTTTTAAAACAAAATCGAAAAAATGGTAAAAAAATTTCAAAAAATGTAAAATTTTTTTTGCTATGAGATTTTAATATATAAATTGGATTGGTTAATTTAGATTTGTTAATTTGTAAAATCTCCGATCAAAATGATCATGGTGCACAGAACTCTCTATGCATCATGGTTCACAATATTAGAAAACAACACCTACATTTTGCTATGCTATGATTTCCATAAATGTCATAATCAAAATATGAGGAATGTAATTTGCCACCCGACCCTAAAAAAGAAAAAATATGAGGAATAATATTGTTGAATTTATTTTGAGCATTGATAGTCAAAATTAATTAAAATGCATGCATTGTAGTATTTGATAATTAGATAGGGTACATTTGCAGCTAGAGATAAACTTCAGCTTTCTCTAATTACCATGCCGATCTATTTGTTTTGCTTCCACAGAAGTACCTCTTTTCTGTTTTCTTGTTTAATTTCTCCCAAGAAGTTCTGGTTTTTATTAAAAAAACTAGATGGTATATCGAGCTTCGCTTGATGTAGATATCTATAATAAGAATATTTTTATTATGTTTCTATAGTTTAATTATGTTCATTTTTAGATATATAGTTAAGATATATTTATCTTAAGAAATATAGTTTAGTTATTGTAGGTAATTTGATTTGATTAAATTTAAAGAGTTTGATCAATTTAAAGAAAAAATTAGATGTGCATAAATATAGTTATAGTTATCTGAAATAATATGGTTAATGTGATTTATATTATGTTGATATTATTCATGAAATGTAATATGTTTATAATGACTTAAATAAAAAAATATATATTCGTAAAAAATCTTATGTTTTTTCTATTTTCAATTGAATGAATTTAATTTATATTTTGTAAATCGAAATTAAGAATGATGATGAAGAGAAATTAAGGTGGACAGAGACTCTAAGCAACACAAAAGAGATGAAGACATGATGAAAATAAAAATAGGAAGAGGTCAAAAAATCAGAAACAAAATAATGTGTTGTCAAATTATTATCTGATGTTGAACCGAGTCGGTTTTTTGAGCAATAACACCCGACACATAATTAGTTACAAAGTATCACATTACAGAAATAAAAAAAAAATACTATTGCAACTATTTCATAATGTTTAAAGTGTCGGATGATATTTAACTAAAGGATTCAGATATCCACACATCTTTATTTATAACATTGATGTACTCCAGTTGCTTTTGTACTATCCATGCAAGCATTAATTTCCTAAAAATGGGACCACTAATCTATTCTTACATTTAACCATTTGGTCGGGTCCTGCCATTGTCATCTCCAGTTCCAGTATCCTATCTACTTTTAAAGCTCTCATTTCAAGGTCCTTGAGAGTAATTTGTCTTTTAGTTGGTGTAAATTGTAGACAGCTTCTTTTCAAAATTAATATAAATATTTATTGTAGCAATAATTTAAATTCTAAAGTAAGATCATTCTATTACAAAATCATTCAATAAATTTTAATGCAAATATTTTAAATGCTAAAATTAAATATAGATAAGGCGCACGAAGTTTCCTTAGATAAACAGAAAAAAGATGCAATTTTTTCAGGGATTTTTGTTAAGTAACTAAAATATAAAGACATGAGAACCTTCTGTTTAAAATAATTGGGTAACAAAAAGCAATATCCAACTGTTGAGCAGTTGAGGACAGAAATAAAATTGTGTTTGAAACTCAACAACTTACTTTTTTATATATTTATAATTTATTTAGTCAAATAGTAACAGTAGGCAACTGTTATCGTTTTAGCCAAACTAAGTTAATATAAATTAGACAAGTCCTGTAGGGATGAAATGGAGAGGATATTAATTCCTACAGTTAATATCTCAGACAAGGAAACAGCAATGTGGCCAACATAATAAACGAGCGATGTCCCCATTCTTAATTTCCGTAGTGAGTTGGTGCCATTTAATTAACTCCATGGCCTCTTATCTTTCTTTGAGCTAACACAAGTCATAACAAATGGTGTTAAACACTACACTAACAAAGTACCACTGTGCCATTATCATGAGTAGCGGAAAAAATCAAGGTCTTTTGCCAAATGCATGTTTCCCAGATGGTACGGAGCTTAGTGACATGTCTTATCTAACCACGGGCTTGGCACGGTGCACGATTTACGATGCATGACATAAAATAACAAAAGTATATATACGTTCTTGAAAATCAGAAAGGAAAGAAAAGGTGATATAACAAAGTATACAAGTACCATCACATCTGATATATGTGTGACTGCTTGCCTCTTGACATGTTAGAATCTAAAAAGGTCTCTTTGTGATTTGTACGGTCTGCCACAATGTATCACAAGTCACTTGCACTAGGAGTGACCCAGCAAAATAAAGTTGAATAGGCCTCTACAGTGAATGCTATTACTTATTAGTTATTAGCACCAACAATTGAAAAAAAAAAATTGAATAGGCTTAGTCAACTGCTGTAAGTCTAGTGCCGTGAAAATTCTATCAATCAATCCCCAGCCAATTATGATCCTCTGTCATGGCCATTGGATCTTTTATGCTAAAATTGAGAACCTCTTTTTTAGTTTGTCCTAAACAACAAAACTTTTTAAATGTTGACATTTAATTATTTCCTATAATACTGATCATTGCAAAATAATTATATAAATAATATCGATCATTACAAAATAATCATATAAATAATATCGATCATTACAAAATAATTATATAAACTGTTTTATTTACTGAACTTTAAATGATGCTTTGACAAATTTAAGTAGGGAACAATCCGAAGGTAAGTAATCAGGGACGGAGCCACACTTAGGCAAGCCTGGGCACGTGCCCAGGCTTGATTTTTGAAAATAAGGACTCACTATAGAATTTTTCTTCGAATAAAGCTCATGTACGTAAATTGGGTTCAAAGTGCCTGGGTTTAGAATCCTGATTTGTGAAATATTGTGCCTGACTTTAATATTTCTTTCTTCTTTTTTATCCATTAGCTTCTTTTCCAAGCGTTTTTGTCTCTTATTACCAGTTGGCAGCGAAATTAGGGACAAGCCTTTTTTGCAAGGTTTTTCAGGTTTTCTGTACTATTTTCTATATTAGTTGTGTGTGTCAGTTTGAAATTGGAGAAAATACAGCTTCGATCCACTTCGCTATACCATTGACTAGATTAATTCAATTACAAAACTGAGTGTTTTTTAAAGGACGAGATCCCTTTCTCGTGCTTAGTGTGACCTAAAAAATCATATATCCCTTACTAAAAAAAAAAGAAAAATAAAGAATGTTATAGAAACAAAGTGGTTTAGCAGGACGTACAAATATTAAGAGAATAAAACAAAATTAAGATTACAAAAATATAACAAAAATGATACTCTGTACATTCTTGATTTTCATTTTTTTTTCTCAATCAATTGCATACACCATCTCCGAATGAAACACACCACCAGACGAACTTAATTGCTTTGATATTCGTGTAAATTTGTTGAATGCTGATCACCTACATATTTTATTTCAATCTTATTTTAATTATATTTTTTAATTAATTATTAAATTTAATAACTTTTATATTTGTTATCGTGCCTAGGCTTAAAATTAGCCTGGATCCGTCACTGTAAGTAATTGGATTTTGCTAATACAGTGTGGGAGATTAACGATAGGAAATGCAAAGGTTGGGACCGAGCTTGACCAACAACAACAACAGCCAGTGTGGTCCGAAGTCGGAGTTAGCGATTCTGACCAAATGAACAGCACTACTAACAGCAAAAGATCGCAGATTCAATTGCCGCAGAACCAACTGCAGCATTTCTGGCACGTTGATTTGTTAAACACGCAGAGCCACTTGCAACCATCGGTTTGGGAGCGAGATGCTGTTACCGGAAGCACGGCCCCACATGTACAACGGGAGGAACAACAATCTTTTGTCGGAACTGGTGCGGTTCCCCTGCTTGCATTTGATCGTGTAAATCCTGGTAATTATTTTCTAAATTAATCAATTTTATGTTTGGAAATATAACTTTGGAAGCAGAAAGCAACTTCTAATCAATCATTCTTACTGCATTACTCTTTTGAAATGAAATATTCCATCTGCGGCCCTGCAAAGCTGGGAATATTCCATGCATACCCTGCCAAATGCTACATAATTTATCTCAATTTTTTACAGCAGGGATTTGTAAATCCAATCGAATCATTACTTCTTTTTTTTTTTGTTTTGTTGAATATCGCCCTTAGTAAATCACAGTATCTTGAAATGATATCAGAACTACCTTCATTTTACAGCAGGGTCTCTAGGTTTACCAAGACTTTTGTAAGACTTTACAGCCTGACCAGATCATTATTCATCTTGGTTGGGTTGGTGTCAAAATGCAACATCATTGGTTACATAATGTAAAAACATTGCTTGGATGTAAAGAAACACGTTTTACCTCAAAAGACACATCAGGGTAGTTGCTGTTACTGGTGGTAACTAGTAGGTGCAATAACTGCGAGAATGATGCTGTAGCAATTTTATAGATAGGAAACAGATTTTTTGTTTTAAAAAAAGAATCACATTTATGTTCTCTGAGCTATATTTTAAAATTTTCTCTCTACCACTTCCTTTGTGTAAAAGGCCCAAAACCTCTTTTTCTCTCAGCTAAAATAGGCTAGCTGGCACAATGTCTGGGGATCCCACACACAAACAATTGCAATCAATGATTCTTTCCAAGTGGAGATTTTGAGATGTTTCCTATTTCTTTCCTTGTGGCCTTAGCTTAGCTTGGTTACCCCATTTGCGCTATTGGGTTGGTCCCCAAACTCAAAATCCTGATTCACTGTGTTAGATAGGATGAGTCTATCTGTGTTGCAGTTAGAATGGGGGACCTTTTAAAGAACCTATGTACTGTTTTTGACTTGTTTAATTTCTTTCCTGTGTTATCGGAGCCTTAAATTATTTCATAATTAGAAATAAATAATTTTTTTTATAGAAACGTGATATCTCAATCTGACATCACAAAGCAATAATGCGTACAGTGATATGCAATATTTTGGCATTCAAAACCTCAAAAATCTTGACAGACAGCTTTCCTGGAATTGTGGTATAGCACTCGTTTCTGAATGGCATAGTGCTAATATTTATTTGCTGATGTGCTGGTCCGCAACATTTTGGGCCTATTTCTTTGTAAACCCAGCTTGTCAAAACATTATACAGCCTCATAACAATATAGGTAGGGTATGTACTGAAGTGCTGATGCTTTGTTGGGATTTTAGACCCAATCCTTGTTTATTCCCACTTTAGTACAATACTATTGTTCTTAACACTATGTATCTACTATTTATCATCAATAGACCACAGAGTTCTATCTATTTTTCTTTTCAAACTGTTCGATCTAAGATAAATTTGTCAGATCAATCTGATGTTTTTGTCTTAGACTGAATGGCAGGGGGTTGAGAAAAGCAAGATTCTGCCCTTATTAATTCCGAATAACATCGGAGATAATGACATTGTTCTTATGCGATTATCTAATTATTCTACTCAAAAGATATTGGTTAACAATCCTCGATGCTGCTCTAGTAGCTGCACTAGGATTAGGTAACAGATTGCATCACTAATCTTGTTTCTCCTCTTATGTCTGATTCTATAAACTTGTAGTGGCACCTCCAATCCAATCCAACCAACAGCTAAAGATGGAGCTCTGATTTACTAAAATTTAAAGGCCATGGCGTGGCATCATTCCCTCTAGACCTTAACCAGGACTTTAGATTTTGATATGATGTGTACATAATCATCATGATATATATGTCTTATAATTTTGTTATTAGTCATCTCTGATTAGTTATTTATTAGGATTAGAAGAGAAAAGGGGAGAACAGGGGGGGCTGCTACTCTTCCCCCCTTGGGTTTGGTTAACTGCTCTTGCGTATCACCTACCATTTTCCTGGACACTTTCATTTCTTTTTGTGGATTATTATTAATTTTAAATGGTTTAGTGGTTTTATACATCATTAGCTTATCCATTCTCTAGTCTTCTTGTGTGCTCTGATGCTTGACCCCTTTGAATCTGGTCTTATATGCGACTAAGTTTCATATTGAACTTCAAGTAAAGAACTGTTATGATATCGAGTTGCATTATGTTGGAAAACAATGATAGAAATGTCATAGAACCTCATACCATTATTGATTTGGACACAGGAGGAACCCAATTTCCATTTCGTTGGGGTTGCTATCAGGTTTATTTTTCCATTTTGGAACACAGTAACATAGCACACTAAAATTATGATGCTTGTTACTTAGACATTTCGTTGCAATCGTTAAAGAATCATGCAATATAGAGCATTTAGCAATAAGCATTACTAATTGCATATAGCACTTTCCAATCAGTTTGTCTCGTAATATCTAAAATCAAGATAAATCAAAAGATGTGATGTGAATAGCATAAGATAATTTGGCAGGTCGATCTTAAACACGCTATCAAAAAAGTGTTTGATAAGCGGATAATTTTTTTTTATCATACTTTATTATTTTAAGCCAAAAAATATAAAATAAAAATATTGACAGTTGTTGGCCTCATATTAGTTGTATATCGAATTTCACATAATTATATGCCGTTTTACGAACCAGCAAAGATGTCGAATATGAACCATTGTAACTTTTAGGTTGTTTGACACATTAAAAGTTGCATCAGATTTTATTCATGTATGATATAGATAAGAAATGTTTGATTTGAAAATAGAAAATTGTTTCGATCAAATTAATTCATTCTCGTTGGATCTCAACCCACTATTAATTAATACATTGAAGATCAACTGTCTGGCAAATAATTATAAAGAAGTCGAACTGACATTGCTAAGGGTTCGAGCAAATCACCAGAAGGTTTGACATAATCAAATGTTTCAAACCGAAAGCAATCAGAGAACTCGATTTTCGGTAATCGAAAAGGTGGAAAAAGGTCCAGACCTTTTTTCAGTATTTCAAATTTAACTTTTCAGAATTCTTCAATTCTTTGTCAACTTTCCGTCAAATTGGCTTAAATTGCCTATCATCTTTGCATCAATGTAAGAACTAATCCACTCAATTGACATCCCTTGTGGTGCTTACAAAGTAAAAAACTTAACAACGGGTTTATGCAAAGCATTACACAACCCTCTATATAAATTGGTCTGTATGGTTGGCCGCAGCGAATATTGAAATGATTCCGTAGGTGGGTCACAGAAAATTACAGGATACCAACATCAAATAAAAATAAATATAAATTGCAGCACGCATCACAATCCACCTACTTTTCGCAGGATTATTGTCAGATTACTGATGTATTGGTATCAATCTACATCTCTATCACCTTAACCTGTTATCAACATATACTTGACGAGTCAAAAGAAAGTTCTATCATCAGGTTGTTGTAAAATCTACACTTTTTTTGAACATCCAGAACCCATCGTCCGACCTATCCTAAAGTATACACTTTTTGAGAATTAATACACACTTCAATAATCAATAATGCATACTTGTTTAGTGTAGAATTCATATAATCAAAAAAAGTGTAGAATTCATACTCAACTAGTTTTTTTTTTTTAAAAAAAAATTGATCAAAATATTGGGACGCTGTTATGGTGAAACTTTGAGAGATATGTATAAATATTTCAGAGTTTAATACTCACATCACCTACCTAACTAATGATTAACATAATCAATTTTTAACACACAATTTGTATGCACTAAAAGATGTTTTTCCACACTTAATCATAAAACATTTAACAAGACGTTAATTTCATCAATATTACAGTTCACAATTTTGGAATGATTGTCCATGTATTTCACTGTACTAAAAAAAAAGAACTGTTTTTTGTTATTTATTGACTGAAACCAAAATTTTAAGATAGGCTCATTTAGCGGTTCAAAAAAATTTATGATTTTTGACAAAGACATTTTATTTAGTTAGGTTCTGAGATCTTCAAATGTCACAACTTTCATTTACTTCCGACATAGGTGAATGAAAATGCGCAACAACTTGTTATTCGTTCAATGCTCTATTTTGACCTAGTGTGTCACGCTAATTGCATGAAGAAATTGCGAATTCAGAACAATTGGAGATAGAATTGAGAAAGAAAAAGAGAGAATGGAAGAATTAGAAGAGAGAAAGATAGAATTAGAGAAGAAAGAAACGAATTCTTGTTTTTATTGATAAATTTTCATGTCTTTTTACAGCAGCTCAATCAGTTTATATAACGGACAAAAAAAGAAAAGAATGGATTACAATTATCACTTCTCCTCTTTCTACTACTATTCTACTAACCAATTACAATTTGCCACCTCAACTTAACTAATCAACTGAATTATTAGTTTCTGCCGTTTGCACGAATCTTGACACCCATCTTACCATTCTTCGAGTAACTCCGTCTTCTAATTATCCTTGGTTGTAAGAAGGATTGAGTGACGCCGTTAGCTTGGTCCCTTCATTAACAGAGACAGTTACCAACTGAATCTCTGCATTGACACCACTCGTACCACTGGTACCATCCTCCATGTTCATTTCATTATTAGCATTTGACATTCCCCTCCCCTTAACAACCACCTTGTCCTCAAGGTTGATGTGAGCAAAGCGACGCTTCATAACATCATAATCCTTCCAAGTAGCTTCTTCAGGTGGTTGATTCAACCATTGTACCAAAATTTGAGGAACAGCTGCATTTCGTCTCTTGACCATCCTTCTTTCTAGAATGAACTCTGGTTCTAGCTGAGTTGGAGGATGCAATCCCACAATTGGGAGTGTTGGAGAAATTGCCTGACCCACCCCAACTCTTCCTTTCAGTTGTGAAACATGTATTACTGGGTGGATGGAGGAATTTGCTGGCAAATTAAGTTTGTATGCTACTGTGCCAACTCTCTCCAGTATTTCAAAAGGACCATAAAATCGTGGATTCAACTTACTGTTCTGACACCCATATACTGACAACTGCCTATAGGGCTGCAATTTGAGGTACACCCAGTCTCCTTTAGCAAATTCCCTTTCAGACCTATTGCTATCAGCTTGTTTCTTCATTCTTTCGTGTGCCTTGATTAAGTTGCTCCTCAAATTGACTAACATTTGTTGTCTGTCTTTCAACACTACACTTAGGAGCTGAACCCAGAGGAAGAGAAGGTGGATCATATCCATAGAGGGCTTTAAAAGGAGTGGTAGACAGTGAAGTATGGAAGTTTGTGTTGTACCAATACTCAGCTAGAGGGACCCATTTAACCCATGCCTTCTGCTGGTTAAAAACCATACTCCTCAAGTAGGTCTCCACACATTGATTAACTTTTTCTACTTGACCATCAGATTGGGGTGATAGGCAGTGCTAAGATTCAATTTAATCCCAATTTACTCATGATTTCCTGCCAAAATCTGCTTGTAAATACAGGATCTCTATCTGACACAATAGACCCAGGCAATCCATGTAATTTATACACATTATCTAAAAAAGTCTGAGCCACTGTTGCAGCTGAGTATGGATGTGCTAGAGGAAGGAAATGGGCATACTTAGTCAGTCGATCCACAATCACCATTAATACCTCCTTACCATCTGATTTAGATAATCCTGTGATAAAGTCCATGCCTATGCTTGACCATGCTTCAGTGGGAATTGGCAGTGGTTGTAAGAGGCCTGGTGTTGGTACATGTTCAGGTTTGACTATTTGGCAGATGCCACACCCTCTAATGTGATCCATAACATGTTTCCTCAAGGCTAGCCAGTAAAATAAAGTTTTAGCTCTTTTGTAAGTCACTAATACACCAGAATGTCCCCCCACACTGGAATTATGCAATTCATGTAAAAGCTTATCTCTCCAACCACCCTGTGCACCCACACAAATCCTCCCTTTGTATCTCAAGAGCTCTTGGTGTTCAGTCAACTTAGAGTTCTCATTATGCCCTTCAGACATTTGCTTCCTGAGGCTTGCTATCCACTCATCCCCCACATAACTACTTTGCAACTCAAGCACCCATTGGAGAATTATTTCAGAGACCATATTCAATTCAGGATAGTTATCATCAGAAATATCTCTCCTAGACAATGCATCAGCTACCACATTAGTAGAGCCCTACTCAATAGTATAGTTTAAACCCAACAACTTACTGAGACTTTTGTGCTGCATGGATGTATTAATTCTCTGCTCCAATAAATGTTTAAGACTAATATGATCAATCCTAATTATAAAAGGGCCACCCAGCAAATAGTGCCTCCATTTAGTTACAGCTGTCACCAAGGATAGTAATTATTTCTCATAGGTAGAAAGTGACTGCTTTTTTAACACCCAATGCTTTACTCAGAAATGCCAAAGGTCTCTTGTCCTGCATAAGCACTGCTCCAATACCAAATTGAGAGGCATCAGTCTCAATAACAAAGGATTTAGTAAAATCAGGTGGGGCTAGTACAGGAGCAGCTGACATGGCTGACTTGAGTTGATTGAAAGCCACTTGTGCTTCAGATGACCATTTAAATGCATCTTTCTTCAATAATTCAGTTAATGGTCTACTGATAAGGCCATAATGATACACAAACTTCCTATAATACCCAGTAAGGCCCAAAAACCCTCTGAGTTGTTTTACTGTCTTTGGAGTTGGCCAAGAAACCATGCTTCAACTTTAGCAGGATCAGTTGCCACCCCTTCTGCAGAAATAATGTGACCTAAGTATTCAACTGAGGATGTGCCCAGGTCACACTTTTGCTCAATTTAGCATATAACTGGTTATGTTGTAACACTTGCAGGACAATAGTCAAATGGTCAATGTGTTCAGCCATAGATGCACTGTAAATAAGGATGTCATCAAAAAACACCAACATAAACTTCCTCAAATATGGTTGAAAAATCGAATTCATCAGGGCTTGGAAGGTGGCAGGGGCATTAGTCAGCCCAAAAGGCATGACAGTAAATTCATAGTGCCCAAAGTGAGTTCTGAAAGCAGTTTTTGGAATGTCAGAATCAGCCATTCTAATTTGATGATATCCTGATTTAAGATCAATCTTGGAAAAATTTTTGGCTCCTTTGAGTTCATCCAGTGGATCATCAATAATAGGTATAGGAAATTTATTCTTCACTGTGCTTTCATTCAATTTTCTGTAATCCACACATAATCTCCATGTGTGATCTTTCTTTTTGACCAAAAGAATTGGTGAAGCAAAGGGACTGCTAGAGGGTCTAATGTACCCAGCATGTAGTAATTCTGCAATGATCTTTTCTATTTCCAACTTCTGAAAGTGTGAAAACCTATAGGGTCTTATATTTACTAGCTCAGTATCAGCTTTTAACTGGATGTGATGATCAAGCTGTCTGGTAGGAGACAGTGAAGTTGGATCAACAAAAACACCACTATAAGCAGACACCACTGGTTGTAATTCAATAGGAATAGGTTTCTGTTGCAAGATTTGAGCAGAAGAAGGTGATGTTACAGCAGTGAGGAACAATTGAGCAATAATAATCTCACTGCCTTTCTTGATCTCTTGACTGACATTGATGCTGTCATCACACAAGTGCACTTCAGCAGTCTCAGGCTGAACCTGTAATTGAATCTTAGAACCATCTTTAGTTAACTCCACCTTTCCTTTGACACAATCAATGATCATAGGACCCATCTGAGCAATCCAATCCATCCCTAATATCAAATCATACCCTTGCACCTCTAACACTCTCAGATTACCCTTAAACTCATGGTGTTGCAACTGAAATTGTAAATTATCACACTTCTTGTCTGACATAAGCCTAGTACCACTTGCAGTTTTGACAATCATAGGGTTGGAAGGCATGGTGTGCAACTGAAGTAGACTGACCACAGAAGGGTGAATAAAAAAGTGGGTACTGCCACTGTCTAAGAGAGCAATGATGGGCAATTGATGTATCATCCCCTTGAATTTGAGTGTTTGAGTGTTACATGGCTCTTGTGGACTGCACAATGATATGTCAGCATGGTCAAACCCTTCTTCTGACTCATCAGCCTCCATGATAATTTCAGGGTTTTGTTGCAGCTCACTCTCCCCATCAATATCTGGGTCAATGGCTTCCAACAACAACAATTTCTTCTTCAAACACTTGTGGTCCCTACTGTACTTCTCTCCACAGTAAAAACATAATCCCATTTGCCTCATTTGATCTCTGGACAGATTATTAAAATTTGGAGGTGGCAGTAATGCTGGTCTGGGTGGCACACCTGGTAATAGTTTTCTGTCTGACACTTCTCTAGGTCTCTCAATTCTAGGAGGAAAATTCATCACAGATTCGATTAACATTTTTCCTCTCCTATCTTGCCCTTCCAAAGACAACTCAGCCTGTCTTGCCAATTTATAGGCTTGATTGAGACAGCTAGGTTCACACATTACCACAGTGTGCTTCAGCTCATCTTTAAGACCACTCAAGAACCCATATAGGTAAAAGTCATCATTCTGAATTTTGGTAGTATGAGTTAATCTTGATTTCACTATCTCAAAATTATTGATATAATCTTCCACTTTACCAGTATAAATCACCTTCCTAAACTGCTCCATTGGGTTATCATTCACCTCACTTGTAAATCTGGCTTTAACTTCCTCTTTCAAAATAAGCCAAGGTGGATCTGGTTTATTCAATTTATACCTTCTATACTAAGTTCTAGCTACACCAACGAAATGAGTGACAGCTAACCTAGTTTTATACACTTCTGGTGTTTGAAATACATCAAAGTAAAATTCACTGTCTTCCTCCCAAGTCAAGATATCAGTACCATCAAAAGTGGGAAAATCCAACTTAGGTAAGGAGCATTTATAACCTTGAGAATTGGAGTCAAATCCTTTTCCTTCCTTGATTTTCTTAGAATCATCATAAGGTTCAGAATGTGGAAATTTCGGTGGAGTGGAGTCAAGAATGACTCTTGCTGCACTGATACTCTTCTTGTCAGCAACCCCTCCTGGGCCAGTACAGACTGTTTGATAGGAGTGTGAAGGCCAACAGAAGCACCAATGGGTTGTTTCTCATTTTGAACTTGGAGAAACTTAGCAAACATGGACTCCAAGCTATCCATTCTACTGCCCACTTGTTCAATTTGACCATTATTCGATTTCAGAGCTCGCAACTATTCACGCAATGGAGCTACTTGAGTCTCCAAGGCATTGGTGATGGCGGTGATGAGTTGAGAAGACAGTTCAGCCGAATTCGACTCAGAATTGCCTGAAGTAGCTTGCTTTGGAGGCATTTTCTTGACTAATTGGAATTTGTCGTAAGACAACTCCCAGATGCAATCGGAAGGCGCTGATAGAATTAGAGATACCACTTGTCACGCTAATTGCATGAAGAAATTGTGAATTCAGAACAATTGGAGATAGAATTGAGAAAGAAGAAGAGAGAATGGAAGAATTAGAAGAGAGAAAGATAGAATTAGAGAAGAAAGAAACGAATTCTTGTCTTTATTGATAAATTTTCCTATCTTTTTACAGCAGCTCAATCAGCTTATATAACAGACAAAAAAAGAAAAGAATGGATTACAATTATCACTTCTCCTCTTTCTACTACTATTCTACTAACCAATTACAATTTGCCACCTCAACTTAACTGATCAACTGAATTATTAGTTTCTGCCGTTTGCACGAATCTTGACACCCATCTTACCATTCTTCGATTAACTCCGTCTTCTAATTATCCTTGGTTGTAAGAAGGATTGAGTGACGCCGTTAGCTTGGTCCCTTCATTAACAGAGACAGTTACCAACTAAATCTCTGCATTGACACCACTCGTACCACTGGTACCATCCTCCATGTTCATTTCATTATTAGCATTTGACATAGTGACTATGGACCGACATGACAAATTGAAGTTTTAAATTTGGTGATGCATGATATTATGAGCACAATTTGTAAGTGGATCAAATAATCGTTGAGCAACATGATCATTTTTCTTTTTCTTTTTTAATAAAAACCTTGTAAAATAATTACATAGAAATGTCTAAGCAGCTGCATTACAATAATGATGAAAATAGTCTCTGTAGACTCTTGCGGTTCTACCACATTAGCGACTACAAAAGTAATTCTTCAAACAATGACAAGTATTTTTGTTCTTGCAATTCAAAATCAATTTTTATTTGTGAGACTTATTTGAATATATTTTAGTTTTAAATAGTGACAAATAATAAGCAATTGTTCTACATCCCTACAAAATTGATGCTGTAATCATTACATCAACATTTGTAATTATTTATTAATTGAATTACGCATCATGAAGTTACAGAAGTCTAATCCAACTCATCTTGTTCAAGATCAATTAAGCTATCATAATAAACAAATTTGATATTTCCAGTCACATAATAATTATTCGACCACAAACATATCATGTGCAAGATTTTATGAAAGGAGGGATGCAGTAAAAGGGGCGCATTAGTTGGCGAATAATGTGAGGCAAAATGGCACAGTGCAGTCAGAGATAGAAAAAGAATACTACCGAGCGCCTAGTTGTTTTATTTGGAATCTGGCAAATAATGTGATGTAGTATTAACCCTCATGTTACTCTCTCTCTCTCCTTTTTTTGTGTAGTATACGGAGATTATGGTATGATGGAACCTTAGTAAGGTCCTTTTTTGTTAATTATAGTGATAGTCTAAAAGATAGTGGAAAAGTTTAACTTGTAGTCTATGTATGGACGGTTTTGTTTTAGTAATTGCCTAAGGGCTATTACTCAAAAAAAAAAAAAAAAAAAGGAACTGATTTTAAACAAACCGTCATACATTGGATAGAATCTTAAGAAGGCTATATATCTACTCTGACAATTAAATTTTATTTAAGCAGATCATTGATTAAAACAAATAAGAAAAAGTTTACAGGATCATGAACATGATTTAAAGCTTGTCTGCCTTGGATTTGACTGTAGTGGGAAGCTCTTTATTGGTACAGATAATGTAATGCATTTGTCTTGAAGTGAGCTTTTTTCATTAGAAATAAAAAAAAAAAAGAAATATAACTTATTGGCAGCTCCCAGATTGCTCAAGAAAAGTAATGGCATTGGATATATGCAAAGTAAATTAAACAAATTCATATCGGAGAGATAACATGTCAGACAGTAAACTGAGCAATATATTATATTAAAAATTTGTTCCAAAATTCCATTGTTCAATAAAAATATTAAAACTGAGTTTGAATCGGAGTAATGGGCATAGAAATTTTAGAATATATATATTCTTTTTGACTCTTTATATAAATTGTCTTTCTTGTATTATACACAATCCGTCTTACTATATTCAAAGATATTCTGAATCTTTCCATTGCTATCTGTGGTTTAAATATTCAATATACATTTACAAATTTGTCTTTGGCGATCAAAAGTGATATAACTGCGGATAAACTGCTCATAAACTTAACACCTGTAAAATATTCATTCTGTTGGAAGTGTACAATATTAATTAGACGACATGTGTTCTTCCAATCTGTGGGAGATAAGATCCAGAACCAAATCCAATCCTCTCTCTCTTAAATTTTCTCTGACACGTTTTCTGTTACAAGTCACGAACGTGTGAATCCACTAACACTAATAATGAAATCCATCAAAATTAAAGGTTATGAGGTCCGTTTTGATAATGACTTGTACAAAATATTCATGAAGTCCGTCTCGTTACTGATTTGTAGCAAAAAATATGATAGGCAGTTCATAACAAGAAATCAGACTCATGATTTTGATATTGTGGTGATTATTAAATTCTCAAATGACAAGTTAATTATTCCAGTCGCCCCGGAAACAAAGACTGATGGACGATCAAGATTATGTTAGGTGGTGGGAACATTATCTAACAGGTTAAGCAAAGCATATTAAAAATTTTTAAAACTGAAATGTCATTTTAAATAAAATCAGAGTGGAGCTAAATCTCGATCAAGAAAGGAGCTCAACAATAAATTATTGATGTGTATTATGCAAGTTAATCACAGGAATTTCCAGTAAATCACTGACCGAACTAAAAATTATAATTTATTTTGTACCAATATCAATATATTTATCTTATAAAAAATATAAAATTTTTGAAACCATAGAGTGCAACAATGGAAGTAATCACATTTTTATGAAGATCAATTATACGATGCTTAAGAAGCTTTTCTATATATGGATATTAAAATATATGAAAAATATTTAATAGAAACGAAACATACGAGAGACATTGTGCACTATACGTCCAATTTGAATTATCCCTTCCAAAAATCAGAGGTGGAGTATAAGCCAGAGACACACTCGCAACTCTGACCGAAAAAAATTTAGAAGTTTGTCTTCGTCACTTCAGATATATATATATATATATATGAGAAAGCTTTCAATCAAAGCGCTTTGACCGCACTCCCGGTTAAACCCCGTCAGTTCTCAATTTTGAAAGTTTAAATGACCGATTCAAACCGCTCAATATGATCTCTATATTGAAATCTCCATACACACCAAATTTTACATTTTTTTGAAATTTTTAACTATTTTTTTCGGATTTTAGAAAATCGTTAATCTAATTTGTTCTGAACCCTTAAAAAACTGCAGTTTTTAAAAATCCGAAAAAAATACTTAAAAATTTCAAAAAAATGTAAAATTTGGTGTGCATGGAGATTTCAATATGGAGATCATATTGAGCGGTTTGGATCGGTCATTTGAACTTTCAAAATTGAGAACTGACGGAGTTTAACCGGGATTCCGGTCAAAGTGCTTGTATTGAATCCTTTCTCATATATATATAGAGGATTGCTAACGCGCCACCGATGGGACGTGCCATCGATTTTTCATTTACTCGTTTTTCAAGATCCAAAATTCAAACGGCCAATCCGAATCGTTCAAATTGATCATCATATTGAAATATCCTTAGAGACCAAATTTTATATTTTTTTATATTTTTTTTGCTATTTCTTTAAATTTTGGGTCCCGTGCCATCGATGGCGCATTAGAAATCCTATATATATATATATATATATATATATATATATATATATATATATATATAGAGAGAGAGAGAGAGAGAGAGAGAGAGAGATAGGCTATTGTCCTTTGGATAGGATAGAGGGGTTGTCCTATTTAGTTTTTAGGCGTTAGATTTGTTTAAGATTCGTGCGCAATCGAGATCCGATAGATGTGATTTTTGCGCTGAGAATAGAAGCGCGTTTAATTTTTTCCGTCTCGCCTCTCCGTTTCCTCTCCATCTCTCCCTTTCCGTCTCACCTCTTCGTTCTCACCAGAAAAACAACTCTCACCATCGAACAAAATAAAATCCCAAAATTTCTACTTTCTAAACTCCTTTTGTCCTTGTCTCCTATTCATAAACCACCGAACCATGAGTATGTAACCCTAAAATAAATATAAAGAAATGAAATAGAAGAATAAGAGAGAGACAAAATCGTCTATCACAAAAGTCCTTCCGACAAATCACTGCACCGATGCCGGAGTATGAAGCACCGTTGAAAAGCCGGTAGCAACGAGAAGACAACGATGCCACTCTCGAACCCTATCATGAGTTCTTTAGCATTCAATTTTGAAAAATAAATTCTTAAACCAAATTAAAGAAATGCAAAATTGGCTCAATTAAATTCATCCAATCCAAACAGCTTGGATTTGTCATCAATTTGAGTTTGAGAGAGACTTTATCTATCATTATGTTCTCTATTGTTTTTTTTTATTTTTTATTTATTTATTTTTTTTTTGTTAATCCATTACGTTGGCCCCTGGAGCAGCACTGCAGCAGTACCTGTCTCATATAGGTACACACCTATCTTACCACCGCGACATAAGATTTATGCCAAGGAATCAATCGGCATGGAGTGCATGGCATTTTCTAGGGGCCACAAATGCGTCACCTACTGGTTAGACAAAGTTAGCCTCATTTACCTTTCTACCTTTAATTTGGGAAAATTAATGTGGGTCTTTGATTGTACATATTTAAATTTATAAAAGAAAAAGGGTGTCTTTGTAAATTCGGAACAAAATGTGTTTGTTGAAGCCCTCTTCTTTTCCATTTGAAGGGGTAACAATCATGGACTATGCGCATGATAGCAATGACTCATTGCTACTTCACCAGTATAAGTTAATTTTTATGTACCAGAATTATTACTCCTTCCGTAGTACTTATGTACAGGGACAAAGGAGTCTAGAAAGTAGAAATTTTGGAAATTTCTTTTTGTTCGAAGGTGTGATCTGTTCTTGTGGTGAGATCGAAGAGGGAAGCAAGACGGAGAGGGAGAGAAATGAGTGGGAGAGATGGAGAGATGGAGAGGAAACGGAGACATGAGACGGAAAAAATTAAACGCGCTTCTATTCTCAGCGCAAAAATCACATCCATCGGATATCGATTGCGCACGAATCTTAAAAAAATCTAACGCCTAAAAACTAAATAGGACAACTCCTCTATCCTATCCAAAAGACAATAGCCTATCTCTCTCTATATATATATATTCCTGAAAACAGTTACATTTAAACTAATTCAACAAATATTAGGAAAAAGAATTACACAAAACAAAGCGATTTACTACTATTTAACTAATTCATATGATTACGTGGAGGCGGCGGCTGCGTAGCACACTGACAAATGATATCTTCCAACACGAGAACATTAAAATAATAATGATAACTATAAATAAATAAACAAACAAATGAATCAAAAGATATCTCCATGTTATACATTTATATCATGCATCAAATATAGATCCGAATATTTTATATATCTAAACCCGGATCCGAGAAGAGCTATGTGAATATGTGATCAAAATCCAGCAAAGAACCATAATCCTACAATCTCTGAACCCGACCCGATCCGGCCCCAAACACTAGAACCCGAATTCGTTATATTTAACCTGTGAGCAATAATGCAAATATCATTGTCATGTGTCTTAAGCAAGCACCGGGTAAAGAAACCATTGTTTGCATAA
Organism: Rhynchospora tenuis; assembly: GCA_027725995.1. Classification (NCBI taxonomy): domain Eukaryota; kingdom Viridiplantae; phylum Streptophyta; class Magnoliopsida; order Poales; family Cyperaceae; genus Rhynchospora; species Rhynchospora tenuis. The sequence goes on from CM050889.1 coordinate 84,091,756, forward strand.
CACTTCCTAAGTCATTCCAAACTTGACCTTCTCACATCTCTCTCTCTCTCTCTCTCTACAGGTTAGCTCGTGATGACACGCCGTCTCTTTTTTTTTTTTTTTAATTAATAATGCTACATCAAGTACTTTTTTACGTTAGTTTACAAATGATAATGACTCCATATATCTCCTCTTGCATGTAGTTAAACAGCCCCACCTCTATTTAGAGAAACTCATCTCTGTTCAAAAATATAAGTCTCTTGTTTCGCTTCTGATCTCCCTCTATTTCTAAAGCAAAATGGATGCAAAGATTGTTGTCGCCTTGGTTCTCTCTGTCGTGGGAGGCCTTAGCACCTCACTAGGTAATCAAGTACTAATTGTGAATATTTATGCTAATTATTCATTTTATTGATATTGTATAGTAGCTAATAGTTTGTCGTAAAAGAACCTTTTACTAAATATATGTCCTTCTGTTCCATTATTATTATTTTAGAAGCATGTTATATAACTTTGGTATATGTTCATTGAATTTCTTGAAACTTAATTATATTTATACAAAGCTTTTTCATTGTATAAACTTATACTAACTTCTTGAGGGGAGGGGCACAACATCTTCCCATTTGATAACAGTGATTAATATTTGAAGAAATTTTATTATAACAGTATTATAGTCTGCAAATTGGATATTTCTTTTTTGTACAATTGTATAATATAGCATTAAGTACTTTTGAAGAAGTTGGGAGTAGTTATCTCTACCTGGGCAAGTTTCGTGGTTCAGATATATATATTGTACATAAGATTCCAGCATTAGAATCAAATAATGAAAAAGAAGTTTTGATTGCAGATTAAAATATAGAGTAAATTAATTAGTAGTGAACATATAAATGTCATAAGTACGAAATAAATAATTCTTACATACATATTCTTAAAAAGTTTCAATTTATTTTCCGTTAATTATTATTATTTCTACTAAACAGGGGCATTGCTGGTAATTTTAAATCGCACACCTAACCTACACATGCTTGGCCTTCTTCAGGTGATTTTACTCCTTTTGTTACTCTCATTTCCAATGATTGCTTGTCTAGATTTCAAAATTTTGGATTCTTTTACTTACAAACTTTGATGCTGACATCATAATGGAGGTACAGTAACATATATCTGCTCGGTGTACTTAATATATCTCAATTTGTATTGAAACATGTATCGTAGGTCATATGATGATTTGACAAATAAACTTTAGTTTTCTTATATATAAAGAAGTTCATAAAAATTATTTTTCAGGGTTTTGCTGCTGGTTTTATGCTGTGCATATCCTTCCTCGACTTGGCACACAATGCTATCAATTCCATTGGCTTTCTAAAAGCCAATCTCTGGGTAATCATTTACTAATCAAGAATTATCAATTTAATGTTCTTTCTCTTTTATAGGATCCATTATGTTTTTTATGTATGTATAATGAGAATTGTGATCTATACCTCCTAAAACCTCAAAAACATATAAATTGGCCATAAGAAATTTTTTTTTTTTTTTGTATTCCATAACTACATAGTTTGTTATTCATTCATCATTGAACGATATGAAATAGCGCAAAGAGATTTAGGCGTCTTTATCTAGAAGAAAACTAAGAATACTAATAATTTAAAGTATCACTTCACTTTCTGAAAGGATTTAATACAGAATAAGGATATTTGTGAGGTATTGCTTCAAGAATAAGGGACAGTTTATAAACAGAAATTGCACTTCGGTTTCTCATTTGCAGGGTTCTTTTATTTTCTGTCAATAAAACTTTTTTTTTTTTCCTTTTACAATTCTTTATGACAAATGCTAAGTTATATTTTTCATGCAGTTCTTTTCAGGAGTTCTTTTCTTTTCAATCATTATGGACATTTTCCCCGAACCAGATATTTCAACTTGTGATGAAAATAAAAAAGAGGTAAGTTATATGCCTCCGGGAACTAAATATTATTTCTCTGTATTTAATTATATGATACAAAATTCTACTGTCTACTATTGTTTATTCAAGCATTGTTTTCCTGGAAGCCCTGATATGAAAATAGTTTGTTAAATATATAGTATTAAGTTTCAAAAGAATCCACACTACGTCAATATCTATATAAAATACACGGGAAAAACTAATATAGGATAAATGAGATTATAATATCATTTGATATAAATATTACTTGAGATACTACAAACTCTAATCTGTTCTAGCTGCCAACATATTTTAGTAATTTTACTTGAAATTTTGGGTGGAGTAAAAACAGAGTGATGTGAATGGAACAAACAAGGAGTTAATGAGGAAGCACTGCCGAAGAGTTGTTTTCAGTGTTTTAACATCTGCTGTTGGTACATATTTCTTGACTCATTCATATCAACCCTTACTAAAACTAAAGTTTTTCTTACAAAATGTCAAAATGAATATTGAATATACATACTTCTTTTCGTATTTTTGGTGTACCCAACCTCACCGAGGTTTGCATGATTGCATGAATAATAATACCACTTATTATATCTCCTCATTTAAGTAATGAAGGGGGGAAAAAAGAAAAGACTGATTCACTAGCAAAATGGAAGAACAGTGAATAAGAAAATACTTTTGAATTGGTAGGGGTCTCAAGTATCTACTTTCTGGAAAGCTTTGCACTGAAACTATGTACTTTTCCAATATATCTATTTCCTACATTCGATTTTTGCCAGTTCTAAATGAATTGTCTCTATTTAATTAAAACAGTTGCTGGAATTAGCTTGCAGAACTTTCCAGAAGGGACTGCCTCATTTCTTGGTTCTGCGAAAGTATGTGCATGATTTCTTATGAAAATGCAGTATATTTTTTTTATATATAATATATTAATACAACATAGTTTATCATGGTTGGTCCATACGCAAAATTGCAGGGATTACATGTGGGTTTCAATCTGGCTCTTGCAGTTGCTCTACACTACATACCTGAGGTGCATTTCCTGTTTAGTTTCAAACTTTTCTGGTCATTTCAGAACAAAAGAAATCAAATATTGTTTCCTACAAAATGTCATGGTTCAGTAATGGAAATGATTTTGTAGGGAGTTGCGGTGGCTCTTCCTGCTTACTTTGCCACTGATAGGTAGATGATTTTATTAGCTTTTGTGTAGTGGAGATTGAATATTTAATAAAAGTTTAAAAAACAGAGGATCAATTTGCAAGTTAAGATGTGATTATTAATCTATTATACGATTAATAAACAGCAAATGGGAGGCATTTAAGCTTGCGACACTCTCTGGTTTTGCGGAACCGTTGGCTGTTATTGTTGTAGGTAGGTTTTCATATTTTTTCTTATTCCATCTAGTGTGCACCTCTTCTTTTTTATTTCTCCTTGTTATTCTAAATAAAGAAAAGGTTTACAATTCTTAAAATTATTTTCCATGGGGTAATCGTTCCTTGGTAAGATGCTTCCATAAACCTATCAATTGAACTCTTTACGAACCAAAATATTTTTGTGTTTGAATAATCAATCCAAACAGATATACTGTATATGTCAAAGCCCATATGAAACCGAATTTCATTATTTTCGAATTGTTTTACTATTCTTTGGACTTTTCAAAGAATTGTTTTTGGTATGCAGATATTTCATCTAATATTTCGGCCAGCTTTGAAAAACCCAAAAAAATGGACAAGAATATTCTAAAAATAGTTAAAATTAGTTTCGTATGAGATCTTATTAGTAATTTGAACCAAGTATTTGAAAATTTTGAACTGACTGCTTGATTAAGTATTTAAGTATGCTAGTTTTTGAATCGACTGCTTGAATAATTGATTGGTTTCTGTTGCAGCATACTTATTTCCAAGTACTTTGGATCCGGAAATATTTGAAGGCTTACTTGGATCAGGTCAGAAGAACTTAGGATTAAGAAGAGTTCAACTTTAACTATACTTATTACTCTGTATCTATAAAACTTTTTTTTTTTTTTTTTTGCTTTTTTTCTTTCAACAAAGTTGGTGGAGTGATGGCGGTTTTGACATTTCATGAGATGCTACCCCTTGCATTTGACTATGCTGGTCATGGACATGCAACCAGAGCTGTCTTTATAGGAATGGCATTCATGGCTGCAAGGTTTGAGTTAGCACTTGAATTTCTCTATTAAAAAAAAGAATGAAATTCTTTTTTTTCATCGCATTATGCTTAACACAATCACAAATTGTAAGCATTTTTTTTATCTGCATATATATTTACGAGATATTTTCTCCCCAACACATTGGCAAATATGCTTTTGATTTATTGCTCTTTTCTTTATACTCACAAGTGTATAAATATATGATTTCCTGAGCAGCTTATACTTCATTGAAGTTAGCCTCCCAAAAGAGATGAGATTATAAAAAGGTCTGTTGCAAAACTAATATTTGCGATTTATCACATTTACCACCAGAAAACCAGAATAGGTTAAGGTAATCAATTCTTCTCTTATTTAATTGATAATCATGCTAAACTTTCTGCCAAAAAAAAAAAGGAGCTGGCGCTCTTGTTTGAAAGGACATTATTATTTTTTTTCAAGTGGATTAATTATGTCCTGTTATTAATTATCCCTTGATCTTGTTTACACAGGAAATATGACAAGGAACTTCTCATTTGCAATCTACTTAGTCTTCAGGCAAACAGATAATTACAAAATTAGAGTTGGACAAAAGAAAAAAAAAAACTGCAAATGCAATTGTAAATCCTCTTGCGGCAAATTAGGTATAAGAAAAAATATGTTATTTGCACAAAATAACCTGCAGAATGCAGATAGGTTTGTAAAACTAAAAAAGATTCCTGATAAAAGAAAATTGTATATGTGATAGTGATAGTGATAGTGTTGACTTGAATTTCGTAATACAAAGTGTGGCCTTCATTTTCTCAACAACCCGAGAAACGTTCTTTGAAAATAAGGAATATGATGACAAATATTGTGGCGTCCGCAATAAAATTGAAAACAAAATGTCTTATTATTTTTTTTCCCTCGCCAAGTTTTTGGAAAATCTTGAAAAACATGTTCACTTTCTACGTCACGATCAGGAGAGAAGTGTTGAAAACTTTTGGAAAAATAAGGAGAGAGAGGATACTATTCCTTGTTGGGATATGAAACGGTATCTCTTTATCCTTACACGGGTTCAAAACATGAGCATGTTCCTTTGAAATAATATGACCCTCGCTGTACCTAGAGACATTGTTACACCAATAAGAGGCTCAAATAAAGCCCAAGTTATCAAAAGCACAAAAGAGAGAATACAGATCTCATGCTAGTTACAAGACCCCCATGATATGAGAGAATTAATAGCAGAACTAAATAAAAGACTAACTGTAGCAAGTTACAATCAATAATTTAACACGATACTTTACATATAGAAGTCAGCAATAAATCCACGACCCAACACAAAATTAGACCTAAACTACAAAGAACAACTAACAAAGCACACTACAATCAAATCTTATAGCAATATGAAAAATCTCCTGACACTACACAGATCACAATAACATCAAAAGAAATCATTTATGATTTTTCATACAATGAGCTAATCTAAGTAGATTGAAGTACAAAATATTATTTTATATCCATCTGTCATCTCGCAAACTGTTAGACTAACTTCAGTTCACCACAATCAACTACACCTGCATCTGTAAATTTTTTTGAAAAAAAGGTAACTCAGTTCTTTCACAGAAAGCTACCAACTATACCACCAAAACCTTTTCAGAAACCGGTAGGTACGACACTAAAATTCGAAAATAGAGGCAGAGAGAGACTAACCAGTTAAGATTAAAACTGTCATGACTCTGCAATAAAATGGCGGACCAGCATATCACGTATGCCAGAAATTGGTACACTATCACACCCAAGGAGTTCTTTCAGCTTTTCATCACATACTATCGTTGCATTTGCATTATCCTGTATGAAATCAATTTAGCAGCATATTTGAGTGACCATGGTGTACTAGCATGTTGCTCTTACCAGTACAGGACACTCTATGTAATCATACGAATCAGCTGGTACGTGAAGTCACAGTAGTGTACTATGATAAATTGGTCATACAGGCATAGAATTGGTTTGGAGCTACATGAGTTACATGTTAGGTTTCAGATGCCATTAGTAACCACAACAATAAGCTCTTTTCACTAGAAGAACCAAAGTGACTTGATTTACTAAATTTCTAACTGTTATGATTGATATATTACATATTGCCTAATCAGATAATAGTACCTCTAATTGGTTGGCTTTGGCGTAGTCTAATACGTGTTTTACAGCATCATCTCGTGTCATTTCTTTGTCATCTATGCCGATGAACATGGCCAGCTCATCAGAAACCAGTACTGAATTTGAAGTTTGATCTGATGATTCAGGGTTCTCACCCTTAGCTGCCAATATCTCTGCAGCTCTACGTTTTCTCGCTTCTAGCTCAACTGTTCAACAATTTAATAATTGGGCCAATTTAAATTTATAAAAAAGTGTTAGAGAGTCATGTAATGTACCCAAAACCAGAAAGCTATTATATTAGCATAGTTCATGCTTACTTAACAAATGCAACTCAGAAAATCAATCCTTAATCATTGCAAACCAGAAAAATTTCTGAGTTCCCAGAAAACCAGAATCCTTAAACATGAATGAAGTATATCCCATATGATTGAGTCCTAAGGGCTCTAAAAAACCATTAAATTATGTTATAACAAATTTTTCAGCCACATGACTCACAACCCTGCACACAGCATTAGCTAAACCCCCCCCCAAAAAAAAAGTATCATACAGCAAAAGCAATAAATTTTAGGGTAGTAAAGGTCGTACTTGAGTCAAGGGGAATGATGTGCTTGGAGAGGAGCTTGTTCATCTTGAACATATCAGTGGAGTCGGTGTCAAATAAAGACTTGAGCTGATCATTGCAGATTATCTTCCTCTTGTCATCTGGGTCCTGCAGGTTGTTCTCCCTTATGTATGCCCACAACATCTTCACTATCTGTTTATTTTTTTCATAAAATAAGTTCTGTTTAGTCAATCATTTGCATTGTCAATTTAAAAAATTCATCCCTGAACCCTCTCCTATTAAACCTGCAAAAGCAAGGACAAAAAGCCAGGAAGAATTGGAAAAATTAAACTATATACCCTCCCAAGTCCTTCAAGCATCCAAAAAAAAAAAAAAGAAAAAGAGAACCCAACTTAGTTCAGTCTAAGTTCAGTCAGTTGAACTCGTGAAAAAAAAAAACTAGCCACTCTAATCACTGACATCAGTTCCCATATCTAACCTCCACTCTGTCTTCCTCTCTACTGTCCCTCCTGGGCTTTGTCTAATCTGATGGCAGGCCGGATACAGACAGAAACCAAGGAGGAAAGAAAGGGAAAAGAAAACAAATAGAGATGCAATCTAAGGTAGTTGAAGAAAGATGTGGCCTTAGGGCCTTTCATTTAGGTTCGCCTTTTATCATACACTTAGCATATAAGGGGAAAATGCCAGCACACTCTATCAGTGTGCACGATTTCTACTTCTAGAAAAAGTTTCTGATTTGTTGTTCTTTGTATTCCAAGAAGAAAAAAAATTCTGTAGGAAAGTATTTTCTGTTGCAGTGGAGTATATATAAGAGAGAACAAACCTGAGTGCGAGACATGGCGGTCTCGCCGACAATTTTTTGAAGTTCAGGAGAAACACCACAGATTTTATTCAGGCCACCAGGCCCACCTCTTTTTCTTTTAGCCGCACCAGACCCACTGTATTACAAGTAAAGGAAGGATGTAAAACTAATTTTGTTCAATAATCGAGACCTGTACTGAAATGCAACTAGGTGCGTATGAGTACTTGGAAATGAAACTCATTGAAAGCAACTTTGCAACGAAAAAACTCTCAGTTGCGTCACCATCCCATTTAGGACTCATTTTTGCCTCAAACAAGCAAATAGCTTTGAAAAATGACACAAATGTAAAACACTGATTAACATAAATTCTTATTCTAAGGTCACATTTAATCACAATAAAAAGTCTCTTACCTAAAATAGACCTACCTTTATTTGCCCTCCTCTCAGATACCAGACAAGTCCCCTATCGATCCAAATTGTGCATATTTGGATTCATCATGTAGCATCAGGTGCCTGAGAGGATACTCAACTATGGTCATAAACCTTACCAAACAGTTACCTAAATGATAATAATAAATTAAGGCTCAAGTTAGAAATGGTTTGGTTCTTTAATGAAATACTCTTGGTAAAAACTGTGAGGAACTCCTTCAAAAGTGAACATGTATGGAATAGACACTTCCCTGGGAAATACTTAAGAAGACAATATCATGATTTATCATCACTCAAACCATAACACAGTAACAGGTCATAAATCCTAACTAATAAAGAGAGCTGCCCATAAGATTTGTACCTTTCCTTCGAGGCATCTGTACTTGGGGACCCGCTGACCTGAACCAGAGGTTGCGAAGTCACCACAACAGCTTGCTGACCCGGCATAGGCTGGTAAGCACCAAACCTGAAGGAAGCCAACGGTGGGGGCGGATAAATAGCTACTGGTACCTGCCCCATTTGCCCAAGCTGAAACCCTTCTCCAGCCGCTGCGCCAGCCGGCATCTGCCCCACTTGAAGAGCCCCTCCACCAGCAATCCCAGTTAAACCAGTCGACACCACATTGCCGCCTCCCACATTGATAAGCCGCACAGCCGGAATAGGCTGAAACAGTAAATGAGCTGGCGGGGGCGGGTGAGGTAAGGTTACCTGTATCGGCTGCTGTACCACTTGAACCGGCTGTACCGGCTGTTGAACCACCGTAACAGCCTGAGCCTGCGGTTGTTGTACCGGCGGAGGAGCCGGTGGAGGTGGGCTAGGGTTCAAAGGCGGCCGACGTGGGCCCAACAGAAGGTCGATCTGGTCCCGAATGAACGAAGCCTTATGCGCAAGGTCGACTCCGAGCTTGGCCTCGGCGCCTCTGAGCACGGTGGCGAAGGAGGTGTCTCCGGCCCCAGCGCCGCCGGAGGAAGTGGCGGAGGAGAGGAGAGACTCGACGCAACTGGCGATCTCTTGGTCAGACACCATGGCGAGCGAGCGAGAGAGATAAAAAGGGAAAGGAAAGGCGGGAGAGGAGAAATTGAAACTGCTCTCAATGAAATTATTGGAAAAAGAAATTCGCTTCTCTCTCTCTCTCTCTGTCTATCTCTCTCTTATTAGGAGAATCTCTCTATCTCTCTATTTGTTTTCTCTCTATCTCTCTCTTGTTTGTCTCTTTCTCTCTCTTTCGCACTTTCCTCTTTCTTTCTCTCTCTCCTCCTTTGTCTCTTTCTCTCTCTTTGCCTGGGTGAGACGTAGGGTATGCTGGGCTGAGAGAGCGACTGTGTAATGACGATTTTGCCCCTCGAGATGTGAATGCGGAGGTCGCGTGCTCTCCAGTGAGATTCCCGTCGGATGTCTGGTGAGATGCTATGATTTCAGCCGTTCGATTAGATTCAACGGTTAGGATGAGTTTGACTGTTGGGACTGTGCGGTACGGGATTTGAGCTCTCGAACGTGTGAGATTGGGAACTGGGATAGGGTTGGGTTTAATATTCTTGGATATTTTCGGAAACACCCCTGAATTATGTTCCTCTACTATATACCATTTTTCCTTTTTTTTTCCAAGGTTCAACTCGTAGGATCCTATTTATCCATTATTGCGAGGTTATGCACGTGTGAAATTATTAATTTTTGTCGTTGCCCTGTTTAGTAATTTGCTCCTCCTCTCAGATGATAACTTGACTTGTTATGATAACTTAAATAACTAATTATGACTTTGTTGTTATTTCCATTTTAATCTATGAATTCGAAAATATAATGAAATTTCACTTTTATCGCAATTTAAGAATGACCCAGACTTCAAAGAAAATTTGACCTAGAAGGCTAGAACGTTAGCCCAGTAAGAGCAGTGAGTATCATTTTGAGGTGGTTTGCCAATATATCATTAGAAATAATATTAACATCTGCTGATAAAAAGTAAAAATAATAGTTGAAAGATAACCTTCCTCCCTCCCTCCTTTCTTTTTTTATTATGCTATTTCCATGTATATTTAGAAAATGCAAGAGTGCTAGAATAACATTTTAGCATGAAGCATAGTACCGGATGATAAATTTGTATTTGGCGAAAGAGTGATGAATTAAAAATTTGTGTCTGACAACAATAACGACACATGGCAATATTAATTTTGGAATAATATTAAAGTAAAATAGTTCAAAGAATGATAAATTGAAACTGCACACTATCAGCAAAGGATATTATACTGTCTTTTTTGTCAGGAGAACCTCAGTGTTCAGCAACAAGCTCTTCAACAAAAAGTGCACAACTGCGCATCGACATTATGTTTCTACGTTGTATATCGCTTACAATATGTCATTGTGTTTAGTACTCTTGTATTTATATATGGGTAATGGTGTCCGTTTTTTCCAAGATGTGTGGTTTTGAAAAAAAAATTTCCCTCAATCACAATTTTAGTAATTGTGTAAGCTTCGAGGAAACATTAATACTTCTTTTATTTTTTCTTTTTTTTTTTGCAAAGCAAAAAACGATACCCTTTTTTGTGTCTCGATTAAAATTATATTCATATTTTTAACCATTAAGGAAACTTCGAAACTTCTTTCTCCCATAGATTTTTTTTGTTTTTTGTTTTTTAATAATTGATACTTCCTTTGTGTGACAGCAGGACATAGTGGACAATTATGTTACACAGTCAAAATCAATAAGTGCAGAATAAGCAAAATCTAAAATGCCTATAATGGGATATGGATTAAATATACGTTTCATTCGTATGCAAAAACGTGTCAGCTCAATTTAACTCACAGGCCAATTCTGATCCATTTACGGTTTTAATTTCTTTTAAAAAAGAATTGAATAGAATTTACCACAAAAACTAGACATTATCCCATAAAAAGATATAGCATTGAATGTAATGCACAGCCAGACTAATGAGTTTATAGTCAATTTTCATTCTCCAATCTTCTGTTAGGCATATGAGAAGAAGGGACCTTCGTGCACAATTAAATTGATAGACAACTTATATTTCTGACATCCAAACATGAAATCATTATTTCTAACGCTGTTATCTGACTGTTTTTTTGTTTGTAAATAATAGAGTTGAATTTAAGTATCGGTTAAAGGTCATTGCTGAAACGAACACTATAAATAAAATTTTACTAAATGCACAAATGACAAGACTCGACTCGTCCTCTAATTATTTTATTTTTTTGTATTTTGAAAAAAAACCTTCTCTTCTCAGATAAAATAAACAGCAAAGTCAAGAAAAAAAAAATAATTTGATTGAATCGTTAAAGATTATGGTTATTTAAAAAAAAATACTTTCGTACCGACAAATTATAAATATGCCAAAGAGATAATAACAGTATCATTAGTTGGATCGTATAAAAACTGCACAACTTGCAAAAAAACAACTTATTCTTCCAAAAGTAAACACACTAATTATTGGCAAATTGTACTTATTACCGACAGACGACAGTTAATTAAAAATACTATACATAGACACCGATGCTGTATATAAACACACTTCTTCAATAAAAAGAGGCTCCTTAAACAAACGAAGTAAATTTATTTGTTTATTTTCGCCATACTACAGGGATCATTTTGAAAAACAAAAAAGATCTCTCAACTCTCAAGTTTTAATCAACAAATCAGAACCGTCCATTGATTCAGAACCCTTACCAAGTTGCACATCAAAGCCCTTGTTTGTTTTCTTCGACTCATCATCGACCAGATCTCTCTCTCTCTCTCTCTCTCTCTATTCGCTTCTCGAGCTTGACTAGAGCAAAAATGGCGGATGATCTGGTTCTCGACATAGCGATTAGGAATTGGGTCTTGGTGCCCCTCTCCGTTGTGATGGTTCTCATAGGGGTGCTTCGCTACTTCGTCTCCAAGCTTATTCGTACGTCGCAGAATCCCGACACGAAGGCGATAAAAGAAGGGTATTTCTGCTTACTTTAGTGCAAATTCTAATTATTTAGGTTTAGGTTTGAAATTTGAATTGGGAAATCGGGGTTGATTTGGTCCACTATGATTTTATCATTCAATTGTGTGTTTAATTTGGAATTCAGTTGATACTTAGATCTCCTCATGTCGAGCTTTTTTGTAGAGTACAATTTTGCGATGAGCTAGAAAACACTAAATTTGTTTTCTTTTCTTTATATCTCAGCAATAAACCGGAAATTAATTCAAGGTCTCCTAAGTGGAAATTTTGACTCTAAAATTTTTTTACTTGTGTTAATATTGATGGGAAAAGAATAGAACTTCAGTAGGTATTCACACTTAAAATTAGGAAACACCTAACTTTTGCTAATTCTATTATTTACACGTAGGCAAGCTGTGATTAGAGCACGGAATTTGAGATCTGCGGCCCATTTAATCCCATCAAAATCATTTCGATCTCGGCGAATTTACTTCACTAACGAGGTAACACATAGTTTTAGTATGAGATAACAGTACAGTACTGGTTCTTGCCTTGTGGTGACCGTTGTTTTGTGTCCTTTTAAAGTTTGTGTTTGATGTCTTGCTATATTGGATTCTTTTTTTTTTTTTTTTGAAAATAGCACCCCACAAAAGGAGGGCCTGCATCTATTAAAGCATGCAAAAAATTCATACATGACAATATATTTTGTATTTGATTGATTAAGCATACAACGGGTACGTCCTGATGTTAGATAAGCTTTAAACTTTTAATAAGCTATTGCATATAACTTACTGCAACACCAGAAGAAGCTATTACTGTGTGTGCGAGAGAGGGTGATCTGGTGTTACACAAGCAGTATAATGTTAGATCTATTTCACAGATAAACTTCCAAGTGTAGAATTACTGGGGCAAATAAAGGTATTGCCATGAGAGGTTTCCAACTGAATCACACGTGGTTTTTGTTTATAAAGAGAATATCTGGTTGTAATAGGAAACTGGATTGCTTTATGTCCCCAAAGAAGAGGCACAGAAGGCACAGGCACAGATGTTTCAGGACCCAAACATGGCCATGGACATGATGAAAAAAAACCTTTCCATGATTATACCTCAGGTATTGACAATTATTAAGATTTACATACGTACCCCTGTGAAACCACAAAATATCAGTATATCACACGCATGCACATGCATAACTTGCTAAATTCTTATCCCTGCATAAATGAGAAGCTGCATGCTTCTCATTTAAAATTAGAAAAGTCATGTTTCATTATTGGGTGGTGAAATTTATTATCCAGTATTTTCATCTCAGGGTTCGCATAAACTTCTCAGCAGATACTGATAATAGTACACTGAAATTTAGTAATCGACCTTGTGTTTTTCAGACTCTTACATTTGCATGGGTGAACTTCTTCTTCTCCGGTTTTGTTGCAGGTACATGCAATGCATTTTTCTTTTCTAATTCCTTTTCAGAAACAAAAAGGATTTTTTTTCGAAATAGGCTTAACGCCTAATTTCATTCACAAGATGAAGTTAGGTTTATTCTACAGTATTCTATTTCAAATTGCTTGATATTACAAATAAGATATGCTGGCGAGGAATATGTCCTACTCTGTCAGCTAGTATGAAAAGCTAAACCTGTCGTACTGCTTAGCAGTTTGGGCTGCAATTAGACGTCTCCCTTGTAAAGTGCTTTTCTGCCAAAATAGGATTCAATTAGATATTTATTCACTATAATGTGTCCTATCCAGAAAATTATATTTACACAAAAAAGACCAAATCTATTGATTTGGTTGTTATCCTAATGTAAAATTTTCCTTAACAAACTTTGGTTATTATCATTACTGCATCTTGATTTGCAGACAACTGAACTGACATGTATTCTTTATTTGTTTAATTCCTCAGCAAAGATACCTTTTCCTTTAACTCCACGATTTCGAGCTATGCTGCAAAATGGAATTGACTTGAGCACTGTTGATGTCAGCTATGTCAGCAGCCGTTCTTGGTAAATTTTTCTTAATCTGTTATCATGTTAATATAGCCAGAAGTTGTCATGCACTCCTGCAAAACTTGAGGTATCTTCTGTGCCTTGCAAAATGTGAAGACATATATGTCCTTGTGAAGACCAGAGATATTAACCATGCCCCTCAGCTTGGCCTTTATGAACACCAGATCGAAATATTAGCTGTGCCCCTGAGCTCAAAGTATATTAATAGAAAATTCTATTATTTCCTTGTACACGTGGATGTTAATTTGCAAAAGCAAAGGATACTCTGACTGTTTGGAGGTTAAAAAGCAAACACATTATTTCTTATTTTGCCGAGATTAAAATGATTTGCAAAGAAATGCTTGAAATACTGACAATTTAGTTACGAGATAGTATCTTTGCACCTCATATTCCCCTGCATCCTCAGTTGGATACAATGCTCTTAGGTGCAATGATACAATGCACAATTGGATATAAATTGAGATTTTTTTTTTCCACCAGCAAAAGGGTGAAATATTCTTTTCTTAGTTGGCAGGAGATCCCTTTAGCTGCTGCATGGTGTATTTTTAAATTAATCTAATATTTCGTTGAGACTCAAAATTAATTTATTATGTTTACGGTTTTGTTCCTGTTTAGGTACTTCTTGAATCTCTTTGGGTTGAGGGGCTTTTTCAGTCTCATTCTCGGAGAAGAAAATGGTACGTTGGATTAATACATGTTTCTTGTGGTTTTTAACCTGCAGACTTATAATTGTTATTAATTTTTTTAAACTTTTATTCAGCCACTGATGATGCACAAAGGATGATGCAAATGAGTGGCGGTGGATTTGGTTTTGATCCATCAAAGGTACGTAAATAATTTGAATTAATTGAATCAACTAAGTAGTGGAGAGTTTAGTGGAGACAAACTCTAGAGTCGAAAGGGTTTAGACTTAGTAGAACTAAGACGGAGTATATGAGGTGTGAGTTTAGTGGGACAGGACCAGAAGATGGAGATGTTCGTTTAGATGGACAGGTAGTGCCTTTGAAAGACACTTTTCGATATCTAGGGTCAATGTTGCCGAGTGATGGCGACATAGATGAAGATGTTAGTCATAGGATAAGAGGAGGGTGGGTGAAATGGAGACAAGCATCAGGAGTGTTATGTGACAAGAAAGTCCCACGGAAGCTAAAAGGAAAGTTCTATAGGACGGCAATTAGACCTGCGATGTTGTATGACGCTGAATATTGGGCTACTAAAAGACGACACGTCCAAAAGATGAGTGTAGCAGAGATGCGCATGTTGCGGTGGATGTGTGGGCATACGAGGAGGGATCGGATTAGAAATGATGACATACGGGATATGGTCGGGGTGGCGCCGATAGAGGAGAAGTTGGTCCAACATCGCTTGAGATGGTTTGGGCATGTCCAACGTAGACCCCCGGAGGCACCCGTGCGTAGCGGAATTCTCAACCGCTTTGAAAACACAAGGAGAGCCAGAGGTAGACCAAGACTGACATGGGAAGAAGCAGTAAAAAGGGACTTCAAAGAATGGAATGTCTCCAAGGAGTTGGCGTTGGATAGGACCGCATGGAAGCTAGCAATTCACGTGCCGGAACCATAAGATGCGAATTTAGGGGTCAAGTGTTGTCTTAGATTTGTAGGTTATAGTATTAGCTTACGGCTTAGGTGTAGGCTTCACTAGTACTATTATTTATTATTATTATTATTATTATTACTACTACTACTACTACTGCTACGTTATTTTCTCTATATATATATTTATTTTTTTACTACTATTAGCCCTACTTTTGACATTTACTTCTTTTTTCGATGACTTGGTGATTTTGTTGGGTTTCTTTTCTAGCCTACCCCAATTTGTTTGGGACAAAAGGCTTAGTTGTTGTTGTTGTTGTTGTAATTGAATCAACTAAGTAATAGTATGAAGCAGTGGCTGTCACAACTGACGGGTTTGTACTCGCTAATTTGCTTTTTAAATTGTTCTTGTCATATTTTTAGGTTAAAACTTAAAAGTGATGTTACCTTAAGAAAATCATAGTGATTAATTTGAGAAATGTTTGTTTTTTAATTTGCAGAGCTTAGGGGCAGAGAAAGATAGTTTGGACATTATACAACATGAGTGGGCCCTGCCCAAAATGGAGCACCGTGCTCAGGACGTATTGAAAAATCTTGCTAAAAAATTATAGTAAAGTAGACTGATTCTCTTTTGACCAAAGATAATTTGGTGAAAAATATTTATTAGCTGCTTGTGCCAGGATGTATTTTATTTTTTTTGCTCTGTTCCTTTTTTTGTCATTTTTTATTTTTCTATGTAGATTTTGAGATGTATTTTCCTAGAGCTTTATTAGAGGCAAGTTTTATTTTTTAATGTTTTTCTGTATTGGCATTTTTTTCTTGAATATAATAAATTGCTCACAATCGTCTCTTTTTAGCTATCATGTTGAAATTTGTTTCCAAAGTAGCTTCTAGCTGCCGCTTTTGCTTGTTTAAGGCTTTGACGAGAATTCAAGTTTAATTCATGATAACTTGCTTGGTCACCTGGCCGATAGGAGTGCCGGTACGGTAATAAAAATACTGGTATGCGCAATGTCGATGTGAATTAGACATTGATTTAGTCATATTAGCACCACTACTTAATCATGCCTTGATCATTCATCAAACGTATAAAATGAATTGGTGGTACTTATACTAGTATTTCACTGCCATAACAGGTATAGACCGTATTACAGACGGGAACTTTTGAATTGTAGTTCTTGTTATCCAGAAATTAATCGAAGATTACAAAGGTCATTAAAATAAAATGGACATCTGTAGCTGAATACAAAAACGCAAGTCAAAGGAGCACCCCGAATTACAGCGTAAATTAAAAATGTAGAAGTACAAACGAGAACTGCTATCTTATATTATACATTATGTGTAATTCAATTGATTGATTACCCAGAGTAGAAGTACAAACGAGAACTACTATCTTACTGTTATCTCTCAAATATTCTTGATCTCAATCTCTAAAATATCTAATTACAAACGGTCAAAAACATTAATCACAAGAATCCACTGAGAGTATGATCTTACTGACAGTAAGTTATCTTATAATTCCTAATGAAACGGGAAGTAAATAAAAGAAAGTTAAAAAATAAATACAAACAAAATCTGCAAAATGAAATTTACAGGAAACTATTCAGGAATAATTTTAAACAATTTTCTGAAAAATAAAATTTCACAGGTTAATAAAAAACGCAAAAGCGAAAGAATGAAAAAAAAAAGAGCAACAAATTTCATCTTTTAACTAAGTAAAATGTCTCATGTCTCAGAAATTAAATCATCTTGGCTCTGTTTGGATTTGTGAGAAGAAGGATTCTTCCCTGAAGAAAATACAATCCAAACAACTAGGAAAGGTATTTTATCCGGGAAGAAAACTTCCGACTCAACCTTGGAATAAGAGATTGGGATTTGAATAAAATAACATATTTTCAAGAGTCATCTCACGCAGCCACTGTCAATTTATCTTAAAAAAAGAGTCATCTCACGCAATGTGCAGATCACATTTTTATTCATTGTAGTTCTCAGAAAATATAAAAAATTACAATTCGACTCCCCTTAAGCAGGACAAAGATAAAAAAAAGTTGAAAAATCTAATACCGTAAAGAAGACATCGAGAGCCCCTAATTTTGTATTAATTCAACTGACTATGCAACTTATTTAAAGCTCTTCTTAATTAATTTTGTTTTTAATTTCAAAGCTGGGTTTAAGATTTTAAGTTTTAAGACCTGCAATAAGAAGTTTGTATATCTAATAGAAAATAAATATAATTTGTCTTTTTTCACAAAAGTAATAGATGATATTTGCCTTTTTTCAGAAAATTAATAGATGATATTCCTTTTTTTTTTTTTCCATATTTTGAATTGATTCATGCTCAATTTCTCATACGCACATATACGTGGTTAAAAATTTCACACATATGGCATGTGACACGGTTCTTTAGTGTGATACACCGAACCTTATAAACAAAAATTAAGCTGAGGGTTCTTCAAGCATTTTAAATAACCATCGAAACTCATTTTAATGTGAAAGATCTTGTGAATTTTTTTTAACAGATTGCGCAACACACACATAATGTATAATATATTGGAGAGAACTAATAATATGAAGATGTATTAATTGAAGTAGTGATAATTATATAACACTTCTTGAAGAAATAAAACTGGCTAGTAAGCGCTGAGAATGGATATGAAAAAAATTTATTTACCGATTGAATGTGTAATCGAAAGGGTTAAATAGATTTAATTGACTGAAATTGGGATAGCAAAAGAGATAATGGGGTTGAATTGAGACATGAAATTGATTTGGGAGAAATTGTGGTATTGAAATGAGAAGAGGAGATAAAGATGTGGGAAGTAGGGCTGTCAAATGTGGGAACGGCCACAAATGTTGTTTCGTTTTCGTTCCATTTTCGATGACGAAACAAAAATATTTTTCGTTTCTGTTTCATTTCGATAAACGAATTTGTTCCGCTTTTGTTCTGTTCTCTATTTTTATTGAAATCAATCCATTTCTTTTATTTCATTTTATTCCGTTTCGGTAGCATTAATGAAATCATGTTTCGTTTCTATCCTATTTCTGAAAACGAAACTATTTTAACGAAACAGAACAGAAAGTATGAAACTGCAGGACATTGACAGCCCTGGTGGGAAGGCACTTGAGTTTGAGAGGGATCAATTTCATTCAGTGCATTCTTGAGATTAGTGTTACACAGTCATTTCACTCAGTGAATCAATCAATTTTCCCTCATTGCATTCTTGAGATTAGTGTAT
Source organism: Rhynchospora tenuis (assembly GCA_027725995.1). Taxonomy (NCBI): domain Eukaryota; kingdom Viridiplantae; phylum Streptophyta; class Magnoliopsida; order Poales; family Cyperaceae; genus Rhynchospora; species Rhynchospora tenuis. The sequence continues at coordinate 84,110,436 of CM050889.1, forward strand.
TCTTGAGATTAGCGTGACAATCTAAAAAAACGTCAATTTAAATATATATAATATAATTGTACAATTATAAAATACATTATTTTTCATAAATCTAGTAGTATTTGAATTTTATCTCTATCTACCACCAAACATTACAATAATAATAATAATAACAATAATAAAATCTACATCTATTTTTCTAATGCAATTACAATCCATTGTGTTGCTTCATATTTTAAAATTATTGCATAATTGTTTCATTGGAAGTCTCTTTGAATACATCTTCTACTATGTAGGCAACCAAATTATAGTTCAAAAAGTCATCTCCTATTCGATTTGTTGAACGAGTTTCAACAAGTTTCATAACGTCATTTCAACACTCATTGCAATAGACAAAATTAAAATCAACAGTATCAATTTATACATAAAAAATAAACCAATTTGAGATGCTGATAACCTACATATTCTCTTCGATACCGGAGAACATGATTCAATCTGTGTTTGAATAAGCAGAGCGAATAAACATGTAGCATCAAAGGAAATTGGAAACTAAGGCTACGTTACCAGATAATTTTTTATCCCAGGCACACAAGTCATAATTCAATAACTCAACCACAAAATTTTAAAAATTTACCCCACGCACTTGCATGGGATGCCCAAGAGTGGATCCACATGTCTTCCCTCTCAGCTCTAAAAAAAAAAACAGGTTGATGTGAAATTATAAATATATAAACTTCGGCAAGTGTGAGAGACGCGAGTTACAGTAACTTGCGCAGATCCTCTGTGGCCAAGCTGCTGGATTTTTGGTGTGAATTTTCTGCATAATATTTCAATAGTATACTCAATTTTTATGACATTTTTTATATAGTGTTCTAAATTTTGTAAAAAAAAATTATATATGCGATATTCGCTCTATAGTTATCAATCTTGACCACACGATTGTTGATTTCATAAGAAACCATTTAATAACTTATTCGTATAGAAATGAATCGCGCAACGTGCGAAATTAGCAATAGTTTAGATAAGTTACCACTTACCATATAAGGGTGTTTTGAATCTTAAATCGCAACAAAATTTTGCGATGCAGTATCATACTAGGTTATGTGAAAAATCAAAAGCAGGTTATTCACAAGTGCAAGAGAGAATACGCATCCCAATATGGCAATATGCACTAGAAACTTTTGGATAAAGTACATAAAAACAATAATGTACCAACCTCTATAGACTGCTAGAAACTACCCAAAAGAAAAAGGGAAAAAAGGCGCAAAAACAACACATTCTATAAAATTAAGAAAAGCACATAAGTAAAATTAGAAAAATAGCCTCCTAGGCAACCTAGGAGTGGGAGGTGTTGGAGTAGATGGCCCACTAGCCACACCAACAGGGTGGGCCCCACTTAATTTTGCATCTTGGGTTTCTGACAATCGGCCTCCCCTGGGGTCGGCGAGTAGTGACTTTTGGAAAGACTGAGGAAAGCCGGTGGCAATAATGGTGACATGAATCTCCCCCGTATACCGATCATCTACCACTGCCCCAAAAATTATATTCGCTGATGGGTCAGCAAGGCTTGTCACCACCTAACAAAATAAACAGATTTTATATAAATTTACAATAATTAGATGTGGAGCATGTCAGCTCTGCGTAAAAGAAGGTTATGCAAATACTTAAATCACATTATGCCCAACCTAAGCCTTGCTTTCCTGTGTCTGCTAGGTAGGAAGGGCAGTAATTTCACATTTTCAAAGATAATAGGGAAGGAGAAGCCTTTCAGATATTAATATGAGGGATGGGCAAAGTATTGCCTGCAGGCACCTAAATCTGCACATATAAAATCATATGGGTGCCTGTTTCTCACCTGCGAAGGCCATGGTTTTTGCCTGCAGGTGCCTGTACATTTCACGGGTTGACTGAGAAGGAGAGAGAGGGAGAGAGAAGGAGAGAGAGAGAAGGGGATGGATCAGACAGTTTAATTTCTTGCAAAAGTGGTGGAGATAAGTGACCTTCAATGACCAAGGGGGTTCGCTTCGTCGATTTTGATGTTGTTTTGGATTTTTGATTTTCGATATTGGGAGAGAGAGAGAGAGGAGAGAGAGATGGGGTAAAAAATTCGGTCGGTTAGATTAAATAAGAGTATAAGACAGATCACAAGTATCAATTTTGATTTTTTTTTTCTTTCACCAAGCCAAGGCCTACGTTTCATCAAAAATGAAAAAAGATAGTAGCCCAAATCAATTAAACACTTTAGATTCAATAAGGTGCCTGCAGTAGCCCATATCCGACCTGATCCTTACCTTATATATTACCTGCTACAGGTCCAGGCCAGGCAGGCTAGGCTCCAGACCTAAGCAGGTATGGGCAGGTATACGGTTACGGGCAATTATGATCATCTCTAAATATGATTCAATAAGGCTCTGATCGGAAAGCTGAAAATAATTGCACGATTTGGAAATGGAATTCGTGCGATTTGAAAAATGTGATCGGAAGAGAGGAGAACGGAGGAAAAGAAACGATTTCGTGCGATTTCAGCGGCTACAAATCCCGTACGGAATTCTCGCCTAAAACGTCGAAATTTGGCGAGAATTCGTCGCTCACCGCTTCTCCTTCCTCTTTCTCTCTCTCCTCCGGTGGCTGATCAAATCGCATGAAAATTCCAGCTTCGTTCGCCGATCGACGGAAATGATTTCGACTGAAAAATCTTCTCGTTTCTTTTCCGTCGAAATGAACTCTTTTCTCGTTATTCTCTCTTCCGATCAGAGCCTAAATAAATCTCTCTTTTGCTACAAGTGTATTAATGTCTTTTTTTTTTTGTTGCAGAGAACATGGAACAATATAATGGTTTTCCATTTCAATCTTTCAATGTTTCAATTTTATGCAAAAAAAAAAAAATTAAATACAGTAATGTGGGGAGAAAAAGGAGGACCAAATTAGAGCAAAACACGACATGAAGAAGAAAACATAGTAACTCGTGGTACTGGTCCGTTTGTGTAATTTACAGCAAAATGAGAAGTAGAAAGCTGAGAGAGAAGACTGAGAGAACCTGAGAGACTTTGTTGACTTCCTGCAACGTGATGTCCTTGCCACCAGTGATGTTGTACACGACACCAGTGGCCGACTCGATAGAAGAACCTATGAGAGGGGCAAGAGTTGCCTGTTCAGCTGCCTCCTGGGCCCGGTTTTTGCTTGACGACACGCCAACCCCCAGCATGGCTGTGCCTGAGTTCTTCATCACCGCCTTTACATCTGCAAAATCAACATTTACCAACCCTGGTATCTGCACAAGAAACACATGTTTATAATAGATATTTGCATCTTACAGAACTGACAGGTCAGGGTAACAGGCTCCATCAATATTGGGAGGTCAATCAAACAGAGTCCTTAATACTTTGTTCAAATGAATGCCAGCATCATTGTTATGTCAATTATATGAAATATTATATTTTCAGAAGGTCCAGTACAAATACCACATTTGACAAGCAACTATCCAGATAAGTGGGAAAGCTTTTCTATTTGGAGATTAATTCACCAAGTAAGCTCATCAAGATACCAAGTTAAAAAATTACATAAATCCATGAATATAAAAATAATGCCCAGGTTAAAATGAGGGCCATGTATGGTCTTCAAAATTACAGAATTGTGTAGCTTCTTCTATCTCACTTATAAGTTACTGCTTATACTGACTTCTTCACTTGGACAGCCTTTTTCACCCACCTATACCCACTTATAAGTAATATGCAGAACCCCTATAGTACTCACAGTGATGATATCAGAAATTCCTTGGACACCCTGGCGAAGTACGTCATCAGCAAAGAGGAAAGCATCTTGGAGAGGTGTGTTTTCATCAACTATGTCCAAAAGCCTGTCATTAGGGATCACGATAAGTGTGTCCACACTCTTCTGCAACTTCTCTATCGCTTCTAGTGCCTGAAGAAAGATAAATATAAGCAAATTAAAAACAAAGTTCAGTTGTCTACTACATGTATGGAAGGCCTTAGTACTTTACTGATACTACTTTGGCATACTGCCCCAATTTAGAGAACGGAAAAAAAATGAAATAAATAAAAATATATTGAAAAATGGAGACCTGGTTGGCACAACCTGTAAAATCTGATACTGGCAAAGCAATAATATGGACAAAGAATCAGTACTGGGTGATCAAATTATTTAGGCACACTAAATTTGGACTGATTGTGAAATACTTGCAGTGCAACTTGAACGAAACCTTATTACAGGATTAAGAAAATTGCAGTATGATTTAAATAAATTGAAGCCCAATTGCACAGCTAATCTCAGAAGAAATGGAGAGCTACATAAGCACTTTACTTGAGGGTTCATTGAAGGTCAAGGAAAACTTATTTTGATAATTAAAGTAAAATATATCAAATTCATCAGTTGTCATGGTAGTCAAATAATTTGAGGGAAAATAGCAAAACTGTGGAAACCTACACCTCACCCTATATTAGCTGCCATTATGATCAAGTCCCAATTTATACAATTTCCGTAATTGGTATTAAATATTAGATTGCCCTACTCAATATCAGAGAGACACAAATTTTTTATGGAAAGAAACTAAATTGGGACCAACTAATATGGAGAAATTTCAGCTACATGTGAAATCAGTAAAAACCACAATGCTGCTGAATTTCAATTTTGCACATCAAATAAGCATGCATAGTAACTACCTGTAAAGAGCGTTTACGGCCCTCAAAGCTAAATGGATAGGTGACCACACCCACAGTAAGGTAACCAGCCTCCTTAGCTATCTGTGCAACAACTGGAGCAGCACCAGATCCAGTACCGCCTCCCATACCAGCAGTAATAAACACCATATCTGAGTCCTTTAGTGCATTTGATATGGCCTCTTTCGACTCCTCAGCAGCTTGTTCACCCAATGAAGGGTTGCCACCAGTACCTGTTATCAAAATTATTAATAACCAGCCTCCGGAGTTCATTCTCCTTTTTCTAAGGGAAAAAAAAAACCGACACCTTAGTTTTTGAAGATGCATGAAATGCCAAAATTGTAAATCTCGGATAAGATTTTTTTGGGGCCTAGGCGCCTAGCATTATATAAGATCCTATTTACACTTTGTTCTAGCAAAATGCAAGATTAAATCAACAAAAAGTACAACAAATAAGCAGCAAACTGAAAACCGATAGTCAAGTTGTTCTTCACCAGAAAATACAAATTGAATTAAAATAAATGAGATTTGTGGTGGATAACAAAATAATATTAACATTAAAAAAAAACTAAACCATTAAAATAAGATACCTAGGCCACGAGTCAACTGCTCGCCTATTTGGAGAGGGTGCTTTGCCTGAGAGTTCACCAGTGCTTGTGAATCTGTGTTAATTGCATAAAAGTCCACTCCCTACAATTTGACCAATGTTGTTATTAGTTGCCTGATGGTCTCTAATACAGTACTTTACCAGTGCACTATCCCTATCTATACCTATCTAACACCCAAAATCACCAAATAGTGTTTACAGACAACAAACCCTACAAGCATCATCCAAAAGCACAAACATTATACCACTAAAAACAAGTTCAATACCTTCAAGTACTTTTTCTATCATGATTTTTACAACATTCCCACTTGAATGTAAGATCTTGAGCATAAAAAAAATGACAAAGAGACATCTTAAAATGATAGGCAGAAAACCCAAGTTGAGTACTTGTACGCAAAACCCAAAACACAAGTAATGCTGCAAACAGAATGCTAAATTGAGTAACTAAACAATAAGTATCCAAAATTCTATTACCTAATCCGTCAATTAACTATTCTCGGTAGCTTAAAACACTTCCCATCAACACAACTATCCAAATGTACTTGATTCTAAACCAAAATCTCTTTAGAAAAAGACATACAACCTGGAGACCACTACCAATCATGCGATTGACAGCATTGTTGCCACCGCCACCAACTCCGACCACTTTGATCCTGGCTGAGTCCATTGGCGCGCTCAATGGAGCAGAAGAGTAAGCGCAGCTGACGGAGGTGCAACGGCGCCACCATCGTCGGCGAGAAGCTCTGCTCGACGGAGAGAAGGCCGGGAGATGCGTCGAGAGGCGGAGATTTGAAGCGCAAGTTGACAAAGTTGCCATTTTTGTTCGACTCTCTTTTCTCTTCTTTTCCCAGGGATGTGGACTTGAGTGTGGGTTTGGTGACAACTGACAAGGACTTTCAACTTGGGTTGTAACAAGGGTTTTTCTTCTCAGTATACTAGGGTTTTGAAAATATAATATGACGTAATATATTATATTTTTTTTGTTATTTTTCTAAATTTTCTTTTTCAATGGTTTTGTATTTTTCTAGTTGCGTGAATTTAAAAAATAGCCCTGTTAGGAAAAAATAAATAATAAATAAAAATGACTGAACCTCACAATTTTAGCTAGGCTGAGCTGGACTGACTGATTCGGCTGAGCTTGATTGGTTCAAGTCATTAACCAAAGGAAAAAAAGAAAGTGGTTCAGAAGTTAGAATCGATTTCAGTTGAAGTTAGAATCAATCGGGTTATTAAAATTAAATTAATTTGAACTCGAATTAGATAGGAGTTTTGTTGAACTCAGTTATTATTACTTTTATATAATTTTCCAGTCTATTAAAGAATAAAAATTAAAAATGACTGATGACTTTCTTAATTATTGATTTATCTTAAATTTTTTAAGTCGACTTCAAACCAGTCAATCTAAATAATTTCAAATTTATACTTAAATTTATAATTTATCTTTGAATTATACACACTAAACTACAAATTCCGAGTTATAATTACGACCCTAAAACTTCCACATGTCTTAGGCACCACAAAAATATTCCACATGTTTTGCTTCTTTGTTACTAATCGGCTTTTATTTAATTAATTAACAGAACAGAAATAGGTAGGCACATATATTCTTCTCAGGTATCTGTAAATTACTTTTTAATTCGACTTTTCCTTAAATCTAATTTTGAATCTTTTATAAATTACAATCTAACTAATTATCATCATGTCATTTTTTGGCTCGATAGTTGCTGCTACTAAATACTAATGTATTGTTATTGTATGATCGATTATCTTTAAGGTTAAGATATCCTTTTATTTGAATTTAATTGTAACCACGAGAACACAAATGATGACTTCGGGCTAGCTTAAGTGCATACGTATCTTTACCGTTAATGTCTATTGAGGATAACTATTTGTATCCTTACTTTTATAACAGGATGGAAAAAAAAACTTTCATTAAAAATTATCCTTATCTAGATAAGATATTTTTTAAAAAAGGAAAATTAATTAATTACATTTTTTTAGATCTCAATAATTTCGAAATTTTTCTTTATTATTACTTTCAAATTGAAGTGTTACAAAAACCCCAACCAAATATAAAATAAAATTGAAAAGTATAATAACATCCGGTTCATTCTGCTCCCTCCTATATGGTTATGGTCGGAGTTGGTGGAGGTGGCAACAATGCTGTTTACATTGCTATCCTTATTATGATATTCACAATTCACAAGCATATATACTGAAAAGTTAATTTGGCATCCGCATGATTATTATTTTTTGCATACTATTTGGTGCTGTTACATTGTTGACTACTATGCGTAATAATTATCTCCATATATAATTGCATACTAATTACCAATTAATCAACGTTTTGTCCATCGTCAAGTTGTTAAGACTTGTCAATTATTTTATTTCTACCTTTTATCAGCGAATCGAAACTGCGTTTAACTGTTTAAGAATTCAAATCGAGCTAGGGGTTTTTGGACGGAGCTGTACCGGGTCACTGGTATTGCGGTACCACATGCAGGTGACTAAGTGCTTCACTCCTTAATGGCGATGTGTGATAATTTGAATCCACAGATCAAGAAAAGAGGGGACCGTCTCATTCTGCTTCCTTTTGGACCCTGTGGTGTGAGCGAAACAATTGTATCTTCTGGAGAAAATATAAACCGGTACAAAAGATGTTGCAGGAGGAGCGGTTCTATAGAATCAACATTTACAAGCAACAGAGATTTGAAGAGCAATTTTTGAGTCTTGGGTGTAGACTTTCTGGCATTTTTCTTTTGTCTTGTTTGTTTTTAACTTGGTAGCCACTACGGCACTACCAAGTGATTTCTAAAAAAAAAAAAAAAATAAATCAAGAGCTACCAACGATGAATGATTAACTTAATTAAATCTCATTTCAACACTAAATCAAATTGAACAAATTCACTACATAAAACCTGACCATGATATTATGAAAAAATAGTGATTTCTCCATAATTTATACCAGGCTACAAAACTAGCCATTGACTTTATTAGAATTTATACGGCGCACGATTTCATGTTCCTGCTACCAACAAATTAGATGAACAAAACTTGGAGAATAACCGGCTAAATAATATACAGCTAATGCTTAGAATTAAACAGAAATCTTGGTCACTAGTATCCTAAACTCTGGGATCTAATACTAAAGAGCATATATATTTATATTCTTATATATATATGTGTACAACTCAAATTTCCAAAAAAAATGCGTACAACTCAAGGTTAACCTAGCTACCATGCTACGTGCCATGAGACGTGCTTACAACTGCATCTATTATTAATAAAGAAAATAAGTTAGACCCTCCATATAGCTTTGTCCAAAATAAATTCATTTATATGTTAGACCCTCCATTTCCCCTCTTTTCTATCAATTAATTAATTATTGTTTGCTCAGTCAACTTGCTGCTGTCTTATTGGTCAAAGGATCAAATAATAAAGAAAATAAGTTGAATGCTGATTGAGGAGTACGGATTTTTTATATAAGGAGCAATTATGTTTTAGCCTCTCATTACTAATTAAATTCATTATTGATTATTCTACGTGTTGTTACTTGTTACATACAAGATCATAATGATAGTCAACGGCCACACTTTCCTAATTATTGTATGAGATTCCGCATACTAGAAATATTTTGGACGGCCAAATTGAATGAATCAAACAGTTTTGATTTTTTTATGAGGGCCGACTGTTTTGATTATTAAAATTTATATTTACAAAATTTATGATTGAAGGTTCCAGAGTCATTTTGCCATAGATGCATCTATGTAAACCGTTGAAAAAGTTTATTGTGACATTCTCTAACAAAATAATTCTTAATGACTAACAAACAGTACGAACTATAGCAACAAGGTTCTTGAATAATTTACAAAGCAAATTAATTTCTTTTAAGAAATCCTGTAACGAGTGACAAATGAATTTTTTTTTCCGAACTTTGTGAATATTTCCTGAATCAGTTTAAATTCTTTTGAATTATTTGCGAAATTTGCCAAGTTTATGAACAATGAATTATTCACATTATTTCCTTCCCCTCTTAAAGTATCAGTATCTGTTATATTTATATGCGTTATAAAAATAAAAATATTTTTGAACTATATTAATAGCACAAATTTTAGATCTAACAGAATTATTATTATGCTCATATATATATTTTTTTAATAAAAGTTGAGTTTTTTAGACTTTCACTTGCATTAACGAAAAAAAAAAGAATTCTCAATTTATTATTATTGCGTCAATCCAATTTTCTTGAAATTAATGTTTTCTATGATATTAGTTAATTACTGTCGCACCAAATAAGACGGTAACTAAAAAGATTTACAGAAATTAAAAACCAATAATTAGTGTTGTAGTGATTCAACATATTGGAATGTAACAATAATTAAAAATAGGAACTTATTGCAATGAAATATGCACGTAGCAAACACATCAAATACAACATGGGTACGCAAATTGTTAACATATAAGGACCTGAGTTGATTTAATGTCTTTTTAGAATGATAATCCTGATCGTTATCACTATTTTTTTTTTAACAAACGAGCCTGCATTTAAAATGTATAGATTCAACTTCTCCATTATACCAAACAATATTAACACCTAAGGTCTTGGTTGTAACCATTGGCACCATCAATGGCGAAACACGATTACATCATACCCATAACCAAAAGCTTCTTTGTATCTGTTCTCCTCCTCTCCTTCCTCTTGAGCCTTGCTCTCAACTCCTTCCTTTTTTCTGGCTTTATTTTTATCAAGATGAGCAGCACCACTTGCACGGCTCCTGTTATTAATTCCACCATACTGTCGTGTACCGGGCGGTATATATATGTACAAAATGTGCCGGATCAGTTCAACTTGGGTCTGATCAGAGAGTGCCGTAATCTTTCACGTTGGCACAATGCATGTCAGCATGTACAAAATTATGGCTTTGGGCCACTGCTAACCGACACTGGTGACACGCTTGTTCCTCCTGATGTATGGTATGCTTCCGCGTGATGTTTTATGAAATGTTTATCACATGTTTCTCTTAGGCCCTGATCACAATGATTTTTACTCGGGATTTCATTTCATTTCATTTCATTTGAATTGATTTCGTAAGATTTCATAGGATTTTGTTAGACCTAATTACATAGGAATCCCAACTAAATGACACCAAATCTGCTCATTGTAATCAAGAATTTTCCAATGAAATGAAATGAATTGAAATCCTATGTTAAAAAAAAAAGGATTCTGATCAGGGCCTTATAAAAGTTCATGAATTCCTCCTCCTCGTTGGTATTATTTATGTTGCAGCATTATTAGGTTCATTGTTTATATCTTGTCCATCCTAATATATACTTTCTTATTTGAATTTTGATTAGTATAGAAGGATATGTTGATTCGATAGTACTTGAATCCATAACATTTGCACTGTGCATTTGAATCTATATATAACATTTGAATTGTCTACAATTTTCTGTTTTTTTATCTGTCTGACTTTAATCTTTATAGTAAAGGGCAAGCCTGCATTTCGAATTTCAATAAAAACAACAGAATTGTGCTCAAAGTAATTAGCACAAATGTAATTAACAATACGCCTAATAATAAAAAAGATTTGAACTCCATTGGTTTTAAAATTATTGTAGCCATATGATTCCTATGTAAATGTAAATGGAACTTTGCTTATAGGATAAAATTTGTCCTTTTGATTAACAGGTATGGTAGTGATCAATTCACATTGGAAGTTATATTCCACAACCGCATGAAACAGTATGATTGCCTGACAGACAACCCTGCTGAAGCTGCCGCAATATACATACCATACTACGCCGCTCTAGATATAGGCCGAAATCTCTGGTACCAACCTATCTCAGTGCGTGATGCCTTGATGAATGAAATGCTCCAATGGCTGAGATCTACACCTGAATGGGCAGTACGAGGTGGGCGGGACCATTTCATTGTGGTTGGTCGAACCACATGGGACATGCGGCGCAAAAAGAACGAAGATTCGGATTGGGGCGGCAAGTTTATGGGTGTACCAGAGACCCAGAACATGACTGTCCTTATCGTAGAGTCTACCACAAGGCATAGCAATGAGTTCGGCATTCCATTCCCAACATATTTCCACCCTTCTAAGATGAGTGATATAATCGCATGGCAGGAGAAGGTTCGGCATGTCACAAGGCCACACCTCTTTTCTTTTACAGGAGCTAGGCGAAAGAATCACACTGCAGCAGCAATCAGAGATCAGGTGATAAACCAGTGTGTTGGTTCACCTAGGTGTAAATTGTTAGAGTGTGGTAAGTATGGAGGAAAATGCCGGTCACCTGTAAGTGTAATTAGCCTTTTTCAAAACTCTACCTTTTGCATGCAACCCCCAGGTGATTCATACACTCGTAGGTCAACTATTGACTCGATGGTTGCCGGGTGTATACCCGTATTTTTTCACCATAACACGGCTCACAAACAGTATAAGTGGTATCTACCAAGGAATCATACACAATATTCCGTATATATTCCAGAAGATGCTGTACGAAATGGAACAGTGAAGATAGAGGATGTGCTGCTTGGATACAGTGCAGAACAAATTGAAGCAATGAGAGAAGTGATAATAAACCTGATTCCAACTATTGTCTATAATGATCCAAGATACAAGATAGAAGGTGTGAGGGATGCTTTTGATATTGCAATTGATTCGGTGATTGAGCAAACAAGGAAGATTAGGGATGAATCAGGTTGGTGAAAATTTTTGCTGGTTTAGTTTCAAATGATGTAGATTTTGTCTTCATATGATTAGCTAAACGTGAATATTTGGGGCATGTACATATGACGTGCCAGTATCACTGTTCTTTTGCTTTATTTTGGTTGAGATCATTTTGTTGGTTGGAAGAGGATGCGAACCACAAATTCTTTCACATTGCTTCATCAATCATAACAAATAAATGTAATATGTTAATATAGTGAAACAAAAATTCCAAAGAATTCCCAACTACTGAATATTCATTCTTTTCTGTGCTTGCTGCTTCTCCAATTAGTGCATGAAATGAGGAATGCAAATGACGATACAGAGTTGATTTAGCGATTTGGTGTTATATCGGTGATATAACGGAGAAAAAACAGTGTGTATAAAAAGACAATTATACAACTAATCTATCTTATAAGTAACTTGAAAATTTAAAATATAAAAATAGACAAAATCAAAGTATTAAAAACTAAACGAATTAGGGTTTTGTATGGATTTGTATTAAGCAAAAAATTTTTTTTGTAAGTTACCATGACCCGTCCGTTTTTACGCCGCTAAATTAAAAAATTTTAAGTTATATCGCCGATTTTTCGGAAATATAACGCAACTATTATTTCGTGCTTGGTTGTTGTATAACGTTGATGCGTTTTGCTCTAAAAATCTGTTATTTCGGTCAAAAACTTTTGAAATTTGGTCTCTAAAAATCTTTAATTGTTTTAGATATGTTCAATGAGTGTACATTAACCATTTTTTTTTTTAATTACAGAGGAGACATCGTGAGTGTTTTTTTTTTTCCTTATTTTTCCATAGAATGACTCATGATGCAGTTTGGACTTCGGAGTTAAAACGTCTCACTTATCCTATTCTATATTCATAATTACACATCTCCCCTAACAGCCTTTTTTTTTTTTAAAAAAAAAAGAGAGATCACAACCGTTCCTTTGGAATGCATAAACTCAATAAAAAGAAAGACAAATAAAATATACATATATAGTTACTGATGTAATAAGTCTCAACATAATCACATTTACTCATTTTATATATGTATATACCTTCAGATTCAAGTGAACGTGGCTAGACTATTTGTAAAGTCCACACGTTTTATAACTCAATTATATTCTTAGGAGAAAAGAGGAAAGAAATTCACCAAATAAAAAAAAAAATCAATATCGAGAACCAACTCTTGATCTAGCGGCAAAAAGCGATGTATCTGAGACCCAACCGGAAACCGCATTGGAAGCATATGAACTGCAAATTTTAATAAATTTTTTTGTGAATCTTTTTTTTTTTTTCCTCTGACAATGTTTAATTTTTCCCATCAAAGAGCCCAACCGCGAACCGCATTGGAAGCATATGAACCTCATATGCTCGAGTACACTCTCATAATAGTTAACGGAATGGCCACATGAGATTTGATCGACTTCTTTCATGTCAGCCAACGGTAGGTAGAATAAATTTGCCGTTCTTATTAAAATTCTTCCAAAACCAATGAGAGTGTTGTACCATAACAGCGTACCATAATAACGGACACCTTCCCAGATGAGTATTAATAAGTCTTCTTACCCTTCTTTTTAAATAACATGCTCAGAGGCTTTTGCTTTATTCCTATAACTGTTCCGTTGATTATGACAAAAATGTGAAATTAGGCTCTTATTGGAGTTTGTTTCTAAATTTATAATTTCATCCAATGTTTCACTAATTTTGCAATGATTTTTTTTTTTTTTGTCGTGTGATCATTTTAATGTTAGTTTTATTTGTTTTGTGTGAGTAAGTATCATTTTTTTTACTGGTCTCTCGTTGGGTGTATATATAGAGAGAATAGATATAGAACACTAATGCATGTGTACGGATCGTCTTCGTATATATGAGTCGTTTTTCGAGATCCAAAATTTAAACGGTCGATCCGAACCGTTCAAGTTGTTCTCCATACTGAAAAATCCTTGGAGACCAAATTTTATATTTTTTCGAATTTTTTACTATATATTATGATATTTAAAAAAAAAACACTACAATTGGAGTATTCCAGGCCCTCCAATTTGAAAATATCATAATATATAGTAAAAAAATTCGAAAAAATGTAAAATTTGGTCTCCGAGGATTTTTCAATACGAAGAACAACTTGAACGGTTCGGATCGGCCGTTTGAATTTTAGATTTCGAAAAACAACTCATGTATACGGGGACGATCCGTACACATCAGTGTATTCTATCCATTCAATATATATATATATAATCACAATGGAATGCATTAAAAATGTATGAAGCGCTGGAATTAGCATGAGCCACGCAACCTTTTCGTGCATTCCATCAAAATATGATGAGTCTCGAAAAAAAAAAAATCAGTCAGTTAAAAAATATAGATCGCGTTAAAATTCATGTTTTGTTTGTGTTTCAAGGTAGGTCTTTTGAATAAATTCTTATTGGAAGCTAGAATTCTCAATGTATACCTACAAAAGCCAAAAACAAAAAAAACAAATACAAAAATGATTAAATCTTGCAAAACATAATGAGATAATGAGAAATGCTAATGTCCAATGTATTCAAACCGTCCAATACGATTGTTCTCACGTTTCAAATTCAAACGGCATAGGAAAGATTTTGCTGCATGTTCGCAATTATACATCAATCTTCAATCATGACAAATAAATTTTTTGTGTTAATATTATATTCATTTTCCTTTCTGTCCTGCATATTCATTTTCCCTTCTGTCCTTGCTACTTCTTCAGTTAGTGCAATATAAATAAGGAATGCAAATGTGCTGCCTAGTGTGAAAACCTATGAAGATACTCAAACTCAGGAAATTTTTTAATGTGATGTCAGTTTTGACGATAACCTCTGTGGCGTCGAATTTGAAAAAGTTTTGAATAAAGTACATTTCATCCTAGCTAAAAGCTGCCACATTACTATGAACGGTAAAGATACCAATCAATCTGTTATTGTTACCATTTCATCAATTTTATAGTATTTTAAAAGACAAGTAGACAACAGAGTTTCATTGTTATAGCGAGATATCAAGAAAATTATTACTAACTACCAGCAAAATCACATAGCGTCCAATTCATTTTAATCATTGGACGCACATAATATTATCTTGTACTTGTACTGATTAAAAAATACAGTGCTTTGTAGCATCTACACATAAAACATTATGTTCATAAAGTATAACGAAAATCTTCAATTTATCTTGAAGAACATCTAATAATTGCAAAATCTCGCATGCAATTAGTCAAGATTTAATCTGAACTATATTGTGGTAATTTCGTGACACCAACTTCTGCTGGACGCAAGACACGCTCATGCAACATATAACCGTCCTGTGATAGTAAAAAATTGTAAAAAAGAAAAAGTAGTTAGAATTAGCAAACATCTAGTTTATAATAAAGAGTAAATTTTTCAGGAGGTCCCTAAAATTTATGTATAGTCCTGATTTGGTCACTAAAGTTTAATTTGTCCTACCACAACCACTAAAGTTTGATTTTGTCCAATTTTGATCCCTCCGTCTGTACTCGATCCAATTCCGTCTAATTCCGTCTGAATAATTGAATAAGGGTGCAAATATTGTGATCCGAAGCAAAATATTACTCCTCCTCTCTCCCACAGCAGCGATTCCTTCTCCTCTACCCTTCGTTTCTCTCTCCTGAACACCACATCCTTCGCCTCTCTCTCTTCCAACCCAAAGCCCCTCAATCTCCCTCTTCGTTACTCTCAGTCTCCCCCTAATCGATCTCTCTTTCAGTTCTGTTCCTCTGTTTTTCTCTAAAGCTTTTCTTCTTCTGAAAAAGTCGAAGCCGCGCTGCATCTCGAGCTCTCCGCCTACTTGACTACTTCTCCCTCGCCTGTCTCTGCCTCACCTTTTGGTCGCTCTCTCCGCCTCCTCTGCTCCCGACTCTTTCTCCTTCACGGCCTCAACATCTCTATATGCATGTCTTCCCTTGTCTTGGAAAAAACCTGGGTGACTCGTAACTTCATTGAGGTCCAATCGGTGGTGACAGGTAGCTTTTCTTGCCTTACGATTGATTCTTTTTGCAATATTCTTTCTGTTTTTGCATCATTGTATTTTTTTTTTGGCAAAAATCCATAATTTTCCAAAAAAAAAAAAAAAATCAGCATTGGTTGACTTGATTATTGATTGAATGTCCACGATTGCTAATTGGCATCGGATAAGCTAGTCCTACTGGTATATATTAGTACTCTAATTTATCGAGTTTGAAGAGTTTGGTACATGTAAAATGATGTAATTCAGTACAAATATTCATATGCATGTTACACTAAGAAAGTATGAAAACCATTTTCGGATGTGCAAATTAGGATGGCCATGGTTGACGATACATTACACCATGTACCATTAGTGCTTACATGATTGACTAAGGTATTATCTGGTATAATTTTGTTTGACGCTACATTCTCATGTTTTATATTCTGATGCCATAACCAGAATTTTTTGTATTTTTATTTTGCTATTTTTGTTGAAAAAAATCTAATTTTGTCCAGTTATCTTGAAGTTTATATTGCTGTTTAGAGATGAACTTTTATTTGAGAATTACACTCAGATGTATGGATGAAAACTAAATGGGAGAATGGTATTCTATTAGTTTTAGAGATGGAACTTTTATATGAGAATTATTTGTCTTGAGGTTCTTAATTTGCTGATGGTTCATTTCTTCACATCATGCAGGTCTAAATGGATTACATGTTAAGAACTCTCTAGAATGCATTTGAAGCATAAGGATGGAATGCATTAGGCTGATTAGATTGATTCAAATTTAGACTCGTTACATTTTAAGTCTTCAATTAAGTGAATGATCATGTCATTGTTCTCAATTGATAATTTTTTCTTAAATTGACTGAAATGGTAGATGTTACTTTTTTAATGGTAAATTGAATTGTGTTGTATATCACTGATTGCCATTTTGTGATCAATGCATTCGAATAGATGTTTTAATTGATTGAATAATATTTTATTCTTCTTTTATGTATCTATGGTAATTCTTGAATATTACAAGCGCACTACACAGGAACATACACAGACCATAGCATGTTGAATTTAAAGAAAGAGATTACTAACGAGCACATCAAAATTTGGCATGTACAAGTTAAACAAGTATCCAAAAATACACAAAACATATATTTAATTTGCTAATGTTACTTATATACAAATATTATTTAGAGCATTAAAAAATAAGAACATGTTTAATAATTGGAAGAATTAAAACTATAATAAGGCAATAATCTTTACAATTCAACCAACTGTATTTGATATAATTGCAATAAGCTTCACAATGTATATTCAGGATTAATTCAGATGCAACTAGAAAAATACAGCGTCCAACTCCTTTTAACAAAATTGACAATTCAACCCATTAACTAATCCCACCTAAAATTTAATTAATTCATTTATTCTGACAGCTAGCTAATCTTGCGCACTATCATGCTTCTAGCTTATCATCCAGAAATTTTCATGGTTACAAGAAACAATAAAATGACCATGCAAATTGATGCTGCGCAGACTCGCTTGCGTTCTAAAGGACAGAGAAATGAAGGAGACGGTATAATTGATGTTGACGGAGATAGAGGATGAGATGAAGAAGAGAGTCGGGAGTAGGGGAACTGGAGAGAGAAACAAGAAGGTGAGGTGGAGACGGGTGAGGGAGAAGTAGGCGAAGAGCTTGAGCTGCAGTGGGGGAGAAGCGAAGGAGGAGAAAGGAATCGCTGCTGTGGGGGAGAGGAGAAGTAATATTTTGCTTCAGATCACAATATTTGCACCCTTATTCAATTATTCAGACGGAATTAGACGGAATCGGATTGAGTATAGACGGAGGGACCAAAATTGGACAAAATCAAACTTTAGTGGTTGTGGAAGGACAAATTAAACTTTAGTGACTAAATCTGGACTATACATAAATTTTAGGGACCTCCTGAAAAATTTACTCTATAATAAATGGTTCCCATTACCATTACACAATACTATTACTAGTTACTACATTGCTATTGCTCTAATACATTAAAAACAACGGTACCTTGATCACAGCAGCTACGGTGCCAGGTGGCTTAGAAAGGTCTGGAACTGTCACACCCCGCAATTGGGCATGGCAGCTCCCGCCACGAGAGTACGAATAATTGTACTCTCGTAAGGCTTAACCTGACTTATGACTGTTGTTTTTTTTTTTTTTTTTACAACAGATAATATTATAGAATATTATCCAACTACGGTAGAAAAATAGAATACAAATAAAGTAAAAGAAACTCACGGTATTCTTAACCTATAACACACACTTGTTATTATACAAACATAGAGATACAATATAAGTGGACAGTTTAGGTCTATACATAAACTTCTGGTCTATTTCTACTTGATTACAAAGAAAGATTAATTTAACCTAATTAAAAGGTAACTCCTTAGACAAACCAACTAAATTATGCCTGGTAATCCTGGAGACATGACCATAGTTTAATGGTATTAAATTGGTGAACGGTCGCCTCAGCAAATGGATAGACCTTCAAGAGTCTTCAGAAGTGATTTCCCTGCATAGTATACGTGCCATCTGGAACCCCCAACCGCCGGGGAAACATGCAAAACAAATACGGGTGAGAAATAAATTCTCAGTGCGGGTTTTAGTTCCAGACGTGGATTTCTAGTTGAAACCTTAGTCCGAAAGTAACACCCATAATAATCAACATGAATAAGTAACTTAATACCCAATTAAATAACTATATTTAATTAAATCATTTAGGTGATGCAAATGCAAATTTATAACCAGTTTTATGACTAGCAACAAACCATGAATGATTCCATCTTAACTATTTTGCAATAAATATGCACATAAACAAATCAAGAGCAAAACATTTTTTTCCCTCGCTCAGGGCAGGCAAAAGAGACGTATCTCTCGCCCTGGCAGGCAAAAGGGAATTTCCATATCATAAAAGCATCACATTCCAAATTCTCATTCTTTCTTTCCATCTTTCTTTCCCTTACTCAACCTTTCCCTTTCTCAAGGCACAAAAGAGACGTATCTCTTTCCTTGAGCACAAAAGAGAATTTCATTCAAAAACTCACTCAGGTTTTCCTTTCCCATCCGGTTTGGGCACAAAAGGAAACCTTTTCCTTTCTCAAGGCACAAAAGAGACATATCTCTTTCCCTGAGCACAAAAGGAAATTCCATATCCGAATAGCGCTACCGAACTGGTCGAAGCCGGGGATCAGTCGACTTCGAAGAGTGGCTTTGATTTCCATGTCATTTCACAATTTTCACAATTTCCTTTCCACAATCAATCATATACCAACACATTCCATATTTCAGGCTATCAAGCAAGAATAAGATGAACTGGTACAATTCAGATCATCATAACAAATGAATGAGCAAACTTGCTTGATCTCACATCAAATTTAACAAAGGAGATAAAACAACATGAGTTGTAATATCTGTTTCTATAACTAAAATAATTAATTCATAATGAAATCAATGAGATTAGCAACATACAATGCACATAAATTTAAATTTACCGAGACCGGATTTCTATAAAAATCCACGTATCCGCACCTGTCATTGGATTAGGATTGGTCTTCGTCCAGTTTCCTGTAAAATGGGTCAAGAACCGTTAAGATCAAATCAAACGGTTCTAAATTTGACCTAACTGAAAGTTTACAGCTAATAGGTCCGGCTTATAATACCAGACTGACAGACTGGGTTAATCAGACTGGTCTGAGATTCAAATTAAAGAATTCTATTTAGAGATATTTTATTAAGTATTTTATTTATTCAATTATAATTGGTTTTGACTTTCCAGTCAATAATAATATGTTATGATTAAATTCCATATGTTTGTTATTTATTTGATAGTTATATATTTAATTATTTATTTGTTGGTTTAGTTCATTTATTTTTTTTATTTATCTTTTTTTTAATTTAATAATTTATTTCATTTATTTTATTCTTATTATTATTGTTTATTTAATTATTATTTTAATTTTTTTTTATCGAAAGTCAATTCAAAATCAGAATTCGAAATTTAAAGTCAAAATTTAGAAATCAGAAATAAACTCATAGGAACTACAAAAACTGCATTGTGTCTGTGGGTCAAAAATCTCGTTATGTGCATCATATTTCTTCACCCCAAATTTCCTAAACACCTATTGCACAGAAAAGCAGACAATTAGGAGCAAAAATAATCACAATGCATGGCTATAAAATGGTTAAAAAATATAACTGCTTTTTAATTGCACGGAAACATTTAATTGAGGCCAAATTAAATGCATTGGAGCTCCATAGAACAAATAGATTACTAAGTTTAAAATGGAGAGTTAGTGCATATTAATCATTTGGTGCACTCTGGGCATGAATCCATTAAAAATTTCAGTAAATCAAATTTTCAGACAGAAGGCAAAAGTAAAATAAAAGATTGAAATTATTAGAAATACCTCCGAAAGTTGTTTGTCAGTCATCTCAACACCTTCCAATAATGTTTTGAGGAGTGCTGTCGCCTTGTCACCCTCCTTTTTATCAATTTTCGCAAAAGCTTTCTCTATAACCGAGGAAGCTCTCTCCAGATTGTCTGCTACATCTAATAAGCCCTTTGCAAAGCTCTACAATTTTAACATGCAGTTGAAAAACTATATTAAAACTTCTATCACCAGAACAGAATTGTAATTAATAAAGAATATTAATATATTATTAAGAGATGCTTTTGTGGTCGGATTTTAACAATTCACATATCAATCTGTTTATTATTGTGTGTTTCTATATATCGATCATTGTTTACAAAACTTACGAGCAAATTTTTAGAAAACACCATTGTACAGCTATTTAACCAGGTAAACAGTTTGTGAATTGCCCCTCACATTAAAATTCTATAAAAGAACCAATTGGGTTGTTTTGGTGATGAAAAAAATTTGACACTTGTAGTTTTGAACTATTTAAGTACTATATGTTAGTATATATTGTTCTTAGAAATTATGCAGTATTAACCAACTACTATCTTGCTTTGAATTTAAGACTTCATAGTTTTTAACAAGCAACTCCTGCATATATAATAATATTAGAAATCTTAAATTGATATTATATATATATATATGTTCTTATTATAAATATCATCTGAACTTTGTGAATCAAGAACAAATTATATATTTTTTTAATATAGCTTTTAAAAAATTCCAGTATCATGATTTATAAGTCGTTTTATCTCACCTCAAAGAAGAATGAATTGCACTTGCAAGAATTTATGTAAACATAAAATTTCTCAAAAAAAAAAAAAAAAAAAAAACCTAAACAATGAAAGAGAACTGCTCGAGAGAACCTGAATGGCAAATTTCTGAGAGTTCTCAGCCTCTCTTATGGCCCGATTCATAACATTCTCCATCTCAGCATAATCTCTGAGGATTTTATCATTCCTCGCAAATAGCTCCAAAAATTCCTCTCAACAGTTCAGCCTCTTTGCCTTTTTCAGAATTCAGAGCCCTAATTAGTCTTGTAAAACCTGTACACAAAAATTGAAAATTGCAAACCAACTTAACATGTCTGTTAGGTCCGGTGCAACCAACTAAGACTGTATGCACTTGATTAAACACTAGGATACAGCAATTGACATATCAAACATGTATGATGCGAATTTGCCCCCAATTCATACATGATACAAGTTGGGTTTAGTGTTGTAGCCCAATCTACATAACATAGGAATAAAAAGAAACACAAATTAAAGTGTACTGTAGAAAGTATAGCAACTTTTTAGCTGAGGCAATTAAATCCCTAAATGTAGTTGCATAATTTGATATCCTGGCCCTAATAAACTAAATAAAGCTTCAACTAATTTAATACACTGTAAAATTCCAAGAAAGAGCTACTACTCCCTACAAATCAGCGAACAGATAACCAATGCATATCAAACCAGAGAAAAATAAGACAAATACTGCAACCTGGGTTAGGATGAGATGGCATAGATGAAAACCCTTTCCTCTGGAATGTTCCATTTAGAAGAGATGAAAAGTTTGAGAACTGATTTTTTGGTATCTGCATCCACACATAATTCCATTAGAATCTGAACAAAAAAAATAAAAATAAATAAATAAATAAAATAGAGAAGGAAATTTGGAACTCTAGTTAAAGTCCCGCGCGTCATTAGTTTGAATCAAGCTTTTAAATAACGCCGAAATAGCCGAAATAACCGAAATAACGGTATTTTGTATCCAACCGCACGAACGTCATAGAAAAAAATACCGAAATAACGTAACGCGTCATTTCCGTTTTTTCGCCCTTTTTTCACCCTTTTTCACCGAAATAACGTACGTTTTAACGGGAAATGGTAACATTAAAAAAAAAGGCACATATAAAATGGACCCAGAGCGGAAAAAAAGAATGGTCAACATTAATGAATTAATGATATATTGATATCATAAGAAAACATGACCCAAATAACACCGAAATAACACCCAAATAACAAACATGACCCACATTTAAGCAAGTATATAATACAATAACAATTTTAGTATCTGTATACAGTCACCGTTATATCACCGTTATATCACCGAAATAACACCGAAATAACAAATCAACCCCGGACCATCATACCGAAAAAACCGAAATTTAAACCCTTGGTTTGAATGTTAGTGAAACAGAGAAAAATCTCTGTTTCATTTGTGCCGACCTCTTTCTTATTTCATTAAAAAATGCAAACCTTGAATATAGGAAATTGATCAGTCGTAGTTCAAAGACTCAACCTATTGTGCATTTTTCTATGATTTATATTCAGTACCACAAATCCTTTGAAGAAGAATACTAGAAAATGTAATAAATTAGCCAGGTCCTGTTTGCAATGTTGGAAGGAAAAAGACTACAAGCTAAATTACTTACTCAGAAGCAAAAAAGTTAAATGCTATATACTACATAGGCAGAAATTTAGAAACTGAGGCAAATTAAGCACAAAACTTTCTAAACAAAATCATGAGCCAAGATAATTAAACCTTGATTCGAGACGACGGGACGAGCTTGGAACCGCATAGCCGTGGTTCAGGATGAGCGGAGATCAGACGGTGGAGAGACGAGACATTTTTTCTAGAGAATCGTGCAATATCATTCTGGAAGTCATAATCCCAGTTTGAATCGAGATAAGAGGGGAAAAAGTAGTAAGGACTTGTTGAACAAGAAAGAGCTAGAGAGAGAGCGCAGAAGTGATAATTTTTTGGAAAAGGGGTCTGTTTATTCATTGTTCGACACCCCACAAATATATATACAAATAATTAATCTTGCAGAAGAAGATATGCATCGAATGTAATCCTAAATACTAATAGATTTTCTATTTCCAAAACTAGTTAACTTACTAGAGCCATCCATACATACCCCCAAATATAAACTGTAACGACCGGGGGCTGATGGTGAGGTGGCGTTAAGAGTTGAAAAGACTGATCTACCCTTCATTATTCGTTATCTCCTGGGCTGGTTTGCACAGGTTTGAAATTAATTTCGAAATTATTGCCTTAAAATAATATATATGAGGACATCAAACCTTATGCAAGCCGAGCCGCTCTAATAATTATAATAAAGTATATTTGTTTCAATATATGCAATGGAAACTATACTAATGACATAATTAGATTCTATGGCAATTGATGCCAATAGATGTAAATTAACTTGAACATTGTGAACTAATTTTATTTGACTTCGTTTAGTAATGTTGGCACTAGACATGTTTTGAATGTTCCTATGGTGACATTAGTAGGTGCTATAACAACAGATTCTCTCTATTAGTAACTACGTAGTAGATTGTAAAATGTAATGTACTGTTATTTTCACGACAACGTATGTACTTTGGTATCGTGGAAAATTTTGAATGAAGTACATGCCAAAGCAATTGTCTTTGAACCTGTTTTAGGTTGCACTTGTATCTGTGATAATAACTGGTTATAACAGCCTGAGCCTAGGTTATTGCCCTCTGTGTGGAACAATAAGAGGGTTTTAGACCACTTTATTATTTAGAGATTTCTTAGCAAATGTTAAAACTATGATTTCACCTGCCAAAAGAGTTACTGGTAGTTAGGGGCATTACCACTTGGAAGATTAAGTACATAAGAATGTTCCATCTCTTATATATGGCATAATTTAATTTAATAAAATAAATTTGCATGCTTAGACTATATTTCCATCAGCTTATTGCCTGGAGTAAACTATAGCATGAACATGGACACAAGCATGCCCTCAACATATCATAACACTTTACAAGCACACCTGCCAATCTGCCATATAGTATCAATTTTTCAGTTCTTTTCACCATTTCATCAATTTTAGTTTTCAAAAAAACAACAAAGTCGCATAGACAAAATCTCAAAAGTAATATTTTTATTACTCTACGGCTCTGCAGCAAAATCACATTGCGTGCATCCATCTCAATTCTCCTAAGCAAAAAACATTAAATTGCACTGTGAATTAAATTACAAAAAATACAGTACATTTTAGCATCTACACAAAGAACACTATGGCGACGAAGAACAAGGGAAACCCTCATTTACTAAAACCCATCTAACAATTGCAAAACCTCACATGTAATTAGTCAAAATTTACTCTGAACTTTCCTCTGGTGACTTTGTGACGCCAACTTCTGCTGGACGTAAGATCCGGTCATGCAACATATAACCATTCTGTGGTAGTAAAAACATGTAAAAAAATAGTTAGCAAAGAGCTAATTTAGAACAAAAGGTTCCTGTTGCCATTACCAATACAGTAACTAATTTACTATAGACGACTGCTCTACTATCAAAGGTAAAAACAATTGTACCTTTATCACAGCAGCAACAGTGCCAGGTGGCTTGGAAGGGTCTGGAACTTGAAATACCGCATTGTGTCTATGTGGATCAAATGTCTCATTTTGTGCATCATATTTCTCCACCCCAAATTTCCTAAACACCTATTGCACAGAAAAGCAACCAAAAAGCAGAAAAATAAGAAACAAAACTATTAATAAGTACTATTAAATGGTACAAAAATGACCGATACTTAATTGCACAGAGATGAGGCCAAATCAATTAAATCGTGCTCCATAGAGCAAATAGCACTCAAAAAGAAAATGTGACAAATAGATTACCTACCTCAGAGTGGAGAGATAGTGCAATACCAGTTTCGCACAGGACTGTTATTTACTGGTAGAAACCAGTACAGAGTACAGACACAAGATTAAAAAACAAATGAATAAAAAAAAGTTAAGAAATTATGGGACACACCTCAGTCAGCTGTTTTTGAGTCATCTCAACACCTTCCAATAGGGTTTTAAGGAGGGGAGCTGCTTTGTCACCTTCCTTTTCATCAATTTTGGCAAAACTCTCCTTTACAACTGAGGAAGCTCTCTCCAGATTGTCTGCTACATCTAACAAGCCCTTTGCAAAGCTCTACAATTTAAGCATGCAATTGGAAAACAATATTAAAACTTCCACTCCCAGATAGAATAATTAATAGAGAAAAAGTTAAAAATAAATATATAATTTTTCAGTGATAAATTTCGTAGTCAAATCTAATCAATTCCATATAAAGTTAACTGTTAAGTATTATTGAGTTAATGCTTATGTCAGCCACTAATTATATTTACAAGCAAGATTTTGGAAAGAATACAGTGATTTAAAATACACACTAACACTTTAAATTAAACTTTATATATAAAAATTAATAATACATGCATAAGATGAATCTTATCAGATATGCGACTTTTATATCCGTGCAATGTGGTTTAATGAACCTCATCTTTAAACACAGATAAAGGCTTTTTAAAAGCTTGCTTATAAGTACACTCCAAAATTTCTGGCTCATCTGAATTTGAGAAAAGGTTACAAGAACAAAATAAATTTGTCTCTAAAAACAATGACCTCCACCTGCCTTTTATCCCCAGAACCCCAAGCTTTTAGCAAGTAGCTTGATAAAAGATTAGAGAGCTCAATCAGGACACGTTTAAATCATTGAAGCTTGGTTTTCAGTTAAATTTTCATTTGAGAGAGAAATGACACTTCATTAAAAGAAGGCATAATTTTATCAAAATTCATTGACTGCTCATATATATAATAAAAAGATTGCCCCTTGGGTATCATCTCAAACTGAAGAAGAATGTCAACTGCACTCACAATTATTATATGTAAACACAAAACCATTCAAAAAACCTAAACATGAGATCGAACAGAAAACCTGGATGGCAAATTTCTTAGAGTTCTCAGCCTCTCTTTTAGTCCGATTCATTATATTCTCCATCTCAGCGTAACCTCTGAGGAATTTATCTTTCGTCTCTTCAAATTTCTTTTGGTTTTCTTCTAGCAGCTCATCTTTCTCTACTAATAGCTTCATTAATTCTTCTCTTGACAGCTCCTCGTCTGTTTCAGAAAATTATTTAGTCTTGTACACCAAAAACCAGTATGTATTGCATCCATAACTATACAAATACAGCTATACAGCATTTTTAATTTGCCATCTTTTTTATTTTTTTTATACATGATACAGCTATAAAAACCAGTATGTACAATACATGATACATCTTTTTTTACACATTTTTTAGTTTTATTTATGAAAAAAAAAACTTTCTGACGAGATACTATACAAGTTTTAGTTTTTTTAGAAGCATATACATACTAATTGCTATACAGGTTCAAAAAGAAACTGCACGAGAAAACAAATATCATAAACATTAAGATTTACATAATAAAATTGGATAATCTGCTTTGGTAACAAAACAGAACTCTCTACATGGTCAAGTAGTCGCCATATTCCCCGAGAAAAAGTAAAAACACTGTTATCATTTTATCATCTAGAGGATCCTGGACTCCTCGGCTTTGGAGTGGGAATGCAAGCTACAGAGTTGCACTTCTCATGTAATCTTTTGTTGAGCCAAACGATAGGATATGTGTATCTCTGTTTGTCAACAGTATTTCCCAAAATTATTTAACGCTAGGATATACCAGTTGGCATACCAGGGGTATATTGTGTGCAAATCTGTTAAATTATTCTAGAATATAGAATATAGCAGATTTTAGCTGAAATTCAATTGAATCCCCTAAAAGATGAACAATTCCATAAATCCATGTCAGTAACCTTAATAAATTAGCTAAAGCTTCAACTAGTTTTATACATTGTTAGAACTCTAAGAGGAAGTTACTGATTCCTACTAACCACAGAACAGATAAAATGTCAAAGCAAATCACAGAACTTAAAAATATGACCTGAGTCTGCTGCTGCTTCGGTCTTTTTTGAATCCTTTTCTGACGACTCTTTCACATTCTCTTCTGATAACTCTTTCTCATTTTCACCTGTTGACTCTTTCTCATTTCCGTTATCTTCAGATGGATCAGATTGAGATGATGCTTTAGATGAAAACCCTAACCTCTGGAATGTCCCATTCAGCAAAGTTGAAAAGGTTGAGAACTGATTTCCTGGAACCTGTATCCATACATCATTGATCATTCCGTTAGAATCTGGTCACACAACAATGAGAGTTGTAACACTAGTTAAAATCTCACACAGATAATTAATAAGAGACTACAATTAGCGAGAATTTTCATAATATGGTTGAAATTCAGCTCTGATAAAACCACAAACCTTTTGAAAGAAAAATTACAGTAGAGAATGTAAGAACTTAGCTAGGTTCTGTTTTGCATTATCAAAACTAAAGGGAAAAATACTTAATATAAACTAACAAACACAGAAAAACAAATTTGGGGGAGTATATCAGCAAAAACAAAACCAAACTGAGGCAGAGCCCCAACCCCAAATCATTAACACTAAAGTCATGAGCCAAGGTAACCTTGAATGGAGACGAAGAGACAGGTGACAGCCGTGGCGCCGCACGATTGAGAGCCATGGTCGATAACTCGGAACCGCATAGCGACGCTTCAGGCCAAGCGGAGATCAAACGGCTGAGAGACAACGCACCGCTCCTAGAGGATCGTACGAGGAACAACCTAGAAGCCATGGCGACTTCTCTCGGTTTCGATGCAGAGAGAGAGAGGCAGTGAGCGGCGAGAAATGGGCTTGTGGAACAAGAAATGGAGAGTGAACGAGAAGTCTAGAAGAGGGGCTTATGGTGAGTTGGGGTTGGGGGTTTAGAGGCGAAAAGACTGATCTGCCCTTGGTTGCTCGTTCGTCTCAGTTGAGCTTGAGCTTGAGCGGCGGAGAGGAGAGAAGGATGGGGTTTTGATATGGGCTGAATGGGCCATTTGGACTGGTTTCTTGGCCCGTTTATAAAAATTGTATTGGAACTTGACATGTTCTTCTGTGTTTTTATGGCGACTCATTTAGTAGGTGCTATGACATCAGATTTTTCTCTATCATCAACGAGAGAATAATTAGGTGCTAAGTATATTATTCAAAGAGCGTTCATTAGAAAATATTCATACAAATGTTGAATCAGGTGCTAAGTATATTATTCAAAGAGTGTTCATACAAATGTTGAAATTTTTTCATATACGTTAAGAAAATATTCTAATGCACAAAACCTTCAGCGAGCTGTTTTTGTGGAACATTTCGAAAAAGGCAGCAAGATACTACCAAACCAAAGCAAGGAACACGAAGTAATAAACAACTTTATATGGCTTTTCATGGAAACTGTTTTGTTTAGGCAAACAGCCAACAGGCTAACAACCCGCTTCCATCCTGCCACGTATCTTCTTTTTGGTTATCAAGTCATTGTATAGCCTGACACTGATCGTCATAGATGGCTCTCGCGAATTTGTTTTTCTCATGACTCATGAGTAATCCAACGACAAATTTAATAGGGTTTCATAAAAAAATATTATAGGGACAATATAATTTTTAAATAATTTTTAATTTCGAAAAGCAAAATTTATTATTTAATTATATATCAGACATTATATGTACACCACATATTACATTATTTGATTTTTATTTCAACGCATATATAATATGTAACAAAACCCATATATTAAAATGAATAATTATCGAATATTGGAGCAAAGATAAAATCTATAAAATTTATGCGCATGTAATCGAGATGAAAAAATGATACACCTAACAGATTTTTTTTTTTTTAAAAAGATAAAAAAGTGCAAGTCAAACATTTTAATTTACATATTCATAATAAATTTTCCAAATCATTTTTAAAATTTGTGGCCTCCTTTCGATAAATATAACCTTTAGTCATTAAACCAAGTCTAGCATTGTATATTTAATAATCTAAATATATTATGATTTATAAACACGGACTTTAAAAAGTTAGCACGTTTGCTTCGTGTGATTATGTGCCGTTGCAATAACGATAAAAATAGCCGACACGTTGAGGTCAAAAATAACATTTTTTTTTTTCAAACACCAAAGCCCTTAGACATGTTTCCATTCAAAAATTAACAATACAAAATTATAAAGTCTAGATTGTTAGCAAAATAAAACAAAAAGATAAAAATTAAAAAAAAAAATGAAAAATAACTCCACCAAACCCAATGATCCTTTTTCTGAACCCGTTGTTAGTGACACGTCATCACTTCCCCAGCTACCCCAGCTACCACAGTCCACGGGAATTGCTTCCTACACGCTAAGAAATCAGAGATACATTCTTTTTGACAAAAATGCCTTTCTATTTCAACAGGAGTGTGAATTGAGAGGGGTTGAATTGAAAAAATGTGAGGTATTATGGTCTAAAAGGAGTCCATCTCCAAATTTGGGACGTGTAGGGAGCAATTCCCACAGTCCACAGGTTCACCGCAGCGAATTGAGATCTGCTGTCGCGCGGCACATGTGTAGCGCGGGCTGTGAGTCGTCCGATCTGAATCTGATGAATATGGGGGCCCGTGCATGTAACAGATTGATAGGCCCGAAAAAAACTGAACCGCCCGATCAAAATCAAACGGCTCGTGGAGGTGCGCTACGCGTGCCGCGCGACACAGTATCAGGGTCCCGCAGCAGCCCTACCGACTCGGAATTCGCATCCTCGGCAGCGCAGCGGTTGGCTGCAGTTTCATCACAACCGTCCGATGGATGATGGATGGCCCGTGCAAAACCCCAGATTGATAGGCCTGAAAAAAATAAACCGTCGAGATCAGATCGGACGGCTCGGAGGAAATTGCGGCTGACAGCACTGCTGCCGAGGATTTTGGTCCTACCGACTCGCGCGTCCGCGCGCACAATGACACAAACCAAAAGCTCTCCTTTCTTTCTTTTTCGGTGCTCATACATTATACATAGACGCTTCATCTGAGTCTCTCTCAATTCTCATCTTCCTTTCTAGATGCATGCCTCACACTCTCTCTGGAATATTCCCCTTCAAATCTCACTATCCACTGCCCCACCATCAATATCCACAGTTATGATTGATCCTTCTTAAAATTAAATGTCACCACTTCTGTTACATCACATATACGTGGATTTTCTACGACCGCGCCTTCCCCAATTCTCCTCTCAAGCCACATTCTCTCCACTTCCCTGTCTCCGTAAGATCCAATAATTGGAGATAAAAGCCTGATATTTGATTTGATCACCTACCTACGATATAGAATTTGTGTCGAGTTGTTGATGTCTCTTCAGATCGAACCACAACGGCGCAAGAGTTAGTTCGAAATTGAGTTTGAATTTCTTCGAATCTACTTTTGATTTGGATGATTGGTTACGATACCTATCCAATTGAAGCAATTGCTCCTTGATTAGGGAAAAAGGGAAAAGATTCTGAGCTTTTTCATATTCATTCATCAAAATATCCCAAATTTGCAAAGCCGAAGCTGCACTAAGGGGGTATAAAGTTGTTCATACTTGAGAACAGATGCATATACTCCAATTCAATTGACAAAACCAAAGTTCAAATTAGCTCAGATGAAAATGGCTTTCCTACTGAAAAAGGTATGGGGTTCTGTCACCAACCGATCAGGACTCAGTACCAGTTCCAGTTTCAGTTCCAGTCGCAGTTCAAGTGTGGGCTCCG
The DNA here is from genome assembly GCA_027725995.1 of Rhynchospora tenuis. Classification (NCBI taxonomy): domain Eukaryota; kingdom Viridiplantae; phylum Streptophyta; class Magnoliopsida; order Poales; family Cyperaceae; genus Rhynchospora; species Rhynchospora tenuis. The sequence goes on from CM050889.1 coordinate 84,141,292, forward strand.
CCACTCGTGACCTCTTGTGCAATCCCGGTTCTCTCGGTGCATTGGATCAACTCCCAATTGATGTCATTATGCAAATATTGCATCTACTTGGGGCGAGAGAGGCAGCAAGATTGGCTGTTGTATGCCGGTATTTTAGGGTTTTGGTGTCTGATAATAAGCTCTGGATGAGCTTTCTTCAAAATGGCAAGGACTCATGGGATTGTATTGCTTTCTCTGAGACTCACTTACATGCGGGGACTCCTTCAGAGTAATTTTCACATTTACCATTCTTCCTTTTTCTTAGAGATAGATTTGTAAAAATTCGTGATCTAAATTTGTTTGAATAATATAGGAAAAGCTCTATTTTTTAGAATGGGATTCCCAAGTTCTAAATCTGTTTAGTTAGACCTTCTAGATTATTGCTGAGAAACACTAAACCACCTCTTATATAAAATTGTTTCCAAGATATAAAATTGATTTTAGTGTGTTGAATATGATGAGTCTATTGGAGAAGGTAACAATTTTTTGGGTAAAATGCTATTTGAAATAAATATTATCAGTTTTGATTTTTCTTGTACTAATCGGTCTGACAAAATCAGTTTTGATTTTCAGGATCTACTATGATCATCCTGTTCAGTTATCATTTATGAGTGTTTATGCAAAACGCACCTTAGTTCCTGGTGCAGTTATAATTGATGGTATGGTTTGAACATTTTTTCTTCTCTGAAAATTCTCTAGATGTATGTTGTTAGTGTATTTTTGTTGACTGAATACATGTTTTTGTGGCCAACCTAGACAGCTATTACAATGCTAATTGTTTTTTCAATATACTTTATCATTCTTCTGTTTGCTTAGATCTACATCTACTTTTCATTTTATTTGACTCAAAACTATTTTATATCTGTATAATTTTCTAAGGTTTTTGGAAAAGAACTTTTTTAACATTAATTATTTTGCGAAATAAAATTAATAAAGAGGTTGTATTTTGAGAGTTGAATTTTGACGAATTTTATGAAGGTGGTTCGGGTTACTGCAAGTATGGTTGGAGCAAGTTTGATTCTCCTTCAGGACGGTGTGCAACTTTTTTGGTATTGCCTTTTTTCTTTTCCATTTGTCTTGTTTATCACAAAATGCTCATCAAGAGTTAATATATAAAGATAACTGGAACCACTAACAGATTACCAGGGGTTAGTTGATGCAAAATTGGATCGTTCAAACATCATTACAATAGTGAAGCTTATCGGAGGGTTTTCTTTTTAAGTCCTAGATATCGCAGCTCTGCATTTTTCCTATGTTGGTATCAGACCTTATTGTTCTGTCAAAAGCTGAGTGCAAGTCGTAGAAAATAACTCAATAATTTCATATGTACTTTTCTTTTATATTGGCTATAGGAATTTGGTAATATCGAGTCACCCATGTATGCACGGCTCCGTCATTTCTTCTCTACCATTTATAACAGGTCTATACTCCACTATTCCACTAAAAGAAAATTGAAAAAGTTGGTAGTGTATTTTATATCAATTTTTTTGAACTTATTGAATTTTCAGCCTCTATTTTTGTTCTTTTGTTTAAATCATTATATCTGAATTTAATGGTTGGTTGTTATAGGTATCGATCAAACTAACATCAGTATGAACTTTTGTGACCAACTATGCAATTACTTCTCTATTATACTTTTTCTTATGATGTGTTACTTTTCAAATGATAAGACTTTTTATAGTTTTTGTTCTTGTATGTCCTGAATGTTACTTATCTCATTGTCAGTAGTCACCGAAAAATATAGCTCTTGTTGACGTTCTTTATTGCTAGTATTTTTTTTTCCAGTATTATTTGTGCTATTTTTAAAGCTCTCCCGATACACAACTTTTTTATTCTTTTGTTCTCAGGATGCAAGTTAAACCTTCATCTCAGCCGGTTATATTAGCCATCCCAATCTGCCATTCTGATGGTGAGCATACATTTATTTTTTTTATTCTTTTTATATGGAATTATCCTCTGAAGTCTGAACCCTACAAGGAACAGTCTTGTCAGTTGTTTTGCAAATATATCACTGTATTAGTTATTTGCTAGGGATAATCAGTATTTTAGTTTTTGTATTTAACACCAAAATATTTTTAGAACCTAAATTTTAAATCATCAAAAGGATAATGTTACACTGTTAAATTTATGCATTTAATCGTTTTTCCTTTCATTCCCTTGGCCTAAATTAAGTTGATCTCAGACTTTGAAGAATTTTCTGAAGATTAGGTAGAACTTCCAGAGTCTTTGGGCATATGGTACTACTTAGGTTTCATAGGGTACACATGCAATCTATTGTCCCTAAGACTTCATTTTTTATTATTCGTATTCTATTTCAGATACTGAATCAGCTAGGGCTTCACGTAGACAATACAGAGAAGCCATTTTTTCTGTTCTCTTTGATATGAATGTACCTGCTATATGTGCGATTGATCAGGTATACCCTTTCTTTGTATTCTTCAGCAAAATACATCATATGGTCTTGTGAAAACCTATATAGAAAAAAATGTGGAGTTGAGAGTGCCTGAAGGAAGATGTCGGGATTCTCCAAACGTTGCTAAGTTAGAATTATCCCCAGACAAGAAAAATACTCATTGTGAAAAGAAAATAAAATTATTTGGAAGATTGATCAGGGCTTCCATGAAAATTATTAATTTGTATAGAGATAGTATGAGTAGGCATTTGCTAACATTGATGATGATTATGATTACACACAGGCAGTACTGGCATTGTATGCAGCAAAAAAGATTTCGGGTATTGTTGTAAATGTTGGTTTCAACGTCACCTCTGTTGTCCCTGGTAAACTCTTTCTCCCTTTTATCAGACACACATACACACACAAAAGGCACGGAGACATATATAATACATTAACAAAATATTATAGTACCACTTATGAAACAAAAATTGAGAGAGCACTCTTGTTGAACTAGTTTGTGGTAATGGCTGACCAGTATGCTGTTGGAATGCACATGCAATGTATAATACAGCACTATAATAACATTTTCAAACCTGTAATTATTTTACATGGATTAATCTATTACTATTAAAAAGTTCAAGAAAGTCCCTTTACTCCATTATATTAGTATTATTCTTATATAATTACTGGATTGTGTATATAATTACAGTATACAGAGGCAAGGTAATGCGAGAGATTGGTGTAGAAATAGTGGGGATTGGTGCTCTCAAGCTAACAGGGTTTTTGAAGGAGCTAATGCAAAGGAGAAGTATGACTTATGAGTCACTTTACACTGTTCGGACCATCAAGGAGGTATGACCCTGTTTACTTGAGTAATTTTGAATTCCACATATGCCCTATCAGCTGGTTAGGATTGGAGAAAATGAGGGTAAGGGGTCTAGTTTTCATGTTTTGAATCATTGATAAATATTCTGATATTGAAAGGGGAGACTAATTTATTTATTTTTTTGGGGCGTTGGGGAGGTTGTGTGTGTGTGTGTGTGGTGGTGGGGGGGGGGGGGGGGGGGGGGGAGCTTGGTTAATATATGTCATATTTGCTTTCTTACCTCTTCAAATATAGACATCTGAACATCTGTTGTTCATTAAATTATTGAATCTTTCTTTTCTATACATCCTAAATAATTTACAGAAATTATGTTATGTGGCACTGGATTATGAGGCAGAAATGAGAAAGGACACAACTTTCTCGTGTGAGGTGTCAGGTGAAGGTTGGTTCACACTGTCTCAAGAAAGATTTCAGGTTGGAGAGCTCCTATTTCAGCCTCAACTCGGAGGCGTGTAAATATCTGTGTCAGCTTGAGTTCTTTTATATCATTTCTCCTGTAGGTCTTTATTTTAATTATGATCCAATGGTTTTACTCACAAGTCACAACAAGGTAGTTGGAAAGAATATTTCTCTCCATTGGTTATTGTATGTTTGCATGTTTTGACTGTGAATGAAACTGACGCTTGGACTTGAGAACCTGGCAGCCAATTCTAATTATATTCTAATTATGATCCAATGGTTTTACTTGAGACCCTAAATGCCAGTATATACCTGTTTTTGCAGAGCTTGATGTGACATAATAACGTCGGTTGGTAGGGATTTTTTTTTTTTTTTTTTCTGTTCATTGAATTTTTATAGTAAATATGATCTGTACAAGACAACTTCTAAGAATAAAGATGGGCAGAGAGTATATAATTAGTAATGGCCTTGACAATGTGTATGATATGATATGTCAATCTGATGTATTTATATATTTTTCTGCAAAAAACAGACGGGCTATGGCATTGCACCAAGCTGTGGGACTCTGCATAGACCATTGCTACAATTCCGACATTGTTGGCGATGTGAGCTGGTATAAAACTGTGATTCTGGCTGGTGGTACTGGCTGCTTACCTGGCCTTCCTGGTAGGTTCTTCTGGTGCAAAACATACAGGTGTGCTCTCGTAGCCACAACTGATACTTTTAGAGTCACTAACAAATATTATTCTTCTGTGTGGGTGTTATGATGGCATGGCAGAGAGGTTGGAGAAAGAGCTGACCAAACTATTACCAGAGTCTATGTCAGAGGGCATAAAGGTCACTCCACCTCCATATGGGACTGACTCAGCCTGGTTTGGTGCAAAGATTGTTAGCAACGTAAGATCATAAGCTTCTGCAAAGCCCATAAATTCTCAAGAAATTGCTTCTTCCATTGATTTCGGAAATGTTCCTCCATTTGCATCATTAGCATGACAGCTATCCATAAACATGATTTATGTTGTTATTCTTAGACACTGGTACTTCTTACTTCAATAACATAGTTAATTATAAGATCATGACCAAATTAAATATATAGTACAATCTTTTATGTATTCATGCATGGTCATTTGATACAGTAATTCTAATTAGCATTAAAAATGGGTGCTTAATCTTTTATTATTATTGCCCATTTTGTCTTTTTATCGACAAATTGTGGGTAAAAACTAAGCTAATGGTGGCTTTATATTGAACAAGGGGGGAAAGATAAAAGGGGACATCTTGCAATAAGGGGGATGAAAAATAAAAATCATACAAGCGACATGAACTAGTCGCTATATATGATAAAATGTGATAACATTCTTTATCTTCTCTCTTTTTTTTTGTGGGAATATTCTCCAGCAATTCTTTTATACCAACTATAATATACTAACATGTTTGCTATGCTGAAATCAGGTGAGCACGTTCACTGAGGCTTGGTGTGTGACAAAGAAAAGGTTTCAAAAGAAATATAAAATGGGTGCTTCATCCATAGTTGGCTCTTGGTGAATTACTACATGCTCCTGTAGCATCGTATGTTTACATAAGCTTTATTTACCCAGTACTTTACAATATAGGGACGTTGCATATTGCAATGGTGCAACATATAGCTACTTTTGTATATGAAATTTTCAATTTTAAGAATTCTGTAGTATATTTGCCTGTAAATAATATTACAGCAGTCATGTTTACCTTAATAATAATAGTTTGTTATACTTTCTCTTTTGTTTGGACAACATAAGCTTTGGAGATATGAAATGGACCACGAGATGACATAGCAAGGTTTCAATTTGTTGCAAGTTGCAAACCGGAAAATTTCTTTCATGTCATTTATTGATTGTTTTAGAGACGCTCTGTAGTTAAATAAAGTGCAATATAGATCTCGCAATGCTTGCTGTATAGTGTCTGGAGATACGAACTATGTAAAACGAGATAGCCTTTTCAGAGCAAAGTTTTACTCGTGCACTGCAAATGGGTAAGGTGCTATCGGTATATTTAACACGAATATCAACCGCTGTCAATGATTTTGGAAAAAAACATTAAAAAATCATTCTATGCTATTCAATTCTATATCCTACATTTTAACCCTATTTGCAGTAATTAAGAAAGAAATGTATGAAATGAATATCTGAAATTTGTAGAAGAGTATTAAATATTGACCATCTCTTCTGCTGAAAGATTATCTTAATATGAATATCATGTGTCGTTTGGGATGCATGAGAATTGGCCAATTCCCGAAATTGGCAATTCAATTCCCCAATTTTTTATCCAAACAGTTTTGGAATAGTCAATTTCATTCCTAACATAATTTTCAATAACACTCTTCCCAATAACACTTTTCTCTCTACTTTTCACACTTCCCAACGTTATTTCTAAACTCACCATCCAAACAACATTACCAATTTCCGAAATAGCCAATTTCCACAATTCCTAAATTTATGCTATTCCTACCCTATTTCTAACCCATCCAAACGACACCCAAGGTTACTTCTTCTTTCCTTAGGAGCATTTAACAAGAATACAATACAAATCAAACTCTACACTCCAGATATAAGATCTGAAAACATGGTCAAAGCTCACCAGCATAGGTGTACCTTTCATCTTAAGTTCATTTAATCGATGCGCAGAAACTTAAGAAGGTAGTTTACAGCTAATTAGATTCTATCCAGGCCAGCAAATTTAAAATTACTGTGCCTTATTCTGTCAACGTGAAGGAGAAAGCACCATTGTATATGTACTTTTGAAAACAAGAAGATTAAAATTGATTCAAAACAGGAGAGTTTCAAAATTAAAAATTATTGAAGTTATGGAAGCAAGATTGATAACAGATCACGCATGCTCAGGTCAAACTTTCATTGCTAAAAGAAAAGGGCTGCTCCACTAAAGATGGATCTTGCAGATCATGATGATAATATGATATCCATCTAGCATTACTCAAACAACTACATGTTAAGATAAATCTGTCCAAAAAAACTGTTAAAAGTGTGTCTGAAGTTTTACTTGAAAATTAGAGACTGGGAGCAGTATCAACTATGTTGACGAAGCTGTCTGAACTATTCTAGTTACAATTACAGATTACCTGCATCTGTACTTCCTGCCAAAATTCTACACCAAAGAGAGGATATACCAAAATCACGATAGATCTACTTAATCTTTGGTTTAAATCACAATATTTGGACACAGTTAAAAGCATAATAAACCAACATCCAAATGTAACATCAATTCTGATATCTCGCAGTAATTATGAAGCAGCTAAGATAGTGTATATAAAAGAATAAGAAACAACACAAACAAGAGTTAAGACTAATTTCTGGCGTCTATTAAACATCTAAGGAATCACACATAAAAGCAAAACACCACCATTCAGAAGTTACCCTAAACTCATAACAAAGCACTTAATTATCTCAAACAACTCAAAAGTACTTCCTTATTGTTTCTTAACAGAAGATAACTAGTTAAACTTACTAACCAAAAAGCTAAGATTTTTCTACCAACGAAGAATAGCACCCTTATTGTTGTAATAGCACCCTTCGTCGGACATCTAAACATAGCTTGGCTGAAACCACATAGCTGGTGCAGGTGGCCAAATTGGTGGCTCCCCGGCAATCTCAAACGCCACTGTCTGACACTTGGTACTACCAATCTTGGCAAAAGAGATACTATAATATTTGTTATAAAATTCTCCACCCATATCTTTACCTGGAGATGGTTTCTCCTTGTGCTCGATGTACATACAATCCCCTTCAAGTGAGTCCCAATCATCAGAGCAGACGGCCAGGAAGTGGTGCTTCTCCCCACAGAAAATGGTTGTGTTGCTTGTGTCAGTGATCTTCTTCAGGTCAGAATGTAGACGTAACATCTCTGGGGGTGGCTGCTCTGCATACTTCTTATTAGTATCATGATATATCTGGTACAGCTCAAATGTTTGTTTTATCCCCACCTCAGTGCCCTCAGTTGTGTTATCAGCAGATGCATGATGCTCATCATTTTGACCCGTTTCTTGATCATCTTCAACTTCAACCTCCCTATCATGTAGAGCGACAACATGAAGCCCAGATTTGCCTTCCAGTAAAAATAAATTGGAATCTCGTAAGTTATCTTCGAGAAAACAAGTAAGCCTATTCTCAGGTTTATCAAACTCAGTGATACGCATGACTCCCTTCGAAAGCAGATAGAAACATCCATTATAGTATGCCGCATCTCCGGTTCCCGCATCACTCGGACGGATGCTAACCATTGTCCAGCACGGGTCCCCGACCCGGCAGCAGAAGAGCCCCCAGTATCTCTCCACAAACACCATGATCAGACAGTTTGGATCAGTCAAATCAGCAGAGAAAGTCACCCTAGTGATCACAAAATTACCAAAATGCAGCCTAAACACCCAGCGAGCATCATAGCCCGGAGCACTCGAATCACCTCTGAGGCGTCTAACAGGAGTAGTGAAGGAAGGGAGATCGACGCGAGCCCGGTTTAACGGGTTTAGTAAGAAAACCTCTGCACCTTCGGTAGCAACAAGCAAAAGCCAGCCGCGGTAGGAAGCGCAGCACATGAGGCCGATGGTCTCGGGGAGGTGGAGCTTGCGCATCTTGGATTCGAAGAGGTCGTAGAAGAGGCGGATGCCGTCGTCCTTGTCGCTGTGAGACTCCCAAGGCTTGTACGGAATCATGAGCCAAGGGAGTTGGGGAGGGAGGTGGGAAGGCTTGGGGAGAGTGGCGGAGCGCCAGGGAGAGCAGACGGCGCGAAATCGGACATAGTCGGTGATTGATTTCACTTTCTCCGAGATCAATTGCACAATTTCTGTGGGAAGGAGATGCGCCCAATCGCGGAACTCGCATGGCGAAGCTTCCATTTCAAAATTTGAGGTTTTGACTGTCGCAGTGGGAAATGGAAATAGGAACCAGATGTCTGGTCGGCACGATTCGGACCGTCTGATTTAATTTCAACGGCTAAAAAGGAGCCCGTGAATTCTACCACTCCCGAAAATATTTTGGCCCGAAAAAAATAAACCGTTCAAATAAAATCGGACGGCTCGGATCGGACGCCGACCACATGGTCGTTTTTATTGCGCCGACCAGAGAATCCGGACCCAATGGAAATAGGGGTTGGAGAAGCAACTCGGATCCTCTGGTCGGCATACCAGTGCGGACCACCTGGTCGGCACGTGATCCAGCCGTCCGATTTAATCTGAACGGTTCATTTTTTTCGAGCCTACCAATCATGTCTATAATACACAGAGTATCTTTAACCGTTGAGATTAAATCAGACGGTCCGGATCATTGCGGATCAGGCGGTCTGCAGAAGGGTTTTAGGGATCAAGTCACTCACGCGTAATATTGATTTTATTTTAAAACTTTTTTTTAAAATTTTAATTAATACCGTTACCAGTCTGGGCTCTGGACTCGGGCAGCCAATGGTAATTTTTGCCTTCGAGCAATACTCAACATGTAATCTAACAATTCTTAATGCACATTATAGAATCACATAAAATGGTAAATAAATTTGGAACTATATTAATAAATACACGAGATGGTTAGGATAGTACATAACTTGGGTTCAAGAGTTAAAAAAAAAAAAAATAGTTGGTGCATTGCTGACTATTTATCAAACTGAAATCGTCATGTTGGTTAGTTGGTGTTAAATAGTGTTTGTTATTCTTGGGTTCAATTTTCTTTTTTTGCTTCGAGGTGTGACTCGTACAAGCTACCATTTTTGCTTAATAATATTTTTTTTTAACAACATAATTGAACTATCACTACAGTGCTACACTTGTGAGTTGTGATTTAGTATGCTATTATATTTCAAAATGCTTATGATTAGGGTCTACATCAATAATCATTTGGGTTCAATTCGTTAGAATTTGATTTTTTTATCTATACTCACAACATTGCAAATAGATGCTGTAATCAAACCAGTCAGATTTTTGTTCCAGTTAGATGGCATGTAAGGTTCGGTTTGAACAGTAACCGAATAAGGTCCAATTCCAAATTGTTTATTTAGATTCATATCAAGAAGCTTTTAGATCATTTAGTTTGGATCACTATATGTCGAGTTTTGGATTATATAGATTCAAATCCTTAAGACTTTGAATAGTCATGTACTTACAAATTAAATACATTTTAGTATGATTTTTCAAAATCATCGAACTTGATTGAGTTTTTAGGTTCATATTGTTCTTCCGATCCTTCACTGTTGGATTGGCAAACATTACCTTATAAACCCAAAAACCGCACTAACAAACATCACTCTCCTGGAAAAGAAAACTCAAGAGCACCCCTGAAGTTCAAAATGTTTTTATGGGGCACTGCGGCAAGGAAAACTACTACAGTACTACCCAATGAAAGATGCATCAAGTGAAATGTCAAATTAGCTGTAACCATCCCTTCCTGGAAGACACCAACTTGTTCTTAAACTTCCCAAACTGCACCACAATATGAAAAATCTACAAACCTCAAATCCATCTCACCCTACGTAACTTACTTCTTTTCTTCTTTTTTTTTTTTTTTTTTTTTTTTTTGAATACGTGGAAAACTCCACTACTTTTCCATTACCGAAAAGTGAACCCAATTACAAGCATCAGTTTATTACTTTATTTGCTATGTCAGCGCCCTTTTGCTGACTTATACATCTAGGCTATGTTTGGCAAAAGACATGTGAACAAGGGACAACGAACTAGAACTGGGTCCCATCCAGTTCTTGTTCTTGGTTTGTAGTTCGCCAAAAATTAGGAACTAGGAACAAGCCCTACTTCACGAACTGGGAACAACTGTTCCTTGTTTGGCAGTAAAATTTAATTCCTTGTTCGCGAACTAGGCTGTTCGTGGCCCTTCCAAACATAGGCCTAAAGTAAAATAAAAAATTTGCACCGGTACCCTTTGATCTATGTTCCGGTGCACCAATATTTGTCTCATAGACATCAAAAAATAGCAACATACAAAAACATATAACATCCACACTGTAATCAAAGAACTAAGCAATTCAGAAATCCAAATAGACAGCAAAAGACCCTTCAGACAGCCACCTATCCCCAACGCAACCTCTGGGCCCACGATCTTTTCTGTTGCCATCTCCACTGGTTTCTCTGTCCTCTCTCGACTGATCTTCTATCCCTACCTTCTCCAGACCAGTAAGTTGTGCAGGTAGTGCCTCCATCAATGGCTTCAGACTCCAAACACTAGCCCTCAGTTTGTCTGACCACATTGCTTGCCAGTAAACCAGCAGACACTTTGACAGCTGTACAAACTGAAATAAGAGTGGTGAGCAGCATTATTAAAGCATACTTTATTTCTGTTAGACAATGGAAGAATTTGGTAGTCGAACACAAAAGAGCATTTTCACACTTCAATCAAATTTCTAAAGTCAATAAATCTGCTCACCAATTGAGGCGATTATTCATGGCAGTCAAATCCTTTGAATATGCACTAGGAATTTCTAATATGCTGCTCTTGTACTTACCTTTTCAATTTTTTTGCTCCTTACAGATAATTTTTGTGCTTACAAATATCCCACATACAGTTAGCAGTGCGTCCTCTTCAACAGACTTGTTACCCATCTGATAGGCTGGGCTTAGCTCGACTAGCAATTGCTTGATGGAAGGAGCAAATGCCTCATTGTAAAACATTATTATATTCGCAGGCTCCGCTCCAGTTTTCCATATCCACAAGAATTCTTTCGACACAAATTAGATGCATTTATGATAGCCTTTGTGTAGTAAAAATCCTATACGAACTGAATGCATAAGGGATCAAGCAAATATATCAGAGGCAAAATATGATGTAATTTATAGGGTCGGGCATGCTCCACTGGCAGTTTGTGGGCTCTACCTCTGATCATTTTAGCAAAGATAAATACCTTGAAATGCCAGTTCTAAACAACCAACACAAAGCTGATTGTAATGACAGGTGGGGTAATTAAGATACACGATTTTAATTCCAAATATCAATTTGTAATTGAGTCAATACTTTTAGCCCCTTTCAAATTAGTTTGGTTTAGCTCCTATCCTGCAATTATAGCCTACTGAGACCAGACCTATCCTGAATTTACAAATTATATATATCCTATGTATAAACAAATTAAAATATAGCAATTAAAAACAAGGAGCAAAGAAAGAAATACAAAAGAGCATCAACCTCAGCTGAGCTAAATTTCAGGTGGTAAATATCATTCCAGAAACGAATAGCCTGTGGAGTAGTCAATTTGCCAACTACTAAATCCTGCCGAGTAAGTTATCAAGAGATTTACTAGAAAGGTAGTCCATTCTCCCAATCAATCCCCAATTACTTCTGCCTTCAAAATATTCAGCAGAATTCGACAATCCAAAACAGACATAAACCAACAACAAAATTCGAAGAAAAAAAGAGAGAGAAGTGACATCAAGCTGAATTGAACAAGAATTACATACCCGAATGAGGTTGCTAGTCGAAACCGAGCATTACCCAAGCCTGACATGATTCACCCTTGGTTGATAACCCGAACCTCATTTGTAACTAATCCTGAAACTAGCTTGAACATGTCATTAGAAACTCCAATCTGACCAGATCAAAACAAAATATCAACCTTGTTTTGACATTTCTAATTTTTAAGTTAATCCAGGTAATCGAGAGCTTGATGATTCAAGCCCTAATATAGTTGACAGACACCAGGAAGAAAAATATAATAAAAAAAAACTGCCCTCATTGAGGTTAAGAACAAAAAAGAAATGAGAAAAGGAACATTAAATATGATCCAGCAGTAAATGAGAGAGCTTAGAAACCAACAGATGAAGAACCCTAATGCAAATTACGAAGTATGGTTAGATCTCTCAGCCATACAAGTCTCTGGCTATTGAAGTATTGATAGAATCCTGTCAGCTCAAGCATCACTCTGTACGAGTTCATACACAGGTACAATCATGCAAGACGTAGCTTGGTTATAGATTTACACCCTATGGCATAACCCAACAAACAACTTATACCAGTCCAAAACACATTACAAGTAAAACAACCAGCTCATCCATTCTGTCTGGCACCAGCCCTTAACCATACTAAACCATTGACCTATGCGTTCCAATGTTTTTAGCTTGTAATCTGTACTTGTGCCAGTGTGGCAATGCAGCAACTATATTGGGCTGTCAAATGGTTATTTGTGAGGTTAAAGCCTTATTGCCAGACTTGAGAAGCAATTTTTCCTATGACAGTTGAATTTTCAGGGATATGTGTTAGCATCTCTTTCTTCAGATTTACAAAAATGGTCAACTAGTCAAAGCTGGAGTCAATCTGAAAGATTTCAATGTGTATACTGCAATAGCAAGAAGGATTTCAACATCTGGTCGGAATTGTATGACCATGGTCCCAAATTAGCACCAACTCAGCTTAACTGAGCCAATTCTACCTCAATTTCAGTCATAAATTAAACTGCCCTGATTCTGCCATAAGTAAGATAAAACCGCAAGCAACATAACAAAATTGCAATTTATCAGTATACACTGATAAGTTGTATATCAACGATATATTGGAATTGATTTAAACGTGCATTGAAGTTTACAGTAGCATTTTATGAAACTGATACAAGAGAAAATGAAAAAATAAAGACTGGGGCAATATGGGACAGAAGAAAGATAAAACTAAACACTTACTCCAAATCACCTAAAATGAGGGGCAGATTACAATTTCCCCCACTATCCTCATGAACTCACACAGTTTTAATAATCACCTCATTCTTGATGATAAATTCAATTTGTTGTGTTCCTGCAAATCCAAATAGAATTTCAACTGAGTTAAATTCCATACAGAAATATCAGTCAAGAAAAGAACCATCTGGATTCCGGACTAGTTAAATTGCCAACTACTCATTCACCTAGTGAATTATCATGATATAATTACTTAAAATACTCAAATAATCCAATCAATCCTGATTACTTCTGCCCCTTAGAACACATATTACATCCTTCAAAAATCAACAATAAACAATAAAGATATGGTAAGCCTCAAAAACCTGGTTTAGTCATCTGTAAAACATGTATAAACACGAATTCGAATCCTCTGCACCGCATTTTTTGGGTGCAGAGTGGACCGTTTTTAATTTCAAGCGTCCGATCAAAATGGACGGTTCGATTCTCTGTTCACTTGAGACAAAAAAAAAAAAAGAAACGGAAGGGAACGGGGTAGGGAAACAGAAATCGTAGGAGAAAACAGTTTGCAGGACCCTTCCTCTTTCTCTTCCCAGAACCTTTCGTCCGAACCTCCTCCTCAATGAAATTGAAGTCTGAAAGTTTTAATAAAGTTTTTAATTTTCTAATTGGCCTTGTTAAAATGGAGTTTGTTTAACTATAATAGTACAGGTATAGTTTAGGATTAGTGTTTATCTAATTGGCCTTCTTACTAGCAGGAGTTTGATGAATTTTCTGACCTAGTAATTTTGCAAACCCTTCTCTCTGATCTAGGTCTCCATGTATTTTTCGCACACAAGGTGTTTGATGAATTGTCTGAGTGATGATTTGTCTTCTTTGGACCTAGTGTGCTAAAAGCACTCTCGGATATCGATTGTCTAAATTTATGTTACCTCACTGCTTCATATTCAAGGATGAAAGGTTGTTAAATTTAGTACAAGGGAGATTTACTCGGACATTTTTTGCTTCATATTTCAAGTACCTTCACACAACCCTTCGTCCTTTACGGACTCTGTTCTTTATCTACGATTTTCGTTAACCTATTCCCTTCCGTTTCTTTTTTTTTTCTCAAGCGAAAAGAGGATCAACCGTTCATTTTGATCGGACGCATATTATAAAGAGCGGTGCACTCTGCACCCAAAAAAAGCGGTGCAGAAGATTCGGATTCGTATAAACACTTGCAAGTTTCCTCTCCTCCTTTGATACAGGCTTGAGACTGTCTATGTTGTAACAACATAGGCGGAGTTAAAAACTTGGAAAAATGCTAGTAAATCTTTTACTAACATTTTTCCTTTATTCTACTTCTTTCTCATCTGTGTCAATGAGAAAGTATCTAGAAGGGGAAAAAACAAAAATTATAAATAAAATAGAAATTGAGAGAGAGCAGAGAGATACACCACATTGAAATCATGCCAAAACTTGCCACAAGAATGGAGATTCGAAACCAGAGAGATATAAGTTTCCCTTTCCGACTCTTCCACTGACATAATTATGAACTTTGACTTCTCATCCCGATGTCCTTTCATTTTTTTTTTTTTTGAGAAAACGATGTCCTTTCATTCATATTTTGTGAGTTCGGTGTATCTTATCCTGTATATATCGACTTGTTTCCTCTCCTTGGATGTCCTCTCTTTGTTTCACCCTTGGGCATGCTCATTTTGAAGAACAGACTTTTTCTTCTATATATGGATTTATTACTTTTTCAACTTAATATTTCTTCATTTTCCACTTGTAATCTCGAGTCTTAACCACCGGTTTACTTTCATGTTGGTCCTATATAAAAGATTCAGTCTAATAAAGTTATAAATCTATGCTAATAATTCACTTCAAATAGATGTGTTTATGTAAATAGTTCATACCGATGTCTACATGTCCAGAACAAAGCCCAATTCAACTAAAACTAAAATATATTAGCCCTCAACATGAATGCTCAATTTAACCCTATTCCAACCCCATTCACCATCCCAGCAAGATTTGGAAATATAAAGGAACGATCAGATGCTTTAAGAAGTTCACTAATATTAATTTCCAAAAAAGAAGAACTAACAGCAAATCAAAACAAGGTTGAGGAACTACACAGTATATTCATTATATCGTAAGAAGTCTAAACAGAACACAAATATATTAAAAGAAAAAACAAAATAGCAAGAAATTCATACCTTGCTTCCATAGTTCAATGTTGGGTGTCCACCTTTCTTCATGCATCCTTTCTTCTTTTGACTTCTTTTTTTTTCCTTCTATTGTTTTCTCCTTTTTTTCTTCTTTGTTTTTTCTTCTTTTTTGTACCTCCTTTTTTTTTTTCTTTTTTTCTTCTTCTTCTTTTTTTTTCCCTTATTTTTTCCCCTTGTTTATTATGCCTCCTTTTTTTTCCCTTTTTTTTCATCTTCTTTTTTTTCCCTCCTTATTTCATCATTTTTTTTCTCTCTTCTTCTTATTCTTTTTTTTTCTTTCTTCTTTTTATCCTCCACAAAGAACAAGTATAATCACATTAACATCTGATAATGATTAATTCATACAACAACGAGAAAGCCTATAGGCCCAAACAAGTTAATGTAGCCTAGAAATGAACACCCTCAAACTTGCCATTATGGTTCAATTTGATCCAATTCCAACCCCATTCACCCTCACAACAAGCTCTGGAATATAAAAGGGAAATTAGATTATCTCTCAAAAGTTCACCAGTATTGATTCCCAAAAAAAACCCAGCTAATCAAAACCCAGTTGATGAACTATACAATATACTAAGTAGATAAGTAAAAAGTCAAAACAGAACACCACACTCACAAATATAAAAATAAGCGAGAAATTTGTACCTTTCTGGTTCATTCTTCTCTCAACCATTCTTCATGCATCCTTTTATTTTTTCATTTTTTTTTGCCTCCTTTTTCATCTTTTTTTTTTTTTAATCTCTTCTTCTTCTTTATTTTTTTTTTCGTATTCTTTTCTGTCTCTCTTTTTTTTCTTTTCTTTTTTTCTTTCTTCTTTTTTTCTGTCTCTCTTTTTTTTCTTTTCTTTTTTTTCTTTCTTCTTTTTATCCTACACAAAGAAAAAGTACAATCACATTACCATCTAATAATGATTAACTCATACAACAACGAGAAAGCCTATAGGCCCAAACAAGTTAATGTAGGCTAGAAATGAACACACTCAAACTTGCCATTATGGTTCAATTTGACCCAATTCCAACCCCATTCACCCTCACAGCAAGCTCTGGAATATAAAAGGGAAATCAGATCATCTTTCAAAGTTCACCTGTATTGATTCCCCAAAAAAACCCAGCTAATCAAAACCCAGTTGATGAACAACACAATATACTAAGTTGATAGTAAAAAGTGAAAACAGAACACCACACTCACAAATATAAAAAATAAGTGGGAAATTTGTACCTTCTTGTTCAACATTCTTGTATCTCAACCATCCTTCATGCATCCATTTATTTTTTTTCTTTTTTTTTTTTGCCTCCTTTTTTTTTTCTTCTTCTTTTTATCCTACACAAAGAACAACTATAATCACATTAACATCTAATAATGATTAATTCATACAACAAAGAGAAAGCCTATAGGCCCAAACAAGTTAATGTAGGCTACAAATGAACACACTCACAAACTCGCCATTATGGTTCAATTTGACCCAATTCCAACCCCATTCACCCTCACACCAATCTCTGGAATATAAAAGGGAAATCAGATCATCATTCAAAGTTCATCAGTATTAATTCCCAAAACACCCAGTTGATGAACAACACAATATACTAAGTAGATAACTAAAAAGTCAAAACAGAACAGCACAGTCACAAATATTTAAAAAAAAATAGCGAGAAATTGTACCTTTCTGGTTCATTCTTGTCTCTCAACCTTACTTCATGCATCCTTTCATTTTTTTCCCTTTTTTCTCCTTTTTTTTCCCTCCTTTTTTCATCTTCTTTTTATTATTGTTTCTTAGGCTTTTTTTTTTTTTTTGCTTCTTCTTTTTCTTCTTTTTTATCCTACACAAATAAAAAGTATAATTACATTAACATCTGATAATGATTAATTCATACAACAACAAGAAAGCCTATAAGCCCAAACAAGTTAATGTAGGCTAGAAATGAACACAGTCAAGCCAGAGTCACTAAAACCAAGATAGACAATAAGACTAGCACTGATTGTGCACAACTAGGCCAATACTAAAATCAGACTAATACTACATAAAACCCCTCGGCCATGCCATTAAAATTCAGTTTAACACAATCCCAATTTCTAACCGCATTGGTTTCAAAAGAAAATCAGATCCTTTCGAAAAGTTCACTAATGCTGATTTTCAAAAAAAGGGTTTACAAATTACAACCCAACAAAATTCAGACAAATAATAGAAAAAGCCATATTTGCACCTTCCTGTCAGTGGTTCATTGTTGTCTCTCTACCTTTTTTCATGCATCCTTTTCTTTTCTTTTTTTCTTTTTTTGCTCCTTTTTTTTCTCTTTTTTTTTTTTCCTTCTTCTTTTTCTTCTCCTTCTTTTTCTTTTCCTTCTTTTTTTTTTTCTCTTCTTTATATCCTACACAAAGAATAGGTATAATGACATTAAAAATCTGATAATGATTAATCCATATAGAAACACAAAGCCTATAGGCTTGAAATGAACACAATCAAAGTAGTCACTAAAACGAGGATAAATAATAATACTAACAACAATAAGAGTAGCAGCAATAGTAATTATGAATTGTTTATAAATCAATTAAAATGGATATGAGTATATGACCTGTCAAAGTACTAAATTTTACATGCATGCAGGGTGTCTAATTGTCCACAACTAGGCCAATAAGACTAAAACTAATACTACATAAACCCCTCGACCATGCCATTAAAATTCAGTTTAACACAATTCCAATTTCCAACTGCATTAAAATTCAGTTCAATAATGTTGATTTAAAAAAAAAAAGTTTACAAATTACAACCCAAAAAAATTCAGACAAATGATAAAAAAAGCCATAATAGTATTACTCAAAAATCAAGAAATTCAGACAAATTTGTACCTTCCTATCAGTGGTTCATTGTTGTCTCTCCACCTTTCTTCATGCATTTTTTTGTTTTTTCTTTTTTCTCTTTTTTTTTTCCTTCTTTTTTTTTTCTTCTTCTTTTTTTTTTCTCCTTCTTTTTTTTTCTTTTTTTTCTCCTTCTTTTTTTTTTCCTTTTTCCTTTTTTTCCACTTCTTTTTTTTTTCTCTTCTTTATATCCTACACAAAGAATAGGTATAATGACATTAAAAATCTGATAATGATTAATCCATACAGCAACACAAAGACTATAGGTTTGAAATGGACACAATCAAAGTCAGAGTCACTAAAACGAAGATAACTAGCTTTTGATACGCGCTTTGCGCGTGAAGCATTGTTCTTGTAGTTAAACAATAAATGTTGGGTCATTTAAAGTCGGGGTTAGGGTATCAATGGTAATTGTTTTAAGACCGACATACAATTATAATAAGTGCTAGAATTATAATTATAGTTATTTGAATAAATGCCAAACTTTCTTATAATTGATCTCTTGTTATAATTAATTGAATGTTTTGGTATATGTGTCATTTTTTCTATATTTGCCATTTATGTCATTACTATTTTTTTGGCGTTAATTTATTTTTAAGGGATCTTAATTGTTTCTGAAATTTTTAGTATATGGAAAGTGAAGGATTGTCTTACGATTAGGACGTAATCATTAAATTTTTTTATAAAAAATGTTAGAATTATGAGAACAAAACAAACTGTGTGCATCTTGGACAAAACCAATTGCCTTAAGATTTTCTAAGTTTTAAGAATTTGATCAACTTTTAATTTTTTCAATTATCAATAATCTATAATTGAATACTAATAAAACTGAATATAATCTAACAAATAATATCAAATACTTGGACCAAATTTTATATATTTTAAAAAATTTTAAGTATTTTTTTTAGAATTTTAGAAAATCGCTAATCTAATTAATTATGTACCGTTCAAAAACAACAGTTTTTAAAAATCAGAAAAAGTACTTAAAAATTTTGAAAAAATATAAAATTTTGTCTGCAAGAAAATTTCAATATGGAGATCATATTAGACGGTTTGGATCGGTCATTTTGAACCAAATCCAAGAGTTTTGATCGCAACTCACGGAAGGCTCCGTAAAGTAACAACTCACCATAGCAAAACTATATATATATATATATATATATATATATATATATATATATATATACACTATGGTGTATCGCGATATATCGAGGATTTTGTACATCACAATCATATTTGTCGTAGTTTTACAACTTGATGAATCTAATTAAACAAATCCAATCTATTTATTGAAATCTCATAATAAACCAAATTTCATATTTTTTAAAAATTTTTTTACTATTTTTTCTGAATTTTTTAAAACCTGTTATTTTTTAAATTTCCTTATTATTAATAAAAAATGGAGGTGAAGGATAAATTTAGAAAAAAATTAGAAAGCCACCAAACATCTTAAAATTAATAAATTTCTTAAATTATTGAAATAAAATACATTTCTTAAAATATTCTCAAAGCTTTTTTTTTTTTAAAAAAGAACATTTCTGGTTGATGGTGTCATGGATGCTTATACATTTTTAATCAAATTAACTTAATTTATATTTTTAAGACAATGAATTACTATTTTAAAGAATAAAGCAATATATTTGTTCACATTTTCTTTTTGTATTCAAAGTCTAAGTTATCAATGAAAAATGGTTTGAACGATATTTTGTATTTTAATGGTTTGAATTTATAAAAAAATTTTAATCAATCTAAAAAATTGTACAAAATATTTTTAACACTCAAAATATAAAAAAATTGAATCATTGGAGCAATCATAAAATTTTATGTAAAAAATAAATTTAGAAAAACTCTCACAAAATGAGTTAAATTTGCAAATTTGTGAAAGTTTTAATATGTCAAACAATGTAAAATATTTTAAACGGTAAAAAAGTTGATTTCATTGAATTTATTACAATATGAGAGCATACATATACAGTTCATGAAAAGTTGAATTTTGTTTGACTCCAAAATATTGTGCCAAATTGCATGAAATAAATAACTCATTTTATGATAAATAAATCCAAGAAAGCTCAAAAATCCACGAAAAATACCAAACAAACTCCAAAAATTCCCAAAAAATACCCAAAAATCCCCCATGAATTATGATGAATTATCATGGTTCTAAAATCCCAAAAATATCTACAGAAACCCTCCATTTTGCAAAGAAACCCCAAAACTCCACAAAAATACTAAAAATACATCCATGAGAAATTATACAAAAAATTTTAAACCATTAAATTCTCCATATTTTTCTGAACCTACCCATAAAATTTCGTGCAAAAATACCCAAGGGAAGGTCTCCAAATGATTTATTGAAATTGGACAACAATTAATTAATGGAAATTTAAATCAAATGCCAAGAAAAAGCCAGAAAAATCCAAGATTTTGGAGCGTCCAACCAATTGCAGGGGATCCGGGCAAAGGAAAATGTCGCTCCTCTTTAAATTTACCCGCCCCTGGTAAATGTTTGGATGGACTTATTTCATGCACCGAAAACATGAAATTTCTACTGGCTCACGGAAGACCGAGTACACCCATCACCCTATCTCTCATTAAACCAGACATGTGGGCCTTCACTCGTCAGATTCATCCCCCTCCTCAGTAAAAAAAAGAGAAGTCGAGTCTTACCGCGCGACGTCGGGTAAAGTGGTGAAAGAGGTGTTTTCCGTCGACGTGGCTCCTCTCAACTCCACAAATGCAAAACCAGACACCTTGGCCCATGGTTTTCCGAAACCAAACCCTAGGCGCAATCAATTTTCAACCGTTGATGGAAAGTGGAAGGTAGAGATGAGCTTTCGGCCAAGAGGTCAAACCCTAATGCCTGGCCTATTTAAACTAAAAATTCGAGCTACGGAGAGGAGAGGAGAGGCAGCCGCAGTTAGGGTTAGGTTTAGAGATTAAAAATTAGAGAGGAATTAGAGGGTAAAAGGGAGACAATTCGTCGAACAGTGGAGAAAATAGGGAGAAAGGTAAAGTTAGGCAATATAGCTTTGTAAATTTTTGTGTGAAATGAAATAAATCAAATTGAAGTGTCAATTAAGTCTTCTTCTTCCCTCTCTTCCTTTGTCTCAGCCACTAATCAATAGTGTGCTTGAGTTGTGTAAACACAGCTCTCATGGACCATGGTCTGCAGCCTAGCAGCAGTCATTGCCATGAGAGAAAGGTTCTCTTGGTGTCTCCTGAATGTTTGGAGCTCAGCTCCTCGATTCATGCGATATCCTCTCGGCTGCCACTTGAGAATTTGAAGCTTGGCTCAATTCTCATGTGGAGAGCTTTCAATTGACATGGCACAGGTCCAGAGCGCAGCACTGGCCTGGCCATGATCAATGTGCTGTCACTAAAGCTCAAAATAGTACAGAAATAATGAATTAATGGTATACTAACCCCCTACCAGACCCTTGTGTGATTCACCCAAAATGATGGACCTAAATGCATAAAATAAGACATGTTATGTGTTCTTTAAGTTATCTTTTCATTTCCATGAAATACAAATGCATATGTGAATATATTTAAATCTGGCCAGCAATTGAAAAATAAGAAAAGCAAGGTTATCCTTGCATAAAAATATGAAATTGAGCATGGACAGCAGGTACTTGATCTTATGGACAGCAGGGAATGGATTTTTCCATTTTTGGAATTTTATACGATTTTCTATGAATTTTAGAAGGCTGCAAGGGCATTTGGAGAAATAAAATTTTGTTTAATGATTTCTGGACTTTTATGATAATATGTCTGAACCAAAGATTCCCAGTATCTTTAATGACTTGCTCTGCCAATTTCCTTGATTTTTGAATAAGTATAAGAGTATGTTTCATTTTATTTTCAAAGAGGGTAACAATAGGTATATGGATCAAATATTTGAAAGTTATGCCTCCTGTATACTTAACTGCCAATAGAAGCTCACTGCAAGTGGATTTACTGCATTTAGGCAAATAAAACCAAAATTCCTCAAAAACAGTAGATAAATAGTATGAAAACAAAAAACTGAAAATTGAGAAAAACGCAAAAAGACTTGCTCTTGTCATCTGTACTGTTTTTAGCATTCAAAACAATCTCAATTGGACCTAAGTTGAGCCTTGAATCAAACCCACTTGCTGTAAGTTAAGTTGCATGCAATTTAGAAATTAGGCAAAAGGGAACAAAGTGTACATTTCTGCACCTCCCTTCTTCACCCTATATTGCCACATTCCAAATTAAATTAAAGGCTTAATCCCACTTAAATTGAGCTCCTGAAGCTATTGGAGAGATGACTGGCATCAAACGAATTTTCTGTGGGTCCCAGAGCAAAGACCCAAATCAAGCCAGATTTAGGTCGTCGTGTCTCAGTCAAGATCATCTCTGTATCGACTTCTCTAAGCGAAATTGACCCCTCTCTTGAATTTTTCATATTCTCACGAAGACAATAAACCTCCTTCTGGTAGATTGAGATGACCGGAGCGCTCCAAATGCCATTAATGGCATCCCGAACCCTCTCAGGTGCCACATGGCCATACAGACTTCCCCAGCATAATTGGAGCCCACCAACGTGTTCCTCTAGTCTCCACGATCCCGACGAACCTAGCTTCGACTAGATCGGTGACCTGAGACGCCGAAATTTAGTCGGAGAAGTTTCAGGGTCTTTTCTGCAAAAGCGCCGTCGACTGTCGGAGAAGAAAGAGTCTGAATTCAAATTCGCATGGATCTTCTGTGGTGGGAAGCGTGTGGCAGGTTGCACCACTCGCCACACGGATTCCAGAGAACAGTCAGCGCGAATTCACCCCAGTCAGCGCCACGTGGCCCAATAGGAATTTTCCAAATTAGCTAAAAACTTCAAAAATCAATTAAAAATAGTAAATAACTCAGAAAAATTCAAATAAAATATCCATAAAATCCTAAAAATCTGTAGAATCTAGATTTACTGATATTTTGATATGAAATTACGACAAAATGTGCCCCTTTTGTATTTTCAAAGTATTTTCTAATAAAAATGAGTTTTATAAATTGTCAAAACCTTTGTTATTTCACTAAAATTAGTAGGAATCTCAGAAAAATTCAAATAAACTATCCAAAAACCTCTAAAAATCTAAATAAACCAAATCCAATATTATTTTCTATTAAATTTTGATAAAATCAAGGGTTTTATATTTTTGAAGTGTTTTATTATGAAAAATAAATTAGATAAACTCTACAAAAATCATAGAATCTTTTAGTAAAATTTCTAAACTAAATTTACAAATAATTTCCAACTAAAAAAAATAATAATAATAATTTTCTTATCAATTATTTTATAACAAAATTCTAAATTCCAAATCTCAAATAAAAAAAAAAAATCAATCAAAACTAAAAATTAAAAGCATGTTGAACTCTAATTCAAACAAAAAAAATCAAGATCAATAATTAAATTCAAATCAAAGTTTAAAGAAAAAGAAATTAAATTTCAATTTTCTCTAAAAGACATAAAAATGGTATCTTAAACTTTAAATATTAATCTTTGAAACAAATAAATAAAAATAAATAGATAAATAATGGTTAATAAAATAAAAATAATAATAAAAATTCAAAAATCAAATCAAAGTTTAAAAAGAATTTTAGATTAAATAAAGATAACATAAATTCAAAATTAGATTCATGTAAATCAAAATTCCAAAACTTCCCTATAATAATAAATAAATAAAGTATCAAATAAATAGTTTTAGATATTCTTGGTTTCCTCAATTGGGTCCCGTCCATCAAGTCTGGTACCACCAATTGAGTCCAACCTAAGCCAAAAAGAGAACAAGTCACTAATATCTTAAATTGCGTCCCGTCAATTAAGTCTGGTACCGTCAATTGAGCCCGCTCCAAACCCTAAAATTAACTTAAACACAAACCATTTAAATAATGACTTTTCTAGCCTATTACATTTAATTCTTCGAATCTCTTAATCAGAGGTTCTCGTGGAAAACCACGGGGTAATTAACAATAGGGGCTTGCGCCTATTGGAAAGAAAGGATCCACAAATTAATAAACCCTCATGAGAATAGAGTCTAGTCGATGTTCTCTGGTCGTTAAGAGGCATTAATACTTGAATTCAAGCTCGTGAGGGGTGAATCTAAGACTTATTCTCGTTCTTGAGGAAACCCTATTATTCTTCGAGAAATGACGAAAAAGTCACCACAGATTCTCTGGCACGCCCGGTGGGACCTCTTTCTCCTCTCATCTTTGAGATTTGAGAGATTAAATATATAAGGCTAGAAAAGTTGTTTTAAAATTCTAAATAAACATTGTTAACCATGACATTTAGAGTTGTTTTCTTTCAGGAAATGGCATTCACAACCGTTGATATGAGCAAGCCCACTGGAATGTTCAAGATTGGGGCAGTACCGATCTGCTACCAACATGAATTCATGATTGGAACCATGCCATATGGGCACTCCTTCGTGCCTATTGTGCAAGTTAAAGATGGGAGTTTCCAACTTGCCCATGTTACTGAAGAGCCACAAGAAGAGCCATTGGTGGTTTCGAAGATTCCTGAAGTTTCCGTTGAAAAGGAGGAATGGTCTCTTGTTTCTCAAAAGAAGGTCCAGTCAGGGGTAGCATCTTCTTCCAAGAGCACAAGAGCTATTAAGAAAGTGGAGGGAGCACATAAAAGTGAGTTGGATGAAAGACCCAACACCCCAATCAACAACTCATTCACACCTCTTCGATTAGTCCAGGAAGGACTGGGGCATGCTAAGGGGAACAAGGTATTTGGGATGCCTAAAGAGAATACACAATTGGTAATTGAAATGATCGACCAAAAGCCACAGGATAAGAAAGGACATACGATGTGGCATAAGCCCATTTTCCAGGCGCAAGTAAACATGATAGAAGTGGATAAAGATGTAGAAATGCATGGCTTTGTCCATATGACCAATAAGGATGGTGAAGCTTCTGTGACAAATGAACAAATGATTGAGCCGTTAGTGGCAATGATGGGGCAAGATAGAGAAATACCCCATAATCATCAAGAAAACTTGTTTGATAGAAAAGATGAAGAAATGGTTGATGTGGAAAGAAAACAAACAAGTATACCAGAAGAAGATGAGAGGTCAAGATTGGAAGAGAAAATAAGAAAACAGAGTAAGGAGATACTCAAAATGCAAAAAGAATGGGAGGAAGAAAGATCACAATATGCAAAGCTTATGGGCTTCTTACAAAGAAAGGAATTGTTCAAAGAATTTGTGAATGAAGAGCGTGACTCACCGCCTAAGAAACGAAAGCTTGTTAAGGGGTCCTTGGATGGAGAAGATGAAAGAGATTCGTTAAAAGTAGTTAGTGGAGATGAGACATCTGAAAATATGTCAGATACTGAGTCTGAAGGAGAAAAGACAAAACATCTTGTTAGAAGCCTGGTTGATCAGCAGCTTCAAGCGATAGGGACAAGTACAAGGAAGAGAAGTGGAAATCCATATCCTAAAGAATATGACCAGGTATCTTACCCTGAAGGATATCAAATTCCTGAATTTGTGAGGTTTGATGGGACAAGAAATAAAGAGATCAGTCCTGAGGAGCACTTGTTCCATTTCAAAAATGCTTGTGCAAATACAACCAACCACGATGCTCTATTATTAAGGCAATTTTCACTAAGTCTAACTGGGGCAGCCTTCAAGTGGTATGCGTCTCTTGGAGAAGGTAGCATCAAATCTTGGAAAGATATGGAGGAGGCATTCATAACTAGATTTAAGAAGATAGTGAAAAAAGTTATGGTGGCCGATTTGTTTCAAGAAAAACCAAGAAAAGGAGAATCTGCTTCCAAATACATCAATAGATGGAGATCCATGAGCATTAGGTGTGGATACCAAATACCAGAAGAAGAAGGAGTTGGAATTTTGTTGCGAAATTTGGAAGGATGGATGCAACGACATCTCACCGTGGCTGATATTCATACATATGAAAGACTCTCCAAGAAAGTGTGTGAATTAGAAAGGGTGGGACCGCCACAGGAAGAGCACTTTGCAAGAAGTCAAAGGAAAAGAGGTAGAAGTGCAAAGAATGCCTCGACACAAATGGTTGCAAGTTCAAGTAAGTCTAAAGCCAAGAGAAGTCACAACAAAAATCCCAAGCCACTATTATCATTGGCAAAGTTGGCCAGTAAACCATATTCTTTCAAGAAACAAGTAGTTCCAAAGATATTTGGGAAGGTCATGGGAAATAAAGCGCTTGAATTGCCACCATGCAAACGCCCAGAAGATATGAAGAAATCAGATGATCCTAATTTCTGTCCTTATCATAGAATTTTAGGACACAAAATTGAAGATTGTTGGGTATTTAAGGATTGGCTTGAAGAGAAATATAGAAAGGGTGAAATCTCACTCCCTACTCATGCCTTGCAAAGCCCTATGCCTCATGAGTAAATCTGAATAAAAGGAAAAATGAATGAGAAGAAATAAAAGGAGGAAAGAATAAAGGAAATGAAATAAACAAGAAAATGGTGAAAGAAAGAAAGGCAAAGAAAATATAAATAAAGGAGATCGAGGGTCTTTTCAACAAAGAAATAAAGTGTCAAAACCAAATGAAAAATGAAACCGCATGTCTTGGGGAGATGTGCATGAAAACTAAAACCTAGACTTAAAATGATAAAAGAAAAGAAGAAAAAAGAAAGTTGGGTGAGCTCGCATGGCGCGGGGCACTTAAAGTGATAAAAGAAAAGAAGAAAGAAGAAGGTTGGGTGAGCTCGCATGGCGCGGGGCACTTAAAATGATAAAAGAAAAGAAGAAAGAAGAAAGTTGGGTGAGCTCGCATGGCGCGGGGCACTTAAAATGATAAAAGAAAATAAGAAAGAAGAAAGTTGGGTGAGCTCGCATGGCGCGGGGCACTTAAAGTGATAAAAGAAAAGAAGAAAGAAGAAGGTTGGGTGAGCTCGCATGGCGCGGGGCACTTAAAATGATAAAAGAAAAGAAGAAAGAAGAAAGTTGGGTGAGCTCGCATGGCGCGGGGCACTTAAAATGATAAAAGAAAATAAGAAAGAAGAAAGTTGGGTGAGCTCGCATGGCGCGGGGCACTTAAAATGATAAAAGAAAATAAGAAAGAAGAAAGTTGGGTGAGCTCGCATGGCGCGGGGCACTTAAAATGATAAAAGGAAAGAAGAAAGAAGAAAGTTGGGTGAGCTCGTATGGCGCGAGGCACTTAAAATGATAAAGGAAAAGAAAGTTGGATGAGCTCGCATTGCGCGGGGCACCTAAATCGACAAATGAAAAGAAAAAAATGAAATCACTAAGAAATGAAATTACCAAGAAATGTTCCTAGACATTAAGCTGGCTGAGTGCATCATGCTTAGGTGTTTAGAAGAAAGAAAGCAATAAAGAACCTCAATGTTCACGCTTTCTTTATCGACCTCAATGTCGAGAAGACACAAAAGAACCTCAATGTTCTAGTCTTCAAGTGTTGGCTCAAGGTCAACGAAGAAAAAAGAAGAAAAATGAAATCACTAAGAAATGAAATTACCAAGAAATGTTCCTAGACATTAAGCTGGCTGAGTGCATCATGCTTAGGTGTTTAGAAGAAAGAAAGCAATAAAGAACCTCAATGTTCACGCTTTCTTTATCGACCTCAATGTCGAGAAGACACAAAAGAACCTCAATGTTCTAGTCTTCAAGTGTTGGCTCAAGGTCAACGAAGAAAAAGAAGAAAAATGAAATCACTAAGAAATGAAATTACCAAGAAATGTTCCTAGACATTAAACTGGCTGAGTGCATCATGCTTAGGTGTTTAGAAGAAAGAAAGCAATAAAGAACCTCAATGTTCACGCTTTCTTTATCGACCTCAATGTCGAGAAGACACAAAAGAACCTCAATGTTCTAGTCTTCAAATGTCGACTCCACTGGGGCAATTCACTGGGGCAGCCCTCACGTATCCAAAAGCAAGATCAAATCAATGATACTTGAAGTCTCAAAATGAAGATCAAATCGACCACAAACGGACCTTGATAAATTTGGTATTTCTTCAACCTCGATCCTTTTACTTCTTTTGTTTGAATACATTGGGGCAGTCCTTTGTTCGAGTTACGTGTTGCATCATAACATGTTTTTGTTCTTGTTGCATCAACAAAAGAGAAATGAATAAAAATGTGTCGCATCATTTAGTTTCATTTAATACATTTAATTTGCATATAAAATTCGAAAATTGATTGAATGTGCTTGTATGGTGCTTGAATTGAAATTTTGACAAAATATTGAAATGAAGAAAATTTATGTTTCATACGAAATGTTAAATGAAAATGGTAGTCAAAGTTGTTTACAAAGACATTGAATTTTAAGTAATCTTTTGGTTGGTTTGTTGTGCCAATGGACCGAAAGGTTGGAGGTTGAAATCGATGGGATTCGAAATTTGGTTGCTTATAAATTGTTAATCGCTGTTAGCCAAAGTCATGACCTTTTGCCGAGTGAACGGATTTGTGCTGTACACGTGGTTTTGTTCAAAAAGGGTAT
Source organism: Rhynchospora tenuis (assembly GCA_027725995.1). Classification (NCBI taxonomy): domain Eukaryota; kingdom Viridiplantae; phylum Streptophyta; class Magnoliopsida; order Poales; family Cyperaceae; genus Rhynchospora; species Rhynchospora tenuis. The sequence goes on from CM050889.1 coordinate 84,170,156, forward strand.
CATTAACGTGTGTAAACTTGTTCTAAGTCTTGGTTAATGTTGCTTTTAAAATGCTTGGCACACCAACAAGCAAACTTAATCGAACTTATCTTTAAATGACAAAATGAGCGGTTCAACCACAAAAATATATTATTCTTTTATTTTGTGTTGTTTATTTTATGCGCAAATAAAATAAAAAAAAAACAAAAAAACAAAAAAAAAAACAAAAAAAAAAAAGGGGAACTAAAGCGTCGCCTAGTTGATGGCTAGGCGGGTGGTTATAGGATAATTGTGCCTTGCGAGAGATCCGAGCGTCACAAATTTCTGGCCATCTTTGTCGCAATATTTATGCCCCACAATAAAAAAAGGGAACTAAAGTGGCGCCTAGTTGATGGCTAGGCGGGTGGTTATAGGATACATGTACTTGCGGGAGACCCAAGCGTCACATACTTCTGGCCACCCTTTGTCACAATTTTATGCCCTGCAAAAATCTTGTTATTTTATTTTCGTTGTTATATTTACTGCATGCAAAAAGGGAGAGCCGCCCACTTTTGTTGCTTTAAGTCTCTTGCACGATAAATTGGTGAAAATTGTGTTTTTGAGAAGGCTCGAATCAAGTTGACATTTTAATGAAATTCTTTACAAAATCGTGGAAAGTATGAAAAAGAACGGGCTAATAAAATTGACTCTGCATGTTGTTTAACAAAGAGAAGCTAGAGTCCCTGAGGCCAAAATCGAAATCCCTAGGACCAAGTGTTGTACAAATCAACCAAGAGGGTACTTAAGAGTTCAAATCTTTGGAAATAAATTGCGAGAACCATTTACATTAGTTTGAAGTGTGAAAACCATACTTGCACATTTAATTAGTTTTCAAATCTTGCAGTCATTTGGGAAATTGGAGTTCAAATTTAGATATCGTCAAAGTGTTTAGAATTTTCGCACAAACAAACAAAAAAAATCATCAAACTTAAAGCTCAAAATTTTATGTTCATAATTTGTTTTGTAGAAATTTGGTACTGCTTTTGGCTTGTTTTGCTTTGTAGGCACCACAAAAAAATAAAGAGAAGAAAGAAAAGAAAATAAGAAACAAGAAAAGAAGTCTATCAAAGATACCATCCCCGACATTCACCATGACCATGTCACCTATGGGAAGAAGACACAATTGCCAAGTGCAAGGAAAGCCAAAGCGCTCGAGGCCGATATCAAGAAAGAAACTGAAATTGGAGCAAAAACCCAAGAAAATACAAGTGTGGCCTGAAATACCCACATCCAAAATCCAAACTGAAGGAAAGTTTATGAAATTCATGGAAAGGCCTTGAGCATGGAAAGCTGACCAAGTACAAGTTCGACAAATGCTGAAAGAAATGAAACCCCAAGATCCAAGAGAATGGTCAAGAGAAAGATGGTTGCTAGAAGATGGTCAAGGAAAACCACTGGAATCTCTTGTTCCCATTTCAGAATTGTCACAAGAAATTCCAGTGGGGGGCATTTGTTTGACCCCAAAATATTGTGCCAAATTGCATGAAATAAATAACTCATTTTATGATAAATAAATCCAAGAAAGCTCAAAAATCCACGAAAAATACCAAACAAACTCCAAAAATTCCCAAAAAATACCCAAAAATCCCCCATGAATTATGATGAATTATCATGGTTCTAAAATCCCAAAAATATCTACAGAAACCCTCCATTTTGCAAAGAAACCCCAAAACTCCACAAAAATACTAAAAATACATCCATGAGAAATTATACAAAAAATTTTAAACCATTAAATTCTCCATATTTTTCTGAACCTACCCATAAAATTTCGTGCAAAAATACCCAAGGGAAGGTCTCCAAATGATTTATTGAAATTGGACAACAATTAATTAATGGAAATTTAAATCAAATGCCAAGAAAAAGCCAGAAAAATCCAAGATTTTGGAGCGTCCAACCAATTGCAGGGGATCCGGGCAAAGGAAAATGTCGCTCCTCTTTAAATTTACCCGCCCCTGGTAAATGTTTGGATGGACTTATTTCATGCACCGAAAACATGAAATTTCTACTGGCTCACGGAAGACCGAGTACACCCATCACCCTATCTCTCATTAAACCAGACATGTGGGCCTTCACTCGTCAGATTCATCCCCCTCCTCAGTAAAAAAAAGAGAAGTCGAGTCTTACCGCGCGACGTCGGGTAAAGTGGTGAAAGAGGTGTTTTCCGTCGACGTGGCTCCTCTCAACTCCACAAATGCAAAACCAGACACCTTGGCCCATGGTTTTCCGAAACCAAACCCTAGGCGCAATCAATTTTCAACCGTTGATGGAAAGTGGAAGGTAGAGATGAGCTTTCGGCCAAGAGGTCAAACCCTAATGCCTGGCCTATTTAAACTAAAAATTCGAGCTACGGAGAGGAGAGGAGAGGCAGCCGCAGTTAGGGTTAGGTTTAGAGATTAAAAATTAGAGAGGAATTAGAGGGTAAAAGGGAGACAATTCGTCGAACAGTGGAGAAAATAGGGAGAAAGGTAAAGTTAGGCAATATAGCTTTGTAAATTTTTGTGTGAAATGAAATAAATCAAATTGAAGTGTCAATTAAGTCTTCTTCTTCCCTCTCTTCCTTTGTCTCAGCCACTAATCAATAGTGTGCTTGAGTTGTGTAAACACAGCTCTCATGGACCATGGTCTGCAGCCTAGCAGCAGTCATTGCCATGAGAGAAAGGTTCTCTTGGTGTCTCCTGAATGTTTGGAGCTCAGCTCCTCGATTCATGCGATATCCTCTCGGCTGCCACTTGAGAATTTGAAGCTTGGCTCAATTCTCATGTGGAGAGCTTTCAATTGACATGGCACAGGTCCAGAGCGCAGCACTGGCCTGGCCATGATCAATGTGCTGTCACTAAAGCTCAAAATAGTACAGAAATAATGAATTAATGGTATACTAACCCCCTACCAGACCCTTGTGTGATTCACCCAAAATGATGGACCTAAATGCATAAAATAAGACATGTTATGTGTTCTTTAAGTTATCTTTTCATTTCCATGAAATACAAATGCATATGTGAATATATTTAAATCTGGCCAGCAATTGAAAAATAAGAAAAGCAAGGTTATCCTTGCATAAAAATATGAAATTGAGCATGGACAGCAGGTACTTGATCTTATGGACAGCAGGGAATGGATTTTTCCATTTTTGGAATTTTATACGATTTTCTATGAATTTTAGAAGGCTGCAAGGGCATTTGGAGAAATAAAATTTTGTTTAATGATTTCTGGACTTTTATGATAATATGTCTGAACCAAAGATTCCCAGTATCTTTAATGACTTGCTCTGCCAATTTCCTTGATTTTTGAATAAGTATAAGAGTATGTTTCATTTTATTTTCAAAGAGGGTAACAATAGGTATATGGATCAAATATTTGAAAGTTATGCCTCCTGTATACTTAACTGCCAATAGAAGCTCACTGCAAGTGGATTTACTGCATTTAGGCAAATAAAACCAAAATTCCTCAAAAACAGTAGATAAATAGTATGAAAACAAAAAACTGAAAATTGAGAAAAACGCAAAAAGACTTGCTCTTGTCATCTGTACTGTTTTTAGCATTCAAAACAATCTCAATTGGACCTAAGTTGAGCCTTGAATCAAACCCACTTGCTGTAAGTTAAGTTGCATGCAATTTAGAAATTAGGCAAAAGGGAACAAAGTGTACATTTCTGCACCTCCCTTCTTCACCCTATATTGCCACATTCCAAATTAAATTAAAGGCTTAATCCCACTTAAATTGAGCTCCTGAAGCTATTGGAGAGATGACTGGCATCAAACGAATTTTCTGTGGGTCCCAGAGCAAAGACCCAAATCAAGCCAGATTTAGGTCGTCGTGTCTCAGTCAAGATCATCTCTGTATCGACTTCTCTAAGCGAAATTGACCCCTCTCTTGAATTTTTCATATTCTCACGAAGACAATAAACCTCCTTCTGGTAGATTGAGATGACCGGAGCGCTCCAAATGCCATTAATGGCATCCCGAACCCTCTCAGGTGCCACATGGCCATACAGACTTCCCCAGCATAATTGGAGCCCACCAACGTGTTCCTCTAGTCTCCACGATCCCGACGAACCTAGCTTCGACTAGATCGGTGACCTGAGACGCCGAAATTTAGTCGGAGAAGTTTCAGGGTCTTTTCTGCAAAAGCGCCGTCGACTGTCGGAGAAGAAAGAGTCTGAATTCAAATTCGCATGGATCTTCTGTGGTGGGAAGCGTGTGGCAGGTTGCACCACTCGCCACACGGATTCCAGAGAACAGTCAGCGCGAATTCACCCCAGTCAGCGCCACGTGGCCCAATAGGAATTTTCCAAATTAGCTAAAAACTTCAAAAATCAATTAAAAATAGTAAATAACTCAGAAAAATTCAAATAAAATATCCATAAAATCCTAAAAATCTGTAGAATCTAGATTTACTGATATTTTGATATGAAATTACGACAAAATGTGCCCCTTTTGTATTTTCAAAGTATTTTCTAATAAAAATGAGTTTTATAAATTGTCAAAACCTTTGTTATTTCACTAAAATTAGTAGGAATCTCAGAAAAATTCAAATAAACTATCCAAAAACCTCTAAAAATCTAAATAAACCAAATCCAATATTATTTTCTATTAAATTTTGATAAAATCAAGGGTTTTATATTTTTGAAGTGTTTTATTATGAAAAATAAATTAGATAAACTCTACAAAAATCATAGAATCTTTTAGTAAAATTTCTAAACTAAATTTACAAATAATTTCCTACTAAAAAAAATAATAATAATAATTTTCTTATCAATTATTTTATAACAAAATTCTAAATTCCAAATCTCAAATAAAAAAAAAAAATCAATCAAAACTAAAAATTAAAAGCATGTTGAACTCTAATTCAAACAAAAAAAATCAAGATCAATAATTAAATTCAAATCAAAGTTTAAAGAAAAAGAAATTAAATTTCAATTTTCTCTAAAAGACATAAAAATGGTATCTTAAACTTTAAATATTAATCTTTGAAACAAATAAATAAAAATAAATAGATAAATAATGGTTAATAAAATAAAAATAATAATAAAAATTCAAAAATCAAATCAAAGTTTAAAAAGAATTTTAGATTAAATAAAGATAACATAAATTCAAAATTAGATTCATGTAAATCAAAATTCCAAAACTTCCCTATAATAATAAATAAATAAAGTATCAAATAAATAGTTTTAGATATTCTTGGTTTCCTCAATTGGGTCCCGTCCATCAAGTCTGGTACCACCAATTGAGTCCAACCTAAGCCAAAAAGAGAACAAGTCACTAATATCTTAAATTGCGTCCCGTCAATTAAGTCTGGTACCGTCAATTGAGCCCGCTCCAAACCCTAAAATTAACTTAAACACAAACCATTTAAATAATGACTTTTCTAGCCTATTACATTTAATTCTTCGAATCTCTTAATCAGAGGTTCTCGTGGAAAACCACGGGGTAATTAACAATAGGGGCTTGCGCCTATTGGAAAGAAAGGATCCACAAATTAATAAACCCTCATGAGAATAGAGTCTAGTCGATGTTCTCTGGTCGTTAAGAGGCATTAATACTTGAATTCAAGCTCGTGAGGGGTGAATCTAAGACTTATTCTCGTTCTTGAGGAAACCCTATTATTCTTCGAGAAATGACGAAAAAGTCACCACAGATTCTCTGGCACGCCCGGTGGGACCTCTTTCTCCTCTCATCTTTGAGATTTGAGAGATTAAATATATAAGGCTAGAAAAGTTGTTTTAAAATTCTAAATAAACATTGTTAACCATGACATTTAGAGTTGTTTTCTTTCAGGAAATGGCATTCACAACCGTTGATATGAGCAAGCCCACTGGAATGTTCAAGATTGGGGCAGTACCGATCTGCTACCAACATGAATTCATGATTGGAACCATGCCATATGGGCACTCCTTCGTGCCTATTGTGCAAGTTAAAGATGGGAGTTTCCAACTTGCCCATGTTACTGAAGAGCCACAAGAAGAGCCATTGGTGGTTTCGAAGATTCCTGAAGTTTCCGTTGAAAAGGAGGAATGGTCTCTTGTTTCTCAAAAGAAGGTCCAGTCAGGGGTAGCATCTTCTTCCAAGAGCACAAGAGCTATTAAGAAAGTGGAGGGAGCACATAAAAGTGAGTTGGATGAAAGACCCAACACCCCAATCAACAACTCATTCACACCTCTTCGATTAGTCCAGGAAGGACTGGGGCATGCTAAGGGGAACAAGGTATTTGGGATGCCTAAAGAGAATACACAATTGGTAATTGAAATGATCGACCAAAAGCCACAGGATAAGAAAGGACATACGATGTGGCATAAGCCCATTTTCCAGGCGCAAGTAAACATGATAGAAGTGGATAAAGATGTAGAAATGCATGGCTTTGTCCATATGACCAATAAGGATGGTGAAGCTTCTGTGACAAATGAACAAATGATTGAGCCGTTAGTGGCAATGATGGGGCAAGATAGAGAAATACCCCATAATCATCAAGAAAACTTGTTTGATAGAAAAGATGAAGAAATGGTTGATGTGGAAAGAAAACAAACAAGTATACCAGAAGAAGATGAGAGGTCAAGATTGGAAGAGAAAATAAGAAAACAGAGTAAGGAGATACTCAAAATGCAAAAAGAATGGGAGGAAGAAAGATCACAATATGCAAAGCTTATGGGCTTCTTACAAAGAAAGGAATTGTTCAAAGAATTTGTGAATGAAGAGCGTGACTCACCGCCTAAGAAACGAAAGCTTGTTAAGGGGTCCTTGGATGGAGAAGATGAAAGAGATTCGTTAAAAGTAGTTAGTGGAGATGAGACATCTGAAAATATGTCAGATACTGAGTCCGAAGGAGAAAAGACAAAACATCTTGTTAGAAGCCTGGTTGATCAGCAGCTTCAAGCGATAGGGACAAGTACAAGGAAGAGAAGTGGAAATCCATATCCTAAAGAATATGACCAGGTATCTTACCCTGAAGGATATCAAATTCCTGAATTTGTGAGGTTTGATGGGACAAGAAATAAAGAGATCAGTCCTGAGGAGCACTTGTTCCATTTCAAAAATGCTTGTGCAAATACAACCAACCACGATGCTCTATTATTAAGGCAATTTTCACTAAGTCTAACTGGGGCAGCCTTCAAGTGGTATGCGTCTCTTGGAGAAGGTAGCATCAAATCTTGGAAAGATATGGAGGAGGCATTCATAACTAGATTTAAGAAGATAGTGAAAAAAGTTATGGTGGCCGATTTGTTTCAAGAAAAACCAAGAAAAGGAGAATCTGCTTCCAAATACATCAATAGATGGAGATCCATGAGCATTAGGTGTGGATACCAAATACCAGAAGAAGAAGGAGTTGGAATTTTGTTGCGAAATTTGGAAGGATGGATGCAACGACATCTCACCGTGGCTGATATTCATACATATGAAAGACTCTCCAAGAAAGTGTGTGAATTAGAAAGGGTGGGACCGCCACAGGAAGAGCACTTTGCAAGAAGTCAAAGGAAAAGAGGTAGAAGTGCAAAGAATGCCTCGACACAAATGGTTGCAAGTTCAAGTAAGTCTAAAGCCAAGAGAAGTCACAACAAAAATCCCAAGCCACTATTATCATTGGCAAAGTTGGCCAGTAAACCATATTCTTTCAAGAAACAAGTAGTTCCAAAGATATTTGGGAAGGTCATGGGAAATAAAGCGCTTGAATTGCCACCATGCAAACGCCCAGAAGATATGAAGAAATCAGATGATCCTAATTTCTGTCCTTATCATAGAATTTTAGGACACAAAATTGAAGATTGTTGGGTATTTAAGGATTGGCTTGAAGAGAAATATAGAAAGGGTGAAATCTCACTCCCTACTCATGCCTTGCAAAGCCCTATGCCTCATGAGTAAATCTGAATAAAAGGAAAAATGAATGAGAAGAAATAAAAGGAGGAAAGAATAAAGGAAATGAAATAAACAAGAAAATGGTGAAAGAAAGAAAGGCAAAGAAAATATAAATAAAGGAGATCGAGGGTCTTTTCAACAAAGAAATAAAGTGTCAAAACCAAATGAAAAATGAAACCGCATGTCTTGGGGAGATGTGCATGAAAACTAAAACCTAGACTTAAAATGATAAAAGAAAAGAAGAAAAAAGAAAGTTGGGTGAGCTCGCATGGCGCGGGGCACTTAAAGTGATAAAAGAAAAGAAGAAAGAAGAAGGTTGGGTGAGCTCGCATGGCGCGGGGCACTTAAAATGATAAAAGAAAAGAAGAAAGAAGAAAGTTGGGTGAGCTCGCATGGCGCGGGGCACTTAAAATGATAAAAGAAAATAAGAAAGAAGAAAGTTGGGTGAGCTCGCATGGCGCGGGGCACTTAAAGTGATAAAAGAAAAGAAGAAAGAAGAAGGTTGGGTGAGATCGCATGGCGCGGGGCACTTAAAATGATAAAAGAAAAGAAGAAAGAAGAAAGTTGGGTGAGCTCGCATGGCGCGGGGCACTTAAAATGATAAAAGAAAATAAGAAAGAAGAAAGTTGGGTGAGCTCGCATGGCGCGGGGCACTTAAAATGATAAAAGAAAATAAGAAAGAAGAAAGTTGGGTGAGCTCGCATGGCGCGGGGCACTTAAAATGATAAAAGGAAAGAAGAAAGAAGAAAGTTGGGTGAGCTCGTATGGCGCGAGGCACTTAAAATGATAAAGGAAAAGAAAGTTGGATGAGCTCGCATTGCGCGGGGCACCTAAATCGACAAATGAAAAGAAAAAAATGAAATCACTAAGAAATGAAATTACCAAGAAATGTTCCTAGACATTAAGCTGGCTGAGTGCATCATGCTTAGGTGTTTAGAAGAAAGAAAGCAATAAAGAACCTCAATGTTCACGCTTTCTTTATCGACCTCAATGTCGAGAAGACACAAAAGAACCTCAATGTTCTAGTCTTCAAGTGTTGGCTCAAGGTCAACGAAGAAAAAAGAAGAAAAATGAAATCACTAAGAAATGAAATTACCAAGAAATGTTCCTAGACATTAAGCTGGCTGAGTGCATCATGCTTAGGTGTTTAGAAGAAAGAAAGCAATAAAGAACCTCAATGTTCACGCTTTCTTTATCGACCTCAATGTCGAGAAGACACAAAAGAACCTCAATGTTCTAGTCTTCAAGTGTTGGCTCAAGGTCAACGAAGAAAAAGAAGAAAAATGAAATCACTAAGAAATGAAATTACCAAGAAATGTTCCTAGACATTAAACTGGCTGAGTGCATCATGCTTAGGTGTTTAGAAGAAAGAAAGCAATAAAGAACCTCAATGTTCACGCTTTCTTTATCGACCTCAATGTCGAGAAGACACAAAAGAACCTCAATGTTCTAGTCTTCAAATGTCGACTCCACTGGGGCAATTCACTGGGGCAGCCCTCACGTATCCAAAAGCAAGATCAAATCAATGATACTTGAAGTCTCAAAATGAAGATCAAATCGACCACAAACGGACCTTGATAAATTTGGTATTTCTTCAACCTCGATCCTTTTACTTCTTTTGTTTGAATACATTGGGGCAGTCCTTTGTTCGAGTTACGTGTTGCATCATAACATGTTTTTGTTCTTGTTGCATCAACAAAAGAGAAATGAATAAAAATGTGTCGCATCATTTAGTTTCATTTAATACATTTAATTTGCATATAAAATTCGAAAATTGATTGAATGTGCTTGTATGGTGCTTGAATTGAAATTTTGACAAAATATTGAAATGAAGAAAATTTATGTTTCATACGAAATGTTAAATGAAAATGGTAGTCAAAGTTGTTTACAAAGACATTGAATTTTAAGTAATCTTTTGGTTGGTTTGTTGTGCCAATGGACCGAAAGGTTGGAGGTTGAAATCGATGGGATTCGAAATTTGGTTGCTTATAAATTGTTAATCGCTGTTAGCCAAAGTCATGACCTTTTGCCGAGTGAACGGATTTGTGCTGTACACGTGGTTTTGTTCAAAAAGGGTATCATTAACGTGTGTAAACTTGTTCTAAGTCTTGGTTAATGTTGCTTTTAAAATGCTTGGCACACCAACAAGCAAACTTAATCGAACTTATCTTTAAATGACAAAATGAGCGGTTCAACCACAAAAATATATTATTCTTTTATTTTGTGTTGTTTATTTTATGCGCAAATAAAATAAAAAAAAAACAAAAAAACAAAAAAAAAACAAAAAAAAAAGGGGAACTAAAGCGTCGCCTAGTTGATGGCTAGGCGGGTGGTTATAGGATAATTGTGCCTTGCGAGAGATCCGAGCGTCACAAATTTCTGGCCATCTTTGTCGCAATATTTATGCCCCACAATAAAAAAAGGGAACTAAAGTGGCGCCTAGTTGATGGCTAGGCGGGTGGTTATAGGATACATGTACTTGCGGGAGACCCAAGCGTCACATACTTCTGGCCACCCTTTGTCACAATTTTATGCCCTGCAAAAATCTTGTTATTTTATTTTCGTTGTTATATTTACTGCATGCAAAAAGGGAGAGCCGCCCACTTTTGTTGCTTTAAGTCTCTTGCACGATAAATTGGTGAAAATTGTGTTTTTGAGAAGGCTCGAATCAAGTTGACATTTTAATGAAATTCTTTACAAAATCGTGGAAAGTATGAAAAAGAACGGGCTAATAAAATTGACTCTGCATGTTGTTTAACAAAGAGAAGCTTGAGCTTTCGGCCAAGAGGTCAAACCCTAATGCCTGGCCTATTTAAACTAAAAATTCGAGCTACGGAGAGGAGAGGAGAGGCAGCCGCAGTTAGGGTTAGGTTTAGAGATTAAAAATTAGAGAGGAATTAGAGGGTAAAAGGGAGACAATTCGTCGAACAGTGGAGAAAATAGGGAGAAAGGTAAAGTTAGGCAATATAGCTTTGTAAATTTTTGTGTGAAATGAAATAAATCAAATTGAAGTGTCAATTAAGTCTTCTTCTTCCCTCTCTTCCTTTGTCTCAGCCACTAATCAATAGTGTGCTTAAGTTGTGTAAACACAGCTCTCATGGACCATGGTCTGCAGCCTAGCAGCAGTCATTGCCATGAGAGAAAGGTTCTCTTGGTGTCTCCTGAATGTTTGGAGCTCAACTCCTCGATTCATGCGATATCCTCTCGGCTGCCACTTGAGAATTTGAAGCTTGGCTCAATTCTCATGTGGAGAGCTTTCAATTGACATGGCACAGGTCCAGAGCGCAGCACTGGCCTGGCCATGATCAATGTGCTGTCACTAAAGCTCAAAATAGTACAGAAATAATGAATTAATGGTATACTAACCCCCTACCAGACCCTTGTGTGATTCACCCAAAATGATGGACCTAAATGCATAAAATAAGACATGTTATGTGTTCTTTAAGTTATCTTTTCATTTCCATGAAATACAAATGCATATGTGAATATATTTAAATCTGGCCAGCAATTGAAAAATAAGAAAAGCAAGGTTATCCTTGCATAAAAATATGAAATTGAGCATGGACAGCAGGTACTTGATCTTATGGACAGCAGGGAATGGATTTTTCCATTTTTGGAATTTTATACGATTTTCTATGAATTTTAGAAGGCTGCAAGGGCATTTGGAGAAATAAAATTTTGTTTAATGATTTCTGGACTTTTATGATAATATGTCTGAACCAAAGATTCCCAGTATCTTTAATGACTTGCTCTGCCAATTTCCTTGATTTTTGAATAAGTATAAGAGTATGTTTCATTTTATTTTCAAAGAGGGTAACAATAGGTATATGGATCAAATATTTGAAAGTTATGCCTCCTGTATACTTAACTGCCAATAGAAGCTCACTGCAAGTGGATTTACTGCATTTAGGCAAATAAAACCAAAATTCCTCAAAAACAGTAGATAAATAGTATGAAAACAAAAAACTGAAAATTGAGAAAAACGCAAAAAGACTTGCTCTTGTCATCTGTACTGTTTTTAGCATTCAAAACAATCTCAATTGGACCTAAGTTGAGCCTTGAATCAAACCCACTTGCTGTAAGTTAAGTTGCATGCAATTTAGAAATTAGGCAAAAGGGAACAAAGTGTACATTTCTGCACCTCCCTTCTTCACCCTATATTGCCACATTCCAAATTAAATTAAAGGCTTAATCCCACTTAAATTGAGCTCCTGAAGCTATTGGAGAGATGACTGGCATCAAACGAATTTTCTGTGGGTCCCAGAGCAAAGACCCAAATCAAGCCAGATTTAGGTCGTCGTGTCTCAGTCAAGATCATCTCTGTATCGACTTCTCTAAGCGAAATTGACCCCTCTCTTGAATTTTTCATATTCTCACGAAGACAATAAACCTCCTTCTGGTAGATTGAGATGACCGGAGCGCTCCAAATGCCATTAATGGCATCCCGAACCCTCTCAGGTGCCACATGGCCATACAGACTTCCCTAGCATAATTGGAGCCCACCAACGTGTTCCTCTAGTCTCCACGATCCCGACGAACCTAGCTTCGACTAGATCGGTGACCTGAGACGCCGAAATTTAGTCGGAGAAGTTTCAGGGGCTTTTCTGCAAAAGCGCCGTCGACTGTCGGAGAAGAAAGAGTCTGAATTCAAATTCGCATGGATCTTCTGTGGTGGGAAGCGTGTGGCAGGTTGCACCACTCGCCACACGGATTCCAGAGAACAGTCAGCGCGAATTCACCCCAGTCAGCGCCACGTGGCCCAATAGGAATTTTCCAAATTAGCTAAAAACTTCAAAAATCAATTAAAAATAGTAAATAACTCAGAAAAATTCAAATAAAATATCCATAAAATCCTAAAAATCTGTAGAATCTAGATTTACTGATATTTTGATATGAAATTACGACAAAATGTGCCCCTTTTGTATTTTCAAAGTATTTTCTAATAAAAATGAGTTTTATAAATTGTCAAAACCTTTGTTATTTCACTAAAATTAGTAGGAATCTCAGAAAAATTCAAATAAACTATCCAAAAACCTCTAAAAATCTAAATAAACCAAATCCAATATTATTTTCTATTAAATTTTGATAAAATCAAGGGTTTTATATTTTTGAAGTGTTTTATTATGAAAAATAAATTAGATAAACTCTACAAAAATCATAGAATCTTTTAGTAAAATTTCTAAACTAAATTTACAAATAATTTCCTACTAAAAAAAATAATAATAATAATTTTCTTATCAATTATTTTATAACAAAATTCTAAATTCCAAATCTCAAATAAAAAAAAAAAAATCAATCAAAACTAAAAATTAAAAGCATGTTGAACTCTAATTCAAACAAAAAAAATCAAGATCAATAATTAAATTCAAATCAAAGTTTAAAGAAAAAGAAATTAAATTTCAATTTTCTCTAAAAGACATAAAAATGGTATCTTAAACTTTAAATATTAATCTTTGAAACAAATAAATAAAAATAAATAGATAAATAATGGTTAATAAAATAAAAATAATAATAAAAATTCAAAAATCAAATCAAAGTTTAAAAAGAATTTTAGATTAAATAAAGATAACATAAATTCAAAATTAGATTCATGTAAATCAAAATTCCAAAACTTCCCTATAATAATAAATAAATAAAGTATCAAATAAATAGTTTTAGATATTCTTGGTTTCCTCAATTGGGTCCCGTCCATCAAGTCTGGTACCACCAATTGAGTCCAACCTAAGCCAAAAAGAGAACAAGTCACTAATATCTTAAATTGCGTCCCGTCAATTAAGTCTGGTACCGTCAATTGAGCCCGCTCCAAACCCTAAAATTAACTTAAACACAAACCATTTAAATAATGACTTTTCTAGCCTATTACATTTAATTCTTCGAATCTCTTAATCAGAGGTTCTCGTGGAAAACCACGGGGTAATTAACAATAGGGGCTTGCGCCTATTGGAAAGAAAGGATCCACAAATTAATAAACCCTCATGAGAATAGAGTCTAGTCGATGTTCTCTGGTCGTTAAGAGGCATTAATACTTGAATTCAAGCTCGTGAGGGGTGAATCTAAGACTTATTCTCGTTCTTGAGGAAACCCTATTATTCTTCGAGAAATGACGAAAAAGTCACCACAGATTCTCTGGCACGCCCGGTGGGACCTCTTTCTCCTCTCATCTTTGAGATTTGAGAGATTAAATATATAAGGCTAGAAAAGTTGTTTTAAAATTCTAAATAAACATTGTTAACCATGACATTTAGAGTTGTTTTCTTTCAGGAAATGGCATTCACAACCGTTGATATGAGCAAGCCCACTGGAATGTTCAAGATTGGGGCAGTACCGATCTGCTACCAACATGAATTCATGATTGGAACCATGCCATATGGGCACTCCTTCGTGCCTATTGTGCAAGTTAAAGATGGGAGTTTCCAACTTGCCCATGTTACTGAAGAGCCACAAGAAGAGCCATTGGTGGTTTCGAAGATTCCTGAAGTTTCCGTTGAAAAGGAGGAATGGTCTCTTGTTTCTCAAAAGAAGGTCCAGTCAGGGGTAGCATCTTCTTCCAAGAGCACAAGAGCTATTAAGAAAGTGGAGGGAGCACATAAAAGTGAGTTGGATGAAAGACCCAACACCCCAATCAACAACTCATTCACACCTCTTCGATTAGTCCAGGAAGGACTGGGGCATGCTAAGGGGAACAAGGTATTTGGGATGCCTAAAGAGAATACACAATTGGTAATTGAAATGATCGACCAAAAGCCACAGGATAAGAAAGGACATACGATGTGGCATAAGCCCATTTTCCAGGCGCAAGTAAACATGATAGAAGTGGATAAAGATGTAGAAATGCATGGCTTTGTCCATATGACCAATAAGGATGGTGAAGCTTCTGTGACAAATGAACAAATGATTGAGCCGTTAGTGGCAATGATGGGGCAAGATAGAGAAATACCCCATAATCATCAAGAAAACTTGTTTGATAGAAAAGATGAAGAAATGGTTGATGTGGAAAGAAAACAAACAAGTATACCAGAAGAAGATGAGAGGTCAAGATTGGAAGAGAAAATAAGAAAACAGAGTAAGGAGATACTCAAAATGCAAAAAGAATGGGAGGAAGAAAGATCACAATATGCAAAGCTTATGGGCTTCTTACAAAGAAAGGAATTGTTCAAAGAATTTGTGAATGAAGAGCGTGACTCACCGCCTAAGAAACGAAAGCTTGTTAAGGGGTCCTTGGATGGAGAAGATGAAAGAGATTCGTTAAAAGTAGTTAGTGGAGATGAGACATCTGAAAATATGTCAGATACTGAGTCTGAAGGAGAAAAGACAAAACATCTTGTTAGAAGCCTGGTTGATCAGCAGCTTCAAGCGATAGGGACAAGTACAAGGAAGAGAAGTGGAAATCCATATCCTAAAGAATATGACCAGGTATCTTACCCTGAAGGATATCAAATTCCTGAATTTGTGAGGTTTGATGGGACAAGAAATAAAGAGATCAGTCCTGAGGAGCACTTGTTCCATTTCAAAAATGCTTGTGCAAATACAACCAACCACGATGCTCTATTATTAAGGCAATTTTCACTAAGTCTAACTGGGGCAGCCTTCAAGTGGTATGCGTCTCTTGGAGAAGGTAGCATCAAATCTTGGAAAGATATGGAGGAGGCATTCATAACTAGATTTAAGAAGATAGTGAAAAAAGTTATGGTGGCCGATTTGTTTCAAGAAAAACCAAGAAAAGGAGAATCTGCTTCCAAATACATCAATAGATGGAGATCCATGAGCATTAGGTGTGGATACCAAATACCAGAAGAAGAAGGAGTTGGAATTTTGTTGCGAAATTTGGAAGGATGGATGCAACGACATCTCACCGTGGCTGATATTCATACATATGAAAGACTCTCCAAGAAAGTGTGTGAATTAGAAAGGGTGGGACCGCCACAGGAAGAGCACTTTGCAAGAAGTCAAAGGAAAAGAGGTAGAAGTGCAAAGAATGCCTCGACACAAATGGTTGCAAGTTCAAGTAAGTCTAAAGCCAAGAGAAGTCACAACAAAAATCCCAAGCCACTATTATCATTGGCAAAGTTGGCCAGTAAACCATATTCTTTCAAGAAACAAGTAGTTCCAAAGATATTTGGGAAGGTCATGGGAAATAAAGCGCTTGAATTGCCACCATGCAAACGCCCAGAAGATATGAAGAAATCAGATGATCCTAATTTCTGTCCTTATCATAGAATTTTAGGACACAAAATTGAAGATTGTTGGGTATTTAAGGATTGGCTTGAAGAGAAATATAGAAAGGGTGAAATCTCACTCCCTACTCATGCCTTGCAAAGCCCTATGCCTCATGAGTAAATCTGAATAAAAGGAAAAATGAATGAGAAGAAATAAAAGGAGGAAAGAATAAAGGAAATGAAATAAACAAGAAAATGGTGAAAGAAAGAAAGGCAAAGAAAATATAAATAAAGGAGATCGAGGGTCTTTTCAACAAAGAAATAAAGTGTCAAAACCAAATGAAAAATGAAACCGCATGTCTTGGGGAGATGTGCATGAAAACTAAAACCTAGACTTAAAATGATAAAAGAAAAGAAGAAAAAAGAAAGTTGGGTGAGCTCGCATGGCGCGGGGCACTTAAAGTGATAAAAGAAAAGAAGAAAGAAGAAGGTTGGGTGAGCTCGCATGGCGCGGGGCACTTAAAATGATAAAAGAAAAGAAGAAAGAAGAAAGTTGGGTGAGCTCGCATGGCGCGGGGCACTTAAAATGATAAAAGAAAATAAGAAAGAAGAAAGTTGGGTGAGCTCGCATGGCGCGGGGCACTTAAAGTGATAAAAGAAAAGAAGAAAGAAGAAGGTTGGGTGAGCTCGCATGGCGCGGGGCACTTAAAATGATAAAAGAAAAGAAGAAAGAAGAAAGTTGGGTGAGCTCGCATGGCGCGGGGCACTTAAAATGATAAAAGAAAATAAGAAAGAAGAAAGTTGGGTGAGCTCGCATGGCGCGGGGCACTTAAAATGATAAAAGAAAATAAGAAAGAAGAAAGTTGGGTGAGCTCGCATGGCGCGGGGCACTTAAAATGATAAAAGGAAAGAAGAAAGAAGAAAGTTGGGTGAGCTCGTATGGCGCGAGGCACTTAAAATGATAAAGGAAAAGAAATTTGGATGAGCTCGCATTGCGCGGGGCACCTAAATCGACAAATGAAAAGAAAAAAATGAAATCACTAAGAAATGAAATTACCAAGAAATGTTCCTAGACATTAAGCTGGCTGAGTGCATCATGCTTAGGTGTTTAGAAGAAAGAAAGCAATAAAGAACCTCAATGTTCACGCTTTCTTTATCGACCTCAATGTCGAGAAGACATAAAAGAACCTCAATGTTCTAGTCTTCAAGTGTTGGCTCAAGGTCAACGAAGAAAAAAGAAGAAAAATGAAATCACTAAGAAATGAAATTACCAAGAAATGTTCCTAGACATTAAGCTGGCTGAGTGCATCATGCTTAGGTGTTTAGAAGAAAGAAAGCAATAAAGAACCTCAATGTTCACGCTTTCTTTATCGACCTCAATGTCGAGAAGACACAAAAGAACCTCAATGTTCTAGTCTTCAAGTGTTGGCTCAAGGTCAACGAAGAAAAAGAAGAAAAATGAAATCACTAAGAAATGAAATTACCAAGAAATGTTCCTAGACATTAAACTGGCTGAGTGCATCATGCTTAGGTGTTTAGAAGAAAGAAAGCAATAAAGAACCTCAATGTTCACGCTTTCTTTATCGACCTCAATGTCGAGAAGACACAAAAGAACCTCAATGTTCTAGTCTTCAAATGTCGACTCCACTGGGGCAATTCACTGGGGCAGCCCTCACGTATCCAAAAGCAAGATCAAATCAATGATACTTGAAGTCTCAAAATGAAGATCAAATCGACCACAAACGGACCTTGATAAATTTGGTATTTCTTCAACCTCGATCCTTTTACTTCTTTTGTTTGAATACATTGGGGCAGTCCTTTGTTCGAGTTACGTGTTGCATCATAACATGTTTTTGTTCTTGTTGCATCAACAAAAGAGAAATGAATAAAAATGTGTCGCATCATTTAGTTTCATTTAATACATTTAATTTGCATATAAAATTCGAAAATTGATTGAATGTGCTTGTATGGTGCTTGAATTGAAATTTTGACAAAATATTGAAATGAAGAAAATTTATGTTTCATACGAAATGTTAAATGAAAATGGTAGTCAAAGTTGTTTACAAAAACATTGAATTTTAAGTAATCTTTTGGTTGGTTTGTTGTGCCAATGGACCGAAAGGTTGGAGGTTGAAATCGATGGGATTCGAAATTTGGTTGCTTATAAATTGTTAATCGCTGTTAGCCAAAGTCATGACCTTTTGCCGAGTGAACGGATTTGTGCTTTACACGTGGTTTTGTTCAAAAAGGGTATCATTAACGTGTGTAAACTTGTTCTAAGTCTTGGTTAATGTTGCTTTTAAAATGCTTGGCACACCAACAAGCAAACTTAATCGAACTTATCTTTAAATGACAAAATGAGCGGTTCAACCACAAAAATATATTATTCTTTTATTTTGTGTTGTTTATTTTATGCGCAAATAAAATAAAAAAAAAACAAAAAAACAAAAAAAAAACAAAAAAAAAAAAGGGGAACTAAAGCGTCGCCTAGTTGATGGCTAGGCGGGTGGTTATAGGATAATTGTGCCTTGCGAGAGATCCGAGCGTCACAAATTTCTGGCCATCTTTGTCGCAATATTTATGCCCCACAATAAAAAAAGGGAACTAAAGTGGCGCCTAGTTGATGGCTAGGCGGGTGGTTATAGGATACATGTACTTGCGGGAGACCCAAGCGTCACATACTTCTGGCCACCCTTTGTCACAATTTTATGCCCTGCAAAAATCTTGTTATTTTATTTTCGTTGTTATATTTACTGCATGCAAAAAGGGAGAGCCGCCCACTTTTGTTGCTTTAAGTCTCTTGCACGATAAATTGGTGAAAATTGTGTTTTTGAGAAGGCTCGAATCAAGTTGACATTTTAATGAAATTCTTTACAAAATCGTGGAAAGTATGAAAAAGAACGGGCTAATAAAATTGACTCTGCATGTTGTTTAACAAAGAGAAGCTAGAGTCCCTGAGGCCAAAATCGAAATCCCTAGGACCAAGTGTTGTACAAATCAACCAAGAGGGTACTTAAGAGTTCAAATCTTTGGAAATAAATTGCGAGAACCATTTACATTAGTTTGAAGTGTGAAAACCATACTTGCACATTTAATTAGTTTTCAAATCTTGCAGTCATTTAGGAAATTGGAGTTCAAATTTAGATATCGTCAAAGTGTTTAGAATTTTCGCACAAACAAACAAAAAAAATCATCAAACTTAAAGCTCAAAATTTTATGTTCATAATTTGTTTTGTAGAAATTTGGTACTGCTTTTGGCTTGTTTTGCTTTGTAGGCACCACAAAAAAATAAAGAGAAGAAAGAAAAGAAAATAAGAAACAAGAAAAGAAGTCTATCAAAGATACCATCCCCGACATTCACCATGACCATGTCACCTATGGGAAGAAGACACAATTGCCAAGTGCAAGGAAAGCCAAAGCGCTCGAGGCCGATATCAAGAAAGAAACTGAAATTGGAGCAAAAACCCAAGAAAATACAAGTGTGGCCTGAAATACCCACATCCAAAATCCAAACTGAAGGAAAGTTTATGAAATTCATGGAAAGGCCTTGAGCATGGAAAGCTGACCAAGTACAAGTTCGACAAATGCTGAAAGAAATGAAACCCCAAGATCCAAGAGAATGGTCAAGAGAAAGATGGTTGCTAGAAGATGGTCAAGGAAAACCACTGGAATCTCTTGTTCCCATTTCAGAATTGTCACAAGAAATTCCAGTGGGGGGCATTTGTTTGACCCCAAAATATTGTGCCAAATTGCATGAAATAAATAACTCATTTTATGATAAATAAATCCAAGAAAGCTCAAAAATCCACGAAAAATACCAAACAAACTCCAAAAATTCCCAAAAAATACCCAAAAATCCCCCATGAATTATGATGAATTATCATGGTTCTAAAATCCCAAAAATATCTACAGAAACCCTCCATTTTGCAAAGAAACCCCAAAACTCCACAAAAATACTAAAAATACATCCATGAGAAATTATACAAAAAATTTTAAACCATTAAATTCTCCATATTTTTCTGAACCTACCCATAAAATTTCGTGCAAAAATACCCAAGGGAAGGTCTCCAAATGATTTATTGAAATTGGACAACAATTAATTAATGGAAATTTAAATCAAATGCCAAGAAAAAGCCAGAAAAATCCAAGATTTTGGAGCGTCCAACCAATTGCAGGGGATCCGGGCAAAGGAAAATGTCGCTCCTCTTTAAATTTACCCGCCCCTGGTAAATGTTTGGATGGACTTATTTCATGCACCGAAAACATGAAATTTCTACTGGCTCACGGAAGACCGAGTACACCCATCACCCTATCTCTCATTAAACCAGACATGTGGGCCTTCACTCGTCAGATTCATCCCCCTCCTCAGTAAAAAAAAGAGAAGTCGAGTCTTACCGCGCGACGTCGGGTAAAGTGGTGAAAGAGGTGTTTTCCGTCGACGTGGCTCCTCTCAACTCCACAAATGCAAAACCAGACACCTTGGCCCATGGTTTTCCGAAACCAAACCCTAGGCGCAATCAATTTTCAACCGTTGATGGAAAGTGGAAGGTAGAGATGAGCTTTCGGCCAAGAGGTCAAACCCTAATGCCTGGCCTATTTAAACTAAAAATTCGAGCTACGGAGAGGAGAGGAGAGGCAGCCGCAGTTAGGGTTAGGTTTAGAGATTAAAAATTAGAGAGGAATTAGAGGGTAAAAGGGAGACAATTCGTCGAACAGTGGAGAAAATAGGGAGAAAGGTAAAGTTAGGCAATATAGCTTTGTAAATTTTTGTGTGAAATGAAATAAATCAAATTGAAGTGTCAATTAAGTCTTCTTCTTCCCTCTCTTCCTTTGTCTCAGCCACTAATCAATAGTGTGCTTGAGTTGTGTAAACACAGCTCTCATGGACCATGGTCTGCAGCCTAGCAGCAGTCATTGCCATGAGAGAAAGGTTCTCTTGGTGTCTCCTGAATGTTTGGAGCTCAGCTCCTCGATTCATGCGATATCCTCTCGGCTGCCACTTGAGAATTTGAAGCTTGGCTCAATTCTCATGTGGAGAGCTTTCAATTGACATGGCACAGGTCCAGAGCGCAGCACTGGCCTGGCCATGATCAATGTGCTGTCACTAAAGCTCAAAATAGTACAGAAATAATGAATTAATGGTATACTAACCCCCTACCAGACCCTTGTGTGATTCACCCAAAATGATGGACCTAAATGCATAAAATAAGACATGTTATGTGTTCTTTAAGTTATCTTTTCATTTCCATGAAATACAAATGCATATGTGAATATATTTAAATCTGGCCAGCAATTGAAAAATAAGAAAAGCAAGGTTATCCTTGCATAAAAATATGAAATTGAGCATGGACAGCAGGTACTTGATCTTATGGACAGCAGGGAATGGATTTTTCCATTTTTGGAATTTTATACGATTTTCTATGAATTTTAGAAGGCTGCAAGGGCATTTGGAGAAATAAAATTTTGTTTAATGATTTCTGGACTTTTATGATAATATGTCTGAACCAAAGATTCCCAGTATCTTTAATGACTTGCTCTGCCAATTTCCTTGATTTTTGAATAAGTATAAGAGTATGTTTCATTTTATTTTCAAAGAGGGTAACAATAGGTATATGGATCAAATATTTGAAAGTTATGCCTCCTGTATACTTAACTGCCAATAGAAGCTCACTGCAAGTGGATTTACTGCATTTAGGCAAATAAAACCAAAATTCCTCAAAAACAGTAGATAAATAGTATGAAAACAAAAAACTGAAAATTGAGAAAAACGCAAAAAGACTTGCTCTTGTCATCTGTACTGTTTTTAGCATTCAAAACAATCTCAATTGGACCTAAGTTGAGCCTTGAATCAAACCCACTTGCTGTAAGTTAAGTTGCATGCAATTTAGAAATTAGGCAAAAGGGAACAAAGTGTACATTTCTGCACCTCCCTTCTTCACCCTATATTGCCACATTCCAAATTAAATTAAAGGCTTAATCCCACTTAAATTGAGCTCCTGAATCTATTGGAGAGATGACTGGCATCAAACGAATTTTCTGTGGGTCCCAGAGCAAAGACCCAAATCAAGCCAGATTTAGGTCGTCGTGTCTCAGTCAAGATCATCTCTGTATCGACTTCTCTAAGCGAAATTGACCCCTCTCTTGAATTTTTCATATTCTCACGAAGACAATAAACCTCCTTCTGGTAGATTGAGATGACCGGAGCGCTCCAAATGCCATTAATGGCATCCCGAACCCTCTCAGGTGCCACATGGCCATACAGACTTCGCCAGCATAATTGGAGCCCACCAACGTGTTCCTCTAGTCTCCACGATCCCGACGAACCTAGCTTCGACTAGATCGGTGACCTGAGACGCCGAAATTTAGTCGGAGAAGTTTCAGGGGCTTTTCTGCAAAAGCGCCGTCGACTGTCGGAGAAGAAAGAGTCTGAATTCAAATTCGCATGGATCTTCTGTGGTGGGAAGCGTGTGGCAGGTTGCACCACTCGCCACACGGATTCCAGAGAACAGTCAGCGCGAATTCACCCCAGTCAGCGCCACGTGGCCCAATAGGAATTTTCCAAATTAGCTAAAAACTTCAAAAATCAATTAAAAATAGTAAATAACTCAGAAAAATTCAAATAAAATATCCATAAAATCCTAAAAATCTGTAGAATCTAGATTTACTGATATTTTGATATGAAATTACGACAAAATGTGCCCCTTTTGTATTTTCAAAGTATTTTCTAATAAAAATGAGTTTTATAAATTGTCAAAACCTTTGTTATTTCACTAAAATTAGTAGGAATCTCAGAAAAATTCAAATAAACTATCCAAAAACCTCTAAAAATCTAAATAAACAAAATCCAATATTATTTTCTATTAAATTTTGATAAAATCAAGGGTTTTATATTTTTGAAGTGTTTTATTATGAAAAATAAATTAGATAAACTCTACAAAAATCATAGAATCTTTTAGTAAAATTTCTAAACTAAATTTACAAATAATTTCCTACTAAAAAAAATAATAATAATAATTTTCTTATCAATTATTTTATAACAAAATTCTAAATTCCAAATCTCAAATAAAAAAAAAAAATCAATCAAAACTAAAAATTAAAAGCATGTTGAACTCTAATTCAAACAAAAAAAATCAAGATCAATAATTAAATTCAAATCAAAGTTTAAAGAAAAAGAAATTAAATTTCAATTTTCTCTAAAAGACATAAAAATGGTATCTTAAACTTTAAATATTAATCTTTGAAACAAATAAATAAAAATAAATAGATAAATAATGGTTAATAAAATAAAAATAATAATAAAAATTCAAAAATCAAATCAAAGTTTAAAAAGAATTTTAGATTAAATAAAGATAACATAAATTCAAAATTAGATTCATGTAAATCAAAATTCCAAAACTTCCCTATAATAATAAATAAATAAAGTATCAAATAAATAGTTTTAGATATTCTTGGTTTCCTCAATTGGGTCCCGTCCATCAAGTCTGGTACCACCAATTGAGTCCAACCTAAGCCAAAAAGAGAACAAGTCACTAATATCTTAAATTGCGTCCCGTCAATTAAGTCTGGTACCGTCAATTGAGCCCGCTCCAAACCCTAAAATTAACTTAAACACAAACCATTTAAATAATGACTTTTCTAGCCTATTACATTTAATTCTTCGAATCTCTTAATCAGAGGTTCTCGTGGAAAACCACGGGGTAATTAACAATAGGGGCTTGCGCCTATTGGAAAGAAAGGATCCACAAATTAATAAACCCTCATGAGAATAGAGTCTAGTCGATGTTCTCTGGTCGTTAAGAGGCATTAATACTTGAATTCAAGCTCGTGAGGGGTGAATCTAAGACTTATTCTCGTTCTTGAGGAAACCCTATTATTCTTCGAGAAATGACGAAAAAGTCACCACAAATTTATAAAAGTTCACAAACAACCAAATATCTTACAAATATTTTTCTAATTTTATTCCAAAATAAATTTAGAGAGGGATTAAAATAATTAAGGTGTTTTTTTTGCTAGAATTGGATAAATGGTATGAATAAAAAAAAACTATGTACGTTGTGGTTAATTAGTCCCGAGTGGACCATAGGCGAGTCTATGTGTAAACAATGGGTGTCAATGTCACCCATTTTTTTTTCAAATAAACATTATTAGAGACTAATATTTGTAGTTAGAAAATATAATTTTGTCATAAATCTTATATGTTTGAACCCCATAAATGTTTGTGCAAGTTTTCATTGTTGGACCCATATATATATATTTTTTTCTATGGTAAAAATATTATGCTGCTATTTTTGGTTGTTGATTTTCGTTGTGGATTTTATCAATTAATTAAATGCTCCAAAACATAAATAGACCAAACCAACAAAATAGAAAGTATGAATTAATCTTATTTGATTTTCCTTGTGGCCTAAGCCCTTCACGTGTCAGAATCCAAAAAAGAAGGAAAAATATGAAGGATGCAAACCGAACAGATAAGAGAATTGTTATAAAAAAAAAAGATGATGTCATCCCTTTACTGTAGAAAATGTTCCCAAGGTTATACTATATATAGATAGATAATAATACTAATAAAAATAAGAATAGCAGCAATAGTAATAATGAATTGTTCATAAATCAATAAAAATGGATATGAGTATATGACCTGTCAAAGTACTAGATTTTAAATGCAGCGTTTCTAATTGTGCACAAGTAGGCCAATAAGATTAAAATCAGACTAATACTACATCATGAAAACTCAGTTTAACCCAAAATCCCAATTCGCAACAAAAATCAACTCCTTTGGGAAACTAATATTGATTTCCAAGAAAAGGGTTAACAGCCAACTAACTCAAGCAATAGGAAATAAAATTTGATAGAAAAAGTGCGCCATAAGAAATAAAAAAAGTTGCGAGAAGGTGTTACCATGCTTCCAGGAGAGACAGCACTTCTTGATTCGACAAGGAAGGATTGCGAGAGAGAGAGAGAGAGAGAGAGAGAGAGATAGTCTCTTTTCAGTTTTGCACGAGAAAAGAGTTTGGAATTGGGAGGATTATGAGAGAGAAGGAAGACGATCTCTCTCTTCAGAGTTTTTTTGGGGAAGTAGTAGCAGCTTTCTGAGAGAGAGCCTTTTTAAGAGCAAAGGGATCTCTATTTAAGGTAAGAGGCTTGATGAATGCTAGACCTGGTTTACAGCAAAAATAAAATCCGTCAGTAAAAAATGTATAGACTTAGCCGACAACTTAAAAAGGATCTCTATTTAAGGTAAGAGGCTTGATGAATGCTAAACCTGGTTTACAGCAAAAATAAAATCCGTCAGTAAAAAATGTATAGACTTAGCCGACAACTTAAAAAGGATCTCTATTTAAGGTAAGAGGCTTGATGAATGCTAGACCTGGTTTACAGCAAAAATAAAATCCGTCAGTAAAAAATGTATAGACTTAGCCGACAATATTAGATCATAAAACAGTTATCCAACAATTGAAAGGTACACCGAGTCTATATTCAACAATGATATGGCATCCATTACATGGAAATATTAGCGGGGTCCTATTATTAGATCATATCTCTTATTTTGACCGACTTTGACCGCGGTCGGAATAAATTTTAACAAAACACTGCATGGCTTAAGGTTGAAGTTTCTTAAACAAAAATAACATTCCTTATATATCATCTTCTAATTTACAAAACAGTACACTGCAGCCATCGCTTCAGATTGAAGTTTCTTAAACAATATACTAAGTAGGTAAATAAGAAGTCAAAACAGAATATCACACTCAAGAAATATTTAAAAAAATAAGATTAACGAGTAAAAACTACCAGCTCATCCATTCTGTCTGGTACAGCCCTTAACCCATACTGAACCATTGTCCATAACAGCTCTGTATTCCAATGTTTTTAACTTGTAATCTGTACCAGTGTGGCAATGGGGCAACTAAATTGGGCTGTCAAATGGTTATTTGTGAGGTTTCAGCCTTATCGCCAGGCTTCAAAAGCAATATTTCGTGTGACGGTTGAAGAATTTCAGGAATATGTGTTAGTGCTTCTTTCTTCAGATTTACAAAAAAGGCCAAGTAGTCAAAGCTGGAGTCAATCTGAAATATTTCAATTTATGTGCTGCAAGATAGCAAGAAGGATTTCAACTTCTGATCAGATTTGTATGGACATGGCTCCCAAACTAATACCAACTCAGCTTAACTGAGTCAATTCTACCTCACTTTCAGTCATATAATTGAACTAGCCTCGGTCCGCTATAAAAAAGATGAAGCCGCAAGCAACAGGACATAATTGCAATTTATCAGCATTTAATGCAATCACTGCAATAAACATTGATAAGTTGTATGACAGCAATATATTGCAATTACATGTGCATTGAAGTTTACAGTTTACATCAGCATTACATGAAACTGATCCAAGAGAAATAAGAATAAATAAAGATGGGGAGTTAAAAAGAACACCAAAAAGAAGCTGAAGTTTACATCAGAACTACAACCAGTGGCGAAGCCACGTTTAATTTGGTGGGTCCATGGACCCACCTGAAAATAAAAAAATTGCATTAAACTTAATATGTTTGTAAATAAAAAAATATATATAAGAAGTTAGGGACCCATCTCAAAAATTTGAAGGACCCAGCTGAACATGTCGTGTTTGATTTGAATTACGTAACGATTCCTAAACATTGCACAGAGAACCATGTCGTATTCATTCTAAGTTCTAACGAATCACCATCTTCCTTTCTCCGCAATGAATCTTATTAAGATAAAACTTATAATAAAATAGGAAATTTTTGAATGAATGATTCTTGACTCTTGAATTATTATTTTGTATATTAGATATATTATTCTAGATCTTCTGATGTTGTTAGAATAGATGTTTGATTTCTCATATTTTTTTATGTGGCATTATTAAGTTGTTAATATAAAAATTATTGTTATACTATATTTATATCAAATGAAAGGTTTTCAAATGTGATTTGTGTGGTTTAGCGATTGGGTGGTGATTAAGCGTTTACCAGTGATAAAACGACGATAAAACGGTTGTACAACGATAAAACAATAATAAAACGGATAAAACGATTGTGCAATATAAACCAAAATCTATATAAAAAAGATAAAATAGAGTTTTTCAAAAGCTTGAGTAGACATTATGTCATTGCCGTACATATATTTTTTCAGCAAAAATTTTTTTTGGACCCTGCTAATCTGAAATCCTAGCTTCGCCACTGACTACAACACTATTTTTATAACTTTTTATGATCTTTTTTACCCCAAATGTTGCAAGTTTCCTCTCCTCCTTTGATACAGGCTTGAGACTGTCTATGTTGCAACAACATAGGCGGAGTTAAAAACTTGGAAAAATGCTAGTAAATCTTATACTAACATTTTTCCTTTATTCTACTTCTTTCTCATCTGTGTCAATGAGAAAGAATCTAAAAGGGGAAAAAACAAAAATTATATAAATAAAATAGAAATTGAGAGAGAAAGCAGAGAGATATACCACATTGAAATCATGCCACGAGAATGGATATTTCAAAACCAGAGAGATATAAGTTTCCCTTTCTGACTCTTCCACTGACATAATGATGAACTTTGACTTCTCACCCCGATGTCCTTTTATTCATATTTTGCGAGTTCGGTCTATCTTATCTTGTATATCGATTTATTGCTTTTTCGCCTTCAGTATGTCCTACTTGACCTTTTCATCTATATATTAAGGCTTTCTCGTCTTCGGACAACCTCTTTTATTTGTCATTAAGAATTCTTTTTCCTATATATTGAGTTCTTCTTTGATGTCCTTTTTTTCCTCCTTAGTTTCTTCAAGTTCAGATGTCCTCTTTTATTCCTTTTGCCAATATATTGACTTGTTCCCTCTCCTTGGATGTCCTCTCTTTGTTTCACCCTTGGGCATGCTCATTTTGAAGAGCAGACTTTTCTTCTATATATGGATTTATTACGTTTTCAACTTAATATGTCTTCACTTTCCACTTGTAATCTCGAGTCTTAATTACCGCTTTACTTTGATGTTGGTCCTATATAAAAGATTCAGTCTAATTAAGTTATAAATCTATGCTAATAATTCACTTCAAATAGATGTGTTGATGTAAATAGTTCATACCAATGTCTACATGTCCAGAACAAAGCCCAATTCAACTAAAACTAAACTATATTAGCCCTCAACATGAATGCTCAATTTAACCCTATTCCAACCGCATTCACCATCCCAGCAAGATTTGGAAATATGAAGGGACGATCGATCAGATGCTTTAAGAAGTTCACCAATATTAATTTCCAAAAGAAGAACTAACAGCAAGTCAAAACAAGGTTGAGGAACTACACAGTATATTGATTAAATAGTAAGTCTAAACAGAACACAAATATTTTAAAAGAAAAACCAAAATAGCAAGAAATTCACACCTTGCTTCCAGAAGTTCAATGTTGGGTGTCCACCTTTTCTTCTTTTGCCTTCTTTTTTTTTTTTCCCTCCTTTTTTTCTTCTTCTTTTTTTACCTCTTTTTTTTTTTTATTTTTTTTCCTTGTTTTTTTCCTCCTTTTTTTTTATTCTTCTTCTTCTTTTTTCTTATTTTTTCCCTTGTTTTTTTCCTCCTTTTTTTTTTATTCTTCTTCTTCTTTTATCTTATTTTTTTCCCTTGTTTTTTTCCTCTCTTTTTTTTTTTATTCTTCTTCTTCTTTTTTCTTATTTTTTTCCCTTGTTTTTTTTCCTCTTTTTCATCTTTTTTTTTTAATCTCTTCTTTTTTTTTTCCTTCTCCTTTCTTTCTTCTTTTTATCCTACACAAAGAACAAGTATAAATCACATTAACATCTGATAATGATTAATTCATACAACAACGAGAAAGCCTATAGGCCCAAACAAGTTAATGTAGGCTAGAAATGAACACACTCAAACTTGCCAATATAGTTCAATTTGACCCAATTCCAACCCCATTTACCTCATAGCAAGCTCTAGAATATAGAAGGGATATCGGATCATCTTTCAAAGTTCACCAATATTAATTCCGATAAAACCCAGCTAATCAAAAACCAGTTGATGACCAACACAATATACTAAGTAGACAACTAAAAAGTCAAAACAGAACACCACACTCACAAATATTTAAAAAAATAAAATTAGCGATAAATTTGTACCTTTCTGGTTCATTCTTGTCTCTCAACCTTTCTTCATGCATCCTTTCATTTTTTTTTCCTCCTTTATTATTTCTTCTTATTCTTTTTTTTTTCTTCGTCTTTTTCTTTCTTCTTTTTATCCTACACAAATAATAAGTATAATTACATTAACATCTGATAATGATTGATTCATACAACAACGAGAAAGCCTATAAGCCCAAACAATTTAATGTAGGCTAGAAATGAACACAGTCAAAGCCAGAGTCACTAAAACCAAGATAGACAATAAGACTAGCACTGATTGTGCACAGCTAGGCCAGTAAGACAAAAATCAGACAAATACTTCATAAACCCCTCGACTATGCCATTAAAATTCAGTTTAACACAATCCCAATTTCCAACTGCATTGATTTCAAAAGAAAATCAGGTCCTTTCGAAAAGTTCACTAATGTTAATTTTCTCAAAAAAGGGTTTACAAATTACAACCCAACAAAATTCAGACAAATGAGAGAAAAATCCATAATAGCATTACTCAAAGATCAAGAAATTCAGACAAATTTGTACCTTCCTGTCAGTGGTCCATTGTTGTCTCTCCACCTTTCTTCATGCATCCTTCTCTTTTCTTTTTTCTCTTTTTTTTTTCTTCTTCTTATTTTTTTTCTCCTTTTATTTTTCTTCTCTTTTTCCCTTCTTTTTTTTTATCTTCCTCTTTTTTTTCTCTTCTTTTTTTTTCTCTTCTTTATATCCTACACAAAGAATAGGTATAATGACATTACAAAAATCTGATAATGATGAATCCATACAACAACACAAAGCTTGAAATAAACACAATCAGAGCCAGATTACTAAAACCAAGATAGATAATAATACAAACAACAATAAGAGTAGCAACAATAGCAATAATGAATTGTTCATAAAGCAATAAAAATGGATATGAGTATATGACTTGTCAAAGTACTAAATTTTACATGCAGCGTGTCTAATTGTGCACAAGTAGGCCAAATAAGATTAAAATAAGACTACTACTACATCACGAGAACTCAGTTTAACCCAAAATCTCAATTCGCAACAAAAATCAACTCCTTTGGGAAACTAATATTGATTTCCAAGAAAAGGGTTAACAGCCAACAACTCAAGCAACACGAAATACAAGTTGATACAAAAAGCCATAAAAATAGAAGAAAGTTGCGAGAAGGTGTTACCATGCTTCCAGGAGAGAGCACTTCTTGATTCGACAAGGAAGGATTGAGAGAGAGTCTCTTTTAGGTTTTGCACGAGAAAAGAGTTTGGAATTGAGAGGATTGTGAGAGAGAAGGAAGACGATCTCTCTCTTCAGAGTTTTTGGGGGAAGTAGTAGCAGCTTTCTGAGAGAGAGCCTTTTTAAGAGCAAAGGGATCTCTATTTAAGGTAAGAGGCTAGATGAATGCCGGATCTGGTTTACAGAAAAATTCAAATCCGTCAGTCAAAAATGTATCGACTTAGCTGACAATATTAGATCATAAAACAGTTATCCAACAATTGAAAGGTACACCGAGTCTATATTCAACAATGATGTGGCATCCATTACATGGAAATATTAGCGGGGTCTTATTATTTAGATCATATCTCTTATTTTGACCGACTTTGACCGCGGTCGGAATAAATTTTAACAAAACACTGCATGGCTTAAGGTTGAAGTTTCTTAAACAAAAATAACATTCCATATATATCATCTTCTAGTTTACAAAACAGTACACTGCAGCCATCGCTTCAGATTGAAGTTTCTTAAACAACATACTAAGTAGGTAAATAAGAAGTCAAAACAGAATATCACACTCAAGAAATATTTAAAAAAATAAGATTAACGAGATATTTGTACCTTTCTGGTTCATTCTTGTCTCTCAACCATTCTACATGCATCCTTTTAATTTTTTTGCCTCCTTTTTTTTTTCCTCGTTTTTCCATCTTTTTTTGCTTCCTTCTCCTTTTTTTTTCTTTTTTTTTTTTGCTCTTTTTTTTTCATTCATTTTTTTTTCCTTCTTCTTCTTTTTCTTTCTTTTTTTTATCCTACACAAATAACAAGTATAATTACATTAACATCAGATAATGATTAATTCATACAACAACGAGAAAGCCTATAAGCCCAAACATGTTAATGTAGGCTAGAAATGAACACAATCAAAGCCACAGTCACTAAAACCAAGATAGATAATAAAACTAACAAAATAAGACTAGCACTAACTGTCCACAACTAGGCCAATAAGACTAAAATCAGACTAATACTACATAAACCACTCGACCATGCCATTAAAATTCAGTTTAACACAATCCCAATTTCCAACTGCATTGATTTCAAAAGAAAATCAGGTCCTTTCGGAAAGTTCACTAATGTTGATTTTCAAAAAAAGGGTTCACAAATTACAACCCAACAAAATTCAGACAAATAATAGAAAAAGCCATATTTGTACCTTCCTGTCAGTGGTTCATTGTTGTCTCTCCACCTTTCTTCATGGATCCTTTTCTTTTCTTTTTTTTTTTCTTTTTTTTTTCCTTCTTTTTTTTATTTCTTCTTTTTTTCGCTTTTATTTCTTCTTTTTTTTTTCTCTTCTTTATATCCAACACAAAGAATAGGTATAATGACGTTAAAAATCTGATAATGATTAATCCATACAACAACGATATATTAAAAGAAAAAACAAAATAGCAATAGAAATTCATACCTTGCTTCGTAGTTCAATGTTGGGTGTCCACCTTTCTTCATGCATCCTTTTATTTTTTTTTTTCCTTCTTTTTTTTTGTCCTTTTTTTCTTCTTCTTTTTTTACCTCCTTTTTTCCTTCTTCCTTTTTTTCCTTTTTTTTTTTCCCTTGTTTTTTTTCCTCCATTTTCATCTTCTTTTTTTTTTTTATCTCTTCTTCTTATTCTTTTTTTCTTCTTCTTTTCCTTTCTTTTTATCCTACACAAAGAACAAGTATAATCACATTAACATCTGATAATGATTAATTTATACAACGAGGAGAAAGCCTATGGGCCCCAACAAGTTAAATGTAAATTAGAAATGAACACACTCAAACTTGTCATTATGATTCAATTTGACCCAATTCCAACCCAATTTACCCTCATAGCAAGCTCTGAAATATAAAAGGAAATCAGATCATCTTTCAAAGTTCACCAATATTAATTCCCCAAAAAACCCAGCTAATCAAAAACCAACAACACAATATACAAGGAAGGGTAAATATTTAAAAAGTTAAAACTGAAAACCACACTCACAAATATTTAAAAAAATAAAATTAGCGAGAAATTTGTACCTTTCCGGTTCATTCTTGCCTCTCAACCTTTCATCATGCATCCTTTCATTTTTTTTCATTGTTTTCCTTTTTAGTTCTTTTTTTTTTCCCTCTTTATTATTTCTTCTTATTCTTTTTTTTTTCCTTCTTCTTTTTCTTTCTTCTTTTTATCCTACACAAATAACAAGTATATAATTACATTAACATCTGATAATGATTAATTCATACAACAACGAGAAAGCCTATAAGCCCAAACAAGTTAATGTAGGCTAGAAATGAACAAAATCAAAGCCAGAGTCACTAAAACCAAGATAGACAATAAGACTAGCACTGATTGTGCACAACTAGGGCAAATAAGACTAAAATCAGACTAATACTACATAAACCCATCGGTTTATTGATTGTACACAATCCCAATTTCCAACCGCATTGGTTTCAAAAAAAATCAGATCCTTTTGAAAAGTTCAATAATGTTGATTTTCAAAAAAAGGGTTCACAAATTACAACCCAACAAAATTCAGACAAATGATAGAAAAAGCCATAATAGCATTACTCAAAGATCAAGAAATTCAGACATATTTGTACCTTCCTGTCAGTGGTTCATTGTTATCTCTCCACCTTTCTCCATGCATCCTTTTCTTTCTTTTTTTTCCTCATTTTTTTTTCTCTTTTTTTTTTCTTTCTTTTTTTCTTCTTTTTTTTTTGTTTCTTCTTCTTATTTTTTTTTTCCATTTTTTTTCTCCTTTTTTTTTTCTTTTTCTTCTTTTTTTTCCCTTTTTTTTCTTCTTGTCTTTTTATTTTGTCTTCTTTATATCCTACACAAAGAATAGGTATAATGACATTAAGAATCTGATAATGATTAATCCATACAGCAACACAAAGCCTATAGGTTTGAATGGACACAATCAAATTCAGAGTCACTAAAACCAAGATAAAAAATAATACTAACAACAATAAGAGTAGCAGCAATAGTAATAATGAATTGTTTATAAAGCAATTAAAATGGATATGAGTATATGACATGTCAAAGTACTAAAGTTTACATGCAGCGTGTCTAATTGTGCACAAGTAGGCCAATAAGATTAAAATCAGACTAATACTACATCATGAAAACTCAGTTTAACCCAAAATCCCAATTCGCAACAAAAATCAACTCCTTTCGGAAACTAATATTGATTTCCAAGAAAAGGGTTAACAGCCAACTAACTCAAGCAATAGGAAATAAAATTTGATAGAAAAAGTGCGCCATAAGAAATAAAAAAAGTTGCGAGAAGGTGTTACCATGCTTCCAGGAGAGACGGCACTTCTTGATTCGACATGGAAGGATTGAGAGAGAGAGAGAGAGATAGTCTCTTTTCAGTTTTGCACGAGAAAAGAGTTGGTGGGGAAGAGAGTTTGAGAAAAGAATTGGAATTGGAATTGGGAATGAGAATCAATTGGGAGGATTGTGAGAGAGAAAGCAGACGATCTCTCTCTTCAGAGTTTTTGGGAAAGTAGCAGCTTTCTGAGAGCCTTTTTAAGAGCAAAGGGATCCTCTATTAAGGAAAGACTGCTAGACCTGGTTTACATTAAAAATCAATCTGTCAGTCAAAAATGCATCGACTTAGCCGACAATATTAAATCATATAACAGTTATCCAAGAATTGAAAGGTGCACCAAGTCTATATTCAACAATGATATGGCATGCTTTGCCTGGAAATATTAGCGGGGTCCATTCTGACCGACTTTGACCGCGGTCGGAATAAATTTTAATTTTAACAAAACAGTTGCATCGCTTAAGATTTAAGCTTCTCAAACAAAAATAACATTCCATATATATCTTCTAATTTACAAAACGCTGCATCTGCATCGCTTAAGATTGAAGTTTCTTAAACAAAAATAACTTTCCATATATATATTCTAATTTACCATGTGCCTATGAAACTTATAATTAGGATCATTAAAATATGGACTTTTGAATTGATGGGTATACTATTATTGTCCATTTAATCTCAACGTTTAAAATTATTTATTTTATTTTATTATGTTAGGAAGGTGCGTTTATCATCGCCATGCTGTTACATTATTATACATTTAACAATTATTTGCAAAATTTCAAATATTCAAAAATCAGATCCTTTTGAAAAGTTCACTAATGTTGATTTTCAAAAAAAAAAAAAAAAAGTTTTACAAATTACTACCCAACAAAATTCAGACAAATGAAAAAAAAAATCCATAATAGTATTACTCAAAGATCAAGAAATTCAGACAAATTTGTACCTTCCTGTCAGTGGTTCATTGTTGTCTCTCCACCTTTCTTCATCCATCCTTTTCTTTTCTTTTTTTTTCTCTTTTTTTTTCTTTCTTTTTTTTTTTCTTTTTTTTTCTTTTTCTTCTTTTTTTTTTCCTTCATCTTTTTTTTTTCTCTTCTTTATATCCTACAGAAAGAATAGGTATAATGACATTAAAAATCTAATAATGATTAATCCATAGAGCAACACAATAAGAGTATATGACATGTCAAAGTACTAAAGTTTACATGCAGCGTGTCTAATTGTGCACAAGTAGGCCAATAAGATTAAAATCAGACTAATACAACATCATGAAAACTCAGTCTAACCCAAAATACCAATTCGCAACAAAAATGAACTCCTTTGGGAAACTAATATTGATATCCAAGAAAAGGGTTAACAGCCAACAACTCAAGGAATAGGAAATAAAATTTGATAGAAAAAGCCATAAGAAATAGAAGAACGTTGCGAGAAGGTATTACCATGCTTCCAGGAGAGACGGCACTTCTTGATTCGACAAGGAAGGATTGCAAGAGTAAGAGAGGAGAATTGCTAGAGAGAGAGAGAGAGAGGAAATAGTCTCTTTTCAGTTTTGCACGAGAAAAGAGGAGTTTGAGAAAGGGTTAATAACTCCATTGGAATTGGGAGGATTGTGAGAGAGAAGGAACACGATCTCTCTCTTCAGAGTTTTTTTGGGGAAGAAGTAGCAGCTTTCTGAGAGAGAGCCTTTTTAAGAGCAAAGGGATCTCTATTTATGGTAAGAGGCTTGATGAATGCTAGACCTGGTTTACAGCAAAAATAAAATCCGTCAGTCAAAAATGTATCGACTTAGCAACAATATTAGATCATAAAACAGTTATCCAACGATTAAAAGGTACACCCAGTCTATATTCAACAATGATGTGGCATCCATTACATGGAAATATTAGCGGGGTCCTATTATTAGATCATATCTCTTATTTTGACCGACTTAGACCGCGGTCGGAACAAATTTTAACAAAAAAAATAACATTCCATATATATTTTCTAATTTACAAAACACTGCATGGCTTAAGACTGAAGTTTCTTAAACAAAAATAGAATTCTATATATATCTTCTAATTTACAAAACACTGCAGCCATCGCTTAAGATTGAAGTTTCTTAAACAAAAAGGTCTGTGGTCAAATTAATTCAAGTACTACGAAACTTATAGTAATAATGCTTTATTCATAATTCATAACTCAATTAAAATGGATATGACTAAAAATAATCTGTCAAAGAAACTAAATTTTTACATGCAGATGCAGTGCACAACTAGGCCAATACGACAAAAAATCAAACTAACATAAACCCTCGGCCATGCCATCAAAACTCAGTTTAACGCAATCCCAATTACCAAGTGCACTGAATTCAAAAGAAAATCAAATCCTTTTGAAAAGTTCACTAATTAACATTGATTTTGAAGAAAAGGGTCAACAACCAAACAAATTCGGAGGAATGATAGAAAAAGCCATAAAAAGATTACTCAAAGATGAAGGAATAGAAGAAAGTTGCCCGAAGGTGTTACCTTGCTTTCAATGGATTCTGTTTCCTCCACCTTCTTCTAACGAGACTAGTTGTCGTTGCTTTAACAAGGAAGGATTGCAAGAGCGAGAGAGGAGAGGCGATTGATTGTCTGTTTTAAGTTTGTGGGAGAGGAGAATTGATATTTTGTGTGGAAGAGGAGTTGAAAGGAAGGGTTCTTCAATTTTTAACCCATTCTCTCTTTTTTTCTTCAGAGTTCAGAATTGTCGGAAGTGAGGAAGGGACTATTATTCCTATATAAGAGCTAAGAGGAGAATTGGCATATTAGCATATATGGATTAATAAGTTTTAGATAGACCTGGTTTACACGGGGACCTAAATCTGTCGGTCCAGAATCTGCAAGCTTCACCGATGATCGCTCAGAGAACAGTTACCCATGATTTAAACGGTGCACCAGGTCTAATACTAAATGGAAATTTTAATGGGACCCACCGTTGAATAGACCGACTTTGACCCCGGTCAGAACAAAATCTAACAAAAATTCATTTCATTGCAGTAAAAAGAAATATAAAAATAGAGATCACTTAGGATTGAAGTTTCTTACTAATTACTAAAGAAGGCTCTGTGGCGAAAATAATAATTAAATTAATACTTTAATAGTTATATTTTTAATAACTTTTTATATATATAAATATCTTCTAATTTACTACTCTGCCATCAAAACCTAAAACTAGGGTCCTCTATGCGTAAGGGGAATGAGTGTGTACATTGATGCTTACTATTTGATTGTAAATCATTAGATCTGAACCGTTGGATTTACACGTTTATTTCGTGCACTAATAGATGGATAAACTTAACAATGGTGGACCCAGCTCAAATTCTTTTTTTTTTTTTATTAGCCATGTCCCAGCTCAATTCCCAGTAAGACGATTAATGTAAGGAGCATTTACTAGTATTACTATACTGTTATACTATATATTTAACAATTATTAGCAAAATTTCGAATATTTGAAAACATGTTTATAATTTAAATTTTGAACAACGACACAATATAGCAAATATAAAAGTTATCATGAAACTAAAGAAATCAAATCTAAACAAAAGATAATGAACCTGATGAAACCAATAATAATCAACTAACCCAATCATTTCATGAATTTATATTATGTACTGGGTGCTGTTTTGAAGTTTCAATTAAATTATTTATACCCATCACAATATATGAATATATATATATATATATAACAATTGCAATTGCAATTGGGCTATTACTACGCCCACTATCTACTGCTGCACAATCTTAATTAAAGATGAGCCAATGGTAATGTTTGCCTTCGAGCACTCAACATCTAACAATTCTTAATGCATCTAATTAAAGAATCAAAGTAGTAATTTTTTTTTAATTTGGAATTATATATCAAATTCACGAGATGGTAAGGATAATACATAACTTGGGTTCAATAAAAGAAAAACATTTGAATTGTTGAAGTAAGCAGTAGAAATATGAGTTGGTGTATTCCTGACTGTCGATCAAACTGAACATGTCATGTTGACGTTTAAAATAATATTTGTTATTGTTGGGTTCAATTATTTATTTTTATTTTATTATTATTTTTTTGCTTCGAGGTGTGATTTGTACAAGCTACCATTTTTTTATTTAATACTATATTTTTCAACAAAATAGTATTTGGATCCTTAAGACTTTGAATCGGTTTGTA
Organism: Rhynchospora tenuis; assembly: GCA_027725995.1. Taxonomy (NCBI): domain Eukaryota; kingdom Viridiplantae; phylum Streptophyta; class Magnoliopsida; order Poales; family Cyperaceae; genus Rhynchospora; species Rhynchospora tenuis. The sequence continues at coordinate 84,208,029 of CM050889.1, forward strand.
TTACTATTTTTAAATTAAGTACAAATTAATATATATTAATTTTCAAAATCATCGGATTTGATTGAGTTTTTAGGTTTTTATATTGTTCTGTGGATCCTTCACTGCTGGATTACTTGGCTCACATATCCTTATCACTTCCCTGGAAAAGAGAAATCAGAGCACCTTTTAAGTTTCCTTTTTTTTTGGAAAGTTTGACAGTAGCTGTTAAACATGCTTTTGTTGGAACTGCGACAAGGCCGATAACTACTGACCAATGAAAAATTATCAAGCGATGATGGAAGCTAGCATGGCTTGAGTTGGCTGTCAGACTGTCACCAACCCCTCCTGGAAGACACCAATCAATTTGTTCTTAATTAAACTGCTCCAATATGAAAAACCTACAACCTGATATCCATCTCACCCAACGTATCTGATACTTCTTTTTTTGCCTCTGGAGGACTGGAACTCTCCTAGGAACTTCACACCTAGCTTCTCCATGATATTCACTCCTGGGAGGCTGGGAGCAATGCGGAATCTTTGAAAGAAACAAACAACAGAATAAACGCTCGGCCACAATATGTGTGACTGAGACCACAGAAAGAAAAGATTGAGATGATTGGTTAAGGAATAGTTGTTAATTTCTTTTAGCCAAAGCTAGACTGTTTACCTAAATTAAATTTCCTTGTACCTGACGCTTGTAAAAACTTTCTTTCCCCTTCTAATGAAATTAATAAGTGGGCAATTGCCTTGCTTCTTTAAATAAAGGGAAAAAAAAAGGAAGAAGAAGAATACTCAACTATTAGTCTATTATCATAGCAAATTAGCATAACCAAACTGCTTTCTGGTTCATGCAAATTCAAGCCATAATTTGAAAGTTTCAACATACAGTTGAGCAACAAGTTGACACACGAGCATTAAGCAATAAGTTAGACCCAGATCTCTTAGCCCAAGTAAGAAAAAATTTCGAAGATGGATTGATACCTGAAGATTGGTTAAGGTGCCGAGTGACTTTAATACCGAAATCAGCTGAACCTCAAACACCAGCTGAATTTCGCCCAATCAGTGTGGGTAATGCACTGTACAGTCTGGTGATGAAAATGATTGCTAATAGATTGAAGCCTTATCTTAGAAATGTAATTTCACAAGAACAAAATGACTTTGTAAAGGGTAGAAATATTGTGGAGAATATTATTCTTGTGAAAGAAACTTTACATTCTTTCTCCAAGCATGATTTCAAACAGAAAAACTTCATGTTAAAGGCCGATATGAACAAGGCATTTGACAAATTGGATTGGGCATTTCTTGAGAGAGCCATGAGATATCTAAACATACCAGAAAAAATCATTTCTCTATTGCTTTCCTCCTATAAACGGGCAAAAGTGACCATAACCATTAATGGTCGGGGTGACGGGTTTATAAGGCCAACACAGGGGCTGAGACAAGGTTGCCCTATGTCACCGTATGTGTTTATCATTGCTATGGAGGCACTGTCGAGATGGTTGCAAGAGGCCACTGACCAAGGTGTGCTGAAGGGAGTGAGAGTTGCTCACACAAGCTCGATTTTGACTCATGCCATCTACGCTGATGATCTCATTCTGATGGGAGATACAAGCACGGCTGAGGTGGATGCCTTTGTTAACATCATGCACAAATTTGGATATGTCTGGGGTCTGAACATAAATCCAAGTCCAGACTTTGGTTTTCAAAAAATTGTGATGATCTCACAGTAAACCGGGTGCAAGAAGCTTGGAGGGCTACACGAGTGCAGCATGATGAAAAATATCTGGGCATTATGATAGGGCCGAGAGGTGATTCAAAGAAAAATGGCGATTTGTTGTTGGAAAAAATGAAGCAGAAACTAGCAGGATGGAAGTCAAATATGCTCTCTCATGCCGGAAGGCTTGTTTTGATTAAGTTTGTGCTAATGACAATGCCGGTTTATTATATGTCAATTGAATTGCTGCCAAAAAGGGTGATTAAGGAGATCAACAGTTTGCTAGCAAAATTTTTCTGGGGAAAGACGGATCAAAACAGATAATTAGCCTATATTGCTTGGAAGAAAGTGTGCAAACCAGTTGATATAGGGGGATTAGGAGTAAAGGATTTGCAAAGTTTTGGTGAGGCCCTTTTTCTCAAGCTAGTTTGGTCACTCATGGCTGATGAGGATAAGCCCTGGGTAAAAGTTTGTAAAGCCAAGTACTATCCAAATGTGGGGTACTGGAGGGCTCGAAATGTGACAAATGTTAGTAAGATGTGGAAGCAAATCATGGGTGAGAGAAATTTCTTTGAAAATAATGTAATGTGGCACATTGGAGATGGCTCAAAAGCTCACGCCTTATCACAACCCTAGTTCCAAGGATGGGTGGTGCAGGAAGAAGGGTGTAGGCATGACAGGCTTTTGCGGGTGAAGGATTTAATTGATGAAGTTAATGGGCAGTGGGATATGCAGAAATTGAATAGATTGTACCAGCTACACCAGGTACAACAAATTATTCAAGGAAATAATAAACCAAACATGGATGACACTCTTGAGGATATTTTGATTTGGCAACCAGCAAAAAGTGGCAAATACACAGCAAAAGAAGGGTATAATGCGATAGTGCAAATGCAAGAAGGCATAAATGCTGAGCAAAATCTTCTCTGGGAGGGGATATGGAAAAACAAAATTATCTTGCCAAGGATAAAATTTTTTCTATGGAGACTGATCAACAAAGGTTTGCCCATGGCAGTGCACATGCATTCAAGGTTCCCTAACTTTTCACCTATGTGCCAGAGGTGTTACGAAGATAATGAGTTTGATATGCATTGTCTTTTTTTCTGTGAAAACTCTCGGCAAGTTTGGTTTGCCAGTACACTGGGGCTCAAGGTGAATGAATTGCCATTGCAAATAGGAGAAGCTTTAAAGCAAATTATGGAGGTGTTAGATGACTATGGTATACAATTGTTCACTGCCACTGTTTGGGAGGTGTGGAAAGAAAGAAACAAGGCTGTTATTGAACATACAGTGTTTAAACCAACCGAGGTTTTGAAAAGAGTGCAGGCAATCACAACTCCAATAACCATGGATCCCATACAGACCTTGCCAGTACAACACATTGATGAAGGGCAAGAAGTTCATGATATTTATGAAAATGGATGGCAAGTTGTCATGGATGCCTCTTGGGATACAAACAACAGGGCGGGATGTGCATACATAGTATATGATGGGGGGCTGTTACATTCTGTGGGCATGCATAGTGAGCCGTTGAATGATCCATTCATGGCGGAAGCAAAGACACTGCAAGAATCAATCAATTACATGGTTGAGAAAATTGGAGTCTCACATATAACAAGGACACAATTCTTCTCCGATTGTAACAATCTAGTGCAGGCGGTAAATAATTGTGACATAGAGCAATTGCCTTCATGGAGAGCTAGAGGATTGGTCAATGATATTATAAAGATGATGGAGGATATGCAATTGACAGCCACGCTACATTATGCTCACAGAGATGCAGTGCAGCAAGCACACGTTTTGGCGAATCTGGCACGCAGGAAAAATATGCAGCTAAGTGGACAGTTGCATTGGCAATTGCAGCAGGAAGAGGAGATTAGGGATGTGATTGATGCTCGGTTTTTTCAAAGGGTGCAACAAGCCCCGCCTTAAGGCCCTGGATGTTTTTTCTCTTTAATATATACTGGTGTTTAGCTGTTTTTCTTTGGTACTAGTTTTTATATGTCTTAGATTATGTATTAGCTTAATTTTTGTTTTTATTGGGTAGGGTAGTCTTGCAGTTTTTAACACCAGTGATAGTTCTTTTGAGGATATGTTTCGACAAGATGTAGTTTTTATTTTTTGGTTCAATCAATAAATATGCCTACTGGCTTTCAATCAAAAAAAAAAAAGTTAGACCCAGATCTGACATAACCCAAAAACCCCCCATCAAGTAGTAGAAACAGGGGAAAATAATTTTTGAATTGTTAAGCAGTAGAAATATCAGTTGGTGTAGTACTGACTCGTTTATATTGTCGATCAATCTGAATATGTCGACTTTGATCAAAATATTTTTTACGCCGGATTTCATTTCATTTGAATTGATTTTTCATAATTTCATTGAATATAAAAACATAAAAATTCAAATTGATTGATACCAAATCCGTTCATTTTGATCAAAAAATTTCTAATGAAATAAAATCTCATGTTAAAAACGGATTATGATCAGGGCCATCATGTTGGTGTTTCAAATAATCTGTTATTGTTGGCTTTCGTTTTCTTTTTTCGCTTCGAGCTATGGCTTGTACAAGCTACCATTTTTTCTTATTTTATTTTTTTGAACAAAATAATTTAACTTACACTACACTTGTTATTTATTATTTTATTACTTCCAAAATACTTATCATTAGATCTGCATCAATAATCATTTGACTTAATATTCGTCAGAAATTGATTTTATCTAGTTGGATTTGAGTCCGAGTTGGTCGAGCAAGATTATAAGTTAAGGGCTTCACACCTCTAGAATATATAGATGGCATGTTATAGGTTCGGTTTTGAGAAAAACAGGGTTGAATTAAGGTCCGATTTCAGATTCTTTATTAGATTCTGATAGGATCTGGTCCAACAGGCCAATCCGAAATAGGCTAATAAGAAGGCCAGGTACAAGGCCCAGCTTGAGCAAGATAGTGTTGTGACTTTTTCGTCATTTCTCGAAGAATGATTGGATTTCCTCAAGAACGAGAATAAGCCTTAGATTCACCCCTCACGAGCTTGAACTCAAGTATTAATGCCTCTTAACGACCAGAGAACATCGACTAGAATTCATTCTCATGAGGGTTTATTAATTTGTGGATCCTTTCTTTCCAATAGGCGCAAGCCCCTATTGTTAATTACCCCGTGGTTTCCCACGAGAACCTCTGATTAAGAGATTCGAGGAATTAAATGTAATAGGCTAGAAAATCGTTATTTAAATAGTTTTGTGTTTAAGTTAATTTTAGGGCTTAGACCGGACTTCAATTGATAGCACCAGATTTAATTGACGGGACCCAATTGAGAAAAATGCATCTAAAACTAATTATCTGAAATAACCAAGAATATATGAAACTAAAACTAACACTAAAACTAAAGCTGAGACTATTTATTTGGAACTATTTATTTGGAATTTTTGTATTTTGATTTATGAGGGTGATTTGATTTTACGATCCTTGGCCATTTGGGGGCTTATAAGAATCGGTTCTCGACCATTTAGGGGCTTGTGAGAACGAAGGGGGCTTGATTTTGCAATTCTCGGCCATTTGGGGGCTTGTGAGAACAAAGGATTTGGGATTCTCGGCCACTTAGGGGCTTGTGAGAACAAAGGATTCAGGATTCTCGGCCATTTTAGGGACTTGTGAGAATAAAAGGATTTCGAATTCACTTGATTTGATTTGATTCAACTTGATTTGACTTATTTTGAATTAATTTGATTTAACTTAACTTGATTTGTTTTGATTTGATCATAGATTGATTTATTTAATTTGATTTCATTTAAATTGCACTTGATTTTAGATTTAATGTGATTTTTTTTATTAATTTATTTGTTTATTTGCTATTCATTTATTTATTTATTTACTTACTTGTTTATTATGTATTTATTTATTTATTTATTTTATGATTTGTTTATTATTCATTTAATTTGTAATTTATTTAGTAGTCATTTCTTAAAATTTGTTTATTATTTAGTTATTTTATAGTATATCCATGGTTTATGGTAATTATTATTTATTTATTCATTTTTTTTTCATAATTATTATTACTATTATTATTATTTAGGAATAAATACCACCAATTTAATTTTTTAAATTTAACTGGACTTAACAAGAAACTGATGAAATTACTTAGAAAATTTATTTAGAGTACTTGAACATTGTTCTAGAATTTATAAAATTGGGTTTTCATAAGAGAAGTACTTCAAAAATAAGAAACTATTTATTTTGACAAAATATCATATGAAAATAATATTGGATCTGGTTTATTTACATTTTTAGAAATTTTTGGATAACTTATTTGGATTTTTCTGAGTTTCCTACTAATTTTGGTGAATTTACAAAGCTTTGACAATTTATAAAACTCAATTTTAATTAGAAAATGCTTTGAAAATACAAAAGAGGCACAAATTGACATAATTTTATATCAAAATATCAGTAAATCTAGATTCTACAGATTTTTAGGATTTTATAGATATTTTATTTGAATTTTTCTGAGTTATTTGCTATTTTTAATGAATTTTTGAAGTTTAATCTGATTTGGAATTTCCTGATTGGGCCACGTAGGCGTTGACTGGCGTTGACGAGGCCAGGGGGGTTGACTTTCCATAACGCTTTATGTAGCGAGTGATTTAACTCGCCACATCAAGTCCACCACAGAAAATCTGCGGCAACACGCGTTTAAACATCTTCCCTCTCCGTCGACGATGGTGATTTTGCAGAAAAGACCCTAGTTTTCTCCGATGAAATTACGGTGATTCCGGCCATAATTTCTGTCGAAATTAGGTCCGTTAAAATCGTGTAGGTGAGAGGAATAATTTTACGGGCTCCATGAGCGCTATAGAAATCTGTGCCGCCATATAGCACTCGGAGGTGCTTGAACTGCCATTAATGGTGTTTGAAGTGATCTGACCATCTCCCTCTGCCAGCCTTAGGTTTCCTGTACTCGTAGAAGCGTATTGAGGATGATGGTGAAGCCAATTGATCTTTTAGGAACTTGGAAGGAGGTCGATTCAACTGAGGCAGCTTGGCCTAACTTTTGTCCGATCTGAGCTTCTGTGGTGGGACACACAGAGCTACTTTCTTGCACCAGCAACCATGCAGGTAGATCTAGGAGCTCAAAATCATGAAATTAATGCCTTTACTTTGTTCTGAGTCATCTCAATTTGCTGTGAGAGGGATAGGGGCAGAAGGTGTACTTTAAACTTTTTTTTTTTTTTTTTTTGAATTGCATGTAAGATGACTTACAGCAATAGAGCCTAATTCAAGTCTCGAATCTAGTCAAATTTTGTTTGTCTTAGGTGTTCAAACCAATACAGGGAATAAGAATAATCAATTTTGCAAACTTCTCAATTTTCAGACTTGTTTTTACATAACTCTTTCACTGTTTCCAGTGGTTTTTTGCTTTGAGTTACTGAGATGCAGGGAAATCATTTACAATATGCTTTATTAGGGTCATTAAGTATGATCTTAATAGGTTGTTCCACAAATGAAAGAAATTCACTCCTTGCTGTTCAATGAACTTCATACCTATTGTCCATACACAATCCATGATTTTTGTGCAAACAAACTTTATATATTTGTTTATTACTTTGTTTCTAACCCGAGTTGAATCTTTATATTTTAATGCATTTCCCACATTAAAACCAATATTCTAACAAAAACTGGGCAGCATCTCCCCTCCTCTTTGCTTGATGAGGTCTCCTATCCATGGCCGACACCATGGAGAGGGAGATGCTACCCAGAAATGGAGATACTCCACTCGAGGTAAAAAACTAGGATTGAGGAGACCCCAACCGAAGTATAGAGAGCTAGACCTGAGCAAAACCTCAGGCAAAGCTTGTAACCAGGTGAGTTTTTAAGAGGGAAAGAGTGGAAGAAAAGGGAAGAGAAAATTAAAGAAAAATTCGCTGCCAAACCACAAATTGATTGTTTTAACTCATTTGTTTCACTTCAAATTTCATCACTACAAGAAAATATCGCTCAATTTTACCTCTTCCTATCTTTTCCAAACTGTTCGATCAATTGACTCTTACAACCTCACACCTACTAAACAAATTGAGCAAAATAACTAATTTTAAGACTATCCTAAGATGGCGGCTACCCCTCCTCCTTCTTCTGGTGGCTTCACTTGAGGTTTATATAGGCGAAGTCTTAGGGTTTCACTCCTTAGCCGAGAGCTCATCTCCACTGTTCAATCTCCATCAACGACTAAGATCCAGCCGCTCTAGGGTTTTGGTATTGCAAAACCAGGGGGCTGGGCATCGTGGTTTTGTCTTCTGTGGTCGAGGAGGAGGCCACGTCGACGGAGAACGCTCGATTTCACCCTTTTCACCAGCGTCGCGCGGTAAATCGCGTGTTTTCCTTTTTACTTGATGAAGGAGACGACCCTTACAAGCGGACCCCGCCTGTAAGGTTTAGTGAGAGAGAGAGAGATGGCTGGACTCGTTTCACTGTGGGCCATTGAGGACTTAAAGAACTCGGCGTATGAACCAGGCGCATCCAAAAATTCCCTGAAGGCGAGTAACTTTTTAAAACCAGCGACATCCTTCCCCCCTCTCAGATCCGCTGCAATGGGTCGGACGCGCCAAAATGTCGGAATTTTGTGGGATTTTCTAACCACTTTCTTTAAAATAAATCATTTATTTTGCTGCCAAATGGAAATAATTTATTTGATGGCCTTCCCAAGGGTATTTTTTGATGAAATTTTATGGGTAGGTTCAGAAAAATATGATTAATTTATTGGTTCAAAGTGTTTTGGGCAATTTTTCATGGATTTATTTTTGGTAATTTTGTGGGTTTTTGGGGTTTCTTTGCAAAATGGAGGGTTTCTGTTGATAATTTTTGGATTTTAGAACTATGATAATTCATCATAATTCATGGGGGATTTTTGGGTATTTTTTGGGAATTTTTGGAGTTTGTTTGGTATTTTTCGTGGATTTTTGGGTCTTTTTGTATTTATTTGTCCTAACATGGGTTATTTATTCCATATATTTTGGCATAATATTTTGGGGTCAAACAAATGCCCCCCACTGGAATTGGTTGTGACAGTTCTGAAATGGGAACAAGCGATTCCAGTGGTTTCTCTTGACTGTTTTCTTGATTCATTCTTCTTGGATTATGGAGTTCCTCTCTTTCAGTACCCGTCGAACTTGTGCTTGGTCAACTTTCCACGCTCAAGGCTTTCCATGAATTTTATATACTTTTGCTCCAATAATAGGTTTAGATGTGGGAATTTCAGTCCACACCTTGCATTTATTTGTTTGGGTTTAGGGTATACATAAATCTGCACCACAATTTAGGCTGAGGGAATTTGGCCCACACCTGTATTTCCTTGGGTTTGGATTTATATGGACCTTGCTTCCATTTCATTTCCCTCCTGACATCAACCTTGAGCGTTTTGACTTTCCTTGCACCTTTTCCGAACATTTCCTATACTATATTTTGGCTAGTGGATTTTGTAGAGCTGGGAACATTTTGGTGGAAGGAATGACTTATGGGGCCATAAAAGGCAAGTCACCCTTTTTATTTTCCTCACCCGCTCATGCTTACCCTCTCATTAGGCTTAGGCACTCATCATAATAGCACTCAATTGGCATTGACACGGCATGGGCGCGATGGATGTGGGGTTTGGTGCCCTCAGATGGCTTCATAGGGCGGTGCCTTAATGCCTTCAGACGCCACAAAGGCTTAATCTTCATTAGGCATAGGTGTCTTGGAATACCACTAAGGCTTTCCTTGACACGGCTTCGCGTTCTCCAAGACTCGAAAGTCTTATCATCGACCGCGGATTATGATATAAGGGTAAATTTTCACAAAAGCGGGGCAAGTTTCTTTTCAAAAACTTACCCCTTTTATTGGTTGAAGTTTTGGATTTATTTTGGGAACGAGATTTATTTATGGTGGAGTTTTGGATTTTGTTTGAAATTTATTGGCTAAGGTCTCCTTTTCTCTCTCTCTCTTTTTTTTTTTTTTTTTTTAGGGTATTATCGGAGTTTTGGATTTATGAGGTTAGATTTTATTGGACTTAGTACATATGCATTTTATTATACACTTCTCTCTTTTCTTCTTTTTATTTTTTTTTTATGTAGAGAAGATCATCCTCATGCGTAGTACTTCTTCAAGTATCGGCCATTGATTGGCGGAATTGAACATTTTCCTTCCTTATCCACGAGTTTGTAGGACCCTCCTTCATACACCTCCTTAATGATATAAGGTCCTTCCCAATTCGGGGCAAATTTCGGACCATGGTGCCGACCCAAGATGGGCCTTCGTATGACCAACACCAAATCTCCTTCTTTAAAAGCACGAGGCCTTACCATTTTGTCATAGGCCTTGGTCATTTGGATCCTATACAACTCTAAGCTTTGTTGAGCCATTAATCTCTTCTCATCCATAGCATCTAATTCCTCGAGCCTCAAACGGGCCCGCTTATCCATTGGTAATCCTGCATGCACGGCTATCCTGAGAGATGGTAATTCGATTTCCAATGGCAACACCGCTTCCGTCCCAAATGCCAATGAATAGGGAGTTGCTTGAGTAGGGGTTCTATAGGTCGTGCGATATGCCCAAAGTGCTTCTTGGAGTTTTTCATCCCAATTCCGATGATTATTACCCACTGTCTTCCTCAAGAGTTTAATCAAGACTTTGTTGAAAGCCTCTGCTAGTCCATTAGCCCTTGGATTGTAAATAGAAGAATATTTCCATTTTATTTTGTGTTGCCTAGCAAAAGCATAGATCTCACCACTCTTGAAAGCAGTGCCATTATCTGATGTGATCTCCCTTGGTGTACCAAAACGGTATAACACATGATTCTTGAGGAATTGAATAACATCCCTACTTCTCACTTCTTTCAAAGGAACCGCCTCGGCCCATTTAGAGAAATAATCGGTGATTGCTAAAATGAACTTATGCCCTTTTGAAGATGGTGGATCAATGAGTCCGATCACATCCATTCCCCACATATCAAACGGCCAAGAGGCCACCGTTGGATGTAATGGATTAGGATGTTGGTGTATGAAATCACAATGTACCTGGCACATGTGGCACTTCTTTGCTTGATTTTCACAATCCACAATCATGGTTGGCCAATAGTATCACATCCTTTTGATATGAAGTCTCATTTTAGGACCTGATTGATGAGCTCCACAAAAACCCGAATGCACTTCTTTCACAATCCTTTGAGCTTCTTCATTTGACACACATCTCAACCACAATTGATCATAAGACTTTCTATACAATGTGTCATTCACATAGACATATCGGAGAATCCTCCGCTTCAATTGTTCTCTTTCAGCCCTTTCTGTAGGAAGAACTTGATATTTGAAGTAATCCACAAAAGGTTTTCTCCAATCTTCCTTTTCATATATTTCCACTTCCATGGTTTCATCTGGATCCATCAACAAATCCGCTTCCCATTCCTCCAAATCCACAAAAATATTAGCATTCATTTCCTTTTCAATTTCCAAAAGATAAGGTGCAAGGGATCGCCGATTTCTTATGATAATTTGCACCTCCTCACCATCAGGTTTGCTCAACTGAGTAGCTACTCGAGCCAAAGCATCAGCCATGCCATTGGAAGCTCTCGACACCTTTTCAAAAGTGATCTTTGAGAATTTGGTCATTAACTCTTGGACTCTTTCATGATATTTCACTAATTCAGGCTTCTTCACATCAAATATCCCTTCAACTTGATTAAGGATTAGTTGAGAATCTCCACACACTTTCATCTCCTTTATATTCATGCCAATTGCAAGCTCCAATTCGGCAATCAACGCCTCATATTCCGCTTCATTATTTGTGCATGGTTCGGTTAATGCTATCGAGTGGCGAAGGATGCCTCCTTGAGGTATAACAAAAACCAAACCTACTCCCGCTCGAACTCGAGGTAGCTCGGGCCTCTTGGAAGGTTGTATAGCGGATGATCCATCAAAAAACATCACCTATCCTGCTTTTTTCTTTTCTAAACATAAGCTTTGTTCATCTGGGAATTCACAATTCAAAGGGGAGTCATCAGGAACAGGATGTGCTGCCAGAAAATCGGCCATCGCTTGCCCTTTTATAGCTTTTTGAGGGGCATAAGTAATATCAAACTCCATGAGAGCAATAGCCCACCTTGCCAATCTTCCCGTTAACATAGGCCTAGTCATCAAATACTTCAATGGGTCCACTTTTGATATCAATGTGACCTTGTGGGACAACATGTAATGTCTTAGCTTCTTCGTGGCAAACACCAAAGCTAGGCAATGCTTTTCAATTGGACTATATGATTGTTCGGCCCCAACCAACATGCGACTCAAGTAGTATAAAGCATTTTCCTTTCCTTCTTCATTCTCTTGAGCCAAAAATGCACCCAAAGATCCCTCCAAGGCCGTAATGTAGAGGACCAACGGCTTCCCTTGAATAGGCGCAGCGAGGACAGGAGGTTTGAGGAGGTACTCTTTTATGTCCTCGAAAGCTTTTTGACACTTTGCATCCCATTTGAAAGGTACATCTTTCTTGGTCAGGTGAGTGAACGGCTTAATCCTTCCAGAAAGATTAGCAATAAACCTCCTAACATAAGCCAACTGCCCCTGTAGAGAGCGGAGTTGCTTGAGAGTCTTTGGGGGTGGCATTTCTCTAATTGCTTTGATCTTTGCAGGGTCAATCTCAATGCCCCTTTGCCTTACCACGAACCCTAGAAGCTTTCCAGAATACACCATGAATGCACACTTCAAAGGGTTCATCTTCAAAGAATATTTCCTTAATCTTTCAAATACCACTCTTAAGTGCTCAAAATGTTCTTCAATTGATTGGGCTTTAACTACCAAGTCATCCACATAACACTCGACTATTTTGTGAATTAAGTCATCAAAGATTTTGGTCATTGCCCTTTGATAAGTTGTCCCTGCATTTTTCAATCCAAATGGCATTACCTTGTAACAAAAGATACCTATGGGTGTTCGAAAGGATGTGTGCCTTTGATCTTCCTCGTCCATAGGAATCTGATTATAGCCCGACGACCCATCCATGAAGGAATACACCACAAAAGAAGAAGTGTAGTCGACTATCAATTCAGTCACGGGCAACGGAAAGTCGTCTTTTGGGCATGCCTTATTCAAGTCTCTAAAATCCACACACACCCGAATTTGTCCATTTTTCTTCTTCACCGGCACAATGTTGGCAACTCAAATGGGATTTTCTTCCTCTCTAATAAAACCCGCATCGATCAACTTCTTTACCTCTTCAATGACCTTTTCTTCAAGCTCAACCCGCATGCGCCTTGGGGCTTGCTTAACGGGTTTCACACTGGGATCTATCTTCAATTTGTGAGAGGCCAAACTAGGGTTAAGTCCGGGCATCTCTGTATAGTTCCATGCGAAACAATCTTTATATTCCATCAAGAGTGTTTTCAATTGCTCTCGCTTCTCAGGGGGAAGCGATGCACTTATAAATGTTGGTCTTGGATCGTCCTTGGTACCCAAATCTATCTCCAAAAGTTCATCAATTGTGTTCTGGCCTCCTTCCTCTAGTTCTCGAGGTGCATTCTTCGCAACCTGTATGAACTCTTCTTCTTCTTCTTCTGGTCGTGACTCAATGGGCGTTATACCCACCATGTGGCACTCAACGAATAGGACCTCTTCTCGGGGCACTTGAAAACCTAGTCCTTTGGTCTTCTTGAGCTTTCCATCTAGTCCCTTGACCCACATAGATTTCTCACTCCATAATTCTTGAAATGCCTTCGCACTTCTCCTCGAAATTGGCTCCAAACAACGGGCCTTTTGAAACAGACCTATCAACTTCTTGTTATAGTAACCCATCACCTCTATTCTTTCACACTCATCGTCTTCTTCCTCTAGCCACTTCTCCCAATCATCAGAGCAAGGTGCCCCATCTGACGGCTCCACACTCTCGGCCTTGTAGAATAGAATTCCCTTATGAAATACCATCCTCTTTTGGACTTTCTCCACTTTAGGGGGAACATAGAAAGTTTCCAAATCTTTTATTTGATTCACCTCTCTCCGGGTAAGTTCTTTAAAACAACCCAGTGGGATTTGCTCTATAGCCATCGAGTCTTCACTTTTACCAAACCCCCCGTCAGAGTCAGTATCATATGCATAGACTATCTTTCTTTGCTTTTGATCCTTATTACTCGCCCCGCAAGGATTTCCACTTCGATCCTCTTCTTCATCTTTTATATAGAGCGGAGTTTTGACAGCACATGAGGTCTTGGCCCTCCCTTTCAGGATCACTTTTTCATTATCACCTCCATCTTCTTTTTCAGCTCGCCATCTCATTCGGGGGGAGGTACTCCTTTGTGAAGTTGGAGCGTAAAATCGCTCAATCTCCTCCAATTCCACTTCATGTGCCCCATAATATTGTGGATCTCCCTTGATTATCTTTTGTTCACCGTCATGTATGTACTTGACACATTGGTGGAGGGTGGATGGCACAAGATAATTCTCATGCAACCATGGTCTTCCTAACAAAGCCTTGTATGATGTATCAGCATCGATTACATAAAATTTGACCAAGGTTTCGAGCTCTCCAAACTTCATAGGAAGAGTGATTGACCCCAGTGCTCGTTCAGAATTTTGGTTGAACCCATGAATATAGACGTTCTCATCCAGCAAACGCCTTCCTCCCAAAGCCAACTGATTCAATGATCTCAAAGGCAAGATGTTGATGGAGGACCCTGGATCTACCAACATTCGGCTTAGCTGATTTCCATTGGTTTTGCCTGTGATATAGAGTGGTTGGTTATGCTGAGACTTTCCCATCATTAAGTCCACATCTGTGAATGTGATCTGACTTTTGGGCTCCACATAAAGGGCCTGTGTGGACTTTTTCGTCATTTCTAGAAGAATGATCGGGTTTCCTCAAGAAAGGGAATAAGTCTAAGATTCACCCCTCACGAGCTTAAATTCAAGTGTAAAATATTTCTTAACAACAAGAACACTTTAACGAGAATCTCTTCTCATGAGGGTTTATTAATTTTGTGGATCCTTTCTTTCCAATAGGCGCAAGCCCCTATTGTTAATTACCCCGTGACGAATCACGAGAACCTCTGATTAAGGAATTCGAGAAATTATATGTCGTAGGCTAGAAAAGTTGTTATCTCAATTTATTTTTAATTTAAACTAAACTCAATTGATGGCACCAGACTTAGCTGACGGGACACAATTGAGAATTTGTTCCTTTTGGCTTAGACTTGACTCAATTGACGGTACCAGTCCTAATTAACGGGACCCAATTGAGGACATTTGTTTTATCAGGTAGGTTTTAGATGATAGCTTGGTTTTGATGGTTTGTAGGAATTGGTTTTTGACCGTTTGATGACTTGTAAAGATAAAAGATTTTGGATTTTATTCCTGGGACTGTGTGAGTCGCTATAGGAATTGGTTCCTGGGACTGTATGGGTCGCTGTAGGAACAAGGAAGAATTTAATTCCTGGGATTGTGTGGGTCGCTATAGGAATTGGTTCCTGGGACTGTGTGGGTCGCTATAGGAATTGGTTCCTGGGACTGTGTGGGTCGCTGTAGGAACAAAAGAAGGATTTAATTCCTGGGACTGTATGGGTCGCTGTAGGAATTGGTTCCTGGGACTGTGTGGGTCGCTGTAGGAACAAAAGAAAGATTTGGATTCCAAGGGCTATGTTGGGCCGCTGTAGGAATCGGTTCCGGGGACTATGTGGGTCGCTGTAGGAACAAAAAAAGGATTTAATTCCAAGGGCTATGTTGGGCCGCTGTAGGAATCAGTTTCTGAAAAAGACGATTTGACTTTGAGCTTGCGTTAATCTTGATCTCGAGGCGTGACTTTTCCTCGACTGAAGAGGTTTTGGTTTTGACTTTGGGTATCGTGTTTTGACTTTTAATTTTCCTAATATTTCTCTTTGGGCTTTAGTGATTTTTAATATTTTTCTTTGTTTTGATTTTAGAAATTTAAAGGTGTCAAATTCATTTTTAAATTGTTTTGAAAACACTTATTTGAATGTATTTAGTTGAAAATAGCCCTTTGAAAATTGTTTTAATATTGAAAATTACTTAAATTTTAGTTTGAAAATTTTATAGAAGAATTATCTAAGATTTATTGTGTTTATTATTTTTACAAAATTCAATTTTTATAACAAAAATACTTCAAAAATACAAAAGGCTAACATTTTGAAAGATTTTGATATCAAAGTATCAGTAAATC
Organism: Rhynchospora tenuis; assembly: GCA_027725995.1. Classification (NCBI taxonomy): domain Eukaryota; kingdom Viridiplantae; phylum Streptophyta; class Magnoliopsida; order Poales; family Cyperaceae; genus Rhynchospora; species Rhynchospora tenuis. The sequence continues at coordinate 84,223,899 of CM050889.1, forward strand.
TAGTTTCTACGGATTTTTAGGATTTTATGGATATTTTATTTGAATTTTTCTGAATCTCCTACTATTTTTAATGAACTTTCGAAGTTTCTGCTGACGTGGAATTGTTTGATTGGGCCACGTGGCAAAGGAGGCTGAGTTGGCAGCTGACTAAGCTTGGTGAGATGACTAGTCACGTTTAGATCATAAAAATGCTAATGTGAGTTAATTGTGATACTAGGCTTCATACAATTTGGGCTATCATCTATCTTTTATTTTCCATTAAATTCAGGCATCTTCCATGTAGCGAGTGTCTGACAAGATTACGAACCTCTCGGCCACAGAAGATCACGAGGGCTTGGCGCTGGAAATCAATTAGAGAAGACGGGTCTTGTTTCCCTGTTAACGGGCTTGCATAGGGACGGGTACAGATCCGATAGGGATTCCGACCACCGCAATGTCGGGAGACAGGTTCTATAGTTTCGTGAGAGTCAGAGGAACACGAAGGTGCTCTCCGTTTTCGTTGCGTCGGCTCCAAATGGTGAGGGGACTGAGAACAGGTACGGTAAGGAAATGGCTGGTACCGAAGGTATTTGAGAAGTGAAATTGTACCAGAAATGGGTATCTAGGCATCAGGGCAATGAGGAGAGGAAGTTTACTAACGCAATTGGACTTGCGTTTACTTCAATTTGGTGAAAAGAGAGTGTAGGATACGAGTACAGTGAGGTGGATTGGTGCAAGAGAGGTACAGTAAAGAATTTGTTGGGTTGACCTGGTTTGCATTTGGGATAAGCCAATTAATTGTAACTCTATTGGAACGGCATAATTCATTTTATTTCTATTTCACAATTCAAGTCAAATGTCATGGTGATTGTACATTTCTGTATTTGGCCAGGCATACCATTCTATATTAAGGTTTACACTGAGACGTATATCAGTGAAGCTATCAAACTAATTAAAATGAGCATTTTTACTAATACAAATTACTCAAACCATGATCCTTGCTGTCTCAAAAGGACACACTAGCTTTGTAACAGGAATATAATTTCATTCTCCAAAGTTACACAATCAGCTAACTATGCTTACAAATAAACCCACGTCTTATACTCGTCGTAGGAACTTTCTTACAATAATTCTCTTCACACAAGTTACAACCATGAAACTCAAGCACCAGACTACTGATCCTAAATTGAAAGCTTATGTGTCAAATGCATATTAAAATAAGGAACCAAAGGAAAGTATTATGAAAGGGATATTCATTTATCAAGTAGTTGGTGAACTTCATTCGCATAGGAACTTAGGAAATAATGACAGCATATACTGGCCACTTTACTCCAGAAATCATACGAGATTAGCTTTAGAAATTAAATCAATGTCACCAGGGGTCCAACAACAGATATGTGGATGCGGTAAGCAAGCTTTTTACTTTAATTTATAGGTGCTTTGCTATATACCTCAAGGAGTCACCAGTCATAGGAGTATAACATTATTTAATAGGATGTACTTATATTTTACCTATTAATCCTTTTCTCTTATAATTGTAATCAAGACAATGATTCATGATATCAAATTCTTTCATACAGCAAGTGTAAAATTTATCATTTGTACATGTAACTACTGGGTCATTTCGGAACTATATTTTTCAAGAAAGGCCCCTCCATTATGCTTTATTGCTGCTTTTAGATCACATTAGTTCAGACAATGGGCAAGAACAAAACTTAATGTGTCTAAATATAACGCCAGAGGCTTGTGTCAGGTCATAACAGATTAAATACAAGATTTTACAAAAGAGTCTATCTAACCTTCTTAATTACTACTTGGATTTCATAAGGTCAGGGAAATAAGCAAGAACACTTCTTTGCTTCAGACATCTATGTGATGTGTTAAAGTTCAAATTCATTTCAATTGCGACTGAGCTAAGCTTCAGATCGCAAGTGAAACAAAGGAGTTCATTTTTATAAGATACACCTTTCCATGAAGACTGAGCTAAGCTACAGACCTTTCATGGAAGATGCTTAAGTGCCAAAGCTTGACCTTATTTCCATTGCAATTGAGCCAGGCTACAAATTACAAAGGAAATGGCAAGGATCGACATTCAACTTACTGCTCTCCACCATGAACACTGAGCTAGGCTTCAGATATCCATGGCAGCGAGTTTAATTATTGTTTTGTGTTAATTTCTTTAATTTGTGACTAAGCTAAGCTGTAGACCACAAATGGTTCAATTAAGGTTAGTTACAGCTTATCTCTGCCATGACTAAGCTGGGCTATAGACCATGGCCAGAGAATAAGTGAGAGAGGGAGAAAAGGAAGAAAGAGGTGCAATCAAACCTAAAAAGATCAATCAAGACAACATCAAGATCAATTAAAGAAACGAAGACGGAATCAAGTACTAATAAACTCAGAAACGACTAGAGCAAAACTCAATTCAGCATTTTAAAGATCACCATTCCTTAATCAATTTAACAAATTCGATTTACAAATCCGTTCCTTACCTTTTCTCTTACCTTCTATTCAATTACAAGCCGCTACTGAGCTTTGATTTCGTCTGTCTTGCTATCCTATACTTGCACTAGAGCTGTTTGTGAAAATGCCTTACTCCCTCTCTCTTTCTATCTAATCTAAGCTCTTTGTATATGTGATCTCTGATTGGGGAAGAAGAAGTCCCGAACTGGTCCTTAATTTTCTCTATTTATAGACGGTGAATTTGGGGTCTAGAACCTTCTGTCCAGCTGGCGCCAGTGGTTAGCCCGGCGGTTATGGTCTGCTGTGTTGTCATCATTACTCTCGGTTTGGGCCTTTATTCGACGGTTCTAATCAAATCGCCTTGGGGAATTCCGGTGGAGGTTCAACGGAATTAGTTTGGGATAATGATTGGTGGCGGTTACAGAGGTTGCGACAACCGCCGCTCTTCTCTTTTTTTTTCGCGTTTCTTCTCTCTTTCCTTCTGTTGTTCTGTGGAGAAGACGATCTCTTCACCCACGGGACCCACTGTCAGGTTTAATGAGAAAGAAACCATCAGCGCCTATTCCTTTATTTTGGCTACGCGCGGCTCTTGGTGAACCAATCAGAAGTAAACACCTTCTTGTGCATGGTTTATGAGAAACGGGTGCATCCCTTTTTCCTCCCGTGGAGAGAATTTTAAATTTTCCCTCTTCTGTCCTCTCTCCATTTCTTTGCTGCGCTGTACACCTCCATTTCATGCAGAAATTGATTTTTCAATACGGTTGATTTTAGAAAAATCACTTAAAGCTCTTCCCTTTGGATTTTTTCCTTAAAATTTTATATGTAGGTTCACAAAAATAGGTGTAACCTATTGGCGCCAATAATTTTCTGAAAAGATATCTCCAATTATTTTACTTATTTCCTCCAAAATTAGGGGCCTTTTTGCATAACATGAGAGTTCTGCAATGCTTCTGACCATTCTGAGGATACCATAAATTTCCTCATGCTTCATTGGATTTTTGAGTAAATTTTCATGATTTTTGGAGCGCATTTGATATTTTCCACGATTTTTCTCAAATCCCCTTGTATTTATTGCTCCATGAATTTATTCAATTATTTCATGAACTTGACCTCATAAAATTGGGTCAAACAGGGCCTCAGTCATATGCTTTTCCGCCAAATAAGCTTGAAACTTCTCGGGCTCTTGCAACACCTCCATCATTGTTTCTCTAAGCTCTTTTGACATCATTAATGCCTCAAATACACTGATCAGTGCAGGGGTGCGTCTCAAATGAGCCAAGATGTTGTATTCTCCAACATTTTCTTTTGTCTTTTGACTTGGCCCCGGCTCCTCAACGGTTTCTTGCCCTTTGCCTTTACCTTTGGCCTTTTCATTCTCCTTGGGCGCTTGCCTTTCAGGGATATTGGTGCCAGACCGAAGATTTAGGTGACACTCCTTTTTTTCAAACATGCCTTTGGCAAAAAGACCTTGATATAACACATCGTCTTCTTCTTCCTCAGAATCATAGTAATAAATGACAAGTTCTCCTTCTTTTCCAGTGCCCTTTAATTCTTCTCCTTTTGTTTCTTCTTGATTAATTTGCTTCACTAGCTTTTGCACTTGGCACTCTTCATGATCAGATTCGTCAGTTACCACTATAATGGCATTGCACTCCACATTACACCTTTCATTCCTTTTTTGAAATATCGCATTGGCTTGAGCATGAGGAGCTGGCTCTTGCTTGAAACTTTGGGGTATGATAAGGTCCCCTTCCTTGATCATCCTCTCGAGAATGTCTTTAAAGACATAGCAATCTCCAACAGGGTGCCCCAAGACCCTATGGTAAGCACAATAAGTTGGGTCATTTACCTTATTTTGCTCTTCAGGTCTTTTGCAAATAGGCAACTCTATAGCCTTCCCCTCCAACACTTGTTTGAGCAAGGCCGCTGTCTTTTCTTTCTTGAATGAGTATGGCTTACTCAAGCGCTCATTCAAAGGTGTTTGAATCCAAGTATTTCCACTACTTCCACTACTATTATTGTTTTTATTTCCTTTAAAACCACCATCTCGATTAGCGGAAGCTTCATTGGTCCCGGCTATCTTGAGAGGACCTTGCGCTCTATTGCCTTGATCATTTCTATTATTGTTATTGAATCGGGCCTCTCTAGGTGGCCCAATATGCACCACCCTCGCCACACGAGTCACAAGATCTTCATAGGTGTAGATGTCACTTCCAGATAACGGCCTTCGAATCCAATCATCCAAATTTCTTATCAAGAACTCTACGGCCTCCGCTTCAGGCATCTGGTGCGTGCACCTGATATTCATATTTCTCCACCGATTAATGTAATCAAGTGGTTTCTCACCTGACCTCGGCTTTTCACAAGCCAAATCAGCCATACTAACTCTTTGGGTCACCATAGCAAACTTAGATCGGAATATCTCTTCCATCTCATCCCACGTTTCAATCGAGTCATTTTCAAGAGAAGAGTACCACTCAAATGCGGCACCCGTCAAACTTTGGGAGAATTACCTAAAAAGGAGGGCTTCATCACAAGAGGTATTGCCACACGCATTCCTAAACTGCATCAAATGCTGATCAGGAGTGATACCCTCTTTTCCCGTGCCATCAAAGAGATTGAACTTCGGCACTTGGTATCCTGAAGGATAAGCAACTTGTTCGTACTCCCTTGGGTAAGGCCTTCCACACCTCTTACGAATGTTAACCAAACGACCCGCTCCTGATGCTTGGAGCTGCTGATTTATCATATCTTGAATGATTTGTTTGGTTGGTTCTGACTTTCTTGCCCCTGTCCGAGATCGTGCCCCGAGAACTTCATCTTCCTCGGACTCATATTTAGACTTGCTCTTCTTTTCTTTAGAATGCCTTTTATACCCTCTTTCTTCTTCTTCTTCTGAAGACTCATATTTGATCTTATTCTTCTTTGTTTTGGATGATTTTCTTTTGCTTTTCTCTTCTTCCTCATCAGATGTCTCATATTTGCTCTTACTCTTTCTTTCTTTCATAATTTTCTTCTTGCCTCTTTCTTCTTCTTCATCAGAAGACCCATACTTGCTTTTACTTTTCCTTTCTTTTGAAGCCTTTTTCTTGCGCTTACTCTCTTCTTCTGAGGAGGAAGAGTATTCTTTCTCAAGCTCTCCAAGTAAATTCTTCTTCTCCAAAAGTTTATACATTTTCTTAAGCAATTCCTTATCTTTCTCTCTTTCATTCATTAATTGAGACATCTTCTTTTCATTTTTCTCCAATATACTCATCAATCGAGTATCCTTCCCTTCCATCCATCGATTTTTATCATCATCACTTTCTTGAGCACTCTCAATTAACACTTCTTCTTCTTGATGGATATTGTGACTTGAAGATGCAGGGTCCTTTTTGTCTTTACCATCTTTTTTGGTCAAAATGACTTCTTCGTCACCAGCCATATTCACAAAGGCATGCATCTCATTTTCTCCGCTTGTTCTAATCATGTTCACATAAGCATGAACCACTGGCTCCTTCTCTCGCCAAACTAAGCGCCTTCTTTTGTTTTGTGACTCTTGACTAGCCACTTCGACCACCAAACGGGTCCTATCTTTGGGCGACCAGATTTTCTTGGACCTCTTTTCATCCTTCAAAGGTCCTAATCGCTCTTTCACAGGGATGGTAGCTCTTCCACTTCCTTTCTGCCCCAGTCTCTCCTTCACGGGGGTTGATTCTCCTTTTTGCCCCTTCGGCCCCAATCTCTCATGAACTGGTACACGGGGAAACACGAGTCTTTCTTTCACCGATTACCTCCTTTGAGGATTTCTGCCCCGGAACTGGACCTGATATTCAGGAGGAAACTCCTCCATTGTCTTCAACACGGCCTTAGGACAGTTCTTCCGAACCAGCCTAAGAGGCGCAAATGGATTGCTAACTGGGAGATTAGGCCTCACCTCCAACTCATTCTTATACGCTCTCTGTACTTTCTTGATGGTCCTTGTGCCTTGGGAGACTGGCATAGACACTTTTCTCACTGTTGCATTCATTTGAGGAGACCGACGACGTCGGTGCCTCCTGGGAGAAGATGTTGATCCTGGGTGAGCCCTCTTTTGAGGTGCGAGAGCCCATGTTTCCTCTTCAGTACCAACCTCAATAGGAGTAGGATTTTCAGGAACCCTTGAAATCACCAATGGTTCCACTTGAGGTTCTTCAACAACTTGAGCAAGTTGAAAGCTCCCATCCTTCACTTGCACAATAGGCACAAAAGAGTGCCCATACGGCATAGCTCCATACATGAACTCATGCTGGTAAACGATTGGTACTCCGCCAATTCTGAACATTCCTGAAGGCTTGCTCATGTCAACTGGTGTAAAAGCCATTTCCTGCAAGCAAACACCTCGAAATGTTATGGTTAGCAATGTTTATTTAAAATCCTAATATTTACAAAGTAGTTTCCTAGCCTTATGCATTTAATCTCTTAAATCTCAAAGATGAGAGGAGAAAGAGGTCCCACCGGGCGTGCCAGAGAATCTGTTGTGACTTTTTCGTCATTTCTCGAAGAATGATTGGATTTCCTCAAGAACGAGAATAAGCCTTAGATTCACCCCTCACGAGCTTGAACTCAAGTATTAATGCCTCTTAACGACCAGAGAACATCGACTAGAATTCATTCTCATGAGGGTTTATTAATTTGTGGATCCTTTCTTTCCAATAGGCGCAAGCCCCTATTGTTAATTACCCAGTGGTTTCCCACGAGAACCTCTGATTAAGAGATTCGAGGAATTAAATGTAATAGGCTAGAAAATCGTTATTTAAATAGTTTTGTGTTTAAGTTAATTTTAGGGCTTAGACCGGACTTCAATTGATAGCACCAGACTTAATTGACGGGACCCAATTGAGAAAAATGCATCTAAAACTAATTATCTGAAATAACCAAGAATATATGAAACTAAAACTAACACTAAAACTAAAGCTGAGACTATTTATTTGGAACTATTTATTTGGAATTTTTGTATTTTTGATTTATGAGGGTGATTTGATTTTACGATCCTTGGCCATTTGGGGGCTTATAAGAATCGGTTCTCGACCATTTAGGGGCTTGTGAGAACGAAGGGGGCTTGATTTTGCAATTCTCGGCCATTTGGGGGCTTGTGAGAACAAAGGATTTGGGATTCTCGGCCACTTAGGGGCTTGTGAGAACAAAGGATTCAGGATTCTCGGCCATTTTAGGGACTTGTGAGAATAAAAGGATTTCGAATTCACTTGATTTGATTTGATTCAACTTGATTTGACTTATTTTGAATTAATTTGATTTTACTTAACTTGATTTGTTTTGATTTGATCATAGATTGATTTATTTAATTTGATTTCATTTAAATTGCACTTGATTTTAGATTTAATGTGATTTTTTTATTAATTTATTTGTTTATTTGCTATTCATTTATTTATTTATTTACTTACTTGTTTATTATGTATTTATTTATTTATTTATTTTATGATTTGTTTATTATTCATTTAATTTGTAATTTATTTAGTAGTCATTTCTTAAAATTTGTTTATTATTTAGTTATTTTATAGTATATCCATGGTTTATGGTAATTATTATTTATTTATTCATTTTTTTTTCATAATTATTATAACTATTATTATTATTTAGGAATAAATACCACCAATTTAATTTTTTAAATTTAACTGGACTTAACAAGAAACTGATGAAATTACTTAGAAAATTTATTTAGAGTACTTGAACATTGTTCTAGAATTTATAAAATTGGGTTTTCATAAGAGAAGTACTTCAAAAATAAGAAACTATTTATTTTGACAAAATATCATATGAAAATAATATTGGATCTGGTTTATTTACATTTTTAGAAATTTTTGGATAACTTATTTGGATTTTTCTGAGTTTCCTACTAATTTTGGTGAATTTACAAAGCTTTGACAATTTATAAAACTCAATTTTAATTAGAAAATGCTTTGAAAATACAAAAGAGGCACAAATTGACATAATTTTATATCAAAATATCAGTAAATCTAGATTCTACAGATTTTTAGGATTTTATAGATATTTTATTTGAATTTTTCTGAGTTATTTGCTATTTTTAATGAATTTTTGAAGTTTAATCTGATTTGGAATTTCCTGATTGGGCCACGTAGGCGTTGACTGGCGTTGACGAGGCCAGGGGGGTTGACTTTCCATAACGCTTTATGTAGCGAGTGATTTAACTCGCCACATCAAGTCCACCACAGAAAATCTGCGGCAACACGCGTTTAAACATCTTCCCTCTCCGTCGACGATGGTGATTTTGCAGAAAAGACCCTAGTTTTCTCCGATGAAATTACGGTGATTCCGGCCATAATTTCTGTCGAAATTAGGTCCGTTAAAATCGTGTAGGTGAGAGGAATAATTTTACGGGCTCCATGAGCGCTATAGAAATCTGTGCCGCCATATAGCACTCGGAGGTGCTTGAACTGCCATTAATGGTGTTTGAAGTGATCTGACCATCTCCCTCTGCCAGCCTTAGGTTTCCTGTACTCGTAGAAGCGTATTGAGGATGATGGTGAAGCCAATTGATCTTTTAGGAACTTGGAAGGAGGTCGATTCAACTGAGGCAGCTTGGCCTAACTTTTGTCCGATCTGAGCTTCTGTGGTGGGACACACAGAGCTACTTTCTTGCACCAGCAACCATGCAGGTAGATCTAGGAGCTCAAAATCATGAAATTAATGCCTTTACTTTGTTCTGAGTCATCTCAATTTGCTGTGAGAGGGATAGGGGCAGAAGGTGTACTTTAAACATTTTATTTCTTTTTTTTTTTTTGAATTGCATGTAAGATGACTTACAGCAATAGAGCCTAATTCAAGTCTCGAATCTAGTCAAATTTTGTTTGTCTTAGGTGTTCAAACCAATACAGGGAATAAGAATAATCAATTTTGCAAACTTCTCAATTTTCAGACTTGTTTTTACATAACTCTTTCACTGTTTCCAGTGGTTTTTTGCTTTGAGTTACTGAGATGCAGGGAAATCATTTACAATATGCTTTATTAGGGTCATTAAGTATGATCTTAATAGGTTGTTCCACAAATGAAAGAAATTCACTCCTTGCTGTTCAATGAACTTCATACCTATTGTCCATACACAATCCATGATTTTTGTGCAAACAAACTTTATATATTTGTTTATTACTTTGTTTCTAACCCGAGTTGAATCTTTATATTTTAATGCATTTCCCACATTAAAACCAATATTCTAACAAAAACTGGGCAGCATCTCCCCTCCTCTTTGCTTGATGAGGTCTCCTATCCATGGCCGACACCATGGAGAGGGAGATGCTACCCAGAAATGGAGATACTCCACTCGAGGTAAAAAACTAGGATTGAGGAGACCCCAACCGAAGTATAGAGAGCTAGACCTGAGCAAAACCTCAGGCAAAGCTTGTAACCAGGTGAGTTTTTAAGAGGGAAAGAGTGGAAGAAAAGGGAAGAGAAAATTAAAGAAAAATTCGCTGCCAAACCACAAATTGATTGTTTTAACTCATTTGTTTCACTTCAAATTTCATCACTACAAGAAAATATCGCTCAATTTTACCTCTTCCTATCTTTTCCAAACTGTTCGATCAATTGACTCTTACAACCTCACACCTACTAAACAAATTGAGCAAAATAACTAATTTTAAGACTATCCTAAGATGGCGGCTACCCCTCCTCCTTCTTCTGGTGGCTTCACTTGAGGTTTATATAGGCGAAGTCTTAGGGTTTCACTCCTTAGCCGAGAGCTCATCTCCACTGTTCAATCTCCATCAACGACTAAGATCCAGCCGCTCTAGGGTTTTGGTATTGCAAAACCAGGGGGCTGGGCATCGTGGTTTTGTCTTCTGTGGTCGAGGAGGAGGCCACGTCGACGGAGAACGCTCGATTTCACCCTTTTCACCAGCGTCGCGCGGTAAATCGCGTGTTTTCCTTTTTACTTGATGAAGGAGACGACCCTTACAAGCGGACCCCGCCTGTAAGGTTTAGTGAGAGAGAGAGAGATGGCTGGACTCGTTTCACTGTGGGCCATTGAGGACTTAAAGAACTCGGCGTATGAACCAGGCGCATCCAAAAATTCCCTGAAGGCGAGTAACTTTTTAAAACCAGCGACATCCTTCCCCCCCTCTCAGATCCGCTGCAATGGGTCGGACGCGCCAAAATGTCAGAATTTTGTGGGATTTTCTAACCACTTTCTTTAAAATAAATCATTTATTTTGCTGCCAAATGGAAATAATTTATTTGATGGCCTTCCCAAGGGTATTTTTTGATGAAATTTTATGGGTAGGTTCAGAAAAATATGATTAATTTATTGGTTCAAAGGGTTTTGGGCAATTTTTCATGGATTTATTTTTGATAATTTTGTGGGTTTTTGGGGTTTCTTTGCAAAATGGAGGGTTTCTGTTGATAATTTTTGGATTTTAGAACTATGATAATTCATCATAATTCATGGGGGATTTTTGGGTATTTTTTGGGAATTTTTGGAGTTTGTTTGGTATTTTTCGTGGATTTTTGGGTCTTTTTGTATTTATTTGTCCTAACATGGGTTATTTATTCCATATATTTTGGCATAATATTTTGGGGTCAAACAAATGCCCCCCACTGGAATTGGTTGTGACAGTTCTGAAATGGGAACAAGTGATTCCAGTGGTTTCTCTTGACTGTTTTCTTGATTCATTCTTCTTGGATTATGGAGTTCCTCTCTTTCAGTACCCGTCGAACTTGTGCTTGGTCAACTTTCCACGCTCAAGGACTTTCCATGAATTTTATATACTTTTGCTCCAATAATAGGTTTAGATGTGGGAATTTCAGTCCACACCTTGCATTTATTTGTTTGGGTTTAGGGTATACATAAATCTGCACCACAATTTAGGCTGAGGGAATTTGGCCCACACCTGTATTTCCTTGGGTTTGGATTTATATGGACCTTGCTTCCATTTCATTTCCCTCCTGACATCAACCTTGAGCGTTTTGACTTTCCTTGCACCTTTTCCGAACATTTCCTATACTATATTTTGGCTAGTGGATTTTGTAGAGCTGGGAACATTTTGGTGGAAGGAATGACTTATGGGGCCATAAAAGGCAAGTCACCCTTTTTATTTTCCTCACCCGCTCATGCTTACCCTCTCATTAGGCTTAGGCACTCATCATAATAGCACTCAATTGGCATTGACACGGCATGGGCGCGATGGATGTGGGGTTTGGTGCCCTCAGATGGCTTCATAGGGCGGTGCCTTAATGCCTTCAGACGCCACAAAGGCTTAATCTTCATTAGGCATAGGTGTCTTGGAATACCACTAAGGCTTTCCTTGACACGGCTTCGCGTTCTCCAAGACTCGAAAGTCTTATCATCGACCGCGGATTATGATATAAGGGTAAATTTTCACAAAAGCGGGGCAAGTTTCTTTTCAAAAACTTACCCCTTTTATTGGTTGAAGTTTTGGATTTATTTTGGGAACGAGATTTATTTATGGTGGAGTTTTGGATTTTGTTTGAAATTTATTGGCTAAGGTCTCCTTTTCTCTCTCTCTCTTTTTTTTTTTTTTTTTTTAGGGTATTATCGGAGTTTTGGATTTATGAGGTTAGATTTTATTGGACTTAGTACATATGCATTTTATTATACACTTCTCTCATTTCTTCTTTTTCTTTTTTTTTTATGTAGAGAAGATCATCCTCATGCGTAGTACTTCTTCAAGTATCGGCCATTGATTGGCGGAATTGAACATTTTCCTTCCTTATCCACGAGTTTGTAGGACCCTCCTTCATACACCTCCTTAATGATATAAGGTCCTTTCCAATTCGGGGCAAATTTCGGACCATGGTGCCGACCCAAGATGGGCCTTCGTATGACCAACACCAAATCTCCTTCTTTAAAAGCACGAGGCCTTACCATTTTGTCATAGGCCTTGGTCATTTGGATCCTATACAACTCTAAGCTTTGTTGAGCCATTAATCTCTTCTCATCCATAGCATCTAATTCCTCGAGCCTCAAACGGGCCCGCTTATCCATTGGTAATCCTGCATGCACGGCTATCCTGAGAGATGGTAATTCGATTTCCAATGGCAACACCGCTTCCGTCCCAAATGCCAATGAATAGGGAGTTGCTTGAGTAGGGGTTCTATAGGTCGTGCGATATGCCCAAAGTGCTTCTTGGAGTTTTTCATCCCAATTCCGATGATTATTACCCACTGTCTTCCTCAAGAGTTTAATCAAGACTTTGTTGAAAGCCTCTGCTAGTCCATTAGCCCTTGGATTGTAAATAGAAGAATATTTCCATTTTATTTTGTGTTGCCTAGCAAAAGCATAGATCTCACCACTCTTGAAAGCAGTGCCATTATCTGATGTGATCTCCCTTGGTGTACCAAAACGGTATAACACATGATTCTTGAGGAATTGAATAACATCCCTACTTCTCACTTCTTTCAAAGGAACCGCCTCGGCCCATTTAGAGAAATAATCGGTGATTGCTAAAATGAACTTATGCCCTTTTGAAGATGGTGGATCAATGAGTCCGATCACATCCATTCCCCACATATCAAACGGCCAAGAGACCACCGTTGGATGTAATGGATTAGGATGTTGGTGTATGAAATCACAATGTACCTGGCACATGTGGCACTTCTTTGCTTGATTTTCACAATCCACAATCATGGTTGGCCAATAGTATCACATCCTTTTGATATGAAGTCTCATTTTAGGACCTGATTGATGAGCTCCACAAAAACCCGAATGCACTTCTTTCACAATCCTTTGAGCTTCTTCATTTGACACACATCTCAACCACAATTGATCATAAGACTTTCTATACAATGTGTCATTCACATAGACATATCGGAGAATCCTCCGCTTCAATTGTTCTCTTTCAGCCCTTTCTGTAGGAAGAACTTGATATTTGAAGTAATCCACAAAAGGTTTTCTCCAATCTTCCTTTTCATCTATTTCCACTTCCATGGTTTCATCTGGATCCATCAACAAATCCGCTTCCCATTCCTCCAAATCCACAAAAATATTAGCATTCATTTCCTTTTCAATTTCCAAAAGATAAGGTGCAAGGGATCGCCGATTTCTTATGATAATTTGCACCTCCTCACCATCAGGTTTGCTCAACTGAGTAGCTACTCGAGCCAAAGCATCAGCCATGCCATTGGAAGCTCTCGACACCTTTTCAAAAGTGATCTTTGAGAATTTGGTCATTAACTCTTGGACTCTTTCATGATATTTCACTAATTCAGGCTTCTTCACATCAAATATCCCTTCAACTTGATTAAGGATTAGTTGAGAATCTCCACACACTTTCATCTCCTTTATATTCATGCCAATTGCAAGCTCCAATTCGGCAATCAACGCCTCATATTCCGCTTCATTATTTGTGCATGGTTCGGTTAATGCTATCGAGTGGCGAAGGATGCCTCCTTGAGGTATAACAAAAACCAAACCTACTCCCGCTCGAACTCGAGGTAGCTCGGGCCTCTTGGAAGGTTGTATAGCGGATGATCCATCAAAAAACATCACCCATCCTGCTTTTTTCTTTTCTAAACATAAGCTTTGTTCATCTGGGAATTCACAATTCAAAGGGGAGTCATCAGGAACAGGATGTGCTGCCAGAAAATCGGCCATCGCTTGCCCTTTTATAGCTTTTTGAGGGGCATAAGTAATATCAAACTCCATGAGAGCAATAGCCCACCTTGCCAATCTTCCCGTTAACATAGGCCTAGTCATCAAATACTTCAATGGGTCCACTTTTGATATCAATGTGACCTTGTGGGACAACATGTAATGTCTTAGCTTCTTCGTGGCAAACACCAAAGCTAGGCAATGCTTTTCAATTGGACTATATGATTGTTCGGCCCCAACCAACATGCGACTCAAGTAGTATAAAGCATTTTCCTTTCCTTCTTCATTCTCTTGAGCCAAAAATGCACCCAAAGATCCCTCCAAGGCCGTAATGTAGAGGACCAACGGCTTCCCTTGAATAGGCGCAGCGAGGACAGGAGGTTTGAGGAGGTACTCTTTTATGTCCTCGAAAGCTTTTTGACACTTTGCATCCCATTTGAAAGGTTAATCTTTCTTGGTCAGGTGAGTGAACGGCTTAATCCTTCCAGAAAGATTAGCAATAAACCTCCTAACATAAGCCAACTGCCCCTGTAGAGAGCGGAGTTGCTTGAGAGTCTTTGGGGGTGGCATTTCTCTAATTGCTTTGATCTTTGCAGGGTCAATCTCAATGCCCCTGTGCCTTACCACGAACCCTAGAAGCTTTCCAGAATACACCATGAATGCACACTTCAAAGGGTTCATCTTCAAAGAATATTTCCTTAATCTTTCAAATACCACTCTTAAGTGCTCAAAATGTTCTTCAATTGATTGGGCTTTAACTACCAAGTCATCCACATAACACTCGACTATTTTGTGAATTAAGTCATCAAAGATTTTGGTCATTGCCCTTTGATAAGTTGTCCCTGCATTTTTCAATCCAAATGGCATTACCTTGTAACAAAAGATACCTATGGGTGTTCGAAAGGATGTGTGCCTTTGATCTTCCTCGTCCATAGGAATCTGATTATAGCCCGACGACCCATCCATGAAGGAATACACCACAAAAGAAGAAGTGTAGTCGACTATCAATTCAGTCACGGGCAACGGAAAGTCGTCTTTTGGGCATGCCTTATTCAAGTCTCTAAAATCCACACACACCCGAATTTGTCCATTTTTCTTCTTCACCGGCACAATGTTGGCAACTCAAATGGGATTTTCTTCCTCTCTAATAAAACCCGCATCGATCAACTTCTTTACCTCTTCAATGACCTTTTCTTCAAGCTCAACCCGCATGCGCCTTGGGGCTTGCTTAACGGGTTTCACACTGGGATCTATCTTCAATTTGTGAGAGGCCAAACTAGGGTTAAGTCCGGGCATCTCTGTATAGTTCCATGCGAAACAATCTTTATATTCCATCAAGAGTGTTTTCAATTGCTCTCGCTTCTCAGGGGGAAGCGATGCACTTATAAATGTTGGTCTTGGATCGTCCTTGGTACCCAAATCTATCTCCAAAAGTTCATCAATTGTGTTTTGGCCTCCTTCCTCTAGTTCTCGAGGTGCATTCTTCGCAACCTGTATGAACTCTTCTTCTTCTTCTTCTGGTCGTGACTCAATGGGCGTTATACCCACCATGTGGCACTCAACGAATAGGACCTCTTCTCGGGGCACTTGAAAACCTAGTCCTTTGGTCTTCTTGAGCTTTCCATCTAGTCCCTTGACCCACATAGATTTCTCACTCCATAATTCTTGAAATGCCTTCGCACTTCTCCTCGAAATTGGCTCTAAACAACGGGCCTTTTGAAACAGACCTATCAACTTCTTGTTATAGTAACCCATCACCTCTATTCTTTCACACTCATCGTCTTCTTCCTCTAGCCACTTCTCCCAATCATCAGAGCAAGGTGCCCCATCTGACGGCTCCACACTCTCGGCCTTGTAGAATAGAATTCCCTTATGAAATACCATCCTCTTTTGGACTTTCTCCACTTTAGGGGGAACATAGAAAGTTTCCAAATCTTTTATTTGATTCACCTCTCTCCGGGTAAGTTCTTTAATACAACCCAGTGGGATTTGCTCTATAGCCATCGAGTCTTCACTTTTACCAAACCCCCCGTCAGAGTCAGTATCATATGCATAGACTATCTTTCTTTGCTTTTGATCCTTATTACTCGCCCCGCAAGGATTTCCACTTCGATCCTCTTCTTCATCTTTTATATAGAGCGGAGTTTTGACAGCACATGAGGTCTTGGCCCTCCCTTTCAGGATCACTTTTTCATTATCACCTCCATCTTCTTTTTCAGCTCGCCATCTCATTCGGGGGGAGGTACTCCTTTGTGAAGTTGGAGCGTAAAATCGCTCAATCTCCTCCAATTCCACTTCATGTACCCCATAATATTGTGGATCTCCCTTGATTGTCTTTTGTTCACCGTCATGTATGTACTTGACACATTGGTGGAGGGTGGATGGCACAAGATAATTCTCATGCAACCATGGTCTTCCTAACAAAGCCTTGTATGATGTATCGGCATCGATTACATAAAATTTGACCAAGGTTTCGAGCTCTCCAAACTTCATAGGAAGAGTGATTGACCCCAGTGCTCGTTCAGAATTTTGGTTGAACCCATGAATATAGACGTTCTCATCCAGCAAACGCCTTCCTCCCAAAGCCAACTGATTCAATGATCTCAAAGGCAAGATGTTGATGGAGGACCCTGGATCTACCAACATTCGGCTTAGCTGATTTCCATTGGTTTTGCCTGTGATATAGAGTGGTTGGTTATGCTGAGACTTTCCCATCATTAAGTCCACATCTGTGAATGTGATCTGACTTTTGGGCTCCACATAAAGGGCCTCAGTCATATGCTTTTCCGCCAAATAAGCTTGAAACTTCTCGGGCTCTTGCAACACCTCCATCATTGTTTCTCTAAGCTCTTTTGACATCATTAATGCCTCAAATACACTGATCAGTGCAGGGGTGCGCCTCAAATGAGCCAAGATGTTGTATTCTCCAACATTTTCTTTTGTCTTTTGACTTGGCCCCGGCTCCTCAACGGTTTCTTGCCCTTTGCCTTTACCTTTGGCCTTTTCATTCTCCTTGGGCGCTTGCCTTTCAGGGATATTGGTGCCAGACCGAAGATTTAGGTGACACTCCTTTTTTTCAAACATGCCTTTGGCAAAAAGACCTTGATATAACACATCGTCTTCTTCTTCCTCAGAATCATAGTAATAAATGACAAGTTCTCCTTCTTTTCCAGTGCCCTTTAATTCTTCTCCTTTTGTTTCTTCTTGATTAATTTGCTTCACTAGCTTTTGCACTTGGCACTCTTCATGATCAGATTCGTCAGTTACCACTATAATGGCATTGCACTCCACATTACACCTTTCATTCCTTTTTTGAAATATCGCATTGGCTTGAGCATGAGGAGCTGGCTCTTGCTTGAAACTTTGGGGTATGATAAGGTCCCCTTCCTTGATCATCCTCTCGAGAATGTCTTTAAAGACATAGCAATCTCCAACAGGGTGCCCCAAGACCCTATGGTAAGCACAATAAGTTGGGTCATTTACCTTATTTTGCTCTTCAGGTCTTTTGCAAATAGGCAACTCTATAGCCTTCCCCTCCAACACTTGTTTGAGCAAGGCCGCTGTCTTTTCTTTCTTGAATGAGTATGGCTTACTCAAGCGCTCATTCAAAGGTGTTTGAATCCAAGTATTTCCACTACTTCCACTACTATTATTGTTTTTATTTCCTTTAAAACCACCATCTCGATTAGCGGAAGCTTCATTGGCCCCGGCTATCTTGAGAGGACCTTGCGCTCTATTGCCTTGATCATTTCTATTATTGTTATTGAATCGGGCCTCTCTAGGTGGCCCAATATGCACCACCCTCGCCACACGAGTCACAAGATCTTCATAGGTGTAGATGTCACTTCCAGATAACGGCCTTCGAATCCAATCATCCAAATTTCTTATCAAGAACTCTACGGCCTCCGCTTCAGGCATCTGGTGCGTGCACCTGATATTCATATTTCTCCACCGATTAATGTAATCAAGTGGTTTCTCACCTGACCTCGGCTTTTCACAAGCCAAATCAGCCATACTAACTCTTTGGGTCACCATAGCAAACTTAGATCGGAATATCTCTTCCATCTCATCCCACGTTTCAATCGAGTCATTTTCAAGAGAAGAGTACCACTCAAATGCGGCACCCGTCAAACTTTGGGAGAATTGCCTAAAAAGGAGGGCTTCATCACAAGAGGTATTGCCACACGCATTCCTAAACTGCATCAAATGCTGATCAGGAGTGATACCCTCTTTTCCCGTGCCATCAAAGAGATTGAACTTCGGCACTTGGTATCCTGAAGGATAAGCAACTTGTTCGTACTCCCTTGGGTAAGGCCTTCCACACCTCTTACGAATGTTAACCAAACGACCCGCTCCTGATGCTTGGAGCTGCTGATTTATCATATCTTGAATGATTTGTTTGGTTGGTTCTGACTTTCTTGCCCCTGTCCGAGATCGTGCCCCGAGAACTTCATCTTCCTCGGACTCATATTTAGACTTGCTCTTCTTTTCTTTAGAATGCCTTTTATACCCTCTTTCTTCTTCTTCTTCTGAAGACTCATATTTGATCTTATTCTTCTTTGTTTTGGATGATTTTCTTTTGCTTTTCTCTTCTTCCTCATCAGATGTCTCATATTTGCTCTTACTCTTTCTTTCTTTCATAATTTTCTTCTTGCCTCTTTCTTCTTCTTCATCAGAAGACCCATACTTGCTTTTACTTTTCCTTTCTTTTGAAGCCTTTTTCTTGCGCTTACTCTCTTCTTCTGAGGAGGAAGAGTATTCTTTCTCAAGCTCTCCAAGTAAATTCTTCTTCTCCAAAAGTTTATACATTTTCTTAAGCAATTCCTTATCTTTCTCTCTTTCATTCATTAATTGAGACATCTTCTTTTCATTTTTCTCCAATATACTCATCAATCGAGTATCCTTCCCTTCCATCCATCGATTTTTATCATCATCACTTTCTTGAGCACTCTCAATTAACACTTCTTCTTCTTGATGGATATTGTGACTTGAAGATGCAGGGTCCTTTTTGTCTTTACCATCTTTTTTGGTCAAAATGACTTCTTCGTCACCAGCCATATTCACAAAGGCATGCATCTCATTTTCTCCGCTTGTTCTAATCATGTTCACATAAGCATGAACCACTGGCTCCTTCTCTCGCCAAACTAAGCGCCTTCTTTTGTTTTGTGACTCTTGACTAGCCACTTCGACCACCAAACGGGTCCTATCTTTGGGCGACCAGATTTTCTTGGACCTCTTTTCATCCTTCAAAGGTCCTAATCGCTCTTTCACAGGGATGGTAGCTCTTCCACTTCCTTTCTGCCCCAGTCTCTCCTTCACGGGGGTTGATTCTCCTTTTTGCCCCTTCGGCCCCAATCTCTCATGAACTGGTACACGGGGAAACACGAGTCTTTCTTTCACCGATTACCTCCTTTGAGGATTTCTGCCCCGGAACTGGACCTGATATTCAGGAGGAAACTCCTCCATTGTCTTCAACACGGCCTTAGGACAGTTCTTCCGAACCAGCCTAAGAGGCGCAAATGGATTGCTAACTGGGAGATTAGGCCTCACCTCCAACTCATTCTTATACGCTCTCTGTACTTTCTTGATGGTCCTTGTGCCTTGGGAGACTGGCATAGACACTTTTCTCACTGTTGCATTCATTTGAGGAGACCGACGACGTCGGTGCCTCCTGGGAGAAGATGTTGATCCTGGGTGAGCCCTCTTTTGAGGTGCGAGAGCCCATGTTTCCTCTTCAGTACCAACCTCAATAGGAGTAGGATTTTCAGGAACCCTTGAAATCACTAATGGTTCCACTTGAGGTTCTTCAACAACTTGAGCAAGTTGAAAGCTCCCATCCTTCACTTGCACAATAGGCACAAAAGAGTGCCCATACGGCATAGCTCCATACATGAACTCATGCTGGTAAACGATTGGTACTCCGCCAATTCTGAACATTCCTGAAGGCTTGCTCATGTCAACTGGTGTAAAAGCCATTTCCTGCAAGCAAACACCTCGAAATGTTATGGTTAGCAATGTTTATTTAAAATCCTAATATTTACAAAGTAGTTTCCTAGCCTTATGCATTTAATCTCTTAAATCTCAAAGATGAGAGGAGAAAGAGGTCCCACCGGGCGTGCCAGAGAATCTGTTGTGACTTTTTCGTCATTTCTCGAAGAATGATTGGATTTCCTCAAGAACGAGAATAAGCCTTAGATTCACCCCTCACGAGCTTGAACTCAAGTATTAATGCCTCTTAACGACCAGAGAACATCGACTAGAATTCATTCTCATGAGGGTTTATTAATTTGTGGATCCTTTCTTTCCAATAGGCGCAAGCCCCTATTGTTAATTACCCAGTGGTTTCCCACGAGAACCTCTGATTAAGAGATTCGAGGAATTAAATGTAATAGGCTAGAAAATCGTTATTTAAATAGTTTTGTGTTTAAGTTAATTTTAGGGCTTAGACCGGACTTCAATTGATAGCACCAGACTTAATTGACGGGACCCAATTGAGAAAAATGCATCTAAAACTAATTATCTGAAATAACCAAGAATATATGAAACTAAAACTAACACTAAAACTAAAGCTGAGACTATTTATTTGGAACTATTTATTTGGAATTTTTGTATTTTTGATTTATGAGGGTGATTTGATTTTACGATCCTTGGCCATTTGGGGGCTTATAAGAATCGGTTCTCGACCATTTAGGGGCTTGTGAGAACGAAGGGGGCTTGATTTTGCAATTCTCGGCCATTTGGGGGCTTGTGAGAACAAAGGATTTGGGATTCTCGGCCACTTAGGGGCTTGTGAGAACAAAGGATTCAGGATTCTCGGCCATTTTAGGGACTTGTGAGAATAAAAGGATTTCGAATTCACTTGATTTGATTTGATTCAACTTGATTTGACTTATTTTGAATTAATTTGATTTTACTTAACTTGATTTGTTTTGATTTGATCATAGATTGATTTATTTAATTTGATTTCATTTAAATTGCACTTGATTTTAGATTTAATGTGATTTTTTTATTAATTTATTTGTTTATTTGCTATTCATTTATTTATTTATTTACTTACTTGTTTATTATGTATTTATTTATTTATTTATTTTATGATTTGTTTATTATTCATTTAATTTGTAATTTATTTAGTAGTCATTTCTTAAAATTTGTTTATTATTTAGTTATTTTATAGTATATCCATGGTTTATGGTAATTATTATTTATTTATTCATTTTTTTTTCATAATTATTATAACTATTATTATTATTTAGGAATAAATACCACCAATTTAATTTTTTAAATTTAACTGGACTTAACAAGAAACTGATGAAATTACTTAGAAAATTTATTTAGAGTACTTGAACATTGTTCTAGAATTTATAAAATTGGGTTTTCATAAGAGAAGTACTTCAAAAATAAGAAACTATTTATTTTGACAAAATATCATATGAAAATAATATTGGATCTGGTTTATTTACATTTTTAGAAATTTTTGGATAACTTATTTGGATTTTTCTGAGTTTCCTACTAATTTTGGTGAATTTACAAAGCTTTGACAATTTATAAAACTCAATTTTAATTAGAAAATGCTTTGAAAATACAAAAGAGGCACAAATTGACATAATTTTATATCAAAATATCAGTAAATCTAGATTCTACAGATTTTTAGGATTTTATAGATATTTTATTTGAATTTTTCTGAGTTATTTGCTATTTTTAATGAATTTTTGAAGTTTAATCTGATTTGGAATTTCCTGATTGGGCCACGTAGGCGTTGACTGGCGTTGACGAGGCCAGGGGGGTTGACTTTCCATAACGCTTTATGTAGCGAGTGATTTAACTCGCCACATCAAGTCCACCACAGAAAATCTGCGGCAACACGCGTTTAAACATCTTCCCTCTCCGTCGACGATGGTGATTTTGCAGAAAAGACCCTAGTTTTCTCCGATGAAATTACGGTGATTCCGGCCATAATTTCTGTCGAAATTAGGTCCGTTAAAATCGTGTAGGTGAGAGGAATAATTTTACGGGCTCCATGAGCGCTATAGAAATCTGTGCCGCCATATAGCACTCGGAGGTGCTTGAACTGCCATTAATGGTGTTTGAAGTGATCTGACCATCTCCCTCTGCCAGCCTTAGGTTTCCTGTACTCGTAGAAGCGTATTGAGGATGATGGTGAAGCCAATTGATCTTTTAGGAACTTGGAAGGAGGTCGATTCAACTGAGGCAGCTTGGCCTAACTTTTGTCCGATCTGAGCTTCTGTGGTGGGACACACAGAGCTACTTTCTTGCACCAGCAACCATGCAGGTAGATCTAGGAGCTCAAAATCATGAAATTAATGCCTTTACTTTGTTCTGAGTCATCTCAATTTGCTGTGAGAGGGATAGGGGCAGAAGGTGTACTTTAAACATTTTATTTCTTTTTTTTTTTTGAATTGCATGTAAGATGACTTACAGCAATAGAGCCTAATTCAAGTCTCGAATCTAGTCAAATTTTGTTTGTCTTAGGTGTTCAAACCAATACAGGGAATAAGAATAATCAATTTTGCAAACTTCTCAATTTTCAGACTTGTTTTTACATAACTCTTTCACTGTTTCCAGTGGTTTTTTGCTTTGAGTTACTGAGATGCAGGGAAATCATTTACAATATGCTTTATTAGGGTCATTAAGTATGATCTTAATAGGTTGTTCCACAAATGAAAGAAATTCACTCCTTGCTGTTCAATGAACTTCATACCTATTGTCCATACACAATCCATGATTTTTGTGCAAACAAACTTTATATATTTGTTTATTACTTTGTTTCTAACCCGAGTTGAATCTTTATATTTTAATGCATTTCCCACATTAAAACCAATATTCTAACAAAAACTGGGCAGCATCTCCCCTCCTCTTTGCTTGATGAGGTCTCCTATCCATGGCCGACACCATGGAGAGGGAGATGCTACCCAGAAATGGAGATACTCCACTCGAGGTAAAAAACTAGGATTGAGGAGACCCCAACCGAAGTATAGAGAGCTAGACCTGAGCAAAACCTCAGGCAAAGCTTGTAACCAGGTGAGTTTTTAAGAGGGAAAGAGTGGAAGAAAAGGGAAGAGAAAATTAAAGAAAAATTCGCTGCCAAACCACAAATTGATTGTTTTAACTCATTTGTTTCACTTCAAATTTCATCACTACAAGAAAATATCGCTCAATTTTACCTCTTCCTATCTTTTCCAAACTGTTCGATCAATTGACTCTTACAACCTCACACCTACTAAACAAATTGAGCAAAATAACTAATTTTAAGACTATCCTAAGATGGCGGCTACCCCTCCTCCTTCTTCTGGTGGCTTCACTTGAGGTTTATATAGGCGAAGTCTTAGGGTTTCACTCCTTAGCCGAGAGCTCATCTCCACTGTTCAATCTCCATCAACGACTAAGATCCAGCCGCTCTAGGGTTTTGGTATTGCAAAACCAGGGGGCTGGGCATCGTGGTTTTGTCTTCTGTGGTCGAGGAGGAGGCCACGTCGACGGAGAACGCTCGATTTCACCCTTTTCACCAGCGTCGCGCGGTAAATCGCGTGTTTTCCTTTTTACTTGATGAAGGAGACGACCCTTACAAGCGGACCCCGCCTGTAAGGTTTAGTGAGAGAGAGAGAGATGGCTGGACTCGTTTCACTGTGGGCCATTGAGGACTTAAAGAACTCGGCGTATGAACCAGGCGCATCCAAAAATTCCCTGAAGGCGAGTAACTTTTTAAAACCAGCGACATCCTTCCCCCCCTCTCAGATCCGCTGCAATGGGTCGGACGCGCCAAAATGTCGGAATTTTGTGGGATTTTCTAACCACTTTCTTTAAAATAAATCATTTATTTTGCTGCCAAATGGAAATAATTTATTTGATGGCCTTCCCAAGGGTATTTTTTGATGAAATTTTATGGGTAGGTTCAGAAAAATATGATTAATTTATTGGTTCAAAGGGTTTTGGGCAATTTTTCATGGATTTATTTTTGGTAATTTTGTGGGTTTTTGGGGTTTCTTTGCAAAATGGAGGGTTTCTGTTGATAATTTTTGGATTTTAGAACTATGATAATTCATCATAATTCATGCGGGATTTTTGGGTATTTTTTGGGAATTTTTGGAGTTTGTTTGGTATTTTTCGTGGATTTTTGGGTCTTTTGTATTTATTTGTCCTAACATGGGTTATTTATTCCATATATTTTGGCATAATATTTTGGGGTCAAACAGATAGAAGAAGCCACTCGAAGAAGCGAAAAAGAAGGATTAGGCGGGAAACCAAAGAGGAGCGGGAAATATGAAATGCAAGGGGATCTTAGAGGGGACCAGACGGTTAGAGCTGAACGGCCCAGCAGGGACCCACCAGAGCATCTGGATCCGAGATGTTAAGGAAAATGTCTGAATAACTTCTCGGATTTGCTGGAAAGCTTCCCGACATGAACGTTGGAAGCTCCCTAACATCTCGGAGTGTACAAGTGGTTCGAGTGGTTATAACCGTTGTCGGGTGACGTCAGCAAGGCGGATCTCTGTTTGAGGCCTATATATAGCAGGGGTAGAACACTGTATAGGGGGTTGGACATTTACTTCATGCATACACACACATAATACACACTGTAATCTCCAATTATTATCAATAAAGATCTACTTTCATCTCTCTAATCTCAATCTCTACCATTGTTGATCTCTCTACTAAGCTAGACGTATCAGATTCATATCAAGAAGGTTTTAGATCATTCAGTTTGACTTGAGTCACTTAATATTATTTTGAATTTTGGATTATTTAGATTCAAATCCTTAAGACTTTTGATAGGTATTTATTTACAAATTAAGTAAAACCATCAAACCTTCGAGCTTTTAGGTTCATATATTGCATTTCGGATCCTTTACTGCTGCATTGGCTCACACATTTCCTCTATAAACCCAAAAACCACACTAACAGACATCATTTCCCTTCGAAAATAAAAATTCAGGGAAACCCTCATGTTTAAAATGTTTTCACGGGCACTGCTACAAGGGAAACTACTAACCAATGAAAAATGTATATCCTGTGTTATGTAAACAAGTTATAGATAAGTCCTTTATCTTTACAAATCTTTCTCAAAGTGATTGTAAACCCTTCAGAATTATAGATAAGTCCTCGGGGAAATTTTTATATTGCGAATTGTGTAAGATTTTTTGCCATTCTCGAAGAATGAATAGATATGTACAAGAAGGAAATAATCCACGAGATTCACCCCTCACGAGCTTAAATTTAAGTTCTAAATGCCTCTTGACAGCAAGAGAGCATTGACGAGAATTCATTTTCATGAGGATTTATTATTTATTTATGAGTCCTAAATTTCTAATGGACGCAAGCCCCCATTGTTAATTATCTCGGGATTGACCGCAAAAATCTCTGATTAAAGAGCTTAAGGATTTTATGTAAGGGTCTAGGAAAAAGTCGTATGTAAAACGATTTTGTGTTTATGTGAGGTTTGTTTCTTTTGGCTTTATATGAGACCTAATTGATGGTAAAAGACTTACTTGACAACATTTAAGACTTTTATTTTGTTTGATTTTTGAAATCCAAAATTTATGACTTTTAAAGTTTTGAAAATACTTATTTATGAAAATACTTATTTGGAAAATATATTCTTTTAAAATAATTTAATTTTGAAACCACTTAATTTTCTTTTTTTTGTGAAAATTTTTTATTGACAAGGATTTAGTGAGTTTATTATTTTCTTAGAATTTTATAAAATTTATTTTCTATAGTCAAAATAGTTTGAAATTACAACAATGTATTATGTTGGCAGATTATGATATCAAAATATCAGTAAATTTGATTTATTGAAATTTTCTGATTTTAAGGATATTTTTATTTGAATTTTTGAGTTTCTTATTATTTTTAATGAATTTTCTAAGTTTCTATCGTTATGTAATTTTTCTATTGTCCAACGTGGATTATGTGTTGCGAGTTTCTGACGTTGCTAGAGGGTGATTGGTCACGGAGAATCCGAAGAAGGCATCACGCTGAACGGCTGAAGTTTGAAGAAAGGGACGGATTTTATTTCTATCATTAACGGGCGCATATAGTAACGGGTTTGGATCTGCTAATATTTTCGTCCATCGTAACTCGCAAGATTAGGTTATGCGACATTGTGAGGGTAAGCGGAGTGCAAGTCAGTGCAATTATGGGCTTGGTTGCGTCAACCTAGTTTGGTGGGACCACCACCCACTGGTACGATGGGGAAAGTTGTTGGTACCAGTAAACCAGTGGCGTTTGTGCATAGAATTGATTATGGGATGATGCTTTAAAGAGACTGACTATTGACAGAATTGTTTAAGGAGAAATGTTTTGTATTATGAGAATCGTATCAGTACAGAATACACTTAGGGGTATTTATAACCCGACACATACTATACCTAACATATACTAAGATACATCTCCAGTCTCAACCTACTGGAGCTATCCAGTTCCGCATGTTATCTAATAGCCCCCCCGCAAGTTGAAGGCTCTGAGCAGACCATCAACTTGTCTTTGATAAGAAGAAAACGAGCATTAGTTAAACCCTTGGTCAACCCATCTGCAATTTGATCCCTGGAGCATAGGAACTGAACCATCAATTGCTTGGCAACAACCCTCTCTCGGATGAAATGAAAGTCGATTTCAACGTGTTTGGTACGTGCATGATACATTGGATTAGAGGCAAGGTAAGTTGCACCAATATTATCACACCATAACACAAGTGGTTGACTTAATTCCTGATGTAGTTCTTGGAGAATGTACTGAACCCAAATCAGTTCAGCACCAGCTAAGGCAAGGCTGCGATATTCAGCCTCTGTGCTAGATTTGGAGACTGTTGGTTGTTTCTTGGAGCTCCAAGAGATGAGATTGGGTCCAAGGTAGATGCAAAAGGCTGAGGTGGAGCGACGATCGTCCGGGCAGCCGGCCCAGTCGGAATCTGAATAGGCGTGAAGTGTGAGTGAAGATGAAGCTCGGAAGAGAAGACCATGATCAATTGTTCCCTTTAAATATCGCAAAATTCGTTTAACTGCTGTCCAGTGGGTTGTTGTGGGAGAGTGCATAAATTGTGAGCACTTGTTGACAGGAAATGTGATCTCTGGACGAGTAATAGTAACATATTGAAGCGCACCAACAACTGCTCTATAGAGCTTTGGGTCATGAAATGGGTCCCCATCAAATTTTGACAGGGATGTATTGACTGCCATGGGAGTAGGCATAGGTTGTGCTTCTGACATGTGTGTGCGGCATAACAAGTCGTGGATGTATTGTTGTTGAGACAAATGTAACCCAGTAGAGGAGGTTTTGACTGCAATTCCAAGAAAGAAACTGAGTGGGCCAAGATCTTTGAGTGCAAACCGGGATTGAAGAGTGGAAATGAGGGAAGAAATCAGCTCCACGTTACTACCAGTAACTATAATATCATCTACGTAGATGAGGATGATTAAAAGGTGGCCATTGTGGTGAGAAATGAACAACGATGGGTCAAACTTGGACCCATGAAAACCAAGGTCAAGTAAAGCAGCGCTTAACGTGTGAAACCACACTCTAGGAGACTGTTTGAGTCCGTATAGAGCTTTTTTTAGCAAACACACATGGTTCGGCAGAAGGGAATTGACAAAGCCGGGCGGTTGATGCATATAAATCGTCTCATGAAGATCTCCATTTAAGAAAGCATTGTTGACGTCTAACTGTCGTATCGACCAATTGTTAGAGAGTGCCAAGGCAAGGACAATGCGAATAGTAGTGGGACGGATGACTGGACTGAAGGTGTCAAAATAATCGACACCTTCTTCTTGAGTGAAGCCTTTTGCGACTAATCGAGCTTTGTAGCGCTCGATGGATCCATCTGAGCACCGTTTAGTCTTGAAGATCCATTTACAATCAACTATATTTTGGTTAGCAGGGGGAGGGACGAGCACCCAAGTTTGATTGTTGGTGAGTGCTGCAATTTCTTGAGTCATGGCTTCACGCCAATGGGAAAACTTGTTAGCTTGAGCAAATGTGGTGGGTTCAGAATTGGGAGGGATGGTGGCAAGATATGCAACAAAGTCTGAGAATTGACGAGCTCGCCTAGTGTTGTCTTTGGCACGGGTAACCATATGATGAGTAGCCACTGGTTGAGAAAAGGAACCAGACTGATCAGATGGAATCGAAGGAGATGAGACGCGGTCAGAAAGATGGTCAGAAGAATTTGAATTTGTCGAACGTTGAAGGGTGCGGGTAGAGTGGGCAGAGTTATTAGTGGCAGCGGAGTCTGAAGCGATATGATCTTCGTTAGTGGTGGAATGGGCCGAGTTATTAATTGGCCCAGTTGGAGACGAAGAAGAAGACATATGTGTGGGCTCAGTAGAAGGAGGGAGTAGGCTAGTTGCAATAATAGGAGGAGACCAGAGTGAGAAAGAGGATGTATTTGGTTGATCGTCAGCGGAAGAGAAATTTTTGAAGGGAAAAACCTGTTCATTGAACAAGACATGTCGAGATACAAAGATACGTCTGGTTTGGGGGTGAAAACAGCGATAACCTTTTTGGGACATAGCATACCCAATAAACACACACGGTAAAGAATGGGATTGCAGTTTGTGGTGGTTGTATGGACGAGTTAAGGGAAAACATTGGCAGCCCAAAACTTTCAGTTGCAAGTAGTCAGGAGGTTTGTGAAACATCAATTCAAAAGGAGAAGCTATGGACAAATGGCCAGAAGGAGGTAAACGATTTATCAAGTAAACTATGCTAGCAAAAACTTCATCCCACATACTTAAGGGTATACCAGCATGATTAATCACGGCTAAGGACAGTTCTAAGATGTGCCGATGCTTACGCTCAGCTACACCGTTTTGCTCGGGGGTATAAGGGCAGGTAGTCTGATGGACAATTTGAGGAAAAAGTCGAGTTATGGGCTTAAATTCTGTACCACCATCGGTACGAAGTATTTTAATGGTGTGTCCTAACAGGTTTTCAACTTGAAGTTTAAAATTAGAGAACACCTGTGTAACCTCATCTTTAGAAGCCAGAAAAAAAAATCCAAGTGAACTTGGTAAAATCATCAATGAATACTACAAAATATCTAAAGCCAGTATCAGTTACAAGTGGGGCAGGCCCCCAAACATCAGCATGCAACAGTTCTAGAGGTACAGTAGTTGTACTAGAGCTAGCAAGAAAAGGAAGTTTATGACATTTTGCTACAGAACAATCCTCACACATGGGTAAAGTAACATTGTTACAAGGTAAACTATGAACATGTAAAATTTTCCTAGTGGTAGCTATGGCTAGATGACCAAGCCTAAGATGCCAAGTACTAGCAGACACTCTCTCCCCTAACAAAGCTTTGGGTGCACAGATGACTGGAGCAGTAATCAAGTAGAGGCCATTAATCACTTTTGCTTGAAGAAGGATTGTTGAAGTGTGGATATCCTTAACAACACAAAAACAAGAATGAAAATCAACCTTAAGTGAGTTGTCAGCAAGTAATCTAGATAAACTCAACAAATTTTTGGTAAACAGTGGTACATGTAACACATCATGCAAGATAATCCTAGAATTGTTAATAGTAATAGTAGCAGAACCTATATGAGAGATGAGCATACCATTACCATCTCCAATCTGAAGCTTGTCCATGCCTTCATATGGTATGAAAGAAGTGAGGTTGTTGATATCGCTTGTAACATGATGGGTGGCTCCAGAATCAAGATACCACTCAGGAGAGGAAGAAGTGGAAGCTCCTGTGTGAGCTACATGAGCTTGGGGATTGGCAGGAGGAGGAGGAGGTTGAGGTGGGGCCACATCATCAGTATATCTCATGTCACATCTCCACCAACAGGCTCTGGCAGAATGACCTTTTTTGAAACAAATCTGGCACTCAGTAACAGACTGAGAACTGTTGTCAGAGATGGGTCTGGTACCAGTACCAGTTGGAGTGGGTAGAAGTGGTTGAGAGACAGGAGTTCTTGGACGGAAATTCTGATGAGGTGGTCGGAAGGGCCCACCTCTGGTCTTGAATGGCCCACCTCTGGGATTGCGATTTTGGGGATTAGGTGGTCTGGTATTGGAAGACTGATTCTGAGCATAAAACGCAGTAGGATTAGAAGAAGAAGGTAGTGAGCTAGCTGGAGTTTGTTGAGTAGTTAAGAGAATTTCATGACTCAAAAAATGAGATTGAACTTCAAGAAAGGTCATCGGTTCTTGGCGCGACTGAACAGCGACCACAAAAGAATTGTAGTCTGAGCCTAACCCATTTAGCAGGTGCAAGACTAGATCAGCATCAGGAACGGAGGCACCAATAAATGCTAGCTCGTCAGAAATAGCTCGAAGATGATTTATAAAATCAGTGCAGGAAGCACCTCCTTTCTTGGCATTCTGAAGTCGTTTCTTTAATTCCGTGAGCCGCGCACGAGAAGAGGCAGAGAATGTGTGAGTGAGGTGACTCCAAAGATCAGCCGATGTAGTACAGGAGACGACTTGCGCAAGAACTGGCTCAGACAAAGAAGCACGAAGCCAAGCAAGAATCATTTGATCTTGCTTGTACCAAGACAAATACGCTGGGTTGAGCTGAACTTGGCCAGTGAGAGGATCTTGAATAGTTGGAGAAGATGGGGGAGATGAAAGAAAGGTGCTCAAGCCATAAGCATGGAGAAGAGGTTCAATCTGCGATTTCCATGCCAAGAAATTGGTTCTTGAGAGTTTGGTGTGGACAGGAAGTGTCAAGAACACCATGGGTGCCGCTGTTGCTGTGAGATTGAGAAGATCAGGATTTGGAGAAGACGAAAAATTAGGATTGCTCGTTGTCGAATGAGATGCAGTAGAGCTGGAATTGGGATTATGCGGCTCGAAATTGGGAATGCCTGAGGGAGGAATTGATGTATCGGAGGAAGATTGAAGATTAGCCATGGTGAATTGTGCAAGGATTGAAGCTTCGAAGATAAGAAGGAGAAGAGGAAGAAGAGGATCGGAGGCGATTAGCCGATTGGCTCTGATACCATGACAGAATTGTTTAAGGAGAAATGTTTTGTATTATGAGAATCGTATCAGTACAGAATACACTTAGGGGTATTTATAACCCGACACATACTATACCTAACATATACTAAGATACATCTCCAGTCTCAACCTACTGGAGCTATCCAGTTCCGCATGTTATCTAATAACTATGATTAATTGACTTTGTTTTAATTCTTTTATTTTGACATTCTATTTTGTGTCTGCGTTTGTACTCTGGGCATTGGACATTAATTGATGAAGCACAATTAGGGTAGTTCATGCATTTCAATACCTAACTCCATTCGTTGTCCTTGTTTATACACTTACCGCATATTATGTTATGTACAAATTCTAATAACCTTAATTAATAAGTCTCTAACAGAAATAATTGCAATTCACACATACACTATTCTCAAGAAAATAAGAACTCATGGTCAGTGAGATATTTGAGGACTACAGCTAGGCTTATACCACTCTTTAATTTCCATTCTATTGACTAATTCATAAACAGTGGACTAATTTAGCACAGAACATTGATTAAACTCAATTAAGTAAACGAAAGAGACTGGGTTCCAATCAAGTTCAACGTTCCCCCACAACTGACAGGCTACATTTGGCTCTTTGCACTTCAATCCTTTTTTTTTTTCAGTGATTAAGATGATTATAATTTATAAACCACAAACATACATTTACCATGTGAGATTGGGCAACAGACAGAAATCACATTTCAGTTAACCAGACATTCTTACCATCTAGTCCTTATTCTTATTGAGGGTTATATCAAAACAATCAAACTTGATAAATACAAGTATACAGCTTCATACAACAGGAAATAGGACCAGTAGACTACAAGACATACTCCAGGCTCTGACAGACTAAACTCACTTTTATGTTTTGGTCCTTCCTTTCTTCACTATTTACATTAAATATAAAACCTGAATATCTATCATCAAGATTATATGGCTTTATTTTATACCTGAGTTCCTCTTTTCACATTCACGTTTCTACTTGTATATCAAAGATAACAAATAATAGAGCACTTCTGAATCAAACAAAAGGGAAAGTTTCAATTCAATACGTAAGTCCATTCCTTGTCCTTGTTTATACACTTTTTACCGCATATTATGTTATGTACAAATTCTAATAACCTTAATTAATAAGTCTCTAACAGAAACAATTGCAATTCGCAAATACACTATTCTCAAGAAAATAAGAACTCATGGTCAGTGAGATATTTGAGGACTACAGCAATGCTCATACCACTCTTTAACTTCCATTCTATTGACTAATTCATAAACAGTGTACTTATTTAGCACAGAACATTGATCGAACTCAATTAAGTAAACGAGAGAGACTGGGTTCCAATCAAGTTCAACGTTCCCCCACAACTGACAGGCTACATTTGGCTCTTTGAACTTCAATCCTTTTTTTTTTTCAGTGATTAAGATGAATATAAACCACAAACATACATTTACCATGTGAGATTTGAGTAACTGACAGAAATCACATTTCAGTTAACCAAAAGGTTCTTCACATTCTTACCATCTAGTCCTTGTTCTTAGTGAGGGTTATATCAAAACAATCAAACTTGATAATAACAAGTATACAACTTCATGCAACAGGAAATAGAACCAGTAAACAATTACAAACATACTCCAGGCTCTGACAGACTAAACTTGATATCTGGCTGTAATTATGAAGCAGCTAAGGAAGCATATATAAAAACATAAGAAGCAAAAAAACAAGAGTTAAAGACTAATTTCTGGTGTCTATTAAACATCTAAGGAATCACACATAAAAGCGAAACAACACCATTCAGAAGTTACCCTAAACTCATTACAAAGCACCTAATTATCTCAAACAACTCAAAAGTACTTCCTTATTGCACTATTTCTTAACAGAACATAACTACTTAAACTTACTAACCAAAAAGCTTAGATTTTTCTACCAACAAAGCTTGTTGTAATAGCACCCTTCCTCGGACATCTAAACATAGCTTGGCTGAAACCACATAGCTGGTGCAGGCGGCCAAATTGGGGGCTCCCCGGCAATCTCAAACGCCACTGTCTGATACTTGGTACCACCAATCTTGCCACAAGAGATACTATAATAATTGTTATAATATTCTCCACCCCTGTCTTTACCTGGAGATGGTTTCTCCTTGTGCTCAATGTACCTACAATCCCCATCAAGTGAGTCCCAATCATCAGAGCAGACGGCCAGGAAGTGGTGCTTCTCCCCACAGAAAATGGTTGTGTTGCTTGTGTCAGTGATCTTCTTCAGGTCAGAATGAAAATGTATTGGGAACTTTTTTGGGGGTAGCTGCTCTGAATACTTCTTATTACTATCATGATATAACTGGTACAGCTCAAAAGTTTGTTTTATCCCCATCTCAGTGCCCTCAGTTGTGTTATCTGCAGATGCATGATGCTCATCATTTTGACCCATTTCTTGATCATCTTCAACTTCAACTCCCCTATCATGTATAGCGACAACATTAAGCTCAGATTTCCCTTCCAGTAAAAACATGTTGGAATCTGGTAACTTATTTTTCAAAATACACACAAGTGTATTCTCAGGTTCGTCAAACTCAGTGATATGCATGACTCCCTTGGAAAGCAGATAGAAACATCCATTGTAGTAAGCGGCATCTCCGGTTCCCGCATTACTCGGACGGATGTTAACCATTGTCCAGCATGGGTCCCCAACCCGGCAGCAGAAGAGCCCCCAGTATCTCTCAACAAACACCATAATCAGACAGTTTGGATCAGTCAAATCAGCAGAGAAAGTCACCCTAGTGATCACAAAATTACCAAAATGTGGCTTAAACACCCAGCTAGCATCATAGCCCGAAGCACTCGAATCACCTCTGAGGTGTCTAACAGGAGTAGTGAAGGAAGGGAGATCGACGCGAGCCCGGGTTAACGGGTTCAGTAAGAAAACCTCAGTACCTTCCGTCGCAACAAGCAAAAGCCAGCCGCGACACGTGGCAGAGCACATGAGGCCAACGGTCTCGGGGAGGTGGAGCTTGCGCATCTTGGACTCGAAGAGGTCATAAAAGAGGCGGATCCCGTCATCCCTGTCAGAGCACCATGGCATATAGGGGATCATGAGCCAAGGGAGTTGGGGAGGGAGGTGGGAAGGCTTCGGAAGTGAGGCGAAGCGCCAGGGAGAGCAGACGGCGCGAAATCGGACATAGTCGGTGATTGATTTGACCTTGTTTGAAATGATTTGCACGATTTCTGCTGGGAGGAGGTGTGCCCAATCGCGGAACTCAGATTCCGAACCTTCCATTTCAAAATTTGTTTGGTAGATGAAGGAAGGGTTTTCAGTGTCGCAGTGGGAAGTGGGAATGGGAATGGAGGTGAAGAAGGGTTTAAGCGATCGAGTCACACCGACTCACACGCGAACCCACGCATTATATCGAGTTTATTTATTTTATTTTAAAATTTTTAAACTTCTATTTAATGCCAGCAAGGCAGAGGCAGCCTATGGTAATTACGCCCGTGGTGGTCTTCGAGCAGCACTCAACAGTCAACAGTCAACACTTACTTAATGCCTTAAAAGAGCTAAAAAATAAATAAATAAATAAATAAAATTTCTTAATGCCTTAATATATCTTAAGAAATAAAAAAATCACATAAAGTGGTAAATGTTTAAATTGGAAATATATACTAAACGCTGGAGTTGGTTATAATATTACATAAAGAAGGGGGAATATTTGAATTGTTTTTTTTTTCTTTTTTTAGAGATGCTTTAAAAAATATTTGAATTCGTAAGCAGTAGAAATATCAGTTGGTGTGACTCAGTTATATTGTCGACCAAACTGAATAGGGTGATTTAGATTTATGCCACTACAAATATTTGAATTTACGGATATGCTATCACTACACAATAAATTATTTTTTTACCATATAAAATAATAAAAATTAGTTTTTTACCGTCGGACATTTATATGACAATTTTACCCTTTTAAATATGTCACTATAAAACTAAAAAATTAGTGATATACCATCACAAAAATATAATTTATTTTATGCCATGCAAGATAACAAAATTATTTCATGCCATTGGT
The DNA here is from genome assembly GCA_027725995.1 of Rhynchospora tenuis. NCBI lineage: Eukaryota > Viridiplantae > Streptophyta > Magnoliopsida > Poales > Cyperaceae > Rhynchospora > Rhynchospora tenuis. Next base: position 84,258,980 of record CM050889.1, read on the forward strand.
GTATAAAAATAACGGCATAGATCTAATTAGTCATCTAACAATTGACACAATTCTAATTTTCGAATAAAAAAGTATTAAGTTTTTAAGGTTTATTAGTCATCAAAATCAACCCTATGAAAAAAATTCAGAAATAAAAATTTTAAATGATAGTGAATACTTAATGGTTTTCATAATCTCTGATGGCTCACTAAGAAATTTTCATAGAGGCTTATAATTATCATTTTATTTTTACCAACAATAAAACCCGTTGCAGTTATTTTTATTCTTGAATCTATACCAGCAATGGATGTACGTGCACATGTAGGAAAACTAATAGAAATTCATAATGGCTAATCATAAGAAGTTAGAATTTTTATAACCTTTCCATGGAGAATAGAGATGAGGGTCGTCTGTGATTTTTCTTGAGCGTCGTCTGTGATTTTTTTAGGGTTTGTTTTTAGTTAGGGTTAATTTGGTCAAAAAAAATAATGACAAATTTGGTAATGAAATTTCCATAATTTAGCATTTCTAGAATTTACTATGTTTATGGAAAAATAGTGGCATAAAACTAATTTTAACAATACTATAATGGCATAAATTTAATTAGCAATTTAAGAATGATATTTTTCTAATTAACAAAATTCACGATGGCATGAAACTAATTATCTCAACTGAATATGTCGACTTCCATCAAAATATTTTTTAAGCCGGATTTCATTTCATTTCATTTCATGTGAATTGATTTTTTCAGAATTTCATTGAATCTAAAAACATAGAAATTCCAATCAAAAGATACCATATCCGTTCATTTTGATCAAAGAATTTCTAATGAAATAAATTCTCATGTTAAAAACGGATTATGATCAGGGCCATCATGTTGGTGTTTCAAATAATCCGTTATTGTTGGCTTTCGTTTTCTTTTTTTCTTTTCTTTTTTTTGCTTCGAGTTATGGCTTCTAGAAGGTACAATTTTTTCTTAAAATATTTTTTTGAACAAAATAATTGAACTTACACTACACTTGTTATTTATTATTTTAATATCTTCCAAAATACTTATCATCAGGTAGACATCAATAATCGTTTGACTTAATATTCGTTAGAAATTGATTTTATCTAGTCGGATTTGAGTCCGAGTTGGTCAAGCAAGATCATAAGATAAGGGCTTTAAAACTCTAGAATATATAGATGGCATGTTAGGTTCGGTTTTCAGAAAAACAGGGGTGAGTTAGGTCCGATTTCAGATTGTTTATTAGATTCATATCAAGAAGGTTTTAGATCATTCAATTTGAGTCACTTAATATTATTTCGAATTTTGGATTATTTAGATTAAGATCCTTAAGACTTTTGATAGGTATTTATTTACAAATTAAGTACAACCATTAAAACCACACATTTCCTTCACTGCTGCATTGGCTCACACATTCCCTCTGTAAACCCAAAAACCACGCTAACAGACATCACTTCCCTTCGAAAATAAAAACTCAGAAAGTTCAAAATGTTTTCACGGGCACTACTACAAGGGGAACTACAGACCAATGAAAAAATGCATATATCCTATGTATAAACAAGTTATAGATAAGTCCTCTATCTTTACATAATCTTTCTCAAAGTGATTGTAAACCCTTCAGAATTATAGATAAGTCCTCGGAAAAATTTTTATATTGAAAATTGTGTAAAAATTTTTGTCATTCTCGAAGAATGAATAGATCTTTATAGAAATGAAATAACAAACGAGATTCACCCCTCACGAGCTTGAATTCAAGTTCTAAATGTCTCTTGACAGCAAAAGAACATTGACGAGAATTTATTTTCATGAGAGTTTATTATTTATTTATGAGTCATAACTTTCTAATGGACGCAAGCCTCCATTGTTAATTATCTTGGGATTGACCGCAAAAATCTCTGATTAAAGGGCTTAAAGGATTCTATGTAAGGGTCTAGGAAAAAGTCGTACGTAAAACGATTTTGTGTTTATGTGAGGTTTGTTTCTTTGGGCATAATATGAGACCTAATTGATGGTGAAAGACTTACTTGACAACATTTAAGACTTTTTATTTTGTTTGATTTTTGAAATCTAAAATTTATGACTGTTAAAGTTTTGAAAATACTTATTTGGAAAATATATTCTTTTGAAATAATTTAATTTTGAAACCACTTAATTTTCTTTTTTTGTGAAAAAATTTTATTGAAAATGATTTAGTGAGTTTATTATTTTCTTAGAATTTTATAAAATTTATTTTGTATAGTCAAAATAGTTTGAAATTACAACAATGTATTATGTTGGCAGATTTTGATATCATAATATCAGTATATTTGGTTTATTGAATTTTTTCTGATTTTAAGGATATGTTTATTTGAATTTTTTAGTTTCTTACTATTTTTAATGAATTTTCTAAGTTTCTATCATTATGTAATTTTTCTATTGTCCGACGTGGATTATGTGTTGCGAGTTCCTGGCGTTTCTAGAGGGTGATTGGTCACGGAGAATCCGAAGAAGGCATCATGCTGAACGGCTAAAGTTTGAAGAAAGGGACGGATTTTATTTCTATCATTAACGGGCGCATATAGTAACGGGTTTGGATCCGCTAATATTTTCGTCCATTACAATTCGCAAGACTAGGTTATACGACATTGTGAGGCTAAGCGGAGTGGAAGTAGGGCTGTCAAACGTGGACAAAAGTCACGGAACTCCGTTTTCTATTCCGTTTGTCGAACGGTACCATATGCCATTTCACAAACTGTTTCGTTTCGAAAACGAAACAGAATTCTGTGCCATTAACCGTTCCACTTCATGAAATACACATGAAACGGTTTGAAATGAGGCTGAAACGGTCGAACGGTATAATCTGGTATTTCATTTTCCGTTTCGTTATTCGTTCCATTTATTTAAACGGAACGGCACCCACGTGGTGTCTCTGACCGTTGACACAGCCCTAAGTGCAAGTCAGTGCAACCAAGGGCTGAATTCAGATCCCGTGTCGCGCGACACAGCGTGTAGCGCATGCCGTGAACCGTCTGATCTGAATCGGATGGATATGGGGGCCCCGTGCATGTAACCAGATTGATAGGCCCGAAAAAATGAACCGCCCGATCAAAATCGAACGGCTTGTGGAGTGCGCTACACGCGTGCCGCACGACACAAGATCCGGATTCACCATGGGCTTGGTTTGTCGTGCGTCAACCTAGTTTGGTGAGACCACCACCCACTGGTACGGTGGGGAAAGTTGTTGGTATCAGTTAACCAGTGGCGTTCGTGCATAGAATTGATTATGGGATGATGCTTTAAAGAGGCTGACTATTATTAATTGACTTTGTTTTAATGCTTTTATTTTGACATTCCTATTTTGTGTCTGCGTTAGAACTCTGGGCATTGGACATTAATTGATGAAGCACAATCCCCAATTAGGGTAGTTCATGCAATTCAATACGTAAGTCCATTCCTTGTCCTTGTTTATACACTTTTTACCGCATATTATGTTATGTACAAATTCTAATAACCTTAATTAATAAGTCTCTAACAGAAACAATTGCAATTCGCAAATACACTATTCTCAAGAAAATAAGAACTCATGGTCAGTGAGATATTTGAGGACTACAGCAATGCTATATACCACTCTTTAACTTCCATTCTATTGACTAATTCATAAACAGTGTACTTATTTAGCACAGAACATTTATCGAACTCAATTAAGTAACGAGAGAGACTGGGTTCCAATCAAGTTCAACGTTCCCCCACAACTGACAGGCTACATTTGGCTCTTTGCACTTCAATCCTTTTTTTTTTTTTCAGTGATTAAGATGATTATAATTTATAAACCACAAACATACATTTACCATGTGAGATTGGGCAACAGACAGAAATCACATTTCAGTTAACCAGACATTCTTACCATCTAGTCCTTATTCTTATCGAGGGTTATATCAAAACAATCAAACTTGATAAATACAAGTATACAGCTTCATACAACAGGAAATAGGACCAGTAGACTACAAGACATACTCCAGGCTCTGACAGACTAAACTCACTTTTATGTTTTGGTCCTTTCTTTCTTCACTATTTACATTAAATATAAAACCTGAATATCTATCATCAAGATTATATGGCTTTATTTTATACCTGAGTTCCTCTTTTCACATTCACGTTTCTACTTGTATATCAAAGATAACAAATAATAGAGCACTTCTGAATCAAACAAAAGGGAAAGTTTCAGTTCAGGTTAAACTATTACACAAAAACTGACATGCAAACAACACAAAAGACTAAAAAATGAACAAGCAAATGTAATATTCTGATATCTAGCTGTAATTATGAAGCAGCTAAGGAAGCATATATTAAAGCATAATAAGCAACAAAAAATAGTAAAGACTAATTTCTGGTGACTGATAAACATCTGAGGAACCACGCATAAAAGCAAAACACCACCATTCAGAAGGTATCCTATACTGATAACAAAGCACCTAGTTATCTCAGACAACTCGAAAGTACTTCCCTACTGCACTATTTCTTAACAGAACTTAACTAGTTAAACTTACTAACCTAAAATCTTAGATATTTCTACCTACGAAGCAAGTTGTAATAGCACCTTTCCTCAGACATCTAAACATAGCTTGGCTGAAACCACATAGCTGGTGCAGGCGGCCAAATTGGTGGCTCCCCGGCAATCTCATATGCCACTGTCTCACACTTGGTACCACCAATCTTGACAAAAGAGATACTATAATAATTGTTATAATATTCTCCACCCATATCTTTACCTGGAGATGGCTTCTCCTTGTGCACAATGTACATACAATCCCCATCAAGTGAGTCCCAATCATCAGAGCAGACGGCCAGGAAGTGGTGCTTCTCCCCACAGAAAATGGTTGTGTTGCTTGTGTCAGTGATCTTCTTCAGGTCAGAGTGTAGATGTATTGGGAACATCCCTAGGGGTGGCTCCTCTGCATACTTCTTATTAGTATCATGATATATCTGGTACAGCTCAAATGTTTGTTTTATCCCCTTCTCAGTTATGATATCTGCTGATTCATGATGCTCATCATCTTGACTTGGTTCTTCTTCATCTTCAACTTCCCTATCACGCACAGTGATAACATGAAGCCCAGATTTCCCTTCCAGTAAAAGAAGTTGGTATACTTCTTATCTTCAAAAAGACAACCAAGCGTATTCTCAGGTTTCTCAAACTCAGTGATATCTATTGATTCCTTTGAAAGCAGATAGAAACATCCATTGTAGTACGCTGCATCTCCGGTTGGCGCACTCGGACGGATGTTAACCATTGTCCAGCATGGGTCTCCAACCCGGCAGCAGAAGAGCCCCCAGCATTTCTCCGCAAACACCATGATCAGACAGTTTGGATCAGTCAAATCAGCAGAGAAAGTCACCCTTGTGATCACAAAATTACCAGAGTATGCATTAAACACCCAGCGAGCATCATAGCCCGGAGCACTCGAATCACCTCTGAGGCGTCTAACAGGAGTATGAAGGAAGGGAGATCGACACGAGCCCGGGTTAACGGGTTCAGTAAGAAGACCTCAGTACCTTCGATGGCGACTAGCAAAAGCCAGCCGCGGTAGGAGGCAGAGCACATGAGGCCGATGGTCTCGGGGAGGTGGAGCTTGCGCATCTTGGACTCGAAGAGGTCGTAGAATCGGCGGATCCCGTCGTCGCTGTCAGAGCCCCATGGCATGTAGGGAATAAAGAGCCAAGGGAGTTGGGGAGGGAGGTGGGAAGGCTTGGGGAGCGAGGCGGAGCGCCAGGGAGAGCAGACGGCGCGAAATCGGACATAGTCGGTGATGGATTTCACCTTGTTGGAGATGACTTGCACGATTTCTGCTGGGAGGAGATGCGCCCAATCGCGCAACTTAGATGTGGAACCTTCCATTTCAGAATGTTTGGTAGATGAAAAGACTATTGGGCCCGAGAAGAGGCGAAGGAGCCGAGGAAGGGTTTTTAGTGTCGCAGTGGGAATAAGGGATGAAGAAGGGTTTTAGGTATCGGCGTATCGGGATCGAGACATACGCGAACCCACGTAGTACTTGAGTTTAGCCTTTATTTTAAAGCTTTTAAACTTCTAATTGATGCCAGCGTGGCAGATAGTGGTAATTATTGGCTTCGGGTGGTGCTTTGGGCAACGGGTCTTTGCCTTCGAGCAGTACTCAACAGTCAACACTTGGGTTATAATAAAAATAAAGGAATAATAAAAAGATGTAAATGTTTAAATTTGGAACTATATACTAAATGCAGTAGTTGGTTATAATATTACATAAAAAACGGGGAAAATATTTGAATTGTTTTTTTTTCTTATTTTAGAGATGCTTGACTCTGCCAAGTAAAAAATATTTTAATTCGTAAGTAGTAGAAATATCAGTTGTTGTAGTACTGACTCATTTATACTGTTGATCAAACTGAATATGTCGACTTCGATCAAAATATTTTTTTACGTCGGAATTTATTTCATTTGTATTGATTTTTTCAGAATTTCATTGAATCCAAAAACATAGAAATTCCAATCGAAAGATACCAAATCCGTTCATTGTGATCAAAGAATTTCTAATGAAATAAAATCTCATGTTAAAAACGGATTATGATCAGGGCCATCATGTTGGTGTTTCAAATAATCTGTTGTTGTTGGCTTTCGGTTTTTTTTTTTTTTTTTTGGCTTCGAGTTATGGCTTGTACAAGCTACCATTTTTTCTTATATTATAATTTTTGAACAAAATAATTGAACTTGCACTACACTTGTTATTTATTATTTTATTATCTTCCAAAATACTTTTCATTAGGTCTACATCAAATAATCATTTGACTTAATATTCGTTAGAAATTGATTTTATCTAGCGGATTTGAGTCCGAGTTGGTCAAAAAAGATCATAAGATAAGGGCTTCACACCTCTAGAATATATAGATGGCATGTTAGGTTCGGTTTTGAGAAAAACAGGGGGAGTTAGGTCCAATTTTAGATTGTTTATTATATCAAGAAGGTTTTAGATCATTCAGTTTGAGTCACTTAATATTATTTCGAATTTTGGATTATTTAGACACAAATCCTTCAGACTTTTGATAGGTATTTATTTACAAATTAAGTACAATGTGGCCCTTGGCAGCTACAATGTGTCACCAAAGCCTCCAACGCACCTTAAGTTGTGACTGAGACACATTGTGGTATTCACAAATTAAGTGTGGCCCTCGGCAGAATGGTATTCACTCTAGCCTAAGGACTGGCCAAGGGCCAGAGGCTTTGGCAGCTATGTGGTATTCACAAATTAAGTGGTCATCCAACGGAACTACAATGGTATTCACTCTCGGCAGCTACAATGTGGAATCTTTGAAAGAAGAACAGAATCAACATTCAGCCACCCACAACATTTGTGACTGAGACACAGTAAGAAAAGATAGAGATGATTGGTCAAGGAACTATTTTTAATTGTTTTAGCCTAAGTTAGACTTTACTAAACTTTCCTTCTACCTGACGCTAGCAATTTTTTTTTTTTCTTTCTAATGAAATTAATAAGTGGGCAATTGCCTTGCTTCTTCAACAAAAGGGAGGGAAAAAAAAGGAGGAAGAAGAATACTCGAACTATTATCATAGCAAACTAACATAACCAAACTGCTTTCTGGTTCATGCAAATTCAAGCCACAATTTGAAAGTTTCAACATAGAGCTGAGAAACAAGTTAATAAATCGACACACAAGCATTAAGCAAAAAGTTAAGACCCAGACCTGACATAACCCAAAAAACCCCATCAACTTGCCAAGTAGAGAGATTAACTTCCAATACATGCTTTATTTATCAGGGGTAACAATGCAATACATGAACCATCAGAGAAAAAGGCGATAAGGATCCCGCAATGCTATTTGTACATCGTGCATCATAAACTTAATTTTATATCCTGTATCTTAATCCTATTTGCAGTACTTAATGAAAGAAATGTATGAAATGAATATCTGAAATTTGTAGAAGAGTTTAAATATTGACCATCTCTTCTCCTGAAAGATTATCTAAATATGAACATCAAGGTTGCTTATGCAACGACAACAACGTTCCTTCTTCTTTCCTCGGGAACATTTACCAAAAACACAATACAACTCAAGACTCCACACTTCATATGAAAACTGAAAACAAGGTCAAAGCTCACCAGCATAGGTGCACACCTGCACCTTAAGTTCATTTTATTCGATGTACAAAAAATTAAGAATGTATTTTAAAGCTAGTTAGAACTTAGAAGCTGTCCAAGCCAGCAAATTCAAAATTACTGTGTCTAATTCTGTCAACATGAAAGATGAAGCACCATTGTACAAGTATTTTTAAAAACAAGAAGATTAAAAGCGATTCATAACAGGAGAGTTCAAAAAAAAAGAAGTTATGGAAGCAATAATAGAAACAAATCAAGCATGCTCAGGTCAAACATTCATTGCTGAAAGATAAGGGCTGATCTGGAACTTGCAGGTCATGATGATAAAATATAATCTCCATCTAGCGTTATTCAAACAGCTACAATTGTTAAGAGCAATCTATCCATAAAAGGCGGTCTTAAAAGTGTAACTGAAGTTCGACTAGAAAATTAGAATTAGGAGCAGTATCAACTTTGTTGACCAAGCTGTCTAAACTGTTCTAGTTCCAATTACAGCAAAGAGAGGATATCTAAATCACAATAGATGTACTTAATCACAAGATGCACACAACCAAAAGCATAAAATACCAACATCCAATTGTAATATTTATTCTTATATTTTGTAATAATTATGGAGCAGCTAAAGTAACATACTAGAACATATAAAACCATAAGAAGCAACAAACAAGAGTTAGACCAATTTCTGACATCTATTAAACATCTGAGGAAACACACTTAAAGCAAGACACCAACACTCAGAAGTTAACCTAAACTGATAACAAAATACCTAATCATCTTAAACAAATTCAAAAATACTTCTCTATTGCATTATTTCTTAACAGAAATTAACTAGTTAAACTTACTAACCAAAAGCTTATTTTCTTTTACCTACAAAGCATGGTGTAATAACACCCTTCCTCAGATATCTAAACATAGCTTGGCTGAAACCACATAGCTGGTGCAGGAGGCCAAATTGGTGGCTCCCCGGCAATCTCAAAAGCTACTGTCTGATACTTGGTACCATCAATCTTGACAAAAGAGATACTATAATAATTGTGACAATATTTTCCATCATGATCTTTACCTGGGGATGGTTCATTCTTGTGCGCGATGTACATGCAATCCCCATTAAGTGAGTCCCAATCATCAGAGCAGACAGCCACGAAGTGGTGCTTCTCCCCACAGAAAATGGTTGAGTTGCTTGTGTCAGTGATCTTCTTCAGGTCAGAATGTAGACGTAATATCTCTGGGGGTGGCTGCCCTGCATACTTCTTATTAGTATCATGATATATCTGGTGCAGCTCAAATGTTTGTTTTATCCCCTTCTCAGTGCCCTCAGTTGTGTTATCTGCATGATGCTCATCATCTAGACCTGGTTCTTCTTCATCTCCAACCTCTGTATCATGTATAGCGACAACATGAAGCCCAGATTTGCCTTCCAGTAAAAATAAGTTGGAATCTCGTAAGTTATCTTCGAGAAAACAAGTAATCGGAATCTCAGGTTTGTCAAACTCAGTGATATGCATAACTCCCTTTGAAAGCAGATAGAAACATCCATTGTAGTATGCCGCATCTCCAGTCGGCGCATTAGTCGGACGGATGTTAACCATTGTCCAGCGCGGGTCCCCGACCCGGCAGCAGAAGACCCCCCAGCATCTCTCAACAAACACCATGATGAGGCAGTTTGGATCAGTAAGATCAGAAGAGAAAGTCACCCTTGTGATCACAAAATTATAATTAAACACCCAGCGAGCATCATAGCCCGGAGCACTCGAATCACCTCTGAGGCGTCTAACAGGAGTAGTGAAGGAAGGGAGATCGACGCGAGCACGGGTTAACGGGTTCAGTAAGAAAACCTCAGCACCTTTGGTGGTGGCGACGAGCAGAAGCCAGCCACGGTAGGAAGCGCAGCACATGAGGCCGATGGTCTCGGGGAGGTGGAGCTTGCGCATCTTGGATTCGAAGAGGTCGTAGAAGAGGCGGATCCCGTCGTCCTTGTTGCTGTGAGACTCCCAAGGCTTGTACGGAATCATGAGCCAAGGGAGTTGAGGAGGGAGGTGGGCAGGCTTGGGGAGAGAGGCGGAGCGCCAGGGAGAGCAGACGGCGCGAAATCGGACATAGTCGGTGATGGATTTCACCTTGTTGGAGATGGCTTGCACGATTTCTGTGGGGAGGAGATGCGCCCAATCGCGGAACTCGCATGGCGAAACTTCCATTTCAAAATTTGTGGTTTTCACTGTCCCAGTGGAAAATGGGAATGGGGGTTGGAGAAGGGTTTTAGGGATCGAGTCACTCACGCCGTCACGCGTAATATTGATTTTATTTAAAAACTTTTTTTTAATTTAATTGATGCCATTGCCAGTATGGACTCTGGACTCGGGCAGCCAATGCCAATGGTAATTTTTTGCCTTCGAGCAATACTCATTTACATCTAATCTAACAGTTCTTAGTGCATATTAAAGAATCACATAAAATGGTAAATTTTTAAATTTGGAACTATATAATAAATTCACGAGATGGTTAGGATAGTACATAACTTGGGTTCAAGGGTTAAAAAGAAAAATATGAGTTGGTGCATTGCTGACTATTTATCAAATTGAACACGTCATGTTGGTGTTAAATAGTGTTTATTATTGTTGGGTTCAATTTTTTATTTTTTTTTATTTTTTTTTTTGGCTTCGAGGTGTGGCTTGTACAAGCTGCCATTTTTTCTTAATACTATTTTCTTTAACAAAATAATTGAAATACCATTACACTTTTGAGTTGTGATTTATTATGCTATTATATTTCAAAATGCTTATGATTAGGGTCTACATCAATAATCATTTGGGTTCTATTCGTTAGAATTTGATTTTTATCTATACCCACAACACAACATAGCAAATAGATGCGGTAATCAAACCAGTCAGATTTTTGCTCAAGTTAGATGGCATGTAAGGCTCGGTTTGAACAGTAACCGAGTAAGGTCCTATTCCAGATTATTTATTTAGATTCATATCACGAAGGGTTTAGATCATTTAGTTGAGATCACTTTATATGTCGAGTTTTGGATTATATAGATTCAGATCCTTAAGATTTTGAATAGTCATGTCCTTACAAATTAAGTACATATTAGCATGGGAGGAACCAGAATTGAGACATGAAGTAGGCCAAAGTTTGAAAGACTGATCTTACTTAGTTTGTGATAAGTAAAAAAAAAAGAAAATCAGTATGATGTGAAAAAAAAAAAAATACACAGAGAGTATTTAAATATCATGCAACAGAGCTTTACTAGGCGTACCCGGGATTTTTTCTAAAAGGGCCTAAATTTCTATTGAAATATCAAGAAGGGCTCCGAACATTTGAAATTTTCTGAAAGGGCCAATTATTCACCATGTCGCTGTACACCTATCTTATATCTTTCCAAATTAAATGTCCCTGCAATTGAAGAAAACAAAAATTAGTATGCACTAATTGAAGTACCGTCTACACTATATAGTATACACTATAAATAGAAGTTATTTCTTTTTATAAATTGTGCAACTAAATAGGAACTATTTTATAAAATAGACATTTGTATCAACTAAAAATTATAACGTGCATGAGTCACAAATACGTGCGGTGTCGTGTCATGACAAATACATGCGTGTTAGAACTCGTTTCGTGTTGACACGAGTGAATATTTTGAACGTGTCATGTCTTATCGAGAGAAGGAATTGACTACCACGACACACGACATGACACAACGTGTTAACACATGTAAGAAATTATTTTAATTTAATTAAATTTAATTGGTGATAATAAGTTTTTAGTTAGAAGTGTTCGTCAATAAATTTAATTAAAAAATATTTGTTTTACTTAACATTTGAGTTTGTATGGTAAATGACTTATGTCCATATGTTAAGAAATAAATTATTTAGGTAAAATTTTTTATAGAATGTAATCGGTAATTTAATTAGTGCACACAATTTTAATTTTAATTAGTGCATACTGATTTTGTCTCCGCAAATCCAAGAGACGTTTAATTTGAAAAACCAAAAGATAGAGGTGCATAGCGACACGGTGGACCGTTGGTCCTTTTGGATAATTTTAAATGTCCAGAGTCCTTTTTTGAAATTTCGAAAGAAATTTAAGCCCTTCTAGAAAAAACCCCGCGTACCCAGGGGCAGAACCAGGCCGGGGCAAGCATAGGCCCGGCCTACGCCGTGGTGAAAACTTTTTATTAGAGATGTACTAAAATATAGTGTAAACTAGTTATTTTAAACCAACGGGCCTATCCACGTTGAAAGTGCAAGCCCATTTAGTTTCAATTTATTCTCTGAATTTCTTTTTTTTTTTTTTAGAACGAGGCCCATGGGCAATTTTAATAGAAGGCTAAGTTCAGTTGGAATGGGATCCTCGGCACTTCGGCAGTCAGTGCTTTTCATATTTTTTTTTATTTTTAAAAATTTTAAAATTCAATTGTTGAATCTAAATCATTGATTTTGTTCAATTTTACGGGGGATGCGTTTTCATATAAGTTTTATAAAATTTGAAATTGATTAGATACTTGATTAAGTGCTCAACAAATGAACGAACCTGGTTTGATTAATTCTAATATGTTCATTTGTTGAGCACTTAATCAAGTATCTAATCAACTCCAAATTTTATAAAACTTATATGAAAATGCATCGCCCATAAAATTGAACGAAATCATCGGTTTGGATTCAACAATTGAATTTTAAAACTTTAAAAAATTTTAAAAAAAAATGAAAAGGACCGAGGATCCCAGTCCAAGTTCAGTTTTACACACTACAGCTTTCCTAAAGATAAATAATAAATAAATCTTAAAATAAACTGAAGATTAAAAAATTTAAATAAAGGTTGCTCTCTTGTTTCTCTAAAACCCTTGCTCCGAGCTTCATTTATGACCCTCCGACCTTCATTCTGCAAAAACCTTTTGGTAAATGAACATGATCACTACCTACACTATTAAGCTGTGACTGGTTGGAAAAAAATATTGCTGGTTTAAACGAGCAATTGTCCAAATAATTGCGAGCACTTTCTGAGCCGACCCTTTTGTGATGCAGCACTCCCTTTTGTGTTACACTTCTGGGTATCTTCTCTTGTTTTTCTAGCGGTTGCTTGCCTTTGAATGGTTGCTTTGCTAGTTAGGAAGCTTAAAATTACCGAATCCAGCTCAGTACCCTTCTATCTTGCTTGCTGGTACATTGGTACGCCCATGTCAGCGCCCTTTTGCAGACTTGTACATCTAAAGTAAAATGAAAAATCTGCACCGGTACCGGTACCCTTTGATCTATGTACCGGTGCACCAATATCATCTTTGTCTCATAGACATCGAAAAATAGCCACATACAAAAACATATAACATCTACACTTTAGTCAAAGAACTAAGCAACTCAGAAAACAAAATAGACAGCAAAAGGACCCTTCAGACAGCCACCTATCTCCAACGCAACCTGTGGGCCCACTATCTTTTCTGTTGCCATCTCTACCAGTTTCTCTGTCCTCTCGACTGATCCGCTATCCCTACCTTCTCCAGACCAGTAAGTTGTGCAGGTAGCACCTCCATCAATGGCTTCAGACTGAAAACACAAGCCCTCGGTTTGTCTGACCACATCGCTTGCCAGTAAACCAGCAGGCACTTTGACAGCTGTACAAACCAAAATAAGAGAATGGTGAGCAGCATTATTAAAGCATACTTTATTTCTGTTAGACAATGGAAGAATTTGGTAGTCAAACACAACGAGATTTCTAAAGTCAATAAATCTGCTCACCAATTGAGGCGATTATTCATGGCAGTCGAATCCTTTGAATGTGCACTAGGAATTTCTAATATGCTGCTCTTGTACTTACCTTTTCAATTTTTTGCTCCTTACAGATAATTTTTGTGCTTACAAATATCACACATTCAGTTAGCTGTGTTTCCTCTTCAGCAGACTTGTTACCCATCTGATAGGCTGGGCTTAGCTCGACTAGCAATTGCTTGATGGAAGGGGCAAATGCCTCATTGTAAAACATTATTATATTCACAGGCTCTGCTCCAGTTTTCTATTTCCACAAGAATTCTTTCCACGCAAATTAGTTGCATTTATGACCTTTGTGTAGTAAAAATCCTATACGAATTGAATGCATACAAGGGAGCAAGCAAATATTTCAGAGGCAAAACATGATGTAATTTAAAGGGTCAGGCATGCTCCAATGACAGATTGTGGGCCCACCTACCTTTGATCATTTTAGCAAAGATAAATACCTCAAATGCCAGTTCTAAACAACCAACACAAAGCTGATTGTAATGCCAGGTGGGGTAATTAAGATACACGATTTTAACTCCAAATATCAATTTGTAATTGAGCCAATACTTTTAGCCCCTTTCAAATTAGTTTGGTTTTGCTCCTGTCCTGCAATTATAGCCTACAGAGACCAGACCTATCCTGAATTTACAAATCATCAATAAGCAGGCTTGTTAGTTCTTTTTTTTTTCAAAAATTATATATAGTAGATGCATATATCCTATGTATAAACAAGTTAAAATATAGCAATTAAAAACAAGGAGCAAAGAACGAAATACAAAAGAGCACCGACCTCAGCTGAGCTAAATTTCAGGTGGTAAATATCAATCCAGAAACGAATAGCCCGTGGAGTAGTCAATTGCCAACTACTAAATCCTGCCAAGTTATCAAGAAATTTACTAGAAAGTCCATTCACCCAATCAATCCCCAATTACCTCTACCTTCAAAATATTCAGCATAATTCGACAATATTCCAAAACAGACATAAACCAGAAGTGACATCAAGCTGAACTGAACAAGAATTACGTACCAGGTCGCTAGTTGAAACCGAGCATTACCCAAGCCTGAAATGATTCACCCTTGGTTGATAACCCGAACCTCATTTGTAACTAATCCTGAAACTAGCTAACATGCTATTAGAAACTCCAATCTGACCAGATCAAAACAAAATATCCACCTTGTTTTGTCACTTCCAGATAATCGAGAACATGATGATTCAAGCCCTAATATAGTTGACAGACCAGAGAAAGAAAAATATAATAAAAAAAAGTACTGAGCTCATTCTGGGGTTAAGCACAAAAAAAGAAATGAGAAAAGGAACATTGAATATGATCCAGCAGTAAAAGAGAGAGCTTAGAAACCAACAGATGAAGAACCCTAATGCATAGTTCAAAAAAAAAAAAAAAGAAAAAAAAAAAAAAGAACCCTAATGCAAATTACCAAGTATGGTTAGATCTCTCAGCCATACAAGTCTCTGACTTTTGAAGTATTGATAGAATCCTGTCAGCTCAAGCATCACTCTGTACGAGTTCATACACAGGTACAATCATGCGAGACGTAACTCGGTTATAGATTTAGACCCTATGGCATAACCCAACGGACAACTTATACCAGTCCAAAAGTCTATATTAATATCCACATATAACCCAACGTACAACCAGCTCATCCATTCTGTCTGGTACCAGCCCTTAACCAATACTAAACCATTGTCCATAACAGCTGTGCGTTCCAATGTTTTTAGCTTGTAATCTGTACTTGTGCCAGTGTGGCAATGCAGCAACTATATTGGGCTGTCAAATTGTTATTTGTGAGGTTAATGCAATTTTTCCTGTGACAGTTGAAGAATTTTCAGGAATGTGTTAGCATCTCTTTCTTCAGTTTACAAAAATGGTCAATAATCAAAGCTGGAGTCAATATGAAACATTTCAATGTATGTGCTGCAAGATAGCAAGAAGGGTTTCAACTTCTGGTCAGATTTCTATGGACATGGCTCCCAAATTAGCAGCTACTCAGCTTAACTGAGTCAATTCTACCTCAATTTCAGTCATAATTAAACTAGCCTCGGTCTACCATAAATAAGATGAAGCAGCAAGCAACATGACATAATTGCAATTTATCAGTTTTTTAATGCAATCACTGCAATAAATATTGAGAAGTTGTATAGCAGCAATATGTTGCAATTAATTTACACGTGCATTGAATTTTACATCAGGATTACATGCAACTGATCCAAGAGAAATAAGAACAAATAAATTCAGGGACAATATGGGACAGAAAAAAAGGAACAAAACCTTACCCCTTATCACCTAAAATGAGGGGTAAAATATAATTTCCTCCACTATCCTCATGAGTCATGAACGCACATGGTATCAATAATCACCACATTATTTATGATAAATTCAATTTGTTGTGTTCCTGCAAATCCAAACAAACTGAGTTAAATTCCATGCGGTAATATCAGTCCAAAAAAGAACAGTCTGGACAAGTTAATTTGTCAACTACTCATGAACCTAGTAAATTATCAAGATTTAATTACTTCAAATAGTCAATTAATCCAATCAAACCTCAATTACTTCTGTCACTTCCATGCAAATAAACCACAGTTTGGCCTAATGTGGTAATAATAAAGCCCCTTCAAACACTTATAGATTACATGTATAAACACTTGCTAGTCAGAACTACAACATTACTTATAAAACTTTTTATGATCTTTTTTCCCCTAAATGTTGCAAGTTTCCTCTCCTCCTTTGATACAGGCTTGAGACTGTCTATGTTGCAACAACATAGGGGAGTTAAAAACTTGGAAAAATGCTAGTAAATCTTTTACTAACATTTTTCCTTTATTCTACTTCTTTCTCATCTGTGCCAATGAGAAAGTATCTAGAAGGGAAAAAAAACAAAAATTATAAATAAAATAGAAATTGAGAGAGAAAACAGAGAGATATACCACATTGAAATCATGCCAAAACTTGCCACAAGAATGGAGATTCAAAACCAGAGAGATATAAGTTTCCCTTTCTGACTCTTCCACTGCACTTTTGACTTCTCACCCCGATGTCCTTTTATTCATATTTTTTCCAGTTCGTCTATCTTATCGTGTATATTGATTTATTGCTTTTTTGCCTTCAGTATGTCCTACTTGACTTTTTCTTCTATATATTGACTTAAGACTTTTTCGTCTTCAGACAACCTCTCTTATTTGTCATTAAGAATTCTTTTTCCTATATATCGAGTTCTTCTTTGATGTCCTTTTTTTCCTCCTTAGTTTCTTCAAGTTCAGATGTCCTATTTTATTCCTTTGCCAATATATTGAGTTATTTCCTCTCCTTGGATGTCTTCTCTTTGTTTCACCCTTGGGCATGCTCATTTTGAAGAACCTAGACTTTTTCTTCTATATATGGATTTATTACTTTTTCAACTTAATATGTCTTCGTTTTCCACTTGTAATCTCGAGTCTTAACCACCGCTTTACTTTGATGTTGGTCCTATATAAAGATTCAGTCTAATAAAGTTATAAATCTATGCTAATAATTCACTTCAAATAGATGCGTTTATGTTAATAGCTCATAGTTTCATACCAATGTCTACATGTCCAGAACAAAGCCCAATTCAACTAAAAAATAAACTATATTAGCCCTCAACATGAATGCTCAATTTAACCCTATTCCAACCCCATTCACCATCCCAGCAAGATTTGGAAATATGAAGGGACGATCAGATGCTTTAAAAAGTTCACCAATATTAATTTCCAAAAAAGAAGAACTAACAGCAAATCAAAACAAGATTGAGGAACTACACAGTACATTGATTATATAGTAAGAAGTCTAAACAGAACACAAATATATTAAAAGAAAAAACAAAATAGCAAGAGAAATTCATACCTTGCTTCCAGTAGTTCAATGTTGGGTGTCCACCTTTCTTCATGCATCCTTTTCTTTTCTTTTTTTCCTTTTTTTTTTTTCCATTTTTTTTTCTTCTTTGTTTTTCTCCTTTTTTTCTTCTTCTTTTTTTTTTCCTCCTTTTTTTTCTTCTTTTTTTTTCCATTTTTTTCCCTTGTTTTTTTTCCTCCTTTTTCATCTTTTTTTTTTTCCTCTCTTCTTCTTATTCTTTTTTTCTTCGTTTTTTTTTCTTCTTCTTTTTCTTTCTTCTTTTTATCCTACACAAAGAACAAGTATAAGCACATGAACATCTGATAATGATTAATTTATACAACGAGGAGAAAGCCTACAGGCCCCAACAAGTTAATGTAAGCTAGAAATGAACACACTCAAACTTGTCATTATGATTCAATTTGACCCAATTCCAACCCAATTTACCCTCATAGCAAGCTCTAGAATATAAAAGGGAAATCAGATCATCTTTCAAAGTTCACCAATATTAATTCCCAAAAAAACCCAGCTAATCAAAAACCAGTTGATGAACAACACAATATACTAAGTAGATAACTAAAAAGTCAAAACAGAAAACCACATACACAAATATTTAAAAAAGTAAAATTAACGAGAAATTTGTACCTTTCTGGTTCATTCTTGTCTCTCGACCTTTCTTCATGCATCCTTTCATTTTTTTTTTTCAATTTTTTTCCTTTTTTTTTTCTTCTTTTTTTTCCCCTCCTTTTTATTATTTCTTCTTATTCTTTTTTTCTTCTTCTTCTTTTTCTTTCTTCTTTTTATCCTACACAAATAACAAGTATAATTACATTAACATCTGATAATGATTAATTCATACAACAACGAGAAAGCCTGTAAGCCCAAACAAGTTAATGTAGGCTAGAAATGAACACAATAAAAGCCAGAGTCACTAAAACCAAGATAGACAATAAGACTAGCACTGATTGTGCACTAGGGCCAATAAGACTAAAATCAGACTAATACTACATAAACCCCTCGGCCATGCCATTAAAATTCAGTTTAACACAATCCCAATTTCCAACCACATTGGTTTCAAAGGCAAATCAGATCCTTTCGAAAAGTTCACTAATGTTGATTTTCAAAAAAAGGGTTCACAAATTACAACCCAACAAAATTCAGACAAATGATAGAAAAAGCCATAATAGCATTTTCAAAGATCAAGAAATTCAGACAAATTTGTACCTTCCTGTCAGTGGTTCATTGTTGTCTCTCCACCACTCTCCATGCATCCTTTTCTTTTCTTTTCTTTTTTTTCCTCATTTTTTTTCTCTGTTTTTTTTCCTTCTTTTTTTCTTCTTTTTTTTTTCATTTTTTCTCCTTTTTTTTTCTTTTTCTTCTTTTTTCCCTTCTTTTTTTTTTTCTCTTCTTCTTTATATCCTACACAAAGAATAGGTATAATGACATTAAAATATGATAATGATTAATCCATAGAGCAACAAAGTCGAGTCACTAAAAGGAAGATAAATAATAATACTAACAACAATAAGAGTAGCAGCAATAGTAATAATGAATTGTTCATAAAGCAATAAAAATGGATATGAGTATATGACCTGTCAAAGTACTAAATTTTACATGCAGCGTGTCTAATTGTGCACAAGTAGGCCAATAAGATTAAAATCAGACTAATACTACATCATGAAAACTCAGTTTAACCCAAAATCCCAATTCGCAACAAAAATCAACTCCTTTCGGAAACTAATATTGATTTCCAAGAAAAGGGTTAACAGCCAACTAACTCAAGCAATAGGAAATAAAATTTGATAGAAAAAGCGCGCCATAAGAAATAGAAGAAAGTTGCGAGAAGGTGTTACCATGCTTCCAGCAGAGACAGCACTTCTTGATTCGACAAGGAAGGATTGCAAGAGAGAGAGAGGAAATAGTCTCTTTTCAGTTTTGCACGAGAAAAGAGGAGTTTGAGAAAGGGTTAATAAATAATAACCCATTGGAATTGGGAGGATTGTGAGAGAGAAGGAAAACGATCTCTCTCTTCAGAGTTTTTGGGGAAGTAGTAGCAGCTTTCTGAGAGAGAGCCTTTTTAAGAGCAAAGGGATCTCTATTTAAGGTAACAAGCTTGATGAATGCTAGACCTGGTTTACAGAAATAATCAAATCCGTCAGTAAAAAATGTATCCACTTAGCCGACAATATTAGATCCTAAAACAGTTATCCAGGAATTGAATGGTACACCGAGTCTATATTCAACAATGACGTGGCATCCTTTACATGGAAATATTAGCCGGGTCTCTATTATTATATCATATCTCTTATTTTGACCGACTTTGACCGCGGTCGGAATAAATTTTAACAAAACAGTAAAACACTACATCGCTTAAGATTTAAGTTTCTCAAAGAAAAATAACATTCCATATATATCTTCTAATTTACAAAACGCTGCATCGCTTAAGATTGAAGTTTTTTAAACAAAAATAACTTTCCATATATATCTTCTAATTTACCCTGTGCCTATGAAACTTATAATTAGGATCATTAAAATATGAACTTTTGAATTGATGGGTACTATTATTGTCCATTTAATCTCAACGTTTGAATTTAAATTATTTATTTTATCTTTTTTATTATTTTTTTAAGATCCGTAGGTCACCCAGCTCAAATTCCCAATAAGTGTAAGATGTTAGGAAGGTGCGTTTATCATCACCATGCTGTTACATTATTATACATTTAACAATTATTTGCAATATTTCAAATATTCAAAAATCAAATCCTTTTGAAAAGTTCACTAATGTTGATTTTCAAAAAAAGGGTTTACAAATTACAACCCAACAAAATTCAGGCAAATGAAAGAAAAATCCATAATAGCATTACTCAAAGATCAAGAAATTTATACAAATTTGTACCTTCCTGTCAGTGGTTCATTGTTGTCTCTCCACCTTTCTCCATGCATCCTTTTCTTTTCTTTTTTTTTTCCTCATTTTTTTTCTGTGTTTTTTTTTTCCCTTCTTTTTTTCCTCCTTTTTTTTTATTTCTTCTTCTTTTTTTTCATTTTATTTTCTCCTTTTTTTTCTTTTTCTTATTTTTTTTCTTTTTTTTTTTCTCTCTTCTTCTTTATATCCTACACAAAGAATAGGTATAATGACATTAAAATCTGATAATGATTCATTCATACAACAACACAGAGCCTATAGGCTTGAAATGAACACAATCAAAGTCAGTCACCAAAACCAAGATAAATAATAATACTAACAACTACAAGGGTAGCAGCAATAGTAATAATGAATTGTTCATAAATCAATTAAAATGGATATGAGTATATGACCTGTCAAAGTACTAAATTTTTACATGAAGTGTGTCTAATTGTGCACAACTAGGCTAATAAGATTAAAATCATGAAAACTCAGTTTAACTCGATCCCAATTTGCAACAAAAACCAACTCCTTTCGGGAACTAATATTGATTTCCAAGGAAAGGGTTAACAGCTAACAAACTCAAGCAATACGAAATAAAATTTGATATAAAAAGCCATATATAAAACCATTACTTAAAAATTCAAGAAATAGAAGAAAGTTGCGAGGAGGAGGGAGTTACCATGCTTCCAGCAGAGACGAGATGTCGTTGCTTGAACCACTGGGAAGCATCAAGAGAAACAGCACTCCTTGATTCGACAAGGAAGGATTGCGAGAGAGAGAGAGAGAGAGAGAGAGAGAGAGAGAGAGAGGAGATAGTCTCTTTTCAGTTTGCACGAGAAAAGAGTTGGTGGAGAAGAGGAGTTTGAGACCCCATTGGAATTGGGAGGATTGTGAGAGAGAAGAGAAGGAAGACGCTCTCTCTTTTTGGGGAAGTAGTCAAGTAGAAGCTTTCTGAATTCTGATTTCTGAGAGCCTTTTTAAGAGCATAGGGATCTCTATTTAAGGTAACAAGCTTGATGAATGCTAGACCTGGTTTACAGAAATAATCAAATCCGTCACTCAAAAATGTATTCACTTAGCTAACAATATTATATCATAAAACAGTTATTCAAGAATTGAAAGGTACACCGAGTCTATATTCAACAATGACATGGCATCCTTTACATGGAAATATTAGCGGGGTCCACACTCAGTGATACATCTTATCTCTTATTTGGACCGACTTTGACCGCGGTCGGAACAAATTTTAACAAAAAAATAACATTCCATATATATTTTCTAATTTACAAAACACTGCATGGCTTAAGACTGAAGTTTCTTAAACAAAAATAGCATTCTATATATATCTTCTAATTTACAAAACACTGCAGCCATCGCTTAAGATTGAAGTTTCTTAAACAAAAAGGTCTATGTGGTCAAACTAATTCAAGTACCACTCATTAATAACCTTCCATATATATCTTCTAATTTACCCTGTGCCTACGAAAGTTATAGTAGTAAAATAATAATTTATTCATAACTCCCTTGAAATTGATATGACTAAAAATAATCTGTCAAAGGAACTAAATTTTTACATGCAGCGTGTCAAATTTGTACACAACTAGGCCAATACGACAAAAAATCAAACTAATATTGCATAAATCCTTGGCCAAGCCATCAAAACTCAGTTTAACCGCACTGAATTCAAAAGAAAATCAAATCCTTTTGAAAAGTTCACTAATTAACATTGATTTTGAAGAAAAGGGTCAACAACCAAACAAATTCGGGAATGATAGAAAAAGCCATAAAAAAGATTACTCAAAGATCAAGGAATAGAAGAAAGTTGCCAGAAGGTGTTACCTTGCTTGCTTTCAATGGATTCTGTTTCCTCCACCTTCTTCCAACGAGACTAGTTGTTGTTGCTTTAGCAAGAGAGGATTGCAAGAGCGAGAGAGGAGAGGCGATTGATTGTCTATTTCGAGTTTGTGCGAGAGGAGAATTGGTATTTTGTGGGGAAGAAGAGTTCAAGGAAGGAAGGGTTCTTCAATTGGTATTAGTTCAGACTTGAGTTATCAGAATCAGAAGTCGGAAATGACTAATGAGGAAGGGACTATATAAGAACAAAAAGTATATGCATATATGGAAGTTTTGATAAATATTAGATAGACCTGGTTTACACGGAGACCTAAATCTGTCGGTCCAGAATGTGCAAGCTTAACTGATGATCGCTCAGAAAAACTATTATTCAAGAATTAAACGGTGCACCAGGTCTAACATTAGGCTAAGAAACAACATTCTTTGGATGGAAATATTAGTGGGGCCCACCGATGAATTGACCGACCGACTTTCACAAAATAGAACAAAATCTAACAAAAATAGAACAAAATTTTATTTTATTGCAATAAAAAGAAAAACAAAAATAGAGTTCTCTTAGGATTGAAGTTTCTTACTAAAAAAGGCTAATGTGGTGAAAATAATTCAATACCACTTGTATTCAATAACATTCCAATCCATATATATATATATTTCTAATTACCAGTTTACCACTGTGGCATCCAAACCTAAAAACAAGCTAGGGTCAGTCATGTCTAGAAAGCGGAACTGAGCTATGTACATTAATGGTTACTATTTGATTGCAAATGATTAGATCTGAACCTTTGGATTTACACATTTATTTAAACTCGTGCACAGTGCACTAATAAGATGGATAAACATAAACTTAACAATGGTGGACCCAGCTCAATTTTTTTTTTTTATTATTAGCCATGTCCCAGCTCAAATTCCCAGTAAGACGATTGTAAGGAGCATTTACTAGTATTACTATACTGTTATACTATATATTTAACGATTATCAGCGGAATTTCGAATATTTGAAAACATGTTTTTAATTTAAATTTTGAAGAACGACACAATATGGCAAATATAAACAAAAAGATAATGAACCTGATGAAACCAATAATAATCAACTAACACACCATTGATTTTACAAAATTTCGTTGAATCTAAAAACATAAAAATTCCAATTGAATGATACCAAATCCGTTCATTTTGATCAAAAAATTTCTAATGAAATAAAATCTCATGTTAAAAACGGATTATGATCAGGGCCATCATGTTGGTGTTTCAAACAATCTGTTATTGTAGGCTTTCGTTTTCTTTTTTTGCTTCGAGTGGCTTGTACAAGCTACCATTTTTTCTTATATTATTTTTTTAAACAAAATAATTGAACTTCGAGTTATTTAATATTTTATTATCTTTCAAGATACTTATCATCAGGTAGACATCAATAATCATTTGGCTTAATATTCGTTAGAAATTGATTTTATCTAGTCGGATTTGAGTCCGAGTTGGTCAAGCAAGATCATAAGATAAGGGCTTCAAACCTCTAGAATATATAGATGGCATGTTAGGTTCGGTTTTCAGAAAAACAGGGGTGAGTTAGGTCCGATTTCAAATTGTTTATTAGATTCATATCAGGAAGGTTTTAGGTCATTCAATTTGAGTCACTTAATATTATTTCGAATTTTGGATTATTTAGATTAAGATCCTTAAGACTTTTGATAGGTATTTATTTACAAATTAAGTACAACCATCAAAACCACACGTCCTTCACTGCTGCATCGGCTCACACATTTCCTCTATAAACCCAAAAACCACACTAACAGACATCACTTCCCTTCGACAATAAAAATTCAGAGGAACCCCTCAAGTTCAAAATATTTTCACGGGCATTGCTACAAGTACAAGGGAAGCTACTAAACAATGAAAAAATGCATATATCCTATGTATAGACAAGTTATAGATAAGTCCTCTATCTTAACAGAATCTTTCTCAAAGTGATTGTAAACCTTTCAGAATTATAGAATCTTTCTCAAAGTTATATAGATAAGTCCTCTATCGCGCTGAAGTTTGGAGAAAGGGACGGATTTCATTTCTATCATTAACGGGCGCATATAGTAACGGGTTTGGATCCGCTAATATTTCAGTCCATCGCAACTCGCAAGACTAGGTTATACGACATTGTGAGGCTGAGCGGAGTGCAACCATGGGCTTGGTTTGTCGTGCGTCTACCTAGTTTGATGGGACCACCGCCCAATGGTACGGTGGGGAAAGTTGTTGGTACCAGTTAACCGGTGGCGTTGTGCATAGAATTGATTATGGGATAATGCTTAAAAGAGACTGACTATTATTAATTGACTTTGTTTTAATGCTTTTATTTTGACATTCTTATTTTGTCTGCGTTAGTACTCTGGGCATTGGACATTAATTGATGAAGCACAATTAGGGTAGTTCATGCATATGTCAATACCTAAGTCCATTCCTTGTCCTTGTTTATACACTTTTTTTTTTTTTTTTTTTTTTTGAAGAAAAAAAAGGGGCGAGCCCTGTCCTTGTTTATACACTTACCGCATATTATGTTATGTACAAATTCTAATAACCTTAATTAATAAGTCTCTAACAGAAACAATTGCAATTCGCACATACACTATTCTCAAGAAAATAAGAACTCACGGTCAGTGAGATATTTGAGGACTACAGCTAGGCTTATACCAATCTTTAATTTCCATTCTATTGACTAATTCATAAACAGTGTACAAATTTAGCACAGAACATTGACCAAACTCAATTAAGTAAACGAGAGAGACTGAGTTCCAATCAAGTTCAACGTTCCCCCACAACTGACAAGCTACATTTGGCTCTTTGCACTTCAATCCTTTTTTTTTTTCAGTGATTAAGATGATTATAAACCACAAACATACATTTACCATGTGAGATTGAGTAACTGACAGAAATCACATTTCAGTTAACCAAAGGGTTCTTGACATTCTTACCATCTAGTCCTTACTCTTATTGAGGGTTATATCAAAACAATCAAACTTGTTATTAACAAGTATACAACATCATGCAACATGAAATAGAACCAGTAAACAATTACAAGACATACTCCAGGCTCTGACAGACTAAACTCGCTTTTATTTTTTGGTCCTTTCTTTCTTCACTATTTACATTAAATATACAACCTGAATATCTATCATCAAGATCATAGGGCTTTATGTTATACCTGAGTCCCTCTTTTCACATTCACGTTTCTACTTGTATATCAAAGATAACAAATAATAGAGCAGTTCTGAATCAAACAAAAGCTAAAATTTCAGTTCAGGTTAGACTATTACACAAAAACTGACATGCAAACAACAGAAATGACTAAAAAACGAACAACCAAATGTAACATTCTGATATCTGGCTGTAATTATGAAGCAGCTAAGGAAGCATATATAAAAACATAAGAAACAACAAAAAAGAGTAAAGACTAATTTCTGGTGACTGTTAAACATCTGAGGAACCACGCATAAAAGCAAAACACCACCATTCAGAAGGTATCCTATACTGATAACAAAGCACCTAGTTATCTCAGACAACTCGAAAGTACTTCCCTACTGCACTATTTCTTAACAGAACTTAACTAGTTAAACTTACTAACCTAAAATCTTAGATATTTCTACCTACGAAGCAAGTTGTAATAGCACCTTTCCTCGGACATCTAAACATAGCTTGGCTGAAACTACATAGCTGGTGCAGGCGGCCAAATTGGTGGCTCCCCGGCAATCTCATATGCCACTGTCTCACACTTGGTACCACCAATCTTGACAAAAGAGATACTATAATAATTGTTATAATATTCTCCACTCATATCTTTACCTGGAGATGGCTTCTCCTTGTGCACAATGTACATACAATCCCCATCAAGTGAGTCCCAATCATCAGAGCAGACGGCCAGGAAGTGGTGCTTCTCCCCACAAAAAATGGTTGTGTTGCTTGTGTCAGTGATCTTCTTCAGGTCAGAGTGCAGATGTATTGGGAACATCCCTGGGGGTGGCTCCTCTGCATACTTCTTATTAGTATCATGATATATCTGGTACAGCTCAAATGTTTGTTTTATCCCCTTCTCAGTGCCCTCAGTTGTGTTATCTGCATGATGCTCATCATCTAGACCTGGTTCTTCTTCATCTCCAACCTCTGTATCATGCACAGCGACAACATGAAGCCCAGATTTGCCTTCCAGTAAAAATAAGTTGGAATCTCGTAAGTTATCTTCGAGAAAACAAGTAATCGGAATCTCAGGTTTGTCAAACTCAGTGATATGCATAACTCCCTTTGAAAGCAGATAGAAACATCCATTGTAGTATGCCGCATCTCCAGTCTGCGCAATACTCGGACGGAGGCTGACCTCTGTCCAGTATGGGTCCCCTACCCGGCAGCAGAAGCGCCCCCACCATCTCTCAACAAACACCATGATCAGACAGTTTGGATCAGTCAAATCAGAAGAAAAAGTCACCCTTGTGATCACAAAATTACCAAAATGCGGCTTAAACACCCAGCTAGCATCATAGCCCGGAGCACTCGAATCACTTCTGATGTGTCTAACAGGAGTAGTGAAGGAAGGGAGATTGACGCGTGCCGGGTTAACGGGTTCAGTAAGAAAACCTCTGCACCTTTGGTGGCGACGAGCAAAAGCCAGCCGCGGTAGGAGGCAGAGCACAAGAGGCCGATGGTCTCGGGGAGATGGAGCTTGCGCATCTTGGACTCGAAGATGTCGTAGAAGAGACGGATCCCGTCGTCGGTGCGAGAGTCCCATGGACTGAAGGGAATCATGAGCCAAGGGAGTTGGGGAGGGAGGTGGGAAGGCTTGGGAAGAGAGGCGGAGCGCCAGGGAGAGCAAACGGCGCGGAATCGGACATAGTCGGTGATGGATTTCACCTTGTTGGAGATGACTAGCACGATTTCTGCAGGGAGGAGATGCGCCCAATCGCGGAACTCGCATGGCGAAGTTTCCATTTCAAAATTTGTTTGGTGGATGAAAAGACTATCGAATCGAGAAGGGGGAAGAGGCGAAGGAGCTGAGGAAGGGTTTTCAGTGTCGCAGTGGGAAATGGGAATGGAGGTGAAGAAGGGTTTTAGCCTTTTAGGAATGGGGTCACACGCGAACCCACGACTAGAGTTTTTTATTTTATTTTAAAACTTTTAAACTTCTATATTCTAATTAATGCCAGCCTGGCAGATAATTAGAAAAACATATATTTGCCCCGTCGTGCGCGGCACGTGGACCTGTAGAAAGCACTGCAGATAGAACACCCCTTCAATCCTGCCCCTTCCTTTGCTCGTGTCAATCCTAGCCGTCTGATCCGTAGCGATGGGCTGGCCTGTTTTTGTCCGCACCTTCATCGCTGACTACTCTCGTTGTCTGCATCAGACGGCTCAACGGCTTCTCCGGATTTCCATTGACTAAGGCAGCAATTGGAGACCGCTTTTTCACTGTAGTCATGCCGAAGGCCATCCCTCGCCATTTCTTCCACTGTTGTCCCGCTTTTGCTCTCCTGCGCTGTCAACCTGTCACTGGCTGGGTTAGGTGAACGCAACGTGCCTCCTCATGGTTGTTGTTGATCGAAAATGCGCCTGGTCTCCACGTTCTGCTGTTCAGGTTTGCTTCCTTCTCCGCTCTGTCTATGGTGTATTGGTCATGTTTCACGCACCCTACCCAATCACTTTTGACTGACCTCAAGTTTGTCCATTTCTGTGTTATTCTCGCTGCGCATATATTTCTCTTGCCGTCGCCGTACAAACCCTTCTTTCCGCCTTTCTCTTCTTCCTGATTTTCGTCTTGGTATACCTTCTATTCTTCAATTTCTTCCATGAGTACTTTGTTATTTCTTTCTGCTTCTCTTGTCTGCTTGCTGCGTCCGCTGGGACTGTCTGCTTGCTTACAGCCATAATTACAATAAAAATTGGGTCCGAAAGTATTCAGAAAATCTACTTTACTAATTTTCGTTTATTCTCTCCGATCTCATTTCTTTTGCGTTCCTCTTTGTTAATTTTTTTCTAGGGTTTTATTCTTTAACTCTTTGGTAATCATTTTCCTCTGCTCCTTCGGTCATCTTTTTTTTTTTTTTTTTTAAATTACTATGGCTAACCTAGAAGGTTAAAGGATCGATCCAATTTGGGAATGACCAGATTAACACCTATATTAGTTTAATTTCCGTGGTATATTGTAAAAGTTTGTTACTTTTTTTCTTGAACTTATTTCCTCCTCTTAATAATTATTATCTTAGCAATTATAAATGATGGATTTGGTCTCATAGGCCATTGTTGATGCTCAAACTGCCATCAAGATGGTTGATCGTAGACATTTCGACCAACTCCTCCATCACAGGGTATATAACTTAAAACTATTTCATTTTTGTAATTGAAATTTTTTTATGATGAAGTTGAGTTTTTTCTAACTGTTTATACTGACATAAGTTATGTAATGCCTCGCTTATTTCTGTTTAAAAATCCAAAGACATACAAGGAAAAGGTGATTGCCATTGGCTTGCTAGCATCTCCCGGAGTTACAGCTGCACAAATTTTGTTCACTACTGAGGGTGGCGAGATGGCAAAAGGAGTAACATGCTTAATCTCTTTTAGTGTTTACATTTTACTCTTAGTTCCGGGAGTTAAGGAATAACATACTTAATTGTGTTTCCTCTTTTGTTTCTATTCAGGAGGTGATGTGGACTTAGGAGGAATGGACTTCTCGGTATGCTGATCTCAACCTCATTTCTTAGTATTTATTTCATCTTTTTTGACCTTCTATTTCCCTTAGTCTGCTACTTCAACAAGAAATTAATTCAAGAAATTACAATCACCTAGGATGCTATTTTTTTAAGAGATCAATATTTTCTGGTTCTTTCTTAAAAGACCTGATTAACTCTTTAGGGTTTAACATAACAACAAAAGGGAGCAAATTCATAACTATAGCATGAATTTAAGTTCAGTATGTTTCAATTTATTAAAAAAGTTCGACATGTTTATAACTGACAATAAATTTAGGCTACATAATATAGTTATTTTTTCATATAGTTGTACTTTCATTCCAGGAAGAAAAGAAAATCTTTGCTCTAATATATCATGGAGGCTTATTGAAGGAAATCAATGAGGTCAGCATATATTGACTTTTAACATGATCTCATTTCTCTATTTTCATTGTCATTTTCTTATTTTAACTAATTTTGGGTACAATTATTGTGTACTTTTTAATTAAAAGGCTAATTAAGAAAAACATGTGAAGTTTTACCTATAAAATACAAGTTTATTTTTTTTTTAAATTCTTTGTCTATATTTTGTGTATATGAAATCAGTACTTGGCGTTAACTTTACATATACCTTTCTTATTTGTTAGTGCTCATTTTTATTAAGGCAAGGTGGGTAAGCACGTTAATTTGGGAGTTCCTATGAGACTAATTAAATTATGGCAGCAGCAGATTCTATTATGGTAATTAATCAGACTTCCTATAGGACTAATTATATTATGGTAATTAATCATTTGATGCTTCAATCATGTTATTTCCAATTGGTAGGAAAGATCAATTAGTTGGAGAAAAGATTATGAAAAGGACATTGTTGGCTTTGAATAATCTGGATATTACCGAGCTAAGGTTGCTTCAGGTACCATTATGAAAAGGAAATTGTTGGCTTTGAATCATCTGGACATACACTAATTGAATTGCTTTTTATTTTTCATATCTTGCCACTAAAACAGTATGCATCCCCACACCTAATATGCATCCCCACTATACTGTTTATATACCGAGCCGAGATGTACATCAGATTCATCAGGTTGTACTCTTATGGTTAGTTTGCTCATCTAATCACCAAGAAATACTGGTACCAAATCTGACATATCAAGTGAATAATGACAGAAATAGAAAAAATCAAGGCTGTCGATTGACGGCTGTTAGTTGCGTTTTAAAATTTTCACCTGGGTCGTGCTTGCAGTGTGGTCAACAAGGTTTCAATTTGGTACAGTGTAGGTTTGATTTTTGCTTTGCGAACCTAATAGAAGTTATCTCTACCACTGAATATAAATAAATTGATCTACTGATGACCATATCATGAGATTGGTTGAAAGAAATTGAAAATTTAATCTTTTTTTTTTTTTTTATTTTGATTGAGCATTATGAACATCAAAGTTAAGACAGTCACTTTTCCTTTTCCAAATTTGCCCTTGCACATGAATGCTCTTTATTTGTTGCAAAATCATTTAGGCACTATTTCCGAGTGTCCCAGTACATATGTATTTATTATTTTTGTGATGAAATAAAGGCATGGAATTACATTTGTCTAACACTAAAACATTTAATGGTTTCACACTTTCACTGTATATTTCAACCATTTTCTATTTTTTTGTTAGTATTCGGTTAAAATTTTATTTATTTGTCAGATCTATTGGCATGTTGTCACTGCAATTAGGCCCTACAAATGTTAGGTATGCATTATATGAAATGGATTATATAATATTTGCCATTTGATTTTCTTTTCTGAATTTTCAATTTGCAACTACATCATTCCTTATTAATTTTAGGTTTTAATAGTTCAATGCAGCAAATCATTTGGCATCTTGCATTAATATTACCAGCAAACTATTCAACTTAACTGGCCCCATAGATAGCATTTCTCACTGTTCTGAATTTACCTCATCGTTTACAGTGTTAGTTTTTGGTTAGGTGTCACAATAATTCTTCAATGTCTGTTTGTTTGTTTAGTGTTTGCTTACAAATAACATGTTGTTCCTATGACAAAAATGATGTGCATTGCATGCTTCCTACACCATTTCTCTGTGGTCTGGTGTACTTAAATAATTTTCAACAGTCCCCTACCTTATTCTTTTTCTTTTTTTAAAAAAAACCCTAATTAAAAAAACAACATATTCATCTAATATCAGATACTCCTGTTAAAAAATTTCTAATTAAAAAAATGACATATTCATCTTAAAGAGTTTTAATTTACCTCATTGTTTGCAGTATTATTTTTGTCGACTCTACCGATTACTCTTTATGGTTGTTTTTTGGTCAGTTTTGCCTTAAAAATATAGCCTGTTGCTGCTATGACAAAATGATTTCCATTCCATAATGTCTCTGTCGTTTATATGTGCTCTGCTGTGTTTTATTGCTTACTGACGATTCCCCACATTATTGTCTGCATTTTTTTTTCTTTCTGTTTCAAGCTCACTGATATTTTATCGGTTCTTTGTTTGGTGCCTTAAGGTCAGCTATTTTTGGCAGCTGGCAAAGAAGAGAAAGTATTGTCTGTACATTGGTGTCCCAACATGTGATCTTTTTTTTTTATATAAATATTGATGGTAGGGTCTTCTAAGCTGAATGTCACCATTTTTCTCTAATTCCTTTCTCATTCATGCATTGTTGCTGGAAACTGTTCTTGGTTGGTAATCAGTTTTCAATTTATAAAACTGAAAAAAACCTTATATTGTACATGCAAGGCTGTTGAGCTGTGTGTTGAGCTCAAAAGAAATACCTTTGGAACCATAACTAATGTCGGCTGCTACAAGTGCCCGACAATATGCCAACTGCACTGAAAAAACCAATACAGCTTCTCAGCACGTAATTCCATGCTCTTTTTTCAAACACAATTCATGCTTTTCTTTTCTGATTGCACTTGGCAGGTCTGTTTGTGTTGCTGAACAATTGATCTGACCTTTGAGTGATGAAAAAAACAGGTAAATATACTGTTCCTTTGTAGAGTACATCAATAACTTTGCCGAGAGTTGTCACTCAGCCCTTTGGTCAGACTTTCGACTCCAAAACAGCGAAGACCAGTTTTGTTGGAATTTCTAACTTTGCTTGCATGAAAAAAAAAAAGGTGTGGATGAAGAGCATCCTCCCAGCATGATATTGTTTGCTATTATCGTTTTTTAAATTTTTCAGCTGCTCTCTACAATATTTTTATGCATCCAACATTGATAGTTTACACTATGGAATATCCAATATAGGATCTGCAATTTTTTTCCATCTAATTTCCGTCCTGTTTAGCTATTTGGACTCATTAAGAAATCGATTCATAACACTTTTGGATTGGGACGAATCGCGCAACGCGCGAGTTAAGGGCTAGTGGTAATTATCGGGGTGTTTTGGGCAACGGCTTCGAGCACTAGCACTCTAGCAGTACTCAACACTTCAACAGTCAACACCTAAAGATTTTTAATAATAAAAAAAGGTTTCATAATAATGCCTTAATATATATTTTTTTAAAAAAAAAAAATCACAATGTTTTGTCACACAATCGTCCCTCCCACCACGACTACCAGACTTGATCCACGCACCAAGCTCTAAGACGTGAACTACGCCCCGTAGGCTCAGGATTCCGCTATATTTTTTAATTAAGAACGCAGGTCCCTCTACATGTGCCAAAATTTTTTTATACTCGTCAAACGTATCTTACATTATTTATTTAGGGTGTGTTTGGAAACTCTTGTTCTCGCGAACAACTCACGAACAACTGTTCGTGTCCATCCAAACAACTCACGAACAGTAGTTCGTGTCTTGTTCCCAGTTCCCATTTTTTGGAGAACAAGAACAACGAACAAGGAACAAGGGTGGGTCCCACCTTGTCCTCTGTTCGTCCCTTGTTCACACCGCAAACCAAACACGGCCTTAGAGCACATGCTGCAACCATTTTTCTCTTTTACAAATTACAACCTTTATTCTTACCTGACAAAATAACTAAATCACAAGAACACACAACGCCCAAAGAACTCCCTCCCACCCAATTTTATTGATTTCAGAAATTTCTTACAGAAAAATTCAGAGACGCATAACCTTCTCTTGATATTTTATATCGCTGTTGTTTTTTCCTCAAGTAAGCTAGAAATAGAAAACATCCTTTTTTTGGTACATAACAAATTATACAAAGAAATAATATATCACTAATTAAGAGGTGATGCGCCTGTACTTCTTTCCTTTCTTTGCGTGTAGAGTATCTTCTGTATCTTAGCTGCGTGTCTTCTGAACACTCCCCCTCACGAAGTTGAGTAGATATCCGTCATTCCAATGTTCTCCACGATTTCTTCGAACAGTTTTGTTGCTCCTGCTTTTGTCAAAATGTCTGCCATTTGTTCTGCTGACTTCACAAACACTAGAGAGATAATATTAGAATCAAGTTTTTCTTTAATAAAGTGCTTATCTACTTCTATGTGCTTCGTTCTGTCGTGCTGCACTGGATTGTGAGAAATATCAATAGCTGCTTTACTATCGCAATATAAGTTCATCACATTTCCATTTTCAAATCCTAATTCTTTCATTAGTTTCTTTAGCCACAGTTTTTCACACATTCCCTTTACTATGCCTCGAAACTCGGCTTCAGCACTTGAAAGAGCAACCACTTTCTGTTTCTTGCTTCTCCATGTTACTAGGTTACCCCCGACAAAAGTGAAGTATCCGGAGGTTGACCTTCTATCCATGACATTTCCTGCCCAGTCGGCATCAGTATACCCTTCAATATTTAGGTGTCCATGTTTTGCAAACATTATTCCTTTTCCTGGCGTCCCTTTGAGGTACCTCAATATTCTTATCACTGCATCCATGTGTTCTTCACTCGGACTGTGCATGAACTGACTCACAACTCCAACTGCATAAGCTATGTCAGGTCTAGTATGTGATAAGTAAATTAATTTTCCAACCAACCTTTGATATTTCTCCTTATCTGCTGGACATTGATTTGGATGGATCTCTAATTTCACATTTTGCTCCATTGGTGTACTTACCGGTTTACAGTCTAACATACCAGTCTCAGCTAGGAGGTCTAGAATATACTTTCTTTGGGACAGAAAAATACTACCCTGTTTACGTGAAACCTCAATCCCTAAGAAGTATTTCAAGCCTCCTAAATTTTTCATTTCAAATTCTTTTGATAACTTTGTTTCAAGCTCTTGAATTCCAGTTATGTCATCCCCATTTATAATCATGTCATCTACATATATAATGAGAATTGTAATTTTTTTTCCATTTCTCTTAAAGAACAGGGTGTGATCCGAGTTACCTTGATTATATCCATAGCTTTTCATAGCCTTGCAAAATCTTCCAAACCAAGCTCTTGGTGATTGCTTCAGACCATACAGTGATTTATTAAGCTTACATACCTCTTGTCCAGATCCAATGTGTCCATAACCTGGAGGAATCTCCATATAGATTTCTTCTTCCAGATCTCCATGTAGGAAGGCATTTTTGACATCAAATTGATGTAATGGCCAATCTAAATTAGCTGCAAGTGACAATAAAACTCAAACAGACTTAAATTTAGCAACCGGAGAAAAAGTTTCTTGAAAGTCTATACCATATTTTTGTGTATACCCTTTAGCAACTAATCTAGCTTTATATCTCTCTATTTTACCTTCTACATTGTATTTGATATAATAAACCCATTTACACCCTACCGGTTTTTTTCCTGGGGGCAACTTCACAATATGCCAAGTACAATTTTTTTCAAGAGCATCCATCTCAACCGACATAGCTTTAACCCATTTATCTTCCTTTTGTGCATCTTCAACCCTTTCCGGTATAGGAACAGATGATAGTTGTTCAGTAAATTCCTTTAACGGTTGTGGAAGACCACTGGTTGAGGTATAATTTGCAATTGGATATGTTGTTTCCCTGCTTGTCCCATCTTTTGGGACGTACCTTTTTGGCGGTTTGCCACGGTTGCTACGTGGAGGTAATCTAGGCTGCACTTCATAGAAACCAACCTCATTATCCATCACTTCAGAATCTGACCTCAGTTCATTTTCTTGCTCTGCATCTGAAGTTGGCGCTGGCTCTTCATTGCTTTCTAGAGCTGGCTCTGCACCTAGGCTGGGCGATGCATATTGCTCCTCTCCTACATCTGGTTGTTCCATCCCTTGGTCATCCATAATTGGCATGAAATGCCTAGTACCTGGTGGCTCTGCATTATTAAAAAAAGTTAAGAAATCCGATTCTGGTTCATTATAATCCCTGCCTCCCTGAACCAGAGTTTCGGATTTGAAGTATGTCTCATCTTCCACAAAAGTGACATCTCGAGTTGTGTAAAATTTTTTATTACTTGGATTATAGCACTTATAACCCTTCTGGTTTGTTCCCATGCCTAAGAAAACACACTTCTCAGCTCGTGCTTCTAGTTTAGTGCGCAAAGGCTTCTGTAAATGGATATAAGCAACACACCCGAAAATTTTTGGTGGTAGATTCAGAACCGAAGTCATATTAACATGATAAGAGAAAACTTGAATCGGTGTTTTAAAGTCATTAACACTTGTAGGAGTTCTGTTGCTCAAATACACACCATATGAGAGTGCATTATCCCAAAAAACGGGAGGTACCTTAGTTTCGAGGAGTAGCGACCGAGTCATTTCAAGTAGGTGTCTATTCTTACGCTCTGCAATGCTGTTCTGTTGAGGTGTACCAACACATGTTGTCTCATGAACAATTCCCTTTTCACTAAAGAAATTTTGTAAGGATTTATTCAAATATTCTTTGCCATTATCACTCCTTATCACTTTTATTTTTTTCTCAAATTGGGTTTGCACCATCATGTGAAATTTTTTTACAACTTCAGGAACCTCATCTTTTGTTTTAAGTAAAAACAACCAAGTCATTCTTGAGCAATCATCAATAAAAGAGATATACCATCTACAACCAGATTTTGTAGTAATTGGTGAAGGACCCCAAACATCTGTATGCACCAAATCAAAAGGTTTTTCGCATTTATTTTTGCTACTGTAATAAGTAATTCTATGACTCTTAGACTTGATACAAGTTTCACAAACTATATTCTTCGAGTCCAAATTGAAAAATAAATCAGGTAACAATTTTTCCATATAACCAAATGAAGGATGACCTGGTCTCTTATGCCACAACATGATTTTCTCCCTACATGATTGTTCCCCTTGTACAACATAACTGTTCCCATAACTCGTTTCATCCAAGTAGTATAGCCCATCTCGCCTAATACCATGGCCAATGATGCTTTTCGTGGGTATATCCTGGAATACACAATTGTCAGGGAACATAAGAACATTGCAGTTTTGATCCTTTGTGAGTTGACTAACCGAGATTATTTTTGTTGCAAGGGATGGAACCACCAATGTGTTTTTCAATTTAATCTGTTTGGATAACAACACCTCACCTGAACCATTTACAGGATATATTTTTCCATTTGCATTCATAATACCAGTTTTATGTGAGATGCCTATGCTCATTAAATCATTTATTTCATTTGTCATGTGGTCAGTTGCTCCCGAGTCTATAATCCATCCATTGTTCTTATACCTTTTGCATACATTCGAAATACTGCAGTAACCAATGTTAGTTTGGGAATTATCATTTGTACCTTCACCTAGTTCTTCTGGTTTGTTCTCTGATTGATGCGCAGCTACTGTTGAGGCTGTAGCTACTGTCGAAGGTGCCATTATACCAGTTGTAGTCGCTGGTTGTTGCACAGCCGCTGGTGAAGTTCCAGCGCCAATTGTAGAGCCAGCACTAGTTGAGATTGCTACCATTGCTCTGCTCTTCTCTTCATATTTTTTCTTCTTGTCGCCTTTCCACCATTCTGGATAGCCTAGCACTTCGAAACATTGATCTTTGGTGTGCCGAGTCTTGCCACAAACTGTACACTTCAATTTAGACTTGTCAGTAAATAAATTCTTTTGTTGTGACTCATACTGCTTACCAGACTTGTATCCTCTAGACACCATTGCAACAGAACTCGGTTCTGGTCCTCCACTCTTAATCATTATGCCTTGACGATTAGCTTCTCTTCTCACATGGCTGTAAGCTTGTTCAAGCGAGGGGAAAGGTTTTAGTTGTACCACCTGCGCCCTCATGCCATCTAGCGTGTCGTCTAGCCCATCAAGAAAGATATATACTCTTGTTTTTTGGATAAAGGTGTTGAACTTGTCAATATCCACTGCATACTCCATAGGGTTAGGACAGCGGAAGTCGATTTCTTGGAACAGCCCTTGCAGTTCATCAAAGTATTCTTCAATCGCTCGCCCATCTTGTCTCACACGTGTGACTTGACGGTTAAGTGCATAGACTTGAGATTCATCACTACCGTCATAGTAGGTTGTAGCTATGGCCTGCCACACATCTTTAGCAGTTGGATGTCGAATATACCTGCCCCTCAACCGAGGTTCCAGAGAGCTGATGATCCAGCCCTTGACGACCACATCATTGGTAGCCCATCTCTTGTATGCTGCTTCTGCGGTTATGAGAGGTGGAGCTGGGTCTCCTGTAAGATGATTCAAACATTCCCTGCCGCTGATGTACATCTCCATGGCCTGGCGCCAAAAAGAGTAGTTGGTGCCATCAAATTTCACATCGATACACGTCGAGTAAATGCTGCTTTCAGTTGTTGCTGATTGGGTTATGATCTATGTAGAAGGTTGAGGATTGCTCATAGATGCCGTTTGTAAAGCCGCCATCTGAGTTATCATCTTCGCCATTTGCTCGATGAGAGCGGTTGTGGAAGTTGTTTCTTGG
Organism: Rhynchospora tenuis; assembly: GCA_027725995.1. Taxonomy (NCBI): domain Eukaryota; kingdom Viridiplantae; phylum Streptophyta; class Magnoliopsida; order Poales; family Cyperaceae; genus Rhynchospora; species Rhynchospora tenuis. The sequence continues at coordinate 84,296,937 of CM050889.1, forward strand.
GTTCCTTGTGTGCCAGACATTGTGAATTAAGAACAGGATACTCAGAATTCAGATTTAATTAACCTGGCTCTGATACCATGACAAAATAACTAAATCACAAGAACACACAACGCCCAAAGAACTCCCTCCCACCCAATTTTATTGATTTCAGAAATTTCTTACAGAAAAATTCAGAGACGCATAACCTTCTCTTGATATTTTATATCGCTGTTGTCTTTTCCTCAAGTAAGCTAGAAATAGAAAACATCCTTTTTTTGGTACATAACAAATTATACAAAGAAATAATATATCACTAATTAAGAGGTGATGCGCCTGTACTTCTTTCCTTTCTTTGCGTGTAGAGTATCTTCTGTATCTCAGCTGCGTGTCTTCTGAACATTACCTATCCTACACTATCTTACACCGAGGACCGAGCATATCTTTTGAGACTGCTACTCTATCATGGGTGCTGCTGCTATATCTTCTCCCATACAGTGATCTCCATCATCTGGACCTACAGGATGATCATATACGTAGGCATATATTTCTACAGAGTGCTCTAGATCTAGCTACAATAGCATATTATGCTGTAGTCCTGGCAAGTGTACTATCGTAAAATTGTACATTCGAAGGTTGCGATAGGTCTTGGTATATTACCGTTCAAATGATGAGGCTCATGGAACCCCAATCCGCCCGGGAAAAAGATGCAAAAACCAAACGCATGGAATGAGAATAATGTTTAGTGTGAGTTTTAGTTCCGATACATAGATCTTTGTACAGAATCCTTGTTCTAAAATTAAGACCCATAGGGTCGTTTGGATGGGTGGGGAATAGACTAGGAATAGCAATTTCGGGACTAAATTTAAGAAAAAAGTGAGATTTCGGGAAGCGTGGGAAGAGTGCTATTCCGGGAATATGAATGTTGTTTGGATGATGAATTAGGAATAGCGTTGGGAAGAGTGTTATTGGGATGAAAAGTAAAGAGAAAAGTATTGTTGGAAAGAGTGTTATTGGAAATAGTGCTATTTTTGAAATTGGCTATTTCTGAAATTGGTAATTGCGTTTGGATGAAAAATTTACGCTAGGGATTGCCTATTCCTAGTGTATCCAAACGACAACATAAATATTAATCTAATCAAATGAATAACAATTGAAAATGCAGATATTTCACCATATCGCTGGCACAATGCGAAATGGTCTGATCATGGACAGTTTTCCAGTACACATGCAATAAACATGAAATTTAATTATCACATGATTAGCATAACCACAAGATAATCTAATTGGCAGATTATAAATGTAAACAGATCACCCAAGTTTCTCACGGCACCAGAGAGAAGCCCTTTCCCTATACCCAAGGGTCCAGTCCAGCACCCGAGTTAACAAACAGAAGGAACCACTAGTCGATTAAAGCGCTAATAATCCTAGAAGGTCACGGGGAGTGAACTAGATAATCAAATCAATTATCATGTTATGCTACCCTGGTCGAAAGCATTCTGATTCCATTAACTCATTAAGTCGATGTCAGACTGTATAAATTCAGAATCATTACAACTGACAGACTGACGGTTTCCAAATTCCATTCTAATTTATGCAACAACATGTATTGACTTGTTTTTGGGTTCCTATTCTAGAATGTTGAATCAAGATTATGCATTTTCAAACGATTATTTTCTAAACATGTTATGCACAAATAACCCACGTAACTCCACACCTTCTCCTGCGTTGGATACTTGGATGTCTCCTCTTGATTAGTCCTGTGTCACAGATTAATATTTATAATCCGTTAATTATAGTTTTAAAGGTTATGTTTGTTAAGAACACTTAAATTTCAGTTTATTTAGGTAATTAACCAGACTGACAGATGTCCTAAGTCTGAGTCCAGAATATTACTAGATAGTTTGGGTCATTATTCCATTTTATTGTCATGGTTAAAGCCGTTATTGATATCGAGAGTTGGAAAATAAAATGCAGAATATGAAACTTAGAAAATCGAAAACTCAAGAAGCAATTTCAGAAAAACAGATTTATTTTATTTTGGGATAAAAAATTGTCTGAAATTGTTCGAGTATCTGTCTTTTTATTGTCAGACCTTTGATCATCATATCTCGTTATCAAGCTCAAGCTCAAATGCTCAATAGAATCCGTCTTTTGGAAATAAGTAATATTTTATAAATTTTTGGGTCCAAATATTAACATAAAAGCATAATCCTTTAATTTAATTAAGCCCATACAAGTCCATGGAAAATTTAATTGATAAGTGCAATCAAACTCTAAGACAATCAAGCAATCAGACCTATTTTTGATAAATTCGCTATATTTTACTTTCCGGAAATGGAAAATGCGTCATTCCCTCCTCACGCGTTTGTTCCTCTGTCCGCGCACCCTCATCCCGCGTCACTCTCACCCCACGTCACCCCCCTCTGTTCGCGCATCTCTCACCCCGCGTCGCCTCTCCCCTCTTTCCTTCTCTCGCGCATATTCTCTCCTCTGTAACCTCGTTCTGTACATTATTTGCTCCCTTATACATATTATTTACTTTCTTGTGCACATTATTTACTCTTTTTTTGATATTAGTTTCTCCCTTAAATGAACTACATAGTTAAATCTATTACTTACCTCCTTATGCATATTATTTACTCTCTTAAATGACATAATTTGCTCCCTTTTTGATATTAGTTACTCCACTAAATGAAAATGCATAGAACTACATAGTTGAATCTATTACTTACACCCTTATGCATATGATTTACTCCCTTAAACAGACATAATTTACTCTATTTTTCGATATTAGTTACTCCACTAAATGAAAATACATATTTATACTTATTATATACTCCTCCCATCTCTCATACTTATTTACTAACTTATACATATTTATTTACTCCCATATAGTTATTTAGTTATTCCTAAATAATAGCAGAATCAGGTCTGAATACTATTTACTCCCTTATTATTTACACCCTTAGATTCTTAAATGCACTATTGTTACTCTCTTGTAATCACAATTTAGTCTCTTATAGTAATTAAGTTGCTCCTAAACTGTGTCAGAACAAGATCTTGTTTCTTCCAATACCATATCTGATCGTCTTCCTTCTCCCTCTCTATTCACAAGATAAGTATATGATTGACGTGGTGATCATGATGGCCGAAGTTAATCCTAGTTCGGTGGAGAAAAAGAGGACGGAGAAAGGAGAGAGTCGAGAGAAAGAAAAAAGGAAAGATGTCGCGATTTCTAATACAGTGGAGAAAGAGAGATAAAGATAGTTGAGAGAAAGGGAGAAGGAGAAGAATCTCTGGTTTTGTGGAGAAAGAAGGATGGAAAGAGAGAGATAGATGGAGAAAAAGAGAAATGAAAGAATGGTTCGGAAGGATAAAAATGATGAAGGGAGTGATCGCGAGAGGAGGAGGAGGAAAGAAGGGTGAAGGAAAGAAATCGCGTAGGGGATGGAGGGAGCGCGTGAGGGTGAAAAGAGGGAGACACTCTCTCCTATGATTGCTTAATTGCTTAAGACTCTGATTGTCTTAAGCAATTCTCAAATTCAATTTCGATCCGATTATATTGGGCCTAAGCTTTTTTTATTTTACTTTTCTTCTCTCATTTTTCTTGGCCTATGTCACTATCAGACAGCCTATAGTTACAAGATCAAAGCCAAGTAGCCAACAGATCGAACCAGATCAACTGAGTCAGTTGACCTGACTAAGTATGTAACGGGTCTCACAATAGAATACAGATCCGAGTTTGAACCAATTCGAAACGCAATCCAACAGCCCACAGAATTAGATTCGATCAGCTAGGCTATGTAATTTTTCTCTTAGGCGCTCAGAGTTAATAAAAACCTCTCAAATATACTTTTAAGCCCTCTATCCTTACAGAATCTTTCTCAAAGTGATTGTAAACCCTTGAGAATTATGGATAAGTCCTCGAGAAAATTTCTATATTGGAAATTATGTAAGATTTTTCGCATTCTCGAAGAATGAATAAATCTCTACAAAAAGGAAATAACCCACAGGATTCACCCCTCATGAGCTTGAATTCAAGTTCTAAATGCCTCTTGACAGCACGAGAACATTGACGAAAATTCATTCTCGTGAGAGTTTATTATTTATTTATGAGCCCTAACTTTCCATTAGATGCAAGCTCCCATTGTTAATTATATCGGAATTGATCAAGAACTTCTAATTTAGGGGCTTAAAGGATTCAATATAAGGGTCTAGGAAAAAGTCGTGTATTTAAAATCATTTTAGGGGCTTATGTACTGCAACACTACTCTCCATATGTATATATTTAGCTCTCTAGAGCAGTCATGTAAAAATCATTTTCTTTCTTTGCTTGCAATCGTTCTATCATTGCCTGCTGACAGCATCAAAACAAAGTGAATAAAAGAATTTATCATAAATCATAAAATAATTTATCTCATTCTCCAACGAAAAAGTGAATAAAATAATTTATCATGATTCATCCATTGTGGAGAATACCGTCCTCAAAAAAGAAAAAAAAAAAAAAAAACACATGTAAATTGCCGTAGCACAAAAAAAAAAAAAAAAAAAAGAGTCTTGCTTTAACGAATACAGCTTTCATTTACCAACAAATCTATTACACACATTCCCTCCTAACTTACCTTTCCTAAAATATTTCTTCGTGGATTACCATCCTAAAAGATTTCATATATGACTCGCATTTCATAAAAAAAAAAAAAGATCGCATAATTAAATAACCAACGAACAAAACTAAATCAATACTACAATCATCTTATATTAACCAAACAGCGCGATGCATTCACTAGTTTAATTCAATGTACAAAATATTAAAAATATACGTCCCCCAACAAAACATATATGACTTACACAAGCTAGTTAGAAATTTCATCATGAATGTCTCATTAATCGAATAACATGCAATGATTATTATGCAATTTTAATTAACACGACGTGCTTAAAACTTTTGGACCATTAGAATTTAATTTGTGCTATTTGTGTCCATGCTATATTTTAAAATAACATTTCTTTTTTTTTTTTTTTTGTAACTTCACAACATGAAAGCCACAAAAGTGGAAGAATTAGATTAGTACCTCATAAGTCTTGAAATTTTTACCGTTACCCTTGCTACCATTAAGAAAGAAAGCACTCCCTTGTACTTCTTAAATCATAAACCGCAAGATAACGAAGATGCGAAATATAATGTAGGTTTTTTAATCTTCTGGGCCGATTTAGGTTAATGGGCTTTTATTTTGGTGTGGGCTCTCCGATTTGTTTTATAAATTTCTCTGTTTATCAATGCTGAAATGTCCAGTATTACTATTACTATGAGACGTTTGCTAATAAATCGGCACCAGCTCAAGGCCTCCAGTAGTGTTCCGGGGATAAGCAGTTGCATCTGCGTTATTTGATTCTATTTTCTCTTTTGATTTTCTGTTACAAGTATTATAACTTATTCGTGTATTGTTGGTTGTGAATTGAACAATTCAATGTAAGATTTGTTGCCCGTGCTGTAATAAATATTTCCATCATGCGCTTTTACTTTTATTGGAATTATTTGGATATAGTTTGCTTATTTCAATCAGGTTCCCAAACCAAACTACAGCAAGGAATTGAATAGAGATATGGACTACAATGTAGCTTTGATTTGTACTAACCTGATGTGGCTGGAACGATATCCTATTTGGGAACAAACAAGAACTTTATACATGACTTTATTCATTTATTATTATTATTATTATTATTATTAGACAACTGACAGATCCATGGCGGAAGTGAGATGGTTGCCAGTTCCCCAGAACCAAACTGAGACCATATTTGAGATTACTTTCAGTTTCAGACCTTAGCATTATTTAGCAAATTAGCTATCAAAACCTACAGCATCATCAAAATAAGAACCTGGATTGGTTTGAAAAGGTTGGAATTTTAGATTAATTTCTTACAAAAAGACGATCAACTATCCTTCTCCACAAAAGGGCGGAGCGGGAGGGGTAAGAGAAGCTAATATCCAGCCTTTACTTTTTACAAAACACAAGTTCAGAAAGTTAAAAACCTGGGATTGAAATCCCAAATGCAGAACCACAGTACCATCATTCACACATCCCTGAAGCAAGCTGCAGCTTGCCAACTCTCTCCACCTGACGACCCATTCCAAAGATCAGCTTTTTGCCAACTTCACATGATGCGAACGCCTTGAGGGCAGCATACTCAATTTGGTCGTGTTCCAGCTCCTCCCTGCCCCAGATGCTGTTGATGATATTGATCGGCATCTCCAGGGGCATCCCCTTGATGATCTCCCGCACCAGATCCTTAAACGCCCACTGCCTCATGTCTTGCCGGTCCATTGCCCATGCAGCAAGGTCACGCAAATCATGCACACGACGGTAATCATCCACACGACGTCCCACCTTCAGAGGAGGAAACCTGTTTCACCACAGTCAAAACTAATCAAATAATTAGGAGAAACTTAATATAATAAATGTGATAAATATATATTAAAGTTGAAAAAAAAATTAAAAGATTCCATGCACCCAAATAGAAAGAAAATTATGCAGAGCTGTTTGAGGTGCATGCAAATATTAAAATTAATTCAAAATAAGTTCAAAAGAAATTTGAGTTTGAAAGAGAAATCAACAATTTTTAGGCACAGTACAGAAGTGATAACCTTCAAAGTGCATCAAGTCATCTTAGAATAATAAATAGACAGTAATTATGCACAACAGTTATTTTATTTGTGATAAGATTCTGAATAATCAAGATTCAATGAAAAGGGAGAAACATGAATTATTAGAAGGCACCATATAAATTTGGTACCTGTTAATTAGATGATACTAGAAAACAATTTTACTATTCCACTAAAACTATCTATATTTTCACCCTTGGATCAGATCATAACAAGAAGTTTGCTTGAAGTCATGAACTTCTAATCACTGAACAATGACCTGTCCTTCATTTTTATTTTTCTTATGAGATTTTGCTTTGCTCTATAGATAGCTTTTATTTATTCTTTTTGAAAAATAGTTGATCCTTTAGAAACTGTAAACAGAAAACAATAATTAGGAAAGGAACTGTTTAGTATAACGGAAGGGATATACATTATCAGTAAATACTTGGTGTTAGTGCATGTTTTTAGTCTGCAGTTTGTTAATTGTCATTTTTGTTAATTGTTAATTAAGTGTGTGCTCTCAGTTATTGATAAATACTGCTTTCAAGTAATACTTTAGAGAAATTTTCAAGTTGAATTTTCTTTTTGTCATAATTTGCATTATCAAAATTCTTGACAAATGAATGCACTGATATCCTTCACAGTTGAAATTGCATATGGCCTAAATTATATTTCCTATAGATGTCAGCTACTAAAAGAAAAATCAGGAGTTCAAGCTACTCAAATGTCTAATTAGACGCATTCAAATTGATAGATACCCTCAGTCCACTTATTATTTTTAAGAAAATTACTATTCAATTAACTCCTGATATTATTTTATTTAATTTTTTGGTTTAAAGTTTAGGGCCTCCCCAAAACCCCAAACCCCCCTAACCCCCTAAGAAAGCTATTCAGACACAGTACAAAAGAAGTAAGTAAAAAGTTGAACAGAAAAATTTACTGGTTGGAGAGCTTCTGAAATTCCGAATGAATCGACAGTCCGATGAAATAGAAGCGATCATCCTGGAGAAAATCGATGAGGGTTTGAGGAAGGTGGTGGGAGTGGAGGAGTTGAAAGACGAGGCAGCGGCCGCCGACACAGAGTTGAAGCACGCCCACTTGAAACTTTCCGGGAAAGCCAGCGGCGCCACCGGGAACCCACTCCGTGTCGACACCGACGATTGTGTTGTTGGAGTCGCCTCCGTCCATGGAGAGAACGGAGCTGATCCAGTCAGCCGCCGCGTCGCCGGAGGAGGTCACGGTGGTCTCGAAGCTGTAGTCGCCACAGCTTATCACGTACCTAGACCCGTCGTAATGGCTGATACCCATCTCTCTCTCAAAGGGGAACTGGGGAAAGGTGTGGTGAGAGAATATATATGGTGTGGTGTTTCTTGCCAAAATTATTTAATTTAACTAGTTAGCTTGTTGTCGCGGCTTCACCGCGACGCGTGACCTGACCAGATAATTTAAATCTAACGAACAGTATTAAATATGGTGTTAATGGAGATTATAAAAGCACAGACAAAATTCGTCAAAAGTATAAATACTTCACAAACTGGAGTGAATGAAAAAAATTCGAGTTGGGTTTATTGGTTCAATCTTTTACTAACAAATTGAAATACATAATTTTAGAAGTAAAACATTAAACCTTTATAAAAATAAATTCATTAACATACAGGTGAGGCTTACTTAAATGTGTGACCATATTTCAATTAATCAATAAATGAGACTAAACATTTAACTAAATACAACAGCTATGCAACTCAAAATGCAGCAACTGAGGTAGGGTTTCTAGAAAATTTGATCACGACCAACATTATTTTGATGCAACACAAAATTTTGGACTTGTGTACACATTTTTATGGTATCATTTATCATCCACAAACCAATAAAAGAGAGGCACTAAGGCTACTGTTTTGGCTCGATTCTACTTTTCATCGACTAATTGCAGTAAAAGCAGCTACAGCAAGCCACAGTATATTAGATTAAAGCTAGTAAATCAGATGCCACATTTCTATACATAACATTTCCACACTTTACATACATTCTGCCATAAAATAAATAAAATGGAAAAAGTGCCGAGCATATGTTCAAAAAGAAATGGCACAAATAAAGTACATTATGTACAAAATAACATCATCAAATCATATTTTTCATTGGAACAACATATTACTTTAACAGAATTTTTTACACTCTTTTCAATAATACCCTGGAATTTCTTTCTATTTACTGCTTCAAACAAAATTAAATCTTTTAAAATGGTGAAAGTGATTTCATGAAGTCATAAACATTGTATACAAGCGGTTCATTCAATCTATGAAGTATACTTACACTTAAATCCCTAATTTCTTCATTTTTTACATAAAGGGAATAATTGAAAATATTGTTCATGCCTTGCTTTTGGCCATCGAGAGTCAAATCAAATTATTCCAAGGGTAAACACTACTTCATACTAACACCAAAAGATCCAAGCATTCTTGTTTTTGGTTCAGAGAAGTATCTATTTCGCAGTTTGGTTGAGAAATGTAAAAAAACTACCAAGAAGATTAATTCCACCAGAAAGCAAACGTGCACATTTTTAATAACTTTTTCTCAACATGATTATTGTCTTTTATGCAGCATAAATACACAACTACACAAAATTAGAACAAAGAAAAAACAATATTTTATTGAGGATCATAGAAACTAAATAGGTTGGACCAGATCAAATAAAGAATCAGATGAGATGATGTAGATATTAAATTGAAGAAAGGGAATAACCTAGGTCATCTGCACAAACCTCCACAGTTTTGTTCTGGCGCATGACCAGTAAGAAGTCTGGTAGTCTCATTCCCGCATTGTGACAATTTCGCCTCTCTTACCCTCTAATTCTGTTGGCCTCTTTCTTTGTTCATGAGTGCAAAAGATCTCTAGTCATATAATGTCACAAAATAATAAAAAAGATGTAAGATGCTATCTCTAGGGCATAAAGAAGTGAAAAATTTATCAAATTTAAACAATTAAAATTCAAATATGAAGAAAGATTCATTATTGATTGAGTCGATCTTTTTCAAATACAGGGGCCCAATTAAATGTGGACCGTTTAAACACAATTTAATCATTATAAAATTTTGCCTAATTATATGCAGTATCCAAAGGAAATCATTATCAATTGCGTATCAGCAATCGGTACAAGGGACTTTTGTCTTGGAAACAAACCCAATTTTTTGTTTAATTTCAATCTTTTCTTGCCTTTTACTCGCTTGTTATTCTCTGGTTGTATTATTCTCTTGTTATAAAAAGATAAATAAGCTCCCATGCCTTTTATTTGTTGTAGTTTTCGTTAATATATAAATCAAGAAATATTGTCCTAAGATCATGCTGGTTTTTTATATGTTGTTACCTGAAATACTTTTGGACACTGGCAGTAAGACTATTGTTTTTCATTAGCGACTCAACACTTAAATGTAAACTTTATTCTTTTGTCTTTACTTTAACTTCCTCCAGAGTGAAAAGGTAGTCTTCCTTCAGCTTGATTGACATGTTCATGATCTGTATTCAAATGAAAAAATATTCCATTAGTACAAACAAATTGCCAAATGATGAAATATATTTATCTTCTTGTATTTATTTCCTTTTTTTTAATAATGTAATTTTTACATGACACGAAAATATACAAGGATCCAGAATCAACACGTTCAATACCAAGGAACCTAACAATTATCACATCATATACATTATACTGCTACTTTGAATTGAAAAAATTAAACAAAGATTAAGAAAAATTCTGAAGTTTAACTTAATATCAGATACTAATAGTCCGAGACAAACTCCACATTGCTGCTACATATATGCAGTTTCATCCTTAAAATATAATAAGCAGGATCACATAATATAAATATGAGCCAAATATTCTTCTCTTAACAGTAACGACTTCCTTTTTATATGTACGGTATAAATACAATTTCTAGTTGGAAAAAAAAAATTCTAAATTTATTAAATCTTCACGTAATGTTTGTTTCACCGTTGTATTGTACGATCCAATTCTTGCTTTAGCCCTGCCAATTTTTATGTGGCTTTTCTCTAATTGTAATGTAAGCCCAGGACAAAGCAAAGATAAGAGAGAAAATTCAGCCATGAAGCAATTATATATCCAGTTTACCTAAATACTCTAGTATACTGTTTATATAATCAACCTCCATAGATCTGTTTCTGTCAAGCCTTCATAATTCAATTCGTCATTCATTTTTCATTAAAACCTTCAAAGTGAAAGATATTATAAAGGATATAAAATATGACTGTTTGTGCAATAAAATAAACAAAAGTACCTTGCAAACAAACCTGTGATTAAACTAATTTCATTAAGACACTCAATTTGAGGTAATAATTAACCAATCACTTTCTTACCCAAATATGTTTAGGTTTCTTAGTATTTTTCACTCGAACAATTCGACCCACTTCAATACCCCTGAAATATTAGCATCGTGTAACGTATATGTTAATGGAATCATTATTTCCTACAATATCATAAGAACAACTGGATGCATGAAGTATTACACATTGACAGTGAAATAGCACATTGATAATACATGCTCTGAACAATGTTGTGTTTCTTAGCATTCTGATGTCGAAATAGCACTCTAGAAAGCAAGCATTTAAATCTTTGATACTTTAATTGCTACATTATGGAAAAACAACATGAATGAAGTGAGATATCTTATCTTATCCGCTTAGTCTTGTCACGATATCAAGGAATCAAAGCTTGAACTGGGGCCATTGTGCAGAATTATTCTTCAGCGGACAATGGCCTTTGTACGAACAGCTGCTGTGACGAAACCCACAAACATGAACTTGTCATCATTCGTGGTCAGCTAACAACTTCCTCTAAACGGTCATTTACCTTCCCAATAACCTTGCAAATTAATAGCAACATAATTTGCTGACATTGTCAGAATCCTAAATTAAGGGCACAGCAATTGAACCCATAGAAAAATATTTTATTTCTCTTGCTTGGTGGACTAATTTTTGTGGGTCATAACGTAGGTAACCTGTTTTGCTCCCCACTTTTCACATATAGTCTGCAAGTGAGAAGTTTCATACAAGATTTTATACCATTACTGGTGCCAGTACAGTGACATATTGGGAAATTGAGCAGTATTGTACCGGGATTGTTAATTTATAATTCGCAATAGAAGTTAATTAAATTTATGGCATTTATGTCCTTTTCAATATCTTTCCGTCATGATAGAGAAGTCAAAAAGCACTTATTTCTTATTATTGAAAAAAGGCGAGGAAAAAAATTCCAGAATCCCTCTCTTTCTTCACTACAGATGATGAAAGAAATAATTATGAATTAAAAGTAAATAATGCTTTCTCTAGCAATACACTGCCAATTTAGGAGGTCCATAAATGTACAGGATTATTGATTTTTTTTTAAATTTCCCACACAAATAGCATTTGTATCGTCATCAGTCATGATAATAATTACATATTGATTGAGAAGCGACAACTGTTATTACACACTATATGATATTGCACAGTTAATGATGAGTATGGCAAGCCCGTCAAAAAAAGTCAGATATAGATACACCGACACTGATTTGGGTTGAGAAGTGTCATTCACTGACCAATCCAATGCGAAATGAATGATAAATAGCAAAAAGAAACATGAAAGCTCTATTAAGCACTTACTGATAACACAACTTTTCTTATTGCAGAATATAAGACCCTGAAAAATTGATCCAAAAAATTTTCAGTTATAATTTGAACATTTCAGTTAAATACTGAAAAGTTAAGCTTAAAGAAAATAAGTAGGAAAAGGCTGCCATAATTTTAGGAAACACTAATAAAAATATTTTGAGCCATATGTAAATACAACAAATCAAACATCTTACGGTACAAATATTATAATCACGAAGAGGTAGAAGAGGGCTGGAGCAGTACCTGATTTTTGTTTGTGTTGCTGCGATTTCAACTGCTTTAGTTCTAAAAAATTTTACAAATTTCCTTGGGTGAGAAGAGGACCTTTGCAACACTCTAATATTAAAGAAATTATAGAAGGATATGAGGTTGATTCTCATCAAAAAAAACCCTCCCAGAAATTACCGGTAACAAATGTAGTATATACACAGGGAAAAACCTTAAATGAATAGTAGAAAATAAACTATTATATTACCTATTGCAGGAAAAGAAATTTCCATGGTACGGATGTCGTTTATACCATGAATCTTAATCGAACCACCTCTTGTTTACGAAATAAATCTCCATCTATGAGCAATCCAACATTCAATTCCTTCATAGACATTCTGTAAAAATTAAGGAAACATTGAATTCTGATTTTAGAAACTAACATTTATCAATAAAGAAATTACCACGAACAATTTACCGGTACACTCCAAATATAAGTGTAGCTTATATATTCCTAAACATATCTCCAAAAAGACCAAAATAAACAACCAAATAAAGAGAAAAAAAGCACCTGTACTTTCCCTACAGACGAGTGAGAACTGACGAGAAATCTAATCTAAATAATATATAAAAATTAACCTGCTCATATTGTCCAAAGTAAGCTCATCGTTGAATAGGTTTGCAAAGCTCAATATTTCATCATTGGAAACATGTCTACCTGTCCGGACCTAACCACAAACGTAACACCAACAGGAAAAAAAAAAGAAATCAACTCCAAAATATAACACTAAAGACATCCATATTCAAATATATAACCAAAATTTCAACCTGACCTTATTTAAAACTCATCAAAATCTTCAACTATTTTTCGGACTCCGCACTTTGTAAAGCCTGAACTTCCTTCGCCATTTGTTTGGCAGTATCTTGCAAAAATTTGGCATATTCTATTTTTGCTTGAAGTCTCATTTTTAAAACTTGCTATAAAACAAAGTACACATTCAAAAGTAATATGAAAGCACCACAGCAGCAGTAGAAGTCTATGTATGTATTATACCAACATGAACCGGCAATCAAATATTATGAAAATTTGAGCTTCCTGCTAGTCTTTATGTTTAAAATTAACATTAGGTTTTCTGTAAGCCCTTATATTCCATAGATCCCAAGAAACAAATACATAAATAAACACTTCTCTAAACACTATTTTCCATTTTATTAGATCATCATACTCCATTTTCAAATTGGTCAGAATAGCCTCGCAATTCATAATCATTTTTTTATCATTATGAATCTTAATAAAGTTATCAAGAAGAAACAATTTTAACTTTATTTATATATTCGTGACAGCCTAAAAAGGAAAATCCATAAGAAATTGAACTGCAGAATGTATGATATATCAAAAAAGCAGAACCGAAAAGTACAGAGCAACTTATCATTATATGAATAAAGGAACTGTAAAAAGGAATGAATTGTATTTGTTCTTGCATAAGAACATATATCTGCGTATGTAACTACATATATATATAGATAAAATAGAATGAGGTTTCAATTATCATCATTATTGGTACATGTGGAGTATAATAGAATACACATGGAGTATAATACAGTACTGAGGTAGAAACATAAATAAGACATGCATGCACATTTTTTTTTTATAACCTATTTGCTTGGCCATAATAATTATAAATAAAAACACATAGTCAATATCTACTGGCTAAATAGATTAATGCAGAGTCCACTTGAAAATACAGCATGAATTCCCACAACTCACCTTTGTGGTTTGCAAGTGCAGTCGACAGAGGGAGCAGGTACGAAGGCAATGGATTCTTGACGAATTAATGCACAACCAAATCATCAGCTTCATCACCTAAAGCACATATAAAATTCAATTTTTTACAACCTTAATAGCTCCAGGAATATTGAGATCAATAAGAAGATAAACATCAATTTTAAACCTATGGCATGGATATATTTATTAAAAAGTTTACAAAAGTACCCTCCTCGCTCCTAAAACAGTCAATTTGTTGTTATACATTGTTCTGACTTGACCAGCACAATATAAAAAACATGAATTGTAACATATGGAACTTGCTAACAGTTAATTAATGAAGTGAAATTCCAAAGCATATCTCAGTAAATATATCTTAATAGAACAATAGTAATAGAAAATAAATAGATGGAGGATTGAACTCAAATATTTAGTTACATTAATTATTTACCCCAAAGAAGGAGTTTTTTTTTTTTCGAGAACATCGAGCGAGCCTCTTTAATCTCCTAGTTGCCAGTCTTGTTGTCGCTTCAACTTCACCTCTTCGCCATTATCACCTCAACTGCTTCGAAAACTGTGAAATCGAAGCTTAATCATACAAAAAGGAAAAGGAAGAGCAAAAGTAGAAAAAAAAATTCCTTACGAAAGGAAGACACCAATTTCAAATAAGAAAAACCTATTCCATTGGTAGGGACTTAAGTTAAGGTGGACCAGTAGTATTAAGCAAAATGCTCAATTTTACTATTATTTCTTTCTAAACCCAGTTTGCTGATCCCGCTAAGCTAATTTCTATACCTTAGCTAATTTCTATAAAAGGTATATTGCTTAAAAAAAGACAGAGAGAGCACTTTAACAGAAAAATAATTACCATGCAATTCCTAATGTGTTGCAAGCCTAGATCAAAATCTGAATGTTTTCCAACAACCAACTTCCTAGCATACAAACTCTTTCTATTTTTGCTGCCTCTTATCAGGAAATTCATGGAAATCTTTAACATGCCTACTGAAGTTACTCTTGAATTCAAATATAAAATTGCAATCCTCCACAGTGTAACTAAAAAGTGTTGCTTTGGCATGACAATAAATATCTATTTAGATGGTCCTTCATCCCATAGCTCGACTTACCGTCTTAAATAGTACGTGAGAACGGCTTCTTGAAGTGTCAAATTAAATTGATAAAGTCTTCTCAAATGAAATTTGAAGTGAATATGACCTCAGAAGAAAACCACATATGATATTATTCTTTATCAAGTATGAAAATTTTCTTTGCAGAATATGACCTCAAAAGAAAACCACATATGACATTTTTCTTTATCAATTTGAGAAAACATAAGTCAATTTTATGCTGTGAAGTTCAAAATATAATGAACAAAATTTGAGAAATAAAAGTGAACATGAAATTGATAAGTCAACCAAATCCACAATACAAATGACTAACTTGCACCGAAAATATGAAAATTGAAGAGGGGATCGTGTTGGAAGGGGAAAAGAGACAGCACCGTCACTCCAATTCCTTGCCAGTGCTGGTCTCATATAATTGGTACAAAAAAAAATCAAGAACATGGGATTATATTTTCTTGGATTAAATAAAGGGTTATACATCACCTTTTTTTCCATCAGGAGGCAACAGAGGGGGAGAACATGCGACAAAGGAGGCTGCAGCGAGCACTGCTCCATGGCTGCCGCCCTTCTCAACGGCAAACTCGATAGTGCTTCCCCATCTGCCTTCACCTCTGCCCCAGCTGCCCGACCCATCTGTTAGAAAGTGTTTAATTCCATTTTGTTCCATCAAATAGCAAGAAATAACAACTAAACACAAAGGATCTAAGTTTCAACATCATTCACAAGCATTTCAAGATGAGAGGAGGAGATTTATACCTCTCTTTGTGTAGTAACAAAGATACTCGATTCCATGGCATGGGAGTCGATGGGGTGCGTGCTCCACCACCTCCACCATCTATGGTGCCTCAAGCCCACCAAGGAGCTAACCACGAGCTCCAAGAAAGTGCTAGCTTTCAAGAGCTCCAAGCTAATCCTCTCTATGAACTTCTTCATCCTATTAACTATTTTAATGGAGGAGAAGAAAGAATGGAGCTCAACACATGAGCAAGAGAGGAAGAGGAAGAAGGGGGCAGCTAGGAAGAGAGGAGAGAGAATGTGGATGGAGGCTAGGGCTTTCCCAAGAGGTGACCCCTTTATATAGTCAACAGCTCTCATCCTCTCTTTGAACTATTTACAAGTATGCCACTAGGGCTCTAGCTGAAATTAATAGGGCCATTTTGGGCTACATCAAATGTTGCAATGGCTCAATAAACCATCAAATTAATTACTCCTTCATCCTTCCTCAAATCGGGCCTTTAATTAATTAAATAACTAGAAGCCCAAATAGCTCAAAACAATTAAAGTGTATTGAACATAATTATTTATTAACTCATTAATAATTAACTTTGGATTAGCTAATGCATTAATTTGTTTCGATATGAACCTTTTGACTTAATTAATTATAACGGTTCACAACGGTATATAATTAATTAATCAACTTATCATATTTCGCAACACTCACTGTTGTGAATAAACAAATAATGCACCGTGTGGTTAGAGTCCTATTTGTGAGACCCTATTGAGGATTTATGCTATGTTGGCCATGAAAATAAATCATTATTTATTTCCAATAATCATAAGCGGTATCTAGCAACACGTAATGATTCCCAATTCGCATAAATAATGTACCGTTACAATATCTTAATCCTGCACAAGAAATATAAGTATTTCCTTGTCTGATTCTTATGTCACATGATATCATTGTATAATCCAGGATAGGAGTGTGTCATTCTTGCAGATTATACATTTCTTGATCTAGAGTTGATCGTCTAGTTTGCATGCATACGATCCAACTCCATCAAGGGGCCAAAACAGATATCATCACTCATTAAGTATATTAATGAGGGACATACGGTTTTCTTGATGAACAACTTTTCCCCGCACAATTCAAGAGAACCTAAATAAAGTCCGTATAGCAGTCTTTATCAGGAATCAACGTTAGACGATATTTATTGAACCTATCCTCATGTGGAAAAGTTGAACATCTCAAACTTAGAATCAAACTCATATGAAATAAACAATGACACATAACACAATCCATATGTTTATTTCATTGGGTCAAGTCATGTACTATGTTCCAATAACATACACATATGCAATTAAGTTGGTAACTCCTTACCTATGATTTGTAAAACTTAATCATCACTTAACTTGCATACTAATCTTTTATGATAATTAATGTTCCTTGTTAATTATCAAGATTATGGACGATTTAGATTTATTATTGTCATTCTAATGAATGATCCACAGAGATCTACAATTCAGATCCTCAACCTGAATGATCTGTCAATAATAAACTCTAGGAACAAATGATGAAATATCATCATTAACATAAACTAAGTAAATAAGTCATTAAATATTGACTTCTAGGACATAACTCCAACAATCTCCCACTTGGCCTAGAGTCAATCAATAGTGACTTCTAGCCAGTGAAGAATTCGAATAATGTCATATATCCATATATATATATGTCTCGAACCTCAAAAGTTATTATACGCTTAAAGCAAATTACTCATACGTCCATCACGTATGGATGCATAATTGCATCTCGTATATCGCTTAAGGTAGAGGTAAAGTTAGAGTGTTCGCTGTGTTCGCTGTGTCCGCGAACCTATCCAATTTTGTTTGACCCTATATACATATATACTCCTATATATGTGTTCTTGATCATCATCATGTGAGATCAAGTGACATCGTCATAGATCTTAGTTGTATCACCAATTTAACATTGGGTTCATCAAGTTTAAGCTATGGTTCGAGATGCACAGAACCATATTAGCTTGACTGAGAACTTCTTGATCCATATTATATTCTTTCATTGCTTCACAAGTTGCTATATATATTTTGTTTTTGGTGACGGAAACGGTTGTAATATCTCATTTAGAACACCTTCTAAATTTACAACACCACATTTAAACAAAATATGTAGCTCAATTGTACTTATATCAATCTTTCGAAAACTAACATCAATATAACAATTTGTATAATTTTTTTTTTCATCTTATCAGATGAAAAATATCATTCTTTCTCATAAGATACTCGAAGATATTCGCGATTATTGTCCAAACGTGTTTTTCTTTGTATCCAGTTGACAACTGCTTGTCATACTCCTTGGGTACAACACATAGGGGCATGTGCATAAATATGGCGTACGTAATGAAACTCATAACAGAAGGATGCTCGAATTGTATCGTGCACTCTTCTCGAATTGAGTTGCAACACACCGAGTAGAACTCAAATGTATGCCATACAACGTGGTTAGACATCCTTTACAGGAGTCTATCTTCTCGTGTAACTAGAACACTTTGTCATTATATGCACATTTTGCTCAAACCTACATCCATCATAATCTATCTCCATAGATTTTGTTTCCTTGGATTTAGGTGACTTGCCCAAGTTCTCTATTGAGAAAAACATTCTCCAATGAGATCTTGACAATATTCATTTTCTTAATGTTATTCCCAATTAATGTCTTGTATCTTGTACAATACATGTAACACAATCGCTCCCACTGAATATCTTGTCTATATAAGATACTTTTGACGAAGTGCAACTCCTTGACTTCCTTGTCACAATGTTTATTCCAATTTCCACAATACTTGCTTCAATCCATTAATGGATCCTCATATGTCAAGTACGAGGATGTTGTGAAGCCTATGTACCTTTCAGTTTAGGCAGTTCACTCTCGTTGATCTTTGTAGGATTGATGCTTGAGGTCAATAAACTACTTCTACAGCATCTTGTAGAATAAGTTCTTGATCCTAATGTATTGCACGAGTTTCTCTAACATCATCCATTCGTGAGATGTTTGAGTACTCTTTAGAAGCGAGCGTGCTTATAAACTTCTTCCTTTCACAACTGCTTGTGAATTAAGTTCCGCTCAACTCCCACTAAACACCATGTATGGAGTGGCAAGTTTTCCATAAAGGTACTTCTTGTAGTGATGCATAAACTCCTTTAATGCTCACTTTACTCCCATTACTTCTTCTTGAGAAAATCATTCTTCAAGATTACGTTATGATGAGCAACAACTACTTTGTTCTTGTCATGTTCGTTGAAGTAGTACCTTTCGGTTAGTTCAAGATATCCTACATAATATTAAGTGTCTTATTTGGGTCTAAGCTTATCAATCAATCAAACCTTGAAATAAGCTTCTCAACACCAAATCTTGACAAACAATATACCTAGAGATCGAATCTCGTAAGATATCTTTCTCAATAGACTTCGATGGAATTTTTTATTCAGTGTAAACAATATTGTCCTCAAACACAAATCTCTTACATGAGTCGAACAAGTCAATTTGATTTATTACCGATCGAACTATATCAAACAATGTTCGATACCTTCATCCTTGGATACATTTTTCAATGTTCCTCATGGAGCAAGTAGTGAAACGTCTTTCATACTCTTTAGGTAATATATTCAAACTATATGACTTAACTATTTACCATGATCCATCTTAAGACTTTTGCTTTTATTGAATAGTTTTTCAACTTTACTCTTGAAATCATTTTGATCTTGTCAAAAGATTCATACTTATACCATATCAAATAGATACGTTAATATCTACAATGATTGTTGGTCAAGTGGTAAAGTTTCAACAACCTTTCAATTACACAAGTACCTATAGGTCTATATAAATCAATATGTATAAGTCTTAATAAAGTTACTTGTCCTTTAAACCTTCGTAGTTCAAAGGCGCTTTTGTCATTTAACAAACACGATTCGCATAAATTTCAATTGATTTGCAATCCAATTGATTTGCGAGCTCCACGTTACATAGACTCTCATAATGCGATTCTTGTTTATATTCGACTAAGCGACTATTTTACATAAAAGTCAAATACTTTATGTGAAGTCTTATACATTTGTCATTCAAAATTTGTTTATCTATTTCAAGCAAATTCAATCAAGATGCATAAAATCTTATACACAAATTCATAACAATAAGAGAATAATATTTCTCTATTACAAAACATGATCATCCATCATCAAATATGAAACGGAGATAAGGTTTTATGAGATGTTTGAAATAAGGTATACAACCTCAAATTCCTAAACAAACTCTTTATGTAGTAAAGATAATTCTACGTATTCAATGGTAGCGGCTTAGACGTATAAGCCATTTCCAAAACGGAGTTTACTTTACTTATCTCGAACTTTCTCTTATTCATCATTGCCTACACATTTCGTTAAATGCGAGCACATGAACTGGCACCTAATTACTAGTGTGAATTAGAGATAGTGAGATAATTTGAACGACAAATATCTTAAGGTTTAGAACATCATGGTATTTCGGACAACCTTTCAAATGCCTCCCATAAATGACAAATGAAACATCTCATGTGACACACGGTCACTAGTGAGGGTCTCAAAGTTTCAACTCATATCTTGGTAAAGTATTCCTTTAATACTTAACCAATTACTTTTAGCACTAACAAGTGTGCGAACAATATATCATTTATCCATAGAAAGAGATTGTATGACAAAACAAACCTTGATATTGGAGATCTTAATATCTCTAGTTGTCAATTAGCTACTCAAACATTTCGGTTCGCAAGCTAATGAAATATTTATCTTCTTATAAGAAGAGTCTCTTGGTTAACTCACACTCCATTACTCGATCATAAATGATTGAGTCTATATTTACTTTCTCTAAGAACGTCTTCTTGAGTAAGTGGATGAGAGTGTAGAAGTCTAGTCTAGTCCTTATGAATTCTCCAATTCAAAAGTCTAGAACTTCTAAAAGGATATAGGCATTCGCTTTATTGAATAATTTTCGTCGAAACTAATCAATCATTGCGAAGTTATGTTCGGGAAGTCGAGGAACGTTTTTGGGATTAAACTTGCTCAAGTTTCTCATTTCCAAGAACATGTATTAGGAATCGGTATTACTTCTCCAAGTAAATACCTTAAAAACGAGCTTGTCATTTTCCAAAGATTGATCGCAATGAAATTAACATATTTAATATCTATAACAATTTCAATTCAAGGTCATTTAGTTTATGCAATGTTTTATTTATAATGATAAATAAAACTCTCACTACATTTATTAATGTCCCAATGTAGTTGGTTTTCCAAGATCCCCATTTTCATCAAGTAGAGCCTGCTATGGCACGACACCCTACTTAACTAGACAAGGTAGGTTCTCCAACCAATCATATCAACCATATGACTCTTGGTTTGTGAATATCTAAATATATTTACAAACTTCGCCCCGATGTCCAAGAAACTTGTTGGGTCCATCGATAAGCAACCTCTCTCTATTTGCTCCTAACAAATCTTTTCATTTGTACCCCGACTATCAAGGTTGACAACCATGACGTCCGCTATGGCGGACCGCGCCATGATTGGCAATTGACATGAGGGGGATAGAGAAAAGGAGGACGATTTGACTTAATCGTATTTGGGACAAAACAATTATGTGACTCTTGTTTGGTGGTCATGTAAGCATACACCCATACCTACCTATGACAATTCAAGGCATTCACAAACAATCACATAACATAAGCATCTCAAACATTGTCGTGGGTTTGTATGGCTCCCGCATGCATTAGTCTTCGTCGCATCTCCATGTAACGAAACTAATCTAATCAAACCCTCCCACTAATTACTAAGATCCTATCTAATAATTAAGGAAAATAAATACATGTGATAAAATCCTAAAACCCACCTAGGCCTTAGGGGCATGCAAGCCTCACAAGTTACATCAAGAATTAATCAATTATTAATTATCAAGGCACCTTAGGCCACATTACAAGCAATCACATGCATTCACAATATTTTACAACACACAAGGCATTGACATCTTGAGTCATTTTTAACCCACATCCTCCTACAAAAACAAGTTAGCACAATATACAAATATATGTCTAAGTTGTTCATAACTAGTGAGCTCTTAAGTATCTTTGCGTATTGTTTGCTAATTTGTATTTTTTCCATGCAAAGAGAGTTTAACATTCAAACAACTAATTGCTTAAACCCTTTGATAAAATCAACATTCAAAAAATCCAATGGATGATAGCAAGGAGAGTTCTAATCAACATATCAACTATTTGATTAATTAGAACAAACACCTTTAATTCAACGGGACCCGAAAAAATCAAGAAATTTTTTGGTCTCCAAAAAATTCAGAAAAAATCATGAGCAATCCTTATCAAGAGACAAACTACCTGTTCAAATTTTCGAGAAGAGATCATTTACCAATCGGGAGAACCAAAATTAACAAACTTCAGGTTGTGTATTAAAACACCGATTTGAAGTTTCAGGTTTTGGCCTCAACCTTTTGGACTGTTTGACCATCTTCCAAAAACTTTTAATGCAAAATAATTTTACAGTAAACAACCACAAGTGCAAGGCTAGTAACCATGAAAGATTTCCAATTTTACTCATTCAAAATCATCAAGTTTGAGGGGTTTGAATACAAGTCCCCTATTCTGGAACAGCACGTCGACGAAATTAATTTTGAGTGGTTGGGGTACCAAAACTGGTCCGATTGACATGAAATTAATTTTCACGGATTCATGAATTCAAAAGGAAGTTTTCTATTTAAACACTTTTTCTATAAAAAGTCTCAATCAATACCAGTTTTCAAAACAATCCAATCGGTACAGAAAACCAATCAGACCGTTCTTGTCTTTCATTACTTCAAATAAATAGAAAGACTTCGATCCAAACCATCAAATTGGTATGGAAGGAAGTACTCCAAGTCTACTTAATTCTTAGATAATAAAATTAGGGTCTCTTTATCAAGATAACTCAGATAATGCCCACAAACTCAGATCTGGTCGTACAGAAATCTGTCCTGCGCACCGTCACGAGAAAATTCACTTAAAATCCATAACAACTCGGATTAAAGTGAAACCAGTGGGAAAATGCTCAAAATTTGTCCCTCTTTCAAATCCATCAAAAGAAAATATCAAATCGAAAGCTCTGCTATGCGAAAAATACAGAAAACCTCGGAAAAAAATAGAGTTCCAGATAGCAAACAAAGGCAGCAACTTAATTACTCCACTAATTACACATTTCTCATCTAATTAATGTGCAAAATGACTTAAAACTGACCATGTGCTCTGATACCACTGTTAGAAAGTGTTTAATTCCATTTTGTGCCATCAAATAGCAAGAAACAACAACTAAACACAAGGGATCTAGGTTTTAACATCATTCACAAGCATTTCAAGATGAGAGGAGGAGATTTATACCTCTCTTTGTGTAGTAACAAAGATGCTCGATTCCATGGCATGGGAGTCGATGGGGTGCGTGCTCCACCACCTCCACCATCTATGGCGCCTCAAGTCCACCAAGGAGCTAACCACGAGCTCCAAGAAAGTGCTAGCTTTCAAGAGCTCCTAGCTAATCCTCTTTATAAACTTCTTCATCCTATTAACTATTTTAATGGAGGAGAAGAAGGAATGGAGCTCAACACATGAACAAGAGAGGAAGAGGAAGAAGGGGGCAGCTAGGAAGAGAGGAGAGAGAATGTGGATGGAGGCTAGGGCTTTCCCAAGAGGTGACCCCTTTATATAGCCAACAACTCTCATCCTCTCTTTGAACTATTTACAAGTATGCCACTAGGGCTCTAGCTGAAATTAATAGGGCCATTTTGGGCTACATCAAATGTTGCAATGGCTCAATAAACCATCAAATTAATTACTCCTTCATCCTTCCTCAAATCGGGCCTTTAATTAATTAAATAACTAGAAGCCCAAATAACTCAAAATAATTAAAGTGTATTGAACATAATTATTTATTAACTCATTAATAATTAACTTTGGATTAGCTAATGTATTAATTTGTTTCGATATGAACCTTTTGACTTAATTAATTATAACGGTTCACAACGGTATATAATTAATTAATCAACTTATCATATTTCGCAACACTCACTGTTGTGAATAAACAAATAATGCACCGTGTGGTTAGAGTCCTATTTGTGCGACCCTATTGAGGATTTATGCTATGTTGGCCATGAAAATAAATCGTTATTTATTTCCAATAATCATAAGCGGTATCTAGCAACACGTTATGATTCCAAATTCGCATAAATAATGTACCGTTACAATATCTTAATTCTGCACAAGAAATATAAGTATTTCCTTGTCTGATTCTTATGTCACATGATATCATTGTATAATCCAAGATAGGAGTGTGTCATTCTTGCAGATTATACATTTCTTGATCTAGAGTTGATCGTCTAGTTTGCATGCATACGATCCAACTCCATCAAGGGGCCCAAATAGATATCATCACTCATTAAGTGTATTAATGAGGGACATACGGTTTTCTTGATGAACAACTTTTCCCCGCACAATTCAAGAGAACCTAAATAAAGTCCGTATAGCAGTCTTTATCAGGAATCAACGTTAGACGATATTTATTGAACCTATCCTCATGTGGAAAAGTTGAACATCTCAAACTTAGAATCAAACTCATATGAAATAAACAATGATACATAACACAATCCATATGTTTATTTCATTGGGTCAAGTCATGTACTATGTTCCAATAACATACACATATGCAATTAAGTTGGTAACTCCTTACCTATGATTTGTAGAACTTAATCATCACTTAACTTGCATACTAATCTTTTATGATAATTAATGTTCCTTGTTAGTTATCAAGATTATGGACGATTCAGATTTATTATTGTCATTCTAATGAATGATCCACAGAGATCTACAATTCAGATCCTCAACCTGAATGATCTGTCAATAATAAACTCTAGGAACAAATGATCAAATATCATCATTAACATAAACTAAGTGAATAAGTCATTAAATATTGACTTCTAGGACATAACTCCTCCGCTTTCCCTTTACCTCCGACCCCGACTCCCTCCGAACTCACCCGCCTCCGCCTCCCTCTGTCCCTCCGCCGCCGCCGCCCCATGCGCCTCCGCCCATTTCTCCGCCCTCACCTCTGCCCGTCACCCTCGCCTTCTGTGTCCGCTCGCCTGGAATTGATTGATAAAAAAGTGACCAACACACACCACCGAGAAGAGAACTGAGGCAAAAACATAAAAAGAAATGGAAAATAAGAAAGATCGGTAGAAATTGTAAAGGGAAGGAAGCCAGACCGAATAGAAAGAAAACAGAACTTCATTAAATGCATGAACCACGGTAATAACACACTGATCTTGGCCCTTACTTTCCTTTTCTGCCACTTCCCAATTAAATATGAAGCTTCTCAAATATACATAATTCATATAAAAAACAAATTTAAAGGTAGAAAATCATGTCCAACCTCTACATTGGTAGTTTGAGTATACGAGTGCCACAGACCCCTTTTTTTTTTTAGGATAGGCGCATCTTCTTTCAGTAATTCACCTTATTACTAACAGTAATAGGCACATCTTGTTTCACTGATTAACCATATTACACAAATGAAAGAAAACAATATATAAAATGCCCAAGCACTCTAAAATAAAAAGTCAAATAGCTGCAAATTATCGATCTGATTCATCATATTACAAATAGTGGCTCCTGCAAGTTGGGTGCCTCTTTTTGTCTAGGAAAACATAAGAATTTCCCTTGCCTTTTTCTCCATGAACTTTGAAATTGGAAATTTTAAGTAAAATCAAAAAAAGCTTCAGAAAATAAAATAAAATTCTAAAAAATCAACCATCACTATTGAGAAATTCTTGAGAGGAAACTAAAAAATGTACCGGCGCCAGGCTACTAGCTTCCCAGTTGATGTTGCTACTGCAACTGTCATGGCTATAGTGATTGTTTGATTTCAATTGCAACCTGAAAGGAGAATTATATTATGATAAGGAATGGAGCAATTCTAATTATAAAAAGTTATTTTCATTTATGGCCACTGTGGTCGTTAATAAAAATTTCGGCACGAAGCAAAACAAAAATGAGAAAAAGAATATTTAAGATATTTATATGGAAAATGCGCAAGAAGAAGAAGAAAAGTGATAAATTCAACAAATAATTTTCTTTCACGGCAACATCGGTTTGAGTGTAGTGTTGTCATATTTGACAGTGCAAAAAGTAAATAATACAATCAACAAAGTTGTTAAAAGAAAATGTCTCTCAATATTTTTTATTTTTCAAATTAAGTGAGAAGACTTTGGTGAAACTATATTTTTTTTAACATAATTAAATGAAGAAAAGCAGTTCAGATGAGGTGATTGACATTTTTTACCAGCTCAAGCTGCATGTACCCCACCTTTGATGAAAGCAATGTCACCTCAATCTCCATCTTAGTATGTACCCCACCTTTGATGAAAGCAATGTCACCTCAATCTCCATCTTAGTTTCCTCCCCCTTTATTTTTCTTTAATCTCTGACAGTGGTCCCCTTTCCAATCGAGTTGTTGAGCTTCATAACACATGAGCATTTTTTGTCCATACGCCGCAAAAATGACGGTTGTTTGGAGGTTCTACACATTTAATCAAAAGATTGCATCTTGTTAATGCAATAGATAAGAAGTAAAAATGATGCCTAACAATTAAAATAATCTAAAATTATATTAACACACGAAATAAAAAAGATGCCCAATTCGTTCAAAGTTGAAGCAAACTTTGTGGATGAATATTAAACATGACTCTTTAATCAAATATTGATAATAAAAATACTCAACACGATCATATATACATCCAATAAAAAGATTTGTAAGAAATATATCGAAGTATTACTAATGGTAACAATATGGGCATACCTGACCTGTCATTCATATAGAATGCGTCCTTGATTAGTGCTCACCATAGGTCCAAATGGCAACAAAATTCATCAGAAAGAAAAAATATAACATCGTTTTTACTAATCTCTTAACATCACTTCTGTACCTCATTAGGTAAAAGAATTAATCAGGGAAAACAGAAAAAAAAACAAAATTTTGGATAGAAAAATAATAGTAATTGCATAAGAAATTTAAACAAAATATAGCTTGTACAGTAACAAAATTAACTTATAATAATATAATTTTACGATTCATTCGGCTTGTATTAGATCTTAGCATACATTACCGTATCATCGTTTATTCCAAAATTGATACCTTGATTGTTTGTTCAAGCTTAAGCCAAACAATCAACTTGTTAGAATAGCTGCATTCTTTGAACTTTTCACTTTGAATGCCAAATAACTTCCAAAACTTCACAATCTAAGCACCTATCGGTTCCTACCAATAGATGAAATATTTTCCAAATTACTGTATAAAAATACTGATGTAAAAATATGAAAAAAAATAAAACAAAAATATAAACCATCCCAAACAATGGAAATAACTTTTTGACCAAAATCTCTTTGAATTGGTCCATCAACCGTCACTTTCCTCCCAAGTCTAAATGCAAAAAATAAACACAGAGAAATGGAAGTAAATTTTCTCACCACATTCCATCAGAATAATTGGGTTTTATCCCTTCGCCATAGTCTAGCTAGCAAACCAAAACTAAAGAACACTTTTCTCATTCATTAATGATAAACAATATTAAAGCAAGCTCAATAACAAAAAAACGCAAGAGGATTAGTACCTAATCGAATTGAACTCTAGCAAGTCACCAACCATGCCTCTAGCCTGAAATCAAAGTAAATGGATATAGACTCTCAACCAGGCTCGTCCCTTAACAACCCCTCGCCAGAGGCCATGGATTCTTCGAGCAACGCTGCTGCTGTTGCTTCCCCTCACCCAAGTCCACCAGGTAGAGCATCCAGCTCGGCTCCGATCATGCCCTGCCTCCCCCCAACACCGACCTTTTTGGCGATCCCGCGACATCACAGCCTCTGCAAGTGGTATGAGCTTGTTGTGGGCCCCCATCGGAAGACCTTCATCCGCCGCTTCAATCGAAACGGTGGCTTTGGGGGTGCGTCATACTTTTGAGATTCAACAAATTAACAATCTAAAAAAATAGGATTTGGGTTAAACGTCGTCAATGGCTGCTCACAAAACTTTTGTTGGAGTGAGGGAAGTCGGCAAAGCAGAAGGTAGGAGGGTTTCGTCGCTGGAGGAGGAGGGGTCAGAGGTCTGGGGGCTGGGCGGTGGTTTATGTTCGGTCCTCATCTTTTTTTTTTCTACGCTGGGTAGGAAAAGGCACCGCTTGGAAAGAGATGAAGTATAGAATAGAATTAAATGCATGGACCCTAGGTCTAATGAACATCCAAGGACAAATCAGAAGTACTGGTGTGCATTTATAGCGATAAACCCGATCCACCATCCATAATTCCACAACCAAGGCCACCGCATGATACCAAACCAAAGCTCAGATAATTGAATCGGAAAAAGATAAATGGCACTATTCATAGGCGGGAATATCAAAGCCCCCCAACTTTAGTAAGTTATAATGATCGATGTATTTTCATAAGTTTTATAAATTTTAAAGTTATTTGATACTTGTTTTAACCAGAGTTTATTAGATCGAATCTATCATAATTAAACCAGGATCGTTTGTTTTTCTATCTATTGATCGAGTATCAAATAAATTCCAAAATTTACTAAAGTTTTATGAAAATGTATAGCTCGTTAAACTAAATAAGATCAATATCAATTTAAAGAATTCAAGTTATTTATTTATTATTTATTTTAAGATTAAGTCCGCACTTTTGCAATTAATTTTCATAAGAAAAGCCACAAATTCATGTTTGCAATTTGGAGTATATTTTCCATTAATTAAATAAATTAGTAAGCATCAATTTTTTGGCAAGTAAACTATATCATCAGAACATATATTAAAAGGCGTTAATTCCACCCGAATCCATTACTGTATTTAGCACTGTTGATTAACAGTGAGGCTGACAGGTTGGTCCCTGTTAGATAGAGACAGATCAACAGGATTTTCTATGATAGTTCAACCAAAACTCAAACGCGAATAAAGAACAATCGTCACAGAGGATCCGATGCCGAAATCCAGCCATGTGGGCAGGCTCCACGCGAATTCCATAGTGAGTAATGAATTTTACCCGGATTTTCTATGATAGTTAGAGCAAAACTCAAACACAACTAAAGAATAATTGTCACAAAGAATCTAATATCAAAATCTAGCCATGTGGGTGATGTCCAAATCTAGCCATGTGGGTGGGCTCCACTCGATTCCTATGCAAAAATGTGCTGTGGCATTTTTTTTTTCCGTTGGTTTTTCCTTACATCCAAATAGCATATAATATAATAATAAATTTAGGATTATCATTATATTTAAAAAAATATGTGTAACTTTAATACAATATGTTTGTATACTAATATTTATAATATATTATATTTTCATTGTTCACACATATCCATTTTTTTAAATTATTGTTAGGATATGATATTAAACTTATAAATAATGTTGAAAAATAAATATTGTATGATATTAAATATTCAAATTTATGACTAATGCTTATGGACAAATGGCAAAAAAATATT
This sequence comes from Rhynchospora tenuis, assembly GCA_027725995.1. Taxonomy (NCBI): domain Eukaryota; kingdom Viridiplantae; phylum Streptophyta; class Magnoliopsida; order Poales; family Cyperaceae; genus Rhynchospora; species Rhynchospora tenuis. The sequence goes on from CM050889.1 coordinate 84,326,638, forward strand.
CAAATTTATGATTAATGCTTATTTCAACAACTACATTTTTATCTTCTCATCTATTGAGCTTACAATTAAAAAAAAATTTAAATAAATTCCCAAACCTATGTCGCAGCATCCTATTTTATTTATTTTTTTTGGCAAAAATAATCCAACAAGTAAATCAAATATTATATCTAATTATAATTACATCATCAATAGTTCTTTTAACCCAAAATTATTATTTTATAATGATTATATATTGTCAAAAATATTTTGCACAAACAAATAGTTAGTAAAAAAAGATCGCGCAACGCGTGAAAAACCACTAGTATAATTTCATACTCGAGATTTATGAAAATATTAATATGTTTAGTACCTCTGAGGTGGCTTTAGAGTTTAGAGTTTAGACCAATGTTTCGCTTTTTGAAAATCGTGTGTAATGGCGTGATAATGATCAGTAATTTTGACTGTTAAAAGTTAAAAGAAATTAGTATACTGCATTCTTCCAATTACCATCCAACCATCCCGCCGTCTTCGCGCATCAATGAAACAAAATCTAACCCCTCTCTCTTTCTCTCTCTCGAGGCCTCCATTTCTCAAAATTCTCTCGCTCAGAATGAGCGAGTCGCTCTAACAATGAATGCCTCACCATTCTAACCCAGTCAATCAAGCTCCAAGACTCAAACTTGGGTTACATTCATTCCTAAACCCACTCTCAGAATATCCTCCTCCACCACCAGCCTCTTTCTTCTCCTCCAATTCCTATCCCCCATTCTCGCGCCGACCAAAAACAATCACTGCATGGCACGTGGTTCCTGAGGATGGAGCCCCAGGACTGATACGTAAGTACTTATCACATTAAAATGGTTGCAGTTTCATCAAATTTGAAGTTCAGCGATCATTATTCTGAAACTAAACAACATGCATGTATAACAATTAAATGAATAGGCCTACAGGCTTTAAATCGCCCCCCCCCCCCCCCCCCCCCCAAACAAAAAAAAGGCCTACAATTAAAATCCTTGAAAACGACAGTTAAAAATAAAGCACCCCAAATTAAGAAGCAGCATACAATTCAAAAGATAAAAAAAGCTTGATATTTCAAAAGTAGAAATACAAATAAAAACCAAGAACACTTATCCATGATGAATAAAGTTTTACAGAAAAAAAAAAAGTGAAGAACAAACGGATAATGAGAGAAAATCTGAGCTAAAGGTGCTCTGTAAATTACTTCATTTAATTTTTATCTTGTTTCTTTACTTAGAAGGACCTGTAATAAACAAGATAATAAAAAAAAGGTATCGAAGTGCAATCCTATTTGTGCTAACAACTTAAACCTACCTATGTTGGTAGTCTGGCAGCAATCTAACATTTAAGTTCCTCTTAAGTTTTTAATTTTATTAACCCTCAATTGTTTAATTAATAAATGCCCAAGTTAGTGAATAAGGACAAAGGAAATTAGTAATTACTGGTGTTGCCTAACTAGAAAATGTACCTAATAATGTTATGCATGTAGCTCTGCGGTTACCTTCTTGGTATGTCTTCTATACTAATATTTTTGTTAATTTGAAAATAGAGGATGGTATAAAACCTAATAAATTTGTCTCCTAGATAGCATAAAAATTTAAGAATAATACCATAAAATTTTTACATAATGAAACTCCTATTTGCAACATATCATCTTTTTTCTTTTTTTTCTTTTTTTTTTTTGTAATTGTATAGTGCAGAATAATGCTGCAGAATTCCATCTTGCTATACTGGTCTACTTGATGAACTCACGCTGTACATGCATCTGCAAAGAGATCTGGTAAAATGCATAGTTGTGATCTCTTTTTTTTTTTTTTTTTTATGATTTTGCTTAAAACATTCCCCCAGATAGTTTGACAAAACCTCTTGTCTGGAAAATGTTAGTTTTTCTCTTAATGGATGATAAGTACGTGGCTTAATATGTTACTATTCAGTTATTCTCATGGCATTTGATAATATTGAAGATCATATTATATTATTATGAGTTGCATGTGATGCACTAAGATCCAAAAAAAAAAAATGTTCTTATAAGCAAGTGTGATTTGTCTAGTGAATAATAAATTTCTTGAAGAATAAAATCTACTTCTGTGTAAATAATATTTAAAACAATTTAAGCAAGTGTGATTTCTATACACGAGATAAAAAAAATATTTGCGGCAGGTAAAAACAAACCATTTCCTCTCTGGAGAACCGGGAAGATTCAGTTTTCAATATCTTTTCAATTCGAGGGGACATCTAATGGGATTTACAGTAATTTCCATTCAAAAGGATAACGCGGATTCTTATTAATTTAGGAGATAATAGTTATTTGAAATTTGTTGGAAAATTTTCTAATTTTCTACTTTTCGGTCCATGCGCATAAGAAATGATTGAAAATTGCTAATTTCCGCAAAGCAAGTTTTTGTTGTTACTAAGAAAATATAATGTCCGTACTAAATACGTATTTTGAGATTTGAAACTTGAAAGTGAAAGTGCATTGCTTTTAATAACGGATTAATCATTGAAGAGTGCAACCAACGAACGAACTCCCGACTAAGAAACAGTGAAGATGAGTCTGGAAAAATTGCTTCGTTTCTGCTTAGTTTTTTAAAATATGATGGTAAGCGCCTTGAGTTATCTCCTGGTATAAAATTAACTCATACTAAAATTCTAGTCGAATATATTTACTAAAATACAATTTTTCAACTCACTCGACATGCATGGTCTTTACGGCACTAGTTTTTTTTCTTATTAAAGTGTTTTGCTCAAAGGGGGAAATTATATTGGATCCAAACCCAACAAAAGGAAATATAAAAAAAAGTGCAAACAGAAACAAAGAGCTACTACTATAATACTATTACAGGAGCTGCTTGTTCATGAAGCTGATCCGTCTCGAGTTTTTGCAGCACCGTTACTTCTTTCTTTAATAGGTCATCCGTTAGAAACCAATTCCCTTTGAAATTTCCCTTTTAGTGGGTAATGACATCAGCTGTCATAAAATTCTGTTACGCATCATGCACGATACATTGATCTTATAGATCTGTGTTCTTTTGCAAGACTCAATTTGTGGAGTCAACATCTAATTATTGCCCTAATATATGTTGGACACACCGTGATGGTACCGGCAGCGGAAGCCAATTAAAACAAGGATGTATATTTTCGGCAAACACGTTATGGGCATAAACTAAATACCCACTAGAATGAACCTAATACTTGAGAATCAACAAACCACAGTACAATCAAGCAATATCACAAGAAAATAAAGAGGTGATACAAGATTTTACGTGGAAAACCCGAAAGAGAAAAACGGGAGCGATCGGTGCAAATCCACTTAATCAAGAGTAATCTTACAAGTACATGGAGATCAACAAAGCTATCAACCTTTCTCTTACTCTCACTCACTCTCTTACAATTTAAAGTGGAATTATCAAGAGATAGAAGAAAAATGTAAAATCCTAGATAGTTTCAGGAGAGAACCAGAGAACAGCTCAGAAGATGCGCACGAAGAGAGATGATTCCCTTCTGTTTCCGTAACACACCTCTTTTACTTCTTTTCCGTATGGGCCAAAACTGGGCCGAGCCCATTTTCTTTGGCTTCACATTCGCAACAATCTCCCACTTGAAGAGAAAGCTCCCACTTGATTACAGAAGCATACACATTTGATCTCACGAACATACACCTTGATCACACGAAGTATACATGTACACCTCTGGTCACATAAGCATACACTCTTGATTATACAAGCATACATCCTGCACCTCGCTCCAAACACATCCGAGTTATCCAACCAACCCAGATTTCCCCCTACAGAACATTATCTTGTCAGGAGGCACCACCTTCGTGAACATATCAGCAACATTCTCCTTTGTGTGAACCTTTCTCACGACTAGTTGCCCATGGTCTAGAACATCACGAATGAAGTGGTATCACACATCAATGTGCTTAGTTCTTGAGTGATATGTCGCATTCTTTGAAAGATGTATGACACCTTGATTATCACAATGTACCACATACTCATTTTGCTTCAACCCAAGTTGTGCAAGCAACCTTTTCAACCAAAGCATTTCCTTCACCGCCTCGGTCAATGCGACATACTCCGATTCCGTAGAAGATAAAGCAACAATGTCTTGTAGACGAGACATCCAACTAACGGCTCCACCACCGATAGTAAACACATAGCTCGTCGTGGACTTCCTTATCTCACTACAACCCGCATGATCGGCATCAACATACCCTTCAATTGTCAATTTAGAATTTTCTCCACCAAAGCATAATTGCAAGCCACGAGTGCCTTTCAAGTACCGAAGTATCCACTTCACCGCTTGCCAATGCTCCCATCCCGGGTTAGACATAAACCGAGAGACAACTCCCACTGCATGTGCAATGTCCGGCCGTGTGCACACCATAGCATACATCAAGCTACCAACGGCTGACAAGTATGAAACATTTTTTCATCTTCAATCTCTCTTCATCATTCTTTGGAGAATTCTCTTTAGACAACTTAAAATGACCGGCCGCGTAGTCACCGGTTTGCAATTCACCATATCAAACCTCTCAAGAACTTTATCAACATATTCCGTTTGACTTAACCAAAGTTTGCCTCTCCCCCGATCCCTATGAATCTGCATGTCCAATATTTTTCTTGCTTCGCCAAAATCCTTGGTTGCAAATTTCTTAGATATATCAAGCTTAAGAGACTTAATCTCATCATGATCATTACTTGCAATCAACATGTCATCCACATAGAGCAACAACAAGGTAAAAGAACCATTCACCTTTCTTTTCATGTAGACACAATGATCATAGCCACTTCTTTTAAAACCTTCTTCTTGCATAAAAGTATCAAACTTCTTGTACCATTGCCGAGAGGCTTGTTTCAAACCATACAACCCATTCTTCAATTTACACACAAGATTAGGGTTTGATTGATCAACAAATCCCTCTGGTGTGACATATAGATTTCCTCATCCAAGTCACCATGCAAGAAAGCCGTTTTAATATCAAGTTGCACAAGCTCCAAGTCTAAATTTTCCACCAATGACAAAACAATCCTTATTGAACTATGCTTCACAACGGGAGAGAATATTTCATTAAAGTCAACACCATATTTTTGTCCATAGCTCTTGACTACTAACCTAGCCTTATGTCGCTTGGAACCATCGACTTTATTCTTCAACACAAATACCCACTTATTTTTTAATGCTTTCTTTCCTTTTGGAAGCTCAACCAACTCCCAAGTTTCATTCACATGCAACAAGTTCATTTCATCCTCCATTGCTCCAAGCCACTTGACTTTCTCCAAACAATTCATAGCTTCTTGAAATGACTCGGGTTCACCCGCATCCGTGAACAAAGCATAAAAAAGGGAAGGTGAATACCTTTGTGTAGCTCTAGAAATTCGAGTTGACCTCCTCAACTCTTGTATAGGGGTATTAGTGTGCTCTTCTTCAATGATGCCTTGAACATCATGCTCTTCCACCGGCTCACTCTCATCCTCTTGATCATGACCACTTGATTGAGGACCCGCTAGCATTTTAGGTGCAACACTAGCATCAACATGCTCCTCCACATGTCTTTCTTCATTTCGATCTTTCTCATGATTTTCCATGAATATGACATTTTCGCAGAATATGACATCTCAGCTTCTAATTGTCTTCTTCTCAATAGGATCCCAAACCCTATAACCCAAATCATCACCACCATAGCCAACAAATGCACACCTCCGTGACTTGACATCTAGATTATTTCTCTTCACATTTGGAATTTTCACATAAGCCTCACATCCAAAAATTCGTAAATGGCCTTCTTGCCACTCCATACGACTTTCAGTATGCCACCGTCCAATGTCACGCTAGGTGATCGGTTTATGAGATAAACCGTCGTGTTAGCCGCTTCGGCCCAAAATGATTTTAGAAGACACGAGTGAGACAACATACTTCTAATCCTCTCCACAATGGTCCGGTTCATCCTCTCAACGACCCCATTTTCTTGTGGAGTGTATGGAACCGTCTTCACTCTCCAAATGCCATTTCTCGCACAAAAATTGTCAAAATCATTAGAGCAAAATTCACCACCATTATCGGTTTGTAAACACTTAATGGATTTTTCACTCTCTTTTTCAACACGAGATTTAAAGTTCTTAAATGTTTCAAGAACTTGATATTTTGAGGATAATGGATAAATCCAACACTTCCTAGAAAAATCATCTAAGAAAGTAACAAAATAACTAGCAACACCAAGAGATTTGACATTAAATGGACCACACACATCGGAATAAAACCAATTCCAATGGTTTCACCTTTCTATGGGACTTATTCCTCTTAAAATTCATTCTCTTTTGTTTTCCCATTACACAATGAACACAAAATTTAAGAGATGAACAATCAAAAGAAGGAATGTAATTTCCACTTTGTAACACTTTCATACCTCTTTCACTTAGATGACCAAGTCGGTTGTGCCACATGTGCATATCTCCATTCTCACTTGCTATGGCCGCAACACTTTTTCGAGACGCTCCATGAAGAGTGTACAAACTCTCATCTTTGTGTCCCTTCATCAATGTCATGCAACCCTTTGATACTTTCCATGAACCCTCACAAAAAAATATAACAAATCCGCCATCATCAAGTTGATCCACCGAGATGAGATTCTTGGTTATCTTCGGAACATACCTCACATTGCTCAATCTACATCGCCTTTCATTAACTTGCTCAAGATCAACATCACAAACTCCAAGAATCTTACATGGCCGACTATCACCAAGGTAGACATTCCCACCATCTACATCCTTGTAGTTGACAAAATAAGAACGATCCGAGCATATGTGGAATGATGCACCCAAATCCAATACCCAAACATCCATGTTCTCTTTCTCGGAAATTGTCACACTTAGAGTCACCGCATCTCCAATCTCATCAGAAACTATACTCGCTTCACCATCTCTCTTCTTCTCTTTTTGCTTGCCTTTCAAGAAAGAACAATCTCTTTTCATATGACCCTCATTCTTGCAATGCCAACAATAAAGTTTCCGACCTTTAGACTTTGATCTTCCCTTGACTTGGGATCCACCCTTTCTACCCGAGGAATTGCCCCTAGTCACCGGCCGCCCCAATCAACCGTCAATGTCTCACTAGGCCCGATTTCTAATTGGGTAGTAGCCTTCCTAGTTTCCTCATTCATCAATGAAGCAACAACATCACTCAATTTAAATTGATTGCCCATTGTATTAGCAACGGTAGTCACAAGAGTATCCCAACTTGTAGGTAAAGAGTTGAACTCAATTGAGCCGTAATAGAAGAAAGAATTGAAGCTGCTGGGCAGATAACTTCAATTGAAGAACTTAATTCAAGAACTTCAATTGAGCCGCAATAGAGTTGAACTCACTTACATGCGTTCTCATGGATATGCCATCCTTCATTTTCAAGAGAAATAAACGCTTCATAGCATGCATCTTGTTTACACACGAAGGTTGCTCATATGATCGCTCCAATGTGATCCAAAGCTCATAAGCGGTCTTGCATTGATAGACATCAAACAAGATAGATGGTGAAATACACGGCCTTATAGCCGCCAAACACTTCCGATCTAGCAACTCTCATTCATGATCCTCCATATAGATAGATTGTGCACCCGGTCCTATCAATGGTAAATCAAAATCTCTTACCACCAAGTAATCTTGCATTAACATTTTTCAAATTGCCCAATTGCTATCATTCAATTTCTCAAATTCCATAGCTTTTTCCATTCTATCACCACATGTGCAACCACCGAAATGCACAAGAACTTAGGTCTATACCGAACCAAGTCTCAATCTCCTATTCTCAATACCAACGGACCAACACGCTTTGATATCAGTTGTTGGACACACCGTGGGTGGTACCGGCAGCGGAAACCAATTAAAACAAGGATGGGTAATTTCGACAAACACGTTATGGGCATAAACCAAATACCCACTAGAATGAAGCTAATGCTTGAGAATCAAACAAACCACAGTACAATCAATCAATATCACAAGAAAATAAAGAGGTGACACAAGATTTTACGTGGAAAACCCGAAAGGAAAAAACCACGGGAGCGATCGGTGCGAATCCACTTAATCAAGAGTAATCTTACAAGTATATGGAGATCAACAAAGCTATCAACCTTTCTCTTACTCTCACTCACACTCTCTTACAATTTAAAATGGAATTATCAAGAGATACAAGAGAAATGTAAAGCCCTAGATGGTTTCAGGAGAGAACCAGAGAACAGCCCAGAAGATGCGCACGATTCCCTTCTGATTCCGTAACACACTCCTTTTACTTCATTTCCGTATGGTTCAAAACTGGGCGGAGCCCATTTTCTTGGGCTTCACATACGCAACAATATATGCTGAAAGATTACACAGATTTCCGCAATTTCAGAGGTAGGACCTTACGAATAAGTTCTAGTTTAACAGAAACTCAGATGGCAGACGGTACTTAATTAACTGGTACAGAATGATATCAGTGTTTAAGAGAACCATAACAGATTAAGTCTATCATCATTTTGGTTTAAGTTTTGAAATAACACAATTTCTCACTCCCGGATTCAATTCTAAACTGCTACAACTCATCGGTAAGATTCTTCTTCTTTTTTTTTTTTTTTTTTCTGTCCTCCATCAGCCTCTTCTCACACCGGAGATAATCTCCGCACGTTGACATGGGTAAGGGCTACATCCAAACACGCTCATTGTTTGGTATGCAACTGCATATCTTTTTTTTTTTCCTAAGTGCTTTGATGACAGGTATTTTATATGTCCGAAAAAAAAAAGCATAGAAGAAAGAATTGAAGCTGCTGGGCAGAGAAAAACTCAGATTACTACTTCGACTTGGCTCATAGCATTGCAGAAAGGTCTGGCAAAAGTATCAGACCATTTGCTTAAAGGGTAGACCCCTTTCAATTATATTGTATACATGCCATTTCAAAACCAACGGTCCCAAACTTTTGTCCTGAAATTAAACTTTAGAAAAAACCTAATTAGTTGCAGCAAAGCCACACACACGACAGAAACTATTGAACTTGCAAGAAAAGGAAAAGCTTTGTAGCGATTTCATCTTTGGAACAGCACTAGCAAACATTACAAGTCATTCAGTCTAACAGAACCAAAAGAGAAAACCAGAGTAACTCTTGCATTCTCACTTGCCTTTCTTCAGCATTCTGGATTCAGGAGAATCTGGAGGACTAGCTCTAGAATCTTTTGCCTTCCTGGGGTGGCCCCCTGCATCCTCATCTGACTCAGGCTTCTTCAACAGTAATTAAAAAAATAATAAATTACTGCCAATAATCAACAGAAGAGCAGTTCAACAGTGTAAATATCTGATTTGTTCGAGTTTGCATTTTTGTTTTTTCAACAATAAACAGTTAAGGACTTTTACATCAGTCTTTCATCATGTTTTCTACTCATCTTTTAACCACTCATTGTCATTGAAATATTATTAAGGCTTTCCAACTAATACAAAAGTTGGAATTTGATTGGGCTTGTTTGGCTAATAACCTCGCATGACCAAGACTGACACAACAACAGAGCTTTTGGAGCATTTGTGAGGCAGATTCAGGTTGAACTGATCTGATCAAGTTTTGTAGAGCTTGAAGAGATGGAGAGAAGGTAATAGGTTCCTTACAGTTAGATAAGTAAGTTGCTTGCGTTTCTCTATTTCAGATATCGCCATCAGAAGCTGATTGTATTTCTTCTCCAGACCTCTATAAGCGGAAGAGAGCTGTTCCTCCTTCAGTCACAGCAAATAATTATTTTTTTTCAATTACATTTATTATTTTAAAACTAGAAGAGGGACAATAAAGAACACAAAATTCAGTAGATATGAAAAAACAAAAGTCTCGTTCAAGGTTTACTTTTTCTTCTGCTACATCGAGTTTGAGGGACAGCTTTAGGGTCTTAGTATGCAAATCCCTAAGTTCTGCCATCATCAGCTCTGCTTCCTGTAAAACAGAGAAAGAAAAAGGAAATAGTGAATCTAAGTGGGTCCCAGTTTTTCAGATTGCCTAAGACTTCCCTTATAACTAGACCCCCCTCCAGTCTGAATTTGAAGGATGCAATCAAAACCCAAATTTGAAGAGTGAGGGGGGAGGGAGGTAGGGGATGAAAAAGAAAAACACGGTTTACATATATATTTTAGGAAAGATGTAAAAGAATAGCCTTCATGTACCTCAGATTGGTGGTTATCCTGCACATGGATATCTTCGAGTACGCCATAATCTTTCATATTGCATTCCACGCACTTCCTCAAGTCATGCGCGAAGGAGGATAAGTCCATCTTCAGCTCGTTGCAGAGTGATGTCCCTTTCCAGCTTATTGTATCGACAGATTTTTCCTTAATAATTTTTTTTAGCACTCTTCCCCTCTCATACAACTCCTCCTGACGTTAGTTTTGATGGCACTATGAGGAGTATGTTGAATGGTCAAGATCACTAAAATCAAGGTGCAAAATTGAAAAGAAAAAGAAACTACATATTTTGGGGTTGCCATTAATAATAATTATAAACCAAGAAGACCCATGGTGGCATTTCGAGCCATGTTGGTCAGGTCAAGTATGTGATATGGATGAAAGTAAACAAAAAGAAAACTATGGATAATTTGTACAGACCAAACAAATTAAGTAGAAATGAGATATTTTGTTCAGCTTGGTGTGTGGTTGAAAATGGGGTTAGTTATTATTATTATTATTATTATTATTATTATTAGTATAATGTTTATTATGTGAGAAAATAATATAGAAATTGGTTGTTTAACCAAGGACTGCACCTACCTACCAGTTTCATCACAATTAGTACTCTTGATGTTCTTATCTTATTGGCTTAGAAAAAGGCTAGCATATTTTGAATTTTAAGTTCATAGAGTAATATAACTACTAATAGATTACAGCAAGCAAATCATCAGGATAAATCCTATATTTCATTCATCAATTGGACCGCTAGATCAAGAGACAGGAGCAAATAAAAATGTAAATAAAAAAACAACCTTGCATAACATGACCTTGCGAGCAAGACCTTGGAGGCGACTCTCAAGGTTGAAGAACCGTTCTCGGTACACGCGGCGCCTCTCCTCGTTCTCCGGAGACAGTTGGCACTTCTTCTCCTCCTCGGGAGACAGTTGGCCCTTCTCCTCCTCCTCTGGAGGCAGTTGGCGCCTTTCCTCATTCTCTGGAGACAGTTGGCCCTTCTTCTCCTTCTCGGGAGACTGTTGGCGCTTCTCCTCGCTCTCTGAAGGTACTTGGCGCTTCTCCTCCTCCTCTGGAGAACGTTGCCGCTTCTCCTCCTCCTCTGGAGACAGTTGGCACTTCTCCTCCTTGTCTGGAGAAAGTTGGCGCTTCTCCTCCATGCTATTTTGCTCTCTCTCTTTCTCTGGAGACGCAGCCATGACGAGACTCATGAGAGATGAGAGGATGGATTGAGGAGCGATCGGCAATTGGGGAATTGTATTGGGAAAGCGATGAGCTGGAATTGCTTCCTACGCTCTCCAAAATTAGAAAATTGGAGATACACTCTTTGGACGAAATATCCTTCTCATTCCTTTAATTTACGGCTCTCAATTCATCTCACTTTGTAAGAAAAACTTTTTGCTTCAATATTTTATAATAAAACGGGTAGTCAGATAAATAAGTATTTTCTTAAAAAAAATGATATATTGTACTAGTTAATTTTATGATACTATTTACTATTTCAATATAAAAAATAAAAAATAAAAATTATTACTATCGGGAGATCATGTTTAATTGTTTATTGAAACCAGCTGATTTTCCGATTGCCCGCAAAATGTTACATTTTTTGTATGTTATTCGTGAACTGCTCAATATTTATTTAGATGATGATAAAGTATAACATAGTTGCCTATACTAACAAGATTTGTGCAAATTCAATGCGCCAAATAGCCATACGATATGTAATTAATACAAGTTCGTAGATAACGCCGAATAAATTTAGAATTAGAAGACACCTTTTTCTGTCAATTTTTTTTTGAAAACAACGTACAAATATTTACCGAAGCGAGTGAGGTACAAGAATCCTCTTTCGCCATGCATCAAGGTAAAATTGCACGAAATAATTATTAATAATTAAGATGTTATATAATCTACATAAAGCATACGAGTACTACTATTTTAAAGCAAGTATCGATAATTATATAAATTTCGTTTCACAAGTAGGCAATTATTATTAACAAAAACGTAAACAGACAGTTAGATGGACGTGACAGAGGAGGACTATTTGATATTTTTTTGAAGTAAATTCCAAAAGAATAACTTCTGCTGCATGTTTTGAATAACATCGACATATATGAAATAGAGCTAGGCACATGACTTGCAAGGAATCTACAAGATATAAATCGCAATAGTCATATATTATATATATTATAATACAGAAGAAAAATATTTGTTTAAAAAAGGATAGCTAGCTCTGTGCCAGCCAGAAAAACTGAAATAATCAAGTCGTACCATATATTAGAAATTAATTTTCTTCAATAGAGCTTTATTTACGTCTGTCATGCATGAGATGGTGGCATTTATAGACTATACTGCTGTTATTTTGTTAATTATTGTTGGTTAATTTCAGTTTGGCGTATTTAATTTTTTGTAAATTGAGGATGTTAATTCGTAAATTATTTCAGTTTTTACTGATGTTAACTTTAATTATGTTAATTAAGCAACGTAAATCAGTGGTATTCAATTGGAAATGTCAGTTGCTTTGATATGCATTACACCATGTATGATTTTGGTACCAATGCTTCCATTTTGTTAAGTGTTCAGACTTACCTTGCACCAATGACTGGTACGGATGCCATCTCGGCAATTGCTTATGCTCACCTTCATTACACTTATGCTCACTATCTTTTAATTTGAGCAAATTAGCAAAGAAAAATTGACTTGAGTAATAAAAACAAAAATGTTGCATTATTAAAAAGAAAATCATCCAGTTAGCTACTTGTTACGTCTTTCAGAAAGGTTGAGCCAGTAATGCACAGAAAAATAAAAGTGTACTATTGGCAAAGTATGTTGATCAGCTTGCAAATACAAAGTAACTGAAAGTTTTTTTTTTAAAAAAAAAACTAAATCTGATACTTATAAACTAACTCAAATTCAGTCGATGACTACAAAGCATCATGTGTTTGCCTAACTAATTTATACAAATTCTACTACAATCCTTGCAAACATTAATTAGAACCCTTCTTCTTTGGTATGGTTCGATGCTGCATGATTGGCAATTCTCACACTGGAGATAATCTCCGCACGTTGACATGGGTAAGGGCTACATCCAAACACGCTCATTGTTTATTATTAAATGCAAAAATGATACTTCAACTCAAGAGCTGGTTTGCAACTGCATATCTTTCCTTTTTTTTTTCCTAAGTGCTTTGATGACAGGTAATTTATATGCCCGAAAAAAAAAAAGCATAGAAGAAAGAATTGAAGCTGCTGGGCAGAGAAAAACTCAGATTACTACTTGGACTTGGCTCATAGCATTGCAGAAAGGTCTGGCAAAAGTATCAGACCATTTGCTTAAAGGGTAGACCCCTTTCAATTATATTATATACATGCCATTTCAAAACCAACGGTCCCTAACTTTTGTCCTGAAATAAACTTTAGAAAAACCTATTTAGTTGCAGCAAAGCCAGACACACGACAGAAACTATTGGAATTGACAAGAAAAGGAAAAGCTTTGTAGCGATTTCATCTTTGAAACAGCACTCGCAAACATTACAAGCCATTCAGTCTAATAGAACCAAAAGAGAAAACCAGAGTAATTCTTGCATGCTCACTTGCCTTTCTTCAGCATTCTGGAATCGGGAGAATCTGGAGGACTTCTAGCTCTAGAATCTTTTGCCTTCCTGGGGTGGCCCCCTGCATCCTCGTCTGACTCAGGCTTCTTCAACAGTAATTAGAAAAAAAATAATAAATTACTGCCAATAATCAACAGAAGAGCAGTTCAACAGTGTAAATATCTGATTTGTTCGAGTTTGCATTTTGTTTTTTCAACAATAAACAGTTGAGGACTTTTACATCAGTCTTTCATCATGTTTTCTACTCATCTTTTAACCACTCATTGTCACTGAAATATTATTAAGGCTTTCCAACTAATACAAAAGTTGGAATTTGATTGGGCTTGTTTGGCTAATAACCTCGCATGACCAAGACTGACACAACCACATAGCTTTTGGAGCATTTGTGAGGCAGATTCAGGTTGACCTGATCTGATCAAGTTTTGTAGAGCTTGAAGAGATGGAGAGAAGATAATAGGTTCCTTACAGTTGAATAAGTAAGCTGCTTGCGTTTCTCTATTTCAGATATCGCCATCAGAAGCTGATTGTATTTCTTCTCCAGACCTCTATAGGCGGAAGAGAGCTGTTCCTCCTTCAGTCACAGCAAATAATTAATTTTTTTTCAATTACATTTATTATTTTAAAACTAGAAGAGGGACAATAAAGAACACAAAATTCAGTATATATGAAAAACAAAAGTCTCGTTCAAGGTTTACTTTTTCTTCTGCTACATCGAGTTTGAGGGACAGCTTTAGGGTCTTTTTATGAAAATCCCTAAGTTCTGCAATCATCAGCTCTTCCTGTAAAACAGAGAAAGAAAAAGGAAATAGTAAATATAAGTGGGTCCCAGTTTTTCAGATTGCCTAAGACTTCCCTTATAACTAGACCCCCCTCCAGTCTGAATTTGAAGGATGCAATCAAAACCCAAATTTGAAGAGTGAGGGGGGGAGGGAGGCAGGGGATGAAAAAGAAAAACATGGTTTACATATATATTTTAGGAAAGAAGTAAAAGAATAGCCTTCATGTACCTCAGATTGGTGGTTATCCTGCACATGGATATCTTTGAGTACGCGACAATCTTTCATATTGCATTCCAGGCACTTCCTCAGGTCATGCGCGAAGGAGGAGAAGTCCATCTTCAGCTCGTTGCAGAGTGATGTCTCTTTCCAGCTTATTGTATCGACAGATTTTTCCTTAATAATTATTTTTAGCACTCTTTTCCTCTCATACAACTCCTTCTGACATTAGTTTGATGGCACCATGAGGAGTATGTTGAATTATCAAGATCACTAAAATCAGGGTGCAAAATTGAAAAAAAAAAAAAAAAAAAAAGAAACTACATATTTTGGGGTTGCCATTAATAATAATTATAAACCAAGAAGTCCCATGGTGGCATTTGAAGCCATGTTGGTCAGGTCATGTATGTGATATGGATGAAAGTAAACAAATAGAAAACTATGGATAATTTGTACAGAGCAAACAAATTAAGTAGAAATGAGCCATTTAGTTCGGCTTGGTGTGTGGTTGAAAATGGGGTTAGTTATTATTATTATTATTATTAGTATAATATTTATGTCTATTAAGTGAGAAAATAATACAGAAATTGGTTGTTTAACCGAGGACTGCACCTACCTACCAGTTTCATCACAATTAGTACTCTTAATGTTCTTATCTTGTTAGCTTAAGAAAAGGCTAGCATATTTTGAATTTTTAAGTTGATAGAGTAATATAACTACTAATAGATTATAGCAAGCAAATCATCAAGAGACAGGAGCAAATAAAAATGTAAAGAAAAAAATAACCTCGCATAACTTGACCTTGCGAGCAAGACCTTGGAGGCGACTCTCAAGGTTGAAGAACCGTTCTCGGTACACTCGGCGCCTCTCCTCGTTCTCCGGAGACAGTTGGCACTTCTTCTCCTCCTCGGGAGATAGTTGGCCCTTCTCCTCCTCCTCTGGAGACAGTTGGCGCCTATCCTCGTTCTCTGGAGATAGTTGGCCCTTCTCCTTCTCAGGAGACTGTTGGCGCTTCTCCTTCTCGTCTGGAGAAAGTTGGCGCTTCTCCCCCATGCTATTTTGCTCTCTCTCTTTCTCCGGAGACGCAGCCATGACGAGACTCATGAGAGATGAGAGGATGGATTGAGGAGCGATCGGCAATTGGGGAATTGTATTGGGGAAAGCGATGAGCGAGAATGGCTTCCTACGCTCTCCAAAATTGGAAAATTGGAGATACACTCTTCGGACGAAAATACCTTTCTCATTCCTTCAATTTACGTCCCAGTTTATAATTTGTAATATGAAGGGTATTTTCGTCCTATAATTGTAATATGAAGGGTATTTTCGTCCAAGAGGAGTGCATCTCCAATTTGGACGAGGTTAATAAAACACTCAACAGATGTCAATCACGACCCGTTAGAGGGGTTGTTGTTGGGAGAATGGAGAATTGGAGATCCACGCAATTCGTCGAGGTTTCAAAACGAAATTTTCTCTCATTCAGGGTCCACGTCCACGGGACACTTTTCAATTTTGATTTTACAAACTTTAAACGATTAATCCAAACAGGGCACATAGGGCTTGTTTGGATGGGTTGGGAATAGTGGGAATAGTGTGGAAAAGTGGGAAGAATAGGAAGAGTGGGAAGAGTGGGAAGAGTGCTATTCCTAGGTCGTTTGGATGGTGAGTTTAAGAATAGCGTTGGGAAGTGTGAAAAAATAGAGAGAAAAGTGTTGTTGGGAAGAGTGTTGTTGGGAAGAGTGGGAAGAGTGGGAAGAGTGGCTATTCCCACTATTCCCACCCAACCAAACAAGCCCATAAGTTTGTAAGAAAAACTTTTTGCTTCAATATTTTATAATGAAACGGGTAGTCACATAAATAAGTATTTTCTTAAAAAAAAATGATATATTGTACTAGTTAATTTTATGATACTATTTACTATTTTAATATAAAAAATAAAAAATAAAAATTATTACTATCGGGAGGTCATGTTTAATTGTTTATTGAAACCAGCTGATTTTCCGATTGCCCGCAAAATGTTACATTTTTTGTATGTTATTCGTGAACTGCTCAATATTTATTTAGATGATGATAAAGTATAACATAGTTGCCTATACTAACAAGATTTGTGCAAATTCAATGCGCCAAATAGCCATACGATATGTAAATAATACAAGTTCGTAGATAACGCCGAATAAATTTAGAACTAGAAGACACCTTTTTTTCTGTCAATTTTTTTTTTGAAAACAACGTACAAATATTTACCGAAGCGAGTGAGGTACAAGAATCCTCTTTCGCCATGCATCAAGGTAAAATTGCACGAAATAATTATTAATAATTAAGATGTTATATAATCTACATAAAGCATACGAGTACTACTATTTTAACGCAAGTATCGATAATTATATAAATTTCGTTTCACAAGTAGGCAATTATTATTAACAAAAACGTAAACAGACAGTTAGATGGACGTGACAGAGGAGGACTATTTGATATTTTTTTGAAGTAAATTCCAAAAGAATAACTTATGCTGCATGTTTTGAATAACATCGACATATATGAAATAGAGCTAGGCACATGACTTGCAAGGAATCTACAAGATATAAATCGCAATAGTCATATATTATAATACAGAAGAAAAATATTTGTTCAAAAAAGGATAGCTAGCCCTGTGCCTGCCAAAAAAAACTGAAATAATCAAGTCGTACCATATATTAGAAATTAATTTTCTTCAATAGAGCTTTATTTATGTCTGTCATGCATGAGATGGTGGCATTTATAGACTCTGCTGTTATTTTGTTAATTATTGTTGGTTAATTTCAGTTTGATGTATTTAATTTTTTTTTGTAAATTGAGGATGTTAATTCGTAAATTATTTCAGTTTTTACTGATGTTAACTTTAATTATGTTAATTAAGCAACGTAAATCAGTTGTATTCAATTGGAAATGTCAGTTGCTTGGATATGCATTACACCATGTATGATTTTGGTACCAATGCTTCCATTTTGTTAAGTGTTCGGCTTTACCTTGCACCAATGACTGGTACGGATGCCATTTCGGCAATTGCTTATGCTCACCGACTTGAGTAATAAAAACAAAAATGCTGCATTATTTAAAAAAAAAAATCATCCAGTTAGCTACTTGTTATGTCTTTCAGAAAGGTTGAGCCAGTAATGTACAGAAAAAAAATAAAAGTGTACTCTTGGCAAAGTATGTTGATCAGCTTGCAAATACAAAGTAACTGAAAATTTAAAAAAAAAAACACTAAATCTGATACTTATAAACTAACTCAAATTCAGTAGATGACTACAAATTACCATGCCCAAACAATTTAGAACTACAAAGCATCATGTGTTTGCCTAACTAATTTATACAAATTCTACTACAATCCTTGCAAACATTAATTAGAACCCTTCTTCTTTGATATGGTTCGCTGCTGCATGATTGGCAATTGTTGATCACGCACCTTTATTTTTTCGGTCGTTGCTATGTACTGTAAACTACAAAATTAACAAGAAAATTAACAAAAGGAGAAAATCAGACCCCATGATGTGCGCCAAAACTGGAAATCACACAAATTTATGCAAGGAAAAAAACACTAATTTAACAACCATTCTTTTTTTATTAAATGCTTATGGGTGTACCATTGTTTTACATAACAACCAGACATCATAAAAACTCAAACCAGTACCACTAATCCTTACAACAAAAAAACTGAAAAAAACAACATAATTAATAATTAATAAAAGTAATCTGGATGTCTAAAAATAGCAAAATTAACCTAAGGGTGCCTCCTGCACGTGTTAACAATCTCACATCTAAGCTCATGCCAATCCTATTTTCCTGAAGTAAATTACCATTATCAGGTCCTTGGTAGTGGGCGGCACTGTAACGATCGTTCTAGATTCAAGTTCCTGATATACAATCGTGCATCAATCGCCATGAAATAGCAAGAGAAAGTGAAAGAGAGAGGAACTAACCAGAGGGCTTTTCAGAAGCTCAA
Organism: Rhynchospora tenuis; assembly: GCA_027725995.1. Lineage (NCBI taxonomy): Eukaryota > Viridiplantae > Streptophyta > Magnoliopsida > Poales > Cyperaceae > Rhynchospora > Rhynchospora tenuis. Next base: position 84,345,399 of record CM050889.1, read on the forward strand.
ATCGCAAGAGGAGGGTTCTTGGGCTCTTCTAGGATTTTGAGGCGAGATAAAGATGGCCCATCTATGCTTTCGATTTGTCTAGTATTGATGGTTCAGAGACTGGTACTGGAAGGGTTTTTGGGATGCACACTGTTACTGGTAATCAAGGAGGAGCTCAGGGTGGTGTGAGCTTTCAGGGTGATGCTGGTGGAGCTATGTAGTTGATCTTTTTACAGTTTCTTTTTAGTTTTTTTTTCTATTTTGGTTTAGTGGTTGATACTTTTGGGGGTCAAACTGTAGTCTGGTTTGGTTTGTTTGGTGGTGTTTCTTTTCTTTTTAAACTTTGATCACACCTAGTGATATCTTTTGTAAGCTGGATTTCCGCATCAGTAAAGTATGCAGATCACCTCTGTTGAAGGTGGTTTTTTTCCAAAAAAAAAGTATGAGGTAGAAGAAACGATTGGCGGCGCGAGATGAGTTCAATCTATTTGTGTCGCGAGTAGTGGAGGAAGATAGCTGAGATCGACAAAGGACAGAGCAACGCAAATGAAATGAAGAGAGGTGCTCGGAGGAGAAATAAAATTAAACGAAGGAGAAAGAAATACACGGAGAATTTTAATTTGAGGAACAAACTCAGCGATCTCAGAGATATAAATCATATCCATCCGATTCCAATGGACAAAAACTCTAAAGCACAGATCTCTTCACGAATCTGAACTCCGATCCAATGGACAAAAACTCTAAAGCACAGATCTCCTGTGCTTTGCAAACATTTTAGCCAAGCTCTATATATATAGAGAGGAATACTGAGGTCCAACGCATCGGACGCATGCGATCCTTCCTACGTGATCATATTCGCGTAATCAAATTTCGAATCACCGATCCAAACCATTAGATTGAATCTTCAATATTATGAAACCAAATTTTACATTTTTACGAAAATTTTTACTATTTATTTCGTATTTATAAAAAATCACTCCTAGAACTTATATAGAACGTCCAATAACAACGATTTTTACAAAAAATGAAAAAATAGTAAAAAATTTCATAAAAATGTGAAATTTGGTTTTATACAAGTTTTCAATATGAAGATTCAATCTAACGGTTTGGATCAGTAATTTGAAATTTAATTACGCGAATACGATCACGTAAGACGGACCACATTTGTCCTACACGTAGGACCTTAGCATTTCTCTCTATATATATCATGTTATTCGTGAGCTGCTCAATATTTATTTAGATGAGGATAAAGTATAACAAACTTGCCTATATTAATAAGATTTTGCGCAAATTCAATGCGCCAATAGCCATACGATATGTAATTAATATAAAGCAAAATCCAGGCAGAAATTCGAAGATAACTTCGAATTAATTTTAAACTAGAAGACACAATTTTCACGGCTCATAAGGATCATCCCATCATTCTCTGGAAATCATTAATGAGGACAACACTTCATTAATGATAAAATATGTGAATCATTCCAGCGGCAGTGTCAGCTAATTATTTCCATTTCTGGTCTCCATCATCCCATTTGTTTCCCTCCCTATCCCCATGCCAGTGCCCAGTGTAATTATTTATGTTTCTGGTCCCCATCATCCCCTTTCTTTCCCTCCCTCCCTCCCATCATTTCTATTTCTGGTTCCCATCATTTCTATTTCTGGTTCCCATCATTAACTGGAACAGTTAGTATTCGAACTACAACAATTACTCATATTAACTACAACAGTTAGTATATATCTGAACTATAATAGTATAATGTTCTTATAATTTAAATTTTGAACAACGACGCAATATAGCAAATATAAAGTTTTAGCTATAGACGTATAGAACAAAAACAAAAAAAAGTTATCACTAAACAAAAGATAATGAAACCAATAATATATTAATAATCAGTTAATCACCTGACCCTGTCATTTTGCTCTCTTTCATTTGATGCATTTATATATGTATTGGGTGCTGTTTTGAAGTTTCAATTGAATTATTTATACCCATCACAAAAAAATATATATTTATCAACTGCATAACAGAATGCATTTCTCGGTTAACTCAGTTACAATTTGGGCTATTACTACTGTCTACAGCTGCACAATCTTAAATAAAAGATCATTAATAGTGAAAGATTAAAGGGTAAGGTCGGATTTCAAACGAATGGATTTAAACTAGGGCTGTATATGAGCTGAGTTTGAGCGAGTTAGGGGCAACTCAAACTCAGCTCGGCGGTAATTCGAGTTGAGCTGAGCTGAGTTAGAAATACTTTCGAGCTTCTTAAGAAGGCTCAAACTCAGCTCGTCCCCAACTCGAGTTAGCTCGTGGGCTTACGAGCTAACTAGAAATAAACATATATCATTCAAATTTTCATTTATTTAATTCATATGTTATTCTAGTATTAAATTTTTTTGACATATACAATATTATAAACAATAAAATTGTTGTCTTTTATATTCTTTCTATTGATTTGAAACAAAATATGTCTTGAAACTCAATCTATCATGTGTAATATTAGTTTAAATAAAAATATATAAGAAGGAAATTCTTATTATTAATTTATAAATTTTTATTACTCATAAATTATATTCATAATGCATATCTCAAATATAAATTTATTGTGTCACGAGTTGGCTCACGAGCTACGAGCTGAGCTGACCTTAACTCAAACTCGACTCGTCAACCAATCGAGTTAGTTTAGCTCGAGTTTTACCAACTCGAGTTTTGTTAGCTCGAGTTACAATTGAGTTTTTGTGAGTCGAGTTCGAATTAGCTCACGAGTTACGAGTTTTTTGCTCACCCCTGATTTAAACTGGTTTGGTAGAATGGCCGAGGTCAGACTAGATTGAGAAAAGCGATTTAGATAGGCCGGGGTTAGACAGGGTTTTTTTTTTAAAGAGGAGACATAAAATTATACCAACATTTAACTTTTTTTAATATTTTTTAATTTCTACCATCTTATCATGATCAAATGGTCAAGACGATTAAAGGATTAGATCCATCCGGCCCTTCAATATCCATCTTTGAAAAAAATTTAGATTCGGCCCTTTTAAAATCTGATTCTTCTAGACTCCTATTCATCATAAACCCTTCAGAGGCCGGACTAGTCTGGATTTAGGATAGTCTTCCAAAAGACGGGCCAAGGCTAAGGATTTTTTAACTATTATCACAGCTAATGTAATGTTTGCCTTCGAGCAGTACTCAACATCTAATCTAACAATTCTTAATGCATTTGAAAGAATCACATTAGAGCGGTAAAATTTTAAATTTGGAATTATGTATCACGAGATGGTTAGGATAGTACATAACTTGGGTTCAATAAAAGAAAAACATTTGAATTGTTGAGTAAGCATGCAGTAGAAATATGAGTTGGTGTATTACTGATTGTCGATCAAACTTAACATGTCATGTTGGTGTTTAAAAATAATATTTGTTATTGTTGGATTCATTTTTTTTTTTTTTTTTTTTTTTTTTTTTTTTTTTTTTTTTTTTTGCGCTTCGAGGTGCCCCTCCTGGAAGACACCAACCAATTTAAACTGCCCCAACTGCACCACAATATGAAAAGCCTACAACCTGACATCCATCTCAGCCAACGTTAACTGGTAATTCTTTTTTAACCTCTGGAAGACTGGAACTCTCCAAGGAACTTCACACCTCAAGGCTCAAGCAAATCCATGGTATTCTCTTGGCAGCAATGCGGAATCTTTGAAAGAAACAAACAACAGAATAAACGCTCAACCACATTACTTGTGACTGAGACCACAGTAAGAAAAGATAGAGATGATTGGTTAAGGAATAGTTGTTAATTTATTTTAGCCTAAGCTAGACTATTTACCTAAACTTCCCTTGTACCTGACGCTTGTAGATTTTTTTGTTTATTTCTTTCTAATGAAATTAATAAGTGGGCAATTACCTTGCTTCTTCAACAAAAGAGGGGGAAAAAAAGAAGCAGAATACTCAACTATTATCATAGCAAACTAGCATAACCAAACTGCTTTCTGGTTCATGCAAATTCAAACCACAATTCGAAGTTTCAAAATAAAGTTGAGCAACAAGTTGATAAATTGACACACACATTAAGCAATAAGTTAGACCCAGACCTGATGTAACCCTAAAACCCCATTAGCCACAGAGATTTACGTTCGATACATGCTTTATTTATCAGGGGTGACAAGGCAATAGAAGGCTTCTAAATCGTTTTGAAGGTCAACCCATTGCATACTTCTGGGTCCAGGATCGAGCAGTTGATTCATACTTAGCGCGATCTGTCTTGTACATGTGCGCAATTTCAGGCACAAGAGGGTCGTCTGGATTTGGATCTGTCAAGAGAGAGCATATCGAGAGCAGCACCTGTAATATAGATTTGGATGTTTACTAATTTTAGATCACTTCTAAAATTATGTACAAATAACCATTAACAGATCCATAAAACATACATAATTGCTGATTGCAAAATGCTCAATGTCCTCTAGGTGTCCCTTTTTTATTTAATAATATGAAAATAAGAAGAGTCTACTCAAAATTGCAAATTATTATAACCAAGTTCGCATTCGTTATTGACGAACCTATTTATGGCTGACAGACGTCTGCAAGCTCAATACACAATACAATGTGTATGCATACAATGTTAGCAAACCAAAAGTAGGGGTTTGTAATCTTTGAAAGCGTACAATGTTAGCCATTGTTCGGCACTTATCCAAAAGTAGGGGTTTGAAATCTTTGTCATGCCCCTTTCTTTTGCTTTTTGAATGATATTATGCTTTGTGCAGGTGCAACCATTTTCATACCATTTCTATCTCTCCTGGTTAGGGGTGGTGCTGGATTGCAGTGTGGGCAGATGAGGACTTGGAAGTTTTTCTCAGGAGACAGAACATCAGAAATTTAAGACCAACTAACCTTGGAAATGGTAAGAGCAGGACTCCACTGTTCCTTCAGTATATCAAGGCAGATGCTTCCATTACTATTTATATTTGGATGGAACACCTTAGTACGGAATGAAACCTGAAATGACAACAAGGAAAGAAGGATTGCTTACAAGATCTTATACAAAGGAAGTAAAAGTTAAGTGGTTAGGATATAAGTAAATTGCAAGTATTTGGTTTTATTTGGAACACCAAGCAATATTATACTGTTAATACAAAAAAAAAAAAAGAAGGACTAGCCCAAAAGCTTCATCTTCACAAGGACAGTAATCAATTAAGTATCGCTTGATTAATCCTTAAATACCAAAGGAATTTGTAATTAGTTTATGTATGTACACGGTATGAGACATGACCTAGTATTAGAAATACCTTAGGAGGCTTGAAAGGATAGTCTGGAGGGAAATGGATATTGACCAAAAATACCCCACCAGAGAAGGGGCTATCAGCAGGCCCCATTATTGTAGCCTGCCAATGGAACATGTCTTCCCCAGCAGGTCCTGTGATTACAGAAGTTCCAAGAAAATATATATACTAGTTAATTTCTTGATTAGGGTAAAACATATATTAACCATAGACATATTTAATGTGATAAATAAAAAACCAGATTATACTGCCACATTACACCCTATAGTTGACATTAACAGGTAATTCTGTGACATACTGCAGTTGTCATGTGTGCTACTGACAAACCAGCAGGTTTTGATTATTTACGGATACTATCGAAGCATTCAACAAAGGCTAATAATAGTCAAGCAGAAAAGGATCTTATTCTTCCCAACTTTCTCATGAAAGATAAACTGAGCAGCCACTGGATTATTAATGTAGAGTAGTAACAAGGCAGGGTTTGCTTCTTGTTCAGCTTGTTCTCAGGGAAGAAGGAACAAAGAACCCTCAACCAATTAAAGTATATTGTTCCATCACATTGAATCAATCAAGGCTACTTGAAACTATACAAATACAGGCATGGATGCGAGTATCATATATATATGAATCATTCTTTGCAAATATGGTAAGAACTAAGAACCTTAAAAATATTATATGGCAATGCATCCTTAAAACAAGCCCAAACAGTGTAGTCTAAGTTAATATGGAACGTGCATATAAACACAGATTAAGAATTAATAAACAGTCAACTAGCTTTAAAAAAAAATGTATATTACCTACTAGGTAATACCAACTAAAGACAATACAAAGAGAAAAATAAAGGCAAATAAAAATACGAACCGGCACTGCATGAGGTGGGGGGATCCTTCTGCAGATCCTTCAACTCCTTCAAGATCCGTTTTGAAGCCATCTCCTTTCCCTCAGATATTCTACAAAAGAAATAATGTAAAAATTAATTCCTTAATTAACTCTTTATTAAGAAAAAACCAATTTCATGCCACCTCTGAAAAACTTCAACAAATGTTGTATCTATACCCTCACAACAATGCACATTCTAAACTGAATCAGACCACAACCATTGCTACCCTTTCCCTCTAGCCTCTAGGCATCATCCTTCCCTCCTATTATACTTTACTTGAATGAGGAAAAAAAGAGACTAACTTTGGACTTTCCAAATAAGGAATGCCAGAATGAGGGGTCATCCCTGAATGTATGGTATGTTTCCATTTTTGTTTTTAAGGAAAATAGGAAATACGTGTTACTTGACATTATATTACACAACGGAGACATTACTTAGGAAACATAGCTCTAAACATATTTAGAAAATTATAATTAAGATAGTTCTAGACATCAATAGCAGTTGCTTTTGCCTCAAGTGGGAAATACACAAATAGACACAGATCCTAACATCCCATAATTGGAACACACACACACACAGATCAGCACTTCTTCCAATTAGCTTCTCACTGGAACTTCAAAAACCGCACAGTAATTAAATAGCAAGTTGTGTTTATTACAATTAAACATGGATTTCTTTATAACCGTTAGAACGAGATTAATTAAACTTTGACTTCACCAACAGTAGAAAGTATAAATCTTTCAAGTAGATCTTATCAATTTTCAAAGAAAAGGTACAAAACAATCCATATCATTCCTTACCCTGGGTTAAAGCAAGATATCAGGAGATTTAAATTAAACGGAAGGGTTGATTGAGATAGGAATTGTGCTCTCTCAATGGCGATCTAATGAAGTAATCATCTCTTCCTCTCCTCAACGCACACAAAAAGACACTCGAAATACAGAAAGAAAAACACAAGCCAACAAATCGTGAATCGATCGATTAGAGATAGAGAAGCTCACCAAATCAGAACCAACCAGTCGATCCCTTGTTGCCTCCTCCTGCTCCTCTCTCTCTCTCTCTCTCTCTCTCTCTCTCTCTCTCTCTCTAAAATGGTGAGGAGTCGGACAATAAACGCAGAGAGAGGATACAGTAATGAAACGCAGCTTATAGAGGAGAGAGCGCTGAGTGGGAGCTGATGCGACGTGTGTTTAGATCTGGACCCTTCGTTGGAGTGCGATTGAACGGATCTAGATGAGTCGCGTGAACTTTACGCGCGGAATCCCGCTTTTACGTAAATTTTGTTTACGGTCATGTATATATAAATAACTTTTGTGGATTTTTAGAAATAGCCCCTTTCCTAGTAGCACTATTTTGGGCCGAAAGGGTGCTACTTGTTACAAGATTGCAACAACTGTCCTAGTGGCCCAATGCTAGAATATACTTGTTAGAAAGTAAGGAAAAGCCTATGCGTATATTTTAGGATTTATAGGAATTCAACTCCAGACTCCAGTAGTTGGATTCGGTTTGGGTAAGCATGTTTGGATACTTAGTTGGATTTGGTTTGGTTAGCTGTGGTAGTTTTAGGCCAGCATCTTTATTTTTGGTTTTGCTTGGATTGTTCTTTACTTTGTACTTTGTAGAGTCACTTATGGTGACTCAGTTTATTTTAGCTTTTATTTTGGAACACCTTGGAGCTCTTAGTTTAAATAAAAAAAAAAAAAGGGAATTCAACTCCAGTACCTTTCAAATTCCTTACTGTCTTGATTCATACTTAGCACAGAAAGTACTTTTGAATAGTTGTTCGTCATTGATCTGTCTTTTTATTCAGTTCAAAATATACCTCTTGAAGAATGGTTTTCTCTTAGCTACAAAAGCAATTTGCTATTGAAATGATGTACCCAAATAGTCTGTAATTGTGCTCTGAAACATAAATGTAAACTGACTCATTAGAACTGACAACATACTTGATCATATAACACCAGGAGATGAATAGTAATTGACGGTAGAGGAAGAGAGTACAATTAAGGTCTATACAATCGAAAGTAACCCTAAATTACATGCACTTCACATTACAGATTTAAATGTAAAAGAAAACCAACATTCCCTCTAACTGCCAATCAATCATACAATGTTAGAATCAGTTCGTTTAATCTTACTGGTACACGACATATCAACACTGACATAAAATCCCTTTCTTTGATCCTAATTAATATCTTTCTAAACAGATAAACCGACAGTAACTTAATATTTTATTTTCCCTACAGCACTGCCCCCAGCTGTCATGATCCCTATTTAATACCTAACCTAGAGAAAGGACTCTCATCTAGAACCAGGCTCAAGCTTGACCTGGCCGTACACATGCATGCTCCCCTGACAGTCAGACTCAGGTGTGCACGGCTCATTTACTGGACCACTGTCAGGGGCAGATAAATGGGTCATTTGTTGAGACTCAGAGGGGCCTGGTGTTGATGGGTCAGTCCTGTCAGAGGTGGGTCCCACCAGGTTGGACATGCCTGGTGTTTTCTCAGCAAGTGATGCGCTGAGGCGTTGTTGCTCCTCGATTATCTTTTGGAGGTAACGTCCTTGTGCCTCTATTCTCAGCTGGAGTTGCCTTTGTACCTGGAATAAAGAATAGATCAAGAGTTGGATACTTTCTTCTTTACTATTAAGATGTAAATTCAAAAGATATGAAGACTTTAGCAACAGTTGATGATGAACAAATGAACAGAAAGAAACCACAATATCTGCTGGTAAGAACTGATAATCAAACCAGATCATTTTAACAGAAGAAAAAATTAACACCAAATTACCTCAAGTTGTTCATGCAACCGCTTTTGCACCTCCATCTGCAGTTTTAAAGCCTCAGACAATGGCATGTTCCTGCCAAAATTTAATGTTGAAGTAAGGATATAGTAAAGAACTAATATGTACTATCATCATATATAATGATGCTTGAGAACAATAAAACAAAGCATGTCATCTAGAGTTGATCTTTACTAAAAATAGAAGATTATCAAATATGATTCTCTAAAGCTGGTTTTTACTATCCAAGGACTTCAGTTGGTCTGACAGCAGTCATCTATCCCCATTTATGTACATATCTATTGGCATTTTTTAGAACTCTGTTAGCAGACAGTAATTGGGGCTACAACAAATAAGCATGCTTCCTGTGACTAAATCAAATCTATATTTTCAGAAGAATAATGAAGGCGTACAGACTTCAGAAGTGAAAAGATGTACATATTAAAGACAAAACCAGAGAAATAATAAGGCAATATGCTGTCAAAAAATAAGAATCTGAAAAACCACAAAATGGTTCATTTTTTTTTTTTTTTTTCATTACATTCCTACAACTTACGATGGACTGTCCAGACCCACAAGCAAGTCATCGCTGTCTCTCTTCTCTGGTTTCGCACCTGGTTCATATTAAGTACAACTTATGTTACAACTTACAAGATTGCATTATAGTCTACTAAATATTTATATACAGAAGTTTCAAAATTATTTCATATTATGTTCTCCTTTAGTACTGAAAGAAAGATAAGCCTGCATCATCGTCTTCTTCCATAAAATCTCAATAAAAAGTTTGTACAAAACATAAAACAAAGAAACATATGATAAAATTGACAGCAGGCCTGCCTTCAGCAGCATTTGTAAATCTGCTATTGAGTACCCAACCAGTGTGTAAATAATATTCAGTACTGCTGACTATATATGGAATTATGGATATATGATATATCTATAGATATATAGTTATTATTCTTTAACAAAATGTACCTTCTGATGAATCTGGGATATACTTTGCAAGCCTATATTTCTGCATAAAAGTGAAAACAAAATTAAACTCAGTAAAATAACATTGCCAAAAAGGCAAGGGCCTGAATAGAAGTTTATTTACCTGTAAATGGCTTTTGACATGGTATATGGTTAGACCTTGCACACCCATAACTCTAAGTACTCCTTTAGGTGTTGCTTCTGTCAAATGAGTGATCAATAGTTAGTTATATTTTATAGGGAAGAAAAAGGAATGAAGGGAAAAAAGAAAAGAAAAGTGGAAATAACTGAGAACATCTGGTCCAAAGACCAGGATTATATAAGCTTATTCTGCTTATATACACCACCAGGTAAATGGCCTTATCAGAAGACTAATGAGGTTGCTTACATAGCTTAATTTCATATTACAAATAGATAAATTATGACTTATAGTGTATGTTTTGAATTGTTCTTTGTAAATTAAGTTGGCATTGCACATCTTATACTGCCATCAGGACCAAACAAGTTGTGGGGGCTAGTGTCAGTTGGGATTGTCCAATTTCAGCTCATGTTGTTCAACTTTTCTGACAGTCAGGCTTTAAATTGGTTGTATCTTTAGTGCTTTATCGCCATTTGAGAAGTTCCAAGCTATTATTGTATCGAACTAAGTGCACTCCAATTTTACGTGAATCATATCCAAGATTGGTTGACTTGATCAAGTTTGATTCATTTGCAGCACCACTCAGAACAAATGTCACCATCAAACTAGTTGATTTCATGCAATTAATTATTATACATGGAATTGGATCAATATTTAATTGCAATTGTGGAATATTCATCACAAATATATTATATATACGCTATTATATAGTTTGATATAATTTATTGTAATCTGTCACATTAAGCAGTTTAGCATTTAGCCAAATTACTCAATTGTAACATTTAGTTCCTTTCATCCAAACAAAGAAGGAAATGCTCATCATTACAGCATGGGCTGTTTTGTATACAAGAAAACTAAACCAATGTATATATATTTTCTATATTTGTAAAAGTAACCTCATTTTTTTTACTTTTGTACCAACCACTTAGATAATTTCTTTTATCTGTGAAGAGGTTGTATAGCACAAAAGTTATCCACGTATATCACAACTCCTAGTGATGGAAGGACATCTCTGTATGGGTCGATTATACACTGCTTGAAAATTTACAAAATGCTTAATCTGATTGTACCAATCATTTCATGAACATGGTGCTAAGTAGTGGAAAGATCTAGCACAGCTGTTGGTCAAACTAGAAACTAGGTACAATTATGAAACTTTTCAAAGAAAAACTGAAAAAACAATCAATCAGAGTCAATAATATTTTCAAAAAGGGAAAAAAGGGAAAAAAGGGAAAAAAGGGATCAACTGACCCCAAGTCTTTACCACCCATCACTAGCCTTTAGAAAAAAAAAAATGGATCAAAATTTTGCTGCTATTTCCGAGAAAGCTTTCAGAAGGACAACAACAACACAAATAATTAATTAGCTACCAAAGCAAGGCCAAACAACTCAAGTGACATAAAAAAAATAAAAAACAAAATAGGGAAAAGAAGACATACTTTCAGGTCCACCAAGCTGATTTACAGCATCAACAAATCGTTCATGCAACTCATTGGTCCATCGCAGTCTTTGCCGTGCAGCAAGTCCACTATTGCTGTTATTATTAACGCTAGGTCCACTACCATTTGCTGCATTGTTAACTCCACTCATTGGGCCCATGCTAGTCTTAGGAGGGCCAGATTGCTGATCATGTCCATGAGATATTGAATTGTTACAAGAACTTATGCTAGGCAACGGGCTAGCTTGGTACATTGGCAATATCTGCACAGGGAAGAAAATAAGCTGATAAATAAATTAAATGATGAAAAGATTTTACTTTTCTTATTTATATGCAAACACCTGAAATTCACAAATTACACGTGGAAACTTCAGTAGTGTGCAAAGAGAATCAAGCACTGACTGATGTTGCATATGCCAAGGAATATTCCATCTATGTTTTGTAGCACCAGTAGTTGTACATTAGTAGTTTGCAGCCAGGGTTGAAAGAAGATAAGTTTAAATAATGATTAGTTGGTGAAAGATGTAAAATTATAGACCTTTACCGAAACCAAGAGTGTGTACTTGCCAAAGAAAAATTCAAATTTTACATATTCATCCTGAAAAGCACAATAATCGTATCGAATCATAAGAAAATTTTGGAATATCCTTAATAACATTCTGTTTATACACACCAGACTACAGGTCACTATACTTTTGGACCACTGGCGTAACATCCACAAAGGCAGCCAATAGACTACATTATCATGTCTTAGACAGAAAAATACTAATTTGGTATGGTTATGCCATTAAGTTAGGCTATGCTTCCTGAGCAGAGACTCACACATCAGTGATTTGCCATGTACAACTATTAACCCTTAATATCATAGTTAATGCCCAAACAAAAGGATAGAGATAGAAACAACAACAACAAAAAGACAGCTTTAACTGTGGCATCTACAGAGAGTAAAAAGACAAAGATGGCATTATTCAGATCAAGCCAATGTGTAGTGGAGAAATACTATTTTTTTTTTTCAGATATCAAAATAGTCTTATGCTGAGAGCAGTAGTATGCAAAGGTAACAATTTCCAATTTCTAACAACATAAGTTACTTCATGTCTCCAATCAAATTATCAATCAATTTGAAAACTAAAATCGAATCACTCTCAAAACCCTTCAAATTTAAACCCAACAAAGCCTAAGAATCATCATAATTGAACAATTTTTCCAACAAACTAGGATCCCCAATTGGCAACCACGTTCTCAGCTAATCAACTCAGGTAACATAAAATTGGCTCCATACACGTGTCCAACAATGAGGGAAACGACCACAGCCATGACTTAAACCACCAAAAAACTTTAATTTGATCATTAATTCACGCCCTGAAATAAAAAAGCATCGAAAAGAGTTTGTACCCGGGTTAATATCAGAGATTCAAATGCAAAGTCGACTAAACAAATCCTTCCCAAGGAGGAGCCCGATCGAACGAGCCAGATCCACTAATTTCTTCAATGGCGAAGCACACAATAGGTCGATGAAATCCGACGAAAATGTGGCGCTTGCCTTCACCAAACTCGCGTAAGAGATGCAAGAGCAACGAACAAAGAATGGGATGGGAAAATTCAAGCTCTGATCGGAACCATTTCGTTAGAGACGACGAAGTGATTTGACAAGAGGAGAAATCAATGGCGAATGGAGCACAATCCCGAAAATCTCATTTCTAAGTTGCTTATTGGTCGAAAAGACGAGTGAGAAGAGAGAGGAAGGAGAGAGAAGAGAAGGAACCCGTAGATTAAGAAAGGAAACGACCTGGTTTTTCAGTTAATTAACATGCTTTGCCACTATCCTTGGCGTCTTTGTTGTTTATTTACTTTATCTTTTTAGGTTTGTATTATTTTATTTTTTTGTTTAAAATGTACATGAGGCTGTATAGAGACAGGGTTATGAACTACTTTCATTCACTCAAAGTTGTCATTTATTAGTGGGTGTCATTTTAGCAACTGACAGACAGATTATGAAATTCGTATTAAAATACTACATTACTACTACATAAAAAATTTGCCTTTGAGCAATATTACATAAATGCATTCAGTATGTATATATATTTTTTTGTTAATTTAGTCGCTCTGTTACTTGGTCTTCATGGAGTCTTAATAAAACGCCATCGATTGATTTTGCAAATATTTTGTATAATGATGAGTCAGATTTTTACAATAGTTATTCTAAGAATTTAAATATGACGACTTTCATCTTGATGTTTTAAGATAATATGGTTATTTTTTAACATGCTTTTAGAATTCAAATTTTTCAGTCATCTTTTAAGGATGCGTTTTGATGGAAAAAAAATGAAATAGCGAGAACGGTGATGTTTCAATCTTGGAACAATTACCGATGCAACATTATTCAAAGTGCAATGCAGCGGTTTACGAATAAAAATGAGACTTGAATTAATTACTAATTTCAATTAAGTACTGGTCCACACCTAATTAAGCATGCACTTAGTGCCTTGATTTCTATATAAGTCTGATCAACTAACTACACCTATTAACTTCCTTCTTATTGACCCTTTTAATGCGTTGTAGACTTGTAGTAAATCTAACACCTGATATAATCTAACATAATAGTTTTTATTATCAATTTATATATCGCTAATGTCTCTGACGTTCTGAACTATAAAATTATGGGTTAAAAAAAAATCAAAATGTTAGAATTGAAAGGTCGAATAAACTAATGCAGCGTATCTTTTAATTTTGTAATGAAGTTATAAAAAATATTTGTCCAAAATAAAACAGTTACAAAGTCTCCGAGAGGGAAATGAAAAACACGCACAGCCTCTCTCTGCATCTCAATATAGATCGTTCAAATCTTATATTCAATCAACCTCACAACACTTTCAATGTGATATTATCATTAGTTACTCATTATTGAAAGTGTATAGTATCATTAACAAATTTTACAAAATGATGTTATTGAGTAAAGGAAAAGGTTTGCAAGTCCTTATGGTATTATTATTATTTATTAAAAGTAGCATCCAAAACCTCTTTTAAGTTGTCGGCTTCTTATTACTCGATTAATGAATTTAAATGATGTGTCACTAATCTTATAAGTTTAATATAATAGGACTTCACATACTTTCATTTTCTGAAAACGAAACCATTCACAACTACTAAACCCAACAAATAACAAATTAGCCTAGATAACATCCCATGACGATATAAAGCCAGCATTTTATGCAGAATGCCACTGATTACACTTAAAATCCAAGAGTGATAGTAACAAAAAAAGATAAATAAATAAATTGTAATCCAGCATGCCTTCATTGTCGTTATTCGTTAACATAATTAGCAGCACTCATACTATCAAGCGACACATAGCCATACGGCCATACCTAAAATAAAATAGATTTTTTGGGGGAAAAAATGATCGTATGATGCCCAATAGTTGCTATTAAAACATTTAATCACGAGATGCACAAAGAAGTACAACAGCGAGTCATTTACGAACCTACAATTATAGCAAACATAGGCATATATAATATTTGATCTGAATATTTACCTTTTTATTTTCACTTGTTTATACAAAAATTACTTTCGAAATTATAGCATATCTTACGTTTTATATATCAACAGCCATCTACGGCCTTATAATAAGGCAAGAAATGAAAGCCATCTACCGTTTTATATTTCGAAATAATAACATGCTTTGCCACTATCCTTGGCATCTTTTCTTTATTTACTTTATCTTTTTTAAGTTTTTATTATTTTATTTTTGTTTTATGATATGTAGATGAGGCTGTATAGAGACACAGTTTTGAACTACTTTCATTCGATCGTAGTTGTCATTAATAAATGACAGTGGATGTCATTTTAGCAACTGACAGATAGATTATGAAATTCGTATATTAAAATAGTACTTCATAAAATTTTTCTTTTAGCAATCTTGCATAATTACATCCAGAGTAAAACTTAAGAGTCTATAATAAATTTACTTTCACTTATTTATACGAAGTTTACTGTCCAAATAATAAGCATTACCATTTTTTTTCAGCATGCATCTGTGGCCTTATAAATTATAATAACCCTGTTTAAGAATTAAGGCGAGAAATGCTTCTTCCGAATAATAAAAAAAAAGCGGGGATGATAAGCGTCATCCACCGATTTTTCATCCACGCCATCCAACATTCTAAAAATAAAAATCTGCGCTCTCTCTCCGCTCGCGCTCTCTCTCTCCGCTCGCGTGCGCTCTCTCTCAACACTCTTCCGTTCCTTCCCCTTCTCTCTTCTAATGATTTATGTGTCCCTCCTCCCTTCTCTCCATTTCTCTTCATCCCTTGTCTCTATCTCCCCTGTCTCCATCCCCTCACATCCGTCTCTTTTATCTCTATCATATATTTCCATCTCTCGCCTCTACCAATCTCAAAGTCTCACCTAATTTCTACCTTTTCTTTTTTTTTTTTCTTTCGCCTCTGCCTCTGTTTATATCTTCACCTCTCACCTCTGCTATATATTTATGGGATACAAAGTGAACATATACACAAATAAAGTGAACAGATACAAGAAACAAAATGAACATATAGAACAATAATCTAAACAAGAAACAAATTGAACAGTTACAAAAACAAAATCATCAGATATGATTAATTAAGTGAACACATAAAGATAAGCTCGTCAACATATTAGATGAACATATACATCTAGCATATATATAATACTCTCTTGTTACAACTAACTGAACTGTTACTTCTATTACATACGTTGTTGTTACAACTAACTGAACAATTAATTCTATTAAATACTCGCTTGATATCACTAACTGGTACATTTATATAATCCTTTGTTACAACAAACTGAACAGTTATGTATATTAAAAAATCTCTTAGTTACAACAAACTGAACAGTTATATTCATTAGATACTCATTTCGTAATACTCACTGAGTAAACATTATATGCTCCTTTGTTACAACAAACTGAACACTTATGCATATTAAATAATTTCTTAGTATAACTAACTATCAGAAAATACAAAATTATTTACAAGAAGAAAAACGAAAAAACGAAAAAAAAATGAAACAAGAAACAGAAAGAAAAAGAGGTAGAGGAGAAGAGGGAGAGAGGTCAAAGAAGGAAAGGAGATGTGGAAGAAAAGAAGGAGATGACGCTGAAGGGAGGGAGAAGGGAGGGAGCAGTGATAAACGCGAAAATGCGGAAAAAACAGAAAGGAGCGGAGCGGAGGGTATATGCGGAAGAAAAAAAAGAGAAAAAGAGGGAGAACGCTCCCGTGGATGACTTGGATGGCGCTGGGTTGGATGACAAATAGTAATTACCAAAAAAAAGGGTGTTCCTCATTTCTCTTTCAATACATTCTAGGCCCATTAGAAATTGGAGCAATTTAGATAAAAGGCCCAGCAAAATTTCTTTCCTATACAAACAAAAAAATTTCAGGGAGAGTACAGCCATTCAAGTCCGACCAAATTAGTGGATAGCAATCCTGTTTAAACCAGAGCCAGGTTCTACTACTCTCCCAGTAAGCACACAAAAAAGGAGCAAAAAGAAATTCAAAAGCTAAGATCAAACCCACTATGTTAAGCTTATCCTATACTGCAATGGGAAGCACCTCTCTTTAAATTTCAAATGCCTTGTTGAATTAACGTCTGAATTTCTGAAAACAAGAATATTTGTTTTTTTATTATTGTCATGGCTTCTCATTCGTTAAACACATTCTATCCACTCAAAAGCCATGTGAGAACCAAACTTTACTCTAGTACCAAATCTCTTGTTCTTGGTTGCCAAAGACGAAATTTTGTTGTGCTCTGCTCAGCCACACAAGAATCACCTACTACTGGTAAATCTTTCTCTTCTCTTTATTACTTTTTCCTTTTTCCCCCACTTTGAGATATTATTTCATAATATTATTATTTTTACTTTAAGAAATGTTTATTTATGATTATATTTCAATGAAATCAACTATGCATTTTGATTTTGATTTCAGTGAAAATCTTCTTTCTAAGGAAAATTGGAAAATTGAGTTTACTGAAAGTAAATGTGAAGTTTCTATAGGCCAACAAGAAATTACCAGCCAAAATGCAAATTTATATGCTTCAGTAAAAAAATGGATGCATGTAAACCCTTAATTATCATACCTTGACTTCTAGTTCTAGAAATTCTTTTTAATGCTAAAAGTGGGAATCAACTGAACGCACCATTACTGACACTCGCTGCTTGGTGTGATATGTCTTTCTTGATTGTACTATCAAAATCAATCCATTCTGTGGCTTGTTTACCTTGTTGCAATTTTTACTACTTACTAGTCCTTATTTGTAGTCAATATCAGTAAATAAAGAATTGTTGTTACAAAATATACATTTTTCTTTTGCTCTGATGGGAACCCTCAAATGAGTTAGATACCCAACAATATCTCCCATGATTAATGTCAAAAGTTGAAAACTAATATTAGAAAAATTAAATATTAGTATTGCAGGATGAAATCGAAATGATATTGTGGGCAACTTTTATCTTTTTCTTCAAGTGTTTAACATTCTTAGAACCTAGATTCTCTTTAAATTATATATTTATGGTCTTTGAACAACTGTTTTTTACCTTCCTGTTGTTTCTCAATAAAAAACCAACTTATAAATAACAAATGTTTCATTACAAATTTCCATCTGGCCAGTTACTGACAAGAAGGATACAGCCGAGACAGCACCAGCTGCAGCAAAGCCAGCAACAACACCAGCAGAAAAACCAGCAGCAGCACCTGCTGCCAAACCCGCAGCTGCAGCGAAACCAAAAAAGGCACCAGCAAAAGAATTGCCAGAGCTAATGCAAGAAGAAGTGATCCCTTCACTAAAAGCTACACTCGAATCTCAAGAGGATTTGTCAGAAATCGAACTCTCCTTTCAAGATAATAGGGTAAGTAAGATATATAAGTGAGCCATTTTTTCTTTCAAAACTGTTATTTCTGAACTATTCAAATTACCGTATTATCTTTAATTGTTGATCAGTTTTCAATTTTGTATTAATCCCCCGTTTCTTTTTTTTTTATATTTTGCTTAATTGCATTCATCTATTTTTATGTGCTGCAGTTGGAGGGATCATTTATAAAGAATGACATACCCTATTACTTCTGGGCCTTTTTCCCGAATGGAGTTCTTACCGGTAACTAGCTATTTGAAGTTTTACTTGTCATTTTCAAGGTGCATCATTTATAATTATCGGCATATTTGTAGCAGAAGTATTCATGAGATCTGTTTTCACATTTCTCTAATTGAAATAACATGAAAAACAATGTTGGGGCTTTTAAATCAATTAATAGTGTTGGACGGAGGCTTTTGGGAATGTTTCTCAAATTTTCAGGGCCAAAGAATATAGAAAGAAATTTCCATAATTATGGGTATGCTTGAGTTATCATTTTGCATGCGATAGGGTAAGAGTGATATAATTACAATTGGTAGACAATTAAGAACAGTGGCGAAGTTAGGATTTCATTTCAGTAGGGTCCATAATTTTTTTTTTCCTAAAAACATATACGTACAACAAAACATCTAATATAGATATAGTATAATAATATTGTTCAAACAAACAATTCTACAATAATATAACAAAAAAATCATGAAAAATCAAATATATCTATAATAACGACACAAAATCTAAAATAATATATACCATATCCAAAATAATAATTCAAGACAATATAAATAAAAATAAAAATTACAACAATTCTCTATGAGTTTTCATTTTTTAATAATTTTGCATAATAGGTTTATTAGGAATCTAATTAAACGCCTCTCTTTACAATCATTCATACAAGCATCTCATATTCTATTTCTAAATTTTGACTTAATAAGCTTTATTGTGGAGAATGCTCGTTCAATTAATTGCCAAAAAAAAAAATTTAACATGGTTCTTTTTTTTATTTTTTTTGAAAGTAACATGGTTCTTGAAATTAAGAGCGTTGTTGTACTTTATATAAGTAACAAATGGATATGCTTTCTAATTAAAAACCAAACAATCAAGCCAATACAGTGTGTGCTGTATAAAATGCTCCACAAATATCAAGGATACACTTAAAGTCTAAAACAATCCCGTTCTGTCAAGTTGCATAACCCTGATCAAAACCTAATACAAATTTTACATTTTTACTTCGTCGAGAACATGGAAATGGAGACAAAGCCAGGTTAAGAATTCAATTTAACTAAATTGCAAAATAGAAATGACAAGAGTGCTATCTAGAGACGAGACTGATAGAGAACAGTTCGCAAGGCAGTGTAAGGGGCGAGACGAGAGAGCCCAGGGGAAATTTCAGATGGGTCGCCTATTCTGTATCTGATAGCAAGTTAGCGACTTGTGAGAAGTTTGGTGAGGAAGGACCAGGGTCCAAAGGAGGAAAGCAAACATAAGATCAATATGTTTAGATGGGTCCTCTCAAAATTTCAGATGGGTCCTCATATTTTTTTTCCTATTTAAATATGGATACTAGTCCATGCAATTTTCATTTTCCAGGTGGGTCCCTGGATCCAGCAAGCTGTACATAGCTTCGTCACTGATTAAGAATATCTAATTTTATTAGTTTCTCTGAATAATTTCAATGTCATAATTTTGTAGGTCCAAAGGGATTTGCATTGTCATCTTATGGGAGAGAAGTGAGTACAGTAGAACCATTCCTGATAGATGAGAAGAAAATAACAGCAAAACATGTTGTATTTTGGGTTGAGAAGAGATTGGCTGCTCAAGGCATCCTTCCTGTTTGGAGAAAAGATGAAGAGGAGACAACTGCAAAATAATTTCCTTCTTTTTTGGGGTAGATAACACAATGAATATATGTAAAGACTGCTACGAATTTGTAAAGATACATGTACGGAGGGACTTGATCGTCTATAAATCTATAAGTTAACAATCTCTTAAATTGCACTTGAAATTCAGTAATTCACATTGTTTTCATCGAAAGGTGAAATAAGAGAGGAAAATTAATTTAAGAAAAAAAATTCTCTTATACTTAATTGAATATAGTTATTGTTATTTTTGTGTGTATATTAAATTTGAGGGAAAAATAATAAGAATAAAATCTCGTACTTAATTTTTTTTAAAAAAGAATAAAATTCTCGTACTTATTAAGTTTTCTATTCTCGTCTTTACTGTACCAATTATATTCGAAGCGTGTCCGCACTCCGCACGGCATATAATAGTAAAAATCCGCTCAAAATAAATTATAGATGTGATCATTGATTTGTTTTCTTATTATTCCTTTCAAAATAAGGTATGGAAAAGCCGAAAAGGTGAATATAAATATACAATTTTAATTTCTTACATTTTTTAAAAAATATTTAAAATGGTGCAACAAAAATACAAAACTAATGCCGTATCTATAACAGAGAATCAGGGCACAAAAAAAAGTTCTTCGCGACACGAATACAGGGCCTGCCCATGTGGTGTGGTCCGTGTGGATTAAGTACCACTTCGTCATATCCATATAGCAACACCAAGGAGCACAAAATCTACGATAGAGTAGATCCAACCACAATTCCTAGGACAGACAAACTGACAAAGCGGTCTCTCTCGTCCAGTACTCAGTAGTCACTACTAGTCGGTGGCTCGGTGCGACGGTTTGTTACTTGTGATGTTTTCTTGTTTAAGCCATTATTTCTCGAGTGCAACCTATAAATGAACAACCAAAGTACCAAACTATAAATTAAATCAAAGGAACCGAATTAACATGATAATTTTTACATTTGTAACAAAATACAGTATATGTAAGAAATATCCTGAGATATAAATATCTAAGTTTTCACCTTAATTACATATTATATACAGGAATATATATGTAACTCACACAAATTCGCACTATATAAAATGTCAAATTGAATGGACTTTGAATTTCACTTTATGTTCATTCTGTGATTTGGGGTGAGCTTTTAGTTGCCATAGCTAATCCGTCAATCTTCATTATAGCTTCTTCCTTTTTAACCGGGATGAATAGCAACTTTTGGTACTTCTACAAGATATTTGAGTCATGTTATGTTCATTTTTTAAATTCTTACATTTCTATTCAATCTTGCGGCGCGAAAGTTTTGACATTTACTCTTTCATTATTTGCATAACTTGGTGACTAAGAAAAACAGTACAAAAGACTTGTTTCATATGATTATGACTTTACAACACTTAAAGTCCGATAAGCATAATAAATACGGGCGATACTATAATAAATTTTAAGTTTGAACCTAAAGCTGGCAAGATCATGAAATTTCTTGAGGTGAAAGAATATATAATTAACCAAACAAATGGAACTCGATCTGAATCACGATTTGCTAGGTTTGATTATTATCTCGTTTTCTATCAAAGGAGATATCGTGCGATGACACTGCTCTGGACCCGAAAAAATTATAACTAGCTTTAATTAATTTAGAAATTATAAAATAATCCGTTTTTAATTAATTTTTTAAAAATGACTGCGCAGTTTCGGAATCTGAGATTCTGAAACTAATTCTGCTTAGTTTCGGAATCTGAGATTCCGAAACTAGCATGGGCCATTTTTTCGACGTTCATCAAACTTTAATTATTATTTTATTCAACTTTTAGCTAGTTTCGAAATCTCAGATTCCGAAACTAGCATGGGCGATTTTTTCCGATATTTATTAACCTTTTATTATAATTTTATTATTATTTTATTGTTATTTTATTATTGTTTTATAATAGTTAATAAATTATATATTACTTTATTAATATCAAAATCTATATCACGTAAAAATTAAAAAATTTTAAAAATTAAAAAAATTACTATTCTTGACGAAAATTTTTCCAAATATTACAAAATTAATATTCGACTATTTAAACAGTGTTCCATCAATTATTTCACTGCTTAAACAGTTTTCAATCAGATTCCGATACTAGAATTTGCGCGTTATATATAACCCCATAGCTTCAGATCAATACGAGATAATACTCAATATAACACTTTTTATTGCGCTAGAGAGGAATGACAAGAGGTTCATGCTATATCCAAACAGGAAAAAGGATGCAAACACTCCTGTTAACTATAATGAAAGTCACTTGATTTACTACATTTCTCTTTTTTATGATTATTTTTTTATTTTTAAAAAATTCTAAGTAGTTTTATGTGATGTTTAGGTTTGAAAACTTTCAAAGTAGATTTTGGAGATTCAGACAGCGTTTTTTGGCTCCGAAAATGGTCGTTACGGGGTAAACCCGTAAGTAAACCCGTAAACCTTGTAGATCTTGTCGCAAGCTTTCCGAAAAGTCATCATATGCCCAAAACGGACGTTCCTATCAAAAGTTAAGCCTCCTTCAAGTTATAGTGTTCCAAAACATCGATTTTTAAATATTTTCTTTCATTGTAAGCAGCCTAAGTTGAAGGGACACAATTGAGATTCCGAAACTAACTAGCGGGCCCGCTCAAACGTCAGAAAACTTAATATTGTACCCTATTTTATTACTATACTTTACTTTACTTTTATTATACTTTACCATATAACACTACTTTATTACTTTTATTTTACTATTTTTACTATAATATTTTTAGAAAATTTGAAAATAATAACATAAATTATTTATTAAAACAACTATTATTAAATTTTCAAAAGTTAGATGAAATTTAAAAAAGTTAAATTGAAAAAATATGAAAGGCATAGTTAAATTGAAAAAAGTTAAATAGTGAAATTATAAAATTTAAAAAATTTAAAAATATTTGTTCTCTCAAAATTTAAATAGTGATTAAATAGTGAAATAATTTATTAAATAGTGAAATTTATTAAATATTGAAATAATTTATTAAATAGTGAAATTCTGACAAAATAGACGGGAAACTAGCTAGTTTCGGAATCTCAGATTCCGAAACTAGCTAGTTTCCCGCACAAAAGTTGGCAGTTCTAGTTCTAGTTTCCGAAACTGAGATTCCGAAACTAAGCAGAATTAGTTTCGGAATCTCAGATTCCGAAACTGCGCAGTCAGTTTTAAAATTTTCATTAAAAACGGATTATTTTATAATTTCTTAATTAATTAAAGTTAGTTATAATTTTTTCGGGCTCTGGACCAACCTGAAACAGTTTGTAATAATGTCTCTGAGAAAAGGCCCACCAAAACTGGTGAGATATTGATGACGATCGAATATAAATATAGGAGATAAAATTACCTGTTGAATTGGTGACTGGAAAGGTTTAAACTATCTAAGTTAAGAAATTTCAATTTTTGTTTTTAACTCGGTTGCCGAAGAGAAATAAGAAGCAGGAATACAGAGATGTTGACTTGAAACGCCCCATAAGTGCATCTCGAAATGCCTCGGAAATGACTTCTTAACGCTTCCCTATTTCTTGAGTATAACTTAATTATGAAACCAAACTAATTTTATCCGAATGAAGAATATGTCATTAATTTAATGACCCTTGATTTTTTGAACTGTAACAAATAACTTACTTTTATTATGTTAAATTATTGTTAAACTTTTTAATCCATGCTAATAAGTCCACACAACAATTAATTCACCATTAAAAAGTAAGTAATTAATACAATGTACGACTAATACTCTCCTCAAATACTTAAGATACAGAATATATAATGTTTACAATTATGTATTTTTAATTTATATAATTTAGTAATTTTTTATTCAAAAAATGCAGTCATCATACGACATATCCAGACAATATGAAATCTGCAATTCTATTTTCCTTTTTTTTTTTTGTTTTTATAGGAAAGATTTAGTTTCAGAAATATTAAAAATTGAGGGGTGCCGTTTGGATGTGTTAGGAATAAGGAAGGAAGAACTATTCCGGGCGTAAATTTGTGATTTCAGAAAAAGTGGGAAAAAGCTATTCCGAAAATAAGAATTGTTGTTTGAATGGTAAGTTAGGAATAAGGTTATTGGGATGGAAAGTAAAAGATGAGTGTTATTGTGAAGAGTGTTATGTAGGAAATTGTTATTCCTAGAAATAAGAAATGTTGTTTGGATGAATTTTTTTGTTAGGAATAAGAATTTACACCGAAAGAAGCTATTTCTAGCTGTTCCCAACCATCCAAACGGAGCCCGCAGGAATAACTACATTTTTATTGGAAAAAAAATGCAAAATGAAATGGCAGTGTATAAGTGTATTGAACTAAAGGTCAACAATTCTTGTTGGTAGCTAGATAATTAAGACGACGTGACATATACCCATGTTAATTACCAAACAAAATTTAATGTGAATGACTTAAGGAGCAAGACTTAGTGTGAACACAAGAGACGACAGAAGTCTTTTTTTTTATTTCCCTGAGGAACTGCCCCTTAAGGCGTCCTCTGCTAGTTCTAGCTGCCTATAAATATTGTTCTGCCCCTCAATTCTCTCGGGGTCGTTTGGATGGCACCGGAATAGCTTAATTCCAGATTAAAAATTTCATCCAAACGGAAGTGGACTAAGATCGAAATAGCTAATTCCAGGAATAACACAATTTCCAACAATACTCTTCCCAACAACACTTTTCTCTCTACTTTTCACACTTCCCAACGTTATTCCTAAACTCACCATCCAAACAACATTCTTAGTCCCGGAATAGTACTCTTCCTACTAGTCCTGTGAATAGTATTTTTTCTCAAATTTAGTCCCGAATTAGCTATTCCTAGCCTAATCCCAACCCATCCAAACGAGTCACAGCTTAAACAAAAACCAAAGCAGCAAACCTTGATCATCAACCCTCTCCACATCCATCCTTGCACCAACATTCCAAGCAGCCATGGTTAAACCCACTTTCAGAACCGCTCCTGTTCGGAACGCACTCCCGCAAAATGAACTTTACTTCCACTTATACTTGCACCACACCCATCGGGGACCACACCGCAACCAAGCAAGAATACTAGATAGAGGTCTTCCTAACTCCTTTGGCTCGATCACCGTTAATGATTGGCCCTTGTATGACGGACTTGGGAGCAATGCAAAGGTCATTGCACACGCACAAGGCCTGCATATGCAGACAGCAGTAAGATCTCATCAAAGCTGGTACAATTCCTTCAGCATTATGTTCGAGGATGCCCGGTATGTAAGATAAATAGATGTCGTCACAAGTTCAGACATAGAAAATAATGCATATCACATATATGTCCACATATGCATAATTTAAAATTTCAATTAATTCTTACCGCAGACAAACTGACTTGCCATTTAACCTATATTAAAACAGGTTCAAGGGGTCGACGCTTCAGGTAATGGGGCCGGTTGTAAGAGAGGGTGAATGGGCGGTTGTCGGCGGGACTGGACAGTTCTCTCTGGCACAGGGGGTTATATATAAAAAGTTCCTGGAACAGAGAAGCGACGAGAATATTGTGGAGCTTGATATCCATGCATTCTACACCCCTTTGCATACTTGTACTTGTTGGACTCTTGGAGCGTGAATGATGCTCACTCATGATTCAACTCCACTGGTGATGTGCACTAAGTGTGTCCGCACGGCACATTATAACGTGGCTTCCGCGTGAGAGGTAACTTTTACTGTGTGGTAAGAACAGTATTTCAATTTGGACCGTTGATTTCGATTTGTTCATCTCAGCCGTTCGATGTTTTCATCTCTTCTGAATGGGTTTGGTAGGCAGCACGATGGAGGAATCAGATCCTCTGGACGCTTTTTCCGTGGAAGTTTGGTGGACGGCTCGAGATCTGGACCGTCTGATTTAATCTCAACGGCTAAAGGGAGCCCCGTGCATTCCACCACACCCGAAAAAAATATTGGCCCGAAAAAAATGAACCGTCTGATTTAATTTGAACGGCTCCGATTGAAACATCCATTGGACGTTTTTAAAAAAACGTCCAGAGGATCCGACTCCGCACGATGGAGGTGTCCGCCTCCATTCTCTTCTTTCCCCCTTTCTGTCTCCATCTTCGCTTTCTGCGTGCGCACCTCACCTCCCTCTCACCTCCCTCCCTCTGGACCAGTATCCTCTGGACTTCTTTAGAACGGTTGAATTTTTCGGGTGTGGTGGAATGCTCCCTTATAGCCGTTGATTTAAAATCAGACGGCTCTGATGGAAGGAAGTCCACCGAAGTCCACCGTTCCGCAGTCAGAGGATACGGATTCCCCTCCCTCTCGCTTGATTGGTCTGAGCTAGCACACCACACCGTCACCTTTCGGTACAATCATCCCAGTTCTCATGAACATCAGCGTGCACACCGCGCCTCCTTCTCTCTCTCCCAATTCCGGATTCTTCTCTTCTCTCCCTTTCTCTCCGCCAACGAGCTAGAGATGAAGTCATGAAGAGAGAAGATCGGTCATACCCAGGGAGAATGGGGGAGAGAGCAGGTCGTTCCCAGATGCAGAGATCTGCATTTTGAGCACCGATTTCAGAGGTCCTAATCTCTTCTATCAATTCTGATTTTTTTTAACTTTTTGTGGTGATCTCTTCGTTTCTCCGTTTTCTAATTTTTCCTAGAGTTTTTTTTGGTATTTGTGCTAATTTTAGTCTGCATCCTAATTTTCTCACATGGATATGGTGATTTTCCTAATTTCCTCTTTTCAAGTTGGCTCTTCTGGCCACTGTTTGCGCTGTGAATATGCTAATTTTTGTGCTACGTGAAATCACTAGCAATATCAGTGGCTCAATTGTCAGGCGGAATCACTAGCAAACACAATAATAGAATAGCTTGTAAAGTGTTAGCACCTCCATGTTAAGGTTAAGAGTATAGCATGGTCATGATAACTTATCGTCTGAACCATGTTTCTCATTATTTGTTTTTGTCGGTGATTAACATTTACATCTTTTTATTCTCTTCTAGGTTTATATGTGCATTGGGCCTGATTTCTTTCGAAAGTATTTGCTGGTACAAGGTACTGGCATGTTTTATAACATTTCAATTCTAAATCTTACAGTTGCTTACCGATGCTATGTAGCATTAAATCTAAAAAGATATCCTTCTGATTTCTTTTCACATAATTTTAGCCAGTAGAAGGTCAGAATTATGAGGAAAGCACTATTGTTTTATATTGTTCCCTATTAAAACTCCAGCAAGCTCAGTCTTTTCATCCTCTTTGCATGTTTAACTATATATGGTTTATTAGTTAGATGCTCAGCTCTACTTTCTTTCTTATTGTTTTAATTAGGGATTCGATTAAATTTTTTAATTAAAATTGTATTACAAGTATTGAGGTACTGATGAGAAAGATGCATTTGTCGAGATTATTAACAAACTGAATCAATGCTTTATTGTGATTTGAATGTACAAGCATGAAAAATTACATGTTAACTGGCAGTATTACTGGTACCTAATTAGGAGGTATGAGGACATAAAACTCTGCGCATTCCCAAAATACTTTATTATTGTATCCTTATTGTTACCTTATTAACAAGCTCTGTGCTTTCCCAAGAAGCGAGGATTAGTCGCATAGTATTCAAGCTATGATGAAAATAGACAAAGGGTTTGTCAGCTCTTATTCATAGAATTATGTTATATAATCATTTGGCTTGCTGGTAGGGGCTGTGTACAAGTCAATGGGATGTGGATATAGTCAGTACCAGTCAGGGATTGTTCCATCGATAAGGTGTATGTTCCAGTTGGTTGTGTTTGTGGAATACCCTCACTTAAAAAAAAAAGAAAAAAAAAAGAAAAGTATGAACTTTATATTGTGTTAATTTCATGAGACTTTTATGTGCAGGTTTTAGCTTATGAATAGAAGTCGGCTAATTTATGACGAAACTAACAAGTCAGAAACAAAGCAAACCAGGGTTAGATTCTTATTTTTTTTATTTCACTCAAGTTTTATATAAAATAAAATACTGATTTGGTGGTTCATGTTTGGATTTGAGTTTTCTTTATTAATTTTTGGGTTTAGTTATGATGTTTGGATATGATTTAGTCTATATATTTTTGGATTTAGTTATGATGTTTTTTCTGGTTCGTGAATGCTCGCATTTGAAATTCACAATAGACTAAGAAATCAGGCCATATAAACCTAGAAGAGATACTGGCATGTATTTACTGGTAGAAGGTACTAGCATGTATTTCGGAAGTATTTAGCTGCATCTTTGTTGATATCACTTTTATTAGATCTCTCCTTTCCTTTTAGATAATTTTGGCAGTTCTTATTATTCTATTACCACTTGGTTTATAGACAGGCTTTGTTATCAAGTCTTTTATAATTCCTAGAAATATTTTAGTTGAGGATTT
Organism: Rhynchospora tenuis; assembly: GCA_027725995.1. Classification (NCBI taxonomy): domain Eukaryota; kingdom Viridiplantae; phylum Streptophyta; class Magnoliopsida; order Poales; family Cyperaceae; genus Rhynchospora; species Rhynchospora tenuis. The sequence goes on from CM050889.1 coordinate 84,373,974, forward strand.
ACTTATGGTGAAATAAAACCACGTAAATCATAAATATAATTGAAAAATAAAAATATTTATTTGCTTAGACATTCATTTCAAAAAGAAATAATATGCATAAGATTGTCTTTGCATAGATACTTTGATGGTTCATTTTTTTTTCAATATGAGATCGGCTTAAGTCGGTGAAATTCTAGCATTAAGAGGGTACCTGTAGCTTTATTTTTCATTTTATGGTAAAAATCATTTCCTACAAGCATCATTTCAAGATGACCCTACTTTTGCACAAAACTTGACGCTATATTTTTCAATGTCTTTGTGCTCATTTTATATTCTTTGTAGTCTTTGTTGTATCTATCATTCATGTAGGTTGCTCAATATACAAACTAATATTACAAGATTATTTCTTACTCACATGCTCTGATTAAGTTATTTTTTATTTTTTACCTTTTGTGCAGAGGCTTCTTTAGATCAGAAATAATGATGCAAGGTCCCTACATTTGCTTAGTTGTCCTTTGGAAACACATAGTGATAGTAGCAGCAATATTGAGAAGCAGGTCACAAGAGCTCATCCGAAAAAAATAATTGAAGGGCTTAGAATAAGTGCTTCCATAGGTCAGATTCCTTTGCATGTATGAATTTTATATATTTTATTTTTCCAATCTATGAATTTTTTATTTTCTTTGGATTTGACTGAAATTGTAGACAATAGTTTCATAATTTTTTTTTCTTCTCTTAACGTTTTGGAGTAACTTGCATTGATATAAGAGGTACTTCCATGAGGGTTGTTTTCTTTGTCATATGTTTTTTCCCATTATTTTATTAGCATGTCATTCTACCAGAAAAATAATCAAAGAATGGACGTCATATTGGATTTTGTTAATAATTGACTTTATTGCTTTGTAAATATTTGGTGGGCCACTTAATTTGCTTTTTCAAAAGATAACTTTGTTGTGAAATGGTTAAGCTGGATTCATTTTAAGACTTCATTTGTTTGTGAATCTGTCCCGTGGCCATTAAACCAAGATGAGGCTCACCTCCTGAAACTCATTGATTATATAAAAAATTTCCTCTTGATGCCAAATTATTTTCTGCACATATCTAACGCTACTGCATTGATGTTACACTAATTGAAATCAATCATATCTTGCAGTTATGAGCTGCCGATTTCCCTTGCATTATATTTTGGAGATTAGCTTAACGTTTTTGTTTTTTCTTGATTATATTTTAATTTGTAAAAACGTTAGAAATGTAGAAGAAATAAAATTTGTACATCAAGAGCTTAGTTTTGCAAGTTATGAATCAAAAGGCCATGATGATGTTCCAATGGGACCCACAAGAAATTATTTGGTTACTGAATCCTTTTGTTTTGTTTTGCAATTATGTGAGCTTAGTTAGTGGATTTGTTTACCAACGAGGTGTTTATTTTTGCCAGAATTTTACAATTATGGAGTTGTGGTGGATCAGCGATGGCCTCACCACTCAAGGAGTTCTTCATTTAGAGATACATGTCAATGTTGATTCAGTTTATTCTTGAAAAAGGGTCTGCTATTAAGCATGCTTTGTCATGCTTTACTATGATGACTTTGGCATTAATTGAGTAAATGAATTCAGATTCTTGAAGAAGTGTTGCATGTTACATACACGTCCATTGCTCTGTATTACTTCATCAATCACTTTTACCGAAACCAGCCCCAGCTTTTTTTTCCATTATTGAAGTCCTTGAAATATCAAAATAGCAACATTTCATTGCTCTGTATTACTTTAACTGTTTGATTGCTAACATAAATATATTTCATTGCTCTCTATCGCTTGACTGCTTCATTGCTGATAATGATCCTCGTTGCTCTGCATTAGTTTCCATAACATATCCAAGCTCATTGGAAAATATTTCATAACATATTCAGATAGAAATGAATCGTGCAACGCGCGAGATAAGAGCTAGTAGTAGTAAATCCGCTCAACAAAAATTATAGCCGTCCTATAAGTTGTGAGAAAGCCCAAAAGGAGAATATAATTTTATTTTTTCAAAAATATTCTATTTAAAATGGCGCAACATAACTAGTGCAGTATCCATATAAGACCATAACACAGAATCGAAGGCTAAAACAAAAACGTAGTGCCTACGGGCCTTTTAATTTAAAAAAAAAAAACAAAAACGTAGAATTCTTTGCGACACTAATTTATATCCTATCCATGTGGCGAGTGGTAAATACCCAATACTACTTCATCATATCATATAGCAACACCAAGGAGCACAAAATCTACGATAGAGCAGATCCCAGCACAATTCCTATGACAAAGCGGTTCCTCTCTACTCAGTGCGACAGCGATATTAGTCCTCGAGTTTGCTACTGTAGTACTGTTGTACATTAATAGCCAAGACTTCAAGCACCGGCAGCACCTGCACCGATTCGAAGCAGAAATTCATTTTGTTATCGAATTTATCGTTTTTACGGGGTCGAAAAGGCAAATAAGCGAAATAAACTCCTCTATCAATCGATTCAATCTCATGGAGGTTTTGGTGTGAAATCTTTCTGAAGAAAAATGGGGAGTGTTGCTTTAAACCGAAGCCTTCAAATCTACCTCCAACTCCAATCTCGCAATCTGACTGTTTCCTGGTAAAGAATTTCATAATCTATACTCTGAAATTCGACTAATGATTTATTCAACCTTTTAATTTCGACTAAATCCGCTCCCTTTTGAATACGTGTTTTATTGTAGGTTGCGAAGAGGATATAATTCTTCAGCTAGCATCGTTAGGTGCATTCAGAGTGATTCTTCCTCTCCACAAATCAAGAACACTCCAGTTCCAGTGTCTCTTGCTAGTTTACGAAAGCAGAAATCAAAGGAGGAATCATGCGATAGCACTGCTCTGGAGCAGCCTGAAACTGTTTGTAATAATGTCCCTGAGAAAAGACCCACCAAAACTGGTGAGATTATGATAACGAATATAAATATAGAAGATAAATGTGCCCATTGATTTGGAAATTATCTCAAGTTAAGAAATTTCAACTTGTGTTTTTTAGCTCGTTTGCCGAAGAGAAATAAAAAGCAGGAACATAGAGATGTTGACTTGAAACGCCCCATAAGTGTTTGTCGAAATGCATCGCAAGACCGACTTCTTCAAACTTGTGAGTAAAATTATACGTTTGTATTGGCATGCTTAATACTATAACTTGTGGTATGATGCTAATTCAGTGTGGATGGAGTAATTCCCTTTGGGTAGGAGAATTGGATGAGTCTAACCCTCTATCATGGTTTCTGTTTTGTTTCAAATGCAAGTAGGCTTCCTTTGTGTTCCTTTTAAATGCCAACTAAGTCCAGTGTACTTTCACGGTGCATAGAAATCATACAAATTTGGGGTGCCATTACTGTCTTTGATTCAGAATGTATATTTCTTGCCTCCTGGTATCTATTGCAGTTTCATTTTATTCTTCAGAGACATAATCCTACTCTGAAATGATAATAAGCTTCAAGAACTTAAACATAAATTGAATCTGACTAAACTAAGAGCAAATATGTTTGTGTTCTTTTATACAAATCATAAATAATTTTGACATAATTATGTTTTCAAGGAGAAGCTTTGTCTAATTCTTTATTTTTCCAATACATTTATGTAATGTTTTATTTATCAGTATTTCTCTTGGGCAGTTACTTTAGATGAAAGCTGTAGCAGTAAAGAAAAAGAAATCAATGAGACTGAGATCAGCAAGAGTACTTTTGAAGATGCTAAAAAAGCTGCAATTGAATTACTTGCAGGGAGGTCTGATATTTCATATTTCATTTTTTTAATTGAAAGTAAAGATATGTCCTTATCTTCCAATAAAAATATGATATTCTTCATGAGAATACAAAATATTCAGCGTCAAAAGTTAAGTTCATCAAATTACTCAAATTGAATTGAGAATAGAAGCCTTGAACTTTATGAAGTATGGTATATTATTCTTTGTTTGACCAGATTTCATCCAATAGCTTTCTCAAAAGTTTTGCTAATATTTTCTTCTGGATTACCTTCTCCAGTAATTTCTCTTTTCTATTTTTTTTTTATTTCCAATTAGTCATCACTTGTATCAATTAAATTTTTTTTTTTTTTTGACACAGAGCCTTCTCAGTGGCTGAACTAAGAAAGAAGCTACGTAGCAAGAAATTCCCACTTCAAGTGGTAGACAAAGTCATAGTGGACATTGAGGACAGGTTTTTGTTTTAATATTATTAATAATTAGCTTGTATTAACAGCAAACTCGTTTGACAACCTTGACATCTGACACAATGCTTATCAAAATTGAAAATTAAGATTGTAGATTTGTTTGCTGTAATTTAGATAAGCTGTGTATCATATTTTGTGTTAATTCAAGCTAATTAGATATGTTAGTGGACAAACTTTAAACTAATTGACCTTTGAGCTATTTGAATATTTTTTTCCTCCAAATTTACATACATTTAATCAATGACCAAACATTCTCAAACCACACTGAGTTGTATATACAATCTACCTAAACGATATGGAATGTGTCTACACTCTACAATTAAAAAATTTCCAAGACAAAATGTCATAAAAAAACCCTGCTGCTATTTACTTCACCGTTCTGCATCTAAATGGGTGTTCTGGCACCATTGTTTCTGGTAAGGGCAGGTGTTTTGTTTTTACTGTTCTTCTCTTCAATTGTGTTTTTGTTTTCCTGTTACACTGACAGGGGATTAGTGAATGATGGACTGTATGCAGAAACATTTTCACGGTCAAGATGGCTCTCCGCTGCTTGGGGCCCACGCCGTATTAAACAAGTCAGTTTGCTAATTCTGTTTCTTTTTGTTTTTTGGGTTGTTTTCTGTTTAGTTAAACAGCTGAGTGTTAATTGAGACATTATATTATACATTTGATAGTACATTCCCCATCCTTATGCAGCTTTAGTGTAGCACAACAATACTTGCTCAGAACTTCAAATACTTTGAATATACCAAAAAGAAGCCTACTGAAATTTTGAAAAATCTGATTTCCATAGAAATTTATTAATAATGATCCTGTAATCGTACAGCAAAGCTAATGCATTTTTCTTTGAATGATATCAGGCCTTGCTTCAAAAGGGGGTATCTGAAGCTGACGTCACCAAAGCCACAAGAAAGGTCTTCGAGGATGATGAGGGTTATGGTAATGGTACTAATCATAACCATGCTCAAACGAAGTCTGATCCTTATGAGATTGAATCTAGCAACACACAGCTGACCATGTCAGAGTCATCCATGAATCGTCTCTTCATCCAAGCCTCCAAACAGTGGTTGAGAGGCCAGGATTTGTCAATAGACAAACGCAAGGCAAGAGTTGTTAGGTGGCTCCAATATCGTGGTTTTAATTGGGGGGTTGTTACTGTAATTCTCCAGCGGCTCCAATCCCAATTCACCAATGTTCAAGATGATGACAATATAAATAATATAAAGAACAATAATGGTGGAGGTGGCAGAGCTAATAAGGAAGTACAAGAGACTATTTCAGAAGAATCAATGGATAAACTACTTGTTGAGGTGTCAAAGCAGTGGACTAAGAGCCAAAGTACCTCAATCGAGAATCGCAAAGCACGAATTGCTAGATGGCTTCGATATAGGGGATATAGCTGGGAGGTGGTTGGGATTATTCTCAAAAGGCTCTTATCTGAGTAACTCAAATTCTTTTTCTTTTTTGGGGTTAACTGTATGTGTTTACTAGTTAGAGAGCATTATGAAGCTATCAGCAGCTGTCGTTCTCGGATTCCTTTTGTTTTTCACGTCTTGTTCATTATTCGTTGATATCAATCGCTTGTCTTTAATTCTCCCAACATAAATTATCATGGCTTCATTCACAGGAAAAGAAAGGAAAATGAAGCGAAAAGTTGGATGTGATGAAAAAAATAAAGAAGGGAATGAAGTGAAAAGTTGGACGTGATGAAATTTTTTTGTAAAAAAAAGAACAAAAAGAGAAATCACATTTTATATACTTTTGTTTGGTGATCAATTAAAAGATGGTTAAAAGGCTCGTGTCCACTAATCGTCCTCCTATTAAATATGCAATGAGATTAGAATAATTCTTGGAGTTTTCCCTTCCCTTTTCTTCCATCTCTGCCGTTCATCCAAACAATTGGAAGGAGTATTTTAATTATATTCAGCAAGCACAGTTGACCAGAATGAGTCGTTGCCTTAATTAAAGATAAAGTTGACCATAATGGCATCTGGCAGTAGTTATAAGTCGTCATCACATTCCAGATAAAGTTACATTAGACCTTTTATTTATTGTTAGCAGTAGGCGCACACAAAAGTTTGCACAGAGTCTACAACTGAAGTCGCAAACCAATTCTAAAAATTTGATTTATGCATTAGCAATTCATGTATTTTCTTTTCAAAATTTCTCTGTCATCGTGCAATTTCAACAACATGCCTCATAAATTTACTTACCGCCTCCATTATTTACCATGCTGGGTACTGACAGTTAGAAATACGTATCACCAATGTCTAAACAATTTAAGTGGATATGCAACACAAACAGCCACTCTTCCAACAAAAAATTCGAACTGGAGTTCTGGTTACAGTTAAGCATCCTGCCCGACGTAACAGTTGAGTATTCTGTTAAAAATATCTTTGCGCTACTCAATGCGAACATTGTTAACATAGCCATTGCATATGATATCAAGAGAAGCATGAAAGCAAGAAACCGTTCAGAAAATGGAATTGATCCAGGGATGTACACCACAAATGTTAAGCATTCAAGGACAAGAGCAGAGTGTCACACATAAAGAAGGATGGCCTCTTTGTGCCTACCATTTTTGAAATTCTACCTAATAATATCAAAGGAATTCTTCATACAAAGTGAAGCTGATGTCTATTGATCATATATGAATAATCTAACACACCACGGTATTAAAACAAGACAATGCAGACAACAATCAACTTTACATTATTGTTTTTATCTTGTTCCACGTCAACAACCTGCACAATTAACAGATTTAGATTAGAAACATTGATCAAAATGACATCAATTCATACTTCTTAACAGCAATTTAGTTTACCAGCTTACTTTAAGAATGGAAATGCAGGAAACAATATCACACCAGACAGCTCCTGACCCCCATAAGTGAAAAAAAAAAACCTATGAGCAAGGACGGCTTAGTTTTGGCAAAACACTCCCGATATATTACCATATTTGAAAACCAACACTCGACATTTTCCATTCTAGCAAATCCAGCCTAACTTTTCAATTATTTTCCACTAATACCCAAGCACAAAGATGACAACATGAACATATTGCCATGCAATTGTGACACCTCACCCAAAAATTTGGTACAAGCCCATATCAATGCAAAACCTAAACTGCAATCTCACGGCTTATAATATTTGAATTCAATTTGCATTATAAAATTACTGGGTCAACTATACCTTGCAACACCAAAAGTAGGCTCGGTAAAAAATAAAAATCTGACACAGTGGGGAAGACATACCCAAGATTGTAGGCAGACTACATCGCCATCTCAGCTTGTAGAGCGGCAAGCTCATCCTCCTCGGGGGTAGAATGAGCCCTCTGTGGTGTAGGCCGCATCGGTTGTTTACCGGCATTGGAGGAAGATGCTGTAGCCGGAGTGGGGGTGTATATGGGAGCAGCAGGGGTGGTAGTGGCTGGTGTTAGTAGCTGCTCCTCTAGCTCTGCTCCTTCCAATTCTTCCAGCTCTGCCTCCAACTCATCCTAATTTGAATCAAAGTTATACAAGGTTAGAAATTAAGTAAAGTCGTCCAAGGGAAGTCATGTACTTCTCTTTATGCTCAAATTACTTATTGTATACTTCTTTTAGAGAACTGCATGCTGCATACAGCACATTATTTATCAAAGCTATTTCGCTCAAAAGGATCACAAATCACAATCTGGCAAACCATGAGCCTTTCTATGTATAATACGGCTTTTTTGCCAAAATTTTCTATCTTGACTTCCCAGTATACCTTCCACAATGAATGCATAATTATGTCCGGTGAACTCATAAAGACGGCCATTGTTTTGTGCCTTTTGACACACCATTGCAAGAGATCTAGAATCTTGTTCCTTTACTTGAAAGCAAAGGCGTGTTAAGTATTTGTCAGTGTTAGAAAGCGGTATAAAGGTATGTTAATTACCTCATCAAAATCAGCAGCAGCACCAATGGGCGCGGCCAATGCCTCCTGAATCTGCTTCATGTTCTCTGTCTGTTCATTTATTTCATCCATTGTCTTGTCCACATCATCTATATTTCTGTTGTCAAGAAGAACTAGTCAATTTTTGCATTAAATTAACAAATCCAGTATTACAGCAGGAATAGCCACTCAAACAGACATTCATAGCTCGCTTCAATATATTAGCCATTTAAAATAATAATTATAACCATTATGAAATAATTATAGGTACTAACGTGGCTTTCTGCATGGCCTTCATAGCAGCTGCCCCAGTTCGTAATGCATCCACAGTCTCTGTTGTAGCCTTTGCCCCCTCTAACATGATCATCTGTTTATTGTAACAAATAAGAAGCAAGTTATCAACAAAACTGGCATGTTCCCTCTCTATTAACTATACACAATAAGCTATACACAGGTTGAATATCTTTTCATGGTTTTCCCATTAGCCGTTAACACCTCAACTGAAACCCAAATTCTGCAAATTTGGAGGGGAAAACAATAATACAAGCAAACAAATGAATTACACATATGGTGTATTACCAGTACAGAATTCCAACAAAACAATGTTTCAGATAAACAAATAAAACACTGACGGCTCATGTACAATATGGCACATTGTCTGGTTTGGAGTGGCAATAGACTCAGTAAGTACAAATAAAAAAGTTCAGATACTTTTATTCCAAACAAGTTGGGCAAGCTAGAAATGACATCCCGACCCTAGTCATTTCTTGTATATATAGCTAAGTTTTTACGCTGGCGCAAGCATGCAGGCTTGAACCCGGGATCTCTTACAAATCAGTCCAGTGCTCTTGCCACTTGAGCTCAGTAGGTACTATTACTACTGAGATGATATTATAAATCAACTTTTAAAATTAAAACTGAATGCTTACCTGATCATGAATACGAAGCTGAAAGTTGCCAAGCTGCTCAACTTGTTGTTCATACAGCCTCTTCCTCTTCAAACATTGTATGGCCGCTATATGCACAAATACCAAAGAAAAAAAATTAGCTAAAGGTTGAACCTAATTTACAAAGCATAAAGTCTGGTCTGAGACCCAATGAGCCACCATGATGTGGATTTTGACTGACAAACAATCCAAAATCCATAAATAAGATGCTATATTGCATCTCTCTTGCACAATAGCTGGTATTCATTCTATTGCACATTCGTTTAATGCAGGACAAGTACCAAAATGAAGCACCTCAGAACTTTGTACAGATAAAATCACTGTACCTCTTTTGTTTTTAGCGCGTGTGAACTCCTTGGCCTTCTCTACCTCTTGAGCTGCTTTCTTCAATAGAACTTTCTCCTTCTTTTCTAACATCTCTAGGGTCTACAGAAATAACCAAACGAGCCATATGTTATACAAAAGTCATGTGTTCCAGGCTAAACTGGTACTGGCAATTATTATAACCTGGACATTCATATATCACACATTTTCTGCACTACATTGGTTAATGATGACTACAGTAATTATACAAAATACTTGAAACATAGGATCAAAAGAAATTGATTAAATATAAGAGATGCAACAGTTACCTCATTTAACTTATCAAGAGTAGCCAAGGCATTGGCTTGTTCTTTAGGCTTTCCAAATATTCTAGTAAACATTTTTGCAGTACTTTCTAAACTTCAACCTTGTTAGTGAAACCTGGAAAAGAAAAAGGAAACATGTAAATTCCAACTTTTCAATTGAATTGTGAAAATGTGAAATACGATAATACATAAATTAACACCATTTATATGCCTAGAAAAGAAAACCAGAGAGAAATAAAGAATGATAAATCAAAGTCAAGATCAGACCACCAACATTAGAGAACTATGCAACAAACCAACCAGATATAGTAAGCCACAAACTCCAATTTCTGGAGAGAGAATGATCTACAATTGATATATCATGATGGCAACAAAACTACTACTCAGATAAATTATCTAACTGAAACTAAAGTAAAGGACATAATTGATCTACATCCAATCAGCTTCAAATCCAACAATGCTTCACAAGCTAGAGAACCAAAACAATAAATAGACAAATGTATCAACAATTTTTGCATAATCGCATCTCTGATTCTCCCAATTTAGAATCAAATAACGCAACGAGGAGATGCTAATCGAACAGTACCAATCAATCGACATAAACTGCAAAACAATAATCACCATTTCCGACAAATAACGAATATTACAAATCTAGGTCGTGGGTTTTCTCAGATAAAAAACATCTAATTAGGGCACGAATTCGACTCGATTTCATGGAATTCAAAACCGAATTGACCCAACAAAACACAAAACAAAATAAAAGAAACTGAAACTAAAAGTAGATGAAATCAAACCTAGAAGTAGCAGTAACTTTGTCAACGGATGGATCGATGAACGAATTAACAAATATAGTTTGATCTATACGAAAGAGGAGAAGTTGGGTTTTGTAGAGAGAGAAAGCGAAGAGAGATTCTTCGCTAAATATTGGATCGATGGATCTCTACAATGGAGCAAGCGTAAGAGACCGCGTTAAGGAAAGGGCTAAAATGAAAAAGAAAGACAAATGTACTCACGGATTCGTCCCTTTTGTAGCTAAGAAAAACTTATGATTATTTCAAGGTAATTTTCATATAAGACCCTGGGAAAGAAGTAATTGTTTTGAGTTGTAGCTTGACTCACCCGATATTTTAGGCAGCCGGGTCTCAAGCAATCCTCTACACGGCTACACCTCAACAGTGGGCCATGGGGTTGATAACTTTGCGCATAAGACCGCAAAAAACTATTTTTTTTTGTTTTGTTTGATAGTCTGATTTTACAATTTTATCAATGAAAAAACCTATTTGGTTCGAACTAAAAGAGTAATGACATGTAAATTTATGATACCTATAATTGTGCCGGACTAGATGAATATAATGATGATCACAACAATCCGTTTAAGCTTCCTTTTTTTTTTTTCCTTCTTTTTCTATATCGAGGTGGAGCCGTGGAGGGAATTATACAATTGCACAATAATAAAGTAGGAAATTGCTAAAAATTTCGAGAAGGTTGATTTAAATTAGAGAAATAGAGTTAGATAAAAGAATGTGTATTTTTAGCTGAGTTATGTATGTCGATCTAAACAGAATTTAAGAAGCTTACAATATGTAGTGCGGAACGGATGCTTGCATTTATTTTCAATTAACTTTCAATTAAAATGAATAGAGCTGATAAAAATGTTCGTGTTTCGCAATTTTCTCAAGATCGATTTGATTTTTGTTTGAGATTACTCACTCTATTTGGGCTCGTGATTAATTTTTCTTCGAATTAAACTCGAAATAGCTCGAAAAAAGTAATTATTTATAAAAATATCTAATTAATAACATTTAGTACTTAATTTGATACATAATGCATTTATATCTCAGGTATAAATATTAACTCTATTTAAATTTTGAATAAATATTAATTTATAAATAAAGATAATCTAAAAAAATAAATATTCATTATTTGCACAACACTTGCTTAAAAATATGAAATATATATAGATATAATTTATAATAATTAATCTTGTGTGAACTCGACTGCAGCTCATGTTCGATTAAGGTAAGGTGATAAAACTCGATTTCATTTCAAACTAAAGAGGCAGTTAGTTTGCTCGAACTCGATTTGTTTCCATTCCTAAAATTGAAGTACTCAATCTCAAGGAACTTTTGAACGGTACTATGAGATTATAATTTATAGTCAACTTAAGCAGCACGAATGCGTGATTACTTTGTATTATAAACAACAGAAGATGCCATCATAAGCTATTGCAGAAACAAGAATAATCTAAAAAACCTTTACATAAATATGCTACAATCTATTTGTCTTGCTACAAAAGTTCGTTGAATTAACAAAATAACACCTTCTTGTAATTGAAGCAGAGATTTTTTTTTTTTTTAGCAAATAATGTTTTCATAAGACTTTTATATATGTGCATATTCTTAGTAATTTCGACAAGGGGAAAAAAAAGGAGCGTTAATATTGAAAAGGTATTAATTAATGAATGGAATGCAGGAACGATGCACTTTCCTTTTCTCTTCTATTTGTGTTTCATTTGGTTATTTTTGTTTATTTAACGAATGCAATTCCTATTTAATTATAGCTAACAGCCGGTCAAAGAGAATTTAATACACATCTCATCTCTCCTGTTAGAAAGAAGAGGGGGAAAAAAAAAGAAAGCTATGCTAACTATCGCCAAAAAATTTTGTTCGAAATCATTTATAATTTTGTTACACACTACTTTTTGAAAAAAAAAAATTAATGAACTACATTGTAGCTATTTAAAACGAAACTTGTTTTATGCTTAGCTTTCCATTAATTAGACTGTCTCTGTCTCAATGTAACTCGGACTCCTACAGCACTCTTTCCAAAGAAATAAGTTTCCTAGGAAGTTTATCGTCGAAACACAATTGTGGTCAGAAAAATATACCATTAAAGGCCAATGCACAATTACATCCTGTAGGACATGCCTCTAATTATTCAATCAGCAATGAAAAAAACTAAGCATGGTAAAGATGAGAAATATATACAACAAAGAAAATTTTTACAAAAAAAGAATACTAAAACAAAAGAACTTGACATCAGTCAGATGGTTGGGTGCTAATTTTTGCAATTTACAATCCCACCCAAAATTTGCAATTCAACTATTCACTACCAAACAATATTAATAACTACACTAACATTATATTACTTTTCCACCAGAAGATAACTAACACAAACCTTCTCCACTACCAGGTCTTTATACATTAATACATAATATAATAACATAAGAGAAATCCGCTACTACCAAAAAAGCAAAGCAAAACTCAATAAAAAAAAAAAAAAAAAAAAAAAAAAAAAAAAAAAAAAAAAAAAACTCGCAACTTCGAAACAAGCCCTCGAGCCTAATCTTGTTTCATACATCATCTACTTGAGAATAAAACACGAAGCTGGGGAAAGCAGTTGTAATATCCCTGAAAAGGAATTCAAGATTTAATTAGAAACTTTAAATGTTAATATATCCCATTGTTATACTGATAATTGGGATGATAAGGACTGGATAAATGTTTTGAGACTAATTTGAGGTCTACAAGATGAATAAACAGATGAGAATTACTACATAAACACGAATTCTTTAAATCCACAAGTAATGGTTATAATCAAGTTCAGTATCAGAATGCATATATTATCTATACCTTTCAGGAAACAGCTCAAGTCATAAATTTTGGCATGACTTTTCAATTTTCAGTTTTCTGGCAATCCAGGACAATATCGTTCCATATAACCAACAGGACTGTTTTATAAATACATAACCTGGACAATACTAAGAAAACCTAGCTATTTTGTACTGATTCCTGATGATGGCACTAGCTATTTTGTACTGATTCCTGATGATGGCACTAAGCATTTGTAAATAATCTGGAAATTATGTGTCAGTGTACAACACACAGATGCATGGGAGGGGAGAGAGAGAGAGATACTTCAGGTATGGAAGTGTCATATTCTTTAAAAGAGAAGGATGCCTCAAAACAAGGTTTCTCCACTCCTCTTTGTCAATCCTTCCATCATGCTTTGTATCAGCTTCTTCAAATGTCTGGACAAGGAAAAAAAAAATGAAAAGGAAAAAGAAGGAAATAAAAACAAAAGAAAAAAAATCTAATCATTTAATATTATTATTTCTTGTTTTTAGTTTTCTTTATGTGCAGATTTTGACAATAGGGCAACAAAAGAATTCATCTTATCAAATAGTAGATTTAATATGTAAAAACGTTTACTTTTTGTTGTAAGTTCATATTTAGTGGATGCTGAGTGTATGAAAAACTATTAGAAGATAGTAGTCACCTTATCAATGATTGATTCAACTGTTTCATCAGCAAGATCCATGCCTGATTCGGCCAGGGTAGCAACCACCATTTGCTTCACCTGACACAGCAAAATAATAACATTGAAAATGTAGAACTCAAACTGGTTTCATCGAGTGCAAGTGACAGTGTGCCACCTTTGATAAGAAAAAAAATATATATATATATACTAATAAAGAACTAAAGCAGGATTTCTTCATAGCAAATTGGTAGGTACCAACACTGGTTGTATGCGGTACATTATATATGCAAATTGATCATCATACAAGGTATGATCCAGTTCAACGCTTTGGCTTTATCTACAACACACAAGCCCGTGCCCAAGAGATAGACAATGCAAACTAAATAGGTTCTTTTCAAATAGAAGTACATAATTAATACCTCCTGTCTCTCAATGTAGCCTTGTTGCTTCAGATCATACAGCTTGAATGAAACTGTTTTGAAATAAGCAGAATATATGGTGACAAACATTTTGTTCTAAGTTGATAGTCAGAACTTTTAACCAGAACTTACATTCAATTTTGTCTTCAATTGGCGCACTTGGATGAAAGACTGAGAGGGCACGTGCGAATTCTTCAAACCCTAGAGCGCCATTATGGTTTATGTCAAACAAATCAAACACCTGGCAAGCAAAATTTGAAAATTTAAGAACAATCTTATTATTGCCTTTTCTATTTCTTTCCTGAAGCTAGGTAATAGGACTAATAATTTAGGTTCCTGGAAATAATTAAGGAGGCCGACTGCAATAATTTCCAGATCCCTTGTACATCTTTTGTCTGTTCATGTCACTGTAGGTCTGTGTGCATGCTTTGAACTTTATTTTGAGTATGTTAGTGTGTGCTTCTCAATTCCTTACAGTGCTTCTCAATTTAATAACTCGCTACTCTTGCATTTACAAAGGCTTAGAAAACAAACTTAATTACTTAAGTATAAAGCAGTTTTTGCCACCCATGAATCAGTTTAAACAAGCAAATATGAACAGTACATACAAAGCAGCAGTGTAATGTAATTTAATTATTCTCCTGTCCCTAGTTAAGACTCTCAAAATATATAACATCTCTATAACTTCTAATAATTATTTAATTTGGCAAATATGATATATATGACCACAATTAAAGATTAATAGGCCAAACGTAGTTTAACTTTCTATTAATAGCCTAGGTCAAAGCTAAAACCGTAAAACCCTGACTAATATAACAAGTAGATAATGCTTAAACACTAAAATAACATTCTCTTTCCCTCTCAAAAACTCTCATGTATGCATCTCTAAAGTACAAACCTGTTTCATTCTATACCTCTGACATTTACATGCGTGCATACGGCTCACTCATGTCATTGCATGCATACCATCTTCCCTCAATCTCATTTAATGCATACTTCTCTCTCTCTCTGTGTCTCACTCTAAACCTCTCACACGTGCAGACATGCATTGTGTACATCTCACTTGTTTCTAAATGTACTAAACCATTTCGCTCCCTCTCATGTCAATGAATACATGCTTTTCAACAGTAAAATTGAAGTGCTAAAACTAAGAAAGATAAATTACCCGATCTGCAAACAAGCTCTTCCTTTTATTGGTCTTGAACAAAGCCAATTGAAACTCTTCCTATTTTGCACAATTCGTAAATACATAAATCAATATCAGAAAGGAATCAGATACTTGAACAATGTTGAAATTTTTTTTTAAGATTACACATGTTATTTGGTAGTAGCTATAAGACTTAAATTACCTTGTTGATCAAACCATCATCAACCACAGCAGCACTAATTTTCTTAAAGAGTTCATACAAAGCTTCAATCTCACTTACACTAACTGTTTTTTAAATAAAATTAAGAACATGAGGAAAAAAAAGAATTACAGTTAGCAACAATGGTTCAATTATCAATTTATTTCTTCAATAGAAATAAAATAAATTCTCCAACTTAATTCGTTATTTAATATCAGGAGAATTATTTCTTTTAGAAATAATGAATTCATAATACCCTAAAAAAAAAGGTCCATCATTTTACAAAGAAAAGCACATACAGTTAGTCTCTCTGGCAAGTCTTTGGGGATCTTTAAGACCTCTTGGATTGTTTTGCAGCTCAATTTCACAGCACTTCAAGAATTGCAAAAGGAGATGCCTCAATCCTTCTATACACTCTGACATATTGTATGTGCTCTCTCACCTTTACTCTCCATACCTGTTTTCAAACCAGAAAGACGTAAGGTATGAATTTAGTACAAGCTCCCCAGCACCATACGAGCCGGCACCAGTAAAACAGTATCAGGACCATCAGAGACAGACCAACAAGGTGTCCAGTAGGGCCCAGCCCTTACTCCCTTCTCAATTCTATTGTTTGTAAAAAATTAGGACCTTCCTTTCTACCATAGCAAGCACTAATCCACTGTTGCTACCAAGTTCTATAAAATCCATTTCCCTTTAACCAATCCGATTATTGGGAGATTTTCTCAAAAGCTTTTTGGGCTTAAAAACGCAACGCTTGAATTGAATAGAGAAAAAGGGGTGTGTGGATCTTACCAGTTAGCACCGGCTGGATGATTCCTCCGACTCACCTTTGCTACCACATACACCGATTTTTCACCGATTCTTCGAAATTCGCCGGGATCGATTGAGAGAGAGATTTGGTGCGTGAGCTCAGTTTATCAGTGTTTGTGTTTCAAATATTAAATGTGAAGGAGAAAAATAGATTTGTTGGGAGAGGCCTGATGGTTTAATAAGTAGGCTTTTGAGTATATTATAAAGACAATCTCCATGGGCCGTATATGTTTTTTATTAATTTAATCGAACTATGATTTGTAAAGTAGAGATATAAAATTATTTTTTCAAAAAGGTTTTTTTTTTTTTGAGATAGTGAGATTATTATATTACATATCTTCAATTTTTTTATTAAAAAAGAATCTCTACTACTTATAAATGCACGTAACGTATAGGTGTTACACGCTAGGTTTAAATTGTAAATAGGTGTTTCTGCCGTTGGATCGATTTGATCTTTGGTTGCATATCAATCGCTAGACGAAACAATACCATTATTTGGTTTTTCATCTAATATAGAAACAAATTGAATAACACATCTATTTATATCGCTGGTAAATTGAGCAACATATTTTTATTGTCTAACATTATTTTGTTTCTTTATTTGCCCACATATGAGGGCATCTTATGCTAGTATAATTATAAAGAAAGAAAAAAATAGAAAACGTCTGCCCAATCCCTTTTATCCCTAGACTTGGAAATATAAACAAGTTCACCATAGTTAATTTATATCCAAAAAAACGTTTATAAAATTACTAGAGCTTTATTCCAGAATATAAAAGACACGTCTTCTTTGTTCATCATCACAGGAAAAAACAGAATGATCAAACAACTTTAGCAAAAAAAAATATGCAAACATGAAGAAGATTACACAGAGAGTCCAAGGTTTCCCCTGTCTGCAAAATAATAAACCTCCTATCTATTTTGTAAAAAAAAAAAAAAAACAAAAGTTTATTATTATTCTCAAACTGACTGCATACAATACATAAACTTCATTAATGAAATAAACTACTTGACATTTGACAATTATAATCTAAACCATGCTAAATCAAACATGTTTGAACAAACATGGCAGTAAATGTTCGCTCAAGTGATGTCGTAGTTGGTTACATGTCACGAAAATTAGGTCCTTTTTTTCGCAGCTGCACTGTTGCTCTAAAGTTCTGTTGTCTCATCGTTTGCTTAGCTTGTAAGATACTGGATGTACGAATTCTACAGCTTCAGAGAGATAAAACAAAACAATAAGTTGGCTGTTATTGTTGACAATATTGCAAAATTAATTTTTTTGTTCATAAATCTCTATCCTTTGGTAATACGAATAATCCTGATCCTGATGACAAGGTATCAGGTATGTACACAAGCAAGTCAAGCAAAATTAAGAAAATTAATATTACGAGCCAATTTTAAAACTAGCTTAGTTAAATTTATTTCTCCAATTTCAATTTATACAAGGTTTGAAAGTTGCATCTCTAATTTAATGGTTGTTTTCACGCTGAGAATCCTTTTACCAACTTGGGAAAACTGAAAAAAGCACGTACCGGTTTGATGGTTTCTGAAGTGTCCATCCAGAGCGATATGAAACTTGGCATTAAATTACTCTTCACCAAAATCAGCACGACTGCATCATAGTGTAAACGAACAATTTCTCATTTTCATCTGCCAAAAGAGTGCTAAAAGTAAAAACAAATTAAAAGGATTTTTTAAGTACAAATAGAAGTAGGGCTCGTTTGGATTGCCTAGGAATAGCCAATTCCTAGGAATTGACAATTCCATTCCTAAATTTTTCATCCAAACGGTTTTGGAATAGTCAATTATATTCCTAACACAATTTTCAATAACACTTTTCTCTCTATTTTTCACACTTCCCAACGCTATTCCTAAACTCACCATCCAAACAACATTTGTAATTTCTGGAATAGCCAATTCCCACAATTCCTGTGAATAATGTTTTTCCATAAATTTATGCTATTCCTACCATATTCCTAACCATCCCAAACGACACCGTAATGAAAAATGAGGATGTGCATTATTGAAATTCCCTCGATCTAATAACTGTTTGATATTTTCGAGGATTTGAATCCGAGTAATAATCAGACAAGTTTGATAATTATTTTAGGATTGAGGAAAAATTGAAAGAAGGAAAGTCCGAAACTTATTCCCTGCTTTGATAATTTCCGAGGGGAATTGTTTCGTACAATCCCCTTGTTTGTAATCCCTCTGTCATCCCTTCTCCCTTCCGTAATCTCTTAAGAAGAGATCTCTTCTGTTTCTCTCTCCCTCCGATTCTCCACCTTCCATCCTTCGATCTTCGATCTCCGATCTTCCTCCCTCCGACCTCCCTCCCGTCCTCCCTCCGGTCTCCTCCGACCTCCACCTTCCACCCTTCCTCCGGTCTCCTCCGACCTCCCTCCCGCTCTCCGACCTCCGATCTCCTCTAACCTCCGCCTTCCACCCTTCCTCCTGTCTCCTCCGACCTCCCTCGCGCCCTCCGACCTCTGATCTCCTCCGACCTCCGCCTTTCACCCTTCCTCCGGTATCCTCCGACCTCCCTCCCTCCCTCCGACCTCCGATCTCCTCCTACCTCCGCCTTCCACCCTTCCTCCGGTCTCCTCCCTCCGACCTCCCTCTCGCCTTCCCTCCAGTCTCCTCCGACCTCCGTCTTCTTCCCTCCGGCCTTCCTCCCTTCTATCTCCCTTCCTCCGTCCGGTCTAAAGACATTGTAATAAGTGATAAGCTAATAAGCGGAAATGATCAGTTTGTCGCAACAAAGGATCATCTTATATGTGCATAAATGATCAACATACAAGCATAAATGATTAATTAGGTGTCATAAGTGATTAAATTGTTATAATAAGGGTAGATTGTTATAATAAAAGATCAGATTGTATACTAAGGGATCAGATTGTTATAATAAAAGATCAAATTGTCTACTAAGGGATCAGATTGTTATAATAAGATATCAGATTATATAATAAGGGATCAGATTATTATAATAAAAGATCAGATTGTATTCTAAATGATCGAATTGTTATAATAAAAGATCATATTGTATACTAAGGGATCAGATTGTTATAATAAAAGATCATATTGTATACTAAGGGATCAGATTGTTTTAATAAGAGATCAGATTGTATAATAAGAGATCAGATTGTTATAATAAGAGATCAATTAGTGAAGAAAGAGGAGTGAACAGCGCCCAAAATAGAAATGGTGCTTCCAACACTCTTTTCATTTTTAGTTGGGATGACAGGGGATTGCAAATTAGGGGATTGCACTATAACACCCCATTTCCGAGCGAGTAAACAGACAAAATGAAATACGATTAAAAAAATTAAAAAATAGATAATTTGTAATATTAAGAAATAGAAGGAACGAACCTTGCTCAATTCTTCTTTAATTTTTAGAATTAAAATTGAAAGTAGATCTTGTGCCATGCACAAACAAGAGAAGTCTCCCAAATTTGTAATGCATTTACAAATTCAGGTATAAGACCCTAAAAAAAAAAAAAAATCAGGTATAAAATGATAACAATAAGCAAAATAAAAGAAAAGAAATGGAAAAAAGGAACTTGGAGTTATTACAAAAAGAG
The DNA here is from genome assembly GCA_027725995.1 of Rhynchospora tenuis. Lineage (NCBI taxonomy): Eukaryota > Viridiplantae > Streptophyta > Magnoliopsida > Poales > Cyperaceae > Rhynchospora > Rhynchospora tenuis. The sequence goes on from CM050889.1 coordinate 84,394,077, forward strand.
GTGAAAAAAAGGAAACAGTGAAATATTAAGCAAAGATGGGAAATACTAATACTTGTATGATAATTGTTTACCTGCCACTTGAAATGGGAATTGGATTACTTATCTTCTCCGCATGCAATTTAGGAGTCTTTTCGAAAAACTTTGTCTTTCATTTACTTTAGGCGTGATGTATAAGTCGGGAATGTGGGAGACCAAGTGCCAGTAGTCTCTACCAACTCTACAACGCCTCTGTAATGCAGGGCATTCACGAATTACTAGAACTTGAAGGGAAGAGAGGCGTTGTTGGAGACCATCAGGAAATAACTTTATTCCTGGACAATTATAGATATGCAATTCCTCAAGAGAGGGGAGGTGCTCCATGTTATCTGGCCATGCTCCCCAGTTGGTTAAGTCCAAAATAAATATAGTTTTGAGCTCTGAGAGATTGGTCAAATGGGTCAACCCTTCTCGTGAAAGTTTAGGACACGATGAAATCTGTAGATCCGTGAGTGACTTGGAACAGATGGGGATTTCCACCAACTCTCGGCAATCATGGATCTTTAGTGATTTCAAGAGGTGTAGAGAATCTTCCCTATGTTCACACGATGATGACACTGACACTGGTACTTTTAATGAACCTCTCAAATTCCAACATCTACTAACTTCCGGTGCCTTTAGGCATTTTAAGCTCCTGAACTCTTCTTCCGGCCAAAATTCAATAGCATCACAATTATTAATTAACGGAGACTCAAGAGCTTCAAAATACTTCCAAAATCTCAATGCCACTACTTTGGTTGGCCCACTAGAGAAGAAACCATTGCTATTCTGTATAGATAAATTGCGAAGTGATTTTGTTTGACAGTTAATTAATTGAATATCATCTTCTTCTTCCTCTTCCAGTGGGTGAATATTTTCAAATCCTTCAATTCTCATTCTTTCAAGGGTCTTAGGAGGTCTAAATGCATCAGGCTTGTGACATGAATTGTAAACTTCAATATTGAGATGGAAGAGCATGGGTAAATTTGAGATATCGTTCAATTTTATCGCATTACAATTGATTACTTTTAGAGATGCAAGTAAAGGCATACGCACTGGAATATATTTTAAGTTACCACAGTGGATGATGACTAATTCATTAACGGTGTGTTTGGATCTAAACCGGATAAGAATAGGAATAAGGATAGAGGGCCGGGTTTAGAATCTCGTGCCAATCCTTATTCCTAATTCCTATACCAAGGTTTTGTTGGTATAGGAATAAGGACCGGAATTAGCCCATATTCCTTATTCCCATGGTGTTTGGTTTGACACCGGAATAAGGAATAGGCTCTATTCCTTATTCATGCTCCATTTGGATTTCCTAAGAATAAGGAATTAGACCCTTTATTTCTTATTCTCGCCCCAACCAAACACACCTATTTGGAAAATCAACCAAGTTCGAATCTTCTTCACGCCAATTCTCCAAGTTAGGCAAACTAGCTATTGTCAAAACCTTCAAAACTGGAAATGTTATTAATGATTCAGTAACTTTAACACGCTGCTTGCACGTGCCACCAACAATATGTCTCAAGCTCTCCATTTCCTCCAAATGAAGATTCTCCAATAAAGGTAATTGCCATATGGCAGGAATCTCTGCACAATTGATGCACTTTTCTAACTTTAATCTCTTTAGATTTCTTATGTTCAAATCTTTCATCATCCACTTTGGAAAACTAGAACCATTGTATCCATTTATTATAAGATATTTCATCTCTTTGTGAGGTATAAGAGCTTCTATTATCGCTTGGTCATTTGTTGTTGCTTCTTCATTATTTATTCGACTCCACTTTAATTCTAAGGAACAGAGGTTTGTTTTTGCAGCAAGATTCGCATACTGAGCATCCTTACCATTCCTTACGTTTTTAAGCCCTGATAAACTAATGTGGCCGCAAAGAAGATTTAAGTTGTTTAATTCTCCAATGGTACCACCTCTGCCTGAATCCACTACATACTTTGTTAAAGTTTGCAAGTACTTCAATTGTCCAAGGCCAATCGGCATGCGTTGTAACTCGTCACAATCATCAAGAAAGAGATGCCTTAGGTTTATCATGTACCTCATTTCTTTTGGCAGCTCAATAATTCGAGAGTTCAAAAGTTTAAATGTTTGAAGATTGTATAATCCGCTTATGGTTTTTGGAAGAGTCTTAAAATCAAAACAAGAAAGATCGAGATATCTTATGTGCTTCATATTTCCTAATTCCCTATGAAGGCATTTTACGTCAAATATCAATGCTCGCAAGGAGCTTGATTTTAGTTGATGAGAATTCGTTTTCCATTTCTCAATATCATGATAATATTGCACCAAGTAAGTACGAATGCTAGGAAATTTCTTTAGGACATTAGTTATTCCTAAACCCATTTCGTTTTGTAGATGATGAACCTCTTTTAGTATTATTCCTGGATCATTCACTTTCTGAATATTGCTATAGGCACATTTATTTCCAGCTATTTCTGTTGCTAAATCGTGCAGTCATAATATTCGGTGCCATCATTTCCTATCATAAGGTCTTCATCTTCGAAGCACCTTAGATGATACCAGAATGGGAATGGGGGGATCCAGGAGTTTCTCGCCTAACTCGGATTATTAAAAATGCTGGTTAAGAGAGAATAATGCGGAAAAACTTATTTATTGATAATGGTTTTGTACAAGAGAGAGAGAGATATTGGTGGGATGGGTGATGCCCTTTTTTTTTAACATATATTTATAGATACAAGGAAGTGCTTTGCGTAGCTGTGAAGCAGCTTACCAAAGATTCCCACTAAGAAAAGCAAAACTCACTTAACTATCCACTCAAATAAAAAGCAAACTAACAATCCACTCAAAAAGAAGAAAAAGCATATTGAAAGTGAAAGCACACCAATCCAAAAGTTGTTATAATAATTAGAGCATCTTTAGCCACGTGTGTGGTTTCCTTCATGCTTCTAGTCTATTGGTGATGGCATCTTCTAAATCTGAGTCATAATATTCGGTGCCATCATTTCCTATCATAAGGTCTTCATCTTCGAAGCACCTTAGATCATCGCCTATCTGAACAACCGTGGCTTGATCTCGGTAGACCTCTTCATCTGGGTCTTCCAAGGTCAAATATGATAGTGAACTGTCTAGGTACATATCCAAAGTAGTGACAGGCTTATATCTTGAATTCTCACTTTGACAGAGATCCAAATTTGTCCATCAAGTCTGAGCATGAGTCTGTTATCTTTTCTTTTCATTGAGCTTGGATCCCATCGAGGAACTATTCGTGCTATGTGGACAATTGTATTTCCTACAAACCTATAATAATTTATTAGGTCTGAAATTTTCTCAGGCAACCCTTCTGGAAGGCTATGGGTAAAATCAATGGTGTGGATAAACCCATGTGCATAGAGATTTGAAATCTCTTCTGGGGTCCATTTGTAATACTCATCCTCGTATATTTTCATTTTTCTTATTACAACCCCAACTTGCATAACGCTGGCTCTGTGAGCTATGAGATATAGCTCCTGTAGCATGGCTTCATATTGTTGCCAACACATATGTTTAATTTTGTGACTAATCTCGTTAGGCAATTTTCCTAAGAGATTGTTTCTTAATTTAGGGATCAGGAATGACCGCTCAAGTGTGTGAACCGGATTTTGGTGGTGTCTCACCCTCTCCTCTAGTTTTTGTTTGGAAGTGGATATGTCTCTCATCTTCTCCTTTGATTTTTCGTTTTCCTGCTCTAGTGAGTAGAGCTGGTTTGCGAGTACATGTAGTGCTCTGGCCTTTTCTGCTTTGTCAATGGCGACAAAACTAGCGTCAAGCAAGGCTGAGCTTTTTAATGACAATTTTATAGAAAAGTCATTTTGGAAGATGGGACAGTCATCGCTGACTGGCATCCTATTTTTACCAATTGAGACAATTTGCCTCTTTTCCCAGGCTCTCGGTTGAGAGAAACCATGGATTTTCTTAGTCCTAGCAGCATATGTTGATGCTGAGAACTGTTTTATGGAGGAAAGAGAACCTTCGCTCACTTTTGTTTTCTCCTTTCCTTTTAGAGAACCCTTTGTCGTACTGGCCTGCATCTGCATTAAACAAAATATTATATTCTCTAGAAATCTTAATACTAGGCATACTCTTAGCATTTAATATACTTAAACCTAAAATCATCCCTAAAATGTTCTTAAATCAAGGTTGTTTCAAACCGATTTCTCGGTAAGGGTGCCTTTTAGGGTTGTTCCAACAGACTTATTTTTGCATATCAGCAATTCCGGGATGCTCATACCTTTCATTAATTGTTTCATCAAATCTTTCAGCCATACGATAACTGCATAAAAATTCAATAAATATTTTAATTTTGTTTAGGTGCCTTCTTACTCTAATACCACAATTATTACGAACGTACGGTACTTTTCCGCCTTCTGCGTACTTATTCCCTCCTTTATCGCCTATAACATGGTCTGGTAAGTTCACGTCTCCTAAACCATAAAATAATTATTTCATATCTTACACGATTATTATTTGGCCGAAATATTTAACAAAGCAACTCATTCATGGTAATTTTGCAAACCTCTCCTGCTAAATACTTGGCTATTAAGCTCATTCTTGGAACAGAGCCCTCCGGCCCTTACCTGAGATGACTACTCACGAGTCATCGTTATTACCTTGCTCTGATACCAGAATGGGAATGGGGGGATCCAGGAGTTTCTCTCCTAACTCGGATTATTAAAAATGCTGGTTAAGAGAGAATAATGCGGAAAAACTTATTTATTGATAATGGTTTTGTACAAGAGAGAGAGATATTGGTGGGATGGGTGGTGCCCTTTCACCGATCATCTGATGCTTATTATATAGAAAAATCTAAAGGTATCTCATCATTGCTATGCGGGTACACATTTGGGCCCCATCGTCCATTAGCAATAGTGGATTACCACATTTAGTTCTCTTTTACACACCTATCGGGAATCAAAAGGACAATAATTTCCCGACAAAGTAAAGAAAATAATTCCCGCACCCACGTGCCAAGGAATAAACACACAAAAGATACATACCAACCGTTGGTTGCACCGAAAGTAAAATACTCATAGATTCTCTTCTGCTTTAGTAAAAGTGGTCCTGCCTGATTTGATCTAACTGTCGGCGGAGATCAAGGAGAGTCTGGACCTTATTGTTAACAGGTCCTAAAGCGTCCCTGTACCAATTATCCGTTCCTCTTACCTGCTGCTCTAGCCTTAACTTTTGGATGTAACTCATTGTTATGAGTCTCTCTATTTCTTCAATTGTCTTGTTTAGTTGAGCCTTGTAATTTTCTTGAAGTCTGCTATGCATTGCATGTTGCAATTGAAATGATATGGGTGAAATAGTCAGATAGTCAATGGTGACTAACTCACATTCATCCATTAAATCATTACTTCCACATAAGGTTCCCCATCGTTCGGCTTGGGTGAAGGCAAGTCTTGTACCAGGTCTAGCAACCATGATTGGCGAACCATCATACATCCGAATGACTTCTCTGAGATAATCAAGCACCATTCCTATGTAAAATAAGAGAAATCCTCAAGCAAACAAATAATTTATCAAATATTAAAAGGAAATAAAATCTAAAAATAGTCAGTAGCTTTCCGTAGATTACTACCAGACTTATCCTATGATACAATAAGGGGTTTTTCCAGCAGTCCCTTATGCCTGCTTGCGATTCCTGTTTTTAGAACAATTTATTGAGATTGTTGATAATTTCGACAAATTGCCCTTGCGTCTCTGATGATGAATTTTGTAATTCCTTTAGAGCGCCTTCTAATTCCTCCAAATGTCCATCAATGGGACAACAATTGATGGTAAGAACCATCTTTGCTGTTAAGCGAGATAGTGAATCTGCTAGAACATTAAGTTTCCCATCGATATGCTCGAAATTGACTTTAACTCCAGTACCTGTCACAAAATCAACAAAACTAATCCATCTGACCCGGGATGGTTTGTTAGATGCTGATTTATTGTAAAAACTAATTATCGCCTGACAATCAGTTCTTAGAGTTATCTCTGGTTTATCTAGGTAATGGATTTTAAGAGCACTCATTGTTTCCATGCAAGCATGAATTTCTGCATCTATTGTAGATTTCAGAACCGGGAATTTCCCACTTGCATACGCGCACACTTTCTCTGAACTCCGGGAATCATATTTGGACTTCTTCCATTTACAAATTCCTCCCCAGCCCTCCATACATCCATCAGTTTCCAGAATTATGTATGAATCTTGTGGTGGAAGCTCAAGGTCTGGTAAATTCTGTACCAAAGATTTTACCTTGTTTATTATTTCATAGTCTGAGCTTTTTAACCTCTTGTCTCCATGCTCACTGGTTTTTGAGTAGAGGGGACCAAGGATTGTTCCAAGCTTCGGGATGTATGTCCTTGCATAATTCAGAATTCCTAGCCAAGAACGCATTCCTGACTTTTCTTTTAACCTGCTTTCATCAAAAGATATTATTTTCTTAATAATATGAGGTTGTAATTTTATCTTTTGATTACCTATCACTGCTCCAAGGAATTCAATTTCTGGAACAGCAACTTTCATTTTTGTGGGGGAAAGAACAAGTCCCCATTTTTCACAAATTGACAGCATAACCTCCAAGTGTTTTGCATGCTGTTCTTCGTTTTCTGAGAACACCAAGATATCATCAATATAAACTGCTATGAAATCCTCTGTTCCTCGGAAACAATTATTCATTTTTCTCTGAAAAATAGCTGGTGCATTTTTCAGACCGAATGGCATAACCAGCCATTCGTATAATCCTCCTGGGACTACAAAAGCTGTCCATTCTACTGATTCTGGGTCCATCGCCACCTGATGAAACCCGCTTTTTAGGTCGAATTTGGAGAAAACTCGACTGTTTCCAACTTTCTTCAAAATTGTATTAATTCCTGATAAACTGTACTGGTCTTTGTGAGTATTATCATTAAGAGTTCGATAATTAAAGACCATCCTTTCCTTTCCTTTGACCTCCTGTCCTGTTTTTGGGTCAATGCTGGTCACAGCTACGCAAAGCACTTCCTTGTATCTATAAATATATGTTAAAAAAAAAAGGGGCATCACCCATCCCACCAATATCTCTCTCTCTTGTACAAAACCATTATCTATAAATAAGTTTTTCAGCATTATTCTCTCTTAACCAGCATTTTTAATAATCCGAGTTAGGCGAGAAACTCTTGGATCCCCCCATTCCCATTCTGGTATCAGAGCAAGGTAATAACGATGACTCGTGAGTAGTCATCTCAGGTAAGGGCCGGAGGGCTCTGTTCCAAGATTATAATAAAAATTATCTTTGGCTAGATTATGTCAAAAAGTGTAATAGCCTCATAAGATCTGTGTAATTTAGAGGGTTAAAATAATGTTACTTGTGATATGATATGTCGAATTTTACTTAAAAAGATATATTGCCAATTAAAGATTGAAAAGACTGGAAAGTCGCAAGGATAAGTCGACTAGTACGGGTGACGATTGCGTTGGAATATATCAGATTAAGAAAAATTTGAGTAATTGTATGCATGATCTAATGTTATTTTAACTCTTAAAATTCAGGAATACTTATGAATTAAAGACTTGCAAGATGTAATTTGACTAAGTTGATAGTTGAATTATACTCAGAGGAACATCCCAATAGGCGCCCTTATCTCTTTGAAACACCGTTTAAAAATTTTACCTTGAAAAAGTAATTAATTTATGAGCGATTGGAGGTTAAGTGCAGATAGTACAATTTATAAAGAAGCACTTAAAGCCACTGAGGCATTATGCCCACCAGCAGAAGGTTTTGTTAAAACCAAAGAAATAGCCGGTAAAGCATTAGAAGTGATTGCAAAACAGAATAATACTTTAATCCAATTACTTCTTAAACTAACCGAAGAGGTTGAAGACCTCAAAGTTGCAGTTAAAAGGATTGAAACAGCTAAAGCAAAAGAAGTAGCGCCAAGTGATGATTTATCAGATTCGCTTGAACAAATCCAAGTGCAACTAAAGAAGCTGAGCTTAGGAGAACCAAGTAGGCCAGCTATATCAAGACCGAAGGGCAAGCTTTTTGTCTTTAAGGATCCTAAGAAAATCCTTGAAACAGAAAGAAAGAAGCTGAAATGAGTCGAACTCAAACAAAGGTGGAAACTGAGCCACCTCGACCCTCAGTTACAGGTATGGGTTCTAACACCACAAACCCAACCATTCAAGACCAAATCCGAGGCTATCGCCTTGGAGCACGGTTAAGGTATGAAGCGCAACGCAGATTACCAGGAAGATCAAGATTGTATAATCGCACTCTTGAATCCCAGATGAGCCCAGATACTGAGTTAAACATCTCTCAGTATAGGCGAGCCCAACAAGTGCCAGCAGAGACACTATACCGGGCAGGGTGGTCAGAGAATCAACACAGAGTGTATCAACATTACTCTGACGAACGAGTGTTGGTTACAGAAGGCCAACAAATAGAATTACCATTCATTACCGAGGGGAGTTTTCAAACTCTTTTACAAGAAGGTTTACAACATTTACATATTGGTATGATAATGGTAAGGTTATACACTTTGCATAGAAGAAATGCAGGTGTTAATGCTCTGGTGTTACTTCGTGACACTAGATGGGGAGACAGTAGAGCTGTCATAAGCTCTATGGAAATGGATTTATCATCTGGAACTCAATTAGCGTATACTGCTCTAGATATAACTCTTTCCATTCATGATTTCAGGGATCATATACAAATTGTCATTCAAACACACGGATATGAAGGGTGGCAAGGTGGAGAAAGTAATTTATTGCTCTCTAGATCTCTGATAGAAAGGCTATCTAATACCAGTCATACAAATTTTAGATATAATGTCCAGAACGTGGCTGACCATTTAGCTAGCAGAGGAGTTCGTGCTATCCCAGGCACACCAAGAACAACCGAAGAACTCCAAGAAAGACAATGGATCATAAGACCTGCGATTATATCAAGGGTCCAGATCCCGCAAAATGCGAACATTCATACGAGAACCGATGGATCATTAACTATCAGGTTTACGAATTATTCCGCAGCTGCACCACCAAATGATGATACCCAAAGGGGAACAGCAGATGAAGAGGAGTTAGGGCAAGAGTCAATTAACTTGTTAACTCCAGAGGAGTATTGGCCATGGGAGATAGACGAAGAATTTGGTGAATTACCTGAAATCCCTGAAAATTGGCCAGAACTAAATGATGAGACAATCCTAGGAGCATGGTTCACAAACATGTTAAGACTAGAAGAACCAACGATTGAATACCTAGAGCCTATATACCCGTATATATGGTGTGATCAATTTGATGACATAGATCCAATTATCCAGTTCATTTCTGAAGAAATCAGTTGGGCGGAACTAGTAGATAATGAACGATACTGGCATCAAGATGAACAAGCATTAATGATGACTTGTCAATAGGATGAGTCTGATGAGGATGAATCAGAGGAATTAGAGCATTTCCTTAATGCTCTACATTCACCAACTGAACCAGACTTACTCAGCCTGCTTGTGGAACAAGGTGGGAAGGATTGCGGCCTCCCCCAAATCTCATGTATGATGGTTCGCCAATCATGGCTGCCAGACCTGGTACAAGACTTGCCTTCACCCAAGCCGAACGATGGGGAACCTTATGTGGAAGTAATGATTTAATGGATGAATGTGAGTTAGTCACCATTGACTATCTGACTATTTCACCCATATCATTTCAATTGCAACATGCAATGCATAGCAGACTTCAAGAAAATTACAAGGCTCAACTAAACAAGACAATCGAAGAAATAGAGAGACTCATAACAATGAGTTACATCCAAAAGTTAAGGCTAGAGCAGCAGGTAAGAGGAACGGATAATTGGTACAGGGACGCTTTAGGACCTGTTAACAATAAGATCCAGACTCTCCTTGATATCCGCCGACAGTTAGATCAAATCAGGCAGGACCACTTTTACTAAAGCAGAAGAGAATCTATGAGTATTTTACTTTCGGTGCAACCAACGGTTGGTATGTATCTTTTGTGTGTTTATTCCTTGGCACGTGGGTGCGGGAATTATTTTATTTACTTTGTCGGGAAATTATTGTCCTTTTGATTCCCAATAGGTGTGTAAAAGAGAACTAAATGTGATAATCCACTATTGCTAATGGACGATGGGGCCCAAATGTGTACCCGCATAGCAATGATGAGATACCTTTAGATTTCTCTATATAATAAGCATCAGATGATCGGTGAAAGGGCATCACCCATCCCACCAATATCTCTCTCTCTTGTACAAAACCATTATCAATAAATAAGTTTTTCCGCATAATTCTCTCTTAACCAGCATTTTTAATAATCCGAGTTAGGCGAGAAACTCCTGGATCCCCCCATTCCCATTCTGGTATCAGAGCAAGGTAATAACGATGACTCGTGAGTAGTCATCTCAGGTAAGGGCCGGAGGGCTCTGTTCCAAGAATGAGCTTAATAGCCAAGTATTTAGCAGGAGAGGTTTGCAAAATTACCATGAATGAGTTGCTTTGTTAAATATTTCGGCCAAATAATAATCGTGTAAGATATGAAATAATTATTTTATGGTTTAGGAGACGTGAACTTACCAGACCATGTTATAGGCAATAAAGGAGGGAATAAGTACGCAGAAGGCGGAAAAGTACCGTACGTTCGTAATAATTGTGGTATTAGAGTAAGAAGGCACCTAAACAAAATTAAAATATTTATTGAATTTTTATGCAGTTATCGTATGGCTGAAAGATTTGATGAAACAATTAATGAAAGGTATGAGCATCCCGGAATTGCTGATATGCAAAAATAAGTCTGTTGGAACAACCCTAAAAGGCACCCTTACCGAGAAATCGGTTTGAAACAACCTTGATTTAAGAATATTTTAGGGATGATTTTAGGTTTAAGTATATTAAATGCTAAGAGTATGCCTAGTATTAAGATTTCTAGAGAGTATAATATTTTGTTTAATGCAGATGCAGGCCAGTACGACAAAGGGTTCTCTAAAAGGAAAGGAGAAAACAAAAGTGAGCGAAGGTTCTCTTTCCTCCATAAAACAGTTCTCAGCATCAACATATGCTGCTAGGACTAAGAAAATCCATAGTTTCTCTCAATCGAGAGCCTGGGAAAAGAGGCAAATTGTCTCAATTGGTAAAAATAGGATGCCAGTCAGCGATGATTGTCCCATCTTCCAAAATGACTTTTCTATAAAATTGTCATTAAAAAGCTCAGCCTTGCTTGACACTAGTTTTGTCGCCATTGACAAAGCAGAAAAGGCCAGAGCACTACATGTACTCGCAAACCAGCTCTACTCACTAGAGCAGGAAAACGAAAAATCAAAGGAGAAGATGAGAGACATATCCACTTCCAAACAAAAACTAGAGGAGAGGGTGAGACACCACCAAAATCCGGTTCACACACTTGAGCGGTCATTCCTGATCCCTAAATTAAGAAACAATCTCTTAGGAAAATTGCCTAACGAGATTAGTCACAAAATTAAACATATGTGTTGGCAACAATATGAAGCCATGCTACAGGAGCTATATCTCATAGCTCACAGAGCCAGAGTTATGCAAGTTGGGGTTGTAATAAGAAAAATGAAAATATACGAGGATGAGTATTACAAATGGACCCCAGAAGAGATTTCAAATCTCTATGCACATGGGTTTATCCACACCATTGATTTTACCCATAGCCTTCCAGAAGGGTTGCCTGAGAAAATTTCAGACCTAATAAATTATTATAGGTTTGTAGGAAATACAATTGTCCACATAGCACGAACAGTTCCTCGATGGGATCCAAGCTCAATGAAAAGAAAAGATAACAGACCCATGCTCCGACCTGATGGACAAACCACTATAAATGTACCATTAAAAACTTTTATTGGTATAACAAATTTGGATCTCTGTCAAAGTGAGAATTCAAGATATAAGCCTGTCACTACTTTGGATATGTACCTAGACAGTTCACTATCATATTTGACCTTGGAAGATCCAGATGAAGAGGTCTACCGAGATCAAGCCACAGTTGTTCAGATAGGCGATGATCTAAGGTGCTTCGAAGATGAAGACCTTATGATAGGAAATGATGGCACCGAATATTATGACTCAGATTTAGAAGATGCCATCACCAATAGACTAGAAGCATGAAGGAAACCACACACGTGGCTAAAGATGCTCCAATTATTATAACAACTTTTGGATTGGTGTGCTTTCACTTTCAATATGCTTTTTCTTCTTTTTGAGTGGATTGTTAGTTTGCTTTTTATTTGAGTGGATAGTTAAGTGAGTTTTGCTTTTCTTAGTGGGAATCTTTGGTAAGCTGCTTCACAGCTACGCAAAGCACTTCCTTGTATCTATAAATATATGTTAAAAAAAAAAAAGGGTTATCACCCATCCCACCAATATCTCTCTCTCTTGTACAAAACCATTATCAATAAATAAGTTTTTCCGCATTATTCTCTCTTAACCAGCATCTGATGTTCATTAAAAATTAACCGACCTTCAATTTCAAGATTTTTCATTGAATTATCAGTTGGGATAAAATCATTCGCCATCCATAATTGAATCAATGTTTCCCTTTCAATTTGATAATCTTGTGGGAAAATTGCACAAAAAGCAAAACATTGCTTAATGTGTGAAGGTAAGTGATGGTAGCTTAATTTGAGAACAGGTGAGACATTCCCTGTAGATTGCATCTCATCCCAAATGTTGCTTTCTAAGATGGTGCGCCATTCATGCATTTTTTTCTTGGTTTTCATCAAGGTTCCCAGTGTCCTCACAGCAAGAGGCACCCCAACACACTTACGGACAATAGTCCTACCAATCTTACGGAGTTCCTCTGGAGGCTCTTCAACCCATGCACCAAAAAGCCTCAACTTCAAACAACCTCCATGAATCTACCTCGGTTAATGATGCCAAATCATGGGCTGGTAACGTCCCCATAACTTGTAACATTACGAAATTTTCATTTTAATTATCATTATTTTGATTTGAAAATTTGTCATTTGAAAATTCTCTTTTTAGATAGCTTAATTTAATTTGATAGTTTAGGCTCGAATTTAATCAGAATACTGATCTACAAAAACGCGACCCATGAAGGCCCACGTAGAGAGCAGCCAAGGGCCCTGGCCCACTTTTTCTCCCATACGCCTTCCATCTAAGGCTTGACTTAGCCTCCAAGAATTACACCTCCAGGATGATGCACTTACCATTTAAGCTAGACCCCTCTTCCAAGTAATTCCTTTCTTCCCACCAGAACTTACCGTGCAAGAATGTAATTAATGTAAATTGCCAATCAAATATATGATTGATTTGGTGAAGATTCATACGGGATATGAAATGGCTAGTATAAATTGGGGTACCATCTACTCTTCCTTGAAACACAAATACAAACTCTTTCTAGCCTAACTCTCTTTTCACCGGTACATGGCGAGACGATCGGCAAGTGTCAGGACATAGGCACTCATAGATTCTAATCACCAATCAGCTTAGAATTATTAGTGTTTTTCTTCTCGGCAACAAGGTGCGGATATATATTACCTGACACTTATATTTTAGATTTGATAATTTCCTCGACGTATATGTCCGTTTTGTGTTTGCTTTCAAGTCCAGAAGGATCACGTAAATGGATTTGAAAATAGTATTTTGTTTTTAAACTTTTTCATGCGCATGTTATAAGCATATGACCTCCCTGAACGTCTCCCTTAATTTCTATTTAACAATTGTATATTATTTTAATATAGTAGCAAAATCCACACACGCATAGATTTTGACTGTATAAAAGTTATGTTTTTAAAACAAGTAGCACACTGTCATGTATTTTCTATAAAAATGTTTGATCTTTTGCAAAGTAGCCTTTATAAAATATTTATGTTTTTCTGGCCGAGTTATTCATATTGAAAGTGCATTTTCGGTTTTGGTAAGTTATATACACATATTATATGTTACTATATTTTATACGTGACATCTTTTCGGTGCATTTTTCATTACTAGTCTTTGAATTATGATATTACTACACATGAACGATAAAGAGAACTAAGTCCCCGGCACCTTGAGAAATCCACCAGGGACTCTTATGTACATATTTGTCACCCTCCATATGGGCTTGGTCGCGACAAGCTGGAGATGAAACAGGGGTGCTGATCATGCGGCTCTTTGTGCAGGACAATACAAGATATATAAAAGTGCTACATATGGTTTATATGAATTATTAAAAGTGATTTACCTACATATTCTTACAATCCTAAATTGATTTAACTAGTTTCTTCCTTATTGCTTAGTTTAGTTTTGGTACTTGTCATTTTACATCGTTTTATTTCTAGTTTTATACACCGCACTGAGAGTTGTCAGGGCTCTCATCCGTGTTTTGTTTTTCTTAGACCCAGGTTTTGAGGATAACAGTGAGGAGCTTCCGCACTACTAGGAGAGCCGATGATCGGGTCAAATTATTGCCACAAAATTATTTTCCTTTCTTTGTTTCAGTTTTGGAACATTGATCTAGCATGGGGAGCTAGCTTCATAAATCTACCATGCTAGACGTGTTGTCGTTGTTATAGAACAATATTTAAATATTCAATAAAGTGGCATTATTATTATTGGTATTGTATGTGATGTTGCGTACGCCTTGCGTTTTTATGCGGCGGGTTGTATCACCCTTTTCGGGGTGTTACATAACTGAATTGACTCCCTGACTGCGAGTTGTCACTATAATTACACTTCCTGAGCCAGCCTCGGAGAACAACAACTTTCTTAGTTCATCCCATATCTCTTTTTTTTTATTCCACACATCATCTAATATCAATAAATATCTCTTCTTACCAAGAATTTCACAGAGCTTTCTCTGCAATACCTCCTTATTAGATACATTCTCTTTACTATTTGTGGCCACTTCGATTATAGATTTGCAAATGTTAATAAAATTAAACTCAGTTGACACACAAATCCACAAGCGCAAGTTAAAGGTTTTTTGGACCCTCTCATCGTTATAGACCAGCTGGGCTAATGTGGTCTTACCTAAACCCCCCATTCCAATTATAGCAAGGACTGAGATTTTTTCTCTCACTCGTTGGGATCTAATAATTCGCTGATAATCATCTCTTTCTCAGAATCTCTTCCAATGACTTCTGACTTATCAACAAAAGAGTATGTTTCTCGATCAATGCTTGGTGAAGGATCACGTGGAACGAGATTGAATTTGTCCATTTCAATTACAATTTCATCAATCTTCCCCAATACTTTTATCAATTTTTTGCTCATTTTGTAACGAAATACAATAGAATTTTCACTTGAAAAGAAGCCCTTTGTGACCTGAAATATTGGCACTCCTTATTAGTTTTTAGTGTAATTTTGCCTTGTTGAATTAGTTAGAAAATGTTTAATATTAACTGGTTTAGGAATTATCTAGTTTTTTCATATTTCCGTATAATGTGAGCAATGTTGGACGATTTTTTTTATCTCAAGCATGTATTTTTAATTGGAAGTTGAAATAATGCATGGTTGCGAAATTGAAAAACTAGGTCTTGCAAGTGCCTAGTGGCTAATAACATATCTAAATAGAAAACGAAAAATATATTAATTTTTTAAACCGTGGTTGTAATTTGATGATATATACATAGACTACTGATATATTGAGTTCTTTTTTGTCACTTTATATAGAAGAGGAGAAAAGAAGGGAATTTGTAGCAACTACAAAATTACTAGCATCAGATCTAGTAGTCAATCAACGCCAACATATTTGTTGCATAAATAAAATACGTAATAGTTCTAGAATGAGAATGAGAGGAGTTGCCCTGTCTTTGCGTTGAAAAGTTAATTAGATCTGGTCATCGACGATTCTTAGTGATCCAGAAATAATAGAATAAAGATAATATATATAGTTGTTAGTTGTTAGTTGTTACCTTGGCAGAGGCACCCTGGCTGATGGCCATCCGGCGAAGAGCCTCATAATGGAACTGATCTAGCACGTCCACCGCCTCATGTGCAGCAGCATCCAGTTCCTTGATCCAACACTCCGGTGCGCTGCTCTCTTCTGCATCTACAATCTTTCGCTGGATGGCCTCGAGCTGCCGCTGAAGCTTGTTGCGGTTCTTGTCCATGCCCCACATCTGGCAGATCTGCTCAATCAGTGCATCACCAGCCTTCTTGACCGCAAGGGAGATCACCGGGGAGAGGACCATTTTCACAAAGTTATGCTTTCACAAAATGGGGAAAGTGCTCACTGCTCACTGCAAAAGAATTGGCCTGGTGAAGATGGGCTCAATTATTTAAGAGTATTATGAACTTCATAGGATTCTTTCTTTCGTCTTTTCCCTGTGTGGTTCTGATCGCGGAGTTTTTAACGATGCTTGCACCGATTTTCTTGAATTTCTTCTTTTTTTTTTTTTAGATAAACTCTACAAGGGCTATCTAGTAATGCTTGCCCCCCGATTTAAATTGCGCCATGATGGGACCATTGGGACGTACGAGTACTTCATTTTCAAAATTTTCAAAATTCTAATGTGATATCGACTATTTATACATTTATTGTGCTCGTGATGCAGGCAGAAATTATACATCTAGATCAGGAACTGATTGGCAAATGTCGGTTCATCAATGATCGATAATTCAATTCTCGATCGGCCATGGGCCATGGCTGCTTGCCTATTCCACCGTAAAAATATACAGTATCTTTTTCTGTATTTTTCGTGACAACTTTCCGTGGTTATTTTGTAACAAGTTAAAATAAATGTTCTTCGATGTGCCCCGAACCAACAAAGGATGCACCGAAACGCTGCAGTATAATCTGTCAGGCCCACTTACGTTTTGACAGCTCCCATAATCGTCTGTGCTACCTTTGTGTCTCTTATGTGTGACTGTTAAAAAAACCACTTTAGTTATGTTATGTAGAAGCTGACATAGAAAATCCGAGTAGAAAAAAGAAAGAACGTATTTTGTCGTGTGGCAACTGGCAAATAAAAGAACGCGGTTTGCTTGACGCTGCAATATATCCTGTGTTGCGCGGCATGCGTGGAGCGCACCCCACACCCCACGAGCCGTTCAATTTTGATCGGACGGTTTATTTTTTTCGGGTCTATCAATCTGGTTACATACATGGGACTCCCATATCCATCAGATTCAGATCGGACAGCTCACAGCCCGCGC
The DNA here is from genome assembly GCA_027725995.1 of Rhynchospora tenuis. Lineage (NCBI taxonomy): Eukaryota > Viridiplantae > Streptophyta > Magnoliopsida > Poales > Cyperaceae > Rhynchospora > Rhynchospora tenuis. Next base: position 84,411,196 of record CM050889.1, read on the forward strand.
TACACGCTGTGTCGCACGACAGCAGATCTGAATTCGCAAAGGAAGACTTCTTTTTCTTTTTTGTTCAGCCCCTGAATTATTTTTTTTACAATATGCCCCTTAACTTTTTATTATTATTACTACCATTAGGCCACCCTGAACTATTATGTAATTAGCCAAATTATTTTCTAACATCAAGCTACGAAAAATTTATGTTATTATATAAGGATAAGGCTAAATTCTAATACATTAGACGGAAAGATCTTTCCGTCCAAATATGTTTGTTTTTGGTTTTGAATCTCAAACGACGATCCAAACTGTTTATATGATCTTAAACTATAATTTCACAATACTTAAAAGTGTCGAACCACATTTAACTAATTGATCCCGACACCTACACATATTTATTTATAATTTTGATTTGATAGCAAGTACAACACTTCACACAATAAAACAAAATATGTAATAAAAAATTGCACTATCCTGAGCAGTTCAACTGGGAGGATGTATATTTATTCCAAAAGTCGAACAATAGCTGATTATGTATATAACAAATAATAGTAAATTTCCTACCATTACAACAGATGCTCAAGCAGTCATCAAGTTCAGTCTTTATACCGTAAAATAGCTAAATAAATCATAGTTATACCCACTAATTCTTTTTCAGAATTTTCACTCACTGTTCAAGCCATCATTTTGTCTCATTTTAAACTTGGGTTATGCAGCAAAAGGCAGACATCCAACAATTCAGTGAGCCCGCAAGCACCACCCGCATGCACACATTAGAAGGAAATCATTGACAGCTTTTCTAATGTTTAAGGGGGGACAGAGAGAGATATGATGCACAACAGCTAAATACTATACTAGATCAGCAACAGAGAGAAGGGCAAAAAAGTCTCATCTCATATATGTAGATCTTTTGGTTATATAAGACGACAACAAAATAGAACAAGAATCAGTCTGTTAATATCTGCCCCTAGGAGCATCATCACTATATGAATTGTCACTTTCATTATCCCTCAACAAGCCCAGAAAAGCAAGAAACCCAAAGAAGAAGAAACCTCCTGACCAGTTGGGCCCACCACCCCCTCCACCGCCACCGCCATCATCATCATCTCGAGGAGGAAACCCACTTCCCCCATCATCTAGGTCAGGAGACTTTTCTTTTCCTATTAAAAAAACAAAGTAAAATGATTACATAAAGGATGGTGATATTGACCACCGAAGAGGCACCACCATGTGACAAATGGGTGGTTTGGGCTAATTAGGTCCGATTTACATCAGGTGCATGGTCTGTCAGGTCCAGAGAGTGTCGAATTACTTCAAATTGACATGAAGCTGGTGGTCCAGTGACCCTCATTCCCTCATTCGATGTACATGTAACCACCCCCAGGAATGTCATATTACTCAAAATTGTGATATGCCGCAAGCCCGCAATGCAATTTAAAATTGCACCAATCCACAGACCAAAAAGTCAATGAAGATTTTATCCCCCAATAAATCCAATGTGACCCTGTGTTACCCTCAACCGTTCATATTCAGCAAAAGATAAAAGCGCAAAAGGGAAATCTGTGGTCCAAAAATATGAGTACACAGAAGTATTATTCAAATGAAATCATCAGGGGCTCTCTGAGCAGAATCTGGAACCATGGTGCAGAATATGACAGGTATACAACACAATTTAGGCAAGTAAAGCTTAAATATGAGTACACAGAAGTATTATTCAAATGAAATTATCAGGGGCTCTCTGAGCAGAAACTGGGACCATGGTGCAAAATATGCAACTTGGATAGACTAGAGAAAATAGGTATACAGCACAATTTAGGAAAGTAAAGCTTAAATTTTAACGAAAACATTATAAAATTAAGTCAGGGGCGTCATACTAACCTTGAATTGGTGCAATAGTAATTGTTGATGATTGTCGTGTAACTGTCTGAGTTTGCTCAGCTGCACATTTGGCCCCCTAGAGAAGAAGTATGGAGTCAAAAAATAAATAAATATATCTTCTAATTGTGAACAATCTGCAGCAAGGATAAGAACTGTATTTCTATAGCAAGAGTCCTAGAGGATATATCCAGTCGTAGATTGAAGAATTTTGCTGCATTCAATTATATAATGAGACTAAATATAATGCAAACTACCTAAAACTGGTATGGATGTGATGATAGGCATAAAACTTCACAATCTGCTTCTTACACATGATAGAATATATTAAGAAAGCCTCCTTGTCCTTTAGAAAGTAATTTCACATTTATCATCCTCTTGACATAGCATAATAATAATCAATTTTAAAAAATGACTATCAAAGAAACTTCAATGAAGAACAAATTTCAAAAGAGCCCTCAGCCATGAAAAAAATAACACAGAATCAACTTCAAAAAACCTAACTGAACTTATACTCGACTCCACTCCACTCATCAACACGGTATTTGGCCACAATTAACTCAATGGGAAGCTTTTTTTATTTCCCTTTTGATGCTAGATTGCAAAATTGCGAAAGATTAATGCCAAATTGGACAAATGATGTATATTTCAAAATAACCAATAAAAGCAGCAATATGCATTTCAAAGAAATTACAAAACATTTGATAAAATAAAAACGTACCAAGGCAGATGCACAAATAAACGCATTATTTAGCCGTCGTCTTGACTGGAGACTAGTTTGTCTGGCATGAAATGGCTTGGATGGTCCCGCATTCTGACACCTTGAGATATGCTTTGGTCCTACAATCAATAACCTATTTAATTAGAACAAAGATGACTCTACATTAGGGTCTATTTTTACTCGATATCATAATACTTTATCCATGTTTATGTTTTAATTTAATCACTCAACATTAATCTCCGCAACAACTGTACTGTACTTCCATTTTTTTCCAATTCCAAAATTGGGGGGGGGGGGGGGGGGGGGGGGGGGTAATTAAATTCACATTTAAGTACCCACAGACTAATAATTGATTTCTCAAAATAATGAGTCCATTTAACCACCACATGAATTAACTTCCTATTGCTGATGTAGAGAATGGTTTTGGAAACTGGGTTGTCTAGGTGCAGTAGTAGGGGGAATTTAGCATATATGGTCAATTACTAGCGCAACCACTAGGGTTGATCATATTGCTTGTGAAAGGAATGTTTTAAAGTGTAGGGTTTACTTAGGATTCCGTCACAAGGATTTCTTGAAACACTGGTACAGAACTTGCCGGAGGTTTACTTAGGATTCCGTCACAAGGATTTCTTGAAACACTGGCACAGAACTTGCCGGAGGTACCACTAAATGGTCAGTTTTGCACTTCTGGTACATACTGTTACATGATTGACAAAGGTCACAGATATCAAAATAGAAGTCTGCAACCAGACATTTCACATATGAAGTTCTTGACTTAACATATGCTGAGTGCCTTATTTCACAAATTAATTTCTGATTTTGTAAGAAGTAATAATTTGAAATTATTAGAGTGCCCCGTATCGAGCAAAAGTGAAAGTTAATTAGTGTGCTCTTGTGGAAGAATGACAAAACTGCTTAACAATTTGGGTGGCGTATACTTATTACAGATCCTAGTCAATTAAACCCCATCAAAAATATGCTAAGATGTATGATATGAGTTAATAAGGTTTACAAGTAACCAAATATAAACACACTCAATTACTGGAAACAATACAATTCAAACTAGAGAGTAAAGACAATATAATTACTTAATTACTCAACCCAAAAAGAAAAGAAAAAAGGAAAAAGTTTGTTACTAAGCTCCCATTAACAAATTCAGATTAACGTCTAGCAAGAGTTTCTATTTGATGTTTAAAAAAAATGAAAGACCTCTACGTACACTTTAAAAAATAAATAAATAATCAACATACCTCCTGGAGAGCATCTAGACGACACAGTTAGGGTAGGCACTGATTGAGCCATGCTGCTCAACTTCAGCTTCGGATTGATTCGTATTCAAGCAGTACCTGAACGAAATCTGGACTATCAGTGACATATTTGAAGAACTGAATCAATTAAACAACTCGCAACTAGCAAGAAATCGCACCTGAGCAGTGTAGAAGAGATCAAAATGATTTCTATAGTGCCTCTTATCGAAGCAAAGAGGGTTTCGCTTTCTTCGGAATTTCAATTACTAATCCCAAGCGCGAAGGCAAAGGGACGACGAAAGAGAGAATGGTTTTAGTAGAACACAATATACCTAATCCCGATTAGAAGGATTCTCTCCAGTGTACACCGACCTATTCTAGAATATTCTTTCCAATATACACCGTTAGATTTGTATCTAGCGGACAGAGTGCGTCTGATCTGGATGTACTGAAACTGACAGCGTACTCCTACTGAGCGTTGGATTTTGATCTGACGGTTGGAACAAGGTCGCGGGGTTTATTACGTCGGTCTTAACTAGGGAGAGTTCGGATGATGAACGAAATCGGGGTAGATGTTTTCAGTGGGCCTAGATAATGGGTGCGGCCTGTCGATTTATTTGTACCCGACCCGATAATCAAGCCATTTTCTGGAGCGGATGATAAATTTCGATCCGACTACCCGATATATTGACTCCGAATCACTCATAGCCACAAACATTATTTCCGACTTCAATTCTTTTAACACCATATTTAATCCTGGCCACAAACACACATATTACTGTATTACACCATATTTCCAACATCAGTTCCTTCAAAACGAAAGCCCGATTACAGCCGAGTTGTCACTTGTCACGTCTCTAACCGAGTAAAATAAGAATAATATAGGGATACAAGCAAATGACAAGCTGACATGTTGCATAATTGCATTGCCAAAACTATAAATAACATTTTATCTAAAAAAAAAAAATAGTCTTGAGGCTAATTTTTATACCTAATCACTATTAGTATTACATAATGTTTGTGAATTATATTAAATATACATCTCTTATATGGGAATAATCAAAATGGAAAAGTAGGAATAATATAGGGATAAAACGGAATATCAAAATACGAATAATCAAATTTCAATATAGTAACCATCTGTTATAAGTACTTTAATCAATTTAAAATCAACGAAATTGGAAATAGTAATTTTTTAAGATAAGTAGGTCTTATTCAGAGGAAGCATTGTGGCGGTGCACATTTACACAAAATTTTCTTTTTTGCGCTCCGCGAGATACTCAAAATTCCGGAGAGAGGGGAAGAGAGAGAGAGAGGAGAAAATTCTAATTTTGAGAGAGTGGAGAAATGCATGGAAATATTAAAAATATTTACACAAATAAAGAGTGGAGAGTGCATTGACAAATCATATATTAACTTAAAGAAAAACCAATCATACATTAATTAAGCGCCTGGGAGGGGGCAATGACGCACCTTTATAAATTTTTTTCCCTTTCATCTGACCAATCAACTATCAGAAGTTATGGAGCATGAATATGGAAAGAAAAAAAAAAAAAAAAAAAAAAAAGTTCAAGTCACAGCCCACAAGCCCATTCGTATAAGAGAACTTGGGCTGACAAGTTTTCAGAATCAAAGAAACATTTTCCGAAAATTGAACTTGGCCTAGGTTAACTTTCTGAAAATAAAATCCAGACAATTGTATGGACGTTCTTTTTGTTTTGAATTAACAATACTTGAATGCTCAATGGATGATTGAACAGTAATGAATAGTGTATGTTCTTGATTTTCTGTGGCGGATAATAATGATCTTTTGTATCCACAATGTTGAATAATATCATTTGCATTCTTTATCAATTTTTTTTAAATTATTTCTAAATTTTTCCTCACTATACGAAAGAACCGTTATTATTTTCTTTATGTTCATAAAATTTATGAGCTATTTTTTACTTTTTTACAAATAGTCAATCTTTTTCATATTTTATTTGTATAAAAATAGTAAATTATTTTCTAATTACATCTGTCTTATATCTAAATCACGAACTTAGACCTTGCTAATTTTCTTACAAATACTTAACGAAAGAATTTCATTAAAATTTTTCCACGTGAGTTTGTAAACCTTAAAACTGAATAAAGTTCATATGTATTTATGCTTAGTGTTAAAAACCATTGAAAATAAATAGAATCGTTTCAGACGGACAAGGGGTAAATATTAATTGATTTGGTGAAATTTAGGAGATTTAAGCTTATATTTGTTATTAATTGATTTCTAAGTGAAAAAAAGATTTGGTGAAATTTGAAGAATAGAAAATTATTAAGAAAGGTTTAGTTGAGTTTCTAAATATATTTAGGAGATTTAAGCTTATATCTTTTTTAATGACGTTATAATATAATTGTTAAATATTATTATCAATTTATTTACATCTAGACCGGATTCTAACCAATATATTTACATATAGCAATTTGAGTTTTTGCATGTGGATGAAGGATAGGTGAGAATGATATTTTGTGTCCAATACTTTTGTTAACAAATGAATGTGTGTAAGTTGATGACATCTTTCTGTAGTATGCAACATTTTATAATGATATTACGTAGAGTGCAATTCGGCCTATATTTTTTTTAATTGTGTTTAATATTCTTATGGAGTTAAAGAGATGATCAAACTAATTCTAAATTTTTATTGTATATAACAATCAATGAGTAACATAAAACAACTAATCATGAAACCTTTGAAAGAATTAATCTTACTTACATTATGATGCCTAAGCTAATTAAAACCATAATACAAGCAACGACATATAAGAAAAATATTATATCCACAACCACACAACTCCCTTCAAAAGTATCATATTTGTTCATCTAATCGTGTTGAAATTCATATCGTTCATTTAAAATTATGAACATATATAAATAATTAATTATGATTCAAACTCGATTTTAAGTTTTCGTCCACCACAAAAATTTAAAAAAATATATAAAATAAAAAAGCATGTAATGTGCTTTTGGAGTATAGACTCCCCTTGTATTTGTAGCTTATCGTCGGACATGTTCCCTATTAAGTCCAGTAAACCAAACCGTCAACTAAGGTGTATATGTTCTCAAATTGCTAAGGTTATGTTTATTTCCTGTATTCATGTGCATAGTGTTCCAAATTAAAGTGTACGACACGCACTGATATATATGAAGTGTGACTACACTTTTCTAAAATACTCAAAAGAGCGGAAAAAGAAAAATACAATAGGCAAAACAAAAAAAGTAATCCAACCCAATCCTTTCACCACGTAACCCAAAGAAATTTTATAAAATGTACTCAACCTTCTGACGACTTATATAAAATTAAAAAATTAGCCACACTACAAAACCTAATAATAAAGAAATAATTTTGGTAAATAATAGGTAAAATCTAAAAAAAAATATTTAGCAATGTATCAAATATAAAATTAGTCACAATTCAAAATTCGATAAATAATTTTAATAAAAAGTGCCAAGATTTAAAAATAAATGTTCAACAATGTATGTCGCGGCAGAGCCGCGACTTTAGAATCTAGTTTTCTAATCATACTGGAAATGCGTTTATATTGGTAATATTGGGGCGTACAGTATAAATCATCGAATTCTATATACAAGTGGTAATTCCATGATTATTTATTAATTATTTGTTTTCTTTTGCAAAGGAAATCGCGTAGGCTGATTTCATAATTATTTGACTAATTTTAGTTTTAGATGAGCAATCCTTGATTTTACTGATGCTTCGCTACAGTAAAAGCCATATAGAGGATGTCACAATAAATCCGGCAATATAAAAGAGCTTACCCCAGCGAGATATTTTTTCCCCAAATTTTGGTTGCTAGTAAAAAAAAAATCTGGTTCGGTGATCCAAGTAAAACATCATAGTAACATTAAGTCATAGCATAGCAATTGACTAAAATTGCAGATATTACTCACAAAATATCCTTAGTTTGTCTTTATTTCCTTCTTTCTTTTATTATTTATACATAGATCCAGTGTTTTCTAATATCCTCTACACTGTACTGTTGTCTGTACTTCAATTGTGTGGCGCGGAGTTGTTCTCTCACAATTTCTTCTCCCTTCGTTCCTTTCTCACTCTACACTTTCTCTGAGTTCCCCAATGGCGACCTTCTCTTCTTGTTCCACTTCATCTTCTCTCTTTCAATTGAAACCTTCTCCCAGTAGAAACTCAGTTCCAGGCGCCTCTTTTGCCTCTATCATTAAGCCTTCTCCTTCTTCAAATGGTAATTGATTTATTCTTCATTATTTATCCTGGACTACTTTCGGGATAAAATTTGTGATTTTTACTAGTGTGATCCTGAAAACTTGAATAATATATGTATATACCCTCTCAAATTTTTCATGGTTCAGATATTTGCAGGGAGTATATAGGAACTATTAGATGAGCAAGTAGCTAATATAATGAAATAATACCAGGTGAAGAAATTGTACTGCAACATGACTTTGTAAACTTATATAGTTTCTTCTGCTTATTTAAGTTGTGTGCACATACTTAGTATCTTTTGAGATTTCTTTGCTATTACTGTTTATACAAAAGGAAAAGCTGCAGGCTGTAAATATTGTATTATTTAGGTATCTATTTCATTTTGTTGGTTTTACATATGTAGGTTCCATGAGGAGATATGGCCATCAGCAAAAGTTCCAAGAGACAAGAAGAAAAGCTAGTTCTACTCTTGTTGTGCCTCCAACTGAAGAAACTAAAGAGTAATAATTTGTCTCTTTGACTCTCAACTCACAATATGTTTGGTTTCTAATTGTTACTCAAAACTTATAATTTTTTTTTCTTAAGGTGCTCTCTGCCAAAATGGTCTGAATTTGAATTAGGAAAATCTCCTGTTTATTGGAGAACTGCAAATGGGCTCCCTCCTGCTTCGGTACATTTACATTTTCAATTTCACTGCATAAAGCATGACACTTTTATATTGTGCCCCCTGAAAACTTCAAATATCCATTGTAATCCTGCATTGCAAAATTGGTACTACATCATCCCCAATAAGTAATAAGCAGCGTCAGAAAAAAGGGAATATTATGATCATCTGCTCCCTCCTTTCAAGAAGTGTGCACAACTGTTCTTCCTTTTTTTTTTTTAAATCACAGCATACCGTCCATTTATCTTCATAAATTATGAAGGAAGGAGGTGATATATTGGATAATTTTTAAGGGCAATATGCAACAGCTATATGGTATTATCATAAACTATATGTTTATTGTTTTCTAATTTTTTTTCTTTAATTTATATGACATTTTTAGGGGGAAACTTTGACACTCTTTTACAATCCAGCTGCTACTAATTTGGTGCCAAATGAAGAATATGGAATTGCATTTAATGGTATGGATTGAGTTTCCTTATTTTATTTGTATGTACAATTTATACAACATCTGTCTTTTCACATACATTTAAGGCTTCAAATGGGATCAAGCATTGGTGCATACTTGTTTAATCTGTTTGACTATATCCATGACGGTAAATCAAAACTGAATCTAAATTCAAGTCTTATTTAATACTTGACCAAAAAAATCAAGGGCCAACAAAAATAATCAACCTTAGAGTGCATTGTAGAGATCATAACTCACTGCATTTGGCATCTTATCAAAGTATTGTTGTTGATTGTTGAGAGTTATGGTTATCACACCAATTTGAACAATTACTTATAATGCAAAATAATTTTGTAAATATATATTTTATTCGTGTTCTTAAATATCGCAGGTGGATTCAACCAGCCCATAATGTGTGGGGGTGAACCGAGAGTGATGACGCGAAAAAACCGAGGCATTGCTGATGCTCCATATTATACTATTAAAATACGTGTGCCAAGACACGGTACCCTATTTTTCTGCAAGTCTTTTTCTGGTTATTGTGCTTCCTGTTAATTTTGTGATTAAAGAATGTTCGTTTAGACTTAATGCAATACTTGCAGATGTGCCATTCATTTCTGCAGTTAATTATTATTATATGTGCCATTCATTTCTTCATGATTCTTGTATGAGCATATTTCCTAATCCGAAGTCCAAACTTCATTCTCTAAATACATAAGAAAATTCTTTTTAACTTGACTTATTAACTTACACTTTTTTTTTATGTGCAATTGCAGCTGTAAATCTCATTTTTTCATTTACAAATGGCAAAGAGTGGGATGGTCCATACAAGCTTCAGTTTCAGGTCTTAAAAATGTGGAGAAACCAACCAATCGGCTTCTTCAATGAGGTCAGGATTAGAAACATACTTCAATATGAGAAACATACTTCAATATGACAGATGTGTGCGTGTTTGCCACTTTAAGATGACTGTATCAACCCTTATAGTAGGATGCTGCCTAATTTACATGATCATGTTTATATTATAGCAAGAATTCAACCAATACCCAGTAAACTAACAGTTGGCACCATAACAGCCTGTACCAGAATTGTATTGGCTCAGTAAGCCTTAAATACTGAGTTTCATTTTTTTCCCTTGAATTTGTTGGTTATTTCTTATTTGTCATTGGGTTCTATCACTTTTGCCAGTTTTAGCAGTTTTATAAACAAACTATAAATATTATTTTTCATTATGTTCATGGAAGTAACATGTGGGTATCATGCAGTAGTTGTTTGAGGAAACACATGAATAATGAATTGGCACTTTGATATCACAGTTTATCAAGCTTAGAAAAGAATCTTGCTCATAACTTTCAGGGTTTGGCCCAAGAATTAAGTGCAGAGGGGGCATGCGACAAAGCAATATTTCCTGATTCTAATGCAATTTTGAGCTGTGCCATTGGCAACCTATACATCAAAGGGGTAAGTATTTTTTTCTCTTCTTTTTGATCTCTTATTAATTAAATTTAAAGTTTGTTATATTCAGCTTTTTTGGGTAATTGTTATATTAAGAGTTTTTTTAAAAAAATTAATTGTTATATTAAGAGCGACAAACTTGTAATATTGTATTACAACAACATAAGTTGCTTTTTGGTCAACCCTATGGTTAAGCCTTCAAAAGCTTATATAACCAAATTAGACCTTTTCAACTATAATAAGTTTTCAAAAGCTTTAAATATCATTAGTTGATGTTGTACTTTTCTGACACCACACTAACATTTGATTTCTTTTCTTTCTTTTTTTTGTGTTACAAGGGGGAAAGCTGCAAATTGAATTTGGTAGAAGGTTGCATGGATCCAAATTCACCGCTTTTCGACCCACTCGCAACTGTGGACGATGGATCTTGCCCCCTAGATTCTGACTCTGACGAAGAGTGATTAAAGACGTGAAAATTTGGAACAGTTTATAGTATTAGTAAAGTGTAAATGTGTAGTTATATAATTCATTATTATTTTGTTGCATAAGTGGTCACTATGTAATCACGTCAGGTCCTCAGCATGTTTTATTTTTCTTTTTTGAAAGGCATATACAAAGTTCAAAAGCCACTCAGATACGATAACCTGAAAGATCTCACAATTGTAAATTGACAATGATGTTAAAATTTATATTAAAGAATGGCCATCTATTATCAATAGTTCATTTTAGAATAAACCAGTGCATTTTTTATTAGTTGAGTATTTATTTTAGTCATGACTTGAACAAAGCTTATTAGATGGGTATTGCAAAGTGTGTGTTGAACAGTGGACAAGTGTATATTTTCGAGTTTGAAAGATGAAACTAAAAGTTTGTGAAGCTGTTAGCAACTGTTAAAATGTTTATGATCATTTGATTAAACTAATGTCAGGTATCAATAACTTAGCTAAAATAAGCAAGTCTATGAAGATAATAAATAAGAGTGTATTCGACAATAGATCAACATGTATACAAGTCACACAACAGAATGAGCAAAACTTACATCAGAAGCATCTCAAGGATGAAATTATTTGTTATATTTATGCGGTCCATTATTTCAAACGGGTTCGAGGTCTTCGGCATCTTGAAATTTATTAACTGATTTTGTGGGTCCCAATTTGTCTTATTTGGACTCATTTTAGCAAAGTTAAAATTATGAGCTTTGACCATTGACCCCGATATAGTGAATGTAGACTATGGAATATGGATATGCGTAGCAATTAGTAGTTCAATTAGTAGTACGAAAGGAAAGTACAAGCTTGTAATAAATCACCTCAGTACATTAGTACAACAGTAGAGTTCTTAACAATTCGTTTGTGATATTATAAGTGTTGCAACTTGCAATTCGCGTCATCGCGTGTTAATTTTTCTAATATTGTTAAAATAACACAGTGAGGATTTGTGCTAAGTGGGAATTTTTCTAATTCGCGCTAATTTTTGCATTCACCAGGCAGGTATTTTGCACCATTTGTAAAAAAAATCGAAAATTTTAAACTTTTCCAAAATCGAAAGCTTTCCAAAAGATTGTGGTATATGAAATAGCATAATGTGATTATTATTTTTATTTTTTTTTTTAAGGTTTTGACTTTTGACTTTTGAGCAATACAACACTAAGTGTTGTTTCGATGAAAACCAAGTGCTCTTTCTTAATACGTTTTATACCTCATTTTTGCTTAAGAAGATTCTTAGAATAATAATTTATGCCAATTCGGTTGAAGAAATGACTATTTCAGTATTTCTTCTTTTTAATATTTAAATCAGACATATAAAATAAAAATTTAAAAATACAAGAAAGAATACAGAAATTTATAGAAAACCGGTCTGTATCTGGTCCGAAAAGCTTTAAGAGACATTGCCGTCTCTCGAAAAACGTTCAATACACAAGTTAGTTTCAGAGACAAAATTATTATTTAAATAAAGACAACTTCTTAGTGTATTATACTTTTTACATAGGTTGAAGTACATTCTGTTGTTTTTAAATTAATGAATGATTATGATTGATCAGAATTTGGGCTGAAGATTTTTGTATGCATATAATTCCCCATAAATTAAAGATTTAATAATGGAAACAATATCAACTTCTATGCGTCGCGATGATCATGATTCAAATACTCATTTTTAAACATCAGACTGCACTGCTTAAAATTATGAAAAGCCATATGCACAAAATTTCAACTTCTTAATACCCAAATTAGTCTCCTTCACTTACAGATTGAATTATTTACGCTATTTTGTTGTTTAAGTAGTTAAGTAGAGATCTATGGACAATAATATTAATTGGATGATAAATAGAAAAAATAATCATAATCATATTATTAATCTTATGGATTTGTTGCGTATCAAATTTTATACGATTTAAATACTATTTCGTATGTACTCTGATAAATTAATAAATGATAAAACCTACAAGTTATATTTGCATGTGCATCATGCATATCGAAAAAATGTTTTAAAATTTTAGTTGACGTATTTGAGAATTTCATGGAGCATTAATGAAAAAATCTCGGTTAAACGGGCAAACTGTAAAATATTAACATTGGTTGACCTGGTTTGACTTTGCACAAAGCCCCGAACATGACAGCTATTAGAATCGTAGGCGTGTTTCACGGATGACCTTGCGTGTTCATGTACCTGGTCTACAATAATATCTACACACTCATAAAGATGGCGACAATGTACCTACTCTGTTTAGTTTTATATATCAGTTAATAATTTATATTTTTTATTATCTATGTATTTAAGGTACCTCGAGCCAACAATTGTATCAGTACTAAATGTCAATATTAATATGGTATTGACGCAAAATATATTAAAAAATCAATCTTTACTTTCATTTCAAATAGTTAAATTTATGAATCCAATTAACCATACGTTCATCTATGTTTAAAAAACCATGCAAAAGTAATCTTATCTTAGGACTCTATACAACTTTTTTATAATGGCGTGATTTTTTTTTTTTGTAATCCTTAGCATAATGAAGTAAATAAATAAATGTTTCTGATTGCAACAAAAAAGCTTTGATTGCATCTTTGGCGAAGCCCTATGATACTCTGTTTTATATTTTGTTGTTCCTCAAAACACTTTTCTAACTTTTTCCTTTTATTCTTCATGATATTATTTTCTCTAAGTTCTTTATTTTTTTAATTTCTTACATATTTTTAAAAAATTATAAATAAAACATCACCTTTTTTAACATGCTTTTTAAGCTAATGAAAGAAAAGGCTTTGTTTAATCTAAAAGTGCACATTTTTTTTCTCATGTATATCAATGGACAATGGTACAATATCAAGTTTTCTTTTTAAATATATAATAAAGAGTCATTAGCGTTGAAATGTCCTCAGAGAATTAAACACCAAAACGTACAAAATTACTAACTGTTTTAATCGCAAATTTAATTGTATTTTTTAATATAGTAAATTATAGATGCACGCAATGGTCCTTAGTCTGAATTTTCAAAGTTATATATTCTATATCAAATACAATACTTGTATCTAATTCTACGTACATCAGCGCAACATGAAATAATTTTTTGACATAAGATAATTGGAGCATGTTGATAGACCAAGTCTAAGCAATAATTTCTCAATACGGTTGTCTGTTCTAACGGCATCAGCAAGCCTACATAACAGCTCATATTATCTCACATTTCAATGATAAATTTGTCTCTTTCATTTAGTTGAGGGGTCTAATTGTATTGTTTAGTTCTTATTTAACTTGCAATTAGAACGGTATAAGAATACAGAATCCTTACATGAAGTTGGAACTGCAAGATGGAGCCTCTCTATGAATATTTCTTTGACTTTTTTATTTATACTACTTTTCAAGTCTACCCAAAATTTATGTACCACTGACTATTATATTTTGAAAAATTTCAAATATAACATAGCATGGTTTTGCAATGGTAATATAAGTCCCCTTAAAACAAATAGTATACTAAATGGTAGCATCTGACTTTTTCCCCTATAATTTCTGATTGCATTGACCTTAGCAGAATGTAATTACAACATTTCATTATTTTTATCAGCCACTTTGTATTTCCTTTAAATCATGGTAAGTTAAAAAAAAAAAGATTCAAGCAACAACAATTTTTTTTTAAAAAATTGAGAGTTAAAACATGAGAGTGCGTAATATGGGAATTTCTTACAATGTTTTGGGGACAAAATTTGAGGGAAGTGCAATTTTCAGAAATGAGAGACACAATTTAGCCATCTAATCACTGACCTAAGAAATATTAAAAATACAGAAGGGTTAAACTAAAAAAGTGTTGAAACAATTCAATACAAGTTTGGCAGCCAAATTCTTCCACACACACACCAAGCTCTCTCTCTCTCTCTCTCTCTCGCTCCCTTCTATCTCTCTCTTTTCATCTGTCGCTTTCCTACTGAGAGAATTCATGTCGGTAAGCTCCGATCTTTTTTATCCTTCTATTTACCCTTAAATTTAGCTTTTATTTAGATAGAAATTCTTGTTCTTTATTTCTGTCTAATTATCCAAGTCCGTCCTTTCATTTTTTTTTTCTTTCAAAAACATATATCTTTTCATTTGTTTGATTTTTGATGATTTTTCTCGTATTAGGGGGATTTTGATGTATTTTTTACCTCTAGGTTTGTATGATCAATCCAATTTTGTTTTATATCTGATTAGAACTACATGTACATGCTTGAATTTGCTCACCCTTTTTTCCATTTGAAAGAGTACGTCTCTACTTCCCATCTCTGTTAGATTTTTGAAAAGTAAAATTATGATTATCTTTACATATTGACTTCACTATATGGGGAGATTTGGAGTTATACCTGTAGTTGGTGTTTTGTGGTAATTGAGCGTCACTGAGATTCTCAATTAATTCAGATAATTTGGTCTTAGGGTTTGTTTGGCTATGATAGATTTGTTACCTGAAATTCTGGTATAATTATTTATTGTCTTTTTTCTTATACGAACTTCAGAGCCTTTTCCATATATATATAGTGGTTTTTGGGTTGTAGGATATCAGCTCTTAATAGCCTGTATGAAAATATTTTACTCAACTTTAGTTTATGTAGTATTTATTTTGTGTTGATTATCTCACAATCTTTGAAGTAAATTGTTAACAACAGAAAGGGAAATTTTGTTCAATTGAGATTGTGATCCATTCTCAGTGTGTGTGCATATAATGTTGTACGAGCATAAGAGGCAATTTTCAGGTTAATGTCACTAACAGTGATAACTGGTACTATCTGAGATTGGTAATTATTTTATGCATTTTAAATTATTGCAGGAGAAGGCTGGAGGCCCTTTACCAAAATTTGGGGAGTGGGATGTCAATGACCCAGCATCTGCTGAGGGCTTTACTGTAATTTTTAACAAAGCTAGGGATGAAAAGAAAACAGCTACCACTGCACCTGGTTGTGATTCTCCATCTAAGGCAGACCAGGTCTACAAGGATGCTCCATACAACACCACACCCAAGTCTAGCTCGGTATATTATTTCTTTTAATTATCTGAATACTTTGATTAAATGGTACTAAAACAGTAAATTATGTTTGTGTTTTGTACAAAAAGTAGTACCAGCACCAGGAAATGTGTAATACGGTATGAGTTTTAGGTCCCAACATGGGGTTCATGAGCTTAACCTGAGAAACCACCGGATCTGTTTCAAACAATTAATTTGAAATATTGATGCTGATCAACTTGACGAACCATCTGTTATATGTTCCTAGTTCACAATAAAGTTTGTTTTGTACAAAGAGCAAGAGGTTGGAAACTTTTTTAAATAACAAACTACCAAAAAGCTTATCTTTTGACATTGTGATCTATAACAAAGAACTAGAAACATAAACAAATTTAAATTGTAAATGCTTGGCTCGTCAAGTAGGTCTGATTGTTCCTATTCATTGTTCAAACTGGTGTACAAGTGTTTGAGGTCAAGCTTAAGCTTGTGTTCATAGTGGCTTTTCCCCCACAAAAGTGTAGAAGAGTAGATCTGGTGATATCATTCTTTTAGATACTATAAGTGTCTGAAGAATAGCTTATGCATTTACCATTGTTGTGCAATTACCAAATCGGCATGCAAAATGTCAACTAAATCCGTTTATAATGTAATGAGTCATCATCTGTACAAGGTACTTGAAGTATTCAAGAAAGTGAACTAAAATTAGATTGAATTGTCTATCACCTTTAATAGCTAATAGTTCTCCTTTCAAATGAATTTAATTCACCTTTTAAGGTGTGAAGCGCATACTGTGTATAATTAGTGAATTCTGTTAATCACCCTTGTAAATATTTTTGAAGCCCTTTCGTGCCCATATTCTTTGTAAATTGCCAAAACACCACTCCTTTTCTCATTGTTTCCCTCTAGTGAATTTGGGAGAAGAGGAGGGTAACTTGAGTTCCTTTTAAAGGGAAATTGGTAAAAGATGGTTTGGTGATCTTTAGGTAAATTTAAGTAATTTAGAACTTTAGATAGTATATCAGATACTACTTTTTTTTCGATTGAGACCAAGTCCTAGAATATACATACTATATCTATTGAAAAGTTGAGATATTTATTACCATTACATGGACAGTTCTTTTTGGTCTGGATCAGTACACTTATTTTTTTGAACTCACAAATACTATACTCCAGCAACATACTAGCATATACTGAATCTGACTGTGGTGATAAAACGCTGTTACTGTACTTATGTTTGCTGCTATCAGTATATATTTCAACTGGTCAAGTTGGTACGGTCAGAATCTACAATCCCCCCTGCCCCCCAACACAACACACAGACACGCACTAAAAGGCATACCTCAAAATCACTTATAGGTTATTGATCTTCTCTACCAGCAATAAGCTTTAGAAAATTATAGTAATTACAATTGCAGGAACTAAAACAAATTTCTTGAGGATCTGTCTTTCTTGCTCTGTCAAACTGGTTTCCTACCCAACATTTTAAACTTAGCTGCCTGCAGAGAATACAGAATTAGGAATCAATTACTCTAAGCTCCCATTTTGTTGTAGGAATGAGGCTGTGTGACGCAAATTTCAACTTAAAATTCAATAGTGTTGTTGGTCTATATAAGAAGTACTCTAAATAAATAGCACCACTGAATCTGATTTGAATGCTGTTCTGTGCAACTTTCCTGCTTAAACATGCAGTTTTGTCTCATGGAGTGTCCTGTACAGCTATAATCGAATAAAAAGGATTTGGTCGCTATCAATGAACTTTTGAGGTTTGTAAAAAATATGAGCTTTTTCTAAACTTTGACTTGCAATGTTTTATTTGATTTACAGAAGAAGTGGTTTTGCTGTATCGGTTAATGCGATGCGAAGATGGTCTGGGCTTCTTGGTTACTTGTGAAGAGTTGTGGATGTTTTTGTAAAAGGACATTTTATGGAAGAACTATGTCATATCTATATTATATCCACAGTCAAAAGATTTTCTTTGTTGCAATGCTGCATTATGTACATGTATGTATAAGATTTATCTATGCTTGCTTTCTTGTTTCTCCTTGAATTGATTTACTATAGGATTTGTATTTGATTGTTTTCAAGGAGGCTTGCATTGAAAAACAATTTATTTGGGCATTATTTTCTCATATTCAAGTATACACGCAACAATAACTTGTATATCTTGAATTATATGTTTTGGTTCTGTTTTCATAAAGTCAAAATCTTTCCGTACAACCTCAATTAAGTAATAAAGTAACCAAAGGACCCAATATGTTCCCATCTGCTTAGCCAACCAAATAAACCTGTACCCATCCTAAATAGTATGAACCATGAGAAATAGGGTAGGAAATGTCTACATTTCCAGGGGAACTATCATTATTTTGAATCTCTTTCTGAGTGGTCCCTGGAAATTATAAATGGCTTAGGAATATGCAAAGTTGCAGGCTGTCGTTTTGAAGGGCTCCATGCCCCACAATTGCCAAGTACAACTTGGAACTGGGACTGCTCGTTTTTGAAAATTAATAATTTTCTCTGAAATGATTAGTAAGAATATGAGGTGCGTTATGCGTAATTTGAATTAATTATATTTTGACAGAGAGTAGTTGCCTGGATTTCTGGTCCTATCAAATATGGGTCAATTTATTCTGAATCAGTGCTAATTTCTGGCTGAAACTTATTTTAAATAATCAATATTATTTTTTCAAATTAAAATTTTAGGAACTCTAGAGGTGAATTTTAAGAAATAACAATGATAAACCTTGACATTTTACCCCTCTGGGTCAAATTCTGATAAGTATTCAATTTCTTCTTTTTTTCTTTTGGTTGCAGCCTAACCGAATGGTTCCTGTACATTCTTGCACGCTTCTCTGAGTTGACTTCTGTATTGCTTCTGTGGTTAATGAACAATAATAGTGCGCTTACTTTCATAACCACAAGCTTCTCCCAAACCAAACTTTCTCAACCTCACCTTTCCGTTGACGCCTCTTCTTCCAGTACAAATGCAAAAAGTTAATTTGGAGAGGGTCCATAAAATATCCTAATTATCATGTATGTCATTCAAGTTAGAAATGTTTTTATTTTTGTTATCTTTTATTTATGCCGAATAGATTAATTTGTATAAACGTGTGTGAAAATTATGTAATTGCGTACTGACTTGATAATCTGTGACGTGCGTAAAATATTCATTTTAGTAAATGCATCATCTATCTGCGAACGTCAACACTGACGTCTATGATGCAACATTGAGAGCAATATAAATTATGAGAATGCATCTAAACAGGAGAACTATTTTCGTTTTTTGAGTTGTCTGATTTCCATGGTTTTGTTTGAGTTTCGGGTGTAAAAATTCTTTTTAAGAATATTACAAAACAGCTGGTACCAGATACCGCTTCCCCTAGAAGGAAGAGGGGGGGCAAGAGGCGGTTCATTGCATTGAAAATCATACTTAGATTAGCATTTTAGGTTTCTTCCAGAATTCAGTACACAATTTTTAGCACATGTACAAAAATGAATATATACAAATTTTCAGAAAGAGATATCCTGATTGCTATGCCAGAAAATATGGATTTCAGTAAAAATAATCATTGGGGGAGATAAAATCAAAGAGAAATTAGATGATGAATTCTCATCCAGCTGAATTAAGAAACAAATGAGGAACAGAACCAAAGAAAGATATCCAAGTTTTTTTTTTCTTTTTTTTTTTTTTACATCCTAGAAAGCCCCCCACGCGCCTAGAATGTTTTGCGCATCGCTACTTGTTTGGGTATTGGAAAATTAAAAAAAGAGGGATATACAAAGGTCAAGGTAACGACAAATACCCGTCAATTTAAAAATAGAACCCTAGAAACCATCATCTATTCCTGTCGGAGTTTTGTTTTCATCTTCATTTACTATTTCCATTGCACTGATGAACTCCATTACTGCATGAGCCATTTTCAGAAAGGTCTTTCCTTTTATGTATATTAGGTTTGTTGAGGCCCCAAATTCTGACAGTATGGTCATCACTAGCTGATGCCAGCATGTATGGGTTTGTCGGATTCCAACTCACACAATTTACTGTACCAGAGTGGCCTGCTAGGGTCTCTATCAGATCTCCAGTAGCTCTATGCCATATGTATACCTGAAACATGAGACAACAAAAGAATGAGAAACATCCATAACCTAACTTACCTATATACTGGTAATGTTCTCAGTTTTGCGTACTAAATGGATACAAGTACTTCCAATGTAATATATTCACCCCTAATACATTGCCTTCAATAATACTTGAAAGTTCTCTGCTTGTTCTTTTTTATTGATTACATGAGACCGCTTGAGATCTCAAATGAAATAAAAACATCAACAAATGACCAAATAAAATTAAAAACAAAACTTCAAAAAGAACATGCTGCCACAAAAGCTTCAAAGATTATAAGGTGAGTCAATCCGTAAGTGAAAAAAAAATACCAAGCCTGAGTAAAAACAATTTGCAACATATAATACGGTGCTGATTAGCAACCAGACTGAAGGGACAAAAGTAACTAAGAAGTGCATAGAATGATAAAATCATACCAATGAATCTTCACTCCCGCTAGCAATAAATGCCTGCTCAGTCCCACCAAAACAGGACCTAATAACATATCTCGCCCTTCTATGCCCTTTATATCTCATGACTAGACTTGGCAAACCATCATTACCTATAAACCACAAATGGATCTCCCCAGAAAGAACATTGACCAAAAGATACTTGCCATCTGACGAGAGGCAAAAACTTGTTATACAATCCTGCTCCTCTATAACCCTCTCCCTTTTTGTTTCTCTATCAGTCAATAAAATAACCTTTTCTTTATTAAGACTGACAATTAATCTCCCATCAGAAGTGATGGCCAGGTCAGAGGTCTTCGACTGCTGCTGACACTTAAATGAGTCAATTTCCCTGCCATCTGGGCCCCACACAGAGAAGCTTTTGTCAGTGATCCCAGTGATGACGTCCTTCCCATTAGGAAAGAAGCCACAAGAAATGAGGCCCAGCCCAGCCTTTTCATACACACGTAAGCACCTACCAGAACCCGTGTCCCAGAGCCTGACACACTCCTCCACACCACATGTCAGGATCTGCTGGTCATCAGGGCTCCAGGAGACCATTAAGACAGGCTGTTTGTGGCCTGTTAGCTTGTGCTTAACAGAGAGTTGACCATCCGCATTAACCTAAAGGCGAACCAAAACATATAAAGATTCGAATTAAGTATTACATCTTTTTCCTTTTTGGTATAAGCATCTAATATACAACTCATCCTCCAGTTCCAGAAAATCTTGTTGGTCGTGAGAGATCAAATTTAGCAGTTCACACATCAAATTCATTCCTTAGGCTCAATTGAAAAATTAAGGGCTGATTTATATTAAAGAGAATCATATACAAAGAGTATGGCTTTGTACAAGTATTGTAGAAAAAGGCTTTTTTATATTAAAAAGAATCACATACAAGGAGTATATGTCTTTGTACAAGTATTGTTGCTTTTTGCATCATAAAAATCATCTAAAAAGAGCCTATGTAGGACAGACGAGTCATCTTTATGTGACAGAATTAATAAGCAAATCAGAAAACTTCAAAACATAAGGAACACCTACATTACTAAGCTGCTATTTTGAACTCTGAAGGTACTGTTTTTCCATTATGTTGATATTACAAAAGAAACACTAATAATACTAAGCTGCTGTTTTGAACTTTGAAGGCATAGTTTTTCCCTTATTTTTATATTTCAGTATAAGTTAAGTCAGCATCTATGTCTTAGCGTACAAAAATATCCACTCAAGCAAAAATCAGATACAATCCTCTTTAAGGGGTTTATTACTAAGCTTCGTAAAGAAAAAAGAATTAAATATAAAATAAACAAGTGACAATTACCTCCCAGATAATAGCAGTGGTATCATGAGAAGCAGAAGCTAAGTATTTCCCATTATTAGAAAATTGAATGTACCATACTTCATCTTGGTGTGCGTCCAAAACCTAAAATGAAGTACATTGCACTTTTACTACATTAATATAACTAACACGAAGATAGTACCTGTCACCTACACAAAATGCCAGTGACTACGATAAGTACATTCAGGGCTTAATCATGAAATCAGAATAAACTTTCACCAAACTTGTACCCAAAGAAAAAAGAACAGCAGCCAGAGTCTATACATCTGAAGTCCTCTAGATGAATGTATGCATGTACTGACCTGTTCAAGACCTATTATTTGGTATAATTTGAAAAGATTACTATATATGTAAGTTTTAGTCAAAATTTCATTAGTATATAGACATTGATAGGACTGGTACTTGCAGATCCAATCTGCCAGGATTCCTTTAAAATTAATTTTGAAAGTAGAAATCCTGACCTGAGTAGTGCGGCTAGGTATCTGTTCCTTCCCACAGCGATGATCCATATAAAGAGAAAGTGTTTTCCCTTTAAAATTATGAAAATAGCACGCATCCTTTTGCACATTCAATGCTTGCTCCACCAGCTGCTCCAGTCTTCTCTCTGGCACCATTATGCTGGGTGGGAAAATGTTCTGCAATTCTTCTAACACCCTTACCCTGCAGTTCTCCCCCACAAAACCTAATTCTGCAAATCGGGCTGGGCACAATATGCAACCTGTTAACGCATGAACCCGTTCCTTTTTCACCTCCAAGGGAGATATCTCTGCTTGAAGAGTTCTCAATGCCTCCAGGATATTCCCTTTTTCCAATAATTCAAAAAATTTATGTTCTAGAATGACAAAGGCTGCAGATTTTACAATACTCTGTTCTAAACCAATTTTGTGCAGAGTTTGGACAGATCCATCCCAGTCTCCATTGAGCACTTGTTTTCTAAACAAATCAATTACAGGTTCATGCAATTGGATCCCAGATTCTTCCTCCAAAATCGAACCACTTCTTTCGTAACCAAGAGAGTACAATGCCTTTGTTATAATACGCACAAATTCATCCCTTTTTATGAAGCCTTTTGAGCCGATTAGGCCTTGAGGGTGTGGCACAGGGCGGGCCATGGAAGCCCCAAATTCCAGAGAGGGATTTGGGGATTTGGTAGATAGGGGAAGGTTGTGAGTTTGAGGAAGAAAGCTAGAATTAGTGCAGAACTGTAGAGAGGAGGGTTTGATTCTTTTCGATGGAGGTTCTTCTTCGTCTAATCCTCCCATGAAATGGCCCGATCAGCCCATATATGGTCTTGAATAGGGAAGATTTGCAACTGGAGATGATTGTAGAAGTTTTGAAGCCAGGTACTTTGAGCTCTGAAATTGAGGCAGAAATAAAAAAAGTATTTAAGATGGTTCAGTTGTCAATATCCTACCAATACAAGCTGGTATCATTTAGTAGCACTTGTATTATTGCAATTGTTTTGTGTTCAATCAAATGAACAAGAAGATAAGCTAACCAGAAACTTTTGGTGTATCTCCAAAATTTAGCAAGGTAATAGTTCTAAATGAAAATGCAATGGTATTATCTGACCATGCAATAAAGATGAACTATATTCATTAATTTAATAATGAGAATGACGAAGTATAGCATTTTAGGTATGAAAATAAGAATTATTTCATTCAATAAACAGCAGGAGAGACTCAAAAGAGTGTTCTTGAAGGAGGAAATCTTAGACCCAAACTACATTTCCTTTGGATAAGAATTCACTGGAGTAGAGCCTTATCTGCAGATAAATAATGCCCAGGCCAATTTACAATTGTATTGTCAAATTGGAGGCTTATTCCAAACAGAAGTGAAACTTCATATCAATAAACCATTTATTGCCACAAATCAAGGGCTTATGAGAATTGTACTCGCAAAGACACATCAAACACTTATCCCCAAATATAAAGACCCCAGTAGCAGCACCAATATCCATCAAAATTGTTCCACCGCAACATTGATTCATCTATTTCTTTATCCTTACAAATTATTCTTCTCTGATCAAATAAAAATATTTAAGAATATTTTCCTAAAATTAGATAATTGCACTATATAGATAGAAGATCTTATCTAATTCCCGTACCTTCTTATCAACTCAGTACAAAATCCTAAGTTTTTTGCTAGTATAAACCAGTCAATAGCGATCATTATCTACTAATAATAAAGATTATGAACTAGGATAATGCAGGAAACCCAAAAAGAGGTCCAAATTCGTCAAAAATTGTAAACAAGACTTCAATTGAAAGGCACCAGATCAACATCCGATCAAATCTGGACCAAAAGGACACCGATCTGACAACAGTCAAAGCATCAAACTCAATTCCCCCCGAATCAACACCGCCTCAGAATCCCAACACAAATCAGCGATACATAAGTAACGATTTGGGCGATTAAGGTGTCTGGTTTTGGTACTTAGGCCTTAGATAAGTACAAAAGGCAAGAGCTTTAGACCTTGAGAAAATCCAAAGGAGCACAATCCGTGAAAGCAAGGTGGAGAGAGAAAGGTAGGAGAGCAAGCGGGTAGAGGAGAGAGAGAGAGATGGTGCACGCTAGATTATTATTTTTTAGAGAGAGAAGATGGCTTGGTGTAGAGGAAACCGACTCACAAAAAAGAAAAGAAAAGAAATGGGGAAATGGAGAGAGAGAGAGAGGTGTGGTGCCTTGAGGATCTCTTCTTCTATCTGTCATAGCGGGTCGGGTATAATAAACGCAACCCGATTACCGTCGGGTTGAACTTGGAAGGGTAACTTAAAAGGTGAAACCCGTTCTGAGAATGCAAGAACCTGACAAGACCAATTTGGATTGATCAAGATCGAATCGGTTCGGTTCGGAGAGGTTTCAATGTTTGTATGCATGTATGATTATTTTTCTTGACCGTTGTATAAACTCAAAAAATGGAAATAACTTATGACTATTAGCGAATTACAAATTTACAATGTACAAATTCTTGATGAGAAAAGGAATTGGATGAGAATGGGATTAGAGAATATGTGCGGGTCATAAACCATGCAAATCAGATTCTATCTGGATCAGAATCCAATATGAATGAGATGCATTTGTAAATGTTATTGAACTTACCTGACGTGAAAATTTGATGCATTTTTTTTATGGTGTTTGGTTTTAAAAAGTTAGAATTTAGAAAAGCTGTTTGGACGGGTAGCCTTTTTATAAAGCCAATAGCTACTTGTGATTCTCAGGTTTGAAACTATTTGGAAGTCGACATAAATTTAAACGCTTTCTGTGTGAGATTCTTTCATATCTTTTATTCATGCTTGGTAAAATATTAATAGCTTAATTTAAGACGAAATAACAGGTAGGAAATGTAGGATGCGATGTACTAATATCTAGCTTACCACCTAGCAAATGTAAAAATTTTAAATATAAATAAATAGATAATTAAACTCGCTATACAGAGATGTAAAAGGCGAAAACTAATATCTTCCCCACATTTTTTTTTATTAATGGAAAAAACGTTAGACAAACTGTAAATAATACCAAAGAACATATAATTGCGAAGAGATAATTAAAAGAGTGACGGGAAAAATGTTTTAATTGAGAAGAGTGTTGGCAATTGAAGAGACTGTAGACATGAGCGACTTAAAAGTAACAAATAAATGGAAGTCATGCAATTTATCAATTCCTAATATCAGTAACATTTTCAGGTGAAACTCACGCATCACATAAAATGCTATTATCAATAATGAGGGTCTCAAATACTTTTTCATACTGCAGCTAATATGGTCAATAATAGATTTTTATTTCGTTTTATAAGAATCAAATAAGAACTTTCTTAAGAAAAAAGATATATAGCACAAAACATACTTTATTTGTGCATGTTCTTTAGTTAAATTAAAAGTATTGGAAAACATCTTCTTTCATTCAAACAAAATTCTTGAATAAGCGAAAAGAGAACTATTTAGAATGAACTATTTCACTTTATATCCACTATCAAGTTTATTTATATAAAAAAAAACTATTTAGAATGAAATAGTTTTAACATCATCTGACAACATATTAGTTAGAGCATGTGCAATTTTATATTACAAAAATTTTCTCTCATACAACGTTTAACCATCCTTATCCCCGTAATTCCTAATTTTGTTTCGTCAAATTCATTCGATTTTTTAATATATTTCATCTTTTACATATTGCAATGGATTTTAAACCACTCGTGATTGTTGACGTGTAATTTTAACAATATTAACAAATAATCAAACTTGATATGCTAGAAATTTATTTAACATCCTCCTATTAGAAATGCACCAGTAAATGGTACACAATACGATTAATTACATGGTATTTTATGCCAAAAAAGTTGTGTTGTTTTAGAAGTTACATTACACATTACATCGGACGCATGTATTTGGAATGAAAATGTAATAACATGCATTAATCAAGTAAACGAGAGATATCAATATGATCGAACAAATGGAAATATAAATGACGCGACATGTTTCAAAAATTAAAAAAATTAATGTACTTTTTTATAGTGTATAAATAAACATCTGTTACCTCGTTTGTTTCCCTTGAATTACTGATCAGATCGGTCAGCATACCTTTTTGCCAAATAAACAATCCAAATAACTCTCTTTTATTATTATTATTTTCCCCTTTCTTTCACATCTTCATTATTCGCCACCTGTTTATCTCGCGCTTCTCACTTTTTAACCATTCATACTTTAAATTTAAGTTTGAATGCTGCATCAGAGATAGAGGAGGATAAAAAGATGTGGGAGGTGATAAAAGTGAGTGGAAAAACAATGCAGCTTGATGATACGACAAAAAAGAGAAGTGATTTGATAAAAAATAACAAATTATTTGACTTTCGTAGGAAAAGGGTTATAAGTTCAGCAATCTTCGAGATATCTCTTGCAATCAATTATAAACCCAACATATAAATTGTACTTTTTTAATGTTTGTTGGAAGAATATGCAATGGAGGCCTTTATTTTTACTCTTTTTTAATTTAATTTTTGATAGAAGCGTTTATATTTAGTGGTTTGTTTCTTTACTATACATTGTTATTGCTGTCTACTTCTAATGTTAGTTCCGTTTCACGAAAGGCCCCATTCGATTTTGTTTCTATCTTTCTTTTTTTTTTTTACTTACTTTTGTTTTATTAGTTTTTCATTGTCGCAAGTTCCGCATGTAAAACAGATAACATCAATTTTTCATTACTTTTTAAAAAAGTATAATTCTTTTTTTATTAAAAAATTTATGCCAATTTTGGATTTTTTTTTTGTTAGTTGAATTTTGAATTTGAGACATTCACTCGAGAGACATTGTTTTTCGTTGTTAGACTAAATGATGGTCTGAAAATATTTCTCATTATTTGCTTCGAACAATTCGATTAAATTTGTACGGTTCAGAATGGCACTTCAATTTTCATCTGAACCTCTGTACCATTCAATTAAACAAGACGATTAATGCAAATTTTCGTTTTCATTTTTCTTGTGGTTATGTAAACAATTATGGTAGGTGGCAAAGACAACAGACGTAAAATCGCCTATTGACATTCCAGTCGTGTATTGAATCAGGTGTGGGCCTAAATGGGCTTGTGGGCCCAAGGGTACATCATGGTCCCTGACACTGTAATCATCATTACTAATTTGCTACCATTATAATATTATAATTTGTCAGATAAATAATACACATTTAAGAGCTATTAAATTAAATGTAATTATATTGAGAGAGACGAGACAACCAAGCATGCTGTTCACAAGTACAGGTATTGGTGTTTGTGTTTTTGTACTTGAAAAAAAAACTTAGGGCATGTTTGGTTAGCTTCTTTAAGCTTCTTTAGTGTGGAATAAGGAGTTATTCTTCATATTTTCTACCAAACAAGAAATAAATTATGTAGTTTAAATAAGGAAGAAGCTTCTTTAACCTATGACACCTAAATGGGTGGAATAAAATTTGGCTACGGGACCCACATGAGGATTAGTAATTAAAAAATATTTTTCATTCCAACTCTTCTCATTACTACCCCTCTACCAGTTGCCTTTTTTTTTTTTTTTTTTTGCGCATTGTTATTACTATCCAAGCTAACAATATCTTTTTTTTTTTATTGCGCACTTATGGATTTCAAGGTAATTAAAATAAATATAATATGTTTTTACAGTATCACACTTACTTGGACCTGAGTTACACTTCTGAAAGATTATTCTAAAAATGACAAAAGTGTTTTGTGATATTGTGTAGGATATCGTGCTTTGTGGTATTGTGTATGTGTTCAAGGTAATTAAAATAAATATAATATATTTTTATATTATCACAATATAATGTTGTACTAAGCTTGTTTGATTTGAGCGATTTGAGCGCTTTGTCATATTAGCACTATATTTGTTGGATTAGAATATTATCTTGTATACTTTGTCATATATTTTGAGTATTACTAGTTCTTATGCTTATAGTATGATACTAGTTAATTGTTAATTGGCTCTACAACTATATAGTTCAACACAATTATTTGTCATAAGGAGAAGGCTATTATTGTCTTTTCACATTTTAGCTTTAAATAATTTTTTTGTTTCTTTTCTTATTCCTCAATATGCATAACCAAACACAAATAAATTCTTTCTCCTTAACATGACATAACTTGTCATAAGTTCTCCCTCTTAATTTTTTCCTCTTAAATTCTTCCTTTACCAAACACCACCTTAGTCTGTATGGAAGCTTTCAGCCTTCTACATGTATCGTCTCTGCCATTGGTGGCATTTGTGCTGGACTGCTGGGGAATCAGATCCTCTGGTCGGCGACCACGTGGTCGGCGGATGATCCGGACCGTCTGATTTAATCTCAACGGCTAAAGGGAGCCCCGTGCATTCCACCACTCCCGAAAAAAAAAATTGGCCCGAAAAAAATGAACCGTTGAGATTAAATCGGACGGCTCGGATCACGCGCCGACCACGTGGTCGGCACATTTATGCCGACCAGAGGATCCGTTCCCGGACTGCTGGTACTTGGTACTATATATGACTTTTCAAAATGAGGGAGAATATTTGCCAAAAAAATTTTTTGGAAGAACTCTTTTGTTGGGTTTTTTTTTTCAATAATGATATTTAAGTTTTTTAAATTTAAACAAATATTCGAAGTCGCAATTTGTTCTTCGCTACTGTACTAAATATTGGTTCTGAAAAAAGTACAGAACAAAAAACTCATTAAATGATATTTCTGCATCAATTGCAAAACAGTTTTTACTAATCCTATGAACGATAAATAATTTAAATGTTAGATCAACCTTAAAATTTCGAGGAATGTCCCAACTTGTAAGCATATTGCAAATTAAATTCCAGAGTGATAAAACAATCATATAGTCTCCTTCTTTCAAAATATGCTGTGTCATTTATTAAATACAGTGCAATTAAAACCTTATTATCATCCATCAACCGACACAAATAATTATAGCGATTTTGTTTTATTTTATATAATCAACGGCCGAAAGATTAAAACATTACATGACATCTGAATTTTGAAAGAACGTGTCTATATCTACATTTCTATTTCTCAGATGGTTCTAGCATACATTCTTTTTTGGATTTCATTAATTTAAAACTTTGAAAATATTACTAAAAATAAAGAGGATGGCAACTTGTGAACATTTGTCACTTGTGCAGAGCAGGAGCTGTGAATCGGTACAAAAGTAACAAACTATAGTTGAACGGCCAGCAGCGTGCATCTCTTTGGCACCTCAACTGGTAATGCAGCGTTTTCAACCTACAGTAGTAACAGTACACATGGTGGCATCTCGTTGCTACTGGAAATTTTCAAGAAATTCTCCCTGATTCAAGCTTTCCGAGATAAATTAAAGAAATCGTAATAATTGATATATTTGCACTGTGGAGAGAAAGATCCACGAAAAAGTGGCTTAGCATGCATTTCATTTGGACGCCAATTTGAACATAATTTAACTTCTCATTGAAATCTTTTAACATTTGGATTTAAATAACATTTTTTTAAGTGACCAATGATTAAATGAATGTACCTCAAATTAGTTGGAACGCATTTACAGCTTTAATGTAGTTTGATATTTTACATATGTCAAATGATTAAATAAATGTACCACAAAAGAAAAAATATATGCTAAACTACTCCTATATTTCATTTCAAAGGTATTATAGCATTTAAGATTAGTATGATATAGAAAGTCAGCTGTTAATATATTCCGTTTTATAATCAATCATTAATTATTCAATTCCTGTGAATTTGATAAGCCAATACCAGTTCAGTGGTATTGTGTACAAATTTCATTTTAATTATGTCATTTTTTAACTTGAATAGTGCCAAAATTTTCGGTAAAAATTTAACCTATTTTACAAACACATCTTGGACATAATAGTGTTAACAACATATTCAGATATTGAATCATTTATGGATGTGTTTATTATTTTTAGCAAGGGACTGACAACTGAGAAACAACACACATGCTGTAAATCTATTTGGCTTGTGACATAGGCTGAGAAAATGCATGTGGCTCTTGATATGGATTTATTTACACTGGACAAGCACGTGATGGTACCAATCAAATTGAAGAAGCTAGCTGCCTGTAATTAGGATGATTTAATCTCAGCCGTTCATGAGATAATGTTCTGGACAGGTTGATGAAAAGTCAGATGGTCGAAAACAATGCCTTACTTTTCTGGCACATTGAAAAACAAAAGCTGCCACTAGAACTTTTAGGTAGATTGTAGTGGTCAGCAACTTGATGCTAGATATATAGATTTTAGCATTAACTGCTGGCTTGTGTCATGCATCCAAACACACCCTAGTTGATTAGGGAAAGATTGATCTCATATGTAATGTGCGGAACAAATACGTACACTTCTGAAATTTATCTGGTGATCAATGCCTACGGGCCTTTTAATATAAAAAAATGATTTTAGCATTAGCTTTACATCTAATTTTTTTATAGTTTTAGATACTAACTAACATATATTTCTTAAGAACCAATTATTTTATTTTATCTAATAATAAAGATAACACATCTTGAGTGAAAATTGGAAGTTGAAGATCTAACTAAAATTTTTATGTAGATATTCCAATTAAAAAATTAAGTGTAAGAAAGAGTATACATTTTTTTTTAATTGGAAAGGAAAAAAGAATCAATGAGACTCCTTACTCTTCAATTACTGCTCTAGGCAAATCAAGCAAAAAAAGTACCCACGAGACAAATCTTTCCTAAACAGAACTCATATATCATATGTCTCCTACGGTCCTACCAAGGTGCAGATGACGTGTAAGTTGCCCGCCGATGGGTTTGTCATAAAAATTAATTAAATATGGAAAACAACTTAGGATATACGAAATAAATTAATTGGCGGTGCAGCTGGATAGCTCGTATGGCTCCTATCATCAGGTTGGGAGTTCGAATCGCTCTCATCACCAAAATATCAGAACTGTGACGATACTGCAGAGGTGATGACTGCACTCCCGAAGTTCTGTATCCCCTTTTTTTATTTTTATTTTTTAAAATAACTGAAGTGTAATGCTCGGCGATTTTACACTTAAACCACAGCGCACGTCATTGTCAAATCTAATAAATTTCGAAAAACATCAAGAAAGTTATAATCTGATATTGGTAAAATATAATTTGAACCATTTAATTTAGGACTAATAATGGAGAAGGGGAAAAAGAATCTTAAATTTATCAGGAATAACAATTTCAATATTGAAATGTCTGTTCACGTACCCCATGTAATAAATATATGGTTGTAACTTCAGAAATCTTCCTACGTGGTCTTAATGGTTGATTAACTTCAGAGACAGTTAAATATGTTCAATATTTTAAATTCAAGTCCTATAAGATAAATCTGATTTGCCAATTTTATTCTCTGATTTGTGAATTCAAGATAAAAAACATTGACAAAAGCTTTATGTTCTTGGTCCACAATAATGAAGAATTTGATTGAAAAAAAATTAATATAAACTAGCTATAATATCACGCTATGCGCGATGAATGTTGGACCAAAGTTGACAGTTTTATTATTTTTTTAGCAAGAAAGTATCGGCCATTCAAAATCTGACCTGTCGCAAAATATATAAAAATAACATAAATCTAAAAAAAATTGAAACAAAATTTAAAAAATACATCATTGGATTAAGTGAAAATTTTGTAAGAATATCCTTAAAATTTAATCCGAAAATAATCTGGAAAAATCTTGTAAACAACCAAACAAAAGTAAAAAAAATTTCTCGTTCATTATATGAATTGAAGAAACTGTGATAAATTCATCAAACAAATATGCTAGCACAAATTTAATATCGATAAACAATTTAAACTCGTTCATTATGTAATATAATGGAATTGGAGGGTCCAATCGATTATCAAAATCAACATAATAAATTCTCAGAAAACTTGAGAGAATGTGAACCGGGAATCTTAGATTCGAAATAGTTGCCTGAATTGTTAGGCTTAAACCCAATTACGTATAGATCGTCTCTCATGATCATAAAAGATACGGCATCTTCAAAATTGACGAACCTGAAAGAAAATTTAAACTTTATTATAATATGCTTATTTACTATTTATAATCTAATCATTTTGAGCAAGTAAGATCAGAAACATATTATGGACTATATAAAGATCTTCAATCTAGATTATTGTGATAAAATGACATAAAATAAATGCACAATCGCTCAAAATGCTCACATGATGGTCGGAATATTTATTATTTGCATATTATATGCATAATTACTGTATATTATCCAATCATTTTAAATAACTAAGATCAGAAACATATTCTAGACTATATAAAAGAGCTTAAATATGGATTATTGTGATAAAATGACATAAAATGAATGAAAAATCGCTTAAAATTCTCAACTGATGCTCAGAATATATATTATTTGCACATTATATGCGTAATTACTATGTATGATCAATTCATTTTGAATAAATAAGGTCAAAAACAAATTCTAGACTATAATAAGAGCTTAAATACAGATTATTGTGATCAAATGACTTAAAATGAATACAAAATCGCTTTAGTTGCTCAAATGGTGCTCAGAATCAGTATAATTTGCACATTATATGCTTAATTCCAATGTATAATCTGCACATTTTGAATAAGTAAGTTCCTAAACATATTCTAGACTATATAAAGAGTTTAAATATAGATTATTGTGATCAAATGACTTAAAAAGTTAATATAAATGCAAGCTTCCTTGAAACGCTTGATACTCAGAATCTGTATAATCTGCTCATTATATCCGTAATTACAATGTATAATCCAATCATATTTAATAAGTTCATAAACTTATTCTGGAAAATATAAAGAGATTAAATATAGATTATTCTGATCAAATGACTTAAAATGAATGCAAAATCGCTTGAAATGCTCAAATAAACTTAGAATATTCATAATCTGCACATTATATGCGTAATTCCAATGTATAATCCAATCATTTTGAATAAGTAAGTTCATAAACATATTCTAGACTATATAAAGAGCTTAAATATAGATTATTGTGATTAAAGGACTTAAAATGTATGCAAAATCGCTTTAAATGCTCAATTAAAACTCAGACTCTGTATAATCTGCACAATATATGCGTACTTACATTGTATACTCCAATCGTTTTGAATAACTAAGTTCATAAACATATTCTAGATTATTGTGATAAAAAAAAACCAAATGAATGCAAAATACTTTGAAATGCTCAAATATATTCAGAATCTGTATAATCTGCAAATTATATGCGTAATTACAATGTATAATCTGAACATTTTGAATAATTAAGTTCATAAACATATTCTAGACTATATAAAGAGTTTAAATATAGATTACTGTGATCAAATGACTTAAACCGAATGCAAAATTCCTTGAAACGCTCAAATATACTCAGAATCTGTACAACCTGCACATTATATGTGTAATTACATTGTATAATCCAATCATTTTTAATAAGTAAGTTCATAACCTTATTCTGGAAAATATAAAGAGCTTAAATATAGATTGTTGTGATCAAATGACTTAAAATGAATGCAAAATCACTTTAATGCTCAAACAAACTCAGGATCTGTATACTCTGCATATTATATGCATAATTCAAATATATAATCTGCACATTTTGAATATGTAAGTTCATAACATATTCTACACTATGTAAAGAACTTAAATATAGATTTTTGTGATCAAATGACTTAAAATCAAAGAAACATCGCTTGAAATACTCAAATATACTCGGAATCTGCATAATCTGCACATTATATGCCTAATTATAATGTATAGATTCATAAACATATCATAGACTACCTAAAGAGCCTTAATATAGATTATTGTGATCAAAATCACTTGAAACGAATATAAAATCGCTTGAAATGCTCAAATATAATTAGAATCTGTATAATC
Organism: Rhynchospora tenuis; assembly: GCA_027725995.1. Taxonomy (NCBI): domain Eukaryota; kingdom Viridiplantae; phylum Streptophyta; class Magnoliopsida; order Poales; family Cyperaceae; genus Rhynchospora; species Rhynchospora tenuis. The sequence continues at coordinate 84,445,547 of CM050889.1, forward strand.
TGTACATTATATGCGTAATTACAATGTATAATCCAATCAGTTTGAATAAGTAATTTCATAAACATATTCTGGACAATATCAAGAGCTTAAATATAGATTATTGTGATCAAATGACATAAAATGAATGCAAAATCACTTGAAATCCTCAATTATACTAAGAATCTGTTTAATCTGCACATTATACGTGAAATTCAAATTTATAATCCGCACATTTGAATAAATAAGTTCATAATCATATTCTAGACTATGTAAAGAGATTAAATATAGAATTGTGATCAAATGACATAAAAATGAATGCAAAAACACTTGAGATGCTCAAATATGCTTCGAATCTATAATCTGCACATTATATGCGTAATTATAATGTATTGTAGACTATATAAAGAGCTTAAATATAAATTATTGGGATCAAATGACTTAAAATTAATGCAAAATCACTTTAAATGCTCAAATATACTCAGAATTTTAATAATCTCCGCATTATATGCGTAATTGTAATGTATAATCTGCACATTTTGAACAAGTAAGTTCATAAACATATTCTGGACTATATAAAGAGCTTAAATATAGATTATTGTGATCAAATTATTAAAAATTAATGTAAAATTGCTTGAAATGGGAATATACTCAGAATTTGTATAATCTGCGCATTATTTGCGAAATTACAATGTATAATCCAATCATTTTGAATAAGTAAGTTCACAAACAAATTTTGGACTATATACAGAGCTTAAATACAAATTAGTGTCATCAAATGACTTAAAATGATTGGAAAATAGCTTGAAATGCTCAAATATACTAAGAATCTTTGTAATCTGCACATTATAGGCGTAATTCCAATGTATAATCTGCATATTTTGAATAAGTAAGTTCATAAACATATTCTGGACACTATAATAAGTTTAAATATAGATTATTGTGATCGAATGACTTATAATTAATGCAAAATCGCTCGAAATGATCAAATATACTCAGAATCTGTATAAAATGCACATTATATGAGTAACTACGATGTATAATCCAATCGTTTTTAATAAGTAAGTCCATAAACATATTCTAAACTATATAAAGAAAATAAATATAGATTATTGTGATCCAATGACTTAAGATGAATGCAAAATCTCTTGAAATGCTCAAATATACTAACAATCTGTATAATCTGCAGATCATATGCGTAATTACAATGTATAATCCCATCATATAGAATTAGTTCATAAACATATTTTGGACAATATAAAGAGCTTAAAGATAGATTATTGTGATCAAATGATTTAAAATTAATGCAAAATAGCTTGAAATGCTCAATTTAGTCAGAATTTGTATAATTTGCACATTATATGCGTAATTACAATGTATAATCCAATAATTTTGAAAAATTAAGTTCATAAACATATTCATGACTATCTAAAGAGCTTAAAAACAGATTAGTGTCATCAAATTACATAAAATGAATGGAAAATAGCTTTAAATGCTAAAATTATACTCAGAATCTTTATAATTGCACATTATAGGCGTAAATCCAATGTATAATCTGCATAGTTTGAATAAGTTAATAAACGTATTCTGGACAATATAAAGAGCTTAAATATAGATTATTGTGATCGAATAACTTCAAATGAATGAAAAATCGCTTGAAATGCTCAAATATACTCAGAATCTGTATATTCTGCACATTATATGCGAAATTTCAATGTATAATCCAATCATTTTTAATAAGTAAGTTCATAAGCATATTCTGGACAATATAAAGAGCTTAAATATAGATTATTGTTATCAAATGACTTAATACTAGAGGGATACATCGAGCTTAGCTCGATTTTGAAATTTTTATTGACATTTAATTATAAAATTTGTTGTAACAAATCGAGTTGCATTATGCAATTTATTTTTAATTTTAATATTGATTAACATTTGTAATAAATATATTGAAAGTAAGATTATATGATATTATTTCAATTTTATAAAATTATATTGCATAGGAATTTAAAACAACAGTTGAAGAGACTAAATAATAATTAGGCATGAACTATTTTAGATTCTTAAATAATATGAAGGAGTCACAAAAATCAGAAATAAACAATGCGCTGCCAATTTATTTTCTGTTGGTGAAGCGGGTCAATTTTATGAGCAACACTACCCAGCACACAAATAATTATAGAGTATCTCGTTACAGAAATAGAGAAAAATGTTATTTCACATTGCTTGAAGTGTCGGAGTACATTTAACTAAAGAATCCCGACACCCACACATCTTTAATTATATTTTAGATTATTGATTATTAATGTAAACACTTTATATTGTCTACAATATAATTCAGAGCATATTTGTAAATTATTTAATTATACATAGAAAATATGCATAAAATGAGCAAAGAAAGCATATTCTGAGCAATATTTGAGTAGTTTAAGCGATTCCGCACTCATTATATGTCATTTGATTACAATAACCTATATTACATCTATTTATGTTGTCTAGAATATAATTCAGAGCTTACTCATTATAAAATATTTAGTTATACATATAAAATATACATAAAACAAGCAAATAAAGCTTATTCCGAGCAATATTTGAGCATTTTAACCGATTCTGCACTCATTCTAAATCATCTGCACACAATAATCTATATTTGAACAACTTATATTGTCTACAATATAATTCAGAGCATATTTATTATAAAATATTTAATTATACATTAGAAAATAAGCACAAAATGAACAAATAAAGCATATTCTGGGCAATATTTGAGCATTTTAAGCGATTCTGCACTCATTCTAAGTCATCCCATCATTTATAATCGGTATTCGAACAATTGATATTGTCTACAATATACTTCAGAGCATACTTATTGTAAATTATTTATTTATGTGTGGAAAATATGCATAAAAGGAGCAAATAAAGCATATTCTAGTTAATATTTGAACATTTTAAGCGGTTCTACACTCATTCTAAATTATCTGATCATAATAATCTATATTTAAACACTTTCTATTTTTCGACAATATAATTCATAGCATATTTATTTTAAATTATTTATATATACATAGAAAATATGCATAAAATTAGCAAATAAAGCATATTCTGGGCAATATTTGAGCATTTTAAGAGATTCTGCACACATTCAAAGTCATTTGATCACTATAATCTATATTGGAACACTTTATATAGTCTATAATATAATTAAGAGCATATTATTGTAAATTATTTATTTATACATAGAAAATATGCATAAAATGAGCAAATAAAGAATATTCTGCGAATTATTTGAGCATTTTAAGCGATTACACACACATTCTAAATCATCTGAACACAAAAATCTATATTTAAACAAGTTATAACGTCTACAATATAATTCAGTGCACATTTATTATAAAATATTTAATTATACATAGAAAATATGCATACAATGAGGAAATAAAACATATTCTGGAAATTATTTGAGCATTTTAAGTGATTTTGCACTCATTCTAATTCATTTGATCACTATAATCTATATGTAAACACTTTATATAGTCTATAATATAATTAAGAGCATATTTATTGTAAATTATCTTTTTATACATAGAAAAATATGCATAAAATGAGCAAATAAAGCTTATTTGGGCAATATTAACAGCATTTTAAGCGATTCTGCACTCATTCTAACTCATCTGATCACTATAAGCTATATATAAACACTTTATATTGTTTACAATATAATTCAGAGCATATTTATTGTATTTATTTATGCGAGAAAAATATGCACAAAATGAGCAAATATAGCATAATCTGGGAAATATTGAAGCATTTTAAGCGATTTTGCACTCATTCTAAGTCATCTGATCACTATAATCTATATTTGAGCACTTTATATTGTCTTCAATATAAATCAGAGCAGATTTATTTTAAATTATTTATTTATACATAGAAAATATGCATAAAATGAGCAAATAAAGAATATTCTGGGAATTATTTGAGCATTTTAAGCGATTACGCACTCATTGTAACTCGATCACTATAATCTATATGGAAACACTTAATATTGTCTACAATGTATTTCAGAGCTTATTTATTGTTAAAATATGCATAAAATATGCAAATAAAGCATATTCTGTGCAACATTTGAGTATTTTAAGCGATTCTGCACTCATTGTATGTCATTTGATTACAATAATCTGTATTTCATCTATTTATGTTGTCTAGAATATAATTCGGAGCATACTCATTAGAAAATATTTAGTTATACATATAAAAAGAACATAGTATAAGCAAATAAAGCTTATTCTGAGCAATATTTTAGCATTTTAAGTGATTCTCCACTCACTCTAAATCAAATGATCACAATAATCTATATTCAAACAATTTATATTGTCTACAATATAATTCGGAGCATATTTATTTTAAAATATTTAATTATACATTGAAAGTATGCATAAAATGAGCACATAAAGCATATTATGGGCAATATTTGATCAGTTTAAGCGATTCTGCACTCATTCTAAGTCATCTGAACATTATAATCTATATTAGAACAACTTATACTGTATTTATTGTAAATTATTTATTTAATCGTGGAAAATATGCATAAAATGAGCAAATAAAGCATATTCTGGTTAATATTTGAGCATTTTAAGCGATTCTACACTCATTCTATATAATCTGATCACAATAATGTATATTTAAAAACCTTCTATTGTATACAATATAATTCAAATCATATTTATTACAAAAAATTTAATTATACATAGAAAATATGCATAAAATGAGCAAATAAAGCATATTCTGGGCAATATTTAGCACTTTAAGCGATTATGCACTCATTCTCAGTCATCTGATCACTATAATACATATTTAAACACTTTATATTGTCTACAATATAATTCAGACCATATTTATAGTAAATTATTTGTTTATACATAGAAAATATGCATAAAATGAGCAAATGAAGATATTCTGTGCAATATTTGAGTAGTTTAAGCGATTCTGGACTCATTATATGTCATTTGATTACAATAACATATATTACATCTATTTATGTTGTCTAGAATATAATTTAGAGCTTATTCATTATAAAATATTTAGTTATACATATAAACTATACATAAAATAAGCAAATAAACTTATTCTGAGAAATATTTGAACATTTCAAGCGATTCTGCACTCATTCTAAATCATCTGATCACAATAATCTATATTTAAACAAGTTATATCGTCTACAATATAATTCAGAGCACATTTATTATTAAAAATTTAATTATACAAAGAAAATATGTATAAAATTAGCAAATAAAGCATGTTCATGGCAATATTTGAGCATTTTAATTGATTCTGCACTCATTCTAAGTCATCTGATCATTATAATCTATATTGGAAAACTTTATATTGTCTACAATATAATTCAGAGCATATTTATTGTAAATTATTTATTTGTGCGGGAAACTTTGCATAAAATGAGCAAATAAAGCAAATTCTGGGTAATATTTGAGCATTTTAAGCGATTCTGCACCCATTCTAAGTCATCTGATCACTATAATCTATATTTGAACACTTTATATTGTCTATAATATAATGCATAGCATATTTATTTATACATAGAAAATATGCATACAACGAGGAACTAAAGCATATTCTGGGAATTATTTGAGCATTTTAAGCCATTCTGCACTCATTCTAATTCATTTGATCACTATAATCTGTATGTAAACACTTTATATATTATATAATATAATTAAGAGCATATTTATTGTAAATTATCTATTTATACATAGAAAATATGCATAAAATAAGCAAATAAAGCTTATTTGGGCAATATTATCAGCATTTTAAGCGATTCTGCACTTATTCTAACTCATCTGATCACTATAAGCTATATATAAACACTTTATATTGTCTACAATATAATTCAGAGCATATTTATTTTATTTATCTATGCAAGAAAAGTATGCAGAAAATGAGCAAATATAGCATAATCTGGGAAATATTAAAGCATTTTAAGCGATTATGCACTCATTCTAAGTCATCTGATCACTATAATCTATATTTGAACACTTTATATTATCTTCAATGTAAATCAGAGTAGATTTATTTTAAATTATTTATTTATACATAGAAAATATGCATAAAATGAGCAAATAAAGAATATTCAGGGAATTATTTGAGCATTTTAAGCGATTACGCACTTATTGTAACTCTATCACTATAATCTATATGTAAACACTTAATATTGTGTATTTCAGATTTTAAGCAATTCTGCACTCATTATATGTCATTTGATTACAATAATCTGTATTTCATCTATTTATGTTGTCTAGAATATAATTCGGAGCATACTCATTAGAAAATATTTAGTTATACATATAAAAAGAACATAATATAAGCAAATAAAGCTTATTCTGAGCAATATTTTAGTATTTTAAGCGATTCTCCACTCACTCTAAATCAAATGATCACAAAAATCTATATTCAAACAATTTATATTGTCTACAATATAATTCGGAGCATATTTATTATAAAATATTTAATTATACATTGAAAGTATGCATAAAATGAGCACATAAAGCATATTATGGGCAATATTTGATCAGTTTAAGCGATTCTGCACTCATTCTAAGTCATCTGAACATTATAATCTATATTCGAACACCTTATACTGTATTTATTGTAAATTATTTATTTAATCGTGGAAAATATGCATAAAATGAGCAAATAAAGCATATTCTGGATAATATTTGAGCATTTTAAGCGATTCTACACTCATTCTAAATAATCTGATCACAATAATCTATATTTAAACACTTTCTATTTTATACAATATAATTCAAATCATATTTATTATAAAAAATTTAATTATACATAGAAAATATGGATAAAATGAGCAAATAAAGCATATTCTGGGCAATATTTAGCACTTTAAGCGATTATGCACTCATTCTAAGTCATCTGATCACTATAATACATATTTAAACACATTATATTGTCTACAATATAATTCAGACCATATTTATAGTAAATTATTTATTTATACATAGAAAATATGCATAAAATGAGCAAATAAAGATATTCTGGGCAATATTTGAGCATTTTATGTGATTCTGCACTCATTCTAACTCATCTGATCACTATAATCTATATTTAAACACTTTATATTGTCTACTATATAATTCAGAGCATATTTATTGTTGATTATTTAGTTATACATAGAAAATATGCATAAAATAAGCAAACAAAGCATATTCTGAGCAATATTTGAGTAGTTTAAGCGATTCTGCACTCATTATATGTCATTTGATTACAATAACCTATATTACAACTATTTATGTTGTCTAGAATACAATTTAGAGCTTATTCATTATAAAATATTTAGTTATACATATAAAATATACATAAAATAAGCAAATAAACTTATTCTGAGAAATATTTGAGCATTTCAAGCGATTCTGCACTCATTCTAAATCATCTCATCACAATAATCTATATTTAAAGAAGTTATATCGTCTACAATATAATTCAGAGCACATTTATTATAAAATATTTAATTATACAAAGAAAATATGTATAAAATTAGCAAATAAAGCATATTCATGGCAATATTTGAGCATTTTAATTGATTCTGCACTCATTCTAAGTCATCTGATCATTATAATCTATATTGGAAAACATTATATTGTCTACAATATAATTCAGAGCATATTTATTGTAAATTATTTATTTGTGCGCGGAAACTTTGCATAAAATGAGCAAATAAAGCATATTCTGGGCAATATTTGAGCATTTTAAGCGATTCTGCACTCATTCTAAGTCATCTGATCACTATAATCTATATTTGAACACTTTATATTGTCTATAATATAATTCATAGCATATTTATTTTAAATTATTTATTTATACATAGAAAATATGCATACAATGAGGAAATAAAGCATATTCTGGGAATTATTTGAGCATTTTAAGTGATTTTGCACTCATTCTAATTCATTTGATCACTATAATCTATATGTAAACACTTTATATAGTCTATAATATAATTAAGAGCATATTTATTGTAAATTATCTATTTATACATAGAAAATATGCATAAAATGAGCAAATAAAGCTTATTTGGGCAATATTATCAGCATTTTAAGCAATTCTGCAATCATTCTAACTCATCTGATCACTATAAGCTATATATAAACACTTTATATTGTCTACAATATAATTCAGAGTATATTTATTGTATTTATTTATGCGAGAAAAATATGCACAAAATGAGCAAATACAGCATAATCTGGGAAATATTAAAGCATTTTAAGCGATTATGCACTCATTCTAAGTCATCTGATCACTATAATCTATATTTGAACACTTTATATTGTCTTCAATATAAATCAGAGCAGATTTGTTTTAAATTATTTATTTATACATAGAAAATATGCATAAAACGAGCAAATAAAGAATATTCTGGGAATTATTTGAGCATTTTAAGCGATTACGCACTCATTGTAACTTGATCACTATAATCTATATGTAAACACTTAATATTGTCTACAATGTATTTCAGAGCTTATTTATTGTTAAAATATGCATAAAATATGCAAATGAAACATATTCTGTACAACATTTGAGTATTTTAAGCGATTCTGCACTCATTATATGTCATTTGATTATAATAATCTGTATTTCATCTATTTATGTTGTCTAGAATATAATTCGGAGCATACTCATTAGAAAATATTTAGTTATACATATAAAAAGAACATAATATAAGCAAACAAAGCTTATTCTGAGCAATATTTTAGCATTTTAAGTGATTCTCCACTCACTCTAAATCAAATGATCACAATAATCTATATTCAAACAATTTATATTGTCTAAAATATAATTCGGAGCATATTTATTATAAAATATTTAATTATACATTGAAAGTATGCATAAAATGAGCACATAAAGCATATTATGGGCAATATTTGATCAGTTTAAGCGATTCTGCACTCATTCTAAGTCATCTGAACATTATAATCTATATTCGAACACCTTATACTGTATTTATTGTAAATTATTTATTTAATAGTGGAAAATATGCATAAAATGAGCAAATAAAGCATATTCTGGTTAATATTTGAGCATTTTAAGCGATTCTACACACATTCTAAATAATCTGATCACAAAAATCTATATTTAAACACTTTCTATTGTAGACAATATAATTCAAATCATATTTATTATAAAAAATTTAATTATACATAGAAAATATGCATAAAATGAGCAAATAAAGCATATTCTGGGCAATATTTAGCACTTTAAGCGATTATGCACTCATTCTAAGTCATCTGATCACTATAATACATATTTAAACACTTTGATTGTCTACAATATAATTCAGACCATATTTATAGTAAATTATTTATTTATACATAGAAAATATGCATAAAATGAGCAAATAAAGATATTCTGGGCAATATTTGAGCATTTTATGTGATTCTGTACTCATTCTAACTCATCTGATCACTATAATCTATATTTAAACACTTTATATTGTCTACTATATAATTCAGAGCATATTTATTGTTGATTATTTAGTTATACATAGAAAATATGCATAAAATAAGCAAACAAAGCATATTCTGAGCAATATTTGAGTAGTTTATGCGATTCTGCACTCATTATATGTCATTTGATTACAATAACCTATATTACATCTATTTTAAGTTGTCTAGAATATAATTTAGAGCTTATTCATTATAAAATATTTAGTTATACATATAAAATATACATAAAATAAGCAAATAATTCTTATTTTGAGAAATATTTGAGCATTTCAAGCGATTCTGCACTCATTCTAAATCATCTGATCACAATAATCTATATTTAAACAAGTTATATCGTCTACAATATAATTCAGAGCACATTTATTATAAAATATTTAATTATACCAAGAAAATATGTATAAAATTAGCAGATAAAGCATATTCATTGCAATATTTGAGCATTTTAATTGATTCTGCACTCATTCTAAGTCATCTGATCATTATAATCTATATTGGAAAACTTTATATTGTCTATAATATAATTCAGAGCATATTTATTATAAATTATTTATTTGTGCGCGGAAACTTTGCATAAAATGAGCAAATAAAGCATATTCTGGGCAATATTTGAGCATTTTAAGCGATTCTGCACTCATTCTAAGTCATCTGATCACTATAATCTATATTTGAACACTTTATATTGTCTATAATATAATTCATAGCATATTTATTTTAAATTATTTATTTATACATAGAAAATATGCATACAATGAGGAAATAAAGCATATTCTGGGAATTATTTGAGCATTTTAAGTGATTTTGCACTCATTCTAATTCATTTGATCACTATAATCTATATGTAAACACTTTATATAGTCTATAATATAATTAAGAGCATATTTATTGTAAATTATCTATTTATACATAGAAAATATGCATAAAATGAGCAAATAAAGCTTATTTGGGCAATATTATCAGCATTTTAAGCAATTCTGCAATCATTCTAACTCATCTGATCACTATAAGCTATATATAAACACTTTATATTGTCTACAATATAATTCAGAGCATATTTATTGTATTTATTTATGCGAGAAAAATATGCACAAAATGAGCAAATATAGCATAATCTGGGAAATATTAAAGCATTTTAAGCGATTATGCACTCATTCTAAGTCATCTGATCACTATAATCTATATTTGAACACTTTATATTGTCTTCATATAATTCAGAGCGTATTTATTTTAAATTATTTATTTATACATAGAAAATATGCATAAAATGAGCAAATAAAGAATATTCTGGGAATTATTTGAGCATTTTTAGCGATTCTGCACTCATTGTAACTCATCTGATTTTTAGAGTAAAATCATAGTTTGTCACAAATTTTATTTTATATTAAATTCAACAATTAATTATTGTGCCTATGTTTAAATTTAGTCTAAATTCGTCCATTCACGACCTCGTGTGATCTTGTCTCACCTCCCATATAACTAGCTTCACAAACTAGATTTCATAAAAGTTGCTAAATTATTTTTTTCACTGCCCCTCCCATGCACGAGAAATTTTGATAATTTTTTTGTTCATTACGGTCTAATCTAGTTTAGGGTTTAAGGTATCTTGGAAGGAGAGAATTTAATAAAGGAAAGATATTAGTTTTTTATTTTCAGAAAAGCAAGGAAAGATATTATTGCAGACGAAACAGGAGCGACTTGCTTTATTTTACATGGGAGGATATGTGTCAAAAATAAATGAAGAGAATGCCCCCAGTTAAAAGTAGGGTGTCCAAAGCACTCTCCCGAAAGGTACATCACTACATCAGATTTCTATCCATAAAAGTTACATCTCTACTAATTCAAATTTAGACCTACGATTTCCTAAAAAGTCGTACATGTCTATAACTTCATCAGAAGTTCAGAACTAATTTTCTTAGCATGGGAGGGGAGGGGAGAGTTTTTCGTGGGTATGCAGAAATGTATTTGAGCCTAAGGAAGGCCCATGGACATAACATATAGATTTATCTTAATAAAATTAATATATGACGAAAAAAATTCCAATTATTAGGGGAATCTGGCCTTCGCCAGTCCCCTCTGTCTTCGCCACTGATGTTGAAACATTCAACTTCTCTTTCCGTAATTAACTTCTCCAATCTCCCCTCTGTTGGTCTAGTAAAGCACACCAGTAGTTTGCTCAAACAAGCAATTGAGCTAATTATTTACAATTCTCTTTACTATGAGTTGATTGGTGAGTGACACTATCTGAGAATTGCTAAGAGTAATGGAGGTCAATAATGGAGACGATGATATTTACCATTTATAATAACTTTCTGGCAACAACTAGGGTTTGAGTGTTTGTCATTTTTTGAAACGTGACCAAATCTCACTGCAATAAAAAGTTATAACAAAGGTCAAATTTAGAGTACAGTATAATTGTTACAAGCTTGGGAAACTTAAATTTGAGGAACTGACTAGCGGAAAGGAGAGACGAACCATAAATCGTCATAGAGGCTGAGGGTACTTTGGTCATAATATATAACAATTGATTCTTTTTAAATTAAAATACTATGAAATTATTGAAAAGTATATATCCATGCTGAATAAGATTGGAAGGGAAATATCCAAATTTAATGATTAGAGGGGGATATTTTCAATTATAGAAAATTAGAGGGTTTTTTTAGAGTAATTGACAGAGACCGTCAAAGAAGAAGATTAGAGGGTTATATGACTAATTTTCCCTTGTGTTAAACTTGATGGACCATTTTACCCCTTTCGACAAAAACCATCTGTTAAATTTGGGAATTGCTTTCTATCATCCCATAGATTCTATCATATCCATCATCCCAGGTCTTCATTAAATTAACGCGTCTTCATTAATAAAGAAGTCCAGAGAATGATGGAATCATCCCTATCATCCTCATCCCCTCTTTCCTTCTAGAGATGGTTTTTTTTTTTTTTTTTGTAGGTGAAAAAATTTTCCAGCATCTAGAGACCAAGTAGAACAGTTAGTCGCCCAACTAGAACATTTATTTTAAATCTTAAATAATTGTTCTAGTTAATGTACTAACTTTTCAGAAAAAAAAAATTGTTCTAGTTGTGCATATGGCAGTTATTAATGAAAACAGAAAGAAAGAGGGAGGGGAGGGCGAGAAATAGAGAGGGAGAGAGGGAATGATGGAAAAAACATTCCGAAAATAGAAAGCATTTATTAATGTATTTCTAGAAATAGAAAATCTATCTTGAGGATGATGGAGATGATTGAATTTTGGATATGATGGTTATCAGTACCGGTTAAATTTAATTGAGAAATTTAAGGTGCGAAGTTTTATTATGCTATACCGATCGTACGATTTATAAAAAATGAATGGTGCATGTTAATTGTGTCCACATTATATATAAGTATATAACGCATGAGCGGAGGCTGCGAACCGTGACACGTAGGAAAGAAAGACATCTGATCGATTTTTCCATTCTAAATTCAGCTGCATTACCCTTTTGTCTATTGAGGCCCGACTTGTTGACTCAATCTGATCTCCGTTCTAAATCCAGTCACATTACCATTTTGTTCTAAAAAGGCCTAGCTTTTAGTCTTGAGTCAAGATCTATACCACAAAGCATGTTAAATAATAAAATCAATAGTTTCTATTTGATAATTAAAAGTTGGATACATCCGTTATCTGAATTGAATACACCTTTATACAGAAGTAGTAATGATAATGGTAAAAAAAAATGATTCCATTGTTACAATTTGACAAACATTCATTTACATTAAAAATGAGGACAACAATAATTAGGAACACGATATAGAGCAATACAAGCAGGTACACTTGAAAATTATACATCGATCATACATAACATAAATATCCAAGCATGCAGGACAAAATAAATTCTAAAAGAAAAAAAAGGCTTCCAATAATAGAATATTACAAACTTCCTTTCCAAGAACATAAAATCAGGACAGTAATATTTGAAACAGAATTAAGAACACAGTTCATATCTACAACAAGCCATATATTGCTGCAACCGAATCAATCCATCAATTTGAAGGATGAATATAGGAAAATACAGCCATAAAAGCCTGTAAGAAGGTGAGAAGCAATAAAACAAAGGCTGCTATGAGAGAAATTATTGACCAAGGGTTGTTGAAATAATCACGGCACAATCTTGCCCGATACCTATGGTATCTTGTCTCACTATACTGGTTTACCCTCTGAAATAAATTCGCAAGGTAGTGGTCTGACGGAATATGCACACTCTGACCAGTTTGGTTAAAGAAATGTGTTACCTCCTCTTCAGAAGAGAGCATATTGTCAAGAATGCCCTTCTGCTGGAGTAATTTTACATCGTGGGGTGTGTTCACTAGCTTATCCATGAACAGGAAGTAGGTTGAGAAATGACTTCGAAGAATTAAAGACATGCATTGCTCCAAGCAAACAAGGTTCATTAAAAGAGGCTTCAAACCGTTGTCTATATGCAGAGGGGGAATCTCCAAAGTACCGGACTTGAAGATTATTTTGGTCAGGTCATCTGATTTCTTGGCCTTTTTAAACTTTACTCCCGCTTCTTCCAGATCAATAGCACACGGGATTGCCATCCCCGATACTTTTTCATCCACCTCCACATCTTTTTCTAACGAGAAATACCTCATCCAATTAAGGCAGTCAGGAAAGTTCTGTACATGAGGAACATTCTGCGGGGAATGTTCCCGTGTGCTATTAGCTGGAACAGCATAACAGTGGCAAAGATGTAGCAAATGATAGATACTTTGGTCCCTGGGTAGAGATTTCTGTTTCGTTATTAGCTGCCTCGTTAACAATTCTGCAATATCCTGTAAATTCAAGGCATCCCCCAAGAAGCCTCTGCAGAGATTCAATAATAAAGAAAGGGATTTGGTTCTCCAATAAGATCAAGTCTTTTTCTTTGATTAAAGAGATCCAGCCTTCACTTATAGCGATAAGATCAATCTTTTTTAAATTTTTGTAAAAGAACTCAATAATAAAGCAACCATCAAGAACCATCATTTCTGCAAAGTCCTCGTTACTCATGTCAAAGGGCTCGCTATAGCAGCATCGTGCGGGGTTCACCAGGTCAGCTATCTTTCCAATACAGTCTTCCAAAGTACATCGTCCATCCCTAAGGAAATCCCGAAAGAAAGACCACTTCTTCTCTTCCATGGCCCTAAGGTGCGGACGGCCCCTGTGGTACGGACCGATAGAGACCAATGATGGTTCAAACATGCTTCTCTTGCTCTCTCGAATATTCAGAGGAGCACGAAATATGGTGAATTCTTTACAATCATCATCTGCCTTCCGTAATTTAATAGATAGATTCTCGTGGAGTACTGCTAGTTCTGTTTCGAAATGAAAATTAAAAAGCGCATGAGATTGGGTACAAATTAGGTGTATGAGTCAATACCGCGTGTATTGGATTAGAAGTATTTATTTTAATAAAAAAATTAATTGATACATGTAAGAATCGTTTTTCAATAGTTCTATATTTCCATTCTCCAATGAGATTTTTCCATTTAGATCTGATAAATTGTTCAAAATTCTAATTACTTTTAGAAATTTCTCAAAATTCTAATTTAAATTTTAAAACACAAAAGTTGGGAACCCGCAACGTAGACTTGCTGGTACTCCTCTCGTCTAACACGCATACGGTCCATTTTCATCTTTAATTACAAAAATCGGTTTAAACAATAAAGCTGATTTTGATTAAATAATACTCACGGATTGAGCAAATATAAATTGTTGCCAATAAATTTCTATAAAACCGTAACTACAATTGTGAACTAATTAATCAGCTATTTGTCAAATTCACTAAGATATCATGCATACGATAAAATGAACCAGCTCAAAGATGGGTTATCCAGTAATAAACACATGTAAACTCAACACGAAAACTAAAATTTATATTTCGGACACTAAATGTGATTACCAAAATCTTAATTTAAATTTAAATATTGGAAAGTATGAGAAGGTACCTTGATTTGTTATGCTATGAGATCGTTTTACACCAGAACTACCCTCTCGACTGTTCATCCCTTTCCTGCTGTATTTTTGCACATTTGCTCATGACTAATATTGATATCCTTGTACTTCCTTATATAGCCACGCACCTTTAGTTAGTATATATATCATGTCAACATTTTGACATTTTGCAATTATATTATTTTAAAGCGCATCTCTCTGCATGTTTTGGATAGAAATGGCCAAGATGACCTTTTATTAACAATAATTATTTATCTGTTAATTCAAAATAAATAACTAGTACTTAATAATTAGTGGGGATAAAAAATTTTATACAACATGGACTTGTAATTGGGCTCTGCTCATTTTTTTTTTACTTAAGTCTATAAGAATATAATCAATTATATTAGTAATATATTATTTAGTGACCAAATATATTTTCAATCCTGGAGTAATCTAATGGGAATTAAATAATCAAATTATATCAGGTTTAAAAAACTAATAATTCATACCACATAATTTACCATAATATTTTATCAATTGGTTTTCTAATATCACGAGTTGATAACAAACTATTTAGACGAAATTTAGGATTTTATATTTGAAATTTTAAGAGTATATTAATATCTTCTATAATATGAATATAATAATAACAATAACATGAGCTATAATAATGTTAATAACCATAACAATCACAATCATTACAAAAAATAAGCAAAATAATAATAATAATAATAATAATAATAATAATAATAATAATTATTATTATTATTATTATATTTTCTGTATTTTTTAAAATTATTATTATTGCAATTTAAAATTATTAACAGAAATGATGACAATAATTTTCTTTTAAAAATATTATAAACTTGCAGGAATCTGTTGGAAAGAAAACTTAAATAATCTTAAAAACAGGCTGGCCGGATCAGATGATTGCACAAAACCAAACTGGTTCGGTTTGATTCGTTTACATTTAATACGAAATCATTAAATTACAAGCCATGAATAATAATGGCAATAAATTGTACATGCGAAAGAAATTTAAAGTAAATATTAATTACTGAATTAGCTTAAATTTAGATTTTTTTTTTTCCAACAGCAAAGTTCGCACAAGTGCACGACTTTCTCAAACCAATGACTTTCTGTAAACTTTAGATTAAAAACCAAAATTAGTAGGTGGTGTTGACGCATAAATTGTTGGAAAAAAATACGTGACAACAGCAATTCTCTTTAAAATTACAAGTTGACAAAAAAAAAATGCATGAGCTTTTTGAGCCTTTGAGGATTCTGAAACTAATTATAATATTTGAAGGATAATTTTAAGATGAAAAGAATTTTAAATCAGACTTGAATCCTCATCATTCATCTCTGTTCATAATTCAAAATAAACGCTCTAGATTTAAGTCCAATTACGCAATTTATTTTCCACTGTTAAAATTCCCATATTTAAAATATTCTTTATCGTTTAAAAGCAATATTAATATTTGGAAAATTCTAACGTGGACAGAAAAAAATATAAACCGTCTAGTTCATATCAATCGAACGGTCAGAACAAACTAAATTTCCGCACATCTAAGTTTCTCTGTTAAGTTTAACCAGAAAATTTTTGCGCGAGGACATAATTGTCTATTTTAAAAGTTTTGCCGAAGTCTAAATTGTAAAAATAAACAGTTAAACACTAACTGGTGGGTGCGGGATCCGTATCCTCTGGTCGGCCGACCAGGTGGTCTGTGTTCGATCAGATCAGAGCCGTGCAATTTAATCTGAACGGTTCATTTTTTTCGGACCAATAACTTTTTTCGGGAGTGGTGAAATTCACGGGACTCTTTTAGCCGTTGAGATTAAATCAAACGGTCCGGATCAAACCGACCACCTGGTCGGCAGACCAGAGGATTTCGATTCGGTGGGTGCGATCTGAATTAGGCGCAAGAAAGACACCGCTGACTACTGGGCCCATATTAGAGATGTTCTCATTTCAGAATTCATACTTTTGGCGCACAGATGACACAGGCCGAAAAAATTATAACTAACTTTAATTAATTTAGAAATTATAAAATAATCTGTTTTTAATTAATTTTTTAAAAAATGACTGCGCAGTTTCGGAATCTGAGATTCCGAAACTAATTCTGCTTAGTTTCGGAATCTGAGATTCCGAAACTAGCATGGGCCATTTTTTCGACGTTCATCAAACTTTAATTATTATTTTATTCAACTTTTAGCTAGTTTCGGAATCTCAGATTCCGAAACTAGCATGGGCGATTTTTTCCGATATTTATTAACCTTTTATTATTATTTTATTATTATTTTATTGTTATTTTATTATTGTTTTATAATAGTTAATAAATTATATATTACTTTATTAATATCAAAATCTATATCACGTAAAAATAAAAAATTAAA
The DNA here is from genome assembly GCA_027725995.1 of Rhynchospora tenuis. Lineage (NCBI taxonomy): Eukaryota > Viridiplantae > Streptophyta > Magnoliopsida > Poales > Cyperaceae > Rhynchospora > Rhynchospora tenuis. Next base: position 84,463,395 of record CM050889.1, read on the forward strand.
AAAATTAAAAAAATTACTATTCTTGACGAAAAATTTTCCAAATATTACAAAATTAATATTCGACTATTTAAACAGTGTTCCATCAATTATTTCACTGCTTAAACAGTTTTCAATCAGATTCCGATACTAGAATTTGTGCGTTATATATAACCCCATAGCTTCAGATCAATACGAGATAATACTCAACATAACACTTTTTATTGCGCTAGAGAGGAATGACAAGAGGTTCATGCTATATCCAGACAGGAAAAAGGATGCAAACACCCCTGTTAACTATAATGAAAGTCACTTGATTTACTACATTTCTCTTTTTTATGATTAATTTTTTATTTTTAAAAAATTCTAAGTAGTTTTATGTGATGTTTAGGTTTGAAAACTTTCAAAGTAGATTTTAGAGGTTCAGACAGCGTTTTTTGGCCCCGAAAATGGTCGTTACGGGGTGAACCCCAATAAACCATGTAGATCTCGTCGCAAGCTTTCCGAAAAGTCATCATATGCCCAAAACGGACGTTCCTATCAAAAGTTAAGCCTCCTTCAAGTTATAGTGTTCCAAAACATCGATTTTTAAATATTTTCTTTCATTGTAAGCAGCCTAAGTTGAAGGGACACAATTGAGATTCCGAAACTAACTAGCGGGCCCGCTCAAACGTCAGAAAACTTAATATTGTACCCTATTTTATTACTATACTTTACTTTACTTTTATTATACTTTACCATATAACACTACTTTATTACTTTTATTTTACTATTTTTACTATAATATTTTTAGAAAATTTGAAAATAATAACATAAATTATTTATTAAAACAACTATTATTAAATTTTCAAAAGTTAGATGAAATTTAAAAAAGTTAAATTGAAAAAATATGAAAGGCCTAGTTAAATTGAAAAAAGTTAAATAGTGAAATTATAAAATTTAAAAAATTTAAAAATATTTGTTCTCTCAAAATTTAAATAGTGATTAAATAGTGAAATAATTTATTAAATAGTGAAATTTATTAAATATTGAAATAATTTATTAAATAGTGAAATTCTGACAAAATAGACGGGAAACTAGCTAGTTTCCCGCACAAAAGTTGGCAGTTCTAGTTTCGGAATCTCAGATTCCGAAACTAGCTAGTTTCAGAAACTGAGATTCCGAAACTAGCTAATTTCGGAATCTGAGATTCCGAAACTAAGCAGAATTAGTTTCGGAATCTCAGATTCCGAAACTGCGCAGTCAGTTTTAAAATTTTGATTACAAACGGATTATTTTATAATTTCTTAATTAATTAAAGTTAGTTATAATTTTTTCGGTGACACAGGTAACTTTTGGCAGTTGGCACACAGATCACACTGAGAGAAAGATGAGTTCGGTTATGTTATCACAATTTGCGCAGTAAAACTGTAAATTTGACTTTTTTGAACATTTGAGTTCCAGTTCCGACTTGTCTATTTATTATTATTATTTTTATTTTTTTATTTCACTTGAGATGAAACGGTTTCCAGTTCTCCGCCTCCTCTCAAACCGCCGCCTCTTCACCTCCTCTTCGGCGGAGGTAGGTTTTAGGAGATCGGAGTTCGGGAGAGAGAGGTTGGTGGGGACAGTGCAGCCCTACGATCGCCACTTGTTCCTCCACTATGGATCGCCCGCCACGTGGCCTTCCGACGTGGAGGCTGAGGAGGGACTGCCCAGGAGCCTTTCCTTGGCGATCAAGGCACGTAAAGGTGAAATGAAGAAAAAGGTTTGGTTCGTCTATACTGGAATTTGTGCATAAATCTATTCACAATGATACCTGTATAAACTCTCTGACTTGTGTATAAATCAATTCTCAACACTGTATACTGGAGATTTTTTTTTTTTTTTTTTTTTTTTAAAAAAAAAAAACTGTCATGGGATAAAAAGAGGAAACTTCTAATTTTAACTTCAATGCCAAAACCTTTTGCAAACTAGAAGAGTTTTATAAACTTTTTTTGGGATTATTAGTCACTTTAGTTTCTTATATGGATGGATATCAGTTAACAGACTTTAGCTATTTTAGACTCGGTTAACCATACATGGAGGTCCAGATGATGCTGCATCAACGTCAAGTGGTGATATTTTGATCTTTCCTGACATGGTCAAATACAGGTACCAAGTAATGTTACAATTGATCCCAAACTTGTCTTTTTTTCTGCATTATTAAATTATTAGTTAGTTGATATTAATTGGGAGTAATTGGTTTTAAAACATGTAAGTCCTGGCTTAAATTGGCAATTTGATTGGAATGGTATAGTACCAGTGTGGTACTGTACTGGTCAGCTCCGCTCCTCCAGTGACACAGTACCATGCCTATAAGAATATCATAGGTAACTCCATAGATTTTCCAAGCAGGGAATTTGGGTTTAGCATTCAGGTAAAAGGCACCAGAGTGTGGTACAATGCTACTCAGGTCTGCTATCACACCACCAATGTGGTAACTGGTAACTATCCTCTGTTAAATGTATGGCAACTGATCTCTCTCTCTCTCTCTCTCTGAAAGGAACTTATCAAGCCAACATGTTGATGATTTTGTGGAAGAGGTGCTTGTGAAAGAGACCAAGTGGCAATCCAGTTCTATGCAAGCTCTAAATGGTTCATACATATTCATTTGTTCTCATGGAACCCGTGATCAAAGGTGTGGCTTCTGTGGGCCTGTTCTGGTAAGCAAATTTCGAGAAGATATAGCAGCACTTGGCCTAGCAGACAAAGTCTTTGTAAGCCCATGCGCACACATTGGTGGCCACAAATATGCAGGCAATGTTATTATTTTTGACTCCAGTTTTAATGGAGAGTCAACTGGTCATTGGTAAGAGAGAGCAAGTTATGGTATATTAAATGTTTACCTCTTCAAGTTCCTGATATTGTCATATTGCAAAAATCTTTTTTCAAAGAGAAAAAAAATTAGTGTGGTACTAATGCTATATTTGCTGGTACTAACATTAGTGTTGTATTGATTATATTTACATACACAAAACAATCCTTAGATGAAAATGAAGAAACAGAAGAAGGGAGAAAAGTCATAGGTCCTGTATTGCCTTCAATGCGTCTTACTAGCACCAGACATGTACCTAGTTTTGGATTTTTCAAAAAATAGATGGCCAATAGTTCTAAGATTTCTCCATTTCTTTGCATGTACCAAGGAATATTCCCCACTTTTGTAGAATACTGGAAAATTTAGGTCAAGAATAGTACTTTTGCATATAGCTCAACAAATCATCTCTCTATTTTCGGTACATTTTTTATTACCCATAAGAAGACAACATAACTCTCCTTTATCTTTTTTAAGGTATGGATATGTATCCCCTGATGATGTACCTGTTTTGTTAGAGCATCATGTCACTGGAGGCAAGATTGTTGAAAACCTATGGAGGTAGTTAAGACTAAATCTATTTGAGTAATGTTTTTCTAATTATTTGTCCCAAATCTTAAGGAGTAATGCTTTTTCTCAGAAAAAATACAAAAGGGCCTGAGAACTGATGCAACGTGAAATCTTACAACCTATACCGTTTTGGCCTGTTCATAGGTTACATAATATGTTCAGTTGAACTGTACAAATAAGTTCTGTTTCAAAATTGTCCCTCTAAAAAGGTTCCCTTTTTTAACTGGAAAAACAACATTTTATTAGTTTGCACAGAAGTTTACCGTATATTAGGTTTTGTGAGGTACTCTACAACTGTGAAACTTCAAAAATACTTGCATAATATCTGCAATTTTAGTTGGCCCTAGGGCAAAGTTGTTTTCAATTTACTAAATGTCTACAAGCAGGGGTCAGGTGGGTTTGTCTCGAGAAGAGCAGAAAAGAGCCCAAGAGCTTAGGCTTCAATCAGCTTCTGAAATTGCTTCTACAAACAACAGATAAAGGTTTTGCCTTTTACTTTTCATAATGATAGCAGATGATAGTGCCTGTACCTAGAGTTACAAACCTGTATGCAAAAGTTTCCTTTTTACTATTTTTTCCAACAAATTATTTGCAATTCAATCAACTAAATCATCTGGCTAACCCCACAGAACAAGCATCTCATCACACCATTTAGAGATATATTTTGTTTTTGTATACTGAACAGCTCTTATTGTCCGTTGGATTCTAAGGCAAAACAAGGATATCTATCAAACAGAAAAAAATGAATAGGTGAGGAGATTTGAATAAGCACATAAGCTGGGGCTTCAGCTTTCAAAGTCTTCTTTGTTCTATAAATCTAAGACAAGAATTATAGAGGGATGAAAGTCTAATTTTGACAATACTTACAGATATAAAGGAAAGTATAATTTTGGCTTTTCAACTGTTATATTTGGTTTAATTGAGTTCCCACTTCCAAGGTTTTAGTTTAATCAAGTTTTATCAACTCTCAACTATATAAATTTTCTTGATTCAATTGGCCTTTTGAATTTGCCACTAGTTAGACCTTTGGTTGTTGGTAAAAGACTGCAGCAAATTGGTTGTATCAGCAAAAAATTTATAAATCCACCAGATTTTGAAGCTGGATACAATTTACTGAATATTTTATTTTTATTTTTATTTTGTACAAACAAATGTCAATGAAATTATATGATACTTCTTAGTTTGCTAGTTTAGCGCCTACAAAACAGACAATATATTAATTGATTTTATTTCATAGAAACTAATCGTTTATATTTACTCTTAATTAATTAAGGGTATCTATTTTTGCTTGTGCAGCTTGGCTACCAATGAACGTGCATCATATTGTTAATGCTGATTCTACATGTATTAGGTATGAACCATGTGTTTGAACGTGCACCGTATTTTCGCCTAGTTCATTAGTTATCTGTGAATTTCTCGTGATGAATAGTGACAGAGTTATGGGTCTCCAAAAGATTTTTTTTTCCATGAAATATACGGGAGAAGGGAAAAACTAGGAATTTTTTTTTTAAAATTTTTGCAGTTGTACAAATAATTGTCTCGACGTTTACGGAAAAAATAGATGGAACCAGCAGAAAAATAGCTATAGAATTGCAAATACAGCTTCCAAGCTACGATGAGGCTTTTGATTTTTTTTTTTTTTTTTAATACGTGTATATTTCATTTTGGCTTGTGCCATAACATAACATAGCAAAATAAAACTATTTTGACAGTGATTGCTAAGTTGATTGCAAAAGAAAAGTTACATTGTTATGTTAGGATTCCCTTTGTTTCATTATTCTTTGAAATGCTTTAAAAATGTCTTCGTATTTAAGTTATGTCAGACATTTTAAACTATATATTTTATTTATCTAGTTTATTAAATTAAAAACTAAAAAAGTACTGTTAGTTTTCCGTACGTGACAACCAGTTGCACCAGCGAGCAAGCAGTCCTGATCTGATGTCTATTACTTCTGGAATTCAGTATTGTAAGGATATTAAGCAGTATTATCTCTTACAAGCAAAAACTTGTGCAAGGACATCTGTCTGGAATCAATATGCATATCTGGCTAGTGGCAACAGACTTCAGCAGTTCAGCTTAAATCAGGAATCCGTACGCCCATCCGACATCTCAAGTTACCAGAACGAATAAGTTGATTCTGACAAGCATTTTCATATAACATTAGTTTGTAGTCATAATTTTTGTCGGCTTAAAAAGATACCTATTACAATATGGGCTCGTTTGGATTGTCTGGGAATGAATTGACTATTCCATTCCTAAATTTTTCATCCAAACAGTTTTAGAATAGCCAATTCCATTCCTAAAACAATTTTCAATAACACTCTTCCCAATAATTTTTCTCTATACTTTTCACACTTCCCAACGCTATTCCTAAACTCACCATCCAAATAACATTTTCAATTCCCGAAATAAGCAATTTTCACAATTTCTGTGAATAATATTTTTTCCTAAATTTATGATATTCCTACCTTATTCCTAACCATCCCAAACGACACCATAATATATTGTGATGCGTCATTTCATTTGCCATTTGTTACCTGTTAATTCCGCAATTCTATTTTGCAACACTCCATATTTCAGGAAACTGATTGTAAATTCTTGCAGATTCTCTTTCTTCTCAATATTCAAATTATAAGTTTTGTTCCTACACCCAATAGTACGTTAAATTTTAAAGCACGTGCATATATCCAACTTTTGTTTCCAGCACTTTTCCCTGACAACGCTTTTAGCTGACCAACCCAAATAGCACAACTCCAAACAATATGATTTTATACAAATTCCTCAACGCCCACTTCTCCCATATAAAACCAAGTGCAACTAACGCACCAGAGGTAAAAAAAAAAAGGAAATAGCTGTTGAAACACTGAGCACCCGTCAGTAGCTGAATACTACAACCATCTGTTGATACTTCTCCGATACTATCAGGACAACAGACATTGAAATGAGCTTTCACTAACATAAAAAGTTAGAAAGAAGGAAACTCTGGGTGAGCTACATTCTCAATAACACATTAACGCTACTTCTTTTACACTTCCACATTACCTAACCACCACAACCAATTTACACTGGTCAGCATTTGAAATTGAGAGAGAGAGAGAGAGAGAGAGAGACCCTGATCCAGGACGGGCTGGGAATAGGAAATCAAATATTAAATATGTGACTCAGCATTTATTCAACTTGTGCCTCTTGGAAACCTGATCACTGGATGTGTCCATCATTTGATTCCCATGTGACAAGGCATTGTGATCCTATAAGAAAAATCCAACTTAATATTGTAATATGCAAGTCAATTTAAAATAACTGATTAGAAGCAGCTAAAAGAATCGCCATATATTACTTGAATTTTTGTGTTCAGAAAGGTAGGTGTAAGACGGAAATATAACAATAATATGTGACCAGAAGTCAGATTGTCTAAATTATAAACTTAAACCAGACTTCCATCTATGTAGCCAGATACTTAAGGAACTGCGCTCTAAACCTTATGCCATACATAATGACACCCCAATTGCCAACAAGTTTCCAATATTTGACCCACTGACAAATTTTAGTACTTCAATAAACAAAAAGTAAATATATGAACAATTCATGATGAGATGGGCTAAATTTCAAGTGTAACTCAGCAAAACCAAACTACCCACCCTTCCATTAAGGATATCCCACCCACCAGAACAAAATTTTGTGAATAGCCCTATAAAACATGACATGTCCCTAACACCAAACTACCCACCCTTCCACTCTGTCCTTGTTTACTTTAAGATGCTCATGTAGTCAGCACATTTTCTAAAGAAGGGAGATAAGTGATGAGGAAAGTGACTTTGTCAGGTTTCAGCAGCATACAAGTGAGAAATTATTCATCTTGAAGAAATATACATGATTACACTTATTTGAATATTTTGTACAGGATTCATCCATGTGCCATCGCCCCCCCATTGATAGGTTTTTGTACAGGATTCATCCATGTGCCAGTGCCCCATTGATAGGTTAATCACCCAAGGCGACAGTTAGCATTCCACGAGTTCTAATAAGCCCAGTATTATAGCTAAGAATGTTTTTATCACCTTAGAATTTGAATTAATTGAAGGCATTCTTCTAGAAGATGCACGTTTTCCAAGGTTAACTTGAACTGTTACACTGGCTTGAGAAAGGTCAATACCAGAGCTCTCCATTGCATTTGTCAGAGCCCCAAATAAGCTGTGAATGCAAGTACATTAAATCCAGAATGATGGTCAAATAAACATACTTTGAACAGAAAAGTAGCAGCACAACGCACCAATTACCAACAACATTACTCTCAGAGTCACTGAACAAGGTATCTAATGATATTGGAACAGCATGTTCTGATATTGGCTCAGGTATTTAAAAATTAGGTGTAATCATGGTCAGTACACACTAACAAGACAGTTATCAGCATCAGATATTTTCCATTCTGAGTATTTCTAAAAATTACAGTAGAATTATGGATACAGATATAGACAGGTATAGAAATTAGAATATAGCTAAAGATAGGACTAACTTTTGAGAGTATATACTAGAGACAGTAATTGTCCCCTCATCAATGGCTAGCTCATCCTGCTCAGGCAGCAAATTAGTATTAACATTGCAATCTGAGGGGCCCACCTGCCTTTGCCAGGTGGGCTGCGACTGAGTATTCATGGTCATGTTTTCTGTGTAAAAATAAAAATGGATCAGAACAATGGAAATACTTTAGCAGAAATAGGAAATATTGATGTCTAACAATCCAACTCCACTTCTTAACTAGTGTGAATCAAAATGAACTGAACATTTCCAATGTAAAGCCTACATATATCATGTACAGCCTCAGAAGGAGAAATTTTCTGTACACACCTTAAAACATTATAGCAGCCCCCCCTACCCCCACTTCATCTGTCATTTTCTTCAAAGAACACCCACTGTACTCTTCTCAGGAGGATTATTCAGTTCCAGGACAGGACAAAATAAAATGAACAATTTCACATTTCAATATGCTGTAACTTATACATCAATTAACACTACTGAAAAAAGCGTGCTATGCATAACCATCCAACATAGGACATATCACATAGATGCAGCCCTTTTCCTTTTATTCACAATGGTACACACCCACACGGCCACACATGATGCAAGGAGGTTGTGCATGCATATATTTCTTGGTTTGCAGGGATAAATATGAAGTTTTGTAAAGAAGAAAAAACTGCACCTGTTGGTAATTCAGGTTCCACCACATGTGAATTTCCTAGGACTGCATTCGGTGTTAATGGCAGGGTACTGTTGTCGATAAATTTTCCAGAAAAAGTGTACCCGGAAGAATTACCATTCTTCACAGCTTGTGACATGTCTGACATTCCCTCACCTGAGAGCCGGTTACTGCTCTGTTTTTTTTTATGAATTCAATGCAAAAGACAATAAATTATAGTAAGTATTTGTTCTCCAATTATGAAAGCTAATTTTCCAAAAGACATGTAGTAAATAATCATAATATTGGAAAAGAAGCACTTTATCATAACAGATAATTGGTCATTAGAGAAAAAGAAAATAGGACCAGCTAGACAAGAAAGGTGTATTTTGTCTCTAAAACTTCATTGCCAATTGAGAATTGAAAACAAGACCTGCTTAACAGAAAAAAGTCGTGCTGCTTTTTTCATGTAGTAAATATTCAAGTCATACATCATTTTGATCTCAACATAATATTCCAACCTTCCTTTAATATCCAATTTGAGCTACTTTTTCATTTTTTTGAAATTAAAAGTGTTCTGTATATAAATATTTCTCAATAGAAAGGTAGTCTGCCTTATTACCATTTCAATGGCCGCTGTCGAGGTGTACAACATGACAAGTAATTCGAACTAATATGTAGTTTTACTACAGATGGAACAAACCAGTATTGACCTTAATATGGAAAAATATTTTAACACCATTAGTCATGTAAACAATTTGTTCCTAATGCTGGTGCTTGTTTGTTACTACGTCGTGCATTTATCATAATTGTGACATCCTATCAGCACTAGTCCTAAAAATCCTTAAAGTAACAGACAATCAAATAAATATTGTTCTGCAAAGATAATGGATCTGAAGATTGTCCAGTATTAGAGAAACAATTTTATGTCCTAAACTTCCCTTGTACGATCATTCAAATAAGGTCCTTTTGGAAATACCAAAAACAAAAGGTGTCTTTTACAAATGAGAAAAGGCAGGTTTAGCAAAAAGAAACCTAATTAAAAGTTGGATGTTATGAGTCTCAAGAGAGAAGTCTACCCATGGAGTCAACTTCGCATTATCAGGATAACATTCAGGATATGCTGCCTCAAACTTTTGCACCTTCTCTTGAAGAAATTTTACATATTCGATTACCTACAGAATGCACCAATGCATTGTAATAAATATAGTATTGGTTCTCACCTAAAAATACATATCAGGATAGACAATCTAGAATGAGCCAAAAACTAACCCTAACCTAATCATGCTCAAGTTTAGAAAATGAAAGATGTGGAACATAATAAACATTAAAGTAAATGATTTCTCAACATTTTTGTTAACCAATTACCTCAAGAAGAAAGGTAGCACGATCTCTCTTCTGGTCACTATGAGGTATGAGGTCTCTGAGTATCTGAAATCTGTCATAAAATAAGAGTATAAGAAATATGTGGTATGAGGTCTCTATTCATGTGAAATCAGCCATAAAAATGTAGGCGGTATGAGGTCTCTATGCATGTAAATTCTACCATGAGAGAATTTAGGTGGTATGAGATCTCTATGTATGTGCAATCTGCCATAAGAAAACTTATGAGATATGAGGCCTCTATGCATGTGAAAAATTATGATGCTATTGTTATCCTTAATGTAACGGTATTCACTACAGTTGATTAGTGCCTATTTTGCATATGAAACCTTAATTGGCTCTAAATTATCTAATTCATCACATTTTAATTTATTAATTTATTTTTTTCATTAAAGAGACGGGTCATTGCATATCCGTATATTTAATTACAGATTTGGAAATTAGTACTTCAATCAGCAAGTGACCCTCAGGTTGAGTCGTAGACTTTTGACCATTTTAGGAATCAAGTTGCATTTTATGTTTTGATCAGCGAGTGACACTCAGTTGAGCTGTAGGGTTTCAACCATGTTAGGAGTCGAGTTGCATTTCAAGTTTCTTAAATTCAGGTTTTGTCACTATTCCATTGTTTAGATTATCGATGATTAGCTATTTTGGTACTTCTCAAGTACTACCCAACAACGACACAACTGCACAATGGTATGTGCTTGCAATCTCCTTGTGTCTGAACTAGGGACATTTTTTTTAAGCTTCCTGAGATTCATCATGTGGCATCCTTAAACATCAGCAGCTTACCAGAGGTACAGGTCTGACTTAATTGCAACAAAACAAGTGGTATTTGCATACAATAACAAACATGTCTAACTTACAAAAGCTAACAAAACAAGATCAAAGTTAAATTAACTTACCTTTCATTAATTTTGCACCGACGTCGTTGTTCAGTGGCAGAATGCTTAGATCGGGGGGTGGTTGGTGTCCCCAGCTTGTTATCCCCATTCTTACCGTCTACCCTGACCGTTAACTCTCCTACATTTTTATGTATTTTTCTATTAGAAGTTCACAAGAAACTGGAAAATAGTTGCAAAACTCTAAAGTGTTGAATTACCAGAGGGCAAAAGATAAGGTCTGGCAGTACAACATTAAAAGGGTATACTCAACCAAGAGATTAATAACTTGTTGCCCCAAACCTGTCTATCATTAGGATGAACTTAAAAATCTATTTTCACTTTCTGTTTTATTAAGAACATGTCCATATGCAACCCAATAGGACCAAAAGTAAAGCCTTAAGACAAATCAGTACTCAAAATTTCACCCCTTAAAACTGAGTCCATCCTTGGTAAAGCCCGACAACCCAATACACATTGAACCAATGGAAAACAAAGTATTTAAATCACATTATACATTGTGTTAGCAATTAAAAAAATTGCACCGACTAGTTGAGTCATTGGGGTGCAATTACAATCTATGGAGGACAATTGTGGATTCTTATCACTATGAAATTTTGCCAGAAGATGGAGCAAAAATGGATTGATGAGAAACTTCGATGTATGATTTATAAATTGAGGATTGATAGGACAACTAAAAGTGACTGGCCTGAGTGGGCTTATCAGAGCAAAGTTGCAAATAGCATGCTACCTGTTGAGTATGTAGTTGGCGGTACTTCAAGGTAGGAGATATGAAATTTGGAAGAGTACCATACCAAATCAATCAACACGTCTTTAAAAAAAAGTCAGGTTTACAAGATTTGCTAAACTTCTCAAGACAGTTTTAGCTAACATTTGCAACACCTTCAGACACCATCAAACATAATAAACAATTTAAAAGCTTGTTACAATTCACTGCACAAATATCACACAAAAACTCTTACAGGGAAGTTGTATGTAAGGGGAAAAAAAGAAGCAAGAACAATACTCTCCTTGATACCACTTAATAAAAGTGAGAAATTAGCAATCCCAGAGTCCAGATGAGTAAAGCTATCCTTTTAAATTAATACTACTTTAGATTTCAGAACTCCTCAGGAAGACTAGAACATCACACTGATAAAATTGCAGAACATCATACTAAATTGAGTTTCTGACGTGAGGTAAGTTTCCAAACGAGACCTTTGTATCAGTGTTGCAGTCTACAACAAAATGCAGAGATGACATAAAGCACATAACAGAATCGTTTTTCACCTAAAATCATTCCCCCTTTGGATAAGGTTGTTTTTAAGTATGAATTTTAGTAACCCTATTGTAATTCGAGTTTACATCTCAGAAAAAAATAATAAAGAAAGAACAAATACACAAAATATCACAATTTGATTTGATGGGTCTACCTAGAACACAACCTTTGTACCAATTACAGTCCAAATTTTGAACTTTCACATATTTCCAACAATAGGAGGGGAAAAAAAGAACCAAATTGAGGTAGAAAAAGCAAATAACTAAATAAAACAATAAGACCAGTGAGAGGGACCTTGAAGAGAGGAACCTTGTCTGCGGACGAATTCATCTTCGTCTTCGCTTGATCTAGAGACCGACTCCATTTCACAAACCGAACTTCAGCTTGAAAACCCTAGAATTCTAGAGAGAGGAAGGAGAGAGAGAGAGAGGAGAGATTTTGGACTGGAGAGAGAGGAAGGAGAGAGACAGTTCGGCTTTATTGTCTTATTTTCACTTTAATTTCATTTCATGCGTAACGATTTTCTTCATTTATTACGGACTTTTGCACTTAGCTTCCATTTTTCCTGTTCGGTTTTATAGATGAGACCCTCACTTTTGAAATTTTATAGGACGTTTGAATATAATATATTTTGTTAACTGTTAACTTGATTTCATTTTCTTTATTTATAATTTTTTGGCCAGAGAATGAATGTTACATTTTTTTATATATTTGTTTACGTCTGATTATTTGAGATTTATAGGTCTGTTGAAAAATCATTTTGAGGTGAGCTTGTTTTCATTTTCTCCATTTCTAATTTTATAACTCGGGAATAAATTATGCATCTTATGTCTGTTGAGTTCTATCGGATAACATTAGTCGATTTGAATAGACTATTTCGTCTTAAAGCAGATGTTCTGAACTTCAAATAAAAATACAAAATGCTACATTTTAAAGAATAAGATGGATAATATAGACCTCGACATGGCACTAGTATCATTAGCACAAAAGGGTAGGTTTTTTTTTTTTTTTTTTTTTTTTTTTTGGAATTTCAACATGCAATCTGAAACAATCATTTATCTACAACCTACTTGAAATTTTGAAACCATTAGTGTTTTTCATTTTTTTGTCCTGACGGCAACTTTAGTAATTATCCTTAAACAATAACAAACTAATTTTATTCACGTACTTTATCTGTAATTTAATCTACAAGATTCATTCTATATTTTAATATATTTTCACATTTTGGAATTTGTAGCGAATATCATTACCATCGACGCTGCCAACAAATCGTTGCTTCTGAATCCTTCACTGGATTTAGTGTGATTAAGGTTTTATCTTAATTATTTTTTTGGAACAAGCTAAGGATAATTACCTTAATTTTTTAGCGAATGAATTGAACAAATTCTGACCGATGCTATGAATCAAATTATTTTATTTTTAACATAAAAACATGTAGTTGAACTTATTAACTGGCTATGAATCAAACAATATCATGGTTGAATGCCATTTGATATTTTATCAGATAATATTAAATTTCCGAATGATATAGATATAGATTATAGATCCCATTCCACGTGTTGAATTTCAATGTTTGTTTGTTTTTTTTTTTTTTTTTTTCAGTTATCAAAACCATCTAATGAAGTCATCATCTATGAATTTTCAATAATTAATGATTACAAAACAAAAAAAGAATCTGCATCTCTTCAAGTATCTCGTTATTTAGACAACATCTAGATCATGCATTATGTGATATGAAGCACATGGATAAAAGATAATGTATGAATAACAGAAGCAAAATGAGACCTGCTACGACGCAACATGTTTGTTTAAGAGCATATGAACTATTTTAATATGCTTTAAGTTTTCTTAACACAATAACATGTGAAAAATGATATGTCTTATCTAATACAAATAAAAAGATAAAAGATAACTTTTTCGACGATAATGGTTACTTTTTTGTTATTAAAAAAATATTTTCTTACCAAACAAGATTATCAAAAAATAGAATTCAAACAAAAAGCACCAGAGAATAAGTTTAAATAAAAACCTTTTCAGGGGCACCATGAAAATTTCCTAACAAGGCGTCTGATAGGCTGAGCGGCTGATTATATCCTATGGGCTAAGGATATTAAGCCGAAATAAGCAGGACATTTTGACAGTCCGATTTGATTTTTTTAAACGGTTCCGATCAGATCCAATGAGCGGTCGTGATTAAAAACTCCATTTATGACGTCAGTTATAAGTAATCCGTCCGTCTGATTCAGATCGAACGGATCGGATTTAAACAGGAGGCCAAAATATTCAGGCGTCAATAACAGCGTATACGGGTCGGTAAACACAAACACAGTTTACATCATTATCCCTTCCTGCTATGCACAACCATAATTGCACAAACCCAATTCATTGTTCATTAAATGCCTCTTCTTTAACTGACATCTGGTCCCACGTATTAATTTTCCTTTGATGGTGTACGTGATCCAGGTGCAGATACAAATTTTTATTTCCGGTCTTGTCCTTCATCCAGTACTCAACCAAGAGAAAGCTCTGAGAAAAAAGACTCCTTAAAACTAAAAAAAAAAAAAGAAAATAGAGGAGAGAGAGAGAGGTAAGAGGGAGAGGAGAGAGAGAGAGAGGCGTGAATTTAAATTCTAACTATCGATTGCCGCTCCGGCGGCTGAGCGGACGGTCAGGATTTTCTCAGCCGAATCGTTCTCTTTCTCAGGTGAGTATGTTTGTTAGCAAGAGGAATAGGTTGTTTAATTTCTCTTAGAATTAGGGTTTATTGGATTGCTTTGTTATATTCTTTTGTTTAATATTATGGAACTTGGGGGTAAACTGTTAGACGTGCATTAAATGGTTCCTTTAGCTGATTTAGGAAGTTATCCTTTCCATTTTTTTAGTCTTTAAATAGAAGACTTAGCTCATGTGGAAACTGATTGATATTTGAAAGGAGCTGAACTAAATATGATACGTGTGTTCTATGGATTTGGGAAATTATTACAAAGCTATAAGCCTACAATAGGATATAATTAACAAAAGGGAAAACAAAAAATTTGTAAAGTTTCATTAACAAATATACATTTATCCCCAATTCTTCTTATTGACAAATGAAAAAGTTAAGCCTTTTAAATTAATTGTTGGTACCAATTCACACTGATAGTATCATAAATTAAGAAAATCTTAACTGCATAAAAAGAATGAGAATTTGCATAATTCATTTGGGTTTTCACAGATACTAATTAAATAATAATATAAAATTTAGGTAAGATTCAGTGCATCTTTAGTGAAGAGTACATTTTGAATGGCATGCACTTTTTTCTTAATCACCTGACATCAGCATGTTGTAGTGCTAGTACAAATTTCGAACGGCATATACTTTTGTTTTAACTTATTTAAGACCATATTTTCTTTCTTTGGTAATTATATAGTTCAAAAGGTGCGTCCAGGACATAGAGTCTGAATGATGGAACCATTGTTCCCAATACGTATACATGATTCCATCTCCAGGTTGTGTTTAAGATAAAAGAAAAATGGGAACAGATAGGTTGTAGACATCTCAGAGGAAACAGTCGGAAGCAAGGAAAAATGATTAGAGAACTATCATAAATCACCTCAGACCATGTATTGCCTTATTTTTTCCTCAAGTTTCATGCTCCTCATCTATTGTATTTGTATTCTTTATCATTCTTAATAATTTAGTTTCTATATATATCTGGAGCATTGAGTTTTATTGGTTATACTTCTTCTCTTTGCTTCATCACTATACTGCACGTAAATATCGAAAACTGTTTGCAGGAAAATGATAAAGGGTTTTTCTGCTGTCTCTGGGATTGTAGCTTGTTCTTTTCATCAATAGGACACTTATAGCTGCATAAATCGCACATTGTGTCTCTTTCATTTTTTTTTATACTTAAGTTGGAGAATAGAACTCAGTTTTGCATTGTTTTTTATTGTGATCCTAATTTTTATATTTTTTTGGGTACTGTGGCCAAAAAAAAGTGATCATCCTGATTTAGAATTGTCAAGATTTACGTTTTCAACCTAAACTATACATTTTTGGATTACTAAATGAAATAAATTCTCTAGGTCCACTGGTGAAAATTTAACTGGTAGTATTCCTGTTACCTGACATCAATCATTTGGACAAATTCTCTGTGAACTCTGCTGCCTTCATACATTCCATACAATATACTGTGAAATTCTAAATTGGGTCGAAGGGAAGTTGTTTATTCTAAGTTATACTTTCCGTTCTGAGCTTCTCCAATTTACTGTCTCAAAAAATATATATTTTTTTGATTTCTCAGGTTATTCTTAGCAATATACCATGGCCTAAGAGATGTAATTGTCTCAGAGAAAAGTGCACTTCCCTGTGTTCTCTCATCTCTCTCTACCTAATGTGAGATTCATACAATGACATGATCTATTGGGCAGACTTTCTCTTGTTAACCGCGTCAATTTTCCAGTTTGGCGCGCGTTGGAAGAAGAGAAAGAAGCTGTCTGTCTCCTCACTCTCCCCCCCCTCCTCTCTCTATAAATTTCTCTCTAAGTGCCATGTCCTTCAACTTCCGTGGCCTCTTGAAGGCCGAGAGACCCATAGGGAACCCTCTAAATGGAGAAAACACCAACTCCAACACCCCCAACAGGAGGGCCCCAGTTGGCAGGAGGAGGGTCTTCGTCCAGACTGACACTGGATGTGTGCTGGCCATTGATTTAGACAGAGGTGACAATGCACATACTGTTAAGAGGCGTCTTCAGGTTGCACTTAATGTACCGACCAATGACATTTCTCTCTCCTTTGGTGACAAAATCTTAGAAAACGACCTAACATCAGTGCGAGGTGAGTCACCTCTGCTTCTGACGCGAAATTCTATGCATCGGAGCTGTTCTACCCCGTGCCTAAATCCTAGTCGTGCTCGTACAGATTATGACACGAGAACTGTCAAGAATGGCGAAGAGGGCTCACGTTTGGTGGAAATACTGGGTTTCTCATCAGGCCGGCCTGCTAAGCTTGCGAAACTGGTACAAGATGTGATACATGCTATTAAATCAGGTGTTGATCCAGTGCCAGTCAGCAGTGGTCTAGGTGGGTCCTACTACTTTAAAGGCATAAACGGTGAGAATCTAGCCATTGTGAAACCAACTGATGAAGAACCCTTTGCTCCGAATAACCCTAAGGGTTTTGTTGGGAAAACCTTGGGCGAACCTGGGCTGAAGCGGTCAGTACGAGTTGGCGAAACAGGATTTCGTGAGGTTGCAGCATACCTGCTAGACCATGAGAACTTTGCTAATGTACCTCCCACAGCACTAGTGAAGATCACACACCCCATTTTTCATTTAAATGGAGATAACCATCGTAAGGCCGTTGGTAATGCTGGTACCTGCAAGATTGCCTCATTGCAGCAGTTCGTGCCACATAATTATGATGCTAGTGACTATGGCACGTCAGGGTTTCCTGTATCAGCAGTGCACCGTATTGGCATACTAGACATTAGAATTTTGAATACTGATCGACATGGGGGCAATGTTCTGGTACGGAATATTTATAATGGGGTTGGTGATTTTGGGGGTAGTACTGAACTGTTACCAATCGACCACGGCTTGTGCCTACCAGAGACCCTAGAGGATCCCTACTTCGAGTGGATCCATTGGCCTCAAGCCTCTGTAGCTTTCTCTGAAGAGGAATTGAAGTATATTTCCAATCTTGATCCTGAAAAGGATCGCAAGCTGTTGCAAAAGGAGATACCAATGATTCGAGAGGCGTGCCTTAGGGTTTTGGTGCTATGTACCAATTTTCTCAAGATTTCAGCTGAATTAGGTTTTAGTCTGTCACAAATTGGGGCCATGATGAGTCGGGAATTTAAAGGGTCAGAGGAAGAGCCTAGTGAATTGGAGTTGATCTGCATGGAGGCAAGAGGGGCAATTTCAGAACAAAATACTTTCCTGGAGGGGAATGATACAAATGGAGAAGAGGCGAGTGACTATCTATTCCATATGGATGTTGATGAAAATGGTGGGTTTGGGTTATCATGTCCAAGGTCAAAGAGTCCACTTCCAAAACTAGAAGAGAGCTTCAACGAGGATGAGGAAGAGGAGGCTGAAGAAGTGGATTGTAAACATGCCAGATTTGTTCAAAATCCATACAAGCTTCAGTCTAATGTATCAAACCTTTCCAAGTCGCTTAATGGTGTGCGCCTTGTTGAGAAAATGCCCCTTAATCCTAATCCTAGCGGAGTAAATAGAAGTGCAGATGAGAATTTTCCTTCTAGCACGTGTTTTGTGCGGTTAGGTGATATGGGTAAAGAAGAATGGTCCTCTTTTATTGAGAAATTCAATGATTTAGTTAAGGAAACTTTGACAGAAAAGAAAACTGTGGGCCCTCCATGTCAGGGACCGAGGCTTGGTAGTTCTTGCAGGTTTTAGTTGTTGCTTTGTGAGGTATGTGTTGTGCTTTCGTGTTATAAAATAGAAATGCTTGACTAGGAGATAGTTCAGAAAGAAAGTCATCTTGCTGATGATGTATTAAGATTTAAGGAGTGCGTATGGGTGCATGTGTGTGTCTGGGGGTGCGCCAATATATTTGCATTGAGTTTGTGGATTTAATGGTTGGTTAACTGAATAATGAGGTTAATTTGGCAAACCTCAGTACTATTTAGTCATCAATAATGCATTTTCCAAACTCCAATTGTTGCTTCGATGATGTTTATTTTTGTTTAACTTTGCTAGTATATGTTTTGTACTTGTTTTAACGTGTAATACGAGCATGCTATTTCCAAGAACCTGTTTCTTACATCAGTAATTCCACTCTAGAGCTCTAGATGAGCATTCTTGCTTAGCTCATTTTGTAGGGTAAAAAGAAAACACCCAGGTCAGAGTACAGTCTGTCGTTTTCATAGAGATTTTTTAATGCGGACAATATACCGAACATAATATTGCATCAAAGGGATTTTCCATAGGTAAATTCTTCCAATTTTTGACAATATGAGAAGTTTTATAGACTTGAATTATGATTATGAAAAACATTTAGTATCATTAGGCAAAATATTAAAACGACTTAATTATCCATTCTGGCGAGTATTGGCCTCCCATATTTGTTTTTCTTTTTGCAACTGCAAGCGCCTCCCATATCTAGCATCAACATGATTGAACCTTTTAAAATCTATGTAGAGAAATCCTTTGGTATAATTTAGGTTAAAAAATATAAACAAGACGAAATTACATAGGTCGATCAAGAACTCAGGTAGCAATTAGAACATGCATAGCGATAAAAAAAGCTAAAATGATATGGCAATGTAAGCCTGTTTAAACAATTACACTCGACAACGTGTTGAATTGTGACTTCTGTTCCATACAACAAAAGAACGAATTATATCAACCAAAAAGGACAACTGGAGGACAAATTATATCAACCAAAACAATCCAAATATCAGGAGTCAGGACGCATCATTAACTTTAAAAAAACAATATCCAGTCATGACTTTAACAGGCAAAGTACTTCAAGTGATCATGCCCCATACAAAGCAAGCTACTCAATTAAGGAACAACAAAGAAAAGAAAAATGTGCGTGCGCGCACAACCAAAATCAAACTTATACACCGTATGATATCAAGAGAAAATTCAATACCAATGTATATTATTCATCTCAAAGATTTTATAAAACAGGTACAAACCAGCCTTGTGGTTCTTTCAAAGGACATGGGAGCTGTTCCCTAGCACCAGTCTCTATGTCTATTTTCTCAACCCTATATAAGGGTGCTTCGCATATTCCCGCAAACATTTTCATCGAGAAGTAGATGCAATTCCTCTTGATCCCAGCAAAATCGTTGGCTTGAAGCACGAAGCCACCATCCATGCCAAGGAACAATGCATGGTTGCCGATGTTATCAACCTTGACCCAAAATACCGAACCACTTTCATTTACATCAAGTCGATGGATAACAAAGGAATAATGACACCAACCTGCTGAAGAGTCATAATATCGAAACACTCTCAGAATATCTCCAGAGGCATCCATAATACATTCTGCTGAAGAGTCATATTGTTCAAACACTCTCCGAATATCTCCATTAACTTGAGTATATTCCGTGTTCTTTCCCAAATAACCTTCTACTGGTGGTATAACATAAGCTAGAGTATTAGTAGCGACATCTGTAACTTTGGTAACTCCGGTGTCACTATCTACATTGAAAAGCATACCATTGAGATAAAAGAGGTTGCAATCTCCAAGGTCACAATTTGCATAGTCTAAACCTAATACTAATTCACACCATTTATCTTGGTCAAATTGACAAGCATACCATTGAGATAAAAGAGGTTGCAATCTCCAAGGTCACAATTTGCATAGTCTAAACCTAATACTAATTCACACCATTTATCTTGGTCAAATTGACAAGAAACCAATTTAGGGTACTTTTGGTAACCTGGAGGCCCATAACAAACCATATGTACCCCCATACGATTTTTCCACGGCCCTTTGATGCAAGGATAGTCGTCACAATCATATGCAGGGAGAGGAATCTCGTGATCGTTGAGTGGATTGAGAAGAGAACGCTGACCTGTCATGGAAAAAAGCTGGATATACTTATCTGATGGCCTCATGAACATTTTGCCCAAAGATTTTGCAGCATGAATGTTGTAGATTTTGCCAAAAGGTATGGAGTAGAATCTCAGATCATCTTCATAACAATGGCGTTCCTCAAGAATCCAAGGGAATTGCAGAGGAAGGTCGGCGATCGTGGCAGAGGAGCTCCATGCTGTGCAAACAGCACGAAAACGAACAAAATCAGTGATTTCAGTGAGGTTTCCGGCAATGAGATTCAGCACTTCTGGGAGAAGAGAAGACCAATCCCTTTCTAGAGCTTCCTTTGCCTCCATGATGGTAAAATCGGCAGTTTAGCTAGGGTTTTGAATAGAGATGAAGTGTGTGAGTCGGTAAAATCGGCAGTTTAGCTAGGGTTTTGAATAGAGATGAAGTGTGTGAGTCTTACCAGTCAAATCTATAAAGAAATCCTTACATGAGATTCAGAGGTTGTAGCAACTAATTTCTCGATATATAAGCTAGTAAGTCGGTACTAAGTGGTATAACTAAAGATATTGATTGCGCTTAAACCAATGAAACAATATTGGCATTCAGATCACCAAAGTAAAAATATGAGGTTCTAACAGCTTCCGATACATATGACAGAGCTAATACCAACATAAAAGCAGTTTTACAGGATATAAACTAAACATTATGTCAAAATCTCAAACTAGCAGAAGAAAAATTTGAAATAACATATTATCTAATTAAAACCTCGTACTTTGAAAATAAAATCTCTACGATTTAAAGAACAAAACAATCAGTCATTCTAGTCAAAATTCAATCAAAAGAAATCAGAGAAAAATTCAGGTAAGCATTAGACACAAAGAGAGGAGAAGAGGGATTAGAGAGAGATATTATCGTCACCTGGCAGTGGCTGCCAACCAGGGTAGGCCTAGAGGGAGGAGAGAAATCTGGCAAAGGAGCGTCCACTCCGGCTGTCTTGCTCGAGAACTTTTTGAAAGGTCAATGGCTGAGATGAATTGAGGCCAATGCAATTGAATGAAAGGTCAAATGATGCTTCATCAAGGTCTCATTGTCTTCTAGATTTTGAACAAGTCTTTTGGATTTCGTTTTTTGATTTGATCGTAGCTGGTTGTGGCCTCATTCTGCTCTTCTTTTTTTTTTTAATTTATTTTTAAAATCTCCTTGTAATGGTGGCGACTGTGACAAAATAAATTATTTATGTTATGGAAGATAGGATTTTATTTTTTATTTTTTATGTGAAGCGTTTCATCTAATGTATTTCTGGGCACAAAAAAGATTTTTTTTTTCTGATATTTTTTGTGCAGTTGTGTAACACTATGGATTTTCATTAACAAACAAAACAAATAATTTGAATTATGATAAGAAATTTAGAAATAAAATTTTGTCATAAAAAAAAATGAATAATGCTTAAGTATCATTAGGATGTAAGATAATCAAAGTTGCAAATTAAAAAGTCAGAATCATAAAAATAAATGATCGATTCCATAAAACAAGATGGTTGTTATAATTATATCGTAATATAATTTTGAGAGTTTGTCATAAAATTAAGCAATATAAATCTCATAAAGACAATATGATCAAGAAAGTGAAACATGTACGGTAAGAAAAAAAAAAAAAAAACAATCCAAATCATATGGATTAATTTATACAAATGTGGCATAAGAAAAATCTGAAATTTATAATATTAAAATCTATTGGAATCAAATTGTAGTTGATCTGGATCGTTCGATCATCTAATTGAATTTTAAAATTTCGGATTAATTTATACAAATGTGGCATAAGAAAAATCTGAAATTTATAATATCAAAATCTATTGGAATCAAATTGTAGTTGATCTGGATCGTTCGATCATCTAATTGAATTTTAAAATTTCCTCAACCGTCAAGTGTGAGACTGGATTCCAAATTCTTTTTATCAAATTTTATTATTTATTTTCCCTTCCTCCTATATGGATTTGACACCTCACCTCTTCCCATCCCGTTCTTATCTTCTTCCTCAGCCCAACCGACTAACTCTTTCACGTTTATAAATAGTTCCCCTCTTCTTTACTTTTTTCTTTTGTTTACTTCATATTTCTTCTCATTTCCTCTATATTACAAAGTGGCATGGTGAAAGAAAAGAAGGCAGATGGTGGAGTTGAAATATAAGTGGGATTTTCCTCATTTCTTTTGTAATTTCATGGACTGGTGATAGACTTGGGAAAAATGCAAGACGAGCAAGGTTGGGCCGAGCCACTAGGGGGTATGAATTTGGTTCTTTTCTTCCTTTTCCTCTATGATTTGATTAAAATTGATGGTGGGATTAAGAAGGTCTTCGTACATGCAGTTTTGGAAACTTGGGATGTATCTATTGCCTTAATACTTTCCCTCTCGACTTTGGTATCATGCATGTACCAGTTCGGTACAGCTTCTAATGGGGATTCTGGTAGCAACCTTGACCTCAAGAGCTTATTCGAAAGGTGTAGGGACTATTGCATATTATCAGCAAATGTCCAAGAACTGAATTGAATCAAGCTAATTGACTCATAAAATTATAAAGCCTAATTACTTTCTTAATGAAGTTTTGCCTTTTTCCTTTCTTGGACCTGGTATTGGTCATTTTATTTTTGGATTTGTAAGTTAAAAACGAATGTTTACTAACTAAAATACAAAAGCCTATGTATATACTTGATGAAGAGTTATAAATTTTTATATTTCCTAAACTAGAATTTAAAATAATTAATGGCATAATTATGTTAGCACAAACTAATTAGGTGGGAATTGGTAAAAAGCTTTTGAGGCCGAGACTGAATCGAGTTGGAAAATAAAATAAAGTAAAATAAAATCTTAATTCCAAAATATAAATATGATGGTTAGTACTTAAATAATAATTTATCAAGATAACGTTTAGTATAATTAAGTAATTATATGATATTAGCATTTCATAGTTTATAAGTAGTAGTAGCTTGTTCTTTATATTTCCGACATAAAGATAACGAGTTATGAATTAGTGACATTCAAGTAATTTTAAAGAATAAAGCATATAAACAAAACCTCACCATAACTTATTAATAACTGAAAAGTCAAAACCAATTATTAAATAACTAAATAAAATACTTAATAATATATTTTAAACCATAATTCCATCAATCAAGAATCTGGCCTTAAATATCCAAATCTAGACCAATTTAATTAATCTGGTTTGTCAGTATGGTAACCTAAGAACCGCCTGAAAATATATTATTTAGGTTTTACTTTAAGTATTATACCTCATCATTAAACGGTCATTAAGATAATCATCCCTTCTTATTATGAAATCATTCTAGGAACATTTAATATGAGGTTGTCGAGCTTAAGGATTGTCAAGCAGAAGAATTCCGAATAAGGTCGTCAACGAGTACTCGAGTCGCCATAGAATGTCAAGAAGACGCTTAAGCTTGCTATTCAGGTGCGGATACGTGGATTTTTATAGAGATCCGGTCCTGGTAACTTTAAATTATGCATGGCATTTTGCTAAACCCTTTGGATGCATTACACAACAATCATGTAGATTTAGGAGCAGATATTACAACTCAAAGTTTCATGTTGAAAATGATCTCCTTTGTTAAAATGGTTATGACAGACAGGCAAGTTTGCATACATGTTTATTATGAGTAAACTGAGTTGTCTCAGTTTAACCTATTCTTGCCTGAAGATCTCGAATTATGATTATGTGTGACTGGTACTGGAAGATGGTAAATGGATTTGAATGTCAATCAAGCCACTCTCCGGAGTCGGTCGGTCACCGGCTTCGGCCAGTTCGGTAGCGCTATTAGAATATGGAATTCCCTCATGTGCACGGGGTTAGGGATACGTCCCTCATGTGCTCAGTGGGTTAGGGAAAGGTTTCCTCCTGTGTCCAACCGGTTGGGTTAGGAAACCTGAGTGAGTTTTGATGATATGATTTATGATTTGGATTCCCTCACGTGCCCAGAGTTAGGGATACATCCCTCACGTGCTCTTGGGTTAGGGAAAATGTCTTGCTCTTGATTCAATTGTGTGCATGTTCATGGAAAATGGTTATAATGGAATCGATCTTGGTACGCAACTTGTTATGAAACTGGTTAAATATTTTGCATCTGCATTTCATGTGTAATTTGACTAGTCTTGTTATTTAAATGATTCATAAGTTACATGTTCATTTTGATTATTATGGGTATTACTTTCAGACCAAGATTTCAACTAGAAATCCACGTCTGGAACTAAAACCCGCACTGAGAATTTATTTCTCATTCCGTGCTTTTGTATGTTTTCCACAATGGATGTGGGTTCCAGGTTACAGAGATGGGCTCGATCAAGTCAAGCGAAGTATAAGCCAAATATCTTGCCATGACGACTCATTAAGTCGTAGGATCTAACCTGGTAAATCATGGTAGGCTTGAACTTATACCTTAAAAAAAAATATATATGGTAGGAGAACGCCTTGCGAATACACAAAGATTGTTTACTCGCGGCGGGATTGTTACACCCATTGTGTCAGGGTGTGACAAGTTGTTTGTAAAGATATTAATAAAGTTTGAAAAGTTGAAGATATGAGGGAAAAAAATTGAGAGGAAAACATGAGAGGTGAGCTGACAATTGAGGATAGGAGCGTCAATAGATATATTACTCGTATTGATTGTAATTTCTGTTCCATACAACCCCTAAAAAAAAAGGACTACTGGAGAACTAATTATATCAGCCGAACAACCCAAATATCAGGACACATCATTAACTTCTGAAAAATAATTTCCAGCGCAAAACTCTAATAGGCAAAGTACTTCAAGTGATCATGTCCCATACAAAGCAAGCTACTCAACTAACAAAGAAAATGTGCGTGCGTGCACAACAAAAATCAAACTTATACACCGTATGATATCAAGAGAAAATTCAATACCAATGTAGCTAAATGCCAACATGTATATTATTCAGCTCAAAGATTTTATAAAACAGGGACAAATCAGCCTTGCGGTTCTTTCAAAGGACATGGGAGCTGTTGCCTGTCACCAGTCTCTATGTCTATCCTCTCCACCCTATAAAAGAGTGAATTCCATAAACATTCCTCACGTGTGTTCATCACACAGTAGATGCAATTCCGTTTGATCCCAACAAAATCATTGGCTCTAAGCAAGAAGCCACCATTCATATCAAGGAATAAAGCATGGTTGCCGATGTTGTCAACCTTGACCCAACAGATCGAACCACTTTCATTTACATCAAGTCGATGCAAAGCAATAACGACACCAATCTGCTGAAGAGTCATAATGTCGAAACACTCTCAGAATATCTCCAGAAGCATCCATAATACATTCTGCTGAATAGTCATATCGTCGAAACACTCTTCGAATATCAAAAGTTATATGTAACAACTAATTCTTCATATATATGTATTCTAGTCAACTAAAACTACTGATTGCTCTTAACTAATTATACGTCTTGGCAATTCAGCTTTACCCAAGAAAAGGTACAAGGTTCTAAACTTGTAACAACTTCCCATGCAACAAATGAGCTACGACCACAATCAAACCAAATTAACAGGAAATAAAACAAGCATTCTGTCAAAACCTCACAATACCAGAACAACAAGTCGAATAGAACATATCATCCAATTACAAATATCAAATATGTGAGATTCGAAGAACAAAACAATGTACACTACAGTCATTCCAGTCAATACGAATGTACAATCAATCAAAGGAATTCAGAGAAAACTAGAGAGAGAGGGGTTGCATCACCTTAAGAGAGAGAGAGAGAGAGACGCCGACAAAGGAGCGGCCGCTCAGGTGATCTGCATGGTGCGATTTATTTAAAAGTTAGGCCCTGATCACAATGATTTTTTCTCGGAATTTCATTTCATTTGAGTTGATTTCGTAGGATTTCATAGGATTTCATTAGATCTAATTACATAGGAATCAACCAAATGACACAAAATCCGTTCATTATGATCAAGAATTTTCCAATAAAATGAAATGAATTGAAATCCCACGTTAAAAAAAGGATTCTGATCAGGGCCTTATAAAAAATTGGAACTCAGATCATTTAGACAGAATTGATTTGAGGCCGATGCAATCGAAAAGGTCAGAATCAGATTGGGTCAGGGTTGAGTGTATCTGCCTTTCTGGGCTTTCAAGGCGATGCTCCAGCCCAGGTGTGACAATGCAACATCATGTATTCATGTCAGCATACAACTATATTGATGGTAATTAATTTATATAGTTCTAAATAATTACATATACTCTATTAAAGTATATATTAATTTATTTTGTTATTGTTCAACAGAATTCATAAGATGCGCCTTTTATAATCAAAATATTTTGCTCTCTATTAGTGGCATACGACTAACTACAACCAAACTTACTCGATTGAAGTTGGTACTTTGTTAATATTATTCTTATTTCAGATTGTATTGCCAAACAACAAGAAGTAAATATGATTCAGATTTATGGTATAATAAACAAACGAACTGTCCCCTGCCACCCTTTATTTTGAGTTTTTTTTTTTTTTCTTTTCTTTTCTTTTCCCTCCCTCTCCCCCTCAACAGGTTTGATATAGCACCTTGTTAGAGAACCTCTATTTCACTGGCGAAACGAAAAGGAGAATCTCTGCTCAGAGTTAGAACTTACCCTTTTATTTCAACGACATTAAAGTTTTTACTTCGAGGAATAGAAAAGTACTCCACTTTTTTTTTTTTAAAATTTTTTTCTGGTAAGTAAATCCAAAGTACTCCACTTTTCATTTTACCAAATTCAAATAATTGGTAATAAAAGCTAGTAATAAAAGAGGAAGGTTCTCGTGCCACAACTTTATTTTTCATCAATAATTAAAATTTAAAAAAATTTAAATGTTGAATCCAAACCTTTGATCTTGTGCAATTAAACGAGCGATGCATTTCTATACAAGTTTTATTAAATTTGGAGTTGATTTGATATTTGATCAAGGGGTTAACAAATGAACGAATCTTGTTAACTATGACAGATTAATTGTAATATGTTCATGGTTTGTCCTCTTAATCAAATATCAAATCAACTCCAAATTTTATAAAACTTGTATGGAAACACATCGCTCGTTAAGTTGTACAAGATCAACGGTTCGGATTCAACATTTAAATTTAAAGAAAAATTTAATTATTGATGAAAAGTAAAGTTGTGATATTTGATGACACTTTAAAGTTGTGACACTATAACCTTTCTCACAGTAAAAAATCCTAAATCCATATTTGAAATTTGTTGTCAGATCCTTAGAATTGAAATTTAGTTTAGTGTTGTTATGTCCCTCAAATCTTTTAAAAGAGAAACTAACTGTCAATTGTCATTTAAAAAAAGTCTTACATAATTTCTAATTTACTATTATGAGTTTTATTACTTCTCACTCAACCATATTCACCAAACCATGTGTAAATAAATTTTACGATCAATATCTCAATTTCTACATTTTTTGAAAAAAAAAATATTTTTCTTTAACGATCCTGTCCAAAAGAGTCAAGCTTGTTACGTTCAGTAACTTCTGGCTTTAGAGTTCATTAAGTCGGAAATGAGCATTTTTCGTATCTGAAACATTAGTATAAATGGAAAATTGAGCATTAGTTTTCAAAACAAATTTGTTTTAGCTAAGAGCCTAAGACAATTAGACATTTGCCATCCTTATATTGGCCACTTCCTGATATTTTCCTTCGTATTGCGCGTTACACATAACATACAGTTAGCTACTTGGCTTAATCTATCTGCCGTTTAGAAGCCACCAATAACGAACCTAGCTAGCTTAAGGACTGAGGTTGATAACAGTGCCCGCTCTCGTGTTCTCAAATCCTAGAAATTAACAGCAATAAAGGTAATTAATTGTTTAATTAAGGTGCAGATTTGTCTCACCTATTGCATGAGTGTCTGCCTAGCACCCTAGGTCCTCTTTTTAAAAGTGACTGCCTTGGTGTCACTTTGAAATAGTTTTTTTTTTTATAAAAAAAATGTTAAAAAGTTCAAGCTTCTTCATGTTTTCATATTATTATATATCCTCTATCATACGATTTAGGTTATGATCCGTGCATGCTACGAATTGATTGGTTAGTAATTTTCTTTTCCTTTATTTTTTTGACCGAAAATATTAGCTACAGAAAGCGTTTAATTTCATGAAATGGAGAGTGACATAATTGTAACAATTTATTGAAATATAAATGCCACAAATAATCTGCGTATAAATTCCTCCTATTTGCACGGTATTAACTTCTACCATCATGAGAGACTTTATAAATATATGTTTATTTTTTTTTATTTTTTCATACTTTGCAAATTATGTCCATAATCTTTCATTGTATTTTTAGATTGAACAAAAAAAAAATTATATCAATAATAAAGCAGATTTTTTTTTTTTTTTTTTCATCCAATGCATATGTTCTGGAACACATGAACCTCTCAATTCAGATTCTACGATATTTGAATTTGGATTTTTATTTATTACAAAAGATGTATCGATGGTCTATCGAAAAACTTTAGTTGTTGCAAACATTTTATTTCTTTGCTCTTGATTCCTTTTATTATATGGGAAATCAATGATTGATGCCAAGTTGTCAACTCGTGGCTATAGTTAGGAATTCCCTTCAATTAAATTAAATGCAATTCCCGTTTCGATTGTTGAGCACGAATTATACCGATTGAGAAGGGATTATTTTGGAGGCCATGTTCTGTTGCTCTTTGTTTCATGCCTCATTTTTGGGGACCTAAATCCTTTGGCAGAAAGCTTGCGTCTATCAAGAGACCTTACTTTTTTAATGGAACGAAACTTTGCGTTATTTTGCGTATACTCAATAACAATATTAAGGTACTGTATTTTTACCAAGAACCGTGTATCACTTATAATTTTCTTAATTTTTTTTTTTTTTTTGTGGATGAAATATGAGTTGTGGTTCACCTATAATGTCCCTTTTTTTTTTTTTCTGTGGTCATTGTGCATCGGATCCGTTATTTTAAATATTTTATATGTATTTTGGACTGTAAGTTCCAGGAAAATTTAGTGGTTTCAATTGAACTATTCATGTGGCATTCAACACGTCTTTTGTTACGGTTCCTATGTTGATACATGTCATTGTAAATGAAGGATCATATTTTTATTAGACAATAATTCACAAAATACGAACAAAAGAGTTAATAAGAACAAATAATCAAGATATCCAGGCAATTATTTCTTTTCTCAAAGTTATGTACATGGGTTGGACTACGAGTACAACAACGAAAATAGAATGTACACATAGATAACTTTAAATAAAAGTAAAAGATAATTAAAAATATAAAGAGCATTTTCTCAAACAACTAAATCATTGGCACTTGATCCGAATTCAAACAAGTCTCACAAACTACCAGAAGCCTTTGGTGGGCTGGGAAAATCTATGATTTTGTTGCCACTAACAAATTGTTCGCAATTTCAAATTTGAAGAAGCAGGATTTCATGTAGCGGGTTGGTATCATGAGGGTGTGTTTGGAATCTTTGGAATAAGGTCTTATTGGACCTGCTAATTCTAATTGTTACCATGCAAACACATTCCGAACAAAGCTAAATTGGCTATTTGAACTTTTATTCTAGTTCAACTGTTCAAGTAACAATGTTGAAACTACGCTCCTATGACTCTCTGAAAATATTAAAATATTCCTTCATGCCATTTTCATTTTTTTTTACGTTGCCTCTCTCTTCCTTAATTATTGGCAGTAGTGATCTAAGGAGGATATTTATCTGAGGAGAAATCGATGAAGTGGTTGCTAATGACGAGTTCATTAGTGAATGCCGAGTCAATAGAGCTTCATTTTAAAGTCAGCTTCATTTTAATTTTCTTTTTCATTTCTATGTTACTTGATTTGTATTTATCTACTATGGATTGATGCACACTTTCATTTTTTATTTTGTTACTCTTACCTCTATAATAACCTCAACTAAATGACATAATATTTTGCCAATGACAAGCCTAGATAATCAACAGTTAAAGAATATTGGATTAAAAAGAAAAAGAAAATATAAAATGTTAATTCTCATCGTCAGTGACTCGCTCCACATGCCAATGATCTGTCCTTACCATAGATAATCCAAATTAACTAAATAAACATGCTTGGAACATTTGCTTCCTTTCTCAAACAAGTCCAAATAGAATATTAGTCTATTTAAATAAATTGCTTCCTATATCACTATAACCAATGATTTCTTACCCCTAGTACAATAAATATATAAAGACAATTAAATAATCTTTATTGGAAGAAAAAATACTGGTGTTCAAATTTCAGAATGTAACCGCCAATTAAACGACAGAAGATAACACTTGTCTTGTGGATATAATAATCGCGAATTTTGGTAAATTTAAAGTGGGATTGGCATGATAGGGTTAATTTTAAAAATAAACCCAGCTTTTAGATCAAGACAAGAAATATACAAAAGACATATTGTCTATCAAATTAATCAATGAAATAGAAAAGAAAAACCAAAATTTGATGGCTCACTATTTTTAGAAAGCTAACTGTATGGTTTTATTTACACTAGCATAAGATGCTTTCATACGTGGGTGAATAAAGAAACAAAATAATATTAGACAATAAAAATATGTTGCTCAATTTACTAAAAATATAGGTAGATATGCTGTTCAATTCGTTTCATTATTAGACGGAAAACCAAAATATATTGTTTCTTCTTCTAGTTATTGATATCCAACCACAAATAAAATCGATCGAACAGTACAAACATGCATGTTACACGCTAGATCTAGCGTGTAATATATCTTGGATCGGTGCGTTTATAGAGTAGAGATTAAAACTTGCATACTAATGAAGTTTCACAATATGATATATTGTAGATTTTAATGATTTGTCAATTATCATTTACATAAGTTTAGAAAAAGTGCATCTTTGAACAGCAAAAGTATACTAATTCACAAAATACTACCAATATAAAAATTTTGTCACTCTGTTTATGTTTATGTTAAATATATATATATACACAAGTGTCTGTCTATTGCGCCACGTGTAATTTTCTTTCTAGACTTGCGCTACTTACATATATTGAGTGATGATGAACAATTGCCTTTATTAATTAAAATAAAAAAGAGAAACAATTGAGTATCGTCAAGCTTCATCTCTCATTCACCATTGTGGACAATACAACTTTGAAGTAGCTCATGTCATGTGACAAATTTAAGTTAATCCCTAATTCACTAATATGCATGCAGGTACAACTTGGGTACAACTGTTGTTTAAGTTAATATAAATTAAAAAGATCACCAAGTTAGTTTACTGTATTAGAAACCTAGCTTTGACCTCCATTGACATGTTTCAATCTAGGTTATAAAAACCATTAACTCTACAACGCCCCTCCTCTCCTATTTTGTACTTTGCTATTTGACAGCTACTTATATTAGCCCAGTAGTTATGAAACAGTTACTGTTAGCCATCATACTACTAGGTTTTGTTTTTCTCTGTTCTGCTACAGAACACAACATCAAGCTTGCCAACGGAGGTATCTAGCT
Organism: Rhynchospora tenuis; assembly: GCA_027725995.1. Taxonomy (NCBI): domain Eukaryota; kingdom Viridiplantae; phylum Streptophyta; class Magnoliopsida; order Poales; family Cyperaceae; genus Rhynchospora; species Rhynchospora tenuis. The sequence continues at coordinate 84,495,523 of CM050889.1, forward strand.
CTTCCATAATTTTTCTCAGAAGTTTTCACTACATTTTTCATCATTCATTGTCTTTTATATCCAATTTTAACCTTTACGTCGTTTTGTTGAAAAAATTGCAAAGGTATCGTGATTCTTCTTTAAGCTATCCCATTAATAGCTTCACTCTGTCTATTGGCATTTTCTGTAAAACAAAAAACAAACAAGGAGACGGTCAAAATTAGCATAATATCAGAAACACTTTATTTTGCCATTTTCTTATGAATTAATAAACTAACTATATATATTTTGTCTGCAGACAGATTTCTTATTATGAATGGGAAAAAGGTGGCTTCAACAGAACAGGTAACATCAAATCAATAAAGAATTGAAATGTTAATATTCTTCTTACTTTTTAATGCATAATTGCATATATATTTTTGAAATTTCATACATAAATCAATATAAAATGTAAGATCGTTTTTGTATGATATATTGTTATTTACTCTTTCATGATGAAGGAACTTGCTTCATGACTAATTTCTTTGTCAAAATATGTGCTCTCACTGTATGTTTCAGGTGTTCACATAATTCCTTTAATGTAAAGAAAATGAAACACATGGAAATTTATAAGGACCAAAGTCCAAGTCCTATTGTATTGAACAAACAACAATGGAAATTCTCAAAATGACCAGATATTGTATCTAATGTAACTTTATTTAATCTTGATAGCAGAGTCTCTCTGGAACTGTACAGTTGGTCAAGAAGAAGAGAAATAAACAAATTCAGAAACAGGATAATAGAAGGGAGGAAGAAAGGCCATGCTTAAATTCAAAATGTAGTTTCAGAAAAACTTTGACTCGATTGGAGAGAAGGTTAATTTCAAAAAATGAATTTAGAACTAGAGGTCATGATTCTGGTTCAGTGGCTTATTTTCCAGGGAAAATTCCTTTCACCTCAGATTATCATATTCCCTCATATCACCTTCCAAAAAATAACTGAATTTTAATCATTTGCTTATCATATATTTTGTACTAAGAAAATGTATGTCTTAACTAGGGTGTTTTAAACTTACATTTAATGTTCTGTAATACTATTATAATAAGAATATTTAGGCCGAAATTGTTCAGCAACTCTTTTTTGGCAGCATTAAAGTGAATTCGAAACCACTATATGGTAAATGGTTCAAAATGTTTCGATTTTTTTTTTGTTTTTTTGTTTTTTTTTTGAATCAAAAGCAATCCAAACAAGTTACCAGCTTTATTAAGCTAGGCAAATTTGAGTTACAAGAAACAAAGAACAAACGAAAACGATGCCAGTAACAGAGTAACTATTAGCTGGTCTCTATAGTTTATACTGATTGGTTGTCCTGTGAATAGTACTACAATGATAGTAACTATAGGTCTATAGCTGGCCCAAGTCAGATTTTCTTTATTGCCGAAGTAAATATGGATGTTTGTATTGCTGCAATGGGAGTTGATTTGATCGCGCACACATAAAAGTCACTGAAATAACCAACACAGGGAGTTTACGGTTCTTCCAAAACGATTCATGTTTTTAAACGGATTTCTGAACTTTTGTATGCAGAGAGTGTAGGCTGAGAGTGACAAAATTTCAGAAATTTGAGAAACTTTGAAATTAGAAGAAAGAACAAATTGACTTTGAAATATTCTGTATTGCAAAATTGTCTTTACAAGTTGCGCCTCCATGAGGCCCTTATACAATTCTGTACATCAAACATAGAAACAAACAACAATAGCAAGAATTAACTATTTCCTATACCGTATATATTGTTTCTAAGTATAACACAGATTGATATAAAAACAGATCTTTCAATAATATCGCTAATTTCCTTGACTAATCAGGCTCTGGCCCTGATTGCCTTGAACCGACCTTCTGCCCATCACAGGTCAATTGACCAATATCTTGACAGAGAGTACTTTCATTGACTATTTTTTTCGAAAATAACAGTTAAGAGAAATTGTTTCATTCGACATTATTATTGTGCTCTCCACATAACAGGGAGTTGATAGAGATCGCACTTGCTTACTGTCAAGATCTCGAAAAAAAACTCTATCCCGCTACTTTGACACATGGCCTCTTGCTTACTTCCACCACTTTCGCCAAATTAATTTCGACTATCTTGCTGATTGTTATTTGTTAAGTTTCATTTGCAACTAATTTAGTGAGAAAAATTTGTATGTTATTGAACCAAATTTTTATTAGATCTTCATTTCATATAGCTAAATTACTCGGAAGCTCTTCAACTTATAGTGGAGCGCAAAAAAAAAATGTTAGTTACTTTATAATAACTCATCTAATCTACTTCGTACAAGTAATAATATTATTAATTAATGTTAAATTTTGTAAAAATTTATTGATTCTACTTCATCATGAAAACAAACTTTATATTATTAGTTTACATTTGATTCATAATGTCATCGGTAAGTAAAAGAATTACGGTTGAAATTCAAGAATATAACTAATTATGTTTTACAGTTGGTTTTATTTTTGATAACCATTGGAGCAAGCACACGAAGTGTGAGAGGTGAGCGAGGTGAGTGAGAAGAGAGTACAAAGCTCTGTTTGGGAAAATGGTATTATTTTATCAATATTTTTTCGGATTCGCTTGAGTCTTTTAATAAAACTAGCGGAGCATGCTTGGAAAAATTCAAAGAGATTTTAAGTTAGAGGTCATCAATCAGAGCCATCGATCAAAATTAATCTGACGGCTGAAAAAATGTGGCATTTGGTGGCAGCAGTGGAAGCCTCCTCAGTAAATATTTGTTTATGAATAAAAAATTATATAAATCAATAAATATAAATTAATTTTTACATCACTTATTTGAAATATATATAAAAATTTCTATGATTCAGTTTAGCTAACTCGTTATAAAACTCGATGCTAGTTCAATTTGATTCGTTAAAGTCGAATTAATTTCTCAAATTAAGTTTGGGCTAAGGAACCCTTATAAATGTACTCTTGAAGAAATTACGTACGATTTCTTTAATTAATTGAACTACCACTTGTTTCATTAATTAATTGAACTTTCTTTGTAAATGTACTCTTGAAAAAATAAAACTGTGATTTTTCTACTACGTACGATTATTAGTAACCTTCTTAATAAAAGAATCATATCTTAATATCTTAAAGCGAGTGGCTGAAACATGTTCTTCATTTTAACAACCTACATTTTTAATATATTAATTCTATTTTAAAGAAATGTTTATATAACCACAAATTAATGAAAGAGTCCTTTATCTGGCTAAATGGATTTTTTTTTTTTTTCAATTTCAGATCATATTGTTCCCACGAGAATAAATATACAGTCGGCTGGAGGCATAGCAAGAAAGAGAAAAAAAAAGTATGACAGGTGTCACTTGTAACAGAAGAGAAAGAGATCCACATAAAACTTGCGTGATGGTTCATGAGAAAAAAAAAAATAATAAATCAAATGGCCTGATTGAGCATGCATTAGATGAAGACTCATGTGTGTCCTCTAAATCGAGTCCACATAATCAGTGACATGCCCTTCACTTGTGTCATTGCTCCTCTGCATATTTGCCAGCTCCCTAAAGCTTTCTTCCATCTGAGTAGTGAAACATGTCCAGAAATTATACAAACTAAGAGTGTTAAAATAGATAAACTATCAGGCCATTTCGATCCCTCTTTTCCTTTGTTTTATTGATGAAGCATCATGCAAGTTTTATTGTGGATCCCTTCTGTTGCATGTGACACAGCACTCTACATTGCTTATATCGGACGATTACCACTTACGTGTTTTTTATTTTCTTGCTCTGCTCCTAGCGGATGACTTTATATTTATTCTCACGGGAACAGTATGATCTGAAATTGAAAGAAGTTCATTCCGTTTTACTATCAAATGGTTACTATCATAGTAGTATTATTCACAACATTAGAAGAACTGACTTGAATCAGCAAATAGTTACTATCATTGTAGTACTATTCACAGGACAGCCATTGAGTCCATGTAAACTAGCAGTCCAAATATTTTGACACCACTTACAGGCTACAGTATCCAGTTGAGTGGTTTCGAATTCAATTTAAGCCTGCCAAAGAAGAGTTGTTGAACAATTTCGGGCCTAGTCATTTTTAATAATAAAAAAAAGTATTACAGGTCATCAGACCGAAGCTTAAGATGCCCTAAAACCTACCTTTGCTTAATACAAAATATATGACAAGCAATAATCGAAACTTCGGTTATTTTTTTGGAAGGTGATACGAGGACCGATAATAATCTGAAGAGATGAAAGGAATTTTCCCTGAAAAATATTCCACAGAACCAGAATCATGACCTCAAAGTTTTTCTAAAACTGCATTTTTGAATTAAGCATGGCCTTTCTTGCTCTTTGCTGTTATTCTGGTTCCGTTTATTGCTCTTCTCCTTGACCAACCTTACCGTTCTAGAGAAATTCTGCCATATCTGATCATTTTGAGAATTTTCATTAGTTAATTATTCAATGCAAGATTAGAACTGTGGTCATTAATTTTCATGCTTTTAATAATGGTTCTCATAATTTCTGTTGAAAAGGAAACTATAGGGCCGGAGTACCTTTTGACTGCTAAACCAAGCCAAAATTACTTTTAGACATCTCGGTTTTAGAAAGCCGCTATGTATATATATATATATTTATCAAATTGGCTGACTAAAATTAAACTGGTAAACAAAATTAAATGACAAATCACAAATCCATATATATTTGGAACGCCTGTACCAAAAGATTGTCAACAACCTTCTAGGTAGGGTAAAGATCCTTTGAGTTGTTTAGTTTCTTTTCCATCGGAGGTATGCAAATTTCTTATAACCATGGTTTACTCTTCAGTTCTGTTAAATTTTTATGGGTTTTGCCAAGTTTTTCCAACAAACATTTTGCTTCAACTCAATTGGGTAAGCTATAATGTGAGAAATATTATAATAATTAATTTTTTATAAAAAAATAATAGGTTTTAAATTCCTAATAAAAAAAATCAAAATAAATACCGAAGTGTATGGTTTGTTTTCCTTTTTTTTTTTTTTTTTTTTTTTCTTTTTCCATTAGTGCAATGATCTCTGGGCTAGTGCGTTGCGACATCAGATATATTATTTAATTGGTTGTTTTTTCCGAAGGCCTGGTGCTAGCTGCCAATGGCAAAGTGAAATTAATTAATTAAAAAAGGGGGAGCGGTACAAAGTTTAGATTAAAAATAAAAATACAGGTAGTGAACCACACCTCAAACTAAGCCTCAACAGAAACTTAGATCTTTTTAATTGGATTTTTTAAGAGGTCAGATTTGGTTTATTATGTAGAAGAAAATAGGAGGTAGTCTGATAGTTTATTGTTCAATTAATTACATTTAGAAACTACAAATATACAATGCTGATGATTTCTCTTTATTAGTTATTCGATTGATCTATTGTTCTATCATATGCATTTTTAAGGAATAAGTTTTCTGCAGGGTTTATATATGGATCTTGAAGCAAACAACAAGCAAACTGATATTGGAACTCAAAAGGATGTAACGGAACAGTCAAGCAGTCCAACTAATATTGGAACTCAAAAAGATGTAACGGGACAGTCAAGCAGTGAAGGTAAATTTGATTAAGTCTTTATATATTATTTATCTATCATTTTTTCTTGGAAAACTGCAGTTTGAAAAGAATCTTCATCACTGATTTACAGATTGGGTCTTAAATTATATATTCCTCACATGATTCAAGTAGTAACAATGACTTTTTGAATTCTTTTTAATTATGTTTTGAAGGGCCTTCTATGGATGAAGCTGATACTAATCCACCATGTTATAATAAGAAAGTTGGTGCAGCTGTTGTACTATCAACGGTGCCCGCTAGCCTCTCCTTTGTTTTCTTTCCTGTGATGATATATCTTGACAGAAAGAAGTCCTTGAATTATATAGCTTGGGAATGTGTTCCTATAATCATGGGAATTCTATACTTTTTGTCATGGTGGCGAGCAGCCCATGAAGTTGATCCGAGCAGAGATTTTATTCACAAACATGTGGTGTCAATATATTTCTCGCTGCTTATGTCTTATTGCCATTTCTTCTTGTGGTATATCCAAGGTGGTCTCCCATTATGGTGCTCAATTTTCTTCTCAATTATGTTCTTCCTCTTGTTTTACTTTTGCGGTCGTCTTACTTATGAAGACTGGAAGGGCGTAGATCGAAGTGATGAATGAAATCAAGCAAGCTAGTGATTCATATATAGTCATTCATAATTAATGGAGATGTATCAGTAATAGTTTGTACTAAAAAGTAAAATCTTATAAAGAAAAAATTCAAACGAGCAGGAAATTAATTGAAGATATTTGCCAATTAATTGAAGACAAACATATAGTCATAAATTCTTCTGCCGTCAAATTTAAACGATGATGTTTCTTCTTTTTTCTTTCGTAAAAAAAGTTTATGACAAAAAGACCCCTTATCACATCAATAATCAATAATCAATAATATAAATAATCAATAATCAATAATATAAATAATCAATAATCAATAATATAAATAAAGATGTGTGGGTGTCGGTCTCTATTTTAGTTAGTATTAGTGCGACACGCCATCAAGATCTTTGATTTCTCTGCTCCGACTTAATATGGTCCGTTCTTTTAGATGTATGTTATTTTTTTATGTATTACTTATTGTGTTGTCATATGTGTTGTTTAGAGTTGTGTTCTCTTTATGTTGCATTATTGAGATCCATTTTGATTATATTGCGTCATTTTTGTCACATAATTTATTTCAATCACTCTTTTAGTTGCTTCTATGAGAAATAATGGAATAACGTTTTTTATTTATGATAGTTAATTATAAAACATTTCAACATATAGAGATATAATTTATTGTTTATATCCTACCAGTTATTACATTTTAAATTAATTACAAACATAACAATCTAATTACAATCAACATTTATTAAATGATAACATATTTAATTTTTATTATTACGTCAAATATCGAGCGAAGCTCCATTAGTCCCTCTAGTCTTCTATATATTCTCTTCTTTTTTTTTGAAGGTCAGGTGGCAATCACCACTCCGACAAATTTTATTAAAGAAGTAAAAAGTTACAAGTAAAGATTAAAAAAGAAAATTAAAAATTAAAAGTAAAAAAGTAAAAAATTATACAACAAAAAAGAGAAAGAAAAAAAAATCCTAGGAGTATCTAATCCAAGCGTTTACGTCAGCACAAATGCTCTTGAGTAAAAGAAAGGGAGGTGCACTGTTGTTATTGAAGATCTTGTTATTTCGAGCCTTCCAAATGTTCCAGGAGGTTGCAGCCCAAATGATGTCCCAGTTTGTAAAACCTAAGTCCCTGGTTGACATCCAGAATTTGCAACGGTCCAATGTGAAGTCTAGAAAAGGCAACCCGTAATGAGATTGGACCAGAGACCATATGCTTATAGCATTTGGACAGTGAAGAAAGAGATGGTCTGAAGATTCGATTGGGCCAGAGATACAACTGGGACAGGCTGTAGAACAAGGCCAACCTCTTTTAAGGAGATTCTCTTGAGTTAGAAGACGGTCCAAAAGTAAAAGCCAGAGAAATTTTTTTACTTTTGGTGGAGATTTGATTTTCCAGAGTGAAGGAAAGAAGCTTGAGCGGATTCCAGTATCGGAGAGCACACGATATGCACTTGAGGATGAGAATATTCCATTCGTGTTCCATTTCCATATCGGGATGTCGTTATTATGAGAAACACTGCATGAAGCATTAAAGAAGGAAATGTATTGAAGAATGTCAGATAGGCCATGAGAGACACCACAAGAGTTTAAAATGGTGTTGTCCGTAGTACCATACAAAAGTTGGACCGTGGATGACCAAACAGAGTTGGGATCGTGACGAAGTTTCCAAAGCCATTTAAGAAGCAGGGCTTGGTTCTGACGTTCAAGATCAATAATTTCCAAACCGCCATGTGATTTGGGAAGACAGCAAGTGGCCCAATTAACAAGGCAGTGGCCTCCAAGACATTTTTCTTTTCCTTTCCAAAAGAATCTTCGTCTGATGCCTTCGAGTTGCTTCAAAACACAACGGGGTAATTTAAGAACTTGCATGTAATGAAGGGAAAAAGCAGTAAGAACATATTTGACTAGGGTTAATCGTCCCCCTAAAGACAGGAAACTGGCCTTCCATCCATCTAGCTTCCTCTGGAAGGCTGATATTAGCGGTTGAAAAAAGATCTTTCGCGGTTTACGAATGGTGAGAGGTAAACCCAAGTAGGTGATAGGCAGATCTTTGGAGCCGCAACGGAGAATAGATGCAATTCGTGAGACAGCAGGGCCATTAAAAGAAATAGGGACAAAAAGGCACTTTGCATTGTTAACACGGAGTCCGGTCAATAAAGCAAAATTGGAGAGTATCTCGGAAACAACTAAAATGGATTTCTGATTAGCTTCCATAAGAATGATCGTGTCATCTGCATACTGCAACGCTCGAGGGGGAACAATGATAGGTCCATCAGTTAGAAGAGAAGAATTTGTAAATAATGATTGGAGAGCATCAGTGACGAGGATAAAAAGAAGTGGGGATAAGGGATCGCCTTGTCTTAAACCTCGTTTGTGAGTGAAGTAAGGTGACAAGTCGCCATTACCCTTGACAGCGGAACGCAAAATCATAAGGGTCCAAGAAATAAAAACCGGAGGAAAACCTCTTTTTATAAGCATGTTTGAGAGAAAGGTCCATGAGACCGTGTCAAATGCTTTTGCAAAGTCAACTTTGTAGAGTATGGCAGGAATCTTATTTTTGTGATAAAAGGAGATGAATTCTCTAGTAACCATATAAGATTCCATGATTGAACTACCTTTTGTGAAAGCCGTTTGCATAGGACTCACGAGAGCAGTCATGAAAGGTTGGAGACGATTTGCCATAATCTTTGTGATAATTTTGACAAACGTATTTATGACACTAATGGGCCTATAATCTGAAATCTCAGAGCAAGAAAGTTTTTCGGAACTAAAGTGATGGCGGCCTTGTTAAGTTCTTTCAAATCAAGTGAGCAGTTCTGAAAAGTCAAAAGAGCAACTAAAACATCATCTTTAATAATGTCCCAAAACTTCTTGAAAAAATCAATCGGATATCCATCCTGACCGGAGGTTTTACCAGAAGGGAGCTGTTTAATCGCTAGAAGAATTTCTGGTTCAGAGAAAGGAAGAGAGAGAATGGAAAGATCAACTGGGTTGCCAAGTTTACCTCTTAAGTCAAACGGAGGAGGATGTGGTGGAGAAGTACCAAGAATCAACTCATAGTAGCTAGCAAAAGTAGTCAACAAGGAGGAATGATTAGAGATTGAAGAACCATCAACACAAACGGAGTCAATCGAGTTGACTAAACGCCTTGAGGAAGCGACAGCATGAAAAAACCTTGAATTTTTATCACCAAGTTTAAGCCAAGTAATGCCACTCCTTTGTTTCCATTTTTCTTCTTGATCTAGAATTAGAGAGAATGCATGTTCGCGAAGAGAAATACGAAGCATTCAAGTTTGAAAGGTCTTTTCTTCCTAGGACGGTTGGGACAGATCGAAAGTAGAAGAGGGGCATGATCGGATGTAGTTGCCGAGAGGTCCACTAAAGAATGAGATAAAGGAAGATTAAGCCAATCAGGAGAGAGAAAGACTCTGTCAAGATGTGAAAAACACAGAGTGGGTCTTTTGTTGGACCAAGTAAATTGTCGACCATGTAAAGGGATCTCAAAGAGATTAGAATTAGATCATGCCCCTTCTTTTCAGTGTCAAGATGTAAAGGTCCACTATATATTCTCTTCACTGACACTTTACAATCTTTCTTCTCTGATGCCTCTTCTTTGACAACTGGCCCTATCATTATTCCCCCTCACGCCCTTCGTATGTGGAGGACACTATAATTCTTATGGAAGCTTACATTCGCTTCTTATATGCTGTCTCGGAGATTCTCTCCAACTTCACATTGCTTTCAGGTCTCAGAGTTGACGATGCGAAATAATTTCATTACATGAATCTGCTATTCCTCGCATTGTCTCCATTTTCTGATGTAATGCAAGAGAACTGCCTATTACTTATTTGGGACTGCCACTCTCAATTCGCAAACTAAGGAAAATCGACTTCCAACCACTAATCTCTACTTTAAAGAACCTCCTTGTTAAAGACGGGCCGATCTCTTCCTCATGTCAAAGTTGCAATAGTGAGATCGATGTTGGAATCATGGGCCACCTGTTCCTATGATGCCAAATTGCAATTGAAGTGTGGACTTTGGTTCAAATCCGTGGAAAATGGTGACATAGATGAGTTGCCATCCTGGCGAGCTCGGCAAATAGTGCACAATATTATTCATCAACTCGAGGAGAGGCAAACAACAGCAACCGTGCATCATGTCAGGAGAGAAGCGGTGGAACAAGCCCACAAGCTAGCCAAGGTAGTCAGAAGAAGGGGAAATGAGTTCAGGGGAAGATCGAATTGGCAGTGGCAGCAACATGAAGGGATAAGGCCTGATCTTGACATGGCCTTCTTCCAGAGGGTGCGACAAGCGCCACATTAAATGGTTTCTTCTTATTTGGACTGGTGCCTAATCACATAGTTTTTACTTCTCTTTTAATTCCACTATTGCACTTGGTTAATTTTTCTTTATTCTAGTTAAAACTTTGTTTAGGTTAATTTTTTTCAATTCTAGTTTTAGTTCCTTTTAGGCTAGTGAAGGCCCCAGCAATTTATTTTTTATGATGTTGAAGACTATGTTGTATTTTACTTGGTTTCAATAAATTGCTGCCCAAGGGCATTTCATCAAAAAAAAAAAGAAAAAGAAAATATTATGCATATTACAACCATATAGAGTCGTGGGATCCAACAGCATATGCAATTAGCTTGCGTACAAGGATATCTTTCGTTGAGTATATATTTTTGGAATTGATATACCAAACATTGCGTACAAGGGTATCTTATTCGCTTTAGTTATTTTTTTGAATCTTTTGCTTCATGTCTTTAGTTATATAGACAATGACTGCATCAATATATGATCAGAGCAATGCATTAATGGTGGATAATAAGTCCCATCAAAATCTGTAGCCACTAACAATATTATATGTCAGAAACGAAATCCATGAATTTAATACCGTTGCATAGCCCCTCGTGTTAGAAAAAAGTGCATAGAGTCTTGTCTTGTTCCAAATTACGGGCTCTTGGGCGCGGATCCACTGGACGTTTAATTAAAACGTCCAGTGGATATACTTTTTGGACAGGAGTAGTTCGATTTGATCTCGACGGTTAATTTTTTTTGGACTTATCAATTCTGGTATTATGCACGGGACATCATTAATCGTTGAGATTAAATCAGATGGTCCAGATCTAAAACGTCCAATGAACGGCCGTCCGGAGAATCTCATTCCTAGATCTCTCCTATGGACGTTTAATTAGACTTGTTATGTACCGATTGAGGAAAATCTGAAAAAACTGAATTGCTCTCTGTATATACTCCTTTCTAGAAACCGCTCTAATTCTCTGGAAAATTACCTTTTGAGTGTGCCACCATTTAAGAGAGAGTAGATCTAAGTTTGAGACTTGAGAGAGAACCATCCAATTGCTTGAAGTAGTTTGGAAACACACGCACGAGTTATCCCCAAGTTCAAATAAAAATTAATTTTGTTTGTCTCACTAGTTGTTAGGGTAAAGTTAAGGATCAAATTAAAACTGCAAAAATCGAATTCGGTTAAATTTTGTTTTTTATACGATGTTTCTCGAACAAATATAAAAAGAAAACTTAACAATGAAATATATTTTAGCAAAATATTAATAAAATTTTTGTCTTTCCTGTTCTCATTTGGCGATATAAAGAAGTTTTTTTTTTTATAAAAAAAAAACTATAGTATTTAACTAGAAGGGGCAGCATTTAAATAGAAGGGGCATCGGATCGGATGACGAAATAGTATAAAAAGTATGAATTTGAAGCTCCAGGGTACTGGTTGTAGGAATTGGCAAATCACATCCCGATATGCTAGGAAGAAAAATAATTTTCACATTATTTTTCCATCCAGTACAAGTTCTAAATTTCAAAGTAAAAACAATGATCTGGCACAAAAATAGAAAGAACAATACATTATGTTTGATATCAACTTTGACGAGTCGACATGATAAAAATAAGTTGGGAGACTTAATCTCCAATTTATCTTAAAAAAAAAAACTCATTAGAGATAGAAAAATATGAGATGGAGAAAGAGAAGAGATAGTTTAGTTAATACGTAAAATTCGATATATAAGGTAGATGCATGTGGCAATTTTTTTAATTAAATTGAATTTAGAGTGGCAATTTTCAAAAACTCAATTTTGAGATGACATTTTTTTATTTTAAAGCGACAAAAATCTAATTTTCTCTTTTTTTCTTTATTTTCTGTCATTATCACTGTACTCATTAAAGTGTTGCTTCCGTCACGCATGATAATATATAATATCCTTTATTTTACAGATCGATACTTTAGCCTGGGCCACGTGAGCAACCTAACAACATCATGGTCAAAGACTCAAAGTCGAAAAACAAAGGGGAAAAAAAAAATAGAAATGCCCGACACATTTACTAAATATGGAGGACGGGTAGCCTTACATTGGTGGAGTAAAAATAATAAAAGATGATACCAGACATTCAAATCAGAAAAGTTTAGGACCAAAATAGAAGTTCTAAATGTTCGCATGGCCATACCATGCCATATAAATCGTAACATGCTTATTAGCTGTTCCTAATTCCTTTTTTGCCAACGATTTCAAATTTTCAATAACAATTACCTCTAGGCTCTAGCCTCATTTCAATTGTGTTATCCCTTCAATCACAATTACGAGATTTTTTTAATAAGAAAAAAAAATCCCTCGACAATTTTAATAGAAACACAGCTAATTTAAAAGTTTTAAAAAGAGCACCATTATAGCGCCATTTACAGAGACGTTATATGATCTGGTCTATAACGTCATTATAAAAGTCGCTATATGCACTATAACGCCCCTTATGGCGGCGCTATAAAGAAAATTCCAAAACTGTCGAGGACCCTGTCATTTCTCTGTGCTCTGTATTTGTTGTTTCTCTCTAAATAATGATGAGATTGTAGTTAGTCAGTCATGGCATGGGGAGCAAGTTGACCGAAGGTGTAAGAGGAATGCTCAGAAATATTAAATTCTGTACATTCTAGTACATTTCAATTTGTTATAATATTTTTATTCACCCCTCTATTTAATATACTTTATATTATATTGTGTGTATAATATTTCTTTTCTTCCACGTAGGCATGAGGTAGTGGTCCTGCTTCAATACTTTATTTTATTATTATCTTATATCTAACTTAAATATGCAATTTGTTTAACCATTCTAAAGCTAGGAACTCTTGTTATTGTTATATAAACAATGCGATATATTTTTCAATTCACCCCCTTGTCCCTAGATATGAGGCAGTGATCCTTGTTTCGGATCCAATAATTAGCGGATGTGGAATTTGATTGTCATATTAATTATCTCATTTCCACATTAATAATAAGCAATCACTTTAGCTGTACACTCTTATTCTAATAATATTAAAGTTAATTTTAAAACTTAAAAGAGCCATAAACTAAAGTCGGTACTAGGTAACAATATTTTTATTACTCTTCCAATATTAATATTATTATTTTTATTCCTTATTATTATTATTATTATTATTGTATGGGACTAAAATTTTCAATTGTACATGAGCCCTAATCAATAACAACTGTTTATAATTTTGAAGAAACGCTCTAAATTCTACCCACATAAAAATTTAGTGCACTGAATATTTTGTTTATATTATTATTATTATTATTATTAGCTTGAAAAGTTTGAGCACAAGTTGGAGATCCAGGGAGCTGGGTATTTTTCGGTCAAACTCATGACCACAAGTTATTTATTTTATTTATATTTATGAAATTGTTGCAAGAAGACAAAAGTTTGGTCTTGGGAACATACTGGACATGATATGACGTGCTTAGAAAATGTGATCTTTTGTTGCAATATCTATACAATGTACCTTGTTAAAAGTCTATTTATGTAGATTTGTGATTTGTTACATGAAACATATAAAAAATGTGATAACAGAAAAATGTATATTCATTGTATTGAGCAGACTTGTGACTTCCCCAATTCCATCTCGAAGGCAGAAAATGCTGGGTCACCGCAGGGTTTGGAATTTTTTTTATAGCGCCATGACCGTGAGGGGCGTTATAGTGCATATCACGACTTTTATAATGGCGCTATAGGCCAGACATATAACGTCTCTGTAAATGGCGCTATAATGGTGCTCTTTTTAAAACTTTTAAATTAGCTGTGTTTCTATTAAAATTGTCGAGGGATTTTTTTTTCTTATTAAAAAAATCTCCACAATTACCCACACCCATGATTAGAGGTGTAAATTTTAAATTTTAAAATGCCTTATGACCGCTTCTAGTTACTCTTTTTCCAACGATTTTATTTGCCTAAAATAACAGTCACAGTCATCAAAATGAAGCTGCCATGTTCTTTTTTCGAACTAGCAGTGAACTTTTGTGACATTATTTTATAATCTAAGCCCCCGTTCCTTTCTTCAGATAGCCTCTTTCCCTCAGCACGGAATAAGCGTCACCGTTTCATTCCCCAAGCATCTAGCAAGCCATTAAAATGAGCTCTCCTGTACCATCATCGCCACGATTTTTCTGGGGTGACCAACCAGAGGAGGCTGAGTTCTACGCCTCTCAAGGCGTAAAACACCATCGATCCTTCTATCAATCCCCTTATGGTCGCATCTTCACGCAATCCTTCCATCCAATTGATCGTGAAACGGGTGAAGATGTCCCAATCAAAGGTGTTGTTTTCCTGACCCACGGCTATGGTTCAGACACAGGCTGGTTGTTTCAGACCACAGCTATAGCATATGCTACATGGGGATATGCAGCATACTGTGCCGACCTTTTAGTGCCACGGCAGATCCGATGGGCTCCCTGGCTACGTAGGTGATTTTGAGGCTGTAGCTGGTGCTTCCCTGTCTTTCTTCCTTTCAGTGCGCAAAGACCCTGTCTATGCAGAATTACCGGCATTTTTACTTGGTGAGTCGATGGGTGGGGCTGCAACTATGATGATGTATCTGCGGTCCCCACCTGATACATACACCGGTGTGATTCTCTCAGCGCCGCTTTTCATTATGCCAGAAGAGATGAAGCCGTCTAAATTGAGACTGTTTCTGTTCAGTTTGTTGTTTGGCATTGCCGAAACATGGCAAGCCATGCCCGACAACATGGTAGTCCGGAATTCAATTCGCGACCCAGAGCGGCTTCGCATTATGCGCGCTAACCCAAGACAGTACACTGGGACATTTCGTGTTGGTACAATGCGGGAGCTAGCACGCATTTGTGAGTATTTACAAGGGTGCTTCACAACTGTTACCGTGCCATTTTTGGCGGTGCATGGTACGATTGATGGGATCACGGCACCAGAAGGGTGGAAAATGTTGTACGAAAAGGCTCAGAGTAAAGATAAGAGGCTGATTCTGTATGAGGGTTTCTACCATTCGCTAATACAAGGCGAATCTGAGGAGAACAGCAAGAGAGTTTTAGCAGATATGAGGGAATGGATCGATGAGCGTGTGAAGCGGTACGGTTGTGGTATAACAAAAATGGTCAAGGCTGAGGAAATTGGGGTAGCTACGATCTCCATCTTGGACAAGCAGTAAATGAAGCCTAAATGGTAACAGTTAATTTCTTTGATTTATTTAAGGGGTTTGTTAGAATTATTTTATATGTAGAATCAGTAAAGAGGTCTCAACGTGGTTGAATTTGTTTTCCAGTTTTTTAGGGTTCAGATTGTTTTGCTTTTTGGTGAACTGATATAATATTTGTTTTCTTTTATTGGTTTTCCCTTCTCAGTTGTTAACTAAGCGCACGAGTGCACGACCAACAAACTCCAAGTCCAAACCTCTCTGTATTAATTTTGGATTCGTAGTTCAAAGTGCAAACTTTGTAATTTATTTGGGTAGCTTTGGAAGTCAAAATTTTGGCTATAGATAACCTACAACACAGGGGTTGAAAATGGGGTTAACTCATGTTGTTTTTGTGGCCAGCAAGAATGAGTGGCTGCTTTTCTTTAATAGATTTCAACAGGCTCATGCAGAACAGACATTGTTGCCCAGTTGTTTATCTATTGTGGTCAATATTAATAGATTTAATTCTAGGGGGCTTATGGTTATCCTAATTCTTTAGGGAACATATGGAGATATGAGTGTTCTCTTAATAAAGAGCACAACATTTTTTTTTAAAACTTTACTGGCTGCTTTTCTATGGGCAGTTTGGAGGGTTAGGAATAAATTTACTTTCCAAGTTAATAGGGATGCAACTAAGGTTTAATACTTCCGTCTCTATAATGACATTTTAAGTTTTTATTATCTCTGGACAGGTTTCAGGCAGGGATGGAGCATCAATTTCAACAGGCTCATGCAGAACAGATTGTGGCAGAAGAAGGTGCAGATCTCCTGGTCCCGGACTAGGCTGTTCTGGTGTCTGTTCTTGCTCAAGTCTGTTTTGTTGGTCTGTTGTTTGATGTTTGCATGTGTTTTGTTTGGATTTTTAGTATGCTGTTGTTTAAAACTTTAGGAGTAGGAGTAGTTTGTTGCTTTTAGCCGCTTGTTGTGTGGCTTATTTTGTAAGACTTTCTTTGCATGCTTTAATGGATGTAGGCGCCTTTAATAGGATGCCTTTTTCAATAAAAAAATAAATAATAATAATAATAATAAAATTCAAACTTGGTACTTAGTGTTGGACACACCGTGGGTGATACCGGCAGTGGAAGCCAATTAAAAGGAGGGATAATTTCGGCAAACACGTTATGGGTATAAACCAAATACCCACAAAAATAAAACTAATACTTGAGAATCAACAACCAATAGCACAATCAAGCAATATCATAAGAAATAAAGAGGTGACACAAGATTTTTACGTGGAAAATCCAAAAGGGAAAAATCACGGGAGCGATCGGTGCAAATTCACTAAATCAAGAGTTTTCTTACAAGTACATGAAGATCAATCAAGCTATCTACCTTTTTCTTATTCTCACTCATACTCTCTCATTATTTGAGATGGAATTAACAAAAGTTACAAGAGAAATGTAAATCCTAGATAGCTCAGGCGGAGAAGAGGCAAAGAGCTTCAGAAAGATGCGCACAAAAAGGACCACCACTTCTGTTTCCGTAACCCTCCCTTTTCTCCGAAAAAATTATAAATAACTTTAATTAATTAAGAAATTATAAAATAATCCGTTTTTAATTAAAATTTTAAAACTGACTGCGTAGTTTCGGAATCCCAGATTCCGAAACTAATTCTGCTTAGTTTCGGAAATTGAGATTCCGAAACTAGAACTGCCGACTTTTTTTAGAGAAAAAATATTTTTAAATTTTTTTTTAATTAGTTTCGGAATCTCAAATTCCGAAACTAGCTAGTTTCGGAAATTGAGATTCCGAAATTAAAAATTCAAATTTTGGTCGGCAAAAATTTTTTTTATTCGATTGTGCTGTGATCGGATTTTCAATTTCCGATCATAATGATGACAGTCAAATTTTTTGCCATGTCCTGTCCCCTCCCATCCTCTGTAGATCCCCTCCTCTTGTTGCCATGTGCCATTATTTATTTACATCCTTCCAAAAAGTATCCCGCACAGTTTAAGCTTATTAAGATGATTTTTTTTAGCATTGCTCCAAATGTTATTAACTGACGTTCAATAAGCTATCTAAAGTGATGAAGCCCAATTAAAATCCACGAATGATGTTATAAGGAGGTATCAAATTTATAAATTGTTTTTTTTTTAATTAATGCTGTGTTCAAAGATTTAAAAGAAAAACGAACTACAATTTCACTTTAATGTATTAATTTCTTTCTTATTGTCCAATTTCATAATAGTGTACTAATCAAAATCAATCCTTCTTCATTAATCGTTGCAAGAAATGATGATTTTGTTTAAGTAGCTAGTCTCACTAAAACTAGTTTATTTAGTTGGTACAAGAATCACTGGCCAACCTCTATTCAAATTTTAGTCAGCATGCGCTCTATATTTAATTTAGTTGGTACTTACTTTTCGTTGTCTTTCCGTTTATTTCATAGGAATTGAGGGGTCAGCCTCATATGTTATTTGATAACTCACCATGATTGACAAATTAGAGTCAAGCAACTTTAATATTATTCAAAAAGTTTGGTCATTTATATTTTGAACTAAAAATTTAAGCAAAATCAAAATTGTTTTCTTAAATAATATTAAGGAGTAAATTTCGTAATTAGCTTCCAAACAATATTCTGTTTTCACTTTATATATCTTAAATTTTTTAATGATCAAGAAAAAGTTAAAAATTCTATATTATATAGTGCTTATAAATTATGCGGCCTATTGGTTTTAATTTTTTAAACGGAGACAGAGAGATTTTTAATATCTAAAGGATAAAACATAAATAGGCCGTTTTTAATATTAATATTAATAGATGGTTCTGATTGATTATCCCAACTTAAGTTTTCTTTGAATGTTCCAGGCACGCTTCATTTATTCATTTCATTAAAAAAGACTCGAGAATCCAAAAATATAATAAACTAATACTGTCTTCTCATGCTGCATACCAACCAAAGCTTCATGTTGTGTCCCTCCTTGCCTCTGCTTGGCTCCTTGCTCCAATGGTTTTCAAAATGAAACCAAATATAGGACATAATCAGTAATACTTTTTATTTTTCACCGTAATTTCTTACTTAGCGAGGGTATTATGAATCAATTGCAAATTAATATAAAACTTATCTTCAATGTGAAGCAGAGTTAACGTCATTAATCAACAATACTGATTAATAACATGAAAGTAGATCAAGTTAGTTAAAAAGCAAGTAACAACTTTTCTTATTTTTGGGCCGCACTGCAGGTTGAAAAGCTTCATAGTACGCCATTAAATCTAGGAAGTCCCAGTTGGCACACGAAAGTACATATTGAATTGTATCTAGTGCTTAAGCTATATGAAAAAAAAACTCACAAAAATTTGGTCTAATTAGTTTTTTTTTTAACTATACTAGTTGTGTTTGAAGCATTAAAATGAATGAACATCAAAGTTTGTCGAAGGTGGTGAAAGTGAGACAGTTAGTTAGATGTCATGTGCCTAGACATCGGAGACCATTGACGAAAGACAAGCAAATGGGATCTCTCTCGAATCCTTGTGATAAGGAGAGCACAATTATAACGTCAAAAGACACAATTTCTCTATCGGTCACTAGAGAATGTGTGAAGAAGAAAAATTGTGTTTTTTTACTGTTTACGTTTGTCTTCTGGGAAAAGATGAGAAGATAGAGAAAAAAAGTAGAAACAAATAATAAAGAAAGGAGCACATAATTTTTTATTCATTTCTTTCTCTCTCTCTCCACGGGGTGAGAAAAAAAATGGTAAAATTTTGCTGCTAACAATTGAATTTCTAGTTTCGGAATCTCAGATTCCGAAACTAGCTGGTTTCGGAAACTCAGATTCCAAAACTAGCTAGTTTCGGAATTTGAGATTCCGAAACTAAGCAGAAATTGTTTCGGAATCTCAGATTCCGAAACTGCACGGTCAGTTTTAAATTTTTTATTAAAATCGAATTATTTTATAATTTCATAATTAATTAAAGTTAGTTATAATTTTTTCGGCCCTTTTCTTCTCATTTCTCCGTACTGGGCCTCTTTGGGGCACGGCCCAATTTGGCTTCGTACTCAACAACTTGTACAGTTTTGTCTTTTGAAGAAACACCAGGACAACAGTGAGCGTTTGCCATTTTCCCGATCTGATATCAACTAGGAACTTTCAAAGAAAAATAAAATCAAATCAACACAAAAATTGAATCTGCTTCGCTAGATAAATATTTTTTATATATCAATTTAGATGATTTTTCGTTGCATTAATTTCTGGCTGTTTGTATAATGAGCCATATAAATAAATAATTTGATCTGCTGTGTAATGGTTGTCTATCGCCACAGAAAATAATAATAATATAACACTATAGACTTAGTTTTTTTTTAAGATAAGATGGAGTCAATAGTTGGTTCAAAATAAATGTTACAAAGTACTCCCAGTCGCTACCCAGTTTATCCAAAAAAAAGTACTCCCAGTCAGTCAGATTTCGAACTCACGATTTTTGAAAGTGCGTTGCTCTTCGCAACTGGAGCAGAGCTGGTTCTCAAAATATGCACTTAGGTCTTAGGGGACAGCTTTTGTGTAGCAATTCCGTGTAAACTTCCCCAACGCGAATTTATAAATAACTTAATTGAATCGACTCTATAATGACTGAACATCACTGCAGAAAAAATATAAATTGACACTAAGCTTGATCATCAATGAGATTTGTTTTTAATGCTAGAAGATAAGAAACCGTCTAAATTAGATTGTTTCTGTTCGGTTTGCTGTTTGGAATTTCCAAAACATGGCAAGCCATGCCGTATGACAAGATCCGAAATTTGTTTCGTGATCCTGACCAGATCCGCATCATTCATTTTAGGCTAACCAAATATACATGTACCATGCATTAAGGTTAGAAATGGCACATTAGTCAGTCTAATTTACCCTTTATGTTAGAGATTATAGGTCATATCACGCCTTATAACAACACGGTACAGAAGATAAAAGAAGAAATGTTCTGACATTATTTCCACTACAATTAGTATGGTCTCCTACGGCCTAAATTCAGACATAAGACTTGACAGCTGAACTATTTCAATTAATCGGAAACTACTGCCAGAAAATGCTCATCTAATTAATTGGAAAGTTTAGGGGTCAACTGATGAAAACGGCTCTTTATTTACCAGTTAGATAACAATAAAATAATTTCAGAATTTTTATTTTAATTTTTATCTGACTGGTAAATAAAGATCCGTTTGCACCAATTAGATAACAACAACTAAAAAAATTCAAAAATATATGGTGCTGACCTCAATGGAAATCGGCAGCTGCTATGACCTATAGTTTCCAACATAAAGGGTAAATGAATAAAAAAATTAATGAAAACCGTGCAACAAAATGTAAGTTATAAACGGATCACTAAGAAAAGATCAAGTGCAGAGGTACTTTACATGAGCTCTTGACAGCGCTGTCTCTACTCTCTATATATATACTCATTTATCATGCCCTGAAAATCAAAACTAACAGCAAAAATGGACCCAGCAATGATAAGTGTCCAAACAGAAAAAGTAGTTTGCTTTCTTATGCAATCTAAAGTTGTTAAATATGAAAGAAACCCATCGTTAAAAATAGAGGTATATGAAATTGAGATTAAGGTGTAACCTCAATTTCAATCTAATCTCCAGAGGAAGCCCAACCACCTTGTGATAGCCCTGTCGTTCATATAATTTTGTGTTATCAAAGAAGCTTATCAGTATGTTTCTAAAGTAGCAAGTAACAAATATACAAAACTCAGTTAGAAATAAGGTGCTTAAAATAAATAAAAAATGAAAATTAATTTCCTTGCTTGACGCCAAAAGAGTTCCAACAGATAAATCCTCCCTAAAAACTGGCATCCAAAGACCTGGGGTAGTTGAAGCCTAATACAAGAAGAATAGATCTCATTGAAAGAAGCAAAGGGAAGAGAGAATCCAAATCCTTGCATCTCTAAGAGCAGAGCTCTATATATGCTTTCCTAACAGCAGGGGATTGTGAGATTCGACATCCAGAGCAAAGATAGTGTGCTAAGGGTCACCAAAATAATAGAAGAGTGGTAGAAATTTAAGAGATATTTACAATCTGTTGCTTCCTAGTCCAAGCATCGAAGTTTATCAACTAACCTCCATCCTACCAAAGATCTCCTTGCCTACCTTCTTTCCTATAGCATTTCCTTCCATTCCAAATGCCATATGTTCCAGAGTTATAACCCAAAAGCAAGTTATTAGTAACCGAGCGAGGGCAAATCCGACATAAGCAATAGTCTTCCTTGGGTGCAAAAGGAACAAACGTGTAAAATTCATTGTACAATTCGTCTGACTCCAAAGAAATAAAAATTATGGAGGGGAAAAAATGTAGTGCATCTCAATGAGGAAGCAAATATTCTTGTAAATTAACTCACGTCAAATTTAGTTTTAGTCATATTTATGAAGCTCAACTATATATTCAATAATTTTGTTGGCAATGTGAATAGTAACGTCTGTTATTTTCGTCAGGGAATTAATTTCGTTCTTTGCACAGATAATTGAGAAATTGTGCACATTTCCAACAAAAATATAGTACTAGTTTTCGAAAAAGAGCTTGTAAAAAATAACTTGGATTATCGGAGTCACAAAAGAAGTTTAATTTGTTATGCTATTTAACCGCACATATATATCAATGGTATCGTGCTTTCGCATCCAGACAAAAGAATAACAATTAAAGAATGGTGCTGAAGCAGCAATTTAACACTGTCACTTCAAAATGGTAAAATAAAAAAACTAAATGATATTTTTTACAAAACTTTAATCATGTTTCTGATGATAATGTAAAATTCTACAGCCAGAAACTTCCATCAAGTTCCCATATTTTGACCTTTTCTGCCCAGCAACTTACATAAGTTTAAGCAGATGATAAGCCTGCATCACTACCTTCGGCGAATAATATGCGTACAGTTGGCATTCCTTATTTATTCTCAGCCTTCATTACTTCATTTAAATTAAAAACATGTGCCAGTACTCGCAAAATAAACGCAGTTATCGAGGCACAATCATATACCTTCAATTTTGGTATGCATCAAAATAACAATTCTCCCCCGTTAGTTTCCCAATTCAATAGTAAGTTATAAAAACCATTCATCAATTTGTTGGCTCAAGCCTAGTTCTGTTTCTGCCATACCCAAGCATAAAATCTTAAAAAAGCACCTCATTGCTTGATAATTGATAACAAACGTCTGTAACTCAGACAGAAAGATCCTACTGCAACCCTGAAGAAATATGGTCACAAGTGTAACCTTTCTTTATCACATAAGCACATCAAGTTCTAGTTGAGCTGGCAATTTTCTCACTCCAGGAAAAACCCTAGTAACAGAAAATTTCACAATTTCTCTATTCTAAAACATTAGCTACAACAACATTGCCAGCTTTCTTGCTCCAGGAAAAACCCTAGATTACAGAAAATTTCGAAATTTCTCTCTTCAAAAATTTTATCTACAACAACATTTAGAGCACCACTGAACTTGACTTTTACAGACAACTTCACTACAAAACCATATGTTTTGACTAAGATTCCAGTTCCACAACTGTCACACCACAGTATCAAACCTCGGTTCATAGAAGCACACCTGGCTATTACACAACTGAACAGCAGGACCCATTATCCACGACCAAGTCTTTTTCTCCACATCATATAGTAATCCCTTCCCTTGATTCCAAGAAGTAAAACAAATCAAATTGCCCTGACCAAAACACTCAAATCTCTCAGCTGAGAGCCTCAAAAGAGACCGAAAATGCCTTGGGGGCATTCTAGTAATTTCTGTCCAAACTCTCTTGCCATGATCAAGCTCCCATATCCTCATGCTTTGCAAGGTGCTATAAATCCCAACTCGACCTACTAAAAATAATCTCCCTTTTGCCCCTGATACTAAGTATCCATCCAGTAGTGATCTAGGAAATTTAGCAGGTATGTAATCCCACTTACCTGTATCCACCTGGTACACCATCAACCCAATTGGATTTAGGGTTTCCAAGTACAGCCTAGAGTCGCAAAAAGCCATTTTGGAAGAGCACAGGCTGACAGCTGGCATTGTATCATGTAATGACCATGTATCGGTTCTTGAGTCATAGACCTCTATTGGTACAGTTTTACTGTCCCCACAGATCTCGCTGGCTGCAATAACCTTATATCCAGTACCAGAGTTGTTTTTTACCAGAATCAGCTGTCTCTGTTGATTGTGGTGCATTCTAGGTAGGACTCGCCAGGTCTGGGTTAGCAGGTTGCAAATAAGGGTTTTGAAGGTCGATCCATCAAAGCCAGTAAAGCAAACCAAACCACCTGATGACCCAACAAGCCAGAAGACCCATTCAGGTAAGAACCCAAAAGGCATCTTGAACCAGATTCTCAAAGGAATGCTCAGTATGGAGAGTTGTGAACTAGGGTTCCGCCAAAAGGTAAGGAGGCAGGGTCCATGGACAGGAACTCTGGAATGAGCTGAAATAAATCCTGAGTCATTTAAAATTGAATTCCATCTCTTGCAAACTGGTCGGAGCTTGAAGAGTAGGAAAGGTGGAACTCGAGCAAGTATTTCAGTCTGTAGGTCATCTGGTAGGTGGGCCCAAACTGACTCATCCAGCTGGATTTCAGAAGTAAGGCTTTTGGGGAAGGTAGTTAGAACTTTTGTTTCTTCATCAAGGCCACGTGGTTTTGTTTTGATGGTCTTCTGACGGGAAGGACTGGTGGTGCGGGGACCAACAAGCCGGGGAACAGATCCCTCCTCGTCAGAGAGGAAAATGGGGCTTTTAAGTGATGAGGGAAAAGTTTCTTTAAATCCATGCATGTTTTCAAAAGCACAACCCTGAATACAATTCAAAACAAATGATAAGGTAGCGTGCAAGTATACTAATCTTGCAGAAAAATAAGCAAAAATAATACCAATCAAATGGATGTCAACTGGAATGCAGCCAATTCAACTAAATCTTCTGCTATTATGCACCACTGGGTGACCATTCTAGTGCCTCACCACTTCAGCTACTAAGCAATGCGCCAGTTAAGGTCTTTACTATTTTTTTTTTCATGAAGTAGTTCAGGTTTTTAATATCAAAACAAAGGAACTAATATGGTGCTAAATTATAACTTAAAAAGTTTCAAACAAAAGTGCCAAAAAACAGGTTTATAACATAGAATTAAAGTGGCATATCGTTCAAGCTTCGCCATATTTGAAGCCCGGGCACAGACAACAGTAGCCAAAATCTAAAATAAAATCAGCATAACTTTAGAACATGTCCGTTTTCTGATACCAAGCACAACTAGATTGACTGCAATTTAATAACCTACACATCTTCTGATAGAAACTTGGGAATAAATGAAAAAAAATGGGGACCCAAATTCCCACAGAAGTACCAATGCCAAAGTATCTTTCTTTTTTTGCCCATTTTTATTTGGTTGACCCCACTAATCTTCCCTAATCCTCTAACTCTGCACCCCAAAAAAGAAGCTGTCCTGAAGTAGAAATCAATGACTCAAATTCAAAGTAATTAGCAATGTGAAGAGAAATACTAAACAAGACATCTTCAATCTAGAAGAATTTAAATTCTCACATCTAATACGATTAAAGATCTACTAACCCAAGCAGATCAGTGAATCGTGTATTACTCGACCACTAAACACTGTCAAATTTTGACGTTGAAGAAAGACATTCCGAACTAAACGAGGAAGTAGAAATGTGTTTAACTAAGAATCGGAGAAGATTTTGGTTCAGATAAGAACAAGACTAGCATTCCATAAGCACTAAAAGGGGAAAAAATAAAAAAAAATTAAGGAAATCCTAAGCCTTACACACACGATAATCTACGAAAATTCAAGACAAATCGAACTAAAATTTCGAATTTTCTGAAAGGATTGGAATTTACCTCTTTCGAATGGAGGAAGTCTCTCTCCCTCTCTCCTCTCCTATCTGAGCTTTGAACTTATGTTATTTTTTTATTAAAAAAATGAAAAGAGGAAAAGAAAAAAACAAAAAGTGCGCCGAATGCCGGAATCCGGTCGAGGGACACGCTAACCTGTACTCTTTGTATCTACGACTTTCTACGCTTGATCCGATTTAGGATAAGTGTGCCTCTGACATGCGGGACAGTAGTACAGTACAGCTTAAGAAGTCGTATAGGTTCCCTGTCATTGGATCCACATATTTCCAACCTTTAGAAAATGTCCAGGTTTTCTGTTACGGATTCCTCAAATAGATCCTGTTACAAGTCACACCGACTAACAATTCTCCCCGGTTTGGATAACATCAGATCGGGTGGGATTTAAAATTTAAAATTTAAAATACCATGGAGCCATGTCAGCCGCATATTAGGCAGTCACAAACTCACAATCCAATTCGGATCAAATCTTAGCATGATTTTTAATTACTGATGCATTAAAAGAATGTACAAAAATTTACATATGCATCTGTGTTCAATTGAAATTTGAGAATTTAAAAATGAATCGGTATGTTAAATTTCCCTAAATTTTTTTTTTCAATATTTGTTAAATTTTAATGTTTCAAGGTGAATCTGGATCATATCGGAACTTATTATTACTACCTTAAATATATAATGCACGATGAATGAACGTTTATGCAACTGATATGACACAAAATTTTCGCGTTTATAAAATTGAAAAATACTTATTATCATAATAAAATTATTTAATAATCCTACAGTTTGAAATAGTTAGGAATTTATTGACGCCCAAGCTTGTTTAAAATTCACAACATCGGATAAAATAATTATCAAAATCAAAGATATAAATTCATAGATTATGATCTTTATAATTTAGAATTTTGTGTACAAATTTTGATTCTGTGAATTTTTGGCTATTTATCAAGCACAACCAAAACAGAATCTTTAACTTTTCAGTTTTTAATTAGGAAATTTTTACATGTGGTCATGTAGCTCAAGTGGTAATAGCACTAGGCTAATTTTTAAGAGGTCAGAGGTTCAAGTCCTTGCTTGCGATACGTTTGGCAAGAATCCGATTTTGGTGTCGCGCGCGACACCGTGTGTAGTGCACCTTCGAGCTTTTCGATTATGATTGGGCAGTTCATTTTTTTGCGGACCTATCAATCTGGTTACATGTACGGGGCTTCCATATCCATCCGATTCAGATCAGACGACCTGAAGACGCGTTACACACGATGCCGCGCGACACCTGATCCCATTTCGTTTGGCAAGACATGATAAAAAATCCAATTATATACAAAGGAAATGACGAATCAATTCTCAAACACAATGTAGCTAAGCTATATAAAATAAGATAGCTATAATTATAATTTTTTTTATTTTTAATAGCTGTGTTTATCGATCTCGAAACAAATTTGATGCCAATAAAACTAATCTCAATCTCATTAGACTTTTGGCAAAAGTTTTTGTTTAATATATATCGTTGTTTACAAAATTCATGACAAATTTTTATTCGAATTTCACAATATCTAAATACGGATCTATTGAATTAAATAAATACTCTTTCATGTCTGCAACTATTCATTTAGAAAATATATTTTAATACGAAGAGGGTGCCATCAAGTTTTTAGGGGGACCAGCATCCTCTGTAGAGATTCGCAGTATGCAAATCTTCTCCAGACCGTCCGATCTAATCTCAATGATTAAGATTTACGGGCCGTAGCGATTCAATATTAATCACGAGGCATTCATTATTCAGACAAACACCACAGAGTTTGTACTGTACAAATCCCGCAGAGGATATCATTCGCGGGGAGGGAGGTTGCGTAATATCACAAGTCCACCTCTTATTTCGATTTTTGAAACCTAAAAACTCAATTGGTGAATCCAAAATTTTGAATTTTGGTTTATTTTTTAAAACCAATGTGTCCACATATTAATTTGTAATTTATAAAATTTTATTTTACACAAGATAAAATATGTGATAAAACAAAAATATTAAAATTATTTTATTATAATTTAACCATATTTATTCGTATTTTATCATTTTATAAAGTGAATCCCCAAAATGAAAAAAATCTAGCATGCTCATCGAAATCACAAACTGGAACTTTTATTTTCATTCTTTTCTAGTCATTATTCTTCCAAACGAATGAGAGTTTTATGCGCTGAGACGGGCCTTTCCGGGAAAGCAACCCTTGCCTTGCCTAGCTCATTCCAGGTTAATACATACATCAAGTGCTCGGAACTTGATCATGCACATACGGTGTTTGATGGAATGCCATTTAAGGTGAACTCTTTGTCTTTTCTGAATTAGAAAGTTGTTTTGACATAATACTTCAATCTAGTTGTACGTACTGGTGTATACAGGTATGTTTTAAAATAACAACCCAGAATTGGTTGCTTGATGTGGTAACGAGAAGTGCCATTTGAATGTCTACGCAAAATGTTGGCACATATATATAAAGACGTTCAAGTGCTGACTTTAATGAGATGATATTATTATCTGGGACACCATTCTTTGCTTGTTTGCGGATCCATCCTATTATTGTAAATCTGGATTTAGTTCAAGTACTTAAGTGGCAATGTGAGATGGGGTTTTATGGTATGCAATCAAAATTATCTATTCAACAAAATAAATAGCCAGACAATAGTGTGACAAGTTTCAATGATGCTAGGATCGGAATTAGAGTCTGGCTTGGGTCCTGATAATTTTACCTATGGTATATTGGTATTGCGTTCAAGGCCCAAGGGTCTGTAGGGTGTTAAGAACTTGGATCGCATAATTAGGTTTCATGGTAAAAATACAAGTATAAATCCTGAAGGTTTGAGGGAGTCATCAGGTGTGCTCTTGTTGCAAATGTGGCATGACTGGTGAAGCCCTAGAACTCCATGCTTGAAAGTGCGAAACAATAGGTTCCTAGAATGCACAGTTTTAGGCTTTCAGAAAAATAAGTGCTGAAATTTATTTATAAAAATGGGAAATAAAATTTGAAACCTGATATATTCACCTATTCCACATTGCCAGATAGTTGTCCATGCATTAAATATTTTTTCTTAAAGCAAGACATGGCTAGAGGCCTAGAGCATGTTTACGTGGCAAGCACTATTGCAGATATGTACGTATGATTAATGTGGCAATTTGAAAGAAGCCATAATGATATCTGACAAAATAACTGAGAGAGACCCCGTCACTACGAATGCCATAATGTGTTGCTATGCACACTATGGACATGATTCAAATGCCATAATGTGTTGCTATGCACAACTACGGACATGATTCAAATGCCATAATGTGTTGCTATGCACACTATGGACATGATTCAAATGACATTAGCATGTTTGAGAGAATTCAAGGTTCCCTTTTGTGCATCTCAAACATTTGTAAAAGCCATGTGGCAAAATTAGCAATTTGCTGTCATGGGAGCTCCAAAATTTCCTCCAAAAGTTATTGACTAGGGTAAAGAGGAGCAAATGCATCAGGATAAGTTTTTTGAATTTGTAATCAGAATCGATTTGAACTGGAATTGGAACGAGATTGATTGATTATATGCATGCAGGGCTAAGAAAACGAGTGACAGGCCAGGTTCCCTTGCTTGTTTCAACTTTGAATTATGAATTAGAATCTCTTTAAGCATTATGGATATTGTTTTTCTTTAGAATATAAACTGGATGCTTATCTTTCTTTAAAATAAATTAGTTTGCAAGTCTGTTTTTTAATTTGGTATGTTATTATTCTTCAATTTCTGAAATTAGAAAAATTTTCTTATCCCTTCTAAACATATATATTTTTTGGGTAATTCTATGATGGACTGAAATTTCAAACCGGGCTTGAATCATGATCAATCAAATCCCTTCATAATTTTAAATGAACGATCCAGATTTAAGCCCGGTTTAAAATTTCAGTCCATCATAGAATTACCCATATTTTTTTAGATATACTAGATAGTGACTACCTAGTTTTACAGAGATTTTAAATATATTTAATCCCATTCTTCCAACACAGTATTCCATCACTATCCTATCCCCTCACATGACAGTATTTTTACAGTTTACGGATGGAGAATTATGTTCCATTTAAAGCAATAAAAAGGATGCTGCTACTGAGAGAGCGGCTGAGATCAATATCTAAAGGATTTTATGCGTATGATCTTTTCTGCATGCCTTTCTAATTTTTCTAGAAACGTTGTATACTTCTCATTCATGCTTAATGAAACATATGATCTTTTGAGTAATTTTTTTTCAAAACAAAAAAAAATGCATAGATAAATATGCAACTCACAAAATTAGGAATCAGGGCTCAAGCTTCCAATTTCTAGACAATTCCAAATTAATAGGCACATATAGCTCGGTTCTAAATGCTGATAGTAAAGAACAATTTGACGTGACATGCCACCAATTTTTCAAAGGATCTCAACTGTTCAACAAATTACACGAGTTATTATTAACCAAGCGCGTTTGTTTCACGGGTCTCTCCAATATATATTATTCATTGCAACAATTCCCTCACACATAACTCTCTCTCTCTGATCTCTCTCTCTCTCTTCTATCTTCCCAACCCCCCTCCACAATCTTCTCTCATACACACATGAAATCGACCATTTTAGAACTAACAATGCAAATACTATTGTTAGTACTTCTCATCTTCATTTCAGCATTCCTCCTCTTATTCGTTTTCTTACTGTCTGTCCATGCTTTTGTTATTGTCAGAGTGTTCAAAGGAAGGTCCAGAAATGTTTCAAGATTGGTGAGGTGCGACAGCACCAGCAACCACGGCTTGTCAACGGAAGAACTGGAGAAAATACCAAGTTATGACTTTGAAACAAAGAAGGTTGGAATGATGAAAGATTGCGTAGTGTGCTTGGAGAATTTCAAGGATGGTGAGAAATGCAAGATTTTGCCAAATTGTGGACATTCTTTTCACAAAACATGTATTGATTATTGGTTGTTGATGAACGCAAATTGCCCCGTTTGTCGATCCAGCTTGTCCGAGAAGGATATTTTTTCCAAAAATAGTTTCAATTTGCATAGTCTTCGCTAGGTTCAGGCTGTCTACAGAAAATTCATTTGTCCATCAAGGATATATAATGTCTTTAATTTAGAAATTTAATTAGTGGTTCATATTACAGTTTAAATTTTGATATTTGTTTACATTAAGATTGTATGCACATACGAGGTAGGTAGCTAGCTTGATGTATCAGATTTTAAAATTTGAACAAGGCATTGATTATGTAGTGCTCATTCAGAATGATTCATAATTACAATACAGTTCGAGGTCATTTTCGCCTAAGTTTTAATAAAACTTGGTGTGTAAGCCATGAATTCAAGGTCCGGAAGGGACTTCTTTTTGTGGGTAATTGAAAGAGACAATAGCGTACGTAGTCCTTGATACTGTACGTATCAACTTTGATTGATTGGGAACTAGCATCCTACAGAGTCCGTTAGAAAATTAATAGATTTGATTTTTCACCAACCGGATCTTCACTCATCAGATATACATTGTTTCAATTATTTTTTTATTATTATTAGTTTGAAACTAAGGGCCCCAAGCACTAGCAGGGTTCCCAATATTACAAGAGAAAAGTAAAAAGGTTCGAGTCATAATCAATGAATTGTTTTCAGTAAGTTGGATAGGATGATTTCATCACATTATCAATGTGCGAAACGAAATACCACTACAAATTTGGAGACCACTTTCAATGGTTGGTGAGGGAAAATTGTATTAATTTGCATTTGGAATCCGCGTTTCAAAGAAATTTTAAATAATGAACGACCAGTTTTATAGGACATCCTTGAACATTTAGGAAATAGTTTTTAAAGCCATTGCCCTGTTCTGCACCTTTCAATGAATTGCTTTCGTTTAAAATGAACGACTATTCGGAGAACGGTGCATCTTTATTTAGAAACGAGAAGGAATATATTAATAAAATTATATTTTTTATATGACAACCATCATAACCTATAAATAAAACAATTTCTTTTGCAAACGCTTGACAGTGACTATGTCAAGCTAGATAAATTATAAATGGGAAAATTTTGTCTGTATTCGGAAATAGAGGATTTGCTCCTCGAAAGTTTAAACTCCTGATTTTGCTCTCCAAAATTTTAAACGCCTTCTATATTTACCCTTCTACCATTTTTTATAATATAAATAATTGTTAAATAATAAAAACTATTTTTTCTGACCATTATACCCCTGAGCTCCTTTCTTCCTCATTCATATCTGATCTCCCTTTGAGCTTATAGGCCGAGAGAAAGCAAAACAAGTGGTGAAAGTTGAACAACGTGGACAAAAATTGATTGGCCATCACCAAGGCTCCAATGAGGAGCTTCTAACGCATCCAAAATCGGATAAACATCTTAGTATCGTCGAGCTTATCAGTGTTGGTAGAAAGATGATCGAACAATTTTGAACGAATGGCAAGGTGAGGCCTTGATCTTGATCGAACGGAGGAGAAATTTCTTGTTGGAGACGATCAGCTCAAATGGAGATCGGATAGGGATGAGGAAGAAAGGAGCTAAGGGGTATAATGGTCAGCAAAAATAGTTTTTATTATTAAACATTTATTTATATTATAAAAAATGGCAGAAGGTCAAATATAGAAGGCGTTCAAAATTTCGGAGGGCAAAATTAGGAGTTTGACCTTTCGGGGTACAAATCCTCTATTTCCTCAGTTCTGAGAGGTACAGAAAATTTTTTCCCATTATAAAATATTTTATGTATAATTTATATCGGCAATATATTAAAATTAAAGTTTATTTAGTATTGATAACATTGAACCGCAAGTTTTCAAGCAGCTCGAATAACTACTGAAGATAATTTTCAGATCACACCGTATTTAATATAAAAATTATCCAAAATGTCAAGAAAACATCTGTAAATTAATTCTCTAAATATGTATTTGATATTTGATTCGTTGTCATAGTAGTCAAGCCCCGTTACATTGGAAATTCTAACTTTCTAACATTATAATTTCTTGAGTGGTCAGAGCTCGGACAACGCTACAACAGTTTAACGGGCCAATGAAAGTTGCTTCGTACGAGTTATGCTCCGTTCAATCGAACAAAAAAAAGCGCATATATGCCATTATTTGCCCTATTGCCGAAGATATTTGATTTGGTTATCTGTCAAAGCAAAAATGATTTTCAAGTAGTTCAGGCATACAGTTATAGTCCTGAGAATTAATTCTGAACGGCGACCCAAAACTGACACAGAAACTACCAGAATGGTTTGAAGCCAATAAAGTGCATGCTCTATTTATTTTCTGAAAAGAATATAGAATACTGTTAAACAAACAATCACTAGCATAATGATTAATTTGGGTAAAAATTGATATGTCAAGTGTATCTCGCTCCTACACGGGTATTAAAGTAAATAGTTGATATTCAAAAAAAAAAAAAGTAAATAGTTTATGACAATAAGCAAAAGAAGATAGGATATATACACACATCAATTGGTATCTTAATTGAAAAATGACCTCCAGCAGACCGACAATTATCCGATAAAAATATAAAACATCATTTACAAGTAATACAACTGTGCCCAAAAGGTATCTTACGACTTAAATTCTTCCAATCTACCATCTCCTGCATTGACTTATTTTAAGAAAAAAAGCAAAAACTTCGGCCCCAATTATGAAAAGACCTTCTTAAAATAAGTAAATAACTCACTCGACAACAATTTTGGAAATTGGTAAGCACAATCCACAATAATATTGTATAACTTCATATAGCTTGCTCTTCAAAGTTTAATTTAATTTAACAGTAACTAATGCTTAAAATGTATATTAAAAAACGGGGAAAAAGTATTAGGAACGTGTTTTTATTTTTTAGGGCCATGGAGGAATATTTTAGTTCACCAATGGGAGGGTTAGACAAGTAAATATGCAATGTTTAATGAATTTTATTCAATAACTAACTACTTTTGCTTTCACTACTCTTCCTCCGCAGGGAATTCACGAAAGGGACTTTACCCAACCAACCATTCAAACTGGACCCATTATCAGCTCTCTCCCCATCCTCACTAGTCTCTTTCTCCCTCCAAAACTTAATCACACATAACCTCTCCTCCTCAGTTGATCTTTGCAAAGCAATCCTCGATCCAAATCCTTTCTCTCTCATGACCTGACAAATGTCATACGGGTCATTTTCACTAAGGGCAACCATGTAAATTAGCCCATTAACTGATAATAACTCATCCACCACATTTAAGATTCTATCTATGACCATTCTGCCCTTAAATCCACCCGCCCAAGAGGCGACAATACCATCTGCACCAACTTCATCCTCAGGTGTTGGTACATACGGTGGATTGATCACCAGCACATCAATGCTTTTCTGGAGGCGTTTTTGGAGCGACAAGGCAATATCAGTCGCCACCACCTCAACATGGACACCATGGTTGGCTGAGGTCTGGAGTGTGGTATGAGTTGCATGCAGGTTTATGTCAGTTGCATAGAATTGGGTCCAGGGGCAATATTGGGAGACGATTAAAGCTAGGGATGTTATCACATAGCCAGAGCCACAGCCAATTTCCAGACAAAATTTAGGATTTTGGCTAATGAGGTTTGACCGATCGGCCAAGAGAGCATCGACCAGGAGAAATGAGTCATCACATGGTTCATACACTTCTGCATGACTGCTAACAAGCTGGATTTTTGCAATTTTTGGTACAGTCTCAGTTGAAACCTGAAAACAAAAAAGAAAAATTGATAAATAATAAAAAATAAAGAAAAGTATTTATACCATATTCCATTACATAAATAATAACACCAAAAATGAATAAGACGGAAATTGCATCTTTGAATTCGCACATGAATTATGTCCATGTTTCCAAAATCCAAAGGGATATCTATGCAAAATTCAAAAAGATAAGAAAGAAAGAAGATGCTTAGCCTACAATTTTCTTTTGCAGCTCTTTCCTTTCTTTCGAGGAACTTGCAAGTTCCATCTCCACAAGTTGCTCCATACCTAGCAGGCAGTTGGAATGAAAACACAAACATTACTATAGGGAGTTGCAGGATTCAGTGCCAACCAAGGTTTTAAAATGCGATTTATGCGGTTTAGCGGTTCGATATTGAATTATCGATGCGGAGTTTTATCGGTGATAAAACGGTGATAATGCGGTGTGCATGCGGTTTAATACTAGAAAGTGGAAACCAGTTTCCTTGTATGCATGTGTAAACTTAATCCTCTTTAGCAGTTTAATACTAGAATCAGACTAATATTTAACAACAAAATAAAAAATGCAGAACATGTGTACCAGTAAAGCGATATAATAAGTAAATGACATAACAAAGAAAAAGAAAAATAACTTTCTTTAAGTCATATTTCATAATGTAATCTTTTGCTAGTTGCTACGTATGACAACCCATTAAAAAGCAACAAAAACCCAGCGAGTATTTGTGACATCAGACTACCAGCAAAGAGAAAATTATGTACCTAACAAGTAATTCCATTCATACCAGTAAAATACACAACAAGTCAACATCATACATTGCATAACACTATAAAAGATTTTCAAAGGTTTTGAGTAGTATTGCAACCAAAAACTAGGAAATTATAAAGGTTATATAAACCACAAAGTTGTTAAGCTAAGCAAATTTCCATATTCTTCAACAAAATGTTCCACAAAACATCTCATAATCCAGATCAACTTGTTCTTCAACAAAATGTGCTGTCTTGCTCTTGCATCATCAATTGCTCTCCTATGGACAATGTAGACACACAAGCACACACAAATTAAAAGAAAATAATCTTTTGTTCAATTTCCATAAACTAAAACCAGATAAAACACGTGAAAAGAACACTGCAATTTTTAAATAAAGCCAGTAGTAAGTCTCTCACACAAATTAAAGAACAAAGAGATTCTTGTAGAAATAACAGAAGCAGTGAAAAGAACACACATAAATAAGTAGTTCATCACTGATTCTATTATTTATCCTCTATTTTCTTTAAAAAAGAAAAATTTGTAAACAAGAAGACTGAAAATTGAAAAGTAATTGCAATTTGCAAACCCTTTCTTGCATTGAAATGTTTTATACAGTACCTAAATTAACTCTTTTCTTAAACTATGTGTATGACTATGATCAATTCAGAGCCATATAAATT
Organism: Rhynchospora tenuis; assembly: GCA_027725995.1. NCBI lineage: Eukaryota > Viridiplantae > Streptophyta > Magnoliopsida > Poales > Cyperaceae > Rhynchospora > Rhynchospora tenuis. The sequence continues at coordinate 84,531,140 of CM050889.1, forward strand.
GCGCCTTTTTTTCCTATCATGAACAGACTAAACAAACCTTGTACTATAATTGTGCGCTTGACATATTGACTGGTGGATATTAAGTAATATGGTCATGGACGCATGGAGCATGGTTCTTTAGTGCTTTGCGCTTCAATTATATTGTTGAATGCTATTTGCAAAGACTTGGTGGAACAGTAATAATGAGAGAGGCAAATGCTTCTACCAAATATAAAATTTACAGTCTCTCTGGATCAATTAACTAATCCAAATTTCTTTGAAAATTACAAGATTAAGTTTGTATGCAACAATCTTTTTGTACTTTTATAATTAACTAATTATCGATAAAGAAAGAACTATGTGAGGTACTTACAGTACATAGAGGACTGAGCAGGCAGAGATGCAAGATCGGGAGCAAAAGACTGAGCAGGCGGAGCAAAGAGCTGGAGAGTTGGAGCAAACGGCGATGGGAAGAAGAGAGTTGCAAGATCGGGAGACGAAGCAAAGAGCGGGAGCAAAGGGCTGAGCAGGCGGAGCAGAAGAGCAGTGGCGGGAGCAAGAGAAGAACGGCGATAGGAGGAGGAGAGCAACGATGGGGGAGGAGATGAGAACTGAACTATGGATTAGGGACTGTTCTGGAAAAATTGGGGGTGGGTTTTGGGATTAGGGGCTTCGTTTCGCTTTTTCTCCGCTAAAAACGAGTTATTTTTACGATAATACGGCGTTAATTACGTTTTATCGGACGACCGCATTTTTAAGAAATAGTTCAATGTTATCGTGCGGTCTGGCTACCAAAACCAGCGTTTTTAAAACCCAACCGGGTACCGGAAATTTCCGGTAAAACCGGGTTTCGGATCCCCACCCGGTAGGAAATGTCTTCTAAAACTCTCTGGTCAACAACCGGGAAAATTCGGTCAAACACCGGAAATTTCGGAAATATCAGCGGTTCCGTCTATTCCTTTCCGCTTTCTCCAATGAGAAAATCACAAAATCCAAGTGTAATTGAGGAGAATCGAACCCTGGATGAGTGCTATTGGAGACTACAACTCTAACCACTGGGCCGAGCGGCCTTATATGTCATTAAATGTTGTTAAATATAAATATTATATTATAACCAGTACAAACCGGCACAAACCGGCAGAACTGGTAAAAACCACATACCGCCACCTTGGCCGGTTTGATGGCCGGTAGGGTATTAAAAACATTGACCAAAACCGCTATTTCCGTTTATGCGGCGATAATAAGGCGCATTTTAAAAGCCTGGTGCCAACCCATACCAAAGTAAGCTGCTAGTCTCAGACAGAGGCTAAATCTCTGAGATGCTCAATTACAGAGGCAGATATGAAAAATTCAAAACTAAACTGGTAAAAATAGGTACAATAGACCTATCATATAGTACTGGTACCAGGATCAACCAGCCAGCACATCTTGGTACCAGAAAATTTTACAGGCAGTGGCCCAGAATGAACCAGCATGTACAGCTCAATTAAACAACAGGAACTAGTAAAGAAACCAGGAAATTAAGCCTGTATAGGTCAACTAAAACAAAATGATAATTCTTTTATAGGCTTCAACCAGTAAAATTCAGCCTTGACTGTTAATACCATGTCACCATGGTATAGAGACATAATTAGTGGATTAGTTGGTTCAAAGATAGGCCCAATTGAAATAATCTGAGACTAATCAACAGACTTTAAATAAATACTGTACAGAGTTCAGCATTATTTGTGTAAGAGACCAAGTGAATGAGCTTGAGAGAGAGAGAGAGAGAGATTTGTAATACCTCGAATAAGATTCGCCGTAGCAGCTTGCGCTGTCGTCTCGCTAAGAGTTTCCTTCTCCGATCTTCGCATAACTTTCCTCGAGAATTCTAGGGTTTAGACTTCAGAAATCGGAAGCAGGAGAAAGACACCGGAGCGGGATACGATACGACATCCATCCGAGAATAAAAATATAAAATAAAAAGACAAATGCAATTTTTTTTTTTTTTTTTGATAATTACAAATGCAAGCTTAATCACGTAGATTGGGTACTTTATTAGAGAGGGTATTGCCTAATGTATCACGACCGTCTGATCTAATCTCGACGGTTAATTATTCTCGGGCCTATCAATCTGTATTAATCACGGAGCACTCATGATTGATCGGACGGCTGTGATGAGATAGGCAGAGTGCCCAGTGCGATTCCTATTTGCCTGCGGCTCTGATTGACTAGGTTCATAGAAATGGAGGATTCCAGTTATTAGTAGTAAAAAGAGATCATTACATACCGTTGAAAACATGGTTTTGCTGCAAAAAGTAAAAACACAATGACGCCGAATAATCGATGCTACTGTACTTTTTAATCTCCCCAAACGCCACTGGCGCTACTAGTCTACTACTCTCTCTCTTTCTCTCTCTCTCTCTCTGACAAATGGACCCACCACAACCCTCGCCGTCTCCAACTAGCACCCCACGCACCCGCCCGAGACGACGCGCCGCTGCCTCCATTTCCTACGACGAGTCGCTGGTCGACCTGACACTGCGGGACCACCTCGCGCCGTCTCCGCAGTCTTCTAGAAGGCGCCAGCTCAACACCGAAGCGGCGCGGCAGAAGGAGACCAATACGGAGGCCATGATCGCTTTCTCTCTCGGATTTCCCATCGATACTGTCCTTGAACTGGAGAAATCCACTCTTTCCGTGCCGCTCGACACGCCTGAGCAGAGAAACGACTATATTGTTGTCAGAAATCACATACTCGCCACGTGGAGATTTGATGTCAGGTCTTGGTTGTCAAAATCGCACATTAAGGTAAAATTTTTTACTGATTGGGTTAATTGTTTACCGTTGTATTGTTGCTTATTTGATGATACCGTTGGATGATGGGTTTTATAAGGGAGGAAAATTCAACAAGATCATAGGCTTTATTAAGCTCTAATTATTTGAACGGAGATGGTACTGGTATGATGAAACGGTACAACTGAAAGTAATGGACGAAGCAGGAGGCTTTCAGGAATTTGAATTAAACATTGGTCTTGTCCTTCTTAGCCATTCTAAAAAGGTTGATTTATATGATAAGAAATATAATTGCTCCTAGCATTTACACGTGTGTTCTATTTTGCCTGAAATAGATACATTGCTTTTATTTGTAAATGATGGGAATTTTCCGAGGTCTTTTATCCATTTTATATTGAAATTCTTTTTGTGCCTTTAAGAACCTTTTTTAAAGTTGGACGATAGAAGCTACTGACGCACAAAAACCAATTAATATTTGGAGTTAATGTTCTACATTGTTTTATTACCTCCTGAAATCAAATGGAAAAAATAGCAATGTAAAAACTAAAAATATGAGGATAACTTGGTAAAAAGCCCAAAACTCATACTCAAGCCATTCTAATTTTCCTTTTCCAGAAGTCAAAGCCAATCAAACTTTTACGAAATTTAACTCTGATCAAATAATTGAAAGTACTTTCTGCAATAATAAAAAATAATAACAACTCTCTAAATATAGCTCATTAGCATTGTTTTTGTTCAAACCCCTCTTAACCACCACGCCAGTGATATTTAATCCATTGGTAAAGTTGTCTTTTAAAATAGTTTTCCGTGTATAATACATCTGTTCGTATTTATGAATTATGATATTTTCTTTTGCTGTTGCAGAGGGACAAAATAAAATATTTGATTGTGAATAATTGTTGTATAGATGTTAGACAAATAAATTGTATGACATCAAACATGAGTTACCCTAAAGTGTAAGCTTTGTTTTCTCTATAAAATTAATTTAAAGAAGTGAATACATTTGGTAAACTTGTCTCTTTCAAGATTTTAAACAAGTGCAGTTAACCTTTCTGAGTTTCTGAAAGGCTGACATGATACCTCTACTAAACATGCTAATTAGGCATCTCATGAATTGTCTCTAGGCCACAGTGGCAAGCAAGTATGATAAGCTGGTCTCAGCTGCACATGACTTCCTTTCTTTAGAAGGTTACATAAACTTTGGGGTCTCCCCCACCTTCCAAATCACACCTGACCCCAGCCCGAGCACATCTTCACCCAAGGCCTCAGTTCTAATTATAGGTGCTGGCTTGGCAGGCCTAGCTGCAGCCCGACAACTTCTCAATTTCGGATACAAGGTCTGTTACATACTGTTCTTTCTCATAGCTTTAGGGATCAAGATGAAAAACTTTGAATTTGGGAAACTAAAGAAAAAGGGTTAATTTGACGAATCTGTCCCATATTGACTTGTTTTATTATTTGCTTTTATATATGCCCTTTCCATGCTAGGCTTGTTTACTTACGATGTAAGAAACTTAAGCACCATAATTATTTCTTGTGGGTTGTGAACTAGAGTTGCTATAAAGGCTCTTCACAGAATGCTGATTCATAGATGTATAATATAATAATTAGGTTCTTGTTCTTGAAGCCCGGGCCCGCCCTGGTGGCCGAGTCTTCACCTATCATACATCTGGGAAATCACTGGAGCTTGGTGGAAGTGTAATTACTGGAATTCATGCTAACCCTCTTGGTGTCCTGGCCAGACAGATGGGGGCCCCATTACACAAGGTGCGAGACCGTTGTCCTCTCTACATGCCTGATGGCACGGAGGTAGATCCTGCTGCCGATACTGAGGCAGACTCAATCTTCAACAATTTGCTCGAGCATGCAGCAAGGTTGAGAGAGTTCCTCAGTCATGAGAAGGATCTCTGTGACTCAATTTCTCTGGGGTCAGCACTCCAGCGACTTAGGAAATTGTATGGAGCTGCACAGAGTCCAATACAGGACCAGCTGTTAAATTGGCACATGGCGAATTTAGAATATGCAAATGCCGGCTGTTTATCGGACCTGTCACTTGCCCACTGGGACCAAGATGATCCGTATGAGATGGATGGGGACCACTGCCTCTTGGCCGGGGGCAATGGCCGACTGATTGGTGCTCTGTGTGAGGGGATACCAGTTTTGTATGAGAAAATTGTCACACACATAGATTATCAAGGGGACAGTGTACGTGTGGTTGCATCAACCGGACAGATTTTTGAAGCTGATGTGGCTCTGTGTACTGTACCTCTTGGTGTGCTTAAGAGGAATGTTATTGAATTTGAGCCTAAATTACCTACACAGAAAAAGGATGCAATTGAAAGATTAGGGTTTGGCTTGTTGAACAAAGTGGCGATGGTTTTCCCATATGTGTTTTGGGGTGAGGATTTAGATACTTTTGGGTGTGTGAATCAGGAGAGGAGAAAGAGGGGTGAGTTCTTCCTCTTCTATGGATACCACACTGTGGCTGGTGGGGCCGTGCTTATTGCTCTTGTTGCGGGAGAGGCAGCACAGGAGTTTGAGATGGTAGATCCGGTTGACTCACTGAACAGTGTGCTTCTTGTTCTAAGAGGTAACTGGATGAAATAGAGCAAGTTAATTATTGTTAAGCTATTGGACTGTAGCAACATAATACATGGAACCCAAGAATAAAAAATTAGGAAAGAAAATGTTCACCAAGTATTCACTTTATATGGATATTTGACAACAGTATGTCTAATTGGTGCTAGTTGCTGACATACTTATTTTCGGTACATGTGCATAAAATTTGAATTATGTCTGCAATTACTGGAGAAAGGTCTATGTATGCAATTCTTTGGGTCTTTTGCATGATCTTCTCATTTTAAGTCATGTTCATAACCTCCCTTGCCTTCTTCCTAGTCATTCTTAAACTTTCCTGTCCTGTGGAACCTGGAGAAATTGAGGCTAGGAGAAGAGGGATTCCCATCCTCTGGACTTCTTTCTGAAGAAGTCCAGTGGTCTTCTTTGATCTGAGCCGTCCGATTTGATCAGAACGGTTGATTTTTTTCGGGCCAATATTTTTTTCGGGTGTGGTGGAATGCACGGGGCTCCCTTATAGCCGTTGAGATTAAATCGGACGGTTCAGATCTTCCGAAGACCACTGGACTTCTTTTTTCCGAAGTCCAGAGGATGTGAATTCAGGAGAAAGAGTGTTTCCAAATGAATCAATATTTGACCTTATTTTAGCTCCAGGAAAAACCATACTTAATTTTGCATCAATAAGGTTCTTTATGGCTAACTAGAAGAGATGGTTTTCCAGCCCGTCAACATTTCTCCTTCCCATCTCCATTCCTCACATTCTTTTCCCATTGGATTCATTAACATGAAGCATACCAATTTTGTGAACTTAGGTAAGGCCATGGCTCAGGATGCCAACCCTTGAGACTCAATTGGGAAATAATTTAGGCAAATTGACAGATTATGTAATCTAGCAAATCAATTGCATTAGGAAAACCTAACAGCCAATAGAATATAGATAATTTATAAATAGCTTGTATTTAAAAAAAAAATGTTCAGAGCCTTTTATCCCAAATAAGTTGGGGGTGGGCTAGAAATGACACTCCAACCCTGGTCATTTCTTGTATATATGGCTAGAAAAGCATGCGGGCTTTAACTCTGGACCACTTAGGGTATGCTCCAGAACACAAATTCGGAGGTAGAGGACGGAAAAGTGACGGAAGAATTAGGAGTTTAGTCGCTCCAGGTCGGTAGGAGAGTAATGGAAAGGAAGAGAATAAGAGGTGAGAGAGAGAGTGATTTTGTATTGAGTTTACTCTACATGGCTACTCCCCTTCCGTTCCTTTAATGAGGGTGTTCTGGAGCAGACCCTTAGAAGTCAGTCCAGTGCTCTTACCACTTGAGCTACTAGACCACATGCAAATAGCTTGTATTTAATTCTGTAAATTAAAATTGAAAATCAATAGAAAAGCTTTCATACAGAACCACACGGGAATTTAAGGCCATGCATCCTCTCTTCATGATATCTAGCTTAAGAACAAAGCTGCCATGAAATAAAATAGAACAGTCTTTTTGTTCTTTTTGTTCTCACTGCAAATTACTGCTACTTTAATTGTTTCAGGCATATACAGCCGAAAGGGTGTTACAGTACCTGACCCAATACAATCAGTCTGCACTAGATGGGGAGGTGATCCATTTTCATATGGGTCATACTCACATGTACGTGTTGGGTCATCTGGTGCTGATTATGACATCCTTTCTGAGAGCTTGTTTGATCGTCTATTCTTTGCTGGGGAGGCAACATGCAGGCAATATCCGGCAACAATGCATGGTGCCTTCATGAGCGGTCTACGTGAGGCAGCACGCATTGTTCGTGCCACAGAAGATCGTTTTGTGAATAATTTAGATCTGAAGAGATCATCGGTAAAGAGCTCGGTCTCGGGTAATGCATTGGTGGATCTGTTCAAGGAACCAGATTTACTTTTGGGGAGTTTTGCTTTTGTATTTTCAGAAGAAAACTCTGAGAACTCCAAGGCCATGGGTCTCATGAGGGTATTATTTCGGAAACCGGTAATGTTTCAACAACTTTGTTTTTTAAAATTATCAACAATTGTAAATATTTTTTTTCCTTAGATATCCAATAGCCTAATATTCTAGTTCTATAATTTTGTTCCCAACAGAAATATAGGTCCCCCATTTTTTATATTTACTAGTAGCTTGTCTTCCCTGAGCCGTCCGTTTCATTTTTTACATCTTTTTGTCATTTTTTATTTCCTGATTTCTTTTTGTTCTTTTTGAGTTTCTTGTCTTTCTTTTGATTGTCTGCGGGTTTTTTTTTTTTAAATTTTTTTTGCCCTTTTTTTCTTTTGTTTGTTCACAATGGCTCACAATCCTGATTTCATGTTAAAATACTGGTTAAATGTCAATCAAATCCTAGTCTATAACTAGTTAACTACATAAAATAGTTGTCCAGAAGAGCTCTTTATCATTAAGTGCGCAAATTCATGTAACTTTTCTGGGTTTCATTAACCAGCTAAAAGTACTAGGCAATAATCCAGATGGTGGTCTTCATGTCATAACATGCCTGCAAATTTATATAGAATCCAACACTATGTAATATGTAGGATTAATTTTATTGCTTCATTGTTCCTATATGTAGCAAATTTTACGGCAGATAAATACCCCAAATATACATTTAAGCCTCCTTCGCATACAACCTTATTACCCTCCTTAATTAAGGAGCCTCAAGTCTTTTGATTAACATGTCTTTCTTAAGTGTTATTTATTAATAAAGATTTTAAATTTGTTTGAAGTATGTCTCTAAATCTTTACTTAAATAGGCTAATTACGCCTGTAATTAAATGCATATCGATCTGACTCATGCTAATTCACTAACACAAGCTTTTTAGCAACAAGTAAATACTTAATCCTTAGCCTACTAATGTGGTTTGCAGAACAGCACAATGGGTACTGCTTATTAAAGGGGGGAAAATGCTAAGCATTGTGGTTTTACTTTTTAACTCTTTACAGGTAAATGGAAGTGCAGGGAAGTGCAACTCTGATAAAGATGAATTGTATTTATATGCTATTGTCTCAAGAGAGCAAGTGGAGGAGATGCAAGTGGCACGTGAAGATGACAAAAGTAGACTCGAATTATTGTACAAGAAGTATAGTGTAAAGCTCATGGGATTCGACAGTACATGTGAAATTGGGGGTTCGTTGATAGTTAGTATTTCAAATGGAAGGCGGGGTAAACTTCGGCAAAATCAGCCGCCTCCTTGTAAAGTTCGAATTTGAATTAATTTTTTTTTCTTTTTTGCAAGGTACAGTCTTTTGAGTGGGATTGGAATCTAGGTAGCCCGAATTGTACATAAATGTACCATTCAGCGGCTTAATTTCAATCATTTTGGGAGAAAATGTGACTTTATTAAACTCATCAAAGTCATAGTTCTAATTATGTATATAGGCAATGTGAACTAAACAGTCTAAACTGGTTGCATAAGTTAAATATTGTGGTCGACTTGGAGATTGAGTACCGTTTGAGGTCTTCCCCTTTGTGGCGCTTATATATATAGAGTTGATCTTATTGAAGTGGAATCATTATATTCACCAGATGTGGCGCGAACTATTCAATAATTATATTAGGCTTGCTTTTTTTTTTTAAAAAAAAAGAAAAAACCTTGTAAACGGGGTTTCATTGTCTGAGCAACTAGGTCCAGCAATGATGGCATGTCGTTTTCTGAACAATTATATGTAAGAAAAGAATTAAGAGGGAAACAAAAACACATAACGTCCCAATGGTGCCCCTTTCGGATTCTTTGCCACCTACACACAAATGGCCAGAGCGGTCCTGCAAGTGCTTGTCATGATTTTCAATTGATGTGATCAAAGTTGTTTTGCGAAATTCCCAAAATAGTATAGGGCCAGTACACGGGGTTTTGAGTGACAAAATAACGAGCTCTCCGTACAGAAGGCGATTCCATGGCGACAGAAGGCGAATGGACCCGTGTTCAACCCAGGAGGAGCCGGACCAGCCAGGCAACTCAGGCAGCTCAGTCAACCGCCCCTCACCAGCTCACAACCTACAACTCAGCTCCCACCTACGCTCAGGTTGTCCGGAGCCGTCCCAACCAAGCTCCCAACCAAGCTCCTCACCGCCCTCCTCCGACCACTTACCTTAACCCTAGAAAGCACCTCCCTGCTCATACCAGTCACCATAATCCTCACCCCTCATCTTCGCAGCGCCGTCCTCAGCACCACTCTCGGTCATCTCCTCAGCGCCGCCCTCAGCACCATCCTCAGCGTCGTTGGCTTCCAAAACCTCCCAATCACCAAAGTCATGGACCACTCAAGATCCCCACCGAGATCACCCTGCCTGAAAGCCCCACCACACTTCGTTTCCCTCCATCCCCTTCACTTGAGGAGTGGCACCTTCGCTGCTTCCGTTGCTTCCAACGTGGCCACTCCAAAGATGAATGTCGAAATGCAAGTCGATGTGTTCTTTGTTGGGGTACAGGCCATGATCACAAGACGTGTCCTAATCCTTCCAGGCAGGATAAAGGCAAGGCACCGCTACGACCTATCCCCTCCAGGCAGGAGAAAGGCAAGGCACCGCTGCGCCCTAAATCTCCACTCTCCTCCTCTGCCGAATACCCTTTCGCTGATCTTCTTGATGGCTCAAATCCTGAGATGCGTATTGTCCTGCCACCTGACTCAGATCGCCCCAAGGCAGTGTACTATCACATTTCAAGAGACAATTCTTACAAACAGGAGGTTCAACGTTTGTCTAAGGCTTTGTTGATAACCACTCCTAAGACACTCGAAATTCCTCTTGGAGCTGAAGAGATTGCTGCTCAGCTTGCCTCCACTGGCTTGGTTAGGCCGGATGAGCTGCAGATAGCCAATCTTACTAAAGGAAGACACCTGGTTCTACCACCTCAAGGGATTTCAGCTCAACAGCTAGGAACGGCCATGTCTGAAATATGGTGGGAACAGGGATATCAGGCTGAACAGTGGTCACCAGCCGTTGATGCTGATGTTGAAATCCCAGTATTCAAAGCTTGGGTTACTTTAGCTGGAATCCAGCCTCACCACTGGAGAGAGAGTTATGTCGCCGGCTCTGTCGGCCAATTTGCGACCTACTTAGGCACAATTCCCTCCACTGAACCGAATAATATGACTACTTGGGATGTTGCTGTCGCTACTCCTGATCTCCGCCGCATCCCTAGGCAAATCTTCATGACGGGCGGGGGGTACTGTTACCCAGTTACAGTCCTCATCAAACGGTGGATACAGCTAGCCCCAAGTTCTATGTTTGCTCCATTTCCATCTCCACCGCCAATTCACCGCCCAAGTCACCGTCAACCTAAGTCACCCACTCCTTCTATCACCTCAGTTGAAGAAGAGTGTCGTCTCGAAGGAGACACGGTTACCTTGAAACTATCTGCTTTCCAGCACATCTTTCGAGGAGTTAACCAAGCCTACATCCCGTCTGAGATCGCTTCCCTGCTACGACAATCTCAACACTCTGATGCAACTCAGGGGGTGGTTCTCAGGCGAACCGATCTTTCTCGGCCACTTCAGCGCGGAGAACCCTCTACTCATGCCATACCAACATCGCCACAGAAGATCCCACAACGTGCCAAAAGATTGTCCAACATTGACATCACAGAGATGGAGGCCTCCGTACTAGAACGTTCTCCCTGTGAGAAGCGCTTGGCTGTTTCTTCTGATCAGGTACAGACTCAGAGTACCTCTCTGTCATGTATGGACAACTTACCTTTTGACGCGTGCCTTTTTCCTGAGGTGTTTCAAACTTTGAATGTCTTGGACCACTCCAAACATAATGCTCCTCAATTAGAATTTTTGTTAGATGGTGGGTCCGATCAAACAGAACCAATTTGCCAAGAGCAAATTAATCTGTCGCCTGTTATTCAATTAAGCCTGGAGGAAACAGATTTGGGGCCTTTATTGGCCCTTGAGGGACCACCTTTAATGACAAATATTGTTGACCAAATTCAAGCAGACTCAGTTGTCCAAACTCCAGCAGACCCAGTTGTTGCAACCCAACTGGTTGGTTTAACTTCTGAGGTTGAAATTCCTGCTGTCGAGCCTGTTATTAATACTGGCCCAATTCCAACAGTTCCAGCGGAAAAGTTTGTAGGCCCAACTACCATCTTAAAACGTTCTAAGCCCAATTCTGTTTCTAAAACAACTTCAGTTGGGAATTTTAGAACGCAAAAGAATTTAATCCAGAATTCAAAGCTGTCTAAAGTTGGACATTCAGATGCAAGTACTTTCATTGATGTACCTTTAAAACTAGTGGAAGCTATTGACATGGTGAATTTAATTGGGGTCAGTCATAATATTCTCTCTCTTGAGAAAGAAAGGTTTGCGCCAAATGTTCTGGAAAATCAACTTCATGCTGAACAATCTAGAATCGTTTTGCAACAGGATGATGCATCATCCAGTAGACCCAATGCATCGAGAAGAGTGGCCCATCGACCCGTCGAGCAGAGTGGCCCAGCAAGAAGAGTGGCCCGTCGACCCCCTGCAGAGAAGGTGGATATTCCGGGGTCGGATGAGGAGCTGGTAGACTACTCTACAGAGTAGTTTCTTCTTTTTTCTGCATCATAGCTGCCTGTTTAGGAGCTTTCTTGTTGAGTCAACTTCTTGTTAGGCTTGTTTAATCATGAATTACAAACCACTAAATTTTTTGTCTTGGAATGTTCGTGGTCTTGGCGATGGACCTAAAAGACTTGTTGTTTGTGATGAAATTCGGTCATCGAGATGTGATGTTTTTTGTTTACAAGAAACTAAATTACATTGTCCCAATAGTTCAGTAGTTTCTTCTTTCACACCTACTTTTTTTGATCGAAATTTGGCTGTCCTAGATTCTAATGATACAAGAGGTGGGTGTATTATTGGCTGGAAAAAGTTCTTTGCTTTAATTTCTTCGTGGGTTACACGGCATACAATCTCAGTCCTGCTCATTGATCTGAGAACGGAGCACAAGTACCTTGTGACTAATGTTTACGGCCCTCATGATTCTAATGAACGTTTAATTTTCTTACATGACCTAAGGTTCATCGCTAAGCTTCATGATTGTCATTGGATCTTACTAGGCGATTTTAATGTTGTTCGTTGGATGACTGATCGTTCAACTACGGCCACTGAATACACCCAAATGCAATTGTTTAATAATGTTATTAGGGATCTACACCTCTATGACACGCCTTTGACCAACAAACGTTTTACTTGGTCCAACAAACAACCAAACCCTATCTTGTCACGTTTAGATAGAGTATTTCTCTCTTCTCATTGGTTAACTTCTTTTCCTGTTCTCACGTTACAAGCTCTTTCCTCTTCTGTCTCGGATCATGTTCCAATTCGACTACAGTGTAAGCAACTAGCTACGTTGCCAAAACGTTTGAGAATTGAATTATTCTGGTTCAATCATGAGCCATTTCATACTATTACTCATGACACTTGGTCAGCTAATGTCAATGTGCCTTCAGCTCAAAAATTTTTTCTCAAAAACGGAGTGATGCAGAAAAAATTAAATGATTGGCACAAAACCACTTTTCCAGCAATAAACATTCATCTGTCAAATGCCAAGCTATTCATTGCTTTACTAGACTCAATAGAGGAACACCGGCCTCTCTCTCATCTGGAACTGCAAGTAAGGGTCGTAGCAAAGGAGAGGGCCTATCAATTGGCAATTATAGAAGAGAGGAAATGGCACCAAAGAGCAAGAGTGCAGTGGCTGAAATGTGGTGATCGGAACACTCGGTTCTTCCATGCTACAGCATCACAAAAATTAAGAAAAAAGAGTGTATCCAGCCTACATGTTGATGGGGAAGTTATTACTAATCAGAATGACATTCTCCAAGCCTTCACTGGCTTCTATTCGAAACTCCTTGGCAGTTTTGTTCCTGCCTACCCCTGTTCTTTAACTTCTCTTTACGGCTTCAAGCCTATAATATTGGAGTTCGAAGCTATGTTCACTCAACAAGAGATTCATCGTGCTGTCCTGCAACTTGCTGACAACAAAGCATGTGGCCCGGACGGTCTACCAAATGAGTTTGCAAAACAGAAATGGGAGGTTGTCAAACAAGATATCCTTGAAATTTTTGAAGACCTTTATGACTCGAGATTGAATTTGATAGACTTGAATCTGGCACATATAATCCTCCTGCCAAAGGCTGAGAACGCAACAACTTTAACTTCTTTCCGTCCAATCAGCATCATTAACTACATTCCAAAGTTAATTGCGAAAGTGTTGGCTTCGAGACTAGCAGCACGTATTGATGAAATGATTTCCCCGTCTCAAACTGGATTCATCCGAGGAAGACTGATCCATGAAAATTTTTTGGGTGCTAGAGAGATAATTGCACATCTCTCTACTTGTAAAGAACCGGCTATTCTTATTAAGCTAGATTTCTATAAAGCTTTTGACACGGTAAATTGGTCTTTTTTGTTAAGTGTTTTAGAAATCTTTGGCATTCCTCCAAAATTCATTAGCTGGGTTCAACTGTTGCTCACCACAGCATCTTCTGCAGTATTGTTAAACAATCAAATTGGCCCGGTATTCAAGCACAGACAGGGACTGCGCCAAGGAGACCCTCTCTCCCCTTTTCTCTTCATCTTGGTAGCAGATGTCTTATCCAAGATGTGTCAGTCTGTAGCCACTTCTATCCCGTTTAACATCTCAAATCGGTTGACTTCACCTTTTCATGTTCTTCAGTACGCAGACGATACTTTAATTTTTTGCACGGTCAAAGGGAAAGCAGTCCATTCACTCAAACTTTTGCTCACAGTATTCTCTCTTTGCTCTGGACTGAACCTTAATCTCAGTAAATCATCCATTGTCCCTTTCAATCTGTCTCCGGAACAGCTTGGGACGGTTGTTGCTATAATGCAGTGTGATCACTCTCAACTCCCTCTCAGCTACCTCGGCTTACCTCTTACTGCTAGTAAACCGACTAAGGAAGTGTTTCGACAGCTTCTTGAAAAAATGGAACATAAGCTAGCAGGTTGGAAAAACAAGTTACTGTCACGTGCAGGAAGACTAACACTTGTCTCCTCTGTTTTGTCTTCCATCCCAATTTTCTTCATGTCAGTTTTTAAGCTCCCGGCTTGGGTAATTAAGGAAATCGATAAACTACGTCGTAACTTCCTTTGGGGCAAATCTTCTGGTACAGAAAGAAGCGTCCATTTACTCTCTTGGGACAGAGTTTGTCTTCCAAAAAGGCTAGGAGGACTGGGAGTATTGAACTTGAAGTTGCTTAACATATCTCTACTTCTGAAGTGGCTTTGGCGCCTCTATGATCAACCTAATTCTCAATGGACTGTTCTTACTAGATCACTTTTTGTCTCTAGAACTCATACCACACCCCTGGCATGGACTTCGAGGGGATCCTTCTTTTGGAAAGATCTTTTGAAATTGAGACACATTTTTGCAATCTCAACATTTATAAACTTAGGGGACGGAAAAAACACACTTTTCTGGTTCTCTGATTGGGGTAGTGGCCGTTTACATTATTTTGAAGATGTTGCTCAACCGTGCAGACCTAACTTAACACTACATAAAGTACTGGTAAACCCTGTAGCAGTGTTACCGTCACCTTGGAGTTTACAAGTTCATAATGCAATCTCAGCCCTACAATACATGGATTCAGCTTCTACTGATGACACATATGTTTGGAGGTGGAATTCGACTGGGGTCTTCACAGTCAAGTCTGCTTATTGCATGTTGGTTACATCAGGCAAATGTATCTTTGAAGGATCCATGATTTGGAAAGCAAAACTACCTCCTTCAGTACAAATTTTTGCCTTGTTATTTTTCCACAAAAAGTTGCTAACCCAAGAGGCGTTGCTCAAGAGAAATATTGCCTTCCACCAAGGCTGTGTCCTTTGTGCCTCACCAGCCTTAGAAACTGCAACTCACCTCTTTTGTCTCTGCTCTTATGTACAACAACTTTGGAACAAATTGCAAGGCAAATTCCCTTCTTTAAGGTGCACTGGGTTTACTGATACTACAGCTTTACTCCAAAATGCTTTACAGAATGTCTACAGTAATAGAAAGGATCCTCAATTGATAATTATTATCACTGCTTTACGGGCCATTTGGTTTGAGAGAAATAATCGCATCTTCAGAGGTGATAGAAGAACTGTTGACTCCCTGCTGCACTGGATCCTCTCTGAGCAGACTTTTTTGCGAGCTTACATTTAGTGTCTTTCTTACTTTTCTTTTCCTTTTATTTTGTTTCTTACTTGTTCTCACTTGGTAGCCTCTATCAAGTTCTCTAAAAAAAAAGAAATTCCCAAAATATAATGCAATATAGCTCGTGCCCAGATAAATTGTTTGCGTTTATCATGGGAGGTGCCCCATGGCCTGATCGATTAGTCAATGGAGGGTTCGCTTCAAGCTCATCTACCAATTATCAAAAAGGAGATTAAAAAAGAAATAAACATAACAGCAGCATCATTAGAAAATGTAGAATTATACTACATTTTTAATGGGCCAAACACGGCCACAAGGTCTCAAAATACTTTCACTCTCCAAATTTAAACACAAACATAAATATAAGCCGGCTGCTGATATGCCAGTTTGACAATCTTTGGTGATAGTAATATATAATTAACTTAGGGTGCGTTTGGATCGTTTAAGAATAAAAATAGGATTAGTTATTTGGAGTAAAAAATACTAATCCTAAACGATCAAGAATAATTTTTTTTAGATCTAGAGTGCTATATTTAAGTGGTCTAACATCCGAATTAAATTTTTATTCCTAGAGTCTTTGGATCATCTTCTTAGTGTGGATTAAGAAATTATTGAGACCACATTTTAATCCGGATTAAAAAGATGATCCAAACACCCTAGGAATAAAAATTTAATCCCGATTTTGGACAACTTAAAAATAACACTCTAAATCCCAAAAAAACTTATTCTTGATTGTTTAGGATTAATATTTTTTACTCCGAATAACTAATTCTAATTTTATTCTTAGATGATCCAAACGCCCCCTTAGATGATAATAATATTCCCTATGGTCTTCACATATCTGCCCAACATGGTGACCAGCTTACGAGCCAATTTATCGTTTCGCGAAGAAAAGATGACAACTCTCTCAAGGTACTCCAGCTGGAAGCAAACATCTTGTTGGGGCTCTTCATCACCTATGCGCTGTTTTGATGCCACAAACAATTTTTCATAAGATAAATGCATGCCCATCATGTTCAAATAAGAGAGAGAATCTTTTGAACCTATATACAGTTACCATACTTGTCAGATATGACTGTTTTAATTATGCCGATTTAACCTGACCGATAGTAAGTTAATTAGTAACAGCTTAACAGGTGAACCCAGTCACTTTAGAGTCCAGAGAATTCATAAGCCTGATTGAAGCATAGAATATTAGAAAAATAATATGGTCCATAAACTGACTGTACAGTATGGTACCAGAATCAGACAGAAGAAGTACTAGTTTAATTTCTTTTTTTAAAAAAATCTTTATATTAATGA
Organism: Rhynchospora tenuis; assembly: GCA_027725995.1. Taxonomy (NCBI): domain Eukaryota; kingdom Viridiplantae; phylum Streptophyta; class Magnoliopsida; order Poales; family Cyperaceae; genus Rhynchospora; species Rhynchospora tenuis. The sequence goes on from CM050889.1 coordinate 84,547,917, forward strand.
AAATTGCTAATGTAAAAGTAAAAGATTATAAGTCAATTAGAGAGAGAGGGAGGGAGGGTGTGTGTACTTGAATGTTCCATGGCATATATAGAGTAAGCTGTTGTAAAACTGGAGAATGCTGGAGAAAACATGCTACTAAGTCAAAGTCACTAGTTATGTCCCAACGTCCAATTTCCAGGCTCTTCAAGTTGTTGAAGGTTCTGCACCTACAAATATCCTCCTTCCACTATTCACATAAAAAAAAAGGAGACATTTTCAAATTCATAGCAGAATATACATTATGCATCATAATTTCAAACTTGTAATTGAATTGTAAAATTGCTCCGGCTTGTATAGAAATTAGAACTTGAACTATATATAGAAGCCATCGAGTGCATTGGTTTGTGTTGACAATTTCTGAAAAAATAACTAGTACAGAAATACAACCATGTGGGAGCTCTTGATGGAACAACATAAAAGAAACAAGCAGAGCAAACATCCAAATAAGGAAAAAAAAATGGTTAACTTAGATGAAATGTATCGTTGTTGGAAAAATCTCAACCAGAATCAAGTAACAACAAGCACAAATGAAAAATGAAACAACAGAGGAGAACGTTTTTTGTGGTGTGTAAATCTTGCTACACCATTTTCTGTTTTTCTCATTACTATTATACTATTCTTACAAATAATACATGGTAGTAAATAAATAAATATTCTATACAATCATTACTAAAATAACAATTGATTTCTATTTTTCCAATTGCCTCATCAACAAGAAATAAAAACGCAGCTATAAATAAAAACTGAATCTCTAAGAAATAAAGAAACATAAGATATTACCAAAAAACTAGTTCTTAACAAAAACGCATCTGTTGTGTCGGTATACCGATACAACAAATAAGGTATGTCAATATTCCGACACTACTAGCTTATTCCAACAATCACCCCCTAAGCTAGTTGTGTTGGTATGCTGAAACAGTGCTCGAAAGATCCACTGACATTGTATCAGCATCTCCATCTTTCACATTACTTGACATATCAACAGGTACCTCATCCACATCAATACCTTGAGCAGTATCAACAATTTCAATATTTCTTGAAGGTTTGACCGATGCTAACTCAACTTCAATACCTTCGACATTGCTTGACATATCAACAGCTCTCTCATCCACACTACCTCGCACAAAATCACTGCCTAAATGACAATTCATACAATTCAATATAGATTTGTATCCAACACACAAAGAAGAAGTTTCATAAATTCCACAATAACCTCTTGTTACAACCATCAACTTTACAACGTTTGCCTCCACTATGCGCCACACAAAAGTTTGTGCCCCTATGTATACTCTTAGAGCAAACACCCCCATCTTCATAAAGGCACCTCTTGCCGCCACCATGGCCCTTGCATAAAGGAGATTTTCGTTCTCGAAAGAGGAACAAGTGCTTTTCGTTCCTTCTTCTTCTCTTTCGCTGATATCTCTTCCTTCTCGAAAGAGGAACGAGCACTCTCCGTTCCTTCTTCTTCTCCTTCGTTGATTTCTCTTCCTTCTCGAAAGAGGAACGAGTGCTTTCCGTTCCTTTTTCTTCTCCTCAAAAACGGATGGCTCTTCCTTTTCTGCCACAAACGCTCTCTCCTTCTTAAGTTGATCAAATTTTTTCTTCAGGACTTGTGCCCTTACTTTTTTGACACAGTCCTCACCTATACTCATCTCCTTGATTGCTTCCCACGCCTCCTTTGCTGGTTCTTTTTCAGCAATTGCCATCTTCACTTCATATGGCATGGCTTGGGAAAACACAACCATGGTACCATGAACCTTCTTTGCATAAACCGATGCACTACCATCTATTGCTTCCCATACACACAAGGATTGCATGATGATCTTCTTCCTTATAGCCCACAAGCCATAATTCTCATGGTTCAACATGGGGTACTCGATCAGCACACCACCTCCTCTCACCAGTACTTTCGGTGGTGGAGTTTTCTTTGTCTCATCGTTGCCTCCCATAACACTGCGCTCTGATACCAATTGTTGGAAAAATCTCAACCAGAATCAAGTAACAACAAGCACAAATGAAAAATGAAACAACAGAGGAGAACGTTTTTTGTGGTGTGTAAATCTTGCTACACCATTTCCTGTTTTTCTCATTACTATTATACTATTCTTACAAATAATACATGGTAGTAAATAAATAAATATTCTATACAATCATTACTAAAATAACAATTGATTTCTATTTTTCCAATTGCCTCATCAACAAGAAATAAAAACGCAGCTATAAATAAAAACTGAATCTCTAAGAAATAAAGAAACATAAGATATTACCAAAAAACTAGTTCTTAACAAAAACGCATCTGTTGTGTCGGTATACCGATACAACAAATAAGGTATGTCAATATTCCGACACTACTAGCTTATTCCAACAATCACCCCCTAAGCTAGTTGTGTTGGTATGCTGAAACAGTGCTCGAAAGATCCACTGACATTGTATCAGCATCTCCATCTTTCACATTACTTGACATATCAACAGGTACCTCATCCACATCAATACCTTGAGCAGTATCAACAATTTCAATATTTCTTGAAGGTTTGACCGATGCTAACTCAACTTCTGATACCAATTGTTGGAAAAACCTCAACCAGAATCGAGTAACAACAAGCACAAATAAAAATGAAGCAACAGAATAGAACGCTTTTTTTGTGGTGTGTAAATCTTGCTACACCATTTTCAATTTTTCTCATTACTATTATACTATTCTTACAACTAATACATGGTAGTAAATAAATAAATATCCTATACAATCATTACTAAAATAACAATTGGTTTCTATTTTCCAATTGCCTCATCAACAAAAAATATAAAATCTTACCTAGATCTACTATGCAAATATAACATGGTTTCTTATTTCTAACCATGCTATATTCACAGGTTACTAAAACAAGAAATTACTAAAAACATCAATACTGGTAAAATTAACTCAAAACCAAATCGCAGACTTATTATGTCATTATAGCGACACAACTAGCTTATTCCAACAATCACTCCCCTAAGCTTGTTGTGTCCCCTTTCACAAATCGTAGTACGTGACACACTGCAAATGCTACTATCCCTTAAAGCTTGAGCCTTCATAATTCTCTCCATCTTGGCATACCACCTATACTCACTAGTGACGAGGCAGCATGGTGAGTCAGCAACACGGTCAGAAACGACAACCTTCTCAACCTTGTCACCAAGAACCTCCTTGATCACCTTGCATAGCTCCTGAAACTTCTCTTTCAATTCCTCATTTTTCTTCTTTTCATCTTCGCTCTCATCAAGCTTGAGACACTCCTTGGTGGTAGAAACCAGCTTCTTGCCCTCAAACTCCTTCAGTTGGCCAACTGCATACTCATCAATGGCATCAACCATGAAGAGCATCTCATAGCCCGTCTTCTTCAACTTCTTGATGAAAGGAAATTTCTCAACAGCCTTCTTGAAGGAGGAACGAGTACTGCAAATTTCTCAACAGAGAAAAAATCTCAATAGAGGATACCAATTGTTGGAAAAATCTCAACCAGAATCAAGTAACAACAAGCACAAATGAAAAATGAAACAACAGAGGAGAACGTTTTTTGTGGTGTGTAAATCTTGCTACACCATTTTCTGTTTTTCTCATTACTATTATACTATTCTTACAAATAATACATGGTAGTAAATAAATAAATATTCTATACAATCATTACTAAAATAACAATTGATTTCTATTTTTCCAATTGCCTCACCAACAAGAAATAAAAACGCAGCTATAAATAAAAACTGAATCTCTAAGAAATAAAGAAACATAAGATATTACCAAAAAACTAGTTCTTAACAAAAACGCATCTGTTGTGTCGGTATACCGATACAACAAATAAGGTATGTCAATATTCCGACACTACTAGCTTATTCCAACAATCGTTAGAACCAGATAATATTAATGTCACTAGTGCGATGCATGCATTCATTGTCGAAGGTATGTGTTCCATCAGATGACAAAGCGGTGTACAGCCCAAGTGCTAATAAGAAACAAATATCTAGAGTTTGCTTTTATTTAACTGAGAATTTACCTGCAAATCAGTAAAAATTGCAAAATCAAGGCGCAAACTTGTAAAATTTGAAAGACCATTCAGCAATTTTGGGTTTGGCAAGTCCCGATCGAACCCTCTTAGTTTAATGCATGCATTTACTAGAGATGTTGTGTTCTCCAATGAAATGCTTCTGATACTGTGTCGAGAAGACTGAATGAGCAAAGAAACAAGACAGGACAACAAACTCGCACAAGTCCAACTTGTATACATTCAAATAATTCCAAATTCTTTATCACATTTAACGAAATGTCAGACCTAATTAATACACAGAAAGATAGAGCCAGATTTTCGAGGGCAGGGCATCCCATAAAAAGCTTCTGTGTGAAACTATCATTGAGCCAAACACGTCGCAGCTCTAAAGTTTTCAGAGAAGGTAGGGCTATTGATTCTGCTTTAATATTGTTCATTTTGAAGTTGGAGACGAAGAAAGTAAGGGTTTCTAGGCTTGCACAAGAGAACAATGAATCAAGACATTTAAACCCATCAGCTTCATTAATGTAGAGTCTGATTACCCGAGGCATCAGGAGTGCTACACGGCCAATCCACTCCATTGAAGGCTCCCAAGTACTACAGTTTGAATAACAATCATATGTAACCGTGTTCAAGCGTGATCTCTCTCTATTTGCTAACACACCATTCACAAAACGCTCAAATTTCCAATATTCATTGATGCCGCCATCTAAAATGCTATTATAACTAAAATATAAAACAGGCACAGACGCCCAAGTGTTTCTCCATCTCTCGGAAAGGATGCACGTCTGCACAGTCTCTTTTGTAGTGACATAGGAAAGGATGTGGATCAAAATATCATCTGGCAAGCTACTAATCTGGTCAATGGTCTTTTTCATTATTCAATGTTGACAGAAGCATTACAATCCTGTATTAAAATCCAACATAAATAGATGATTTCCAATGAATTACATACAAATATAAAATCCAATATTAAAATCCTGAATTTGCCCTAAAAAAAAAAAATTCCCTCATAAAATCCTGAATTTGATCTCAAGTATAGGAAGTCCCACATATTAAATTCAAAGATTTACATATAGTATAATATCATTTCTGATTATTAATTAACGTACTGGTATCGACTACAGTAACCATAGTATATAATCCCACCATTGTTAGTAGTAAAAACTTGGATTGGAGCGATGCCTGGTCAAAGAATGCAGTAACACATATACAGTACATGTGCCAGGCTTGACCAAACAGAGATACATAACCAATGGTACTTTAACTTTCCGGTTAAGAGAGGTGCAACAAAATTGTTGGCCTAGTAGAGGCACAACAAAATTGTAGGCCTACTTCAATTTTGTCAAACAGGACTAAAGGGACGGAGACGGAATGAAATTCTTAAACTGCGAAAACTACAATAGGAAAGGAGGATTCATGACACAATCACAATCTGTCTTATTTTCATGACCAAATCATCATAATTAATGTACAGATTAAAAGAGCATTTTTCGTAGGGTTCAAACGGGGACATGCAAAGAGAAAGAGAGGGGTAATAGATTCGCAAACTCTTTTCTTTTCCTTTTTTATTTTTGTTATGTTCTTATGTGGCCGACTCGCAGTATCCTTCTGTGCAGTACGACTCTCTACTGAAAATAATTTAATTTGCGCTGCTAAATTATATGCACCTACAAATTCAATTCATTGTGATTTTCGTAATCTGTATCTATGTGCCAATAAATAAATCTGTGTTGTCCATTTATTATAGCTTTTAGGTACAAACAAATTTACATCTTTTCCGTTTACAGCTCTTGTGTAGGACACATTTGTAGTATTGCTTGAAGCAATTAGAAGAGCTAAACTTACTTGATTTCGTGTAAAACACTATAAAAAGGCACTGCCTTGAAAATTTTATTATAAATTAATTATTTAAGATATAATAAACCCAAAAGTTTGTAAGATTACTCAATTAACAAACTTCTCTTCTATTTTTACACACTGATTTGAATTTTAGTTGTTTTCTTTTGCACATTTTAAGTCGTAGATAAAAAATAAAGAGATTTTTAAATAGGGAATAAATTGGATTATCTCGAATTGCATCTCTATAGCCTAATAAGAATTTTTTAATTCTTGTGTTGCATGACTTGACTTGATCACAATGCACATATTTGGTTCTTATAAATTCTTTAACCTATTACTTGGTTGAATCAACTTAATCATTCTATTCTTTACTTTATTTTATTATTTTTGCTCAAATAATAGAAATAACCACCCAAGGAAGCACTATCTACTAATTATTTAGTGCATAGTGAAATACAAACAATTTCACATAACCACGATATTTTTCTTGAAAAATGAATCATTTGGTGTAGAGTCGATTTTTGACAAATGATTTACAAACAATTTGTGAACATTATGCCCTTTTGAATATATTATTGTAAATGTTCAAATTTCGAAATATGCTAAGTATGAAAGAATTAAATAATTGATTTTATAGCACTAGATAATATTAATTAATAGTAAAATGGTATTGGTGCATAAAAATAAAGTTAGAGATATGGAGAGGAGATGAGGTTAGAGAGAGGGTGGAGGTGGTTGATGGACAACAATGAAGGATTACAAATATTTTCAAAATGGTAGATGCTTCAAGCAAAGGCACGGGCGTGTCATTTTTTCCTCATCTGTCGATTTTATTTATTTTTTTGTTATAATCTTACTACGGTATTTCAGACCTATATCAAAATTATAAATATAGTACCGACATATTTATAATTAATTATATTTTTGGTAAAATTAATTAATTTATCACTAACTTTAGGAATTTTATTGTGGCGTGTCTTTAATTATCGATGTAACCTGACCTTTCCATTAATAAATTTTCTAGTAAACTCTTTGGACTTGAATAAACTCTTTTTTTGAAGTGTAAAAAGAGTCCAATTGTTCTAACAAAAATAAACTCTTTTTACACTTCATCAATATTAAGAACATGAATATCCTAATTTCTCAATTAACTAGTTTCACAATAATGTAGATCACCACATTTTAAAGTTTAAAATACACGACAGCACAATAACCCAAAAAAAATCCCAGCACGACACGGCTGCACCGTATAACCCGTCATGGCCGTATTTTGGGCGCTGCTCTCTACTCGGCTCAAATTACCAAAGCACGCTAATTTTTTTCTAAATGACGACAATGCCCTCATATCTTACCCATCGAAGCGTGCTGCGCACTACGTGCATATTCCCTTTCTTTTTGAACCAGTTTGTCTAATACTCTCATTCTCCCTTTCTTGGCTCTTCATCGAGTCTCTTTTGGTCCCTCAATTCTCTTTCAACCTCTCTGCAGCAAGGGCGGGGCACTAGCTCAGTCATGCTAATAGGTTGAGTTAAATTGATGTTTGAATCTAGTGTGCGGACAGCTTTTAAGATAGATTGAACCTCAATATCAACATATCTATTCAGGAGCTTCAAAGCTTCTGGCACAATAACGGATTAACAAGAGATTGCTGCAGCATCACATAGCAGGAAAAGTGCAATCGCTGGAGAAAATTGAGGTAGACGGGTTCGGATTGCTGGGGAAGAAGGGTGTTTCTGTCATTTCATAAATTTTTAGCGTGTTTTGCCAATTTGAACCGTGTAATTAGCAATTCCAACCAACGAGGGATGTTATTTGCTGATCTATCAGGCGTATTGGCGACACAAATGAGTCCATGCATAAAATTTCCGTGTAAAATTAAGCAATATTGAGCTGGTCTCAAAATATTCTCTCTGTCCTTTGTTAAAATATAAGACATAAATATAACCGAATGATGAAACAAAAATTTAACAATCTTTGGAGATCGTAATATATAATTCACTTATTTAATGATAATAATATTCCCAATGGTCTTCACATATCTGCCCAACATGGTGACCAGCTTACGAGCCAATATATCGTTTCTATGAGAATTGATGGTGACTGTCTCAAGGTACTCAAGCTGGAAGCCAACATCTTGTCTGGGCTCTTCTTTATATAGGCCCTGTTTTGGTGCCACAAACAAGTTTTCATTAGGTAAATGCCCATCATGAATTCATGATCAAATATGAAATAAGTGATGTAAACCAATACGGTTACCACACTTATCCTTAATATGTTTTGTTTATACCCATTTAACATGACCAGTATAGTAACAGGCGAACCAGTCTCTATAGACAACAATTAATCATTCATAATCCTGATTGAAGCATAGAATTTGAAAAATATGAGGCACATAAACCGACTGTACTGTATATATATGGTACCAAAATCAGACATACAAGTAGCACTAGTTTTTATATTTATTTTAATTTATTTAATTAAATCATTAACGTAAAAGTACAAAATGTTAGCCAATATGAGAGAGAGAGAGAGAGAGAGAGTCAGAGAGGAGAAGAGGTAAGAGGGAGGATGTGTGTACTCTGGTATAGCAGTAGCGCGTATGCACGGTAAGCTGTTGTAAAACAGGCGAATGCTGGAGAAAACATGCTATTAAGTCAAAGTCACTAATCATGTCCCAACCTTCAATTTTTAACCTCTTCAAGTTGTGGAAGGTTCTGCACTCACAAATATCCTCCTTCAACTTTTCCTTGTAAAAGAGAAATTTTCAAATTCAATAGCGGAATATATATACATATTATGCATCGTAATTTCAAAACATGTAATTATACTTTGCAAAATATGTCCTTCTTGTATAGAGAAAATAGAACGTTGAACTATACAAGACAGTGCATTGGTTTGTGTCGACAATTTCTGAAAAATAACTTTACTAAAGAACATCCATGTGGGCTATCTCTTAATTTAGTTAATTAAGTCTTAATGGAACAACCTAAAAAATACAAGCACTGAGAGTAAACATCCAAATAAGAAAAAAAATTAATAATTTAATTAGATGAAATATATGGCTAGAACCAGAACGTGTTTGTCAGTACCGTGCTTGGTTCATGCATATAGTAGTGATGTGCTTATGTTGTCACCCACGGGTTTTTATGTTTCAAAAAAAGATGTGCTTATGTTGTCTGAGGAATGTGTTTCCATCAGACCACACTGGTGTGTCCCAGCAAGTGCCAAGAAGAAAATTTATTGAGAGTTTGCTTTTATATAATTGAAAAAAATTTACCTGCAACTCAGGACAATGTGCAAATTGGAGATCCAAAGTTGTAACATTTGAAAGGCCATTGAGCAATTTTGCATTCAGCAGAATATCAGCATTTAAACACCCATCTATTTCTAATAACGTGATCTCTGCATTTACTAAAGAGGTTGTGTTCTCCAATGAAATGCTTCTGATGCAATGTATAGAGTGAATGAGCAAAGAAACAAGACTAGGACAAGAAACTCGCACATGCCCAAATTGCTTACATTTATATAATTCCAAACTCTTCAACACATTAGAAGAAATGTCAGAAAAATAAAATGCACAGTAAGACAGTATCAGGCTTTCGAGCACCGGGCAGCCCAAAAATAGCTTCTGTGTGAAATTGTCATCAAGCCTAACACAGCGCAGCTTTAAAGTTTTCAAGGAAGGTAGGGATATTGATTTTGGAGGTCCAGTAATGTTTAATATTTTACTGTTGAGAGAGAACTCAAGACTTTCTAGGCTTGCACAAGAGAACACTGAATCAGGACATTTAAACTCATCGAAACCAGATATTTTGACACTAATCTCCTGTGGCTTTAGCAGTGCTACACGGTCAAGCCATTCCATTGAAGGCTCCAAAGTTCTATTAATTAAATGACAATGATATGTAACGGTATCCAAGCGTGATATCTCTCGATTTGCTAAAACACCATTCACAAACCGTTCCAATTTCCATGATAGAGTTGTGCCATTTAAATGCAAGTACTGATGACCAAAATTTAAAACAGGCACAGAAGCCCAAATTTTTCTCCATCTTTTGGAAAGGATGCACGTCTGCACAGCCTCTCTTGTGGTGACGTAAGAAAGGATGTGGATCAAAACATCGTCTGGCAAGCCACTAATCCGGTCAACGATCCCCTTCATTATTCAATGTTCAGAATAGCATCAAACTCTGTATTAAAATCGAACGAAAGAGTAAAATAGATGAATTTCAAAGAATTGCATACAAATATAAACCTGAATTAGTAACAGAACAGGAAGACCCACATATCAAATTAAAAGATATGCATATGAAAGTTTTGATAACATACTGGTATTTTGTCTATAGAAACCATAGTATATGTTTTCCCACCATTGTTAGTAATAAAAACTTTAGCAGCAGCGCCCAGTAAAAGTATTTAACACGTGTATGCCAGAGGTAACGAAACAGAGATGCATAGCCAATGGTACTTTAGTTTTTCGGGTGAGGGAGGTGCACAAAAAGAGGTACGCCTAGTTGACGTGCTGTATAATTATGTCAATCAAGACTTACCAGGCTAGAACAAAAAGGGGTGGAGACGGAACAAAAGTCTCAATCGTCAAAAGCAACAATCGCAAACTGGATTGTTCTTCAATTTCACGACCAATGACTAACCATTGTCATCTTCAATTTCAAATCAAAAGACCATATATTATAGGGAAAGGAAAAAGACTGAATGAAGAATATGACGTAAAGGAACTTACCCGAATGTTCGGCTAGGGTTTTGGTAGGGTGAGAGAGAAGAGGGGGGTAATTTGTAGAATTAATTATGGATTTTTTATTTTTTTTAAATAACCGGAATGCTTCTAATTTGTGAGCAAATAAAGAACCTCACATCTGTCCGGATCCTCTGGTCGGCGCAATAAAAACGACCATGTGATCGGCATCCAATCCGAGCCGTCCGATTTAATCTCAACGGTTTATTTTTTTCGGGCCAATATTTTTTTCGGGAGTGGTAGAATTCACGGGGCTCCCTTTTAGCCGTTGAGATTAAATCAGACGGTCCAGATCGTGCCGACCAGAGGATCTGTTTTCCATCTGTGCTGGTGATGGACTTGAAATTTTTTTTCAAAAAATTTGTAGTCATGTGCCAATCCTGTGATGTAAAATAATAATTATAGCTTTTACGTACGAACAAATTTACATCTTTATATTTATAGTTTCTTTGTATGCATGTTTGCAATTATTGCATGTCATAAATTAGAATTCCGAAATTATTAAATTGGTTTCATGTATAAATGGTAATGCCTTCAAACTTTTAGTACCCAATACAATTTTTTTGCCAGATTAATTACTCAATTAAAGAATTTCTGTTTTCATTAAATGTTATCTTATGCTATTTTTACATACTAAATTTGAACATTAGTTCTTTTCTATTGCACTTTTCAAAATAAAAAAAAAATGAAGAGATTTTTAAATACAGAAGGAATTGGAAGCTCTCAAAATCCATCTCCAGAGACTAATTAATTGTATTTGACGAAAAAAGTAAAGGAAAATTAGATGTCAATGTTGTAGATTTGAATACCTTATTTATTAGTATTTTTTTTCTACGGATCTTCCCATGAAAATCGGAGGTCAATGTTTGTGCTTTTATTTCTTGAAAGCATTCCTTCAAAGGAACGTGATATGTAAGTTACAAATGTATATAATTTCATTTTCTTTCTTTTTTTAAAAAAATATTAGTTCGGTAATCGGTAGTGAAATCAAAGTTGGTGATCCAGGTTGGCGTCGTCAATGTCAATGTAGGCGGCGAAACTCTTGAGCTAACCGCCTGAAGCCCTGAACAACCGGACAACTATCTCATCCCTTTTATGACGTTATTATTATTATAAAACATGACATACTTTGGAATACATTTTGACCACAAAATAATTTTCTATTTTCTAAAAATATTATAAGAAACTAATAAATTTGATTATTTTTTTTAAGTCAGATTAGGATCTTATAAACAGCCATCATATTACTCCATTAATTGCTAGTTTTCTTGTTATTTTGTTAAATTCAGATCGTAATTCCAACATTTTGGGTAAAAATAAATTCTGTCTGCATAATATCAGCAAACCGATCTCATAGTTACTAATTATTATTAATTAATAATAATTAATTATTAATAATTATATAAATGGACAAGTACCATTTCGGCCGGGAACAGAGATGAGTGATAACTGATAAGACATGGACAGATGGACGTGGACCAGAGAAGAGCCAACCTGACCTGCGTGTTTCCAATGATAGAAAAAAGATTCAAAGCCTAGTTCTTAATTTTTTGTAAACATGGTGGGTCCCACTTTTCTGTCAGGACAAAAGTTCTTGAGTTCAAAAATAAATATTCTAGAAGACTAGAACATTAGAGCGGTGCTGCATCTTTTTTCAACTCTGCAATTGTTATAACTTGCCGCTAAAATAGTAAGTTGAAGAAGACGTCTGAAAAAATAAATTAAATATGGAAAGGTGAACATCCTACCCCGCAGTTGTGTTTTTTTATTATTTTTTGTTTGAAGAAAGTCCTGCAATTTTTGAATGTTGGATTGATTTAAGATATACGTTGATCAATAAAAAAAAGAAATATTTATAATTAAAAAGCAATAAAGGAGGGGCCATAAGTTTCTTTTACAGGAACAACTTCTTTTTGAAAAATAAAATTTCTTCAAATGATTCAAATCCAATTTTCTCTTGTAAATTTTTGTTTCAAGATAATAATGAATATTAATAATTAATAGAATTATCAAATTACTTAATTGTCAAAACATCCATCACTCTATAAATTACAATGTTGGTATTCAAGATCATAATCCTTTGAAACCAATGTTTTTAAAATCCTATTAGGTATCAGAAAATTCAGATAAAATCAGATTTTGGATCAGCATTCGGTAGAAAAAGGCTCTCAAAATCGAAAAATCGGTCAAAACCGAAAATTTCAGAAATATCGGTTGGTCTACTTTGTTCTTCATTTTTATTTGCACTAGTTTCTTCATTTTCGCTTTCTTAAGAAAAATCAGACCGTCTGATATTTCATCTATTTTCTGAGGAATTCTCTTGATTTGAGACGGCTAAGAAGTGAGAAGCACCGTTTGTATAGTTAATAGGACAGAGAGCTTACAGATGAGATCTTTATTTTTGTTTTCCATCACAGTGCCATTAGAGGATGAAGAAGAGGTGTAGTAAGAAAAGGATTGGAGAGGTGAGTTTTGTGTTCTGGATAGTTCCCAAAGATAGTTGAGTGGTGAGTTAATAAGAAGAGGTACAGTAAGAAAAGGATTGGAGAGGTGGATTTTGTGTTCTAGATAGTTCCCAAAAATAGTTGAGTGGCGAGTTAATAATTTTATTTGTTGAAATGAGATGGGGATTTACAAGTGTATTAAAACGGGTTGGGTTGAAAAAACTTTCATCCTTTAATATAGGTCTAGGAGTTTGGGTAGGTACAAGTTTTTTTTAATTTTTATTCAAGAGGCTGGGAGGTCATATTTATCCACTATGGCATGTTAAATATATCATACCAGTTCACAAACCGGTAATATATCGCCATTGTGACCGGTATGATAGCCGGTAGGAAATTAAAAACATTGTTTGAAACAATGATTTTCATATTTATGTAAATTTCAACATTGGAATTTGGAAGCTTCTACCAATTTTTTAGAAACTACGAATTTCGAGATTGTAGAGACGTAGAGTAAGAAATTGCAGAGTAATGTGCGGTGCTGGTCTAAAACTAAAAGGACCCGAAAACGACCCAAAAAAGAAAAAGAGAAACGGGAAAATTTCTGGGAGCTTGTACAGTTGTACAAAAAGGAAAAAGAAAAATGAGAACATTTTGGAGAAGGAAAGAGATATTAAATATACGGAAATATTCCACGTGAACGCGTGGCATTCATTCATGTGACGGGAACCAGCTTCTTTCTTTCTCCCCAAGACAGGGAAGATTCATTGTACCTACTGGTCAATAACAATTTATGTAATATTCAAGGAAACTAAATCTGAATGGATTTATGTGAATCCATCCACCAATAGACTGTAGAGATAGAGATACAAGAGATCTTTGTTTGTTGGCATCGCGTCGTTTCCATTTTTCTCGGGACATAGGGTCAGAACTAGAAAATCCACCGTCCCTATGCCTACCATTTTTTATTCAGGTCATTTGCATTTATACCTTCATTAAATTTTTTATCGAATATTGTTTTGTTTTTGCATTCCCATGTGATTGGTTAGAATAAGATACATATAAAATTATTGACTTAGAATATCCTTCTGAGGTTAGAATATGTTGGTAAAGCACAACTCGTACTAGGTCTCTTATTAAAAAAATTATAAATAATCGTGTTCATTCAACCCACTTAATAATTTAATTTCCGCTTTTATATATATATTTTTGTTCTTTGGAGATGGATGCATACGATTCAAACTTGGACATAATGATTTTATAATTAAACGGAAGGAAAAAAATATTATATTCATATTTCTAATTCTTTTAGCCATGTCGTATTGTTTTCATCATCCATCTTCATCGGAAGGTTTACGCATTCAATGCTTTTTTTTATTAGAAAAAAGGTGTTTCATATGTCTAAAGTATAACAAAACACTTAAATGTAATGCAATTTTATTTGTATTTATATACATAGATTTTTATTGTACAGATTTTCATGATATTTTGTTGTACATTTTTTAGCGCTTTTTAAAGAATACTTATTCGTGTCCAAATTTTGTTGAATGTAAGATTTATATATTTTTTTCCCCTTTGTATAAGTTTTCTTTTATGAACATTTTTTTTAAAAAAATAAAATCCGAAAATAACTGATATAGAGACAAAAACAACAAAAAGTTATAGTGCCTAATTGGACTTCTAAAGGTGCTGGACAAAAGATGTTCTAAAAAAAGATTGAATCTAGTTTAGAAAACGAGGTAGCTAACACCTAAAATTATCAAATATTTGAGAAAATTTATAATCTTGTTTTAAACATAAAAATATATATTATTATAAATTTATCCAATTTTAAACATGCTAATACATTTTACAAAAAAACATTGACTTATTAGTGGACCTTTTACAAATTTATTTTAACATAGTCAAAGTCAACCTTTGTACAATTTACAAATTAAAGAAAGAGTGACATCTTAATCTTCATTCCCACAAATGTTTTACAACTACAAATCAATTAGCTGATCATTAAATTGAATAAAATCTCAGTAATTTTCAAGTTGTCGTTGGTAATTTTTATATTGTTAGGATCCAGCGTCATCTTTTTAGTTGCTTAATTTTGTTCCTTTTTATTTTGTTTTGTAGTCCCATTAGTTGGTGATTTAGAATATATTCTTTGAATGTACTCCAATATTCGAGTTACCATTTTGTCAAAAAAAAAAATGAAAAATTAATAAACATCACTATCTGCCTTAAATTAAATACACTCACTAACGTTCATTAAAAACGAATGCGATACGAATCACCAAGAGATACGTTTATTTTGTAATAAATAATAATTGTTATTTTATTCAATGTGACTGGAAGTGACCACTGGCTCCTGTTAATTGGGGTTGATTTTGATTTGCTCATAAGGAACTCCGGTTCAACCAACCTTCATTTCCCACGTGGCAATTTTGTGCCGTGCGTCAAATAACGAAGTCTAACAAATTCTATAAAATCCGAAATTATCAGGGACCTGAATGAAAAGTTCTCTCTTGCCAAAGAAATAAGACGCCAGCAAAACAGTCTAGAAAGAGCAAGACAGCCATTCTCTTCTCTCTCTCCCTCTCTCTCTCTAGTTTCTCTCTCTAGATCGCCATGAACTTCTCTGCTTTCATCCTCAATCAGCGCTCCTCCGTCTCTAAGCTCGTCGTTATTCTCTCCGCTGCCAGGTCTCTCTCTCTCTCTCTGTTTGTTGCTTGTATGTTGTTTCGAAAATTTTTTGTGCGATCAAGACATGCACTTCATTTTCCTTTTCACGGTTTCTTTTAATCCTTGAAAGAGACTTTTCGTGTTTTTAAAATCTCATTTAATGTGCGAGGTTTAGTAGTACCAACACTATTTTACAGAATTGTTAGCATTGTCAGATCTAAGAGACTACGTGTTTGATTTGCAATTTGTAGATGCAAAAAGGTGAGTTTGCACTTTCGAGTTTGTTCGTTTGTAATTAGGTTTCTTCTGAAATGTTTGAAAAGGAAACAGAATGGGTGAATTGTGTACTTTTTAGAGTAATGATGCAAATGCCAATATTTTGTTTAGAAATTAGAAAACATATTGACATTTGGATTTCAACCCATGCATGTCGGAGCGAAGCGGTCAAATAATTCTTTTCGTACTTTTAAAGAAGAAATTGTCTTTCTACTTAGATGAAAAGTTAAAAGTAAATACTTTTTTCTCCACGTAGTAAGCTTTTGAGTTACAATTTAATACTCTGTTTCGTTCTCTGTTCCAATCATAGTTCTATTGGGAGTTTGGGACTACAACCTCTGTTTCATTCTCTGTTCATATTTCTATTTCTAAGAACTGGACAAAATGTTGGTATAATTATGAGCGTGGAGTGGAGTGATTATATTTTTTGTTTTTATTTTGTTGGGTATAAGAGCGTCTGTCAGACTGTAACATTTTGGCATGTTTGTTTGGCTTCAGGATTTGGTCATTGGTAGGGTTGCTTTTACGTATTAAGGTTTTCCCAGGGGGCCATGAGAAAATTTTCCTTTGAATTGGTCTGTATTACATAAAGTTGCGCATATTTAAAGATCTTTAAACCAGACATTTTCTATGCATTTTAATTCTGGTTGGTTTTATTGATGTCAAGAATCCTGGTCCATTTTAATGGAAAATATTTCAGTAAATATTATGTTCAGAAAATTATCTTGCTCCAAAAAGGTTATTTTGTAGAAGCAACCCAAGGAAACCTAACATTATGAATCACTGTAAAAGTGTAAAGTTATTTTCATATGTTCCTTGTCTGTTATTTTTCACCAAATCGCCATCTACCGTTATATAATATGAAGTGCTAAGTTTGTTTCTGACTGAACATGTTGCAGTGGTGGGGCCGGCTTGGTGGCCTATGCAGATTCAAAACCATCTAATGACAATCCTACTCCTAAGAAGAAGGTGGTCGTACTTGGTACCGGCTGGGGTGGTACAACCTTTTTGAGAAACCTCGATAGCTCACAGTATGATGTGCAAGTCATATCGCCACGGAACTATTTTGCATTCACACCCCTGCTTCCCAGTGTTACTTGCGGGACAGTCGAGCCTAGAAGTATTGTTGAACCAATCAGAAGAATTTTGGAAAAGGTATTAACTGACTGCACATGCCATCAGACTAGTATTCTGATGAGGGATGGTAAATTTTGGTACCAGTAATGGTACATGGCTGAATTTGAGATGCAAATGGTTCAATTGTTTTGTGTTATTCCAGGTGCAGTCATGACCACTGCTGCCATTATCTGGCAAACTGCTGTATTAGTTGCCCATACCATAACCTGAGTTTGAACTGCTGTTTTCTAATGGGTACTGTGCCAATACTAGTAGCAATCACATTCAATGTCTGCAGTTCTGCACAATAACAACTTGTGATTGCTTCATCCTTAAATTGTGTAATTTCACAAATTGCTTCCAATTTTACCACAATTAACCTTATCATAAATGAACTTTGAATAAACTATGCACAGTCTTTTTTATATTATCCAATTAACTCTGCAAATTTGCAACTAAAAAAGCACAACTTGTTTTATAGCTAACACTTTTATTATGTGCAGAAAAAAGGTAATATAAAATTTTGGGAGGCAGAATGCTTCAAGATAGACCCTAAAAACAAAAAGATACACTGTCATTCCAACATTGGTACCAATATGGATGGAACTGGCGAGTTTCTGGTTGATTATGACTATCTGGTTGTAGCTGTTGGTGCGAGATCTAATACTTTTAATACCCCTGGAGTTGTTGAGAATTGCCACTTTCTCAAGGTACTTCATTTTGTTTGGTTATTATTTGTTTCATCACATATACCCTTGCAAATTCTACTGTCGCACTTGCTAAGTTTTTGTGCAAGGATTTCCAGATGTAAGATGCTGGGAAGATTTCACTCTAAAAGTGATGAGTTTGTATGAACAAAGATATATTAGTCGGACCAAGCCATATTAGTACATTCCAGACTGCAGTTGTGGTCAGTTTATGCAAGTATTCTATGGAAATGGTTTCTTATGGATATTATGCTAGTTGTCTCAAGGTGCCATACACGTTTCATACAACTTTTGCAGGGAATATGGCCGAGAGGCTGAGAATAGATATGAGTTAATTTTCCAAAAGAGAATTTGAGATATGTTATGCGGCTATGTGTTACACAGGAGGTGGAGGACGCACAGAAGATAAGGAGGAGCGTTATGGATTGCTTTGAAACGGCTAGCCTTCCAAATCTAACTGAAGAGGAGAGGAAAAAGAAACTTCATTTTGTGGTAGTTGGGGGCGGGCCTACGGGGGTCGAGTTTGCTGCCGAGTTGCATGACTTTGTCTCAGAGGATCTGTCCAAACTGTACCCAGCCATTAAAGATTTGGTCAATATTTCGCTTATTGAGGCGGGTGAACATATTTTGACAATGTATGTTTTTGACCTTTTTAGCTTACCATATTCTGATTTTATGTTCTCCACAAACTCAAAGTTGACCTGACCTGATCCAACCCAATTCTTTTTGTTTCGAAAGTTAACCAAACCTCGATTGAACCACCTCCTGATTCTTGACCGAGACCCATGTAATGGTGATCTGATTGTGCATTGACCAGAATCCAATGCAGCTTTGAAACTGAAACAGTTAGTATCCGATCTAAAGCAAAACATGATCCATGTTCTGGCATCTGAAGCAAAACCAGAAATAAACTTAATAATTAATTATGTGTGTCCTGAAAGTCGCCTATGCAAACCTGATTTTACCCGTCTCTTCTCATCTGTTTGGGTTTCTACCATTTCTTCTGTTTTGTGCTGAGTGATCTTTTACTTTCTGCGAGTGTATGTTCTTGTGTGTATGGGAGTTAAACACACAAAGTAGCTAGGAGTTAATTAAATGTATGCTGTAATTAAGTGTTTGAATATTCTTTCTGTAGGTTTGACAAAAGGATAACAGAATTTGCTGAGGGGAAATTCCAGAGAGATGGTATAGATGTTAAAACAGGGTATAAGGTGGTAGCAGTTAGCCCAGATTCAATTAAAATGCAGAAATCAACGGTTGGAGAGGTGCAACTGCCATATGGCATGGCTGTATGGTCCACAGGAATTGGAACTCGTCCCTTCATAACTGAATTCATGAAACAAATTGGCCAGGTTGGTCCTCCTAATTTTTAATGATTTAGTTTAATTAGATTCTGCCTCAGATTGATTTCCATAAGGATAATTTTATGTTTCAGCACTTTCTTTCCTTTAGTAGATTGCGGAGTGAGTTTGATTTCAAATTTTTGACAAAACACAAATCACTATTAATCCTGAACAGATATGACAGACTTGAAAACACATTGTCAAATTTACTTCTTCTTTTTTTTTTTGTTAACTAGTGTATATTTGTTGTGCACATGGACAGGGCAATAGGCGTGTCTTGGCAACTGATGAGTGGCTAAGGGTACGCGAGTGCGAGGATGTTTATGCAATTGGTGACTGTGCCACCATAAATCAAAGAAAAGTTATGGTATGATTAAATAAAATAAAAAAAATTGAAGCTTTAGGCTAGTTTATTGGCAAATAAATTGATGAAATATAAGAACCTTTGTTTGAAAATTTTGATGCCATTGATTATTACTTTCGTCCCTTGCTTTGTGTTATTACAGGAAGATATTTCAGCAATATTTAAGGTAGCAGACAAGGACAACTCAGGAACACTAACCATCAAGGAGATACAAGATGTGCTTGGCGACATATGCGAAAGGTACTATGACAATAATTGACCCCAATCCATTTCTGAAAGCATGGTATGGTGTGTGATCCTTGTATCAGTCGCTTTGATTTATTTTCTTAGAACTTATGTTTTTAATCTTTCGGTTGAGCTAGATATCCACAGGTGAAATTGTACATGAAGAGCAAGCAAATGAGTGACATCAGGGCCTTGATTGCTGATGCACAAGGAGATGAGAAAAAGGAGTCGATAGAACTAAGCATAGAAGAATTTAAGAAGGCTCTGGCCAATGTTGATTCCCAAGTCAAGTTCCTCCCTGCGACGGCGCAGGTACTTGCTCCTAAGCATAACATGCCACTATTGGTGGTCCAGACTTCCTGTTTTTCACTTTTTCCTATACTTTATTTCCAAAATAGAAAATAACAAATTGTTCCTTGTTTTGCTTCCTGGGGTGCCCCTACCATCTATAGGGGAGGTCTAATGTTGTGTGGTCCCACTGTAATGGTGGTTGAAATGGTTTGGAAGACCAAGGTGCAATGTGGCCCGAAAGAAATCAGTGGTTGGAACTTTTAACTTTTCACAGGAGAAAGCATGTTTAGACAAGTATATAAATTGTTTTATTACCCGTTTTTTCACTTTTATTTTATTTTACTGGGGGCTATGGGGGGCTTTCAGATTGGCATAAATATGGTGCTAGGCTTCAAGTTTTCCTTAAAAAATTAAAAAAATAGTGAGGACAATTATGATAGTGCATTGAAGAAAATTTGCAAAGTTCTTAAAATATGAGGTACACTTTGAATATAACTCATGAATTCATTTTTGAATCAGGTGGCATCACAACAAGGAGAGTACTTGGCAAAGTGTTTTAACAAAATGAAGAAAGCTGAAGAGCATCCTGAGGGACCAGTTCGCATGCGTGAGCCAGGCCGCCATCGCTTCCGCCCTTTCAGGTACATAACACATCCTAATCATATATTCATCATCTGTTTAGTATTACAGATTTGATATCTTCCTACTTTCAACTATTTTCTAAAATTGAATATCTTGGATCAAGATAGCGTATTTCACAAAACATGATCTGTCAAAAATCAGACATACATTGCACTCTGTTTGATCCTGGTCTAAAATATGTTGGTATGTGGAATTGAATGAAACTCGAGTTCTTAAAGTTCTCACATATATTATATGAAGGCCTTAATACTTAATTATTGTTGTCATCTTTTTGCTGATAAATCTTAGCATTAAAGATGTTTATTCGCCATTATCATTGTTAATATCAATACTGTTATCATTCTCACTACTATGATTATTGTCTAATTTCTTTTATAATTGATTTTTTTTTTTAAAGGTACCAGCATTTTGGTCAGTTTGCACCTTTAGGAGGTGAACAGACTGCAGCACAACTGCCAGGGGATTGGATCAGTATTGGCCACAGTTCCCAGTGGCTCTGGTATTCAGTTTATGCTAGGTATTATTACTTTTGCCTATTTCTATATTTTTTACTTTTATGATACTGTGATGATTTGTTAGATTTTGGTTTTGTTTTAGAACATGACTTATTTTTCATTTTTCCAGCAAACAAGTGAGTTGGCGCACTAGGATGCTGGTTGTATCAGACTGGATGCGGCGTTTTGTTTTTGGTCGTGATTCTAGCTGCATCTAAAGTGTTTCAGCTACTTTGTCATGACTTACTACAGATCAATTTTTTTTCACTCCATAAATATATTATGTGATCATTTTTTGAGCGAACCTACGGAATTTTTAAGAATAATGTGTTGTTGAGCTTTTTTCCCTGTGAAATTTATCATTTTGAAGATAAGCAGTTAATACTAATGTAAACTTTTAACATATTAGAAAGAGAGAAGATAGGACAGAATTCTTTGTTACTTGGTGATATCTGGCTCAATTTGATTAATTCTTTCTTTTTGATGGAAATTAACTGATGTAAATCAACACAGTTGCCTAAATTTGTTTTATCTAAAGTTGATCCAATAAGAATAAGAAATTTTTTTTTTTTTTTTGTCAAATATGCCGACACCTTACATGCAGTTTGTTTATTGTTTGATATGATGTGTTCGGAGAAAATTACATGTTCACAGTGTCAATTAATTGCAAGTACAAATATATGACCAAATTGCTCAAATGAATATGTGCGCCCAAGGAAAACAAAACTTTTGCATTCTAGTGATAAAAGTTATAATGTTCTGATGCATATTGTCATATGATTCTTATCAAAAGAGCGTTTCTTACTAGTTATACTATTGATTAATTCTGGTCAGACGCTTGCCGCAACTTCTATTATCATTTTGTACTAAATAGCTATCTAGATTACGGTAATTATGTTTGAAGAACTAATGTTACACTTGGATCAATTTAGATTTTATCTTTTAGCAAGAGTAGATGGAAAGCATCACCGTATTGTAAAAATGTTATTATGATCTTTCTTTATTTTTTGAAAGCCTGAAAACTTTGTTCAATCCCCTTCTATTAAGAATTATTAACCTGACATGATACATCATACATGTCATTGGTGACTGTCACAAGTGGCATATACTTGATGATCTGATGCTAACGTGGTACTGTTGTGAAAACATTAGATGAAGGGCAAAAGGGACGCTGACATGCTTTCAGGCCAGTGATTCTGGTAAGAATACAGTATTTCCAGCCTAATTGAACCAGGTAACATAGTTCAGACATCATAGGAGACCCCCTTTGTCAGAACTCAGAAGTCACAAATAAACCTCTATGTGAAGATACTAATATCTAGAATCCAAATGATTTTAGGAAAGAAAAAAAAAGGAAAAGTAATATAAAAGTGGTACAGAGAAGGATGATTTTGCAGACATTTGAAACGCCTATGCAAAAAATAAACTACAAGAAACTAAGCATGTAGCTAAATGAACTAAACTAGCCAACCTCCTGTCATTTGGTCTGAACACTATAGCTGAGTATAATTTCATTTCGGACACCTTACATGTTGTTATTACTGTATCGATTTCCAATGATGTCTTCATCAGCAATGTACCTATTCCAGAACCAATGGTTACTCCAAACGATCATCATCTCCTCAATTGGCACATTCTTGGTCTCCGGCACAAAAAATAAAATGAAAAGAGTCATAATGATCACCCAACCAGAAAAGAAGTAGAAAAGACCAAATTTCATGTGGCAGAGCATTGACAGGAATGCCTGGCCTATTGCAAACGTGAAAAGCATGTTCATCGACACCGTGATGCTCTGGCCAGCTGAGCGGATCTCGAGAGGGAAAATCTCACTAGGAACCAACCAGCCGAGTGGGCCCCATGAGCATGCAAAAGCAGCCACATAGATGCAAATAAAAAACAAAACAGGAGCTGCAAGTTTCTTTATTACAGTTCCAGCTCCAGAAACTCCAAAAAGTATATCTATCAAGGCACCGACTGACACCTGCATGAGATGAGAAATTGGACTTAATTTGTGTCATATCTTAACATCAGAAGACAAAATCATGCAACTCTGTTGCAATTTGTAAGCAGAACATTTTTAGGTTTGATTTGAATTTATTTAATTTCCTCATAACTCTGTAGTAAATGGAATTTAAACTGGACCTCTGAATTTATTACCTTTGTTCAAACTTTGCTTTTGTTTAAAACTTGTTCAACTTAATTGGGATCTAACACTTCTCTTCCTTTTTATCTCTTGCTTAAATTATGATTATTATTTCATTAAGAAAAAACTGAACTGGGAATAATGTTTCTTCATTTCTTGATTTATATGGAAATTATTATAATGATAGCCACCAAGAAGCATCAGGTAATGAAGTTTGCAATTTATATCAATAATAGATTACCATCAGTACTACTTCTAGTCGACAAGCATTTTTTGTTTTTCATACCTGACAAAGGAACATTCCTATGCCACCCCCCAAGAAAAGTGGTCTCCGTCCAGCACGGTCGACCAAAAGTATAGAGACCACAGTGGCACCAACATTTATGATGCCTGTAATAACTGCTGATAAAAGAGAGGCATTACTGCCGAATCCAATGATCTTAAACAGCACAGGAGCATAAAACATGATCACGTTAATCCCGGTTAGCTGCTGGAATATTGGAATCAGGGAAGAGATTATTAGCTGTGGCCTGTATTTGCTTTTCAAGATGTTGCTCCAAGGGTGATCAATTGCTCTCGCTTCATCACATGCTGCCACAATTTCTTCATACTCTGGATGCACATCTGTCACTCCTCTAATTTTAACGAGAATTCTCTTGGCTTGATCATTCTTGCCCCGCTCAACTAATGAATTTGGAGTCTCGGGAAGAAGAAGGGATCCGATGGTGATTATGAGAGCAGGAACGGCAGCAAGTCCTAAGCTCAACCGCCAACCCCAACCTCCAGGAATCTGAGCAGTACCGTAATTTATAAGGTTAGCAACAAAAATGCCGATAGTGACCATGAGCTGGAACCCTATGTTCAGTGTGCCTCGATGCATAGCTGGTGCGATTTCTGACAAGTACACTGGAGCTGACTGAAAAGAAAACATCATAACCAGCAAGTCAGGAATAAAATATTGAGATGCTTCCTTTGTTTAATATTTCCCTGTTAAAAATAAAAATTATACTTCCTAATTATAATTTGTCTTCTGTTCATTTTTTTTGATATAATTGCTTACTTTAATTGAAAGAGAGTTTGATGGAACAGAACTTTGTAACAAAACTCTGCATTTTTATTTTAATACCTGATTGGCAAAACCAACACCAATACCCAGAAGAACACGGCCGAGAATTAGCATGAAAACATTAACAGCTAAACCATTGATGACAGCACCGACTAGAAAAGTGAGCCCACCAAGGAACATGGACCATTTTCTTCCATATTTCCTGGTAACTGTTGCTGCCACAAAGGAAGAGACCAGTGCTGCTAGGTATAGGGATGATGTAAACAGCGTGAGAAGCTGGCTGTCGAATTTACAATACTGGCTTGAGGACGTGCTGTTCTCTTCCAAGTGATACACTGATGGGAAGAACTTGCTTAAAAATGAATCCATTGACGTGACACCACCTACATATGATTTGTGAAGAAAATAAAGACTGAGCAGTTCAAATGTATATGATATAGCACATAGCATGAGATTTAAAGGCTTGTTCATGAGTTTGTCTTTCTGATGTCGATTCCAAACAAGCAATACACTCATACCCATACTGCAGTTACTGATGCAAAAACAAATTGACAAAATTGAATTACATCGAACTTGATTTTTTTTATTGCTTATGTGGAAATTCTAGAACAGAGAAACTAAATCTGAGTGCAGGTTATGTTATGGATAAAAGTTGCATGTATTTTCAATATAAAATTTTGAAATAGTTTGTAGTTAGATTTTGGACATTGAACTGTATAAAAAGGTTTATTTAAAAGAACTAGCGCCAGAGAGTAATGTATGAAAAAAAAAAAAAATTTAAGCTAACCAGAGATACCAATGTCGTATCCAAAAATAAGGCCACCAGAGGAGGCCACACAACATGCTATTATCACAGACCATGTTATCCTGCCGGGATATTGCCCCCCAGCCGGCATTTTCACAAAGCTAGCGTGGATCTGAGAAAAAAGTTATTTCTCTTTCTTTATATTTTCAACATAAGAGATCACGCATCTTGTTTCAAAACAACACGAGAAAAGTAGCAGATAGAATGTTTCATGACCAGTCAGCAGCTTTTTCAAAGGTTTTTGGGATGCATTCTAAATTTAACTGAGTGAAATGCTGGCTGGTTAATGCGAAAGTTAAGGTTAAGATTAGCATGTGTTTTCTATATATTCAGTATGACCTTTTTTTCTTTCTTTTAATCATATCGACATCGTATAGGACATAAAGTGGTGCCTAGACAGTGTACACAGGATAAAAAATAATAATAATAAATAAATAATAAAAGAGAAAAGGAAGACGAAGAAGCAGAAAAGACGAGCATTTATGTATTATTCAACATGGTCGGTATGCTACTATATAGGGAATAGGGCATGCAAGTGCAAAATAAGATGTTGATCCAGAAAAGATATACTAGTGGATTTTTTATTGCTTTGATACCATAGTAGACGATATGTAGTTTAGCATTTTCTCTAGCACCCAACAAATTTCCATGTTGGTTATTAAACAACATCGAGTATAGAAAGGAACAGTTCCTAATTTATTTCTTGATGCAACTAGCAAGAAGAATTTAATTCTGAACGATGCTACCAATTTATTCCCTCACTCAGAAAAATTAGTTAATGCAATAGTACTTACATTGCAGTTGGGTCTTCAACGCATAAATTTGTTCAAAAAAAGAAATAATGGGCATTGAAAAGACTATAATATAAATAGGTCTATTTTATAATAAACAGAGAGCAAATAATACAAGAGATAGAAAAGACTCTAATATACTACATTTAACAAACACTTTTAATTGAAATTTCTTGAAAGCCAATATTAAATGAACTTATCTATAACAGCACGAGATTAACTCAACGGCGACACACTAAAATAGAAGGGCTCTGTTATTAACAACCCCCCACCCCTCCTTAACAAAAGAAAATGTAATGCTAAAAAAGTTTACAGTAATTACATATGGTGCAACACTATCATGTAACAGACCTTCAGGGCTTTTGTGCTTGACGTCTCTCCCTCCTTCCTATGAAGAATAATGATAAACTATAAAAAAAAAAATTTCAATAAGCATAGCGAAAAAGTAATCTAAAATGCGCAAATTTGTTAGAGAAAAAAACTAATTAAATTTGAATATACCTATTTATCAATTATTCCTTTACTGTCAATCAAATTTGGTGCATTTTCTGGAGGTTTTTTGGGTAGCTCCAAAACAACCCCTGCCTCTGCCAAAATGTGCCTCACTTTGTCCAAGTTCTTGAAAATATTATAAAATTATTAATAATATACACAAAATTAGCAACAATACTACTATGCATAGCACCGGTCAGCTATTTGAAGGGCTTTTCAATTTTTGTGGACCAAACGGGCTCAATGTTATCTTCATCTACAATTTTAGTTCCATTTTCACATTTTTTATATTTTTTTAATGATTTTTTTAATCGGGAGAAAACAGTGCTATTTGATGGTCCATAATTTAGAAAAAATGTGATGAATTTTCTTCTATCAGAAAATAGTAATAGAATATAAAACATATAATTTATACAATATTTCGGTAAGTAGATTTTTTGTGACCAGCCAGTCAGGGATGTTCATGCATCGCAGTCTTCACCTTACTCATAATAATGAATGAGATGGCATATGGAATTTGGTTGTTAACAAAACATTTAGTGAAAATTACTATGCAAAATTTTTAAACAAAATTGTGTGTAATATATCCCAGCTAGCTCAAAGAAATCAACTTCTACTCATTCCTCCCAGGCTTGAATATTCAAAGACGTATAGGAGAGCTTACCGGGTTTGGTTTCTTACTGACTGGGTCTAAGAATACAACCTGCAAAATTTGCTCAATTGTAGCTTGGTTCTTGTGCTCTTCAAACTGTTAAAATCGTTTAAATGACAAAATTATGCCCAGCATTTTATCCCGAAGCATTCAGTACTGTACCACAAGAGTACCATACATACTAGCCTGTTTTACATTGAAAGTAAAGTACCAATAGTGTAAATAATACTAAAATTAGACACACAAAAATCCTTCTAAACACATGCTTATTGTATGGAACTTTAATTATTTGGGTCATCTTCATTAGTTATCCAAGAATAACACATGTATTACAAGTCTGGCATGAACAAGCCAGTCCTTTCTTTCTGTGCATGAGCACAGGTCTGCGGCGTCTTACAGCCTTTTATAGTAAGGAACATAGACAGAGAAAAAGGGAGACACTAACCAGCTTGGGTGCATATTCCACACGCCCCTTTACCTTCAGACTTAAAATTTTGAATTTAAGATTGCATCTTTGATCCAGTGGCTTTTCGTTTTTCTCTGGATGCTCCAGGAATTTGAAAACTATACTCCAATAGGACAAAAGACAACATCAAATTTCTAAACAACTTTACTACTACAATTTCGTAGTTTTTTTATTTGATATTATCCTGTGTCTCATGCATTTTTAAAATTGCACACACAAAAAGAAAATATATATTTTCACACAAATGTGGGCCCACTCAATTTTGGGAGAAAATAGAGGATATAAAATTTGTAATTCGTCAGAAATTCACTAGTGGAGAATAGATAGATCAAATGAATCTCAATTTATGTTGATTCTGTTTCTCTAAATATTCTTGCTAAGGTCTAGTGGGAAATGTGTCATGGGATTTGAAATGAGTGCAACCAGGATTAATGAAAATAGAAAATCTCATATTTACCTGCTGCAATAATGCTCTCTCTGGGAGAAAGTACTGCACCAGGAGGTCGCATGAAACAACTCTTTGGTGCATTTGTTTGGAACTATAACAAAAATTTATATATTATTAAGCCAAATATAGAACCAAAGAGATATTAAGAAATAAAAAAAGAATAATAATTTAAGAACTTTTGAAGAAAGAGAAGAAGGGTATCTTAGCATCTTCCTAGAGAAATTGTAATTTCTATCTTATGCAGTAAGGTAAATCCAGGTATGGTGATAAGTGAGGTTGTAGTGGTAAACACAGAAAAGGATAATAACAATTAACAATTAATATACCTTAAATGCTACATGACATTTGCTAACATTTGTTATCCTGACTGCACTCCTGACCTGTTTGCCTGGTTCATCTTCACCATGAACAACAAAAGTTAGTTGCTAATAGTGGCATTGATACATGTGTCTTTTGTCTATTCAGTTTCCAGTACCAAATTGGTCTTAGCTAATTTCTATAAATTCCCTTTTATGGCTTGAATTTGCTTAGGAATTCAAGTTGAATTTTTAGTGTCTTAATTTCAACAAACTATTATTATCTAGAAAATCATCAAAACTAAAGCTTTAAGTATGTTATCATATGTATGATATATATCATGCAAATATTATGTTTATAAAAATTGATGACAAGTGATGCTTATTTACCATTCATCAACTGATTCTAATTATCAACTGTTGATACATCACCAAATTATAGCAAATTGTATGAAATTAATGGTACTTGATGTCCAGTAACATTCGTACAAATTTACTTTTCAAGTTTTAACATTATTTGAATTGATTTGTGTGTATATTTTCAATATTGTTAAGCCCATTTTTTTTATGAAGTGATCCGATTTCCTAACATTTTTTTCCGCACTGTGTCATCATGCCATCTGGTACAGCCCTTGTACAGATATCAGTCTGGTAACATCTGATCAGCAGTGCTATACCTGAGGTCTTGAACAGACTTCACCAGCAATGACAAGTGTTGTAATTGAACTGAGCATGATTAATCACTGACAAGCAATGACGTGCAAGACTGATGACTAGATTGTACCTTTGACATACATGGCTTAGTACCGATCAATATCGTAATACATAAATAAAAGAGAAGAAAAATACACTTACAAGGAAAGTAGAGTTTTCTAGGAGGATCGAGCTTGAGAGACCTCCACATGGCTAACACCCACTTTGCCAAGTTAGATGCCACGTCACCATACACCTCCTCTCTCGTCCTCTCCTCGACCAAGTTTGTACCGGTCCTTGTCGCTGGCACCTGATGCACAAGGGTCATGATACCGTCAGTCGGTACGGACAGGTGGGACCCTATATCATTTGGACCTGGAGGAACATCTGGGAGAAGTGGGTCCCACTCTTCAGAGGACCTCTCTTCCCTTGCACCTCCCAAGCAGCAGAGGTCGAGTCGAGTCACCGCTGGTGAGCTTGGTTTTGCCACGGATGCGATTTTCTTAATGATATATCTCTGTCAAGTTTTTTGTCGCTTGAGAGGTTGAACTTTTCTTCTTGTTTTTATTCCATATATAAGAACATTTGTGCGAGAAAGTAAACAGATAGTGGGTCCTTTACATGTATTAATGGAGGTGATAACAATCTACGGAGTTTGTTTCTTCAAAAGTTATCCGATGAATATAGGAGATGCCATGTAGTTGATTTAGAGTGTTGAACCAACAGTGACTTAAACACAAATAAAAATTAAATCATTATTTTTCCTTTTCTTAAAAAAAAAATCAGCCAGAAAAAAACCAGTATTTTCTTTTCATTTTTTTAGAGGAAAGAAAGGGTCAAAACCTCTCTTTAGAAAAAAAATATATATATATAATAATAAATCACAAGAAATCCCCAACCTAGTTTCAAACTTGCATCCACGACTCAAGATGTGTTTCCTTTTCTAGTTCAAGAACTGATTCTCAATTACCAGTGTTTTAGACTTTTAGGGCTCGTTTGGATGGGTTGGGAATAGTGGGAAGAGTGGGAAGAGTAGGAAGAGTGGGAAGAGTGGGAAGAGTGGAGGAATTGGCTATTCCGGGAATTAGAAATGTTGTTTGGATGGTGAGTTTAGGAATAGCGTTGGGAAGTGTGAAAAAGTAGAGAGAAAAGTGTTGTTGGGAAGAGTGTTATTGAAAATTGTGTTAGGAATGGAATTGGCTATTCCAAAACCGTTTGGATGAAAAATTTAGGAATAAAATTGTCAATTCCTAGAAATTGGCTATTCCACCCCAATCCAAACGAGCCCTTAGTATTAATATAATGTTCTCGATCCTCAATTAATAGTGATTTAGTATTTTTATATTAATAAATGAACTTCATCGCATAAAATTTTACTTTATACTTGTGTTATAAAATCAATTACTTGTGTTATATTAATAAATGTTTTTTTTTACAAAAAGATTAGTACAATTTTTACAAAGGTCTTTAAAAATACCAGAAATCACAGATAAAATTTGTCCCGAAAGAAACAAAAGGGAAAATATAATAGTTATTTCTTTGAGTTTGAGGGGGAAAAAAAAGTAAGTAGCGGGGACCTAGCTAACTAGCTTGGAAGCAATTTAGCATTATTCATAAATAATTAAATATTCATCTTTAATGCAAAACAATAAACTTGATTAAACTGAATATAACGTGGGGGCGTTTCAAGCACGACCGCGCGCGGCAGTTAGGTGAGCCTTTTAAAATTCTGTGGTTTCTATATAACTTTCTATTACATATCTAAGTTCTACGTAATTTTGCTTTGGTCGTCTTCAGATAGCTCCTGTGACATTTTTTGGAACTTTTGGTACTAGATACTATTTTGAGATGTTTTTGATGATATTTGAATTTATTTTAGGATGTTTAGATTAACTAGCAAAAGATGCCCTCAATATGCGGGTAAATAAAAAAAATAAAATTTTGATATTATTTTTGTTTCATATAAAACTTTACATGTTAGACAATAAAGATACGGTAAAATCAATAATTTAGTCTTTCCTTTTAAATAAATAGCTAATTTGGTAGTAACTTAATTTTTTCTATAAAAAATCTGACCTTAATCTAGACCACTCATCAAATCAAATTACACAAATCAATGGTCCATAATTGATATAAGAATTGTTTAACACCCTTCTATATGACATGTTTACTCCTTTTATATGAATTGTTTACACCTTTCGTATGCGTATATTTATAAGTAGTAGAGATAGAGATAGAGATATCGATAGGATGTTTTACTAACTTTTCACTTTAAATAGAAGAGAATTGTCGCTAGCTAGATTGATTGTGCACGGATCAAAATATAAAGAAATTTATTGATGGATTGGTTGTGCGCTGTGTTTGGAAAAAGAGTACAACATATATAGAAAACTTCCTTAAATTAATAATTAATTTTTACATTTTGGAATAGTAAAATTTTCGTCAGTAATTTTTCAAATAATTTTAGTTGTTAAGAAACAAAAATTTTATTAAATTTTTTTTTTATTGAGATGTTTTTTTTTGAATTATTAATATTTTTTAAATTTTTTTCTCCAATCATTGGGTAGGTACGTTTGCTAGTCACTGTTAATATATCTGATGATTTGGAACAGTTAAAATTACTATGTATCTGATAAATGTATCCTAATTTTGACGTATATTTCCATCCAGAACTAGAACTGTTGTTTATTATTTTACATGGATTTATCATCTGTATTCAACTCCGATAGGTACCTTTCAGCAAGAACTTTCATTTTACTTTCAATTTTATTTCTAAACCCGACAAACAATATTTAGATTTATCATATTGCATACTAATTTATTTTTGTACGGTTGCTAGTATGGCAATTGGGTGCATCTTTCTTTCCCAGCTTGACATCGACCTACACGCTACAGTTGATTGAGTGGCATTATTAGCATTGCGAAGAAGCCGTTCAGCTATTGTCTCTGATAGAGACATTATCTTCAACAATACAATTAACGTCCCTACATTGGATAACACAAACCGCACTAAAACATGCAGCGAATATTTAGTAATTATTCTGATGGTCCAGAAATTTTTTTCAGTTGAAATTTAGACGGGGGAATTTAAACTGTATTTATATAACTTTGTAGAATATGTGTTTCACAAATCCATTGTCGTCTAGTCCGGTTAGGATACCTGGCTTTCACCCAGGCGACCCGGGTTCAAATCCCGGCAATGGAACGTTTTTGTTTTTTTTTTGCGGCTTTTTGCTTTCATTTAAGCAACCTGGGCCAATCGTTTGGAATTTAGTAAAATTCTCAGCTAGGCCCAACATAGTATTACGAGCTTTTAAGCTAACATGCTGACGAAATTAAACACTGCCCATATTATTTTCCACATTATTTTCTTACAAGAAACACTAGAAACAAGTTTCCCGTGAACACAAAGTAACTTTTATGTGAAGAAGCAATAATCGTTGCTACTTTAAATTAGATTTTTTTTTTTTCTGATTTGATATTGATATTACTTCGAGGTTCTCACGATGGTACTTGAAATTAGTTTGCTTCTTAAGATGGATTTGTTGCTTGGTGTGGAAATCAAGCAACCAAGCATAACACATAATTTTGTAATATAATACTAGAGGGAATAAAATGTAAGACTTATATTATTATTATTATTATTATTATTATTATTATTATTATTATTATTATTATTATTATTATTATTATTACTACTATTATTATTATTATTATTATTATTATTATTATTATTATTATTATTATTATTATTATTATTATTATTATTTAGAAAAACATCTAAAATTATTGTTGATATTGGATGGTAAGCTTGAATTTTTTTTTCCCTATAAGCAATCTCTGACGTAGAAGTAAAATGATTGAAGATTTCTGGCGGAGGGGTAGAAGGAGAAAAGAGATTTTTGGCGGTTATTTCTGGTTGAGTAAGAGGAGCAATGATTTTGGCGGAGTAGGAGAGGCAGAAATTGCTGGCAAAGGATGATGATAATGAGACGGTGGTGGATTTTTTAAGCCCGAGAACAATAAATGTTTGCTGAATTTAATATAAAAAATAAAAAAATAATACTTATCACAAAAATTCTGTTTTTTAATCATATTTTTTTAATTATTTGTAATTTATAACATCTTTTAAAATTTTCCTCACACTATGATTCTCGTTGTAAATTATCGAATAAAATAAAATTACAATTTAGTTTTTTTTTTATAATTGATATATATAAATATAATATTTGAAAATTCGAGACAATTTAAAGTCTATGGTGCAACTATGTGATAAATATTATAAGACAAATATGAATTAAATTAACTATGCATATGATGTTGATCGATTTAAAATCATAAAGTTAAATATGAACGAGACGTTGTTTATAAAAAAAAAAAAAAAAAAGAACTTTACAAGTACTATAATTTTAAATCAATAATTAGCCTAACATATTTGTGCGTATATAATTCTAGCGAAGTTAAAGTTAAATATATTTATCACAATGATTATTGACTTAACTAGATATTATATATAATATGCATGATCAACGTTGATAATCTGAATTATAAGTCTGTACAACACGAATCAGCATATATAGAGGAATAGATGATCAATTACAACAAATTCTGTAGATAGAAGAGTTGCTTATCCCCCAATTTTTTTTAAAAATATGAATAATATAAAATATTAATAATATGATTATAATTACTTTAATATTTTTAAAAAATTACGAATTAACGCAACCATAAACAGCATTAATAGGAGTTGCAATTGTGTTACTCGTAAATCACCTACAATAATAGAGGTTCCCTACTCTTTTGATCCCCGCCGAG
This sequence comes from Rhynchospora tenuis, assembly GCA_027725995.1. Lineage (NCBI taxonomy): Eukaryota > Viridiplantae > Streptophyta > Magnoliopsida > Poales > Cyperaceae > Rhynchospora > Rhynchospora tenuis. The sequence goes on from CM050889.1 coordinate 84,581,806, forward strand.
AGCTTAGTATATCAGAAAGAAAGAAGTGGGAGTTGGTTTAGAGAGGCCAAAAAAACAGCAAAAAAAAAAAAAAAAAAAAGGGTAGCTGATCATGTCAACATGACATGTTCATGAGATCCAATACGGTCGTATTTGGTACGATACAAACACTCCTTTTGAATTCCTTATTCCAGTCTACCAATTAGTAGTTACGAGATAGCAAAAAGAATATCCAGAGTCCAGACTGAGGATGGAAATGTTTCTTAAATTGTCTCCATCTTTCCGATCCTCTCTCTAGTTAAATGTGCTAAGCTGTAAATCGGGATAATTTCGTATTATTTGTGCTCCCTCAGGTGAGTCAGGCATTATAACCTCTTCAATTCAGGGAAATTTGGAAACGAACTATCATAATTTTATGTTGATTTTTATTCAATTTGCAAGTAGATTTGGATTCATGGGCTCAGAAAACTACTCCTGAGCTGTTATGGAGTGCGCTTCTACATAGGCGTTCCATTTAGCTTATCTGCTAGTGCTAGAACTAGATCACCGACGGAGCCACAAAAAAAAATGTCAAAAATTATTTTTTAAATTTATTAAATTAGTTATTTTTCTTGTTTTTTTAAAAAAAAAGTTTATACCGTTGTCATCACTATAAATATTCTCCTTCTACAACATAAAAGTATGGAACCAGATGCTTACAATGCACTAACATACATCTGTAAACATTACTGCCGAATGGCGATGTGTAGCTGTATAAAATTAAAAATTAAATTACTAAGAAATCGAGAAGCCACATTGAATGCAGAATGTTCCATAAAGGGCAAAAAATACAATTCATTAACCAAACCTACACAGATAAAATTCGCCTAATTGCAGTGTCGGACAATCTTAATTTGTTTTAATTAATTACAGCCGGGCTCTGCAGAATTAGTAGTCAGGAATACATGCACAAAGAATGGTCGCTTATGAGCTCTCGGAGTAAAATCGGAGCTTGATGATGTGGCATCGTCGTCGGAGCTGTAGAGTGATTCAGCCTGGCTCGGATCAGATGTAGAGCAGCACGGTGTGTCCTTCTGTGTAAGTAGTTAGCAACAATCAGGAAATTGTATTTGTACCCCATGATAATTAATTTAGTACATAAAAGAAAGAGCAAAACTTTATAATTGTTTATTGATCAAATGCTGAATTTAAGAAAATGTTCACAATCGGAGAAAATGTCAGTTAGTTACTGGACATCTGATACATTTTCTAAAATAAAGTGAGAAATTAATTTTTATTGAAGGCTGAGTGAGAAATCAATTAGTGCTCTCAATTTTGGAAATCTTTTGTTAAATCATGAACGGAAGAGTTATAATTAATACCTGATCCTCAAACCCGTTACAAACTCGCGCACGCTTCCACCCGGTCACCGCAGCCTCATCTACTGATGAAGGAACAACATGATTCTCTCCTTCCTCCTCATCCAAAGATGAATTCAAATCCAAGCCTGAACCAGAAACTGAAACCAAAAGAGGTTCTTTCACCTCACCTCTCGCAATATCAGCACACCCAGTGCAAGTCGACATGATTGCCTTATCGAGACTCGGCCCAGATGCGTGCACCCGAGTCGGGGACCGGCACTTGAGGCACAGGATTACGCGTGTGTGGAGTGCAACGAGGAAGTTGGCCCCGTGCACACGTGCGTCACATGCGTAACATAAGTAGGCCTCATCGGACTCGCATTGCACGTGTGGCTCTGCATTGCAGAGTGCACAGGAGAGCTTGTTCTCCTCTTTCATCTGCTCCATTTTTGATATTTGGTTGTGTTAAGAGGGGCTGGATAGGTAGAGAAGAGAGTAGTAGATGCATTTATATATTTCTTGTTAACTATCGAATGACTACAATGCCCTTGGTAATGATATTGTTGTTGTTTGGCGTTTAGAAATTTCAGTTGCTTCTATCTTAATTCGCTAAAATAAATCAATTTCTTGGCCCAAAAAAATAATGAATCAATTGAAGAAATTTGAAATGAACTAAACTTGGGCGTGTCTCTCCAGTAAAATATTATTTTTCAGCGACAGAAAAGTTAAATTGTTGTCTTAAAAAAATACAGAAAAGTAAAAATTGTGTAAATCATTCCAACTGAAAGTTTCCTTTTCTAATTATGAAACTTTCAGTTAAAATTATGTAACACATGATCAATGACATACGAAGATGGCAAACAACTATGTAACAATTAAACCCACTTGTTTTAGATTAATTCATAATTTTGTGATTAGAGGCAAGAGTGTTGTCATTAATTATGTCATTATAATTGAGAACAAAAAAATTAATCGAATACATGTACGTTAATCTTCTACTCTTATATGTTAATAATAAAGTTTACTTTAATTATATTCAAGTCAAGAATATAAATGAGCTATTACTGTGATTTTTCTTGGATTTAAATTTTAATCCACTAATGATATGTCACGAGATTTCTTTTTATTGCAAACAATGCAAATTGGTAGAGTGAGAGTCGTGTTTGTTTATGAAAGGGTACTATCGTAATCTTTCACATAGTCTCCTGGTATAAGCGCATCCAACAATTCCATTTACCTCGGAATAGTGTAACGGCGACGTGGGGAGATCAGGTTCGTTACCGTTTCTGGTTGTCTGTGCAGACGCGCGTGCACCAAAGATATCATGGGATTTCTCGTAGGAATAGATGATGTGGCAGCGACAGGCGGCTCAGATATTTTGTTATCCAACGTGGCATGATCATCACCACACATAGTCGGATAGACACGTGGGTTGCACCTGACCTCCATTTCAACATGGGCCCACTTATGCTTGGAATAACTATCCACTCTATCCTTTTCTCTGTTCATACTTGGTTTGACTTTACTGACCAAATATGAAATATGTTGTTATACCACCGAAAAAAATTGTGGATATGCCAAAATATTGTTCCTAATTCATAACATCATTTAGGTTCTCAACTATATATTTTGTATATTCAATTTTTTCCTCTATCTGTTCGGTTGTTTCTTTGTTAAAATTGCAAGAAATAATATCAGTATCTTATTTTTTATTTATTTTTATTTTTTTATCATGCAGCATCAATATATTCAAGCTTGGTCGTTAGTTGTTATTGCTTACACGCACAAAAAATTTATCAATCATTTTTTTCTATAATTTATCAATCGATTGAATCTACTCAACTACACAAAGTTAAAACATATTATTTTCTAATAATTATTGTTGAAAAAATATGTTTTTTTATATAATTATACATGTTTTTACAAAAATTAAAAATTTTCACAAATGAATAATTTGTAATCATGATAAAAAGGTACTAAGATATATAGACAAATAGAAGTCATGTAATTTTAGATACAGTTGATTGACTTCCAAAAATATTTAAGTTATTTATTCTTAAAGCAATCAACTACATATTGTGGAGGTTATAAAAATATTTTGCAACACTTATATAATAATTATATAGTTTCGCTTTTATAAAAACTAAACTTTACGATGTCATTCTAATGTTTATATATAGTACGATCTTGACAAATTAAATTTCAATATCTTTGTGTCAACGAAGACGAAAGAAACCCAATCATGCGAATGTCTTTTTGTCAAAAATCTCAATATCGTCCTCACAGTCCTGTTTTGAGTTTTTCTTTTTGTCAAAAATACAAATTTAATTGCTAATTAGCATAATAGGATTAACAAATAAAACATACTTATCAGTATGCGAAACAAATACCCTTTTTATATTTCGGAATCAGTTATATTTATTATATTTATATTCTGCGTAACCAAATTAAGCAAATGGTTAGTAGAAAAGTGGAAACTACATATACTACAAATGCGAGGTGGAAATCAGAAAACATGGCTCTAAGATATAAAAGTATTAATAAGTAGATATCAAAAGAATATGTTATCCCGAGAATAAGTGATTTAATTATTGATTTAGTTTAATGAAAGTTATGGGTGAGATACTGAGATTATGGGTCTCATGCATAAGGCATCCGTGGCACAATATGGGCCGTGTTCAATGAATATATATCCCGAGGCGTATCAGATCTCCCGCTGACGTGTCAATGCCATGTGACAATGAAACATGGTTCTCCACGTCGGATTGTACACTCTGGAGCTAGCTAATGTGGGGGTACATACCCAAAAGAAAAAAAAAAGGGGGGGGGGGGGGGGGGGGGGGGGGGGGGGGGGGGAATGATAAACTTCCAATGCCCATAATTCTGGGTTTGCAAAAATAATATAACTGAATATACAGCTTTCTTTCATATTGGTGGAACAAATAATATATATCAGAAAGACTTTCGCTTGTGTGCCTATTAAATTTCTATTTATTGTAAATTTACACTACATACCATATAAATTTATTCTAAGTAGCTCTACTTATGTAGATTTATACTCTAGTAGTAGTACTTAATGTATATTTACACTTTATATTTTAGACTACATTCAGAATCCCAAGCCGCCTATATTTGTTTCACACAACACTCACAACTAACTCCCAACTTCTCCAATTGGAAAGATTTGTAAAGATAAACTCCACTAATTAAGGGAGTGTTTATTCTTTTCAACATTTTGGCAATCAGATATTTGCAACTAATTAAATGGTTGCGACTTGCGAGACTCAGTTGAAGATTAATTGAAAAGAGAAAAGATTGGGTTGTAGGTTTGGGCTAAATTCCGTCCATTGTTGGGCCCTGTTACTAGGCCTGTAATCATAGTAAAAGGCTAATAGGAGTTGACAAATACGATTTGGTCAGAACATCTTATTTCACATGTATTCTGGTAAGTGTTTCTCGTCCATATACGGCGATGTTGCACTTCTATGTGTATCAGAATTTTATGCCCATATATAAAATTTGAAAATTTTCTATTGGCATTGATCAGTTTAACATAGCTTGAGAATTTGAAGCAGCCGCCAATAGGGTCAATAGTGACCCAATTACATTTTCTATATTCATCCAACCTACACTGAAAAAAGAAAAGACAAAGCAGTCAAATAGAGTATGCCAAGTTAGCTCATAAATTAAGACAAAGATTATATACGCCATACGTATGTATGCCAGCAAACCAAGTATGTGTGTGGCTGGCTGGATGCATGACCCAATGCTGTAACCGTTTTTGTTTCTTTCATTTAAAGAACCACACCTTTTTTTATGAATTTATCTGTTATCTACTGATTCCTTCAAACTTCAAAAAGGAAATAAAATGTGAAATTTAAAAATTATTAAATATGCAGCTATTTATGTTGTCATTCAGAATTACAAAGAAATAACGTGTGCTTTATTCTACATTTTTTTTTTTTTTATGAAGGCATGGTGGCGAAATACCACTGTGCAAGAGATCATATTAATAAGTTAAAATATTTTTACAAAGAAATGTTACATCACCATATTTAAAAACTAAGTACAACATAAGGAAAATGGGAAGATGCCAGAAACAGAGTCAGGTCAGATGTTAGTAATCCAAAGTTGAGTATCTTTTTCTATTTGATGCAGTCAACTCAGGGTCGCCTGTGAAGATTTATTCAACATCAAATAGCTAAATAATTAAAATATTTCAACAAAAAACTGCACTGCCATCACTAAAGAAGGAGTCATAATCGTCACTAATTCACTATCAGTCATGACAATGAGAACAACAAATTACTCCATAGTTTTTCAACAATCACAATGGTATTTATTATTGTGAAACCTAAGGCCAAATATAAACAGACAAAATAACTTCTAAATATAACTCTAATATACTTTACAAATTAACTGCATATATAGAAAAAAGACTTAATTAACTTTTTAAGAAACGCCATTCAGAATATTAATTTAACAATTTTTTTTTTTTTTTTTTTTTTTTTTTTTTTTTTTTGCTCAAGCATGAGAGCTCTTGTATCGCATGGATTCATTAGTTTATACTTTTCAAATACAACAACAATATAAATGCTGATACCGAATGGACTTCGCCTCCTTTTATTTTATTTTATTTATTTTTTTTTTTTTAGGGCTGGTTGGCGATTGCGACTTCGCCTCTTTTAAAAACTTATTCAAACTTTTCTGGTTCTACGTTTACAGAAAGTGGGACTGGAAGCCAAGTTCATTCAATTTGCATACCATTATAGTGGTCAAGTAGATGCGTCAGATTTGATTTATGTTAATCTTTTTATTGCAAAAAATGTTGTTGCTGATTGATGCATACGTACGTACATGCATGTATGTACTTGAGTAGGTATGATGTACGGCTTATAACGTTCTGTGCTAACTATATTCAACTAATTTCCATTTTTTCCAAGGGTGGAAAAATTAAGACCGCTTAATGAGTCCACATGCACAGTGTTAAATCACAGCAAAAAATGCCGAAAGAACTAAGAAGCACAGAAGCAAAATACAAGAAAGTTGAACCGAACGTTATCAAGTTGGTAGGAGTATGTATCTTTTACCATGAAAGTACTCCAACATATTTGGTACTTCGAAAATTCTTCTGTTTTGTGTAACATTTTAGAGGAATGTTCTGTTCTGTGAGAAATGAACTATTTCTCCTGTTCCCTGTTATTGTCATCTTATGTTCTCTCTCTGTACCATCCCGGGGAAAAGATACCCTAACCCTAGGTGAATCCCTTCGAGATGGCGACACTTTGATATCGAAGGGAGACATCTTTGAACTTGGTTTTTTCACCCCTGGAGAGTCGAATAGGCGATACATCGGTGTATGGTACCGCAGCTTCTCAACTAAATTAGAAACAATCTTGTGGGTTGCAAACAGGGAGAAACCCGTGACCAATCTATCCGGTGGTGCATTAACACTAGCCCGTGATGGAAACCTGATTGTCACCAACACTGGATCCGACGTGCTATGGTCAACCAACATATCAACTCCAATTTCAAACAACCAATCTAGAATAGTCCAATTACTGGCTGATGGAAATATAGTATTAAATAACTCTGATGGGACGACTGTGTGGCAGAGCTTTGACTATCCTACTGACACATATATACCAGGCATGAGAGTTGGGCTGGACCTACAAACCGGTGTGAACCAGGTTTTCACGTCTTGGAGGAGCAAGACTGACCCGGCACAGGGGAACTTCACTTTGGGTATTGACCCTGGTCGGTCGACTCAGTTATTTGTTTGGGATGGTGAACATCCCAGGTGGCGGTCAGGAAGGTGGAATGGCCAGGTGTGCTGATTAAACTTTTTGTTAAATTCATGCATGTTCTCCAATTTTTGCATTTTGAAGGGTTTTTTTAATTGACACAAATATTGATTATTCAAATACAGGATATAGCAGGAATTACTTAGATGAGATGCGTTTATTCCTACTTTATTTTTTTGTTTAATTAGTTTACCAGTAGGAGGGAAAGCTATTCTACATAATCTTAAAAGGGAGAGAGATTCATATAGCAAACATAAAAAGCCTTTTAAAATCAATAGATGACATTTTAGTTTTTATGTTGTTTGATTTGCAAGATATTTATTGGAATTGAGAAGATGGTACCAACTTACATGTACAACTTCAAGCTCAGTAACTATGACCTCGAGAAGAAGATGTACTATTACACCGGCTTCAATGTCTCTCATAGGTATATGATCTCTTGGGACGGCACTGATCAACATTTAATCTGGTCAGAAACTAGCAGGTCATGGACCCGGTTCTTTGCAGAACCAACAACTCCGTGTGAGCTGTACAACCGATGTGGCAACTACGCAACATGTACTGAAATTGATGGCAAAGTCGGTCTTGAACCCTTGTGCATGTGCCTGAAGGGTCACGTTCCAGCCAAAGAAACTGAGTGGAATAATGGGAATTGGACTTCGGGCTGTGTCAGACGTGTGCTTTACAAATGTGAGAAGGAAGGTATGAAATGAACTTGGATATCCCACAAGCAATTCATTGTATTTATATTATCCCCATTAGACATGTCTAATTCTTCCACTTCATACTGATAATACTTATTCTCACTTAATCTAGTCCATAGATGATGCATAAGCTAGCAAAGAATTATGATTAAAGTAATTATTTGGTAGTGCACATTTACGCCCTGAAATAATCCAAAGTCGTTTCAAACTCCACATGCCTAGTAATTGAAAATGTTATCCCAAGTTCCCAACCAAAATTAACTACCAAAAGTTTGTAAGAAAGGCCTCATGGAGGCCAGTTGGGTAGAAAGCTACTCACAGCCTCTTAAAACCAGCAGCCCAATAATCATTTGAAAATTAATTATGCAATATAAGGAACTAAAATGATGGTCAACCACCAGGCAACAATGGAACGGATGGATTTTGGAGAATGCAGAGAGTAAAGCTGCCAGATTCGTCAGAATTGGACCCTGACGTGATGGATGAGGCTGGTTGCCAAGCCTCATGCCTAAACAACTGCTCGTGCAAGGCGTACTCTTATGTGAGTGGCATTGGGTGCCTGGTTTGGGGAGTTCATTTGATGGATATGCATATATTCACTGGACGTGGTGGCAATGATATGTATCTCCGGCTTGCAAGTATAGAACTCGGTAAGTAGTGCTGATAAATACTGCCCACTTTTGTCTGTTTGTACTAGCTTACTGTCTCAATGTGCATGGTTATTTTCTTTCTATGTTATTATACTATCACTGAACTAAGCAAAAAAAGCAAAAAAAAAAAAAAGAAAAAAAAAAGAAAAAAAAAATTGTTATTATATATCATTTTTTCTTTGTATCGGTACTGTACTCTGGATGTCTCAATCTGAAGTTCTAGCTAGGCTTCAGAGGTCATCGTTATTAGACAACAACCGTTTATTGGTTTGAAATTTTGATAAAAGGCCCTCCAAAAATTTGAAACGTGAGTCTTCACAACAGTGCTTCTAACGTCAATGTACCACATTTTTATGCTTTCTAGTTTCTACAGGACAAAGCAAAAGGAAAACAGTAGTGGTTATAATTGTAGCTGTGCTAGTATCAAGTTTTGCTCTACTTGCTTGCATCTACTTGTTTTGGAGATGCCTGAAAAGGAAAAAAGGTGTCTTTCTATATTTGACCATTATGTATCTTTTTGTTTTCAATTTTGTGAATATTCTCCAAAGTCATGAATTGAAATGTATAATCAATTTGATAAACTTAATGTGCTCCTTTACATTACATAATTATTAAGTCAATGTTTTCACAAGAACCGCCACATTTGGAAATATTAATTATGTACCCACGTTTACAAATTATTTCAGTAATAAACAAGTAATTTCCTTTTTATATATTAATGAACAAATCGTTCCAGAGAAATAACTGAACTCTTAAAAAATGATTCAATTAATCAGGCTTCGTGAGGTGGAGAAAAGATCAAGAAGAGGGATCAAGTAATGCAAAGAGAAGAAAAGATGTAACAACAGAAATGTCAGGAGTGCTAAAGATAACAGATGAGGGGCAATTACTAAGGGAGTTACCTGTTTTTAGTTTTGATTCCATCATTACAGCCACTGATAACTTCTCTTATAGCAATCTGCTAGGTGAAGGTGGATTTGGTCCTGTTTACAAGGTTTGTTATTTTCACATAATACAAAAAGCTTATGAATAAGAAAATGCACCCAAATTTGCATGGTGATTTAAAAAATAATTGATGATGTTTACTTTATCTAGGGAGTTCTACCTGAAGGACAAGAGGTGGCAGTAAAGAGATTATCAAAGAGTTCTGGTCAGGGAATGGAGGAATTCAAAAATGAAGTGATACTCATTGCAAAATTGCAGCACAGGAACCTTGTGAGACTCTTGGGTTGCTGTCTCCAAGATGAAGAGAAGATTCTCATCTATGAGCTCATGCCTAATGGAAGCTTGGATACCTTCCTTTTTGGTATCATCTCCAAACCCTATTTCAACATTAAATAAATAAAACATATATTGCTGTCTTCCAAGTGTTAGTACTCGTGAAAAATTATAGTCACAAGTAGTGGAACATGCATACGAGTTGAACAAACATTGTAATGAGACATCTTCAGCTCTCCAGGCTTAAATTCTAGTAAGTTGGGTTTACTACAGACCTTATTAGGCCCAATAAAGCCCATTTTGAAATGGGCTTAATAGGTTTGGTGAAGGAGACTGAGCAAAGCAGAGTGCGAGCAAAACCAGAGACACACAGCATTATTGCATTATAAGCTCTCTGCTTATATCCTGCCACTCTCTAATGTAAAAGATACCTATGGTCAAGAGAGCGTGGGTAATACGAAGGGTTTTGTCACCCAATGTGGTTTGTAGGATGAATGTTTTGTCACCCAATGTAGAGATTTAGTGTGGTATGACCCTCATGATGAAATCTCCACTTGTGTACCGATGTAAAGACAAGTTGATTTTGTGCTCCTCTATGGTTTGTAGAAACGAAATGGGTCATCTCTTAGGCACTGTTTCCTGGTGAAAATGTGGTCCTTAAACCAAACGGTGCGTTTGTACTTTCTATATTGTAGCCTCCGTTGATTTTACTTATGCACAAAAGATGCTTGATAAAATGTCTGAGTGAAAGTTTTCATTAGTGCATTTGGGAGCCTGACGTTTTCAAGTAGTTATGTACGAACAAGTACAAGATTGGTTTTGAACATACAGACCTGAATCAAGCGTGTGGAAACTGAGTGTAAGTAACCACAATGTGTTAAAATTCCCCATAAAGATGCAAATACTGTCAGAAGAAAAGGTTAATGGGAAAGAAGAACAGAAGTGATGTCTGAATTGGGTAGGACGGAGAAATTCTGAATGTGCCCTCTAAGTATAAAAAATTTCTCTCTTGCTGTGGTTGCATTATAGGAACCCAACTTGCCATATTCCAAGGATCTTCCAAATTCCCCAATGTGCCACAGAATGGAGCTGCTTCGACTGTCTGAGAACTTATTATTGCATCAATACCCTATAATAGAATGAATTTTTCATTGTTGCATTGGAATTCGCCACCTTATAATTGGATGCATGAAATGAAATGTCAATGATCTTGGGACTGAACAAACTAGAAATGAGCATCCTTTAATTTAGTAATTGAGGCTTGGCAAGCATATGGGTATGCTGTACTATTGTTACTGTTCAGTAACATAACATGACAAATACAAATGATAACTCTGAAGGATTCAAAACCCTTCAAAGTGTCTGCTTGTTAGGTTGCTGATGAGGGCAACAGAAATGTCAACTAGCAAGTGCACCAGTATAGTTGTAACTCAATGATTTTGAAAATTTGAAATAGCTTTTTTTTCACAAGTGACCAATAATTAGTCTACCCATGCTGATCTAGATGCATGCCCTTCAGAATACTTATTCTTCTCAAACAAGTACACAATGGTTACCTTGTGCATTCTACCCATGCTTTAGTTTTTGTTTAGATAAAACTATATTATAATGGCAGGTGGTAAGTGATTGGTGGTGTGGAACTTTTAGGTAATATAAAGTTAACTTTCTATATGTTTTGACAGATGACGGAAAAAAAAGGCAACTAGATTGGAGTACAAGATACAAGATAATAGAAGGAATTGCTAGAGGTCTCCTCTATCTACATAGAGATTCAAGGTTAAGGGTTATTCATAGGGATCTCAAAGTCAGCAACATATTATTGGATGAAGAGATGGATCCTAAAATTTCAGACTTTGGGCTTGCGCGAATTTTCGGAAAGGATGACAATGAATTAAATAACACGAAAAGGGTTGTCGGCACATAGTAAGTGTATTCCTTACACTCATTAATACATTTTAGACTTTGGGATTTGTCCTTAATGGGTCAATATTTAGAAATAAGATATAATTTTTGTTTTCTCTTTCTGATTTCCATAGACGTCAGGGTTTCTATGGCCCCTTCATTATAAGTCTACAGTTAATATAATATATAGCTTTTTTCCAATGACTGCAATAGATTATTTTGTAGATGTTTTATAATTTAAATTCAATCACAACATTATTCTGTTTTTGATACTTGAAAGATACTGTACGTTAGTTAGTCACTGCATATTGCAATAATTGGTCATAATAATTTTTGTACAAATATAAGGTTAAGCTAAGTAAAAATGCTAATATAATCAGTGTTTTACATTTTCAAAAGTTAAAAAAACACTGATAATGTTTGTAACCAATATATTGCTTTCATGAAAGGAACTTGTGCATATATGAATGTGTGTTCTATGATGTACTCTGGCAATTAGAGTTATTGGCCATGCTTATTATTATATCTCAATATATTAAATTAATATTAATGAATTGCAGGGGTATATGGCTCCTGAATATGCAATGCAAGGTATCTTTTCCGTCAAATCAGATGTTTATAGCTTTGGTGTACTCCTTTTGGAGATCATTAGTGGGAAGAAGATTAGTACCTACTACAACCATAAGTTCTCTCTCTATCTCCTCGGCTATGTAAGTAACAGACTGAATTGTCTGTGTGCTCCTAACATATACTTTTGCATTTAGTTTGTTGTCAATATAACCTATTCCTACTATATACTTCATATTCAGCAGGAACTTCACTTTACAACAGCATCTGAGCAAAATAAAGGTCGCAATAACACATTTGAGTACTAAAGCTAAAAGTAGCATAGATAGGAGCAATAAAAACACCAGATATGTTTTGAAACTTAAAACTGTATAACTAGTTGAGCATACGGCTTCTCATTCTGATATTTTCACTGATTATAAACAATTTTAAACTAACATTAGTATGGCAATATTTTTATTTGTTTGAAGGCATGGAAGCTCTGGCACGAAGACAACCTAATTGAGCTGGTGGAACCGGCAATACAGGAGACATGCTCCATTACAGAGGTTGTGACATGTGTCACAGTAGCATTACTTTGCGTGCAAGACCATGTAAGTGACCGGCCGACCATGTCATCAGTTCTTATAATGCTAGAGAGTGGGACTGCTGCCAGCATGTCACCTCGGCAACCAAGTTTTTCAGCTATCAGAGGACCCACCAATACAGATTCATCAACATGTGAACTTGCAAATGCCTCTATTACTGTATTTACTGGACGGTAGTTGATTCAGCCAGCCATACAAACAGAACCCTGTTTAATGTTCTTCCCCTTTTGAGTGAATTTTTCTGTATGTATCCTTGTATAAATGATTCTGTTCAGCCTGATCAAATGCTGGCATGTGAATACTACAAATAGCACCGCACTACCATTGTGAGAATGATACCAGAAGTGATGACAAATAAGAGTCGTGTAATAATTGTAATGCGTATGGAAATGCACAGACCATTCTAGGATTATAAGAGTCGTGTAATAATTGTAATGCGTATGGAAATGCACAGACCATTCTAGGATTATTCAGGTTTATATCAATAAGAACTTCTGGTAATGCTTCTTGGATTATTTCATTTTTTTTCTTTGTCTGTTATTTTTCTTTGTTACAGTTTAATTTTTCAGTTTTGAAGGGCACAGTTCTTTGTTGCTGTCAAATTAATGTTTGTACTGCTAAATTATTGAATCGGAAAAAAATATCTAAATTGAATTGGTACAAAATCATAACTCACTGATACTGGCATCCTTTGTTATTGCTACACTAATAGGTAATTGGTACAAAATCTTATGGATTGGTGTACCTTCTTCACTGGTACACTAGCAGAAAAGTTTCGGATAGGTTTATTAGTCTTTGCTATTCTTCAGCTAATAAGGTGAAGGATGCAAAAACTTTGATGTTGAGCTTCCTCTTGGAGGAGATGTATACATAATATTGTCTTTTAATTATTCCATTTTGTCTCCGTTTGATTTATTATTGTTTATTTTCTCTTTATTTGTCCTCATAAAATTGAGAGTAAGTCAAACTCCTTGATATGACATTACTCTTGGTTCTTGGTGGTTGGTAAATTTGTAAAAAAGGTGTTCTGCTTTTTTAAAATAGAGAAGTTAAACATCTACTGAAGTGTCATTATGTGGTGTGATTACGTTGTCGATTGAAGACTTCGAAACTGTTTAATTTATTTGTACTTTCTCGTGCTTGTAGCGTCCTACTTTTCTGTGGTGCTTTCTTGTGTAGTTCATTAAGGAGGGAAGCCGAACATAGGCAGGGTTAATTTGTCAAAGCCTAACTTTAAAATTTTCAAAAAATATGCTAAGGTAATTATGATATATTTTATAAAAAAAAATGTAAAGTAGGCTGGGCCTATGATCCAAAATAAAATTAAAAGAATGACAGTTTAAAAGTCTTTATTTTATTCATCTCTACTATGCCACCATTTACAAAAGTTTAAGTACTCAAAATTCAAAATTCAAATATCAAAATAAAATCGTTAGAATAATATATGTCATCTTCTGTTTCCACACATAAAAAGCTACGATTGTTCTACTTTGCTTTCATTAGCATCAAGATCTTTGTAAAAATAAATAAACATGGACAATGTTTGGACACTAATTTTTGAAATTCATGGATCATATCAAATTTTTTTTTTCTTTTAGGAAACATATCAAAACAAAGTTATATATCAAACTTTTGTGAGTACATTGACGAGTAATAGATCACATCTAACAGTTTTATTTTTATTAGAAATTAAAATAATGAAAAAATTATGAAGACATGAAATTACAACAAAGAATTTAACTCTCATATTTCTGAAATTATATTTTATCAAATGCTCCCACTCAATAATACTTCCTATCTCCGTCCCTGTTTTAATTGTTCTTAGATGTACTAATTACATATCTGTTTGATTACTTTATTATTATTATTGTTATTATTATTTTGCTCTTACATAATATATTTCTAAACTTACATTTACTTAAGTCACATGAGAACCGTTTATATGAGGTTACAAACAATCTCTTAGGCCGGTGGCACAGCTGCACAGGAGAACCAACAACCAAGTCAACGTAATTTGTCATAGTTACCAGAGTGATCACGGCATGCACGCAATTGCATGCGATGCAGTCTTAAATTTGGTCAGGCTCAGGTCACTTCAAAAGTTGGAAGTTGAAAGAGAAATAGGAAAATTTTTTTTGTATCCCCAAAGTCGAAAAATATTCTTATATTCATCGGAGAGCATCCGAGTTCAATTTATCTGGACATATTCTCGTCCACTATTTACACCCTAATATATTAGATCCGCATGGCGCTTGGCTGGCTGCATGTATTATATATATATATATATAGAATACTGATGTGTACAGATCGTCTCCGTACACATGAGTCGTTTTTCGAGATTCAAAATTCAAACGGCCGATCTGAACCGTTCAAGTTGTTCTCCATATTGAAAAACCCTCGAAGACCAAATTTTACATTTTTTCGATTTTTTTTACTATATATTATGATATTCTCAAAAAACACTACAATTGGAGTATTTCAGGCCCTCCATTTTGAAAATATCATAATATATAGTAAAAAAATTCGAAAAAATATAAAATTTGGTCTCCGAGGGTTTTTCAATATGGAGAACAACTTGAACGGTTCGGATTGGCCGTTTGAATTTTGGATCTCGAAAAACAACTCATGTGTACGGAGACGATCCGTACACATCAGTGTATTTTATCCAGTCACTATATATATATATATAGAGAGAGAGAGAGAGAGAGGATGGCTAATGTGCTATCCGTGGCACGTGCCATCCATTTTCTATATACTCGTTTTTCGAGATTCAAAATTCAAATGACGAATTCAAACCGTTCAAGTTGTTCATCATATTGAAATACCCTTCGAGACCAAATTTTAGATTTTTTCAAATTTTTTTGCTATTTATTTTGATATTTGTCAAAGTGGACGGCCTAAAATATAATGTTTTTTTGAAAATATCAAAATAAATAGCAAAAAAGTTCGAAACAATCTAAAATTTGGTCTCGAAGGGTATTTCAATATGATGAACAACTTGAACAGTTTGGATTGGTCGTTTGAATTTTGAATCTTGAAAAATGAGTATATAGAAAATGGGTGGCACGTGCCACGGATAGCACATTAGCCATCCTCTATATATATATATATATATATATATATATATATTTTGAAATTTGAGAAATAATTTTTGGGAATTATTTTGGGTCGCTGTCGACATGAAAGAAGAAAGGTAACCCCTTATTAAGGGGTGTTATAAGTGCAATCCCCTAATTTGCAATCTCATGTCATCCTAACTAACAATGGAAAGGGTGTCGGAAGCACCCTTTCTATTTTGGGCGTTGCTCACTCCCCTTTCTTCACTAATTGATCCTTTATTATAACAATCTGATCCCTAATTATACAATCTGATTTCTTATTATAACAATCTGATCATGTAGTATACAATCTGATCTTTTATTATAACACTTCGATCCCTTATTATACAATTTGATCTATTATTATAACAATCTGATCCCTTATTATACAATCTGATATTTTATTATAACAATCCGATCCCTTGTTATATAATCTGATCTCTTATTAAAACAATATGATCCCTTATAATACAATCTGATCTCTTACAATACAATCTGATCTTTTATTATAACAATCTGATCTCTTATTATACAATCTGATCACTTATTATAACAATATGATCATTTATTATAACAATCTGATCTCTTATTATAACAATCAGATTTCTTATTATAACATTTGTGCTTGTAATAGACAGAGGGAGGAGGATAGACGGAGGTCGGAGGAGAGATGAAGGAAAGGATGAAGGGAGGTCGAATGGAGGATGGATGAAGGGAGGTCGGAGGAAAGGAAGTCGGAGGAAGGGAGGTCAGAGGTTGGAGGGAGGAAAACGGAGGTTGGATGAGATTGGATGAAGGGAGGAAGGGAGGCCGGAGATCAAAGGTCGGAGGGAGAGGGAAGTCGGAGGTCGGACGGAAAGGGAGGTCGGAGGTAGGATGTGGGATAGAGAGGGAGAGGGAGGTCGGACGGAGACGGAGATCGGAGGTCGGAGGTCGGATGGAGAGGGAGGTCAGAGGTGGGACGGAGAGGGAGAGAGAGGAAGAGAGAGTCTGGATGTTATAGGTGAGAGAGAGAGGGGGATAGGGAGAGGGAGAGAGAGTTTGAGTGTTATAGGTTGGAGGGAGCTCAGGAAGGGGAAGAATTATACGGGAATGACAGTTTGGGGATTCTCCCAAGTAATTCCCAATTATTAATACTCTTGTTTAGGTATTTGAAATTGTTTTCAAACCTTATGAAAAATAATTATGAAGTGTGATTTTTGATATTATCACGGTGAGTAGAAAAATGATATTATATTAACATAAAAAATGAAGTTTTGATAGATATTGGCGTAATATTAGCAAGCAGGAATTCCAATTTTCTGTGTGATGTCAATGAATAATCATAGTTTTCCATGTTTTATTAAGATTTAGATTTCTTTTATTAGGAAATAAATTAGAAAAATAAGTTGTAAACTTGTAATTGGCTTAGTTAAGTTTCACCGTAATTTTCATACTACAATTACTATATTAAAACATATGTGAACTCCAAAATAGATCATTCGAAGTGATTGAATTTTTTTTTTTTCATGGTCCCTGTCTTTGTCTGCATCAGGTAAAATTTTACATAACAAAGATTTTATTTGACCTAAAGTTCAATAGTACGAGTACTAGACATCTTGACATCTTTAAGAAGCTAATGGTTCAAACTCCGCACACGTTAATTTTTTTAAAAGAAAAAAAAAATAAATGGCATGACCTACCTCTTTTGTTTAAACACAAAAATTTTATTATTTAACAGTTATATGATAATAGTATTATTATCTAAGAGTAACATTGTCAAGCAAGTTTTTAAATTTATGATATTTGTTGGTGAAATGCATACTTAAAAGGAAGAAAGCTCATATGTTCCTTCTTTTTTTCGCGTCTCTTTTTTAAAAAAAATTCTAATAAAAAACTTAATTGTTCAAATAAAAAAATAATAATAAAAACTACAATTAAGCCTTTGTATATAGATTAGCTACAGGTGTATTAGCTAGAGATTAGGACCAGGCCGATTAAGCCTTTGTATATACTTTTATGTTCTTTTTGTACAATTTTACTTTAATTTAATGAAAATGTTGTAGGGGCCATCCTACCCTCAAAATAATAATAATAATAATAATAACAATAAAATATGAATTATAGCATATTTAATTTTACATAAAGTTATAACATATTTGTTGGTTTCATATAGAGCAAAAGTTTTATTAATTCACTAATGCAAACAAGAACTTTTTTCTCTTTTTCCTTCCATGACATCCATGTAATATCAAAATTGCAGAAAAAATGACACAAAACTACAAAAGTCACTAAAAGCTTTAAAACAAAAGGAACACGTCACAAACTGCGCAACTCATCGCGGGTGATGCCACGTCATGAAGCTATGCTGCTAACATAGGCATGACACCATGATGACCTTATCTTTGCGAAATAGCTTCGCACATGCTTTGTCATACATACAAATAAACAGGACCCACGAGAACAACGGAACTTTTTAATAAATAAATAGTGGAAGGAATTATTCATTACAATCCTCGTGTAAGATAATATTTTAACTTATTCCTTTGTAAGGTAAAATATTTTTTAGTGTCTGTCTAGCATAATAATGTGATAAACTGATAATTGATCCAATTTCAATGATTTGATAGTAAATCGGTGTTGATAAAATTAAACTATATTTTTTTCGAACCTTCAAATAATAAAAAGATTTCATTAAATACTTTACAACACATAGACTAAATACATTTTAGGTTTGCACTTTATATTTGTTATGCATCATGAGCTAACAAACATCACCGGAATTTGTCAATTTCTTCCGTTCCTTGATGGTAATCCAAATAAAGTCAAAATTCTATATATTTTTTAAAACGGAAATAATTGTGATGATATAATAAACATCGTATGGTTCAAATTTATTGACGTAAGCACTAATTAAGAAAGTTAATATCATCTGATATTAAATATATGATAGAGATGACATAGAGATGACATAGAGGATTACATCAATTGAAATGGAAGGTCAAAGTAGGAGACACGATTTCGAAATAATTAATTAATCAATTGATGAAGGTTTAAAATCTAGGTCAAATAAAATAAAACCTATGAATTACCTCACTAGACGTTCAAGTAAAGCAAATGTGTCGAACCCACAGGGACGGTTAAACTGAGTACCGGACTTAATCGTTTTCAAAATCTAGACAGATGATTTTTGTATGAATTTTGAAATAAAATGCAATCAAGTAAAATATAATAAAAATAAAGTAATAAAATAAGTAATAGATAATAAAATGTTTTTGGGTGATTTTTCAAATTCTTTTTACTCAAACAGATGCAAAAATATGTCCTAGGGTTGCGTGTTCAATTAGTTTGGCTCTAAAGCACTTCTGCCCACGATTTTCACCGGGACAGAAGCCTATTTTGGATCGAAATGCCTGAATTTTGGTGCGAAATCCATGCTGTCTCGTCCCAAAACTCGCTTTAGACCTTCTGTTTTGACTTGATATTTTTATGGGATACTATGTGAAGGTTACTTGACGACCAGACCTAAACCCTAACTTTAGCTGTCGCGTTTTAGTTCTGGTTTGGTATGGAAACGGCTTTTACCACGTAAATAACTGAGCCTCAACCGTCGCGTTTTGGTACTTAGAAATTTAAGAATATTTAGTTGGATTTCCAGAGGTATTTAAAGTCTTTTCAGATCATTAAAAGTTACACTTTTCGATCGTTAAACTAACCTCCTCTTTCGAGCGATTGGCTTACCTCAAGTACTTAATCAATTACAAGTTTGGTTTATAGTTTAATGCCCTAAAGACGTCGTGATTTATCCAAAGGTAAACATCAATCAAACAAATAATATAACTAAGCATAAACAACAATTCACAACTAAATAAACCACATAATATATCATAAATCCATCAAGTCATCACAAAATACCAAACTAATCTACTAACTACCCCTAAGACATAATAAAAACTACTCACTAATATCCATAACACACATAACAACAAATATCATGCAAATAAACAAGATACAAGCCATGAAATATCGAGATAAAAGCATAAAAAGAGTAAACCAATAATCTCTATGCAAGTAACTCGCTACCAAGGCACAGGAATCGATGTAGGTCTCGCTGTCTGCTGCTGCTCTGCTCCAAACACGCAAGAACTCTAAGGAAAATCAATGGAAACGCTCAAAACGCTAAGTCAGGAAGGTGAAAAATGAGTATGGAAGGTAAGATCCGTCCTCTGGAGGCAGGGGACACGTATATATCACCACAGGAGGCGGCTAGGTCAAGGAGAGACGGTTTGCCTCTTTCCTTCTTCGAAAATTTTCAAAATCGCATTTTCCAGAAATGCATTTCGGACAGAAATGGAAGGATTTCGGTGCGAAATGGCACTTCGGATCTGCTGGATGGGCTGAGAATTAAGCCCACGCTGGAGATAAGATCTGTGCTGGGCTCCTGTGGTCTCGTGGCACGTCTGTGTGGGTCAGGAATGAGTCGTCTGGCTGAGAATATGGTCATTTCTTCACAAAAGTCGCGTTTCGCCTTCAATTTCCAAGGAATTCTACAAAATAAAACAAGAAGCACGGCAGCAACAATATCCTAGAAAATATGGCAATTTATGAGACAATTTATAGTGGTTTGATTAATAATTAAGGGCTAAGTACGGTCAAAATACATATAAAAATAAGAGACATCATCGATTAAGAGTAAGAAGTAGAAGGAAAATGTGGTCTGTTGTTTAGATATTATAATGATAAACATATGAAAAATAAGTAGAGCTATGCAGGCTAGTTATGTACTTAGTAAAATGTTAATACTTAATAATAATAGACTTATTAGAAAAAAAATTAGGTAAAACAATTTTAAACACTTTGCTCTGCAACACTATTTTCGAAAGTTTTTGAAAAAATCAATATGAAATTGTGTGTTGCGATGTTATAGAAAATTTGAAACCAAGCCGAAGCTTTCGAATCAAGCACGAAATGAAACATACCATTATCAAAGTCAAGCACGTGGAAAATATCGTTCTACAAACTTTTCATATCCGACCAACTCTCTGATTTTGTAATTGTGAAAATCTAAATAATCTTTTTGAAAATACATGATGGTTCAAAAGAAAAAAAAAAAAATCTGCTCACGTTTTGATGCTTGGTTCTCCTTTGTTTTGATAATATATGAGCATATACACATTGGGAACGCCATAGAAATAGAGAAAATAAATCAAATTAAAAAGTGAAGTAATTGAAAATACATGATGGTCTGCTCACGTTTTGATGCTTGGTTCGCCTTTGTTTTGATAATATATGAGCATATACATTGGGAACGCCATAGAAATAGAGAAAATAAATCAAATTAAAAAGTGAAGTAATTGAACAAATGAAAATTTGAAAACACTATTTCCAACAGGTTGTTATGGTTTTAATACATACTTTCATTGTTGAATTATTACATCACATTAAGTAACAAGCCTTGTATAAGTCTCTTCATCAAAAATTTTTTACATCATATTTATGAAACATAAATTCAAGTTATGCAATGGCACTTTTGTAAAGTTACAATGCAGATCTCAAGAATGTTACTATCATTTCAAAGTATTCATGCGGTTGATTCCATGTGGGAGTTGGAAAGACTTAAAATATAAAACATATTGCCAAACAGCTGTTAAGTGTGTTCTCTTTTATGATTTCTATTACTATAGTAATTGAGGGTCTAATCCTTGAGACGAATCGAGACTATCTAAATAATAAAAGTTCAATGATTCTTTTTTCAAGAAAAACTTAGAATTCACTCTTGGAAATCTGGGACCTAGGAACCTGTCGGCCTCATATCTTCTCTTCTGATTTGCAATAAAATAGTTTTCATATATCTACTCCTTGCAATCTTCATTTAATAAATGGTCGTTCTTTAGTTGAATCTATATTATTATGTATGATTAATACGAATCTGAAGTTTTCATGAAAGCAAAACCACAGTTGTGAACAAATTTAAGTTAAAAAATTGCTAGAGTATTGCAATAGTATGTGTATAAATTCACTATAATTGCGCATTTGTCTTTTTTCAAATAATGACATTTCATACTACTTTATATATCATGAATTTTTTATGATTACGGTTGAACCTTTAAATAAACATGGAGTGTCGCACTCACTTCTTTCGCTGTTTCCTTTCTTTGAATTTATTTTTAACTTAGGTGATATATAAACAACTTTTTACAGTATGTACGTCAAGTCTTCAAAACTTTGGATTATTTATTATTGCATGTGATTTTGAAAAAAAAAAAAGTAATAAGAGTGAAGAAACTTGCATAATATTATCATAAAATTGGTAAGCATAATTGCTGAGAATCCACAATTTATTTCGAAACTTTGGTTACATCATTACTTTCTTATAAAAGCACAGATCCAAAAAGTGTATTCACTTCTAGCGTGTACCGAACTTCTGGATTGTTATTTTATTTTAATAAGTGACTGGATGATAATTTCAAAATTTAGTTTTCCATCTATAATGGAAATAAATAAAGCGCTGGATTGTACAAAATGAATTGTAAAAGGAAATAAAAAAGAAAAAAATAATATAATTTTTTTTTTTAATTGTGAAATAGAATAGTACTTCATATCCTCTTTTCTCCCGTTATTACGGATGTAATTAAATTAAATAAGTAAATATATAAAACATAGAACAAAATAAGAAAATTTAAAACCTTCAAATATATTGCTTTTGTCATTGGTATAGTACATATTAATTTTGTGCGTTTTTTAATAAATGCAAATATATTACTGTTACATGCTTTAATGTACTGTTTGACCCCATTTTTATGGCGCCAAATTCATGGATAAATTGGGCGATTTCATGAGCAATAAATGCATGGAGTGTGAAAAATCCACGAAAAATATCAAACATGTTCCAAAAATTCCCAAAATTTACCCAAAAATTCATTATGAATTATGGTAAATTATCATGATTCAAAAATCCCAAAAATACTAAACGAAGCCCTGAAATTTGCAAAGAAACCCCAAAAAGCTATGAAATTTTCAAAATAAATCTGTGAGGAATTCTATAAAACCAGTTGAACCATTAAATTCTTCATATTTTTCTGAGTCTACCCATAAAATTCTATCCAAAAATACCCTTGGGAAGGTCTCCAAATGAATTATTTTCACTTGACAACAAATAATAATGGAAATTTAAATGAGTATCTAGAAAATCCCAGAAAATTCCAAGAAATTGGCGCGTACATGCCATTGCAGGGGATCCCGGGGGGCTAGGGATGTCGCTGCCCTAAAGAGAGGAGTTACTCCGCTGTGAAGATTTGCGTGCACCCGTTTCATGCACCGAACGGAGCTTTTTTATTTAAATAATAATTGGCTTATGGAATACCAAGTGCACCTATCCCTCTCTTCCTCACTAAATCTTACAGGCGGACCCCACTGGTCAGAGCCTTCTTCTTCCTGGTAAAAATAAGAAATCGCGATTTACCGCGTGGAAGCCGGGTGAAAGAGGTGAAAATGGTGGCTTCCGTCGACGTGGCTCCTTCTCCGACCACGAATGCCAAAACCGTGTGCCCCCGTGCCCGGTTTTGCAAAACCAAACCCTAGGCGCAGCTGATTCTTGGCCGTTGATGGAAATCACATGGTGAGAAGTGGCTCGGGCTCAAGAGGTGTAACCCTAAATCTCGCCTATTTAAACCCCAATTCAAGGCCAAAAAAAAGGAGGGCAGCCACCAACGAGGGAGAGATTTTAGTTATTGCCATTTGTTCTTAATTAGTTTATTAAGGGGTGTGTTGTGAGGGACATTTTGTCAAACACTTGGGAAATCGTAAAGGAAGGTAGAATTAAGCAATTTCTGTTGTAATTGATTGTTGGTGATTTAAAGAAATGATTTTGAATTGTTAATTTTATGTAGTTCTTATTCTTCCATCTTGATTTTTGTCCATAAAACACTGGTGGGTCTGACTTACAAAGTCACAGCTCCCATGAGCCATGGTCTGAAGCGCAGCATCAGCCATGGCCATAGGGAAGTTCAGAGGGAGGTTCTTCATGAAGCTTTGGAGCGTAGCACCTTGCTTCATGCAGTATCCTAGTGCTGTGTGTAAAACCAGCCATGGCTTCCATGAGAGACTTTGGAGCTTGGCTCAATTCTCTCATGTGAATGCCTTAAATTGACATGGCATAGGTCCAGAGCGCAGCACTGGCCTAGCCATGATCAATGTGTTAGCTTGAAAGCTTAAAATAATAAAGAACTGGTGATTTAAATTTATAGCACCTCAACCAGCCCCTTTTATGCAAATTGTCGAATTGATTACATAAAGCAACTATAATGAAGCTCCTGTAAATCCTTTTACTGCATTTGAGTAAGTATAAAGCAAAAGCTTTGAATACAGTAACTTAGTTATATAAAATAAAAATCTGAAAATTGGGGGAAGTGTAAAAAGAGTTGCTTTAACTCTTTATGATGATTTGAATACCAAAAACAGACCTAATTGGACCTAATTTGAGTATCTAATCAAGCTCAGTTGTTGTAACTCGACCTACAGACATGTCAAAAGCCGAAACAGAAATGCATAAAAGTGCATACTGCTGCCTTGTGATCCACACACTAAATCAAGGTCTTAAAAATCAAATTAAACGCATTAATCAACTGAAATTGAGAGCCTGAGACTAATTTAACAACTTCTGGCACTCAAATGAACTCCTCATGGACTCCATAGCAACAGCTAAAATCAGACCCACTTGAAGCCGATCCGTCTCAGTCCAGATTACCTCTTTCCAAGCCTCTACGAGCCTTATTGACCTCACTGTTGTCTTAATTTAATACTCACTAGCACAAATAACCTCTTACTGGCAGGAGAAGAGAGCCAAATTGCTCTAGACGCCATTAATGGTAGCTCGAGACCCCTTAGGTCTCACTCGTCGATACAGGCCATCGTAATACAAATTGAAACCATAGATCTCCTCCCCTATCTCCCGAGATTCTATTAAGACCAATATCGACTGTAACGGTGGCTGGAAACGCTGTAATTTTATCGGAGAAAAGCCAGGGGCTTTTCTGCAAAAGTACCATCGTCGTCGGAGGAGGGAGAAGACGAATTTGATTTTCGCGGATTTTCTGTGGTTACTTTGGTGTAGCAGCTCACACCACTCGCCACACGAAATCCTGAGGAGATTCAGCGCCAGTCAACGTCTCTGGCCCAGTCAACGCACACGTGGCCCAATAGGAATTTTCCAAATCAGCTAAAAACTTCAAAAATCAATTAAAAATAATATATAACTCAGAAAAATCCAAATAAAATATCCATAAAATCCTAAAAATCTGTAGAATCTAGATTTACTGATATTTTGATATGAAATTATGTCAATTTATGTCTCTTTTGTATTTTCAAAGTATTTTCTCATTAAAATTGAATTTTATAAATTGCTAAAAATTTCAAAAACTCACCAAAATTAGTAGGAATCTCAGAAAAATCCAAATTAAATATCCAAAAACTCCTAAAAATCCAAGTAAACCAGATCCAATATTATTTTCATATATTATTTTGTAAAAATAAATAGTTTCTTATTTTTGAAGTATTTTTCTTATAAAAATCTAATTTTCTAAATCTTAGAAAAATGGTCAAATATTTTAATAAATTTTCTAAGTAATTTTATCACTTTCTTGTTAAGTATAATCAAAATTTAAAGATAAATTTGGTAATATTTAGAAATTTTCCTTTTATAAAATTAATAATAATAATAATAATAATAATAATAATAATTAAAATAAATCATAAATAAATCATCAAATAATAAATAATAAGTAATAAATAAATTCCAATATGATAAATAAATAAATAACAAATAAATTTTAAACAATAAAGAGTAAGTGATTAAATAATAAATGAACAAGTTACCACAAATAAGTCTTAAATTGTAAATAATAAGTAACCTAATAAATAAATAATAAATAATAAATGTAAATAAATCATAAATACTAAATAAATAAATCATAAAATAAATAATAAACACATGATAAACAAATAATTCAATAAATGAAGGAATGAATAGCAAATAAATAATAAATCAGCAAATAAATTAATAAGTAACATAAAACAT
Organism: Rhynchospora tenuis; assembly: GCA_027725995.1. Classification (NCBI taxonomy): domain Eukaryota; kingdom Viridiplantae; phylum Streptophyta; class Magnoliopsida; order Poales; family Cyperaceae; genus Rhynchospora; species Rhynchospora tenuis. The sequence continues at coordinate 84,607,709 of CM050889.1, forward strand.
AATCAAATAAATCACATTAAATGAGACTAAATCAAATTAATTATAATTTAAATGAAATAAATCTCTCTAAATCAAATCAAGACAAATCAAGCTAAATTAAATCAAATTAAATCTAATCAAATTAAATCTAGTCAAATCAAATTAAATCAAATCAAATCAAATTAAATCAAAATAAGTCAAATCAAATCAAATCAAATGAAATCTCAAATCCTTTTGTTCTCACAAGCCCCTAAATGGCCGAGAAACCCAAATCCTTTTGTTCTCACAAGCCCCTAAATGGCCGAGAAACCCAAATCCTTTTGTTCTCACAAGCCCCTAAATGGCCGAGAAACCCAAATCCTTTTGTTCTCACAAGCCCCTAAATGGCCGAGAAACCCAAATCCTTTTGTTCTCACAAGCCCCTAAATGGCCGAGAAACCCAAATCCTTTTGTTCTCACAAGCCCTTAAATGGCCGAGAAACCCAAATCCTTTTGTTCTCACAAGCCCTTAAATGGCCGAGAATCCCAAATCCTTCATTCTCACAAGCCCTTAAATGGCCGAGAATTGTAAAATCAAGCTTCCCTTCGTTCTTTGAGCCCCTAAATGGCCAAAGATCGTAAAATCAAATCACCCTCATAATAAAAATTTCAAATAGGCGGTTTAGTTTTAGTTATCCTTAACTTTAAATAGTCTTAGCTTTATATGCTTTTTTTGACATTTTCAATTGGGCCCCGTCAATTAAGTCTGGTGCCACCAATTGAATCCGGTCTAAGCCCTAAAGAAATAAACCCCTTGTTGGATATCAAAACCATTTAAGTAACGATTTTCTAGCCTATTACATTTAATTTCTCGAATCTCTTAATCAGAGGTTCTCGTGGGAAACCACGGGGTAATTAACAATAGGGGCTTGCGCCTATTGGAAAGAAAGGATCCACAAATTAATAAACCCTTACGAGAATGGATTCTAGTCGATGTTCTCTGGTCGTTAAGAGGCATCAGCACTTGAACCCAGGCTCGTGAGGGGTGAATCTAAGACTTGTTCTCGTTCTTGAGGAAACCCAATCGTTCTTCGAGAAATGACGAAAAAGTCACCACATGTACACACTTATTTGATAATGCAATTTGTTCTTTTGGCAATAAACTATATAAATTGATCTTCAAATACTATATCAATAATTCAATTAATATTATATCTATTGATGCAATTGTATCTATCATAATAAAATATTTTGATTGTCTATATTTTAATTTTGTAACAACAATAGAACGATGTTAAAAAATTCATATAAAGCAGAACTAGAAAGTTATAATAATAATTTAATGATAATGATATCAAATAAATAAATAAATTATTTTTTGGATGATAAACGTATAAAAAACAATATCTCAGACATGCAAATAATGATATTATCATATTAAAATTAACATAAAAATTCTTTATTCATATATTTTGTTGAAGTATAATAATAATAATTTTTCGAATAAAAATTTGCCTACAAATTGAGTGGGAACGATTACTAGTATTGAAAAAAGGGGGAAAAAACACCGCGTTAGTTAGTATCCAGTGAAAAAAAAGAGGAATTAGAAAGATGTAGTGGAACAACCTCAATTTATTTTAACCTCACATTAAGGATCTAACTAAACAAATTTGGTTGATACAATTTTATTCTTCCCTCATATTTCTTTTCGAGTCATCGTTTAAACAAATGTAAAAGAAAAAGGGAAAAGAGAAAAAATAATATGTTAATAGGGTGTAAAAGAATCCATTCAGTAGAAATATATGCTATAATTTTACCCAATATTAATACTTCATTCGGTAGACAGTTTTTGTTAAAACAAAATTTGATAGTGACCGTCCAGTTAACTCATTAGATGTTGAAACAAAAATAAAAATATTTGTGGACTGGTGTAAAAAGTGAAAACTAGTTTCCTGCCTAAATAAATACAGATTAAGACATGGATTAAGCAATTGACGAATATAAACTTACATATGAATTGAAAAAAATACAAATAATAACCCAATATAATGTTATTACAGATGCAAGTGCAACAAAAAAAAAACAATAATATTTTGGAACAGCAAATATAAGTTTAAAATAACAGAATTGATAACAAACTTGTATATGTTATGTGACAACGATAAATCGATAATAGAATACTAGCATATACAACGATAAATTTAGATTTGTCAATTTGTAAAACCATTGATCAAACGATCATGGTTCACGGAAGGCTCTATGAACCAAGGTTCACAATAGATATTCTCTATATATGATATAGGGAATTACTTAGGACAATCCTTTAGATTGTCATCCCTTATCATCCGATGAACCAAACGGGCCTGGACTTCTAAGGCATATCATTATCTCTTCTGTTATTTACCTATCATCCTTTAGATGTTATTTAATTTAAATATGTAATAAGGGATCACATTTTTATAATAAAAGATCAGATTATATAATAAGGGATCAGATTGTTATAATAAAAGATCAGATTGTTATAATAAGAGATCATATTGTTATAATAAGAGATCAGATTGTATAATAAGGGATCATATTGTTTTAATAAGAGATCAGATTGTATAATAAGGGATCAAATTATTTTAATAAGAGATCGGATTGTATAATAAAGGATCAGATTGTTATAATACGAGATCAATTAGTGAAGATAGAGGAGTGAGCAGCGCCCAAAATAGAAAGGGGGCTTCCAATACCCTTTCCATTTTTAGTTGGAATGACAGGGGATTGCAAATTAGAGGATTGCACTTATAACATCCCTATGATATAATGGGTACTTGATGAAAAAGGAAAAAAAAAGGTTAAAGGTTACAAAAAACATATTAACTTATATATTCACATTTTTTTAAAAATTTATCAATGATAAATTTTATAACTACTTCATTTCATACAAATAAAAATAAAAATAATTATTTATCTGTACTAATAATCTTTTATGAGTCCATGTACGGACAGAATGAATAATATCCTTTTTGTTTCCGTCCCTAATTCTAAACTTCCCAATATACGAAGAATCAATAAATTCAATAGTTTTGAGGGCACACTTGTAAAAGATAAAATGTACCTTCTAGAATTAAAAAGGAAAACAGAAAAGAAAATCGGTCCCTTTCCTTCTTTATAAATACCCATGCGCCAATCCAAGTGAGAGACAACTGGACCAATCATTAATTTTCCCTTACTCGGCTGGCTGGTGGCATCTCTTACTTTTCTACTAGCTCGGAAAGATCCAGTAATGGCGACCAAGGTCTACATAGTGTAAGAATTCTCTATACCCATCCCTTCTCCATACCTCTTTTTGGTTTCTTAGGGGATTGATGTCAAGAAACCCAAGTTTCAATTAGGTCCCTTTTCGTTCTTGTATGAATTTTCCCTTACAAAGGGAAATATCAAATTCTTTTGATTGATTGGGACAGTGATATCGTTTGTTTGTAAGAAAGATAGCATCGTTTGAGTTTCCAAAATCTTCAATTTGAAGAAAGCAGCTGTTGTTCTCATTAGTACTTTAGTACGGATGAATAATTTAACAATAGTCGTTAAGCTTAAGTACTACTCTGGGTTGGGGAAAGTTTTATTTTCTTCAAATACCCATTAAAGATTGATGCTTTTACATGTCTTTCCAAACTCCTCTATCTGGGCATCCACAAATTTACAAATGTTTTTAGTTTTATTACTTTTCTTTTTCTTAGATAACCTTTGCAAATTTTCAGAGGTATGGACAAAATCAATGCTTCCAAGATAATTATATCAATGATTGAGCCTTCAAAAAAAAAAAAAAAAAAATTTATCAACATTTTGTTTCTGAAGTTGATATATATAGGAATAACCTTCTAACACTAATCAATGCCTTTCTGGTCAACTGCTCCCGAATAGCATACTATGCATATCTTTGTTTCTTTTTCTTACCCCCGGAGTGCTTATAATTGATTATATATATGCTGTATGATATTTTCACAAAAAAAGAAACTGAAACAAAAGAAGACATGTTATGGGAAATTATGTATATAGAACTGCAATAATGATAAAGGACTAATTAATTGGGACATTCCATTTCTGTTGGTGGTACCCAAAGTGCAAAAGTAGTGGCCATAATTGCTAGAATTAATTAGTTACCATAAATGAGGACTATTACACCGTACCTAACTGGCATTGCATTCTAGACTACCATGCGGTCATCTAGCGGGGTACCAAAAGTTTAGCAAACAAAATTTCTATCATCATAAACAAAAATTGTACTTGCAAATTAATTCATATCTGTTAATTTTTTCTTTAGATATTACTCCATGTATGGACATGTCGAGAAGCTAGCACAAGAAATTAAGAAAGGCGCTTCTTCAGTTGAAGGAGTTGAGGTGAAGCTATTCCAGGTACACTTATCCAGATAGCCTGGTACCAACAAAAGTGACAGAAGAATAATTCATGAGCATTGAACAGCTGCATTGGCCAAACACTGGAGACCAGAAATACACACAAAAAAAGTGATTAAAATTGTACTTGACAAAAATGATGCATGAATAATTTATGAGAGACTACAACTATGCCATGGGTAAACAGCAGTATAACAAGAAATACACAAACTTAAGGGGAAAATTTGAAGCTGACGAAAGTTCTGTTCTGGCAAAACAGGTACCAGAGACACTACCAGAAGATGTTTTGGGTAAGATGGGGGCCCCACCAAAAAGTGAGGCCCCAATCATCACCCCAAGCCAGCTGGTGGAGGCAGATGGCATCATTTTTGGTTTTCCTACACGTTTTGGCATGATGGCTGGTCAGATGAAGTCATTCTTTGATGCCACCGGTGGCCTCTGGCGGGGTCAGGATTTGGCCGGCAAGCCTGCTGGCATCTTTTACAGTACTGGATCTCAAGGTGGCGGCCAAGAGACAACCCCGTAAGTACATATTTATATATATATATATATTTTTTGTGTTTGATTTTGATTATTTTCTTATTTTTGTTACACTATTATGTGGGCACAGAAAAAAAAAACTCAATCTGCCTGTCCCTTGTGGTCTTACATAGGACTTACCAATATAAGGCCCCACCCAGTTCTATTCAACAAAATAGTTACTGGAATAGCAGTCAGTTCCAATTCAGAAGCAGTTGTATAACAATCTGTCAAAACATTAATAATGGATGTTATTGGTGACAGTACCAAAGCATGTGGGCCTGAACTTTAAAAGTCTATTATGATAAAAGTTACTTCAGGTCAATTTGATCAAACTTTTAAGTTTCTTTTAGGAAATACAATATAAGTCAAAATTTGTAAGTGTTTGATATTGTACCAAACAATTTAAATTATCAACTTGACCTCCCTGATTGCATTTTGCCTTAGTGCAAATCATCAAACTACTTATGTTAAAAACTTATATTATGTTCCATAACTAAATTAGATATGGGAAAATTGATAATTTCTTCTAATAAAATTTTTCCAATTTTGCAGTCTGACAGCAATTACTCAGCTTGTGCATCATGGAATGATTTTTGTACCAGTGGGGTACACATTTGGTGCTGGCATGTTTGAAATGGAGAAGGTCAAAGGAGGTTCTCCTTATGGTGCCGGTACCTTTGCTGGAGATGGGTCCCGCCAACCTTCAGAGCTGGAATTGGGCCAAGCTTTTCACCAGGGAAAGTACTTTGCTGGAATTGCCAAAAAGCTCAAGGGCTCTGCCTGAAACTTACCCAAATTGAGCGCTTTATTAAAACTATCAGATAGACAAAGGAAATTTGCCATGAATAAGACGTATATCATTCTTATTTGTTTTGTCAAAAGATATGGATTCTAGATATTTCTTTGAGAATAGTGTTGTGAAAGATATGGATTTTAGAAATTTACTTGTCACCTATATAACATAATTGTTTGAGAAACTTGCATGTCCCTCCTCTTGAGTCTTTTTCTTTTTATTGACCCGCCGGTTACTATTTCATGTGAGTAAGCATTAATGGCGAATTTATTTACTTTGCATTTTTTATAATAATAAGTTCGAAGTGTTAAATCCAATATTTTGCGATGAGATTTGATTGCCAGAGATAAAATGTATATACAACAACAATATTAGAATATGTGATACATGGTTTATTTTCTTTTTTCTTTCTTAATCCAACGATGTGAATGTGCAGGAACTTGTATATAACAAGATTTGATGAATATTTAATGATTTAAAAAATTTTCGTGAATAGACAAACTAAACCATCTATAAACCAAACATCATACTTGTCAATTTGCCTTTTTTTCAAGTTATATTGCCGAATTAAGATAATGAGGAGGGTATAGTGTCACAAGTTTTTGGTGCCACAAATGTCACAACTTCTCTTTTCTATTTGTGGCACAACTTCTCTTTTCTAATAATATTTTAAAATTTAAAATTCAATTTTCAAGTCCACTTTTTCAATAATATTTTAAAATTTAAAATTTAATTTTTAAGCCCATCTTGTTGATTTTGTTCAATTTAACGAGCGATGCATTTTTACATAATTTTTTTATAAATTTTCAAGCTTATTTGATACCCATCAATAGACTATAAAATGAACGAATATAGTTAGCTATAACAGATTAATTCGAATACATTTATATGTTGACATGTTGATCGAGTATCACATAAACACCAAAATTTATATAGAAATGCATCGCTTGTTAAATTGAATAAGATCAATGGTTTGGATTTGAAAATTGAATTTTGAATTTTATAATATTAATGAAAAAGAAAAGTTGTGATATTTGTGCCACCATCTAAGTAGCTGTCCGTTTGTTCGCATTGTCTGATCTTTAATTTATAAAGCATTTTTATTCGTGTGATGATACTGGTGCTAATTATAGCATGGACTGACAAATATTGATCAATTTATCATGAAGTGACTAAAATTAAATTATTTCAAAGTCTAGTGTTTTTAGAAGGAAAATTTGATGTCCAGTGACTAGAATTGAATTATAGACAGATTTTAGCTACTTCAGAAAAAAATTTACCCTATTTATAATGTTCGACAAAAGATGCAACTTCAAATAAAATTACATGGTACACATACATTGAACAAGACAAATTCAATAGCACATATGACACTTAAAACAAAAATAACATTATACATCCCACTAAATAATGGTCTTTATTTTCATCTTTCATTAATATTTTTCGAGGAATTTGGGGAAATAAACACTTTAGTTTCTTAAGATAGCTTTGCCGTGTGGCCACCGTCGACATAAATCACAGCACCGGTTATGAAAGAAGCAGCTGGCATGCAAAGGAACGCCACCATAGATGCCACCTCCTCTGGTTCTCCGAATCGTCCGAGGGGAATGCGTGATTTTAGTCGTTTGCAAAGTTCTTCATTACTTTTATCATTCAACTATTCAAGAAGGAAGAATAATACAAAATACATAACAATTATTTGTAGATGAAGTGGTCCCATGTAGTATTAAGACAATTACATCAAATACTGACATGCATTAATCGATTTGGAAACTATGGCATTGGTATGCGGTTCTAAATTCTGTAAAGATCTGATACCAAAACTATTCCACTTCACCAATTTAATATCATCTAGGGTTCCACCTTTTTGCAAGTCAAAAAATAGATAAAAGGAATTGTCATAATAGAGTCACAATGGCCTAGCAGACATTCTGAAAAACTTTGATTCACCAATGGGTTTAGAAGTGTTTTCAGACTTTCGATCCCCTTATTACACTCCACAAGATTAAGGGCGGAGAGCTCGTTAATTATTTCTTTTATTTCTTTTATATTTACGTGAATGGAACGCCACCATAGGATTGTTACAAACATTATAAATGGCCTCCTATACAGTAGACCAGCTTAATACATTTATCTATGTTTGGTAGGAGTTCATGGAATAAATTAAGAACAAAGAATTAGTAGTTATATCATCTTATTTTTCTAAAATTATGTCATGCTTGTTGTGAAATTTAAGAATTATAAAAACTGAGATAATAATTTTTATAAATAACTGAATTGTTAATTGTGAAAAGATTAAAATGCCTACTCGGAATATGCCTTTTCGTAAATAACATACCACTTCTTATGCTCTGTTTTTCTTTCTTAATTTCCGTTTTTGTTTGTTTTCTTTGCACCTGAGATCATGTGCTTAAGTGCTTTCTTTTGCTATGCTCACGTAAATGAACTTTTATTTCGTAAGAAGATAAAACGTATGCTCATTCTTCATTCAATTTGTTTTTATTTGTTTGTCTGGACACATCAGGTCTTTATCTCTCCCTAATGATTCCTGTCCCAAGCCAAATATGCTATTGACTTGTTAATATTTAACTCATCCTTTTCCACTTCTTAATGGAAAATTGAAGCATATTTTATTTATGTTTGCAAATTGCAAAGACCTTACCGGTTGTGTCATGGAAGTTTTGATGAGTCCGGGTGCAATGCAATTGACACGAATCATATCTCCTGCCCACTCACATGCCAAGGCTCTTCCCAGCTGATTTATCGCTCCTAATTACAAAAACCCAACATCCAACACAAAACATGTCTGATATTAGCTTGCTTTTATATTTCCTTTTTGTGCATCAGTAACATAACTGGGACAAAAATTTCAGTACATTCATTTTAGCAACCTTTTGTGCAGCAATACACAGCAACCCCTTCAGGGAAGCAACCTGTGCCAGCAATGGAAGAGATAAAGACGACATTGCCCCTTCCTGATGCCTTTAGGAGAGGGTGTGCGAGTTGGGAAAGATGGAAGGAAGAATCGAAATTTGTTGCCATCAAAGAAGAGTACTCACCTGAGGTAACTTGTGTTGCTGGCTTAAAACCAGGCCCTCCAGTACCTGCATTGTTAATCTGACATTTTGTAGCAAGTTTAGAATTTGTCAAAGTTATACACTCTATGCATGCATAAGTTTGACTGGTAAAATGTATTAGACAACCATTTTGCTTATTTTATAATCGTCAAAGAAAAAAGTTATATTAAGATTAATTACACATGAATCTATATATAATTATTTATGCATATCAAAAATGACGAAATTTAATACAAATATTATAAAAAAACTTGTACTTTGTTACATCCAATATTTAATAGTACTTAATATTAATAGCTAATTAAGTTAATCTGAACTTTTAAAGATAAGATTGTTCCTAACAATAATTGTTTTTATTTCTGACGAAATGTTTTTGAAGATAAGATGAAGCTCAAGTCCTTGAACTTATTTCGAAATTAAATGTCACAAAGAACCCCAGTCGGGTTTCTAACTTATTTCTGACGAAATTAATTATTGAACTTACAAGGATGTCTAGCTTGCCGTTAAAAATACTCTGGACTTTATGCATGAGTTTCTCTCTTTGAGCATGATTTGACACATCGCAAACCGATCCAGTTACGCACAGATTCATACTTTTCCATTGATTTAACATTGCATTGAGCTCTTCCTCATTTCTACAGCAGGTGTGCACTGCAACTCCAAATCGAGCCAATTCTTCTACAATTGCCCGACTATATTTATAAAGTTCATAAGTTTTTGCATTGTTATTATAATTTTTTCATTTGAATTTAATATGCATAAAGTTACAAATGGAACTTTAAGAAAATTTAATCATACTATGTGAACAGTTTATTGAATGATCGGACTGATTCAGTATATATGTTAAAAAAGAGAAATTAAGAGTGAGCATGCGTCAATTACTTTATACTAATTTCACCATAAATATATAATTAACTCTACAACTGATCCTTATATGAAAGCGAGAGTAGGGGACATATATTAACAAACCCAATTCCTTTGCTGCCACCAGTGACCAAAGCTGTTGCTCCATCCATTCTCCATCTCTCGTTACTCATCGTTTTCTTTCTCTCTCTCTCTCTCTCTCTCTCTCTCTCTATAGCCCACAGGGTGAGTTGTTGAATATGTATCCAAAATGTGCTATTTATATAGTCATATCGGCTGGTATTCCACGTAAACAAAAATAAAAAAAAGTCCTCTTCTTTTTTTTTTTAATATCTATCAATTAGTACTCTCTTTTTATTTTTTCTTCTGATAAGAAAGGTCTGACAAAGCCTCTTCTTACTGATCAAAGCATTCTGTCATATAATCTTGTAATGTCAGCAAACAAGGTTCACATCATTTTATAAAGAGCATAACTTTTCAAAGCAGCATTTTGTATTCAAATGCTGTTAAAGCTGATTGATTTTCTACTGACCATAATACCCCTGTCTAGTCTCCCTGTTCAAACAGAGCTTGGTCAGCTGTGAACATGAACAGACTGTAAGCTGTATTGGATAGGCCTACAGTGAGCCTACTCTTTAATGAGGATTTTCATGACTGCTGGATGCTGTTAATTAATGTCGTGGTTTGATGAGTTTGTGCCTTTTCAATCAATGACTATTGTTTGCAAATCGTCTTTATTTTATTTTTCTTTTCTTTTCCCTTTTCTCCTTATATTTCCTTTTATTAACTCAATGAATAACTGGTGTGACTATCGCCACCTTGCCTTCAAAAAGAAAAATCTTCTTTATAGTTCTTGTTTACAAAAGTGATGGTTGTGATGTGGGAGAAGCACATTCGGAGGGGTAATTATATAAATCAGAGATTGTGACTTCTATAAATTTTATTTCAAGACCGTTCATAAATGATCAAAATGAACTTAACTTTCTCCTACTAGCATGCATTCTTCTTCTTCTTCTTTTTTTTTTTTTTGAGGAAACAATTCTTTAAATTTACTCTATTTTCATGAATCTTGATCTTTTCATGATGCTAACTAGCACCCAATATAGCTTTTATTTCTTTTTCCTTTAAATATGCTTTGTTTACTATCATTCATGGTTTTATATATCTTATTTAATGCTAAGAAGTACTCCATGAGTTCTGTCCAAAAGAACTAATTTGCATCAGGTATAGTCCAAGGTGTGCATCACTTTATCAGTAACGGGTATCAACTTCCATCAGGTCTTAATTTACATAAGATATGGGGTTAATATGGTACAGTGTATGCCATTATGGGCATATGAAGGAATTAAGCAACAAACGCATTTGCTAGAGTCCAAGAAAATGCTTCTAATTGATTGGAATCACTGCGTGATGCTCTGGTCAAGTATGTAAACTTTTCTTTCTCCTTTATAAATTTACCTATGCGCCCTTATAAATCAAAATATTTGAAAGTGAGCCAGCTGACTGTGGGCCCATCCAATCCAGCCTACAGTCTGGTCCAGGTTCCCAGCTGAGCAAGCTCAGCATGAAATAAGGAAGACTCGAATGGGTATTAGGGTTATAAGGAAAATATTAAACAAGTTAATATATATATACAGTCAGCTTCTGTAATTAATACTTGGCAATTTCAAATATAGGCTTAAATAACTTTATTATTTTTAAAATGGAGTGAATTTGGTCTGTCGACGACCCAAGATTAAATAAAACAATGCTTTGATCACTATTAATTGACAAGAAGAAAAAGACTGTATAGAATATTGACAAGTTCACAGTCAGCTTTTCTAAATACTTTTGAACTCAAAGTTATTGGATTGAAATACTTTTTTTTTATTTATTTTCTTTGGCATTTTGGCTCTTGTATTCCTTGTAAATTCTTCTGCTTTTCAATGGGATTGTCGGCGTGGTTATCGCACCCGACCTTCAAAAAGAAAAAAAAAGAAATACTTCTTTTATTTATAAAAATGGGAGTGAATCTTGTTTGCTGACAACACAAGATTCAATAAAACAATGTTTCTATCAGTATCAATTGACACAAGGAACACACTTGGTTATCCGTCGTATTCCTTTTACCGGAGATACCTTTAGCCACACTTCTTCTCCCACATTGAATTCCACATTTCGTCTTTTCGCATCAGCATATTTCTTATATCGATCTTAAGCAACTTTTAATCTTTTTAAGGCGATTTTAATTTTCTCATTGTTTTCTGCTATAAGTTGAGGTCCTGTTGGGTCTATTGTTTCCTGTGGTTTCCATCATAACGGAGTCCGACATGGTTCTCTGTACAACGCTTCAAAAGGTGACATGCCTATACTTGAATGATAACTATTATTATAGGCAAATTCCACTAAATGCAAGTGTTCTAACCAAAATCCACCAAAACTAAGAGCACAAGCTCGTAACATATACTCTAAAGTTTGAATCGTTCTTTCAGATTGTCCGTTCGTTTGAGGATGATGTGCAGAGCTGAACATAACTTTAGTACCCATTTGTTCCTGAAAACTTGTCCAAAATCGAGATGTAAATCTTGTATTTCAAACAGAAATGATTTCTTTTGGACACCCATGGTATTTAAATTGGATTTTCATAAATATTTCGGCCAACTCTTTACCCGTGAAATCGGTCCGAATCGGAATAAAATGGGCTATCTTGGTCAGTCGATCCACTATGACCCAAATTGAGTCATATTTCCCTGTAGTCCGTGGAAATCCTGTCACAAAATCCATTGTAATTGATTCAAATTTATGTCTCGGTATCCAAGGTAATTGTAAAAGTCTGGCAGGTCTCTGTCTATCGGCCTTGACTTGTTGACATATTTGGCATTTCTTGATATATTCCTTCACATCATTTTTCATATTCGGCCACCAAAATGCTCTTTTTAAATCCTGATACATTTTAACTTCTCCAGGATGAATTGTATACCTTGAATCGTGTGCTTCTGATAAAATTATTGTTTTTATCTCAGAATTATTTGGTATACAGATTCTATCCATAAATTTCAATATTCCCACTTCATCGATCTTGAAAAATGAATCAGGTTTATCTTTAGCTAATTCCCGAAACTTCTCAAACTTAATATCCTTCCTTTGAGCTTCTTTGAGTCGATCTTGTAAATCAGTTTGTATAAATATGGAGGTTAACACACCCATAATCATTGTTGTCAATTCTGGTCGGTTCTTATTTTCCCAAATTTTTGAAGAAAACATTTGTATTGCATCTTGTGAAAAACCTGGAAATAACTTCATTTGTCTCATTTCTTCCAAAAGTTTCGGTTCTTGAGTAAGGAATGCAATCAAGTTAATTTGACTTTTCCGACTCAAAGCATCAGCCACAACATTTGCCTTCCCTGCATAATACTGTATATCTAGGTCATAATCCTTGATTAGCTCTAACATCTTCTTTGTCTCAAATTTAATTCTTTTTGGGTGAAAATATATTTGAGACTTTTATAATCGGTGTATATTTTGCATTTAACTCCATATAAGTAATGTCGTCAAATCTTAAGTGCAAATACCACCGCTGCCAATTCCAAATCGTGAGTAGGATAATTTTGTTCATGATTTCTCAATTGTCTTGACCCATAAGCTATAACATGTCCATCTTGAGTGAGAACACATCCTAACCCACACCGTGATGCATCAGTATATACAGTATATTCTTGTCCTGAGATTGGCATTGCAAGAATGGGGACAGTTACCAATTTCTGCTTAAGTTCTTGGAAACTTTCCTCTTGAGCTTCTCCCCATTCAAATTTTATCTCTTTTTGTAACAATTTTGTAAGTGGTCGAGCCGTCTTGGCAAAATCTGGTACAAATCGTCGATAATAACCTGCTAATCCAAGAAAACTTTGCATTTCAGTTACTGTCTTTGGTGGCTTCCACTCTGTTACCGCTTTGATTTTATCTGGATCAACCGCGAGCCCTTTTCTAGATATGATAACAAGTTCACGGTCAGCTTTTCCAATTACTTTTGAATTCAAAATATTGGTTTGAAATACTTTGATTTATAAAACAGAGTGGTCCTTGTATGCTGACAGCAAAAGATTAAATAAACAATTCTTCAGTAAACTTAAAAATTTCACACCTGATCTTCTACCTCTAGCTTTTTACTATAAATAGAATATATTCTAATATGAAATTGGTATGGTTTCAGAGTAAAATAATATTAGTAGTCTTGGACACCAACAGCTGAGCAAGTTCTCCATGAACCAAGATAGACTAGACAGGGGTATAAGGGTCACAAGGGAAAAAAAATAGAACGAATTGTCGAGTTCACAATCTGGTTTTACAAGTACTTTATATTGAATACCAAATGCTCACTGAAATACTATGTTCTTTATATATGGAGTGTACATTGTTTGCGGACAGCACAAGATTAAAAAAAGAATGCTTTGATCAGTACTAAACTACTAATAGAGAAAAGAAGAAGTACAGTGTGAAGTAACACATGGAAACTAGTGATAGAGACTTAATAGTGACGGAGATAGTCTAATATCAATTAAATTTTAAACTAACACGTGACTAATTGATATTTAATTAATTAACTTTTCTATTATTAAGCTGGTTGATAACTTTTTTATGGCAAAAACCAGGAACTATGTATACAAAAAACTCGTTCAATATAAATACTTTTTATAATTTTCCTTGTTAAAAAATATCTCGAAATTATGCACATGAGATTTGATTTGTAATATATTAATAATTAGTCATCATTGTCTTAGATTATACAAGTATTCTTATTCTATAGATAAGTAAATACTAAGAAACGGAAGATATAAGAATATTCGGTAATGTTATATTTATAACATTATGGAACATTTACTTCCTACCTTCAAAAAAAAAAAAAAAAATTTATGGAACATAGCTTTAAATTGTAAAGCTAAATCATCACTGCACAAAAAAAAAGAAAAATAAATCCATTAATATGAGTGCCGACCAATCGATATTACTTATGATAGGCCCTACCCAGATCTACGTGGGCTGAATACTTAGCACTGGGCTTAATTGTGGACCTATTAGCCTCTGGTTCAGTCACAAGTAGTCATTGGTCCAATGTTTTGAACGCCGCCTCGTCTAATTTAACACTAACACAAACATTGACACAAATGCTGCAAGCCTGCAACTGTTGTTCATTGTTTATCCGCATTGCCTGATCTTTAATGGATAGCGCAATTTAAATTCCATGTAAACTCTCCCATCTTAATATCAGGAAATTCAGATTCAATTATAACACCCAGTTACATTTTTATATTGGCAGGAGATGTGAAATTCCAAAACAATAGAATGGATTCATAGATTGAAAGGTACCAAGTCATAACTCATAACAACGGCACTTAAACCGACAGAACATTATTTAAAGGAATTTTAACAAATAAACAACTTTAGAAAGATATGTTTGATGTCTGGCCACCGTCGACACAAATCACAGCACCAGTTATGAAAGAAGCAGCAGGCATGCAAAGAAACATCACAGTAGATGCCACCTCCTCTGGCTATCCCAATCACAGCACCGCTTGTGAAAGAAGCAGAAACGCAAGCAAAGAAATGCCACCACAGATGCCACCTCTTCCCGTTCTCCAGCTTGTTTGAGGAGAATACATGACCTTAATTACTTGTTTCTAAAGTTCTTCATTATCAATCACCTATTCAAGAAAGAAAGAATAAAACGTAATAATTTATTCGGGACTGATAAGAACCATCACATATTCTTATCAGCAGTCAATGGTTTAAAAACTCCGCGAGTTAACTCGGAATCGGCCCGAGTTGACTCGGGCTCGGCGGTCACCGATTCGACTTTTGGCCATTTGGAGCGGATTAAGTTTGGGGCATCATTAATAAGGGTTTTCATCCATGGAGAGAGGTAAAGGGGTACAGAGAACGCCGGAAAAGGCTTCTACGATGGAGAAATCGCATCAGGTGTCCGGGAAAAGCATTGTGGCGGCTGCTCACTAAGGAATTTAAGGTTTCTCCTTTGCTCTATCGGAAAAGATGGAGTATTTGGGAACGGGAAAGACAGGAGAAGGGAAGGGACCCAATGGACAGCTCCATTTCATCATTTTTTTTTAATTTTTTTCATTTAAATATGATCAGACGGTCCTAATTAATCACAAGTGAAATAGTTTTACAATAAAATGATAGTTGATCCAAAATCCCATCCAAAAACATAAAAAAAATGATAATTTTGTTTTCTACGATTCTAACTGATGTCTTAAGGTGTTTTAATGAAAGTTTGAAAATAATTTTTAAAAATATATTTTATTAATCATTAAATCTCAATTTATTTATTTTATTTTATTTTCAAAAAATTAAAGTTATATTATTTTATATAATAGTTATTTTTTTCTCTTCAAATATTTGAGTTATTTACTCATTTTTTAAATAAATAATTTGTTATGATTTTTTTCATATATCTTTTTCTGATTTTTAAGACATTAAATATGATTTTTTTTAAAAATCCGAGTTTTCTGAGTCATCCGATTCGAGAGTCACAGAGTCACAGGCCAAAACCATGATTCCCACACTCGATCTTAAGACAACAATGTCTGTAGCTGACATACTCTCTCTTTGATTCTTCTCCCTGCTACTCTCCTTGTCGCCTCCCTTATCCAACCTCCTCCCATGTCACTGATACTGAAACCAACACCCCCCCCCCCCCACACCGAACTCCTCTATACGTAGTTGATACGTACTAATTGTCGTAGTAATCAGTAATATTATCCTACCAGTTATTATAATTATTATTATAATTATAATGATTGTCCTACTATTCGTTCTAATTGTCTGCACATAAGGATATTTATGTCTAACTCGTTGTCTTAGTAATTGTTACAATTGTCCTACTAGTTATTATAATTGTCATAATAATCGTATAAAAGATGGGAAGCTATTGGACTAATTGTTTGTATCATGTCAATCTTTTATGTTATTTGTTGCCTTCTTGTTTTATATGCTTAGTTCACTTTTGCTACTTCAATTTTCATAAGCTTGGTGTCACAATGGGAACCAGGGGGGTACTATGTTCTCCTCGTGTAAGAGGATGAGTATAAGGGTATTTTTTTTTATTTTGCTGTAATAAAATGTAATGCAAATTCTTGCTTTCTGTTTAATGGGAAAAAAAAAATCCATAAGAAGATAAAAAGTATGATCTTATTTTTTCTTTCAAATATTTTTTTTTGTTCTTTGACTTATCATCAAGACTTTGTTTCTCTTACTAATGATTTATGATCCATGCCTAATATGTAGTGAATAAATACTTTTCTGGTCCTTATTGGAAAATATCCAAAGGAAAAAGAAGAAACACACACAAGCACTGGGTCCGCGCGCACACACACAACATAGAAAACAGAGAATATCAGGGTTTGATCCAACCCCTTAGATATTAGTTGTATACTTGATGCAATAATGATATATCACTCAACGGCTTTGTCAGAAGAGTTGTGATGACCCCAGGTGCGACGGAATTGACACGAATCATATCTCCTGCCCACTCGCATGCCAAGGCCTTTGTCAGCTGATTCATTGCTCCTACCAAAATTTCATCAACCAATACCAGCACAAAACATTTCTAATATCAGCTTATCAATTTTCCATGGAATTTCAGTATATCCTTAATTTTCAGTTACCTTTGGTAGAGCAATACACTGCAATGCCTTCAGATAAGGCCCCTGCGGCAGCAATGGGAGAGATAAATGCGACACTGCCTTTTCCCGATGCTTTAGGAGAGGGTGTGCAAGTTGGTAAAGATGGAATGCAGAATCAAAATTTGTTGCCATCAAAGAAGAGTATTCTTCTGACGTAAAGTGTTGTTGGCTTCCGGCAGGTCCCGTGGTATACCAGCATTATTAACCAGACATTTCGTAATAAGTTAGAATTTATCAAGTTAATTTGACAATATATGCTCCGTAGGCATTTAATGTATCGTGGGAACCTTTGGCAATATAATTTTTGAGAATTATATATAAAAAGATAATTATAAAATTCATATATACACCACACACAAATACACACATAAATAGTGATGAAATTTGATTCAAATTAGTTCATTTAAAGATTTGAATTCAACAAAAGTCTAGATTCAAGGTTATTTGATGAGATACGGAATAATATTTAAATCGGTTAAATTGTTTATGCAACCATATATAAAAACCAACAAAATGTCTACTATATTTCTTTTCTAATAGAGCATTTTTGAATTAGTTTGCAAAAAATATCAAAAAATATTGTAAAAAAATTTCAAGAGTTGTCACCAGATCCCCGCCTATAATTTATATCCCATAGAATTCAGAACTTTTTATTGCCTAGATGAAGTTTATCCAGACTCGTGGAGATAGAAATATGCCAAACTTATAAACTAATTAATTTTGTTAAATGGATTATTTCACTTACAAGGATGTCTATTGTCTAATTTGCCGTTGAAAATAGTCTTTACTTTATCCATGAGTTTCTCTCTTTCAACACGATTTGACACATCACATATCGATCCAGTTACGTGGAGATTCATACTTTTCCATTGATTCAGCATTCCATGGAGCTCTTCCTCATTTCTACAGCTGGTATGCACTGCAACTCCAAATCGAGCCAACTCTTCTACAATTGCCCGATTGCATTTACAAATTTTAAAAGTACTTGCAAGGTTATTATTTTGTCATTCGAATTCAATACATGTTCAGGTTCAAAATTTTGAAAAAAATTAGTCATATACTGTCTACATTTTTGTTTAAAAGGAATGAACTGATCCAATATGTTTAAAAAAGAATAGTCCGATCAGGGGATGTGCAAAAAATCATTAAGGTTCTTTAATCCCCTGTTACATTCTGGTGATTGTTGAGTTTCTAATGACTGTAGATTGTAATTGCTCTTTTTTTTAAAACAATTTTGGGTTTTTTTTATACAAAACAATAAAGAAGAATATGTGATGTGTAAAACAAAGATATTAAGATAAAAGAAGAAAAAGAGAGTGTGCGTCAATCAATGGGTACCAATTTCACAGTATACAGAAAACTACAAGTCTACTACCAATTAATATATAAGAAAGTGAAAATAGGGAAAGATATATATAACAAACCCAATTTCTTTGATGCCATGCCACCAGTAACCAAAGCTGTCGCTCCTTCCGTACTCCATCTCTCGTTATTCATCACTCACTCTCTATCTATAGCCCAAAGGATGAGTTGCTGCAAATGTATCCGGAATGCGATATATATATGGCCATATCGATGGGCTAAAATTTCAACAAAAATGAAAAAAAGATTGTAATCTATTAATAATCAGTTCTCTCGCTCTCTGTAGCCCACAGAACACAGGCTGAGTTGATGCATATGTACGAAATATTACCCAAAAAATAAAAATAATATAAAAATAACAGGTGTGATACACACCACCCATCGTTTTCCCATCCATCCCATCCACAAGTCAGAAATGGGCCTCATCACCAGATTTCCACGTGCTGACGCGCTGACGTCAGCAAAAATTTTGCGACTATTTTTCGAAAAATTTTGTACGTTGACGTCATCAAATGTACTGTTTTTTTGTGTTCAGTTAAATACTTTAAGGGTTGAACTTAATGGTTTAAGTGTTCAGTTAGTTGCATCTGAAAATGAAATTTTCGTACTTTTGTGTTCGGTTAAATACGTTAAAGGTTAAACTAAAGTGTTTAAGTGTTCGGTTAGTTGCATCGGAAAATGAAATTTTCGTATTTTTGTGTTCGATTAAATACGTTAAAGGTTAAACTAAAAGGTTTAAGTGTTCAATTAGTTGCATCGGAAAATGAAATTTTCGTACTTTGTGTTCGGTTAAATACGTTAAAGGTTGAACTAAAAGTTTTTAAGTGTTCAGTTAGTTGCATCTGAAATTAAACTTTCGTATTTTTGTGTTCAGTTAAGCACGTTAAAGGTTGAATTAAAGTGATTATGTGTTCAGTTAGTTGCAGCAGAAATTTGATTTCACTATTTTTTGTGTTCAATTAAACACGTTAATAGTATCCATTATTTTAACAAACTGAACAATTCAATTAATAATATCATCCATTATAATAGCACAATACATACACAATGAAATAAGATAGTCCCTTAGAAATACTAACTTAACACATATGATGACTAATTAATCCATTAATGAAACTAAACAATTAAATAGTATATCTAGATAAGATTCAAAAACATTCAAAAAATTAAAATTGAAGAGCTTCAAGTTAGGATCTTGCATCTGCTGAAGTCTTTGCCTTCACCTTCTATCTTTTGGTGAAATCTAAGTTGTTGCTTCGTATCTGAAAGAGCAAAAATGAACTTACTCAATATAAACAGGAAAATGTTCAAAAATCTGTAAATTTCATATTTTCTCATAAAAAAAAGTAAAAAAAAAAAACAGAACAACAATAGATAAATCTTTGAATAAAGGGCCTTAACTAAAAAAAAAAAAAATCGAAACGAATAGCATAGGTAAGTATAAAGGTGCTGGTCCATTAGCGATATTTTCCAACCCTTCACAAATAGTAAACCAATAAGAAGTAATTCAAATGCAATTTAACAAAATCAACTCGAGATGAGGAAACAATTCTAAAATTGAGAAATAAAAGGATCAAAATAGGATAATAAATCACCGGTTCTCGCCGAGTATTATGACTTGAACAAGAGTTCTTGAAAGAAAAGCCAACAGGTTTGGTTTGTTATTTGCAGAAAAGATCTAGATGAAACACTGGAAACTTCATTAGAGAATCTTATCACTTGGGTTTTCGCCTCTAGATCTCGCAGCAGTTAGGGTTGGAGATCCCTGTGCTGGAGTAGGGTTGGGAGAGGGCGTCACCGCGGTGCCAGCTGCAGCAGACGAGGGAGTTGCGGTCGCAGGGGTCGTCGACATAGCCAAGCACCAGCTCACCATTTTCGCATCTTTCTTTCTTTCTTTAGCTGCGCGGCTAGGTTCGGGAGAGAGATGAGGTTAGAAAGATGTATATAGACTGGGCCGGTCATGGTCCATAAAGGACCTGTTTGAAACCTGTGGATGAGATGAATGGAAAAATGAGAATTCAGATCTGCTGTCGCGCGGCACGCGTACAGCGCGGCCTGTGGGCCGTCTGATCTGAATCTGATGGCTATGGGGGCCCGTGCATGTAACAGATTGATAGGCCCGAAAAAAATTGTACCGCCCGATCAAAATCGAACGGCTGGTGGAGGTGCGCTGCACGCGTGCCGCGCGACACAGGAGCAGGGTCCGAAAAATGAGGGATGGTAGTAACCAATTCTGTAAAAATAATCTCGAATTTCAACAATATTCCTATAATAATCCAAATTTTAACAATAGTATTGCGGTATCGGTTTTTGAAAAAACCGATACTAATATCAGTTTTTGGAAAACCGAAAAACCGTTCAAACATTGCGGTTGTTCAGACTTGTATTTTAAGGTTGGGGCAGTATTATGCTTCGTGCTTGTGCATCCATCTCAGGGAGAAAACCACATATGTGGGGTCAGTGGTGGGTGACGTGGCATGTTACAAAACGACAAAAATGATGGTACCCACACTCCCACAGTGCATTGGAATACTAGGTCCAACGGATGAGATTAATTTCAGAATTAAGTTTCAGATCTAACAGCCAGAAATTCGTACAAGTTTTAATTTATGTATAATTTCTAAGAATTTCTCTGTTAGATTTTAATCAATAATTATTTTGTAATAATTTTAATTAGTTTACACTTAAATATTATTTTTTGAAATTAAATTTTGTTTTAAAGTTTTATGGTTTTCACAGAATTCAGTACTATTTAATAGATAAAAATTTGATGAAATAATTTGAATTATTCTCAATCTAAAAAAACATAACGCAGCAAAGTTGCGACTACGATGTCTTCTACTCTTTGTGTATCACAAATTGTGCACCTGCTAGTACGTTGCGATGAAATGATATAAGATTGTTAGATGTGCCCCCACATAATCAGTTGCATCTCGCATTTTCTGATCTTTAATGTACAGTACATTTCTATTCGAAGTGAATTATCCGATTTTAAACAGACGTTTCACAGGCAACAAACATTGTAATTGGCAGCAGATGTGATGTTCCAAATACATTTACACAGATACATACAATGAGAAATGAAGTTTCATCACATAGCACACGATACTCAAACCGACAGAACATTATGCACACCTTAAACCAGAGAGGTCTATATTTTATTTATAATTAAACATTATTGTACTTTTAGGAATTTGAGTAAATATAATAACTTGCTTTCTTAGGATAGTTTTGCTGTGTGGCCACCGTCAACATAAATCACAGCACCAGTAATGAAAGAAGCAGCTGGCATGCAAAGGAACGCCACAATGGATGCCACCTCCTCTGGCTCACCGAAGCGTCTGAGCGGAATGCGTGACTTTAGTTGTTTGAAAAATTCTTCCTCATCCATTACCTACTCAAAAGGAAGGACCAAAAAAAAAAAAAAAAACATTATTTATATATAGTGCCTAAATGTAACAATTAAGACATCCAAACCGAATATGACATCAAATTGGAAACTATATATGATATTGCCATATTGGTGTCCAGTTCTGAAGTCTCTAGAGATCTGATACCAAAATTATTCATCTTCACTATTTTAAAAGTTAGCAACGCATCCATCGTTTTGCTAAAGCATTTGTCATATAGTCATCATGGCCTACCAAATATTCTGAAAACTTTGACTTAGTTAATGATTTTTGAAGTCCTTTCGCTTTTTGCCTTACTACAATCGACAAGGTTAAACACAGAGAACTCGTTACTTCTCTGTCCCAGTAGACCAAGTTGTACAGATTTTTTCCATCAAATGACATACCTTTTTTCCTGTTTTTCTTTCTTAGCTTCCATATTTATTTCTTTTCACAACTTAGAACGCAAGATTTTTTGAATATTTTTTTTCCTTCTATAAACCATTTATTTATATATTTCAAAGTATCATCTTATTTTTTTACTCAATGTATATGTATATCTTTATTCTTTGTCTTACCATCGAGACATTTTTTTTTTTAAAAAAAAAAATGATTCATGACCCAGCCAAATATGTTACGAATTCCTCCTTTTCAGGTCCTTATCGGAAAAATATCCAAATGGGAAAAAGAGGAACCAAACACAAGCACGCACCAAAATAGAGAAAATAATAGAAAGAGACGACTAAAGAACAGAGGATATTATTTATTTATTTGCTTAATTATATATCTATTTTGGCTTATACTTCCGTAAAATACTAGAACAAAGCTTTGATCCGACGATATGACCCACTACTAGTTATATAATTGATGCAATAATGAAATAATTCACTGTATTGAAAACTAGCTCTTGATCTAGTGGCAAAGAGCAACACCTTGAGTGTAAGGTCGTATGTTTGAAATCTAACTGAGACGTCTTCCATAGATATTTAATTTTAAAAAAAGTTGGAGGCTTAACCCTAATTTATATTAAAAATTTCACTGTATTATTAAAAAAATAAAAGCAGAATTATTTCATTGCCTCACTTAATGAGTGTTAGAGCCTCATTTTCATTTTTGTTTCAAAAAACTAAAATTAGAATTCATTTATAGTGGAAAACACTCACCAGCTTCGACAAAGGAGTTGTTATGAACCCAGGTGCGACGGAATTGACACGAATCATATCTCCTGCCCACTCACATGCCAAGGCTTTTGCCAGCTGATTCATTGCTCCTGACAAAAACCCATCCCAATGCCATCACAAATTAAAAATGTCTGACATCGGCTTATTATCATGTTTCCGCAGAATGTTAGTACATTCTTTTCAGTTACCTTTGGTAGAGCAATACACTGCAAAGCCTTCGGAGAAGGCCTGCGTGCCGGCAATGGAAGAGATAAAGACAACACTGCCGTTTCCCGACGTCTTTAGGAGAGGATGTGCGAGTTGGGAAAGATGGAAGGAAGAGTCAAAATTTGTTGCCATCAAAGAAGAGTACTCTTCTGTGGTAACTTGTGCTGCTGGCTTCCAAGCGGGTCCGGCGGTACCTACATTATTAACCTAACATATTTTAACAAGTTAGAATTTGTAAGTTTGGCGATGCTCCATGCGCATGCAATGTATCTTGATAAAATTTTATGCAAATTAGTCCATTAAAGATTTGAATCAACAAAACTCCAGATTTAATAATATTTGATGAAAAAATAAATACTTAAATTGGGTTAATTGTATACACAACTAATATAACTAACAATATGCGTAAAATTTTCCCCTATTTTTAGAATAATTAGAATTGATTTGAAAAAAATATTGTAAAAATTACGAAGTTTAGTATTGTCAATAGTCCCCACTCTCGAATTTATATCCCATAGATGAGAAATTTTTATTTGCCAAATAAAGTTTTTCTGGACTTCTAAAGATAATAAGCAAAATTAATAATCTTGATTATGTTAGATGGAATTATTGTACTTACAAGGATGTCAAGCTTGCCGTTAAAAATAGTCCGGACTTCATCCATGAGTTTCTCTCTTTGAGCATGGTTTGACACATCGCAAATTGATCCAGTTACCCGCAGATTCATACTTCTCCATTGATTTAACATTGCATTAAGCTCTTCCTCATTTCTACAGCAAGTATGCACTGCAACTCCAAATCTAGCCAACTCTTCTACAATTGCTCGACTATATTTACAAGTGTAGAGAGTTTTTGCATGGTTATTATTGTCATTAAAATTTAATACATGTTCAGGTACAAAATTTTGAGAAAAATCAGTCAGACTGATTCAATATGTTTAAAAAAAAACTATTATTCTGGTCAGTTGATGTGGAAAATCATTATGGGTCTTTTATTCCTCTTCTACATTCTGGCAATTATTGAGTTTCTGATGAGCTTTTTATGTTTGTCCCTAGATGGATATTGTGACTGTAGATTTTTTTTTTTTTTTTTTTCTGATAAAAATTTGGGGTGCTTTTATTCAAAACAACAAAGAAGAATATGTCACATGTTTTCCTCAAAAAAAGAATATGTCACATGTAAAACAAAGATATTAAGATAAAAGGAGAAAAAGAGAGAGTGCGTCAAATATAATGGTACCAATTTCACAGTATACATATATAAGAAAGTGAGAGTAGGGAAACATATATATAACAAACCCAATTCCTTTGCTGCCACCAGTGACCAAAGCTGTCGCTCCTTCCACACTCCATCTCTCGTTAATCATCATATTCTCTCTCTTTCTATAGCCCTAAGTATGAGTCGCAAATGTATCTGAAATGTGCTATATATATATCAATGTGCTGGTATTTCAACAAAAATGAAAAATAAGACATTTTATTTAATTTTTTTTATCTATTAATAATTAGTTCTCTCGCTCTTTGCAGCACACAGACTGAGTTATTACATCTGTACGAAATATTATAAATAACCATATGGTCTGATATTTGAAACAGCAGTGAAAACGAAATCAAAGAAGTCCTCTTACTTTTCTTAATCTATTAATTAGTACACTCTTTTACATTTTCAAATAAAAAAGTTCATATGAATTGGCAGACTAATGTGTATGAATTGTTGAAGTGAGTTCTGGTCAGTAGCAAGGATATTAATGGAAGAACTGTGGTACAAGTTAGAGGATCATGTATGAAATTGGTAATTTTGCAGAGTAAAATGGTGTTTGTAGTAACACCAAATTATTTCTATATGTATAGAGTAACAGGTTTAAACCAATGTACTTTAATAAAAAGATATTATAAGGTCTGACAAAGTATTTTTTTACTATTCTCTATCAGTACTGAATCTACTGATGAAAGCATTCTTTTTTTTTAATCAAGTGTTGTCAGCAAACAAGGTTCACTGCGTTTTATAAAGAACATGGTATTTCAAACCAGCATTATTTTCTATTGAAAAAGTAATTTGTCAATAAGATTGTGAGATTGTTCAATATTTTACTTTAATGACCCTAATACCCCTGTCTAATCTCCCTTAGTTCATACTGATCTTGCGCAGCTGTGGAACTGGACTGCAGTGAATTTGCTCAGTTTTGAATTCCCTATTATTCATCTAAGTATTCAAAAGTGAGCAAGCTCACTGTATGCCCATCCAATCCAGTCTACTGGTCCTGGTCCACAGCTGAGCAAGTTCACTATGAACCAACAGGGACTAGGTAGGGGTATAAGGGTCATTAGAAAAAAAAGAATGAGTTCACAATCAGGTTTTTCAACTACTTATATTGAATACCAAATGCTCATTGAAATACTATGTTCTTTATAATAGGAAGTGTACATTGCTTGAAGAAAACTAGTGATGGAGACTTAATAGTGTACGGAGATAGTCTAATATAAATCAAATTTAAAGCTAACACATGATTGATTGAAACTTAATAAACTTTGTATTATTGAGTTTGTTGTTGTTTATGACAAAACCAGGAACTATCCGTAGAAAAGAGACTTGTTCAATATATATAATTACTTTTTATAATTTTCCCTTGCTGAAAAATATCTCGAAATTATACATATAGGATTTGACCTGTAATACACTAACTAGGATTCATTTTCTTAGATAATGCAATTCATTGTCTTAGATAATGCAATTATTATTATTAGGAAAAAAAGTAAACAACAAAGAAATGAAAGATATAAGCACAGTCAGTTTATTAATTTTATAAAATACTTTTATATAACACAGCTTTATATTGCAATGATAATTCATTACTACAAATATAAAAAAATCTTTTCATAATTAAAATCCTCTGCAGGGTGCTAACTTTAGATCCGGACCGTCCGATCAATGATGGTGCCCCGTGAATAATACCAGATTGATAGGCCCGAAAAAATTATTACCGTCGAGATTAAATTGAACGGCTCGGATTGAAGGTAGGCACCATGCTCACCTTAAAAGGTGAGCAGAGGATACTGGTCCAGTGTTCACAAATCAACTAGAAATTGATTACTGTCATCTGCAATTTTGTCATCCCTTACCATCGTTTGAACAAAGTGAACACATAACATAGACAAGATGAATATATAAGTGATCAAAGTGAACACTTGAAAACAAATAAGTTCAATATGCATATAAAAATCTGAACAAGAGTGACAAAACTTATTTATTTGTATGTGTTTGATTACCTATATATTTTGTTTGTATGTTTTATATGTTCACTTTGTGCAAGCGATGTCAAGAAATGATAAAACTGCAGTTATCATTCCTGCAATCAACTAGATAGGGAGGTGCGCGCCTACTAATAACAGGCCTTATCTATATGTAGCTGGGTTGAATCTGTGCACTGGGCTTAAATACGGACTTATTAACCTTTGGTCCATTCATATATATAAGTAGTTAATGGTCCCATGCTTGAACTGTTTTATTTACCGCCACCTCATCTAATTTAATCCATGCAGTGATACACTTGTGTAATTACAAAATGCAGCATCTGTTTTTCATTAATTGTGATAAATTGATAGTGAAATTATTAGATGCGCACCATTTAACCAATAAAAACTTCACCCGCATTGTCTGATATTTATTGTATACTGTAATTTAATTCCAAGTGACGTGGCCGGTCTTAATCAGACAGTTCAGATTTAATAATAGCATCCACTTTATAATATTGGCAGGAGATGTGAAATTCCAAATACAATTAAATGTATACATACGTTGAAAGAAGCCAAGTTCCGTAATAAAGCTATCAAAGCACACGGCACTTTCACAACAGAACATTATACATATCTCTAAATAATGGTCATTATTTGCATTTATTATTATTATTTTGAGGAATTTTAGCAATAAACAAGTTTAGACAGATATAAGATTATTAGATGTGCACCATCTAATCACTCCCATTACGCATTGTCTGATCTTTAATGTGTATAGTGCATTTCTATTCGACGTGAATTGTCTGATTTTACAAAGACGTTCACACGCAAATGACATCGACAAACATTATAATTGGCAGCGGATGTGATGTTTCAAATATAATGTTATTGTAACAAGAGAACATTATACACACCTTAAAAGAGAGGAATTTATTTTATTTTATTGTAACAAAGTTTCATCTTCTTTAGGCTTTGGATCCAATAAATTTTTTTATTTTCTATAAAATGGAATTGACACTAGCTTGGGCAACTTACTCAAAAAAAAAAAAAAAAAAAATTTCTAATGTGAAATTGCTCATAAATTGACTTATTTTGTAAGTAACTTTATTTTTCAGAAATTTACTTTTCCTGGTCACGTAATTACATTGTGAAAATTAAACTCTCACACATAACAAATTATTGAATCAGTTGATTAATTTACAGTACGCAATGTTACAATAAGTCCTAAATTGCAACGATAAATTATCACTCCAAAAGGATTTTTGTTATGTGGGTGGGGGACGTTTGGGCAGGAGATATGATCGATTCTTAAATAAAGTCTTTATTTTCATTTCATCATTTTTATTATTTTGAGAAATTAAGTTACTCTGCTTTCTTAAATAAAGTTTATTGCATGGCCACCGTCGACATGAATCACATCACCGGTTATGAAAGAAGCAGCAAGCAAGCAGCCTACGGGTTTCTTTCAAAAAAAAATAAAAATAAAAAAAAGCAGCAGTCAAGCACAAAAACGCCACAATAGATGCCACCTCATTCCGGCTCTCCAAAACGTTCGAGGGGGATGCGCGACTTCAAATATTTATGAAATTCTAGTCATTATCTATCACCTATGCAAGAAGGAAATACATAAAATTTTATAATTTATCTGTTTTTCTAGATAATGGCCAAATGTAACAACTATGACATCTAACACAAAATATTGGCATTTAATTTACATTGGAAACTATGATATATTGTTCCACTGCTCGAAATTCTCTAGAGATCTGGGACCAAAATCATTCATCTTCACCATTAACATCCGCATTTCTGGAAGCCGATTAATAGTTAAAAAAAACATTTTGTCGCATATTCTAAAGACTTTGAACTGGCCAATAATTTTTTTTTTTAATTGCTGTTAGTTTTCGCCTTACTACAATTGACACGATTAAGCACACGAAAAACATTACTTCTATTGTAGCAGACCAAGTTTTCTTTTTAAAACAAAAATGTGGGCATAACCCATCTCTTTCATCAAATAAAACGTTAACACAAGTTTTAGCAGGTAGCTGATTAAAGGGGAAAAAAAATCATAATAGGAGTAGCAGATCAAGTTGTATAGATCTCTTCCATCAAATTAAATTAATTTATAGTTTATATTTTTCTTTCTTGATTTTCATTTTCTTTCTTCATTCAGCAATCAAGTCTTTTGATTTGTTTTTCTTGTATAAATAAACTTATAGGCTGCATTCGGATCACTTAAATATAATAACTAATAAGAGTAAAATTAGAATTAGTTATCAAAAGTATTATTCTTAAACGATTAATCGTTGCGATTGTCCTACTAATCGTTCTAATTCTCTGCACAGAAGATATTTATGTCTAACTAATTGTCTTAGTAATTGTTATAACTGTCCTATTAGTTATTATAATTGTCATAGTAATCATGCATTACAATTGTTCTAGTATATAAACTAAATGTCTATATGGGGGAGGGGAAGCGGGAAAGGCGGACTATGGCCACAAATCGGTAAGGGAAGGAGAGGCCAATCGGCAGGAAGGCCACCGGCTAGCAGGTACTAAGGTAGGGGGTATCATTGGATAGATGCTGGGTGGGTGGAGTAGGTGCTGGATGCGGAGTAGGGAGATGATAAGTAAGATGATGATGGTGCAGATGAGAAGCTGGTCCTGAATAATTCTCATAATTTATTTGTTGATAAATGGTCCAATGTCAAAATTAAGACATCTTCATCAAATACGGACATTTAACCAATTTGAAAACTATGGCATCCGTATCCGGTTCTCAACTCTGTAAAGATGTGATACCAAAATTATTCTACTTTAGCAATTTAAAATCGGCTATGAATCCACCTTTTTGCATGCCAAAAATAGAAGGAATTGCCATATACTCACTATGGTCTAGACATTCTAAAGAACTTTTGATTCACCATTGGGTTTAGAAGTGCTTTCAGACTTCGCCAGATTACACTCCACAAGATTAAGCGCAGAGAACTTGTTATTTCTTTTGTTACGTGAAGGGAACACTGCCAAAGGATTCTTACAAACAGAATGAACATCCTTCTATCATGTATATTTTTTTCTGCTATATTTGGGAATATCAAAAATAAAAAAAGCTATGTTTGGCAGGAGTTTAATTAATAGGATAAAATTAAGAACAAGTAACTAGTTATATCATATTATTGCATGTGTTTGGATCGTATGAGAATAAATAGTTATATTATTTTTTTAACATTCAAAAGAAAAAAAATAACTCATTAAAAAAAAAAGAACTCACTGTGTTTGGATTGAAGGGAGCGGAGGTAAATAACAAGAGGGGAAGAAAAATAGCATAATTACCTCCTTTGATGGCATTTTTTCGGAAGGGAAAAAATTTACGGATGGAAATATTTTTCCTTTCAGATTTACCTTTCTATACAAAAATATTACACCCCGATTCAGGATGTAACAGGGAAGAAAGAAAATCACAGCATTTTAGATATTGATTTCTCAATGAAACAAAACAATTCTAAGGATAATTATTTCCATTATATTTCAGGCAGAAAGAAAAAAAAAAGCATTATATTTTATGCCGTCTACTTTGACAAATATCATAATAAATAGCAAAAGAAATTCGAAAAAAATATAAAATTTAAAATCACAGCATTTAAGTGGACATTTTTTTTTCTAATTTTTTGTAATTTATTATGATATTTGTCAAAGTGGACGGTCTGAAATATAATGTCTCTTGAAAATATCAAAATAAATAGAAAAAATTTTGACAAATGTGAAATTTGGTCTCCAAGGATATTTCAATATGATGATCAATTTGAACAGTTTGGATTGACCGTTTGAATTTTAGATCTTGAAAAACGAGTAGATAGAAAATGACTGGCACGTGCCACAGATAGCACATTAGACATTCTCAGAGAGAGTATCTATTACGCACCATGGCATATAGAGGGTTCCATGCACTGTGTGATTGTTTTGATCGGTAATTTTGTAAATTGACAAATTTAAATTAACCAATCCAATCTATATATTGAAATCTCATAGCAACCAAAATTTTACTATTTTTTCGAATTTTTAAAGCTTGTCATTTTTGGAATATTCTTATCACTAATTTGTAGCAAAAAATGACTACCTTTAAAAAATTCAAAAAAAAAGTAAAAAGTTTAAAAAATTGTAAAATTTTGTTTGCTATGAGATTTCAATATATAGATTGGATTGATTAATTTAGATTTGTCAATTTGCAAAATCATCGATCAAAATGATCACAGTGTACGAAACCCTCTATGCACCATGGTGCATAATAGACATTCTCTGTATATATATTAGTTTTTTTCTTCTTCTCAAAAGCTTATTCCAACGATTTGGTGGAAGAACTCTTTCCAAGAATAAACTATTCTTTCTATCTTTTTCCAAGTTGTTTAGATGCTTAGGAATACTTTTTCCCACTTTCTTCCTGAAAAGTGTTATTCTTGTGCAATCCAAATAAACTCTTTATTTTTCTGAAATTATGTCATGCGTGTTATGAAATTTAAGAATTATTAAAGAATAAGGCAATGACTTTTTATTTAATACCCCCGCATCTAATTTAATCCATAAGTGACGCATGCACTTGCGTAATATAATTCTGCTTCTGCTGTTCATTGAGATGAAATTTCATATAAAATTATTAGATGTGCACCATCTAGTCGCATTTATTTTTTTGGCAAAGGGTGTGAACTAGAACAAACCCTTGTTCTTGTTCTTATTCTAGTTTTTTGATTTTGTGAGAACTTGAAACAAGCTAGTTCGGCTAGTTCTCATCTTATTTGGTTCAACATTGAATAAGGTAGTTCACGAACTTGCCTTGTTCGTTGCATTCCAAACACACCGGGTATAGTGCATCTCCCATTCGAATTTCGAAGTGAATTGTCCGATTTTAAGCAGACGTTTAATTCACACGCAACAATAACATCGACAAACATTATAATTGGCAGCATATGCGATGTTCCAAATTACATAGATACATACATTGAGAAACGAAGTTTCATCACACAATCACATTTGTAATGTGTAAATTCTAAATACCTTTAAACAGCGGTCTTTACTTTTATTTTATTACTACTAGCTATTATTTTCTCTTAGGAATCTGAGTAAACATAACAACTTGCTTTCTTAAGATAGGTTTGCTGTGTGGCCACCGTCGACATATACTAGAGCACCAGTAATGAAAGAAGCAGCTGGCATGCAAAGGAACGCCACAATAGATGCCACCTCCTCTGGCTCTCCGAAACGTCTGAGGGGAATGCGTGACTTTATTTGTTTGAAAAATTCTTCATTATCGGTCGACTATTGAAAGGAAAGACAAAAAAATATAATCATTTATTTGTATATAAAAGGGCCAGATGTAACAATGAATTAGGACATCAACACCAAACACTACTAGAATATCAGTTATCTGCTACGCCAATAGGCGTCGCTATTCTGACACGAAAAGTCCTTTGCGTCTAATTAATGACGCGTGCTTAGTGACGCTGATAATCTAGCCGCGAATAATAAACATCTACGTCCAGACGACGCGAATTTATTAATTGCGTCCTTAATTATATTGTAATCCGTGTCGGTATACGGACGCATATCTTCTCGTCCGACGGGTTATTTTCCTGTTAAGTGCGTCTCTATTTAGAGACAATATTGTCGGTATACCGACGCCTTTCTTCAGAGACGCAAATAATATATTGTCAGAATTTAGTAGGGCCCACATAAAAATTTTTGTCACTATCACGACGCTGTTAGCCACCGACACTGATAATTCATCAAAATTTAGTGGGGCCCATAGCATATTCATTTATGTCTGCGTTGATATTTTTTACAATAAATGGCGTCATTATACTGACGCAATTGTTAATAACCACATCAATTTTATTTTCACAGCCATTTAATTCTGCCTGGTACCAAATTGATACCACCACTATTCAATTCATATGATTTTAATTGGTCTCTGATATTTGTAATCACAAACATACATATATTCTCAATTTAATTGAAAAAACATCACACAAATATCTATTAAACAAAACACAAATCCTAAATTTCATTTAACTCAAAAAACAACATTCATTCGTAGTACATTAAGTAGAAACAATAGACATGTGCATAAGTTTGATACAAACCAAAACTCAAAAGTAAAATAGCATGAAGTTTTAAATCAGTCTAAACAAAGAGCCACAATATCACGATAGATAATCTTTCTAGCTGAAATTTTCTCATAAGCTCAACTTGCTCACCCGAAACTTTCGTAAGTAACGCCGTGAATTCTCCCATAGCATTTGAAGTGCTTGTCAATGCTGCACAAAGTACTATTCATTTATGGTCCCTTGTGAAGTTTTGTTGCTGATAGATAGCAATGCAAAATTTCTATGTTTTTAATTGACTCAGGTGGTACCTCTTCAGCTAGCTGGCAAGTTCACTTCCCACTGCTCGGTCAAAAAACTATAAAGGCATAAATTGTCCTTTTCTGCAATAAACACATTAATTTCATTTTTTTTAAAAAAAAAACAGATAAATCGCTTCAAAAACTAGAAACTAATCTTTACTTGTTTTCATAAAGAAATGTAGTCCAAAACCTTATCTAAGTACTATTTTCTTTGAAATATCGGTAATGTAAGGTAATGGTACTCAATAAGAACTCAACAATATTCTTTCAAAGTCCAGATGCAATGGCATTAAACAGAAGCAGTAAATCACAAATATTTGTTAGGGATGTAATTACCTTTATATCTCTGTCTACTGTCCAGGTTATACCCTCCAAATCAGTAGTTTTAATCTAACTCAGTATTTTATTTTTAAGACCAGTTAAATTGCATTCTAGTACCATTTATAGCCTTGACCAATCCTCTATTGTACAAATGTAAATCCAAATTGCGCCTCGATTCTCCCTCAGGTTCCCAATTCCAAAAGCAAAAAAGACAATAAAAATCCAAAGGAAAAACTGATCGATACCTTGACCAGCAGCACATACATGATGTATGACCAAATTGATGGTAGAAGCCAGTTCCAATTACTATTAAGATAATTGCCAATTAAATTAAAAAATAAAACATTCAAGTGATGTTTATACAGACATACACGTGATGCATGAGTTAATTTAAAGTCACTTTATCATAAGTTGACACAGCACATACCTTTATAGTTATAACGCCCATGTGATTTTTGTAGAGCACATATATCCTACAATTATATTAAATGTCATGTAAACATTCTAGAAATCTTAAATCAAATGTACAAGTGGTCATGAATAAATCATTTGTAGCATGAAGTTCAGAAGTCTGATGCAATGATAGAAGATTTGTCGAGTAAAAAGTATGACCAACAAGAGACAGCCGAAAAAAGAATTTGAGTATATGACAAACAAATAATTGCAATTACTTGAGTTAATTTCTGTTATTTGAGATATTATTTTTGCAGTTGACAATAAACTTTGTTGTATGTAAATAACCGACAAATAAATTCTTAATAGATGCAAACCTATAATCATCAAGAAAAATTAGTACCTAGTGCGTCTAAAATAGAGTCTCTTGGAAGAATGCACTAATGGGGTTTTGAAAAAATCGGGTCCTGTCATGGATTTTAAATAAAAAAAAATGAGAGAAAGAACATATCTATCCATCTATGTAGGAATTAAACCAAAGAAGAAATCTCACCTTGATCATATTCATACCAACTCTCTTCTTGTCTGCCTAGTGGGTCCTAATATAGAGAAAAGAAATTTGTTTGTTATTGTTCCTAGAAGTTTATCCAAAATCACTTCCAACTTTTCTATTAAGAAAGGGATACCAGACAAATAGGGCTATGATTGGGTAGCATCATTCTTGGATTTCATGAATCGCCAAACAATTTCTGATATTTGTAAAGACCCTACACGAACAAAAATATAATGAGAATCAGTGCTCCTACTAACAAATGTGTATAAATAGATATAAAATTAGTATTTAATTAAGATTCATCGACTATGAACATTGGGCAGTACAATTAGGCCTCTCTGAAATGAGCAGTAGCGCAAAAAATTTTTATTCCAATCAGCAAGTAACTTTCTAATTCATTAAAGCATTTAATCTTCTAAATTAAATAAATTACTCAAAAAAATAATAAACAAAATGAACTTAAA
The DNA here is from genome assembly GCA_027725995.1 of Rhynchospora tenuis. Lineage (NCBI taxonomy): Eukaryota > Viridiplantae > Streptophyta > Magnoliopsida > Poales > Cyperaceae > Rhynchospora > Rhynchospora tenuis. The sequence goes on from CM050889.1 coordinate 84,642,502, forward strand.
AGAAAAAAAAAAAACCTCATGGAACTGGAACCACCGATCTAGAAACACCCTATGCTAATAAAGATATCAGACATATTCCTTCAATTACTTATAAGAACAGCAAGGATTTATTAGTTCATTCAAAGATTGTTAAGAAAAAATAGAAAGGATAAAACCACACCTGAAACCTCCAATAGTTCTACAGTATGAGAAAGGCCCAAAGGGATGATGGCGTGGCAGAGCAACTCGAACTTTTAGAATGGCGGCGGCGTGCGATAATTAGGGCGACGTTCACCCATCGGGTAAGTAAGGGTGGATACGACGGCGCAAGAACTTAGGGCAAGAAGCAAGAGGCGATGGAGGCTAGGTTAAAAGGCAGATTGAAGGAACAATTTGAACTTAATGTGAAATGGGGAGGGGTCTTAATGCGGGGGAAAAGAGAGAGGGAAGCAAAATTTTGGGAAAATTTGGAATTTGGGATCTGTTGCGTTGATATAAAGAGATTGAATTGATATACACTTATAATAAATGAAATTGAATATAGTTGTAATTTGTTTGTCCACCAATTTTATTTTCCTATATTATATACATATAATTTTGTAAATATTACGAACATTGAATTGATAAATATTTGAAGCGAATTAAGACGATTGTTTAGAAAATGAAATTGAAGAAATTAAAATAATAATTTTTTTCATAGAGTTTCTTTATAATTTACATAAAATAACTTGAAGAATCATCATTAATACATTCTCCGGCTCAGAAATGTGCTCAAGATTTTAAAAAATAATTCTAATGAATGAATTGCTTATCTATCCAAAATTAAATCAACGAGATATTCGAGCAGGTGATTATTTGTTCATATATAACCACCATTTTTAGTACCTATAGTTTCGTCTGCAATTTCATTTTGATTTATCAAGTTGGAGCTCAAACAATATAGTTAGAATTTAGATTATTTTTTAAAATTGATATTTTTCTAAGTTGTAACTCAAAAAAATGTTGCATTTTTCAAAATAAAATCAATTGAAATTTATTAAATAACAAGCAATTAACATTATTCGAGTTTTTTTTTTAACAGACACAAGATCTAAGATTATCAGTTAATAGATATTAAAAAAAAAAAACTAAGTCTATCAGCTCATAAATCGTTATTACATGCAACTATAATACTAGACATGATTTTCTTTCACAAACAAATATAATTACTTCTAAGATAGCCATTTTTAATATTGTATGATATATAACCATAATTTTATTTATTTCAATATATAAGATAGCCATTCGAACATTGACATGTTTTAACATGACACGAGTTGACAAGACAACAATTAATTTTATTTATTTATTTCAATATATAATTTAGAATGTGTTAAATTAAACTGAGTTTATATTATAAATTTAATAGCATTGATTCATAATATTTTTGTATTAAATTTTTAGTTTAATATATCTAAGTCTAAAAAAATTCATATAATTTATTATTTTTTATTTTTTTTAAATAATTTTAAATGTATTCTTAGAAAAAAAATATATAATAAAAAAAGTTAGGTGGTGTTTAAATAATTTATTTTTTCGAAAAAATATTCACATGTTTCGCTAGAAGATTCAACCAGATATATTTAAAGATTGATATTTTCTGAGTTGTAACTTAAAAAAGTTGTATTTTTCAATTTAAAATTTTACTTGAAATTTATTAAAGGCTAAGTGATTAAAATTGTTCAAGTATTTAAATGTACGCATTGTAAATTTGTTAGTACAATTTCATTTTGAATAGATATTAAACAAAAACTGACTTTATCAACTTATAAGTTTGTCATTATATACAATTATTGTAGTATAGATAAGCACAACCCCAACCTGAACGAGTATAAGGCTATAAGCCATCGATTTTAATTCAACGCTACACCCATAACCTATCCGTGGCCACAATCCATGACAAGTAAAACTAACCAATCAAACAATGCCACCTGTCAGAGCTAGAGAAGATAAACACGTTTAATAAGGCAGAATATCATATTCAATAGGTGCGTATAAACGAGGACTCTAGACGTTAAATGAAAAATTTTGGGGGGAATTTCAGCGCCTAAATGAAAAATTTTAGGGGGAATTTCAGCAACTGAATGAAAATTTTGGGGGAAATTTCAGCGCCTAAATGAAATTGCCTGGCGATTTTAAGATGGAAATTTTCTAAAGAATTTTGGGGGCAGATGACTATTGGGGTAAAATTTTGTACAATATTTCATACTATCCTTTCGATTAAGATCAAAAGGTTGAGGTTTTCTAGTGCAAAGATAGCATTGTAGAGATGAGATGAAGAAAATTTTCCTACCGCTTTTTCTCTCCCCATAAAAAAATTTCATTTGTTTAATTTCCTATATCTATAATTTTTTTTTTCACTTGTGCATTTTTTTTAACAAATTTTTATCATTGAGAAATAAATTTTCATTTCATCAATTGTTTAATCTCCACAGAAAATTAATTTTTTTGATATATTTTGATAAATAGTATGATAATAAAATCAAGTGGTTGAACTCAATATTAATTAATTATACGACTTTATTTTTTCTTAGGAAATGTGATATAAAAACACATGAACATGCCAATAGTAAGACAGTTATAATTTTTAACCAAGACCACAACTTGCGATTTTTGTAGTCAAGTACTATATATCACATAATATTTTAAATCAATAGAATGTCTCATTGAAATATATTATATTAATACTTGACATAGCCTACTCATGTGTACGGATTTCAAATATATATATAGTGAATGGATAAAATACACTCATGTGTACGAATCGTCTCCGTACACATGAGTTGTTTCTTCAAGATCCAAAATTCAAACGGTCAATCCGAGCCATTCAAGTTATTCTCTATATTGAAATAATCTAAAGGATAATGTAAGTATACTTCGTATCGATAACGAACCATTTTAATTTAATAAAGGATAATGTAATTATCAAGGGTTGGAATCTATTAATAATTTAATGATGAAATAATCTCATATTTTTTTTAACAATCGTAAAATTCACTTAATTTTTTCAATCTAGCTGGCTAACGTAGCAATCATGTTTACCCGTCTTATCAATTTTACATCTAAATTAAAAATACTTTTGTATCATTATCGTGTCTTCATGCATTTGCCCTTCTTAGTAACTATACTATAATGAACTTGTATAAGGCATTAACTTTATTTTAACTTTTATATTGCTTGTATAAGGCATTAACTTTATTTTAACTTTTATATTGCATTTAAAAAATTAATATAGCATGATTTTCGAAAAATTATTTAAACTTTTACAAGAAAATAAAATTTGGAAGTCGTGGAAAGTCATTGTTCTTACACTTATATATGCAAATAGTTTATATATGCAAAAATTTAACAATTGTCAACGGTTTATCATTATGTATTGAACTTTAATCTTGATCCAAACCATTTAAATGTAATCCAAAGTAATAAATTCATTTATACAATATTTTTCCTTCAAGTTTCGTAAAATTCTAATTGTTTGTCTTTATTTTGAAAACTAGAACAAAAACAAGCTGTCAATCGACACGATATTGTGTCGTGTCGTGTCGACGAGAAGGATTGGCTAACATGACAAACATTATGACATGATAGGACATCGTATCGTGTCATATTGACACGACGTGTTAAATATGCCAAGTCATATTATAATTTATTTTAGTTTTTCACCAAATTTTACATTTGTGTAATTACATAAAATAATTTTGACAATGGATTTTTGGCAAAAAAATTTTGGTGCCATCTATAAAAATATTTTCTTGCCAAAAAATAGTGTTGTGTGAAAAGTATTGCTAAATAAAAGATTTAATAAAAGATTTCGGTTTATGGATGTACACGGGTCATAGTCCAATATCCATCAAAGATCCGATCCATTGAGGAAATGGTTCAGGGTAATAAGTTTATCGGGTTCAGACACAATTCGTGAGGTAATAAAATCCAACAGACCAACCTTTTTTCACATTAACCGCTTTGAATTTCGGATATTTCAAACTAATCCACAATAGGGACTGAAATATTGCTACTTCAACCCCCAATTTATTTTATGTTATTGCATATAGGTCCCTGAAATAGAATATTTTCTCAAAAGAAACCCCTTATCTTAAGAACGTCGTTCCAGAATCAGTACCGAACTGGTACAACCATGTACCAGCCTTAAAACCGAATCAACATCACACATGAAATACTCCCCCACTACATGGATGGTTTTAAGTGTTCAAATACCATTTTAGCACTTGTTCACCTCACAATTTCGGATCAATAGAAACAAAAGAAAAAGGGTTGGAAATTGAGAACTATCTCAAGCAATAAGAATGGCCAAAATCAAGGCCAAACCTTGATCCTGCTGAGGCGGTGAGATAACAACCATGCCGAGATTAGGCCATTTGGCCAAAATTCGAAGGGCCATGTTCAATGAGATTAAACCAAGAAAAATGAAAAGCATCGATTACACTCGATCTCCTTCAGAGGAAGGAGGCAATTTCCTACCCTATTAACTCAACGTGTAGAAAGGTGATTGGATAACAGAGAAGGAAGAGATAAGAACGGAGAAGAGGGGTCAGACTTGAGAGAGATGAAAGAGAGATTAGCGAATGGTGAATTAAAATGGTTGGGGTCCGGTTTTTAATCCAATGGATCACAAAATTCAAGGCTTAAAACCAGAGATCTAACAGTCCATATTTAATAGGATTTGATTTAATAAGATTTGAGTTTATAATATTCTTAATTATATTTTTTTAGGCTTCATAAATGTTAATTATTATTATCCAATATTTTTGCTTGTCATTTAACATATGATGGAACAATTTTTACTGTTATTTGACATAAGTTTATATATACATTTATTTATTTTAATTCCTTAATATGTTGTTTTTAATTTATGTCATTCTTATTTTTTTATATATATAACAAGAAATAGCGCCCAATATTAAGGTTGGTTCTAAATTATTTATCTTATTATTGATTTGGCATTTATATTTATGGTTCTAAATTTTATAACTTGCAACTTTTGTTTTTTCATGATTATCATTACCCAGTTATAATTTAATAATCCATTTGACATGGTTTTATCGTCAAAATTCTCAGCAAAATTCAAATTTCTCATTTTTTTCATATAACTTATAGCAAAATTCAAATTACTCATTTTTGTTTAATTTAACTCATAGAAAAATTCATAATGTTACATTATTTGTTTTAAATAGATTAATCTCCCTTGAACGGTGCGGATACAAAATATGATAACCAATTTTGGCGGGATAAATTGGCGCCATCATAAGGAAAAAAAAATGGTGTTTATGCCAGACGACATCGTAAGTCTTACGGTTCACTTTTCTCTTAGCGTCCATGTTGATATGTGTCGGTCTATCGACGCCAATTAGATTCAGTTATGCACGTCTCTACAAAGAAATTGATAGCGTCTCTGTATATAATTTTCCTGCGTCTCAACTAATACGTGTCGGCTTACCGACGCCTATTAAAAGTCCTCCAGACCGCTTTTTCCTTTCAGCGTCCTTATTTGATTTAGGGACACTAATACGTTGGTGTTCTGACGCGGAAAAACGAAATTCTAGTAGTGAAATATGACAGCAAATTGGAAACTATACATGATAATATTAGTGTCCAGTTCTAAAGTCTCAATAGAAATCTGATACCAAAATTATTCATCTTCACTATTTTAGAAGTCTGCAACGCACCAACCTTTTTGCAAAAGCATTTGTCATGTAGTCATCATGGCCTTCTTGCAAAAGCATTTTTCATATGTAGTCAAAATGGCCTACCAAATATTCTTAAAAGTTTGATATTGTTAAACACAGAGAAGCCGTTACTTCTCAGTCCTAGTAGACCAAGTTGTACAGATTTCTTCCATCAAATGACATACTTTTTTTCCTGTTTTCTCTCTTAATAAGTTAATATCCATTTTTATTTGTTTCCTTAACATGGCATGCAAAATCTTTTCCTCCATATGGCATACAGATAAAAGGCATGATATTATTTTTCACTCAAATGTATTTTTTCTGTTCTTTGTCTTATCATCAAGACTTTGTTTCTATTAATTACTAATGATTTATGATCCATGCCAAAGAAGTTGTAAATAAATCCTTTTCAGGTCCTTATTGGAAAACTAGAGGGTCTCATCGAGCTTCGCTCAATGCATGAATTTTTATTATATTAATTATTAGTTTGTTCTCATAATTAAATTATATATAAAATGAACATAATTAAATTTAGTATGGTAGAGTCATATTGACGAAAAAAAATAAGAGATGAAAATGAGGCAATGTTATGGAGGAGCAGCAGAAGAGAAAAGTGGAGAGAGAATCTGAGCAACACAAAAGAGATATAGATGAAGATATGATGAAAATGAAAATTGAAAGGTGTCACAAAAATCAGAAACAAAACAATATGCTACTAAATTATTGTATGTCGGTGATTCGGGTCATTTTATGAGCAATATTATCCGGCACACAAATAGTTATAGAGTCTCATGTTATAGAATTTGGAAAAAAAATACTATTTCACAATATTTGAAGTGTCGGATTACATTTAACTAAACTATCTCGACACCCACACATCTTTGTTCATATTTTTTATTTTTGCTATCCAAAGGCAAATGAAGAAATATACACAAGCACGGGGTGCACACACGCACACAACATAGAAGATAGGAGGAGAAGAGACGACTTAAGAACAGAGAATATCAGGGTTCGATCCGACCCCTTAGAAATGCATACTAGTTATATACTTGACGCAATAACGATATATTTCGTGTATTTACAAAATAAAAACAGATTGATCTATAGTGGAAAACACTCACCGGCTTTGTCATAGGAGTCGTGATGATCCCAGGTGCGACGGAATTGACACGAATCATATCTCCTGCCCACTCGCAAGCCAAGGCCTTTGTCAGCTGATTCATTGCTCCTAACAAAATTCCATCGATCATGCAACCAATACCAGCACAAAACATTTCTAATATCAGCTTATCAACTTTCCACAGAATTTCAGTATATCCTTTTCAGTTACCTTTGGTAGAGCAATACACTGCAATGCCTTCAGATAAGGCCCCTGTGCCGGCGATGGAAGAGATATAGACGACACTGCCTTTTCCTGATGCCTTTAGGAGAGGGTGTGCAAGTTGGGAAAGATGGAATGCAGAATCAAAATTTGTTGCCATCAAAGAAGAGTATTCTTCTGAGGTAAATTGTGTTGCTGGCTTCCATGCGGGTCCTGTGGTACCAGCATTATTAACCTGACATTTTGTAACAAGTTAGAATTTTTCAAGTTAATTTGAGAATATATTCAACGTAGGCATTTAATGTATCGTGGGATCCTTGGCAATATATTTTTTGAGATTATATACAAAATATATTTGTAAAATTTATATTTAAACCATATACATACACACACTCACACACACAGAGAAATATTGATGAAATTTGATGCAAATTAGTTCATTAAAAGACTTGAATTTTAGAAAAGTCTAGATTCAAAGTTATTTGATGAGATACGGTATAATATTTAAATCGGTTAAATTATATGCGCAACTAATATATAAAAACTAACAAAATGTCTGCTATATTTCCTTTCTAATAGAACATTTTTTGAATTGGTTTGTAAAAAAATATAAAAAATATTGTAATAAATTTTCAAGTATTGTCACCAGATCCCCGCCTATCATTTATATCCCATAGAATTCAGAAATTTTTATTGTCTAAATGAAGTTTATCTAGACTTGTGGAGATAGAAATATGCCAAACTTATAACCTTAATTTTGTTAAATGGAATTATTGTACTTACAAGGATGTCTAATTTGCCGTTGAAAATAGTCTTTACTTTATCCATGAGTTTCTCTCTTTCGACATGATCTGACACATCGCATATCGATCCAGTTACGTTGAGATTCATACATTTCCAGTGATTCAACATTGCATTGAGCTCTTCCAAATTTCTACAGCAGGTATGCACTGCGACTCCAAATCTAGCCAACTCTTCTACAATTGCCCGACTACATTTACAAAGTTTAGAAGTTCTTTTCCAATATTATTGTTTTGTCATTCGAATTTAATACATGTTCAGTTCAAATTTTGGAAAAAATTAGTCATGTACTATGTCTACAATTTTGTTTAAAAGGAACAAACTGATCCAATATGTTTAAAAAAGAAGAGTATTAGTCCGGACAGGGGATATGCAAAATCACTATGTTTCTTTTACTCCCTGTTACATTCTGGTGATTGATGAGTTTCTAATGAGCTTTTTATGCTTACTCCTAGATGGATATATTAATTGCGACTGTAGATTGTAATTTTTCTCTTTTCTTTAATACAATTTTGGGTTGCTTTTATATAAAACAATTAATAGAGAAGAATATTATTTGATGTGTAAAACAAAGATATTAAGATAAAAGAAGAAAAGGAGAGAGTGCGTTAATCAATGGGTACCAAGTTCACAATATACAGACAACTAAAACCAATCAATATATAAGAAAGTGAGAGTAGGGAAATATATATAACAAACCCAATTCCTTTGCTGCCACCAGTGACCAAAGCTGTCGCTCCTTCCATACTCCATCTCTCGTTATTCATCGCGCGCTCTCTCTCTCTCTCTCTAGCCCAAAAGATGAGTTGTTGCAAATGTATCTGGAATGCGCTATATATATATATGGCCATGTCGATGGGCTAAATTTTTAACAAAAATGAAAAAAAAGGTTTTCTATTGATACTTAGTTCTCTCGCTCTCTGCAGCCCACAGGCTGAGTTGTTGCATTTGTACGAAATATTATATATAGCCATGTGGGCTGATAATTGAACCAACAGTGATGACGAAATTAAAGACGAAGTCCTCTTACTTTTTTTTTAATATATTACTGAGTACTTAAAAAAAATTCATATGAAATTGGCAGAGGATATATAAGTACAAATTGTTGGAGTGAGTCTCTTCATTAGCAAGGATATTAATGTGAGAATTGTAGTAGAAGATAGAGGATCATGTATGAAATTGTAAGTTTACAGAGTAAAAAATATTAATTAGTACTCTTGGACACTAAATTATATATAGAGTAACTGGTTTAAACCACGTGATTTAACAAAAAGATATAATAAAGTCCGACAAAGTATTTTTTCCTGTCTCTATCAATACTGATCTAGGTAGTACATTTTATAGAGTATTTTTTCCGACAAAGCATTTTATTTTATTTTTTTAAATCAAGTGTTGTCATTAAACAAGGTTCACTACATTTTACAACGAACATAGTACTTCAAACCATTATTATTCTATTCAAAAGTAATTTGTCAATGCGGATTGTGAGATTGTTAAATATTATTTTTATGACCCTAATACCTCTGTCTAATCTCCCTTGGTTCGTACTGATCTTGCGCAGCTGCGGAGCTGGACCAGAGTGAGTTTTCTCACTTTTGAATATCCTATTCATCGAAGTATTCAAAAGTGGCCAAGCTCATTGTATGCCCATCCAATCCAGTCTACTAGTCCATGTCTACAGCTTAGCAACTTCACTATGCATGAACCAAAGGAGACTGGACAGGGGTATAAGGATCAAAAGAAATAAAAATGAGTTCACAATCAGCTTTTACAAGTACTTTAAATTAAATACTCAATTAAAATACTATGTCTTTCTATTATGAAGTGTGCATTGCTTGCAGACAACGCAAGATTAACTAAAAGAATGCTTAAATCAGTACTAATGGACACAGAAGAAGTACAGTGTGAAGAAGTAACACACGGAAACTAGTGATGTAGACTTAATAGTGTACGTAGATAGTTTAATATCAATTAAATTTAAAACTTACACGTGATTGTTTGATATTTTATTAACTTTTTTATTATTTTCTGGTTGATGACTTTTTTTTTTTGAAAGAAAAACCAGGAACTTTGTGTAGAATAAGACTTGTTCAATATAATTACGTACTTTATATAATTTCCCTTGTTGAAAAATATCTCAAAATTATGCATATACGATTTGATTTGTAATATACTAATTAGGCATCATTGTCTTAGATTATACATGTATTATTCTATAAACAAGTAAATACAATGAAACGAAAGATATAACCATAGTCGGTATGCTAAATTTATAACATAATGTAACATTGCTTTAAATTGAAATGGTAAATAATCACCGCAAAAAAAAAAAGAAAAGGGGGAAATGTCTTGATATGAGGGTGAATTAATCAAATAGGTAGGGAGATCTAGCTCTTGTCAATTTGTCACAGCAATCTCGTCAGAGAGAGATATAATGAGATAGATTTTCGAGACCAACACAGTTAAGGTTCCGCTGTTTCGCGCAATTGCACCAATTTAAGAGAAACTGAAGTAAATTGATGGAACACACATGAAATTCGACTAAAGACGATGCTAATAATATAAGTCTCGGATATTGAGCCTTTGCAAAACAGAAATTACAAGGATTTGAATAAACATAGAGAAAAACTGGATAATAAATGGAAATAAGGTTTTCAGATCCGAGATTAGGGCTAACCCTAATTCTCTCTCCTTAATTCTATTTATGCTACCCTGAAAAATTAATTGTAAAAGACTAGCAACAGGCCCGCTCAATGTGCGGGCATTTTTTATTTGATATATTTCAAAAATATTAAAGATTTTTAGTATATATTCTTTTTACATGAACTCTTTTTAATTGTCTACTCATGATCTAATAAGGACATTTATAATCAAATGAAATCATAAATTTTCATGAGATACCTTCAGACGAATTGCACTACACATGGTCTAATAAGAACATTTATTACATGAAGTTCAATTACAAACTACTTAATATTATTCTAATTTACTTTTTACACAGTACAATAGAATGCAAAATGGAAATAATAATTGGGACAAAAACATCAACGTTGTTCAATGATATTTCAAGAATTTGTAGGGCTCTAAACCAGCATTCATTTTCATGTTCGTGCCCGCTCAATGTGCGGAAAGAAAAATAAGAAACAAGATTAACTATCAGGTTTCACTATCTCGTCCTTATAACCAGAAGCACTTCCCTTCGTGACCTTTCAAGGTCATTGCCTTCTCCATTGCTTTCACCCATCAACCTCTCCTTTCTCTGCTAACAATAAATCAAGGAAAAAACATAAAACTGATAATGCAACTCTCTAATTAAATGCTTCTTACTTTTTGGGTAAAAAAATGCCAAGAATTTGTCCTTATTACAAAAAATAAGCTGCAAAATTATTGCCAAAAATTTGTCCTCAACACTTTCTTTTGAGAATTATTGCTTTCTAAGTTGCAGAAACATGAAATGTTGTAACCTTCTCAGCAAATATAAGAAACAAATTTTAAATGCTGTAACAAGTATAAGGAACAAATCTTAGTCAACAAGTTTTTGAAACCCAGTTCCAGCTTATGCATTTTAGAAAAATAAATGAGAAATAGGTTTGAGCCCTTCTTCTTAATAAAAAAAAAAGGCAGTCGCCTATTGATGGCTCTCCTCAAGAGCAAATCTATCAGGTACAGTACCGAACTAATGACTAATATCTATTTTCGTCAAGTTGAATAAAGTAATAACATGGTAACTAAACAAGCTGATAAATACATCATGACTTCTTCCTCAATAAATTTGTTCTCAGCTACGAAGGTAAGATAAGGAGATATACAATACGTGCCTGAAATACATCATGAATTTGAGCTTACATGGACCAGCAAGCTGCACATCAAATAGCACCAATAAAAGTTTTTCATCTGATTATTACTTAATTGCCGTCCAAATCACCTTCTCGGCTTCTAATATAGCTGAGCTTAGTTCTATAAATCGTATCTTCAAAGAGAGCCCAAATTGGTGATCAAGCATGCTCACTTGATGTTATTGTTAGATAAAAAAAGAACTTCATGAACAACATAAAAAACACTATGGTAAATAAACTAATTCAATTTGCTAGCTGGAGACTTGGAGTGAAGGATCTTAAATTGAATTATGCAATTTGCTAGCTGGAGACTTGGAGTGAAGGATCTTAAATTGAATTATGCTACTTACCCAGTGGCTGACCTGCACAGTAACTGCAAAATAGTCATGCTTATCATGCTCAATCAAGCAAACACAAAATTATATAAAAATCAAGCAAAATTAGAGACTACAATGGAAGAATGTAATCAATAAAAAAAAATGAAAGAATTAAGTTTCCTCTATACCTTAATAACTCATCATTAAGAAAAGTTAATTACTTAAAAAAGCTTGCCCAATAAGGACTCTCATTAAAAATATAAAGAATGCTGACATAGGTTGCTTTGGATATATTTACCATCAGAATGCAAACAATTTAATAACTGGTGCAAGGTTCATTGAAATAATGTAATAATTTAATCAATAAATCTAAATTTTTATAATATAACAAAACATGTGCAAAATTAAAAAAAAATTACAAAAAAGTTGACGTACCTTGGCCCTCATTGAGTGGCCTAACAATAAATTTGCAGATTTAATGTCACAGTGGACAACTGGTGGAATACCTTCATAAGATGACTTAAGCAACATCTATATCTATGTTAACCCTCTGATCCTATTTCGTTCGATGCCTCATGATTTTCCCCTTCCATCTGAAAATGAAAAAAAGAATAATTAAATAAATAAAGCATTATAATCTATTAATACAATGCTACATCATTTGAGAACAAAATAAAATAAATAGATTCAAAAGTAAACTTTTAAGCATCCAGACCCATGCCATTTATGAGTAGTTATTTTGGATCAATATTTCACAATATGAAAGGCAATATATTTATCATTGTTCAACATAAATTATCATGAACTAATAAATAGACCCAAAATACCCCTAAAGAGTTACTTATCTGTTTTCTGTCCATATTAAATACATGCTGAGCAATCAAAGCAGCAGTTCATTAAGCATGTACTATCAACATCACATAAGGAGGGGCAGTGCTTGGGGCAATGGAACTTTTAACTTGGAGCAACATTATTTTTTTTTCCCAAAAATGACTAAACTGCCCAGTGCAAGTGAAAGTGATCTAAATTCTTTGGAAAAATTTTAAAGGACAAAATTAGTCATTCAAGAAGAAAAATATGTTGCTCAGAGGGAAAAAAAAACTGCTGCCCAAAGCACTTTACCATAAGGAGTGTAGTACCAGCTACTTAAAATAAAATTGTACCAATTCAGATTTCAATGTAAAAAAGGAAGAAAAGATAGAAGAACCCAGATGTGAAGAAGCCTACCTGAGTTGCAAGATGTGCATTACACACACACAAAATGTCCATATTGCTTTTTAGAAATTTAATGCCAAATTATATTTTCTAATTTATGTGCGACAATAAAAGAAGCACATTCAAACAACATAATTTAATTAACAAAATAACTCATAAGTGAAGCATATATCTAAATCAAATTAAAAAATGAGCAAGACAGTTACCAGCCAGTCGCTTGCACTATGCTCGAACGGTGAGATGTCTATTCCTGACCTAGGAAACCCCTACAAATCAAAATCAATAAATGGATTCAAAATTGCAATCCCAACTAAATTTCAAAGTATCGACAATCGTTCTACAAAACTTAAAAATCTTGTCTCGGATACAAGATTTCCAAAGAGACTAACTTTATAAAGGCTTAAATCGAAAGAAACAGGGTCATGTATTGTGCAAAATACAAATATTATTATTACCACTGCATTTGTTTTGGCTTATATTAAAACTTGGTCGCATGTACCACTCAAGCAAAATTAATTTAAGTACCTTCTTTCTTTTCAGTCGTTCTTCTCATGTCCCTCTTTTATTTACTGGAGAAGACCAAAAAAAAAAAGCTTAAATTAACATAAAAAAATTGAGCACCAACTTCTAAATTTAAGCTCTAATAAAATTAAGACCTTTGAGAAAGGGAGAGCGATCTTACGGATATGCTGATGCGGAAGTCTAGTCTTCATTTCCTGTAAGCGAATAGAGAAATTCTAGAAGCACCTCCTAGTCCTATTTGATCTTTTCCATCAACGGAGACTATGTTTAGGGTTTCAATCAACGCTGAGAAAGAAAGGGGACACGCGAGGGAGAAAAAAAGAGAGAGGTCGGTGATACCTTTGCTGGAATGGTTTCCATCTTTGATCAAGGAATATCGTAGGTTTGAGGATTTGAGGCTATTTTGAGCGCTGTAAAATGAGTGGAGCGCAGGAAAAGGAAAGAGAACAAAAAGAAAAAACGGAGAATTGATTCGCATCAGAATCGAACCGCTGACGCGAAGCGTAGCATTTTGCTTAAGAACCATTCCAGCGTCTCACCAGTTTCAAGTAAACTGCTAGTTTTTTATCTGATATTTAGATCTAAACCGTTGATCACATTATATTAATAAAATCAATGGCCAATATTTGATATTAGGGATTGAATACAACTTTTATCTGGTTTTTTTACGAGATTTGTTAGGTGCATTTATAAGTAGCAGAGATAAAACAGTAAAAATCAACCATAGGATGCGTTCTCTCGCGTAATTCCTCTTCTCTGGACCCCACCACACGAAGAACAGCTCAGCTTCAGTCTTTTAACCTTTTCTGCTCAGCTCAAATAACATTGCAGTTAATTATTTAAATGGGCCCCACTGTCCAGACTACCTTTTTTAGCTGACCCCTCCGTTTCATTTAACTGTTCCTTCTTTCTATTTCCCTCTACGTGCGCTGCTGACAAGAATCTGACTTGGTCAACCATCAGAGAAGCAAATGTATTTGGTGTTAGCTGACATAATTCTATTATAGTTCTAGTTCTTGTCAATTTTTCTGATTTATATACAATATTGAAATTGATGATTTTGGTTTAGAATTTTATTTCCCAAAGTTTCTACACTTTCTAAAATTTAGCTATCATTTATTTGACGCTTAAACTACAAAATCACATCAAGTAAATTTCCAATAATACTGTTTAAAATCTGAAACAAACACTACCAGAAAGAGAAGCTTTTGCAACGGGAGATTAGCAACGGTTTTTATAAATAACCGTCAGAAGACATAAAGTAGGAGAGAGAAAAAAATCAGAGAGAAAAATAGCAACGGTTTTTATATAATAACCGTTGCTAAATTTTCGGCCCAAAATATTAAAAAAATGTTGGGTCCAAATAGAGACGGTTTTCTAAAAAATCCGTTGCTATTTGATTTTACATTTTCAGACGGTTTTTATTAAAAAACCGTTGCTATTTAAATACAGGCGGTTTTATGTTTTTAACCGTTGCTATTTTTGCGATTTAGGTTTCCAGTAGCCTCCCTCCTCTCCTCATTCGACAGATCCAGCCGCCAACCACCAATTTCCATTCTCATTAAATTTTCTTAAATTTCCATAGTTATACCTCTTGAAAAAAATAGCAAAAAAATTCTAAAAAATCTGAAAAAATAAGAAATAGAAAGAGAAAGAGTTTGAGAGCTGATCTAAGGTAAAAAAATTAAATTTAAGCAAATATTTGATATTTCTCTAATTTTTCTTTTTAATTTCGGTTTTTTCTTAATTTTTTGTGAAATTAGTGATTTATTGGTAATTTTTATCATAATTTCAGACTTCAATCAAGGAGAGAAGACCTACATATTGTAGATTGAAGGTATATTTTCATAATCTTATCTATTTATTTTCATTTATCACACCTAATTATAATTATACATTAATTGCATTTGCATGTTAATTACACGTATTGTCATATAGAACCAAAATACCGGAACAATACCGAATTTAGGTCGTTGCCCGTCCGAGATTAATCCATTAGGGATTAATCTCGGATAGTCCCCATTTTTTGGGACTGCTCTTTGGATATTCTGTCTCATTTAGGATAGCGAGTGGTACGCTAGATGCAATCTGGTGTTTGAGAAAAATTCGACGGCATTTCCTCTTATGTTCCCACGGATGCGTCCACACGAGCAATCGTGTGTTGACGTATTGTACTTAATGTTGAGAAGCTAACTATTCACTATGTGGATTTTGTGGAACGCAAAAACGTTCCGGATAAGCTAGATATTAAGGGATTTATAAATACGTAAGTTTCAGTTTCTACTTTAACATAATAACGATCAGATTGAAAAATATTACATCTAATTTAATTTGGTTACAGGGCTTAAAGTTTTATCAAATGGAGATGTATCAAAGTCGTTCAACTCGATCATTCAGATGGATTGAAATTCCGGTATGCAACTTAGGAATTTTGGTCTAGAGTTTAGAGTTAGTGGAATTATTAAAATCTTTGTTAACTTTTAAATTTGCAATTTTAGTGTCCAAAACAAAAGGGCAGAACCGAATGCAGATATGTCTCAATGCTTGCCATGAAGCGCATAATGCTTTCAATGATCGAAGATGAAAAATTGCCCAAGGTATTATTTTCCATAACTATCATTGTATTTTTTGCAATTTAATTAGTGTTATGATGTAAATTCTTGGAGTTTATCCGTACTATAGCCGTTCAAATGGTCTTTTAATTTTCATTTGCTTAATTAAATGCAGAAATTAACTCCGGTTGGAAAACCATATAGTGAGAAAGAGATCAACGTAGTGGTGAAAGAGATTATGGACTTTATGAAGCATAAATTATTCTAAGTTAGATTTTTGTATCTAATGACACTTCATGTAAATGGGCTATTTTCTTTAAAAATTGGATCATGTACTAACTTTTCTAAATATTTGATACTCTATAAGCTTAATTTGCTATTTTTATTTGTGATTTTGGATGTTGATATATATGTGATTGCTGAATTGTTTGGTACATGTGGTACCATTTCGTATGGCTAGCAATACTGGGCTAGCCACAGAAAATCTGTGTGACATAAAAAATGTTTTATTAATTTAGCAACGGTTTTTAGCAAATAACCGTTAATAAATTTACATGTATATTTTATTTCGTGGCTTGCTGTATAAAATTAGCGACGGGTTTCTCACTAATACCCGTTGCTATTTATTGGGCCTCAGACGGGCTTTTAATAAAAACCGTTGCTATCTGTTAAATTTAAAGACGGTTTTGATACTAATACCCGTTGCTATTTTTCAGACGGTTTTTTCTAAATAGCAACAGGGGCTTCTGCAACGGACGGGACCCGTCTGTATTTTGATTTATAAACCGTTGCACAATCTTTATTTTGGCGTAGTGAAAGAAAATCTTACAAAAATATCAAATAATTTCTGCTAGCAAGCTCAAAACCAAGCCTTAATGATAACTTTGAACCAAATTAAGTTCTAACGTATATTCTAATTATATAAAAACATATTTTACTCCATCGATTACCTGATTGTACCTAATAAAAAATTCAGTTCATCAAACTTTGCAAGGAAACCAGCTACTGTTAGAAATTTGTTTATATAGAAAATCACCTAAATACTCAATAACTATACAAATTCCTTTATTCTTTCCACTAAGAAAGGAAAAAAGTGAGCCATGCATATGTACAAAAGAGCTTATAACAATTTCATTTCCATTATATAAAATCCGACAATGAACTTTAAAATTGAGTTTTCCTTTGTTCAATGATTGATTTCTTATAAATCAAATAAACATAAATATTTTTATGCACAGAAAATTCATGAGAAACATCAGAATATTTCAGAATTAAAATAACTATTCTCAAAATTTTGCAAGTCGAATCTAAATAATATATATTGCAGAATTAATTTCCAAAGTTGGTCAACATAAAATCGACCAGTTAGAAATTTCCAAGCAACTTACTTAAAAAATTCAAAAATCAGAAACAACTTAAAAAAAAAAAATTCTAATGTTACATTACTCATAAATTAAATTATTTAATAATTAGTTTTCTTTTTCAGAAATTTAATTTTCCAGGTCGCATAATTACATTTTAAAATTAAAATCTCACACATAACAAATTATTCAATCAGTTAATTAATTTACAGTACACACTGTTACAATATAACAGTCTCAAATTGAAATTATAAAGCATCACTCCAAAAGTATTTATGTGAAGTTTTGACCATTCAATAGATATGGGGGGGCCCACTAATAATCCTACAGCTTAGCCAGATTAAGCTAGGCTGCAACCGGGCATCAGATTATCCATGACACGACACATGACACTCAAACCAACAGAAGACATCCCCTCTATCTAAGAAATGGTCTTTATTTTAATTTCATTATTGTTATTATTTTGAGAAATTAAGCTATTGCTTTCTTAAGTTAAGTTTATTGCATGGCCACCGTCGACATGAATCACATCACCGGTTATGAAAGAAGCAGCAGGCAAGCACAAGAACGCCACAATTGATGCCACCTCCTCCGGCTCTCCGAAACGTTTGAGGGGGATGCGTGACTTCAAATGTTTTTGAAATTTTTCAATATCTATCACCTATTAAAGAAGGAAATACATAAAATGTTATAATTTATCTGCATAAATAATTGCCAAATGTAACAACTAGGACATCTAACCCAAAATATTGACATTTAATACATTAGAAACTATGGTATATTGTTGGACACTGCTCTAAAGTCTCTAGAGATATGATACCAACATCATTCATCTTCACCGTCCGCATTTGTGCAAGCGGATTATAATAGCTAAAAGCATTTTGTCGCATATTCTAAAAACTTTGAATTGGCAAATAATTTTTTTAATTGCAGTCAGTTTTCGCTTTACTACAATTGACAAGATTAAGCACACGAAACGCGTTACTTCTATTGTAGCAGGCCATTTTTTTTTTTTAAGAAACAACAATAATGAGGCCATATCCCATCTCTTTCATTAAATAAAATGTTGATACAAGTTCAGGACTTCAGGTAGCTAATTAAAGGGAAAAAAAAGAAAGAAACCATAATAGGAATAGCTATATCAAGTTGTACAGATCTCTTCCATCAAATTAAATTTGTACTTTATATTTTTCTTTCCTAATTTTCATAGAGCAATCAAGATCTTTTGATTTCTTTTTCTTGTATAAATAAGTAGATAAACTGTATGATTTTATTTTCACTCAGTATGGATTTTTCTTTTTTTTTTTTGTTCTTTGTCTTATTATAAAGATTTCATTTCTCTTATTAATGACTAATGACTATGCCAAATATTTCATGAAGAGATCATTTTCCGGTCCTTAATGGAAAGTATAAAAATGAATGAGGAAAAAGCACACACAAAACAAAACAGAACAGAGAAGCAGAGAAGAAAACGAGACGACTAAAGAACAGAGAGTATCAGGATGTCTTTTATAGATTTTAATTGTTTATGTTCTATTTTGGATAACTTCAGTAATTACGACAACAAAAGTTTTCATGGAACCCCTTAGACAACAATTTTTATACTTGACAGTTGACACAAATAATGCAACAATAAAATTACTTCATAGTATTTCAAAACTAAAAGCAGATTTTATGCATGTTCGCAAAAACTCACCGGCTTCGTCATACTAGTTGTGACGAATCCGGGTGCAACGCAATTGACACGAATCATATCTCCTGCCCACTCGCATGCCAAGGATTTTGCCAGCTGATTCATTGCCCCTAACAAAAATCAAGCATACAATACCGGCACAAAAACATGTATATTATCACCCTTTTTTCATGTTTCCACACGATTTTCAGTATATTCTTTTTGAGTTACCTTTGGTTGAGGAATACACTGCAGCACCTTGGGCGGCACCCCCTGTGCCAGCAATTGAAGAGATAAAAACGACGCTGCCCCTTCCTGACGCCTTTAGGAGAGGATGTGCGAGTTGGGAAAGATAAAAACAAGAATCAAAATTTGTAGTCATCAAAGAAGAGTACTCTTCTGAGGTCATTTGTGTTGTTGGCTTCAAAGTAGGTCCCGAGATACCAGCATTATTAACCTGACATTTGGTAACAAGTAAGATATTGTCAAATTCAATAATGCTTCTTAGTATGCATATACCATGGGCTGGTATCCTATAGGAACAAAGTTCTTCAAAACTATTTTTAATCCTCAAAATTAATTTTGAATTTTGAAACTTGTTCGATAGCAATGTTTTGAATATCATACTAAAATTCATACTGGTCCATGATCGAAATCTGACATTTTAATCTTTTTACCTAGATACTGCTGTACTGGTCACAGTTTTTTTTTTTTTTTTTTTTTCAGTTTTTACTAGTACTGAGACAGCAATAATACGGTATTAAAAACACAAATGTATAGAATGTGATACGCGCACACCTATACAAAAATAAGAAATTATTTATTAAACGACATGAACCTTGTTACAATCAATATTTTCATTGATGAAGTACTAAATATTATTAAATAATATGAAATCTGATAAATTATTAATCAATAAGATTAAAAATTTGTCTGCATGTTTTTTTTTTCTTTTTTTTTTTGGAATTCATAAGAAAATACATCATCAAATTTTTTAAAAGATTACACATCTCCATGGGAATCAAATGAATTCCAAATTTGGAAAAATTATATGGTAATAATCGCTTGTTGAATTGAACGATCAACTGTTCAAATTAGAGGTCTAAATTTTAGTTTTTCAAATATTAATAGAAATTGAAGTTAATTTGATGACACCCAAGAGTCGTAGCGTCACAAACTTTTTAAATTTCGTAGCTAAAAAGAAATTATCTAAACTCATTCATATAGATTGAGCCTTGTAAAAAATTTTAGTAATTTCGGCTGGAATTAATTATACTTACAAAGATGTTAAGCTTGCCGTTAAAAATAGTCCGGACTTCATCCATGAGTTTCTTTCTTTCATCATGGTTTGATACATCACAAACAGATCCAGTTACACGGAGATTCATACTTTTCCATTGATTTAACATTGCATTGAGCTCTTCCTCATTTCTAGAGCAGGTATGCACTGCAACTCCAAATCTAGCCAACTCTTCTACAATTGCTCGACTATATTAACAAAGTTTTTTATGGTAAGTATTTCGTCATTCAAATTTAATTAACATGCTTTCAGGTATTAGTTTTGAAGAAAATTTAGACCTATTATGCCGGAAATTTGTTGTAAGAATAGACTGATCAGATGTTGAAAAATACGGCTTTAATTACATGTAAAACAGATAAACTAAGATGGAAAAAGAAAAAAAAAGAAGAAAGTAATTCAGTTAATATGTATAGCAAACCCAATTCCTTTGCTGCCACCAGTGACCAAAGCTGTCGCTCCTTGGACACTCCATCTCTCGTTAATCATCATATATGTTCTCTCTTTTTCTATAGCCCAAAGGGTGAGTTGTTGTAAATGTATCCAGAATGTGCTATATATATAGCCATATCGATGGGCTGGTATTTCAACAAGAAATAAAAGAAAGGGTCTTTGCTTTAATTTGCTATCTATTAATAATTAGTTCTAAGCTTTCTAAAAAAAAAAAAATTAATAATTAGTTCTATCGCTCTCTGCAGCCCACAGACTGAGTTGTTGTATATGTACGAAATATATTATACATAGCCATGTGGACTGATATTTGAACCAAAAGTCAACACGAAATTAAGGGAGTCCTCTAAATTATTTTAATCTATTAATTTTACATTTTCTTATAAAAAAAGTTTATATGAAATTAGCGGAGGAATTGTTGGAATGAGTTCTGGTCATTAGTAAGGATATTAGTAATGTGAGAATTGTACGTACGTAGTAGAAGTTAGATCGATCATGTATGAAATTCGTAAATTTTCAGAGTAAAATGATATTAGTAGTCTTGCACACCAAATTATATACATATTTTCTCGAAATTATGCATACACGATATGATTTGTAATATACTAATTAGGGGTCATTGTCGTAGATTATAACAGTAGAGTATTATTCTATGAACAAGTAAATACAAAGAAACGAAAGATATAAGCATAGTCAGTATTTTAAATTTATAACATAATGTAACATAACTTTAATTGAAATGCTAAAATCACTGCCAAAATCAAAACAAAGAAAGAAAGGAAATCTATATTGATACTGGTAAACATGGGTTTCCGAGTCTCATTACAACAGAAAAGATTTTTAGAACCACCACATTTGAACCGGTTTTGACAAAAATCGGTTCTAAAATGGCATTTTGGTTATTTTCAGAGGTTATTTTTAGAACCATTTTTTTTAAAAAACCGGTTCAAATTTTTTCTCTTAAAAAAAAATCGGATAGTTGTTAGAACCGGTTTTTTATAAAACACGGTTCTAAAAAAACATATGTAGAACTGGTTTTATAAATTAAACCGGTTTTAACTAGTTCAATTATTGGAGCAAAATCAGGTTCCTATCTGAACCGGTTTAGTTTAAAAACCCGGTTCTAAAAATATTTTATCATAACCAGTTTTTATAAAAAACCGGTTCTAAAAAGAATCCGATTTTTTTTGAACTATTTCGGACTAGTTATTTACTTAAAAACCGGTTCGAAAAATAAATACTATATTTTTATTTTCTTCACCTTGATCGATCTCCAATCCCTAGCAGCCATTCTCATTTATTACTGTTGAGTTATATTTTTTTCCTCAAAACCGAGTGCATTTACTCAAGTTCAAATCCATCTAATTAAATTAGCTAAAAATTTAGAAAAATTTGGAAAGTGGTAAATCTTATAAACTTGTCTAAATTGATATTAATTAAATTGACAAATATCATTTTATGACTAATGTATTGATTTCAAAGGGGAACCTGAGGCAAATACCGCAACAACCTCCATCATTTGCGAAATCTCCGGTTAAAAAGAAAGCAAGGCGGCAGGAGGAGGAGCAAGTGGAGGAGGAACTGGAGGAAGTCGATGAAGATTTCGATGCGAATGCTTTTTTAGTGGACGGAGGAGAATTCAAGATGAGGGACCCACTTTGCACCCCGGAGGAATTGGAGCGTCTTGGGCCTAACGCAGCAGAACTGCAGAACTATATATATGATGATGTTGGACCCCTCCGTGACGCAGTTTGAAATTAAGGCCAAGTTCGACGGCGTACCACTAGACATGTTTTTGCTCAATTTCTCAAATATCAACGACGTCTTCAAAAGGAAAATGCTTGTTCTTCAAGTCATGAAAGTATGGACCATGTAAGTATTTTTCCAACTTAACAATAATCGATTGATGACTATTACAATATAATATATGGCTATAAATTGAATCAATATTATCAAATTACATATGCAGGTGGGCTAGGGATTATTGTAAGGAGACGCAACTCAAGGATTTCAGGTTTTTGGATCCTGAAAGAAGCGCATGAAAGTATGCATTGAGTGATGCTGGAGGCACAATATCCTACTTGATGATGCTCTTCGCCAAAAGAAAGACCGATTATCATGTTTTGCTACATCAGAACGCGTTAGTTACAAATTTTCTAATTTTGGACATTAAGATTCAGAATTTGTGATTTGATGTTAATTTTACTAACAAGGCTTAATATATAACTGCAGGATGCATTTTGTGGTTATTATCGCACAATCCTTGACAAAAACAATGTGGATTGTAGATTCTCTAAATGACGAGATGTTTGATTCCCCAATGTTAAAGGCATACAACATGTAAGTTCTTTTAGTCAACACATGAATTATCTAGTAAGTAAATATTTAGAAATAAATTCTTTCTAACTTTATATTTTTTAATGTTGCAGTGCTTTATCCAGATTGAAAATAGGTCCCAAATTCAATATTCATTTCATTCCGGTACAAAGCTCGACTATTAGTTTTATCTCATTTCTCATTTATTGGATTTAATATTAATTCTAACAAAATTTGTTCTTACTTGTAGAGTCCACGTCAACCGAACAATACAGATTGTGGATTTTATGCAATGAGAAACTTGCATATGATACTGACTAACTACATGGCATCCCATGAGTTGCCAAAGGTATGAATAATATATAGGGTTTGAAGTGATTTATAGGGTTTATGAATTAATTAGGGTTTATACTTTATAGGTTTTAGGATTTCAAAATCAATATCCTTAATTATCAAGTTTAATTGAATTAGTTTGAAACCAAATAGTCTTAATATTACAAATTGAGTTTGTTTAATGAATGTAGGTTTTGCACCTGCCAGGTAAACCCTATAGCGACGAAGACCTTAATCTTACATGTGATGAGTTTTATGCATATTTACGTAAACTTGTATGACTTTTATTTTTCATTGAATGTGAATTAGTATGTTTGATATGATACATTTATTGTTGTTAATTAAATTTTTTTGATTTGATATATGAATTGTATGTGAATTGTTTAATTAATTTGTTTGCTGTGATATATATACCAATTGTGGTACAAATGTTTATGGCTAGTAAATATGGGCTAGCCCAAAAATAAATTTTTTTTGCGTTATATTATTAGAACAGGTTTTTAACAAAAAAACAGGTTTTAAAAGATTAGCAAACCTGTTTTTTATTTAAAAAACCGGTTCTAAAAATAGATCACTATTTCCAGCACATTATTGAAACCGGTTTTTAGACAAAATCCGGTTTTATATAACATATGTAGAACCAGTTTTTAATTAAAAAACCAGTTCTAAAAAGGGGCAAAAAACGGTCAAAATTTTACTGCACAATATTGGAACCGGTGATTTATAAATAACTGGTCCTACATATTTAATTAGCACCGGTATTTTAGAACTGGTTTTTTACATATTTTTAGCACCACGTATTTTTAGTACCAGTGCTAATCCGGTTCTAATAACCTCTATTTAACCGGTTCTAATAAATTTAAATGGCGTAGTGTCTCCAAAAGAGAGTGTAAAAAAAAGTTTTCTACTGTTCTAGTTATTGATTAAACTAGTAAACAAAATGAGAGAGTGTTTGAATTAGTAAAATTTTCCACTATTTTTTTTTGATAAAGTACCCCTGAAAGAATGCCTGCATCTATTATAAAAACACATGCAGAGTTTTTACAAAATAGTCACACAGAATGTGACTAGAAAGAAAACCATCATAAAAGTAGCTAGGAAACTAAACTAACAATCCAACAAATACGGTAAAATAAAATCACAGCCAAAACCACCAAGACAGTTTTAAACTAAAAAACAACAGTAATATCTACTGAAGAAGCTAATCCAGTAGACCTTCATCTGCTTCCTCGATAGATGGCCCCTCTCCTGCCTGTTGAAACTGACTTTTCAAACCTGTCTTTACACCTGTCCAAAAATAGTACAAACTTAAGATTGCTACATATAGACTACAAGTATTGAAACTCCCCAACTCTCTATCTTGTTGGAAAATGATTTTGTTTTGGTTTTCCAGACCTCGGTCTAAATGAAAGCAGTTAACAAGGGTTTGAAATAAGCTTGCTGCTCTTTAGTCCCATTACATCCCTGTTCCCACACAGACTTTATATATAATATTTGCTGTAATTATTTTACCTTACCATTAAAATTGTTAAAAATATTACAGAAATTCAATACTAATAGACAATGTAAAAAGAGATGAGCGACTGATTCCTCTTGTCCACGAGAACAACAAACATTATCCCCAGCCAACCTCTATGTAGTAAGTTATCCAAAGTTAAAATTTTATTTTCCAACACCAACCAAATAAATAATTTAACTTTTAAAGAAATCTTCAGAGGCCACACATAATCTCTTTTATTGAACTTAACCCCCTACTAAAAAAATTGTACATAGACTTAACAATATAAGTACCAGACTTATGCCAACGCCAACTGATATCATCAACATTATTATTGAAAGAGTAGTTTCTATGAAAATAAGTTAACTTTAACTTCTCAGCCCTAAGAGCATTTGTAACCCCTCTCTTTAAGAAGAAATTGATATTCCCCTCATTCCAAATATTACTCACAGCAATTTATTTTTTCTTAGTTTTTGCAAACATTTGAGAGTAAACTATAGCTAAAATCCCTTCAGAAGACCAACTATCTTTCCAAATGTTAGTCATTTCCCCATTATTGACTAATTTAGTATATCCCACTCTCATAATAGGTTTCAAAGAGTTAACTTGTTTCCAAAAAGGAGAAAAAGAAGAACCGGCTCTATTATGATATTTAAATTTGATAATATTTCCACATCTATTTATCCATAAGTGCACTATTCATTAAACCCAAATTAAGTATCCCCCTCCCATTCTCCTTAGGTCCGTAAATTTTTTCCCAACTAACTAAATTATATTTCTTTTTGTCCTTTGTCTCCAATCTGCCCCACAAAAAGTCTCTTCTAAGTTTATCAATTTTTTGAATTATCCATTTTGGTATTAAGTGAAAAGACATTAAGTATAAAGGAATAGAAGAAATCACAGAATTTAAAAGCTCTAATCTCCCTCCTAATGATAAGAGATTTTTCTTCCACCCAGATAACTTCTTACTCATTTTTAGAACTACATTATTGTAATCAGCCCTAATAGGGTTTTTCCAATATAAAGGAGAACCTAAATATTTAATTGGCAAAGTTACTAACTTACACTGTAAAGTATTTGCCAAAACAATAGCTAACTGATTAGAGATATTAAGAGACACCATTTCACTTTTAGCAAAATCAACCTTTAAGCCAGAAATTACTTCAAAGGTTTTGAGTACCCAGTAAATTTTCTCCAACATTAATTGATCAGCTTTTAAAAAGAGAAAAGTGTCATCTGCATACTGCATATGACAAATCTTCTGACCATTTGCTACATGAGGACCTAACCCTGAAAAATGTCTATTATTAACCCTTACTGAAGTATTTTTGACAAACTTTCAGCAGCAACAATAAATAATTAGGGAGACTAAGGATCTCCTATCTCAACCTCTTATAACAAGAAAAGAACTCTCCTTGAAAACCATTGACCAACACTGAGGCCATTCCCACCTTGAGTAACTTCTCTATCCATCCTATCCATTTTCCTGAAAGACCTCTCTGTATAAAAGAAGCAAGTAAATAAGATCAATTTATGTTATCAAAGGCTTTCTCAAAATCAAGTTTGAGAATAAACTTGATGCAAGAAAGGAAACTAAGAAAATTAACATATTTCTATTTATTTTCTTATTAGTTATTTCTAAATTTTAATAGCATATTTTTATTTATTCCCATATTATTTATTTCTAAGTTTTAATATGTTGAATTAGGAAATGTATTAGGGTATTGATTATTATGCAACTATATATGAATGATTCAACTGTAAGGTAAAACATATTTTATTAGAGTCTAAAAAATAACATTAAAGAATTGAGAATCTGTGTGATCTCAGCAAAAATCTCTCTTTTTCGTACTTTTTCATTATCTTTCTCTATTATTCGTGCATCAAACCCCTTCTTTTTTATGAGTAGCAGTCTAATGAAAAATTTCATGTGATGCTACAACTCCATCTAATATAAATCTACCCTTTATGAAAAGCAAAGTGTTGAATGCAACAATCCCACTATTTTATTGTTGAATCCCCATTATTTCCACTACTCTTAAGTGTTGATTTGTCGGACAACGAATAAATAAAGAAAAAACACTTTCATGACCCTGTTTGTCGTTGGTTATTATTTCTACTGCTAGTAAAAGAAAAAAATTATTCAATTGTTTTGATGGAGACATGAATATTTTTGTAAAAAATTTCAATTTCAGGATATGATTTTCCACCAGTAATTTGATATGTACGTCTGAAAAATATAATTTCCTTGTAAAGATCAAGAGCCCTACCAGTGTACAGTTTTGGTTTAATAGATATCTGTGATGATAATCTCGATTCAATTCTGGAGCTTCAATTTTATAACAGTAACTCAAAGCGCGAAATGGATAGGTGTGATCATCGATTTATTTATTCAATTTTATGTAAGACTATATTTTTAGAAGACAAATAATGTTAAAATTCTTTTAAAAACATATATTAACTCTGGTAAGAAATTTTTGGAAAAATTTTCTTATTAATATTTTTCTTGAAATTTTGTCTCTGAAAAGTGGAAACCAAAGATGCGAATATCTTCCAGCATATCAATTGCCACTAAGATAATTTGTTGTGGTCCTGTACTTTAGTACATATTTATTTCTTTTGATACTTAAATTTATTATTCTGCTTAGGAAATAAAAATGGAGGACCCTAACTTGTACATTCCGTTATTACTCTTTTAAAGATTATAAATTATGGTACGTCCCCAAAGATATTTAATCGTTGAGCAATTAATATTTAAATTAATTCAACTCTTCTTAAATGTCGTAAACAGTGTGTAAAAAATATTTACTCCAGATTTTGACCTACTTAATGGAAGAGTTCTTTTGTGGTGCTGCGCCTATCCAATGCTCTATGGTGCTAATTATTGTAAAAAGCAACGAAGTGAAAGTCCTTCACCAAGAAGGTCAATGAAGGATTTCGTTGTTAAGAGGGTAGTTTTAGGAAGAGTTAGATTTTTTTTTTTGGCATATTCTATTAATTAATTCATACGTAACATACTAAAGAAATGGAATGAACCAGGTAGGATTGTGTCATTGGAGGTGTCAAGATCGGAAACGAACCAGGTAGAATCCACCTGAAATCTCGGCAAACTTTGTAAACCCTTGGATTTTTTGTTGTTGAAACTTGAAACTCCCTCAAAGAACTCTGGTAGGGCCTGATTTTCAGTCTCATGGTGTAGAGCTCGCGAGAAGGCTCAGCCCCGTCGTTGGGAGCCATCTCTCCGTCCTTTAACATGGGCGGTTTCCACCCGTGAGAGCACCACCGATTTCGACGAGGTCAGAGAGTATACCTGAGAGGAGAGGCAGAGAAGTTGGGAGAGGCGAAGGAGAGCGGCCTAGGTGGAGGGACGAAGGCGCGTGCTGTGGTTTGGAGAAACCGGGTGCGGAGGAGGTTTTCGCAATTGAGACATCTGTATCAGATATTGAACTTTAATCAAATTGAAAGCAATGGTATCGGTATCCACTTCTAAAATCAGTAGAGATACCGAAATTGGCAATACCACCATTTCGACAAATAGTTAATAGATCAGAACGACGAACCGTAAGTTTATGAGAATATATTGAGTGATAAAATTAATTTATGTAGTATATATCTTTATACTTAATAAAAACACATATATAAGTAATAAGTATATAACAGAGAAGAGTTCGAAAAGAGCAAACTAGAACAGAGAATAGAACGATATTCTCTTATGTTCACAAATGGGACTTGAGAGCAATTGCAGCCGTTTTTATAAATACCTGTGCAACAATGAAATTAATGACTTACATGTATATAAAAACTAGAAGCGAATTTTTATATATGCTTGCTTTTAGACTCACCTCTTTTGACAGAGCAGTTTCGATAAACCCAGGTGCAACGCAATTAACACGAATCGTATCTCCTGCCCACTCACAAGCTAAGCCTTCCGCCAGCTGATTCATTGCTCCTAGAAACAGAAAACAAATATCCGACATAAATTACATATCAGATATCAGCTTATTCTCATGTTTAAGTTTAATCATTTTATGTATCAGTAAGAGACTGCAATATAATTGAATTCCATTATATTCCTTTTAGCTACCTTTGGAAGAGGAATACACTGCAAAACTGGCTCCCGTGCCAGCAATGGAAGAGATAAAAACAACACTGCCCCTTCCTGACGCCTTTAGGAGAGGGTGTGCCAGTTTGGAAAGATGAAAACAAGACTCAAAATTAGTTGCCATTAAAGAAGAGTACTCTTCTAGTCTTCTGAGGTCATGTGTGTTGCTGGCTTCCAAGGAGATCCCGTGATACCAGCATTATTTACCTGACATTCGGTAATAAGTTAGAATTTTGTCAATTTCCACAATTCTCCATATATGATATAGTGCAAATAATTTTTGCTTGTATTTACTAAGATCAAATTATTTCGATAACATTAATTGACAGTCCACAAAATTTTATTTTTAATTCAGAAGCTTAATGTTTTCAATGGGATACGAACACGTACACATACATAAGTACATAAAATATATCAAATAATGAAGTTTAA
The DNA here is from genome assembly GCA_027725995.1 of Rhynchospora tenuis. NCBI lineage: Eukaryota > Viridiplantae > Streptophyta > Magnoliopsida > Poales > Cyperaceae > Rhynchospora > Rhynchospora tenuis. The sequence continues at coordinate 84,672,229 of CM050889.1, forward strand.
TACACATTTTATAGTCTTTGGTGATGTGCTAAATAATATTTAAATTATATAAAATCTGATGAATAATTAATCTGTAATAATAAATATATGTCTACATTTTTTATTTATTTTTATTTATTTTTTTAATTTATAATAAAATGCACCATCAAATTGTAAATAGATCCCACCGTATAATTATAGGAACAATTTTTAATGAGGACGTTTTCATGCCAGAACTCTTGGACACATATATGTCACAATTTCAATTTTTATTAATAATTTAAAAAAAAATCAAACGTCCAATTTGAAATGTCGATCATGTTAAATTTAAAAAGCGATTCCTTGCTAAATAATTTTTGAAAGTTCATTTGACACTCAAATTAAAAGATAAAAAATGAACGAATCTTGTGAACTATGTATGACAAAGTTAGTTTACTATGTTTATTATTTTACCTCTTGAGAATATAAAATGCACTCTAAATTTAAAAATATATATGGTAATTCATTGTTCGTTAAGTCGAACAAGATCAATTGTTCGAAATTGAATTTTAAATTTTCAAATATTAAAAGAAATTGAAGTTGTGGCATTTAAACTCTTCTTAAATAGCTAATAAATTTTATCTGAACTTATAAAGATAGAATAGTGCTTAACAAATAACCATAATAATTTTGAATGGATTGATCATATATAGTACTTACCAGAATGTCAAGCTTGTCTTAGAAAATAGTCCGGACTTAATCCATGAGTTTCTCTCTTTCAGGATGCTTTGACACATCGCAAATAGACCCAGTTACACAGAGATTCATACTGTTCCACTGATTTAATTCACTACATTAAGCTCTTCCTCATTTCTACAGCAGGTATGCACTGCAACTCCAAATCTAGCGAATTCTTCAACAATTGCCCGACTATGTTTACAATGTTTTGTATGGTAAATATATCGTCATTCAAATTAATTAATTAATTATACTATACCATTCGAATTGAAAGCGTGTTAATTATACTATACCATTCAAATTTACAATGTTTACAATCTCTCTATTTACCATTCAATTTACAAGTGTGAAGAACATTTAGTCTTAATATGCCGACAATTCTGTTAAAAAGGAGTAGAGAGATTGATCACATCTGTTTAAAATAACGGTTTGGTGACACATTAATTAAACAGAGAAATTAAGATACGAAAAAAAAAAAGAAGAAAGTGCTTCAGTTAATTGGTAGCAATTTCACAGAGCCGATCGATCATCGATCACTATATAAAAGCGACAGTGGAGAAACATATGACAAACCCAATTCCTTCGCTGCCACCAGTGACCAAAGCTGTCGTTCCTTCCATGCTCCACTTCTCGTTACCCATCATCGTTTCCTCTCTCTCTCTCTCTCTCTCTCTGATCTTCTCGATTTCTTTTTCTCTCTCTAGCCCACTGTCCACAGTTTGAGTTGTCACTTGTCACGTATGTATAGGAAATTTCCTATGGTGCCATATCGGCTGATTTTTCAACCAACAACGAAAACGAAACCAAAGGAGCCTGTGGAATTTGGAGCATCGTGGAATTTGATTTGGACGCTAGATTTAACACATTCGGTCAGAATGTATGCCAAGTGATCTGATCCAATGTCTTTTCTAAAATCAGACTCGTGTAATCAATTGCAACCATTGCTTCTAGCAATCTGTAATTGATACAAATCCCCAAAATGGCAAAATCGGACTTACGCAAAGAGATCTATAATTTTTGTCATTCCACAGTTATTAGTTTGACATCTATATATCCTTCAAGATACGTTGCAACTATAAAGCAATCATAGGATCCTCATATTTTCCTTTTTTTATTTTTTTTGTTATTACACAGGATCTTTCTCAAAAGACCTGTTACACTTGAAGCTGATGATCATATGCCAATAATTAAAATTGTAAGACTTCTAATTTTTTTTAGTACCAGTTAGTAACCAATTAGAGAATCAGTTAGTTGCATCATATTATTTCTCACAATAAATGTGTTACGATATCCCGAAAAAGTATGAAATTAAAAATATGGTTATTATATATCTTTTATTTAATTAGTGCTGTAATTCACATATAATAAATATTTTCTAATGTCAACAAATATTTTTGCTTCAATTGACTCGTTATACTTGTAAGAACACTGATCTGATGCCTATATGATTATTATTATTATATTATTATTTATAATAATCAGTACTTTCAAATTAATTTGCTTTATCTGACGAATTGTCTCATTTAATATATGAATTTTTAAATTAAATATAAACCATATATATTGCTCGTCGATCTGTGCAATCCACACATAGGTGAAGCAATATCAGAGGGAGATAAGGTAAGTCTAGTCACAAAAATTACTTTTAATATGATAACTAATATTTTTTCAATTATAGACCAAAAATATATTTTATTTTACAATTTGTTTTTATTAAAACATATCATTTATCATTTTAGTCTATTTGAACATCTTTATCAATTTTTATTGGTCATTGATTAGGAAAAGAAACAATAATATCGATTCAAATAAAAGTTTGCCCACACATTGGATGCAATTACTAGTAAAAAAACAGCATAAATAAGTCCAATATTTTGTTTGGTATATCGTCATACATCAAAACACTAAATATTATTCAACGATTATTGATTAATAATCATATTCATATATTATCATACTAACCATCAAATGAGAGAAAAATAAAAAGATTGATTTCTTTTTTTTTTTTTTGAAATAAGTAAGCCTAAAAGGCTTACCACTTTTCATTACGAAAAGTAAATGTTTATTACAAACAAACAATCTCCAACGCACAAAAACCTGAACAAAAATAAAAAGATTGATTTCTATGTTATCATCGTATCATTTTATCAGTCCAAATAAAATATTATTGTAAGACAAGCTATATATCTAAAAAAAATTACGTATTATAAACTTAAAATTCTTCTCTATAAAAATAAAGAAGTAATTATGTTAATCATCTTGTACTACAGATATGAATAGAGATTAAAAGAAAAAACAGATAGGATAAAAATCATATTTAGATCGAATAATATTTTATTTTTATCTGATACAAATATCGGATAGTAGCCAAATCATATGAGTATTCATATTTTTTTTTTCTCAGATATTAATACAAATACAAATTTGTTCGGATATAAATGCGGTTCGAATAATAAATAAAAATTAATTCGATTATGAATCGCAGCATAGTTTATTTGTTCCGTTTTCATCCACTTCTAAGGAAAAACCACAATAATGATGGAACGAGCACGAGCTTTTGGTGCGCATGGAGCCCACCATCTCTCACATGTGTGCTCTGGAATAGTCATTGCGAGAAGCGTCATTGATTCGTCATTTCTTCGTGTAATTTTTTGGATTTGAATATGAATCGGGGCATACTTTTTACATTCCGTTTTCATCCACTAGGGAAAAAAAAAAAAAAAAACCCAAAAAGAATGATGGGAGGAGCTTTTATGAGGCTGATGCGCATAAAAACCTACACCAAGAGTGTCAAACATGGGTGTGTTTGGAAGTGTTAGAATAGGGAATCAGATCCTCTGGACGCTTTTTCCGTGGACGTTTGGTGGACGGCTCGAGATCTGGACCGTCTGATTTAATCTCAACGGCTAAAGGGAGCCCCGTGCATTCCACCACACCCGAAAAAAATATTGGCCCGAAAAAAATAAACCGTCTGATTTAATTTAAACGGCTCCGATCGAAACATCCATTGGACGTTTTTAAAAAAACGTCCAGAGGATCCGGGTCCGTTAGAATAGGCCTAATTCCATCCAGGGGCGAAGCTAGGAATTCATACGAGGTGGGTCCACAAAATTTTTTTTTCCTAAAATATATGTACGACATAATGTATAATATAATAATGTGTAATATAGATAGAGTATAACAACAATTTTCAAATAAAAATTCTAAAATAAATAACATAAAAAAATTTATGAAAAATTATATATATCTAAAATAACGACACAATAATAAAAAAAATACCAGTATCCAAAATAATAATTCAAGAAAATAGAAAATATAATGATTTCCTACGAATTTTTATTTTCTGACAATTTTGCATAATAAATTCATACAAGCATATTCTATTATATTATGAGTTTTATCTTAATTAGTTTCATTGCGGGAAAGAGAGGAGGCTATTCCTATAGAACTAATGTGTCCTATACAATTTTTCACGAGTTGTTATGTGATTCAAAACAAACACAATATGTTTACCTGAGTCCTTCAAATTGTTGAGATGGGTCCCTACTTTATTATGCATTTTTTTTATTTATAAAATTATTGTTATTTTATGTAAAATTTTTTTTGAGGTGGGTCCATGTGGCTTCGCCACTGATTCCATCGTTACCCAAACAACTTGGAATAAGCCCGAATTGGTAATTCTCGGCCTTATTCTAATTCAAGCGAACTCACGGAATTTGGTCCGTGAACTACGATCACCGATTAAAAAAAAATATTTCCATCGTACGGTCGAAGATTAAAATATCTCCCTCTCTCTCATGCATTATTGCCGACCGTTTCTTATCTACTCCTTCCTTCTCCCTCTCTCATTATTGACGACAACCACCAAGCCGAAACAATCCATCGTAGATCTACAGCGACCGGAGGAGCAATAGTCGAAACAGTTGCCATACTCGAGTACTTCGCAAGACGCTGATTGTAGAGTGCCCTGATTTGTTGCCATCTGAGGTATATTTCCTTCAATTCTCTATCTTTCTTTTTTCTTAATTAATTGGAACATTTGTGTACTGATTTTGTACAGAGATTGTGATTTATCGTTGGATTTTGAAGAACAAAATAGAAACATTTTTTCTGTTGAAATTTTCTTTGCTCTATTTAAGGTAAAATCTGGTTAGTTAAAAAATGAAGTGCATAACTGAGGGAGTTTGAGTTTTGCTGTCATTTTTTTCGCTAAAATGAGTAAGGATGAATGTATTTGAAGGGATCTAAGACGTCAATTTCCTGTTTTGTACTTTTATATGTTGCTGTATAGTATTTTCTGTTTTGTACTCTTTTGGGGAAAAACAAATAAGTTATAATCAGAGAACTAGTTGTGTATTGTATAAGTTCATATAAATAAAAAGATTACTTCTTCTTTCAAATACTTATCTAGAGAAGATAAATGAGGTCATATATGATAAGCATTTTTCTATGCTAGATATGGATGTAAGGGACAATACAAGTTTTGTAGTAAATTTTTTAGTACGATCGTGCGATTTGATTAAATCTCAGGAGGCTGGTTAGTGCAGTAGAGGAATTGTTTGATAAAGTAGTGACATGGGTAGAGTACATGGGTATTCTTCTTTCAAATACTTGTCATGTTATACTGTAATTATTTGTACTGGTTTCTGGTACTAATTGTTACTAGATGGGGTAGAGTAGGATGTTTAATACTGTAATTTCTCATGTACTCCCTTGGTTAACTCATAATCCTTTGTTACAATTTCTAAAAGTTTGCTTAAGTGTTACAATTTCTTTCATACCCTTCTTTTGATCAAACATGATATTTTTAGAAGCATAAAAACAGATTGTAAATTCTTGTGCATAAATATAGTAAGAATTCTTCATGTTGATTATATCATATGTTCTCCTTTCCATTATGTTAACAGAAAATATTTTAGTTGCAACCCGCAATTAACATATTGTATCTTTCTAGGATTTTGAATAACATTTGGCGATAAAATAAAAGTGAGGGTTCTTTTGGTGAATAGCATATATCACTGACAACCCTTTTCAGAGTTAGACTTACACATAACATAATCTTTAGTAAAAGCTTTACTTTAGTATAGATATATTAGGGGCATTTTTGGGAAAATATTTTTTATTTTGGCTTTAGTATGCTAATATCTGTTACATCCTGGATGTTTATAACTTGAACATAATGGATTTTCATGGCTGGATTTTATATATTAATTTACTTATGTGATTTGATTAGTTTCTATTATACTTGCTGTACACATCTCTAGTACACATCTCTAGTAAAAAAGTAAGACTAGATTCAATTAAATCAGTTAACTATGATTTTTACAAGGACAAAATTAATGTAGGATAGAATTGTATTAAAATTGGAACTTGTAAGTTATCAAGTATATGAGGCACCTCATATTATAGATAGGCCTATTAAAAGTTGTACACACATGTCAGCCTTCCTAACTTACAGTTAATGTGTTTAGTTCAATGGAAATTGGAAACCTCTCCATTTCAAGAAAGAAGAAAACCGGTAAGGAACCATTGCCTCCAAAGAAAGATGTGAAACGACACTGAAACCGAGCGCCTGCTTGATGCTATGGAACATGTTCAAAACGAGAGAGGCCAAAAGGGTTTCAAATTTAATAAGGAACATACAAACAGAATATTGGAGCTTTTCAATGAGAAGGTTAAGAACCACCCCTATGATCAGAGCAATATAACAAATAGAATTAAAGTGCCGAAGAACCGTTTCAACATATGCTATGAGCTAGCATCAGTCACTGGTGGAGGTTGGGACGAGGTTCTGGACCGACCAAAGGTACCATCCAACATCGATTATGACGATATGATTCAGGTGCAAATCTATGCCAATTATCTTTTTCTATCAGTGCTTATGACCCAAATTTTATAGTTAGTAATTAACCAAAAATTTTTTATTGATCAATTTGTAGGCCAAAGGTCAGTGTGCCAATTTCTTGTCAAAAGGAAACTTCATTTGGTACACAAGGATGTTCCCAATGGCTAGTGGGCAACAAGCAAGATGAGAGGGGAGGAATTCAGCATTTGATCTTGAGGATCCTTCTTTATCTCTTACACTACTACAAGCGCTTGTCCAAGTCAGTGAGCAAGGCAGCTCCGATGAACCTGAGGAGTTAACCAATAGAGATAGTGATGCAGTTGAACAACCTCGTTCGGGACGTGGTAGGAGCAACAATATAGGGAGGAGTGGTGAGAAAAGCAGTAGGGTTGGTGGCCAATGCTCTAGGGGTGGTCGCCAAAGCAGTGAGAATACATTCCCTGCATCACAAAGCTCTGGGTCGAAGAGGAAGAGCACTGATGAATATGCTGGTGAAACCTCTAGTAGAGGTATTAGGGGAAGGAGGTACAGGGAAAATGCCATGAAGAAGCAAGCCAAGAAAGATAATATAGATCTTGCTGGTTTTGAGACTGCCAAAATCATGAAGGTAGATGTTGACCGTGCCGACAAGAAAGAAGAAGAAATAGAGGCATGCCTGGCGAAGATGGGTGAATTTTGCATTACTGGTGCTGCTCAATTCTTCATGATTGGAAAAATTGGAAGCATCTGGGGGCTTTCGGAAGGCCTTTTTGAAATGGACCACCATGGATGTTGTTGACTTCTTCTCCAAGAACAATTATTTCTACAACCCTCTAGATCACAGCACATCTAACCCTCCTGATTTCAACCCCATGTTCCACAACTTTCAGAGCCAAGCCAACTTCCCGAGTCAAGGCTTTCCCAACCAGAACCACGGCGGGAACAATTACAGTTATCATCTGAACCACCCAAATCTGTGATGGATAGGTTTCTAATTTGTTAAGAGGTCTAGTAATACTGTCGAAGCTAATTTGTGTAAAATTTATTAGCTTTACCTAGGTTATGTATTGATTGCACAAGGTTGCATGTATGTGAACTTTTTAATTATGCTATGTAGTGAATTAGGTTTGTATTCTGTACTTTAAGCAGTGGGATGTCGGCAGATTGTACTTGGACTAATATGTACAATTTGTGTCCTTATTTATTAACTGTTATGTACTATTTCTCATTTGATGTGATGCCTTTGCCTTTGCAATGTTTTTTTTTTCATTTGTTATTGTATTATGCTGCTTGCAACTATTATGTACTTTTATATACTGATGGCTTCATTGGAAAAATTTGAATAAATTTTTATTGTTGACTTACTTTCAGGCTTCACAGAAATGTCGTCCGATGATGAAAACACCAAGGAGGAGAAGAGACGTTAACACAACAAGCGAATAGCTATTTGGTGGTTCAGTGCAGCACTACACTGTGCAGCTGATTCAAGAACACTGAAGAGTGATAGAGAATAGTCGGGTCCTGATTATATCAGAGAACTATTGCGTGGTCATGCCGAGGTATTTCAATCCAATTTTCGTCTAACTAAGGCTAATTTTAGACTTCTAGGCGATGAACTTCTGGCTCGAGGACTGAACTGTGGGGGAGATTTAATAATTGAGGAGCATGTAGGAATGTTTCTTCAGCTAGTTGCCCAGGGAAGTAACATTCGAAAACTGTGCCTGGATTACCAACACTCAGAAGAAACCGTGTCGAGATCATTGAGAGAGGTCTTATGTTGTATACTTCACATGATACCAGGCTACATGAAATTGCCTGCAGCCAATGAGCCAATACATCCGAAACTACGAGAAGGGACACAATTTTATCCATTCAAGGTGCGTTGTCAAAACTAACTTGTCTGGTACATTTATTTATTTATAGCTGATTCATGGCTTAGTATTTAATATCTCTTACTATTTTGATAGGAACAATATCTGATTTTTGGTTCAAGGGTTTCAAATAGGTACTACACCCAATAATTATGATCAATATATAGAAAGATGCACATGAAACAAACAGTGCCGAAAAAATTAGAAAAATCCAGGAGACAGATAAACTTAACAACTTTTTACAAAGTATAAAATATAATCATAACATAGTAATTTGAACAAAATGGGCAAGCAATATTGTACATAAGCATATCTAATCCATATCCAGGGTTCATTTCTCTGTCAGTTTTGAGGGAGATGTTCGAGGTACTGAATTATGAGGAAGATGTCATGATTTATTTCTCATTATTTCTTGAGGGGAGAAAGAAAGAGAGATAAAAGATAATATGCATGCATTGAATTGCCTCTTTTATATGTTAAAGTGAAAACACAAGGAAAGTGCTTTAAATTGATAAGAGAATTTAGTTAACCTAAACAGTGGAGCTTTAATCTCCTAACGCATCAGTTTGTTGACCAATTCTTCTCATGAAGTTGGAAAATTATAACCAACAAGTTAGGTGGTTGGAAATACACTATTATTAGCTAGCAACCCTTCCTTACTCCCCTTTATTTTACTTACAGGCAGCTTTCCGTTGAGATGGTTTTGAAAGCAATCAGACAAAACAAACTGAATACGTTCAACTTTTGTTTTGAACAAATAACTACCATAACTACAACCTTATTCAGTGACACAGAACATCTCTAATAAGTCTATCTAACAAAATTATCACACCTTTGGTGAAATTAGATTATCACAGTACATTGATGAACTGAGAACTATTCTTGAATGTACGACTAATTCTCCACGCCAACTGATGAAGACTTACTCTATCGTTGTTTGAGAAGCCTTACCGAAAATAAAAAGAATCCAATTTATACTCAATTCAGCCACTAAATTAACTTGATTAGTATAGACGAGTTGTCGAACTCAGGGACGGACTGTTCAATTACACAGAGAGTTTGCTCTGAAATCTAAGTTAAATGAAACTAGGATAACAAGTTAGATAATGAGATTAAAATAACTGTCAGATTAAACCAAAACTATTTGTACTTGCTAAACTAGAAATTCGTAGAATTTGAGATAGAAACCTGATAAAATTGTAAACAAGGGGATACAGTTGCTCACTGTCTGGTTTAGTTCCGGATACAAGCGGCCCATCTACTTTCGTAGCGGCCCGCTTTAATTGCTGAAGGTCGACTGGACTCAGGCGGTCTACTTGTTTCTAAGTTTGCACGTACAACAATCGAATAGTCCAAGTATAACTCCTATTCCAAACCGATAACTCAGTAGTTTAACTAGCCTATTTGGTCTTTTGTGTGAGTTAGATAACTATTAACCGTACTTAATCCTACTTTCGTCAAGGTCAAGGTGCGACTAATGTTATGACTAACTCCCTATCTACCCTAAGTGTCAACTTTCGTTTCTTAACTAAGGGTCGATAGTCATGATCTTTGAGTCTTGTGATATCTCTCAACTTTCGTTTTTTGAGATTAGACTTCATCATTTCTGATTCTTGATCTAGGCTTTCATCTTTCGATTAGTTGCCGTCTAAGGTTATGTTGTTACAGAATTGTTCTGAGTTTGGTTGGATTTTAACTCCTAGACTTGAGTTTGGCCTAAACTCAACAGAAAAATACCAAATCTACTCGAAAACAATACAAAACAGCAATTAAGGATAAATTACAAAGATCAATAACATAAATGATCAAATATAAACTAATTAAAACATACTAAGTTAAACTAAACCATAGGTTCACAACTACACCCCTCACTGTATTTAGCTTTTACAGATCATCATTAAAACACAGGTATCAAACATCAGATCTGGAATAGTTGAAGGAAAAGAAAAGATTACAACAAATAAACTCGGTTTCCTTCAGCTTTCTTCTCTGCCTCAAGCATCAAGCGGCCAATCCTGGAGGCCAAGCGATCGCCTGAAGGCTCAGAAGTTGTAGTCCTAGATCTCTTTAGTGGTGTTTTCTCTCTCTTTCAAGAACTCCTTTCTTCTTCGCCTTCTGGTCCTTTTATAATGTTGCCTTGTAACCTCCAGATGTCAAGATCGTGCCAGTTGTTGCGGTTTTTGTCCAGTAAGCACATGAGAGGAAGTAAGGTTGAGAATAACTGCTCGGATTGAAAACTGTCAAATTTCATGCTAGTGGTGCACTTAGACTTCAAGCTGTCCGCCTGGTTGTCAGCAAATGTGTCCTCAATCTGTCTCCTTCTGTCTATCCGCTCAAATGGCAAGCTGAGTCGCTTAAATGCTCCAAAAATCGTGTAAAAACTTCCAAATCCAAAATAAATCCTATAAAAACTTAAAAGGGCATAGTTGTACCTATATCTAACAATTATATGCAGAAATTAAGTTAGAAACACATAAAATTATCAGTAAATTAGGGCCAATTTGGGTCAAAACCTTAGTATGAAATCTTCCTAACACCAACCCCCAAAAAATCTATAAAAGGAACATCATTTCTCTTCAATGGGTCATTGCTTGTACTCTCAATGACTAATTCATTTCCTTGTTCAAAATTCTCTTTTAATATGCAAATATCATTCCAATAATAATTGAATTGTGCTATAATTATGAGTTCTGAGATAAGTCTTCAATAAGCTTGCAATTTTTTGCATAAGTTATAGTGCTATATATTGTTACCAGTAACAGGTTAGAAACTGAAACCTGTCACAGGTGGTAGTGGTAAGAACAACTGCACCAGATCATACTCTTTGTTGATATCATACCAGCTTATGAGGTGTCAGCTATATAATATCTGATTTTATAGATGGGTCCCATATAAACACTATATCTGATTTTTGATATTATATACAGCTATATAATATCCGATAGTCTTCAATTTTCGTCTAGCTGCAACACTGCACCTATAAAAATTAAATGTGGTGCTTATTTTTATAACAAAATTAAATATGGTGGTTTTACCATGTTAGAGTATTACCAGTTTTAGAGTTTTAACAGGTTAGAGTTTTACCAACTAAATATAATGTGTGAAACCTGCAATAAATTTCATTGAAATTGACATGTGAGTTAATTTTGTAGGGTGCATTAGGTGCAATAGATGGAACACATATTCCGGCATTTTCCGAATCCCACGAGACATTCAAGGAAAGGTGGAGAAACAGGAAAGGCAATATGACACAAAATGTAATGGCAGAGTTGACTTCAATGGAAACTTTATGACTATAGTTTTTGGTTGGGAGGGATCTGCTCATGATGCTCTCGTGTTGCACCGAGCAATTGATGATGGCTTCACTGTTCCTGAAGGTCGGTACTACCTTGTTGACGGAGGATATGCCAATACACACCAATTCCTGAGCCCGTATCGTGGTTAAACATACCACTTGGCAGTGTTCCGGCAACGAAGATCTCATAATAAATATGAAAGTGCAGAGGAGTTGTATAATCACTGACATGCACAGCTGCGAATATCGTGGATAAAACATTTGGCATTCTGACGGGCCGATTCAGAATATTGAGAGATATGCATAGGTATAAGTATTCTTTCCAAACCAAACATGTCATTGCTTGTTGTGTACTGTCTCGCACCTTTTTGGACCCTGATCCTCGGAAGGGGGAATGACCGGATACTCCCTCGGGGGAAAAAGATATTGCGGACGAGATACCCCTCGATCGTTTCAAAACTCAGGCATCGGCACCCACCTGAAAAGGGATGTGGATACTGACGTGGTTTCGAAACTTTCGAGAGTTTGATTGTTTACTGCAGGTCCTTTTCTTCCAGTAGGCGCAAGCCCCTACTGTTAATTACCTCTGAACCAAGTCAAGAGCACCTCTAGATCGGGATAATCAATGGACTAGGCATGACCGTTAGCATTCCAGCATTTTACTAAAAGACACTCGACATTAGAAGGACATATATGAATGGTGACATGAGCGGAACGGATATTATAACTATGGGAGAGTCAACATGATACAAAACATGATGCAAGGACATCTAGCTCATATTTGAGATTCCAAGATTTTTTGGAGTTTGGTCGTTTAACCCTATTTTTACATGTTTGACAATTTTTTGTTTTATTCTCTTCAAACCATACACGTGGTAAGTCTAAAGAGAATGGACATAGACGTATAAAGTTTCGGTATTCTGATTATATCAAAGCTTTAATTACTTTAAGACTTCAATTTATCAACGTATTTAAAACTTAGGTCTGTTTATTGACATATTAGAATCAAGGTTATCAGACGTTTCTAGAAACTCAGGCATTCAAGCGTGTAGAAGTTCCGGTCTTTGAACGTGTGTCGATTCTGGTCAATTATTGACGTATTGAATTTCTGGCCCTGTGACGTGCAAGAGTTAGGTTATAAAACGTTTTAAACTCTGGTATTAAGGCGTATTTAGAAATTCTGGTCACTTTGGACATTTTAAACTTTGGTCTTCATATGTTCTAGAATTTACCGAATTCTGATTTTCAGACATGTTTAAAGTTTGGTCCCTGGGTTCTGGAAGTTTACATATAATTGTAGAATTTTGTTTCTGGATTCGTATTGCTTTTGGATTTAAGTCTGGATCTTGAATTTGGATTTTTAGGGTCTATGTCTGGTTCAAACATATTTTGGGTTCAGGTTTAAGGAGTTTTGATCGAACCGCTGGTTTTGTTTCCGAATTCTCGGGAATTCTTGCGTAGAGGCAATCACTGCTTAATTATACCTACTATTAAAGTTATCTTGAGGCACCTATTGTCCAAGTGTACCTGTTGTCCAAGTGGTTGAGACACTTAAACTTTTAATTTTATCATGTCTTTAATGCCAATTTAGTCTTTAAGACATTTTTAATGACATTTTTAAGGGAAATTAATAGTGTTGAATTAAACTTCCTTTTTCTTTTAGAATTTGGTGTCGAAGCCTTATACAAAAATGTTCCTTGTAATTTTCTGAACATTTTGGTATTTTTTGGTAATTTTCTGACCCTTCTAGCTATTTTTAAAGCATTTTTGAAGTTTCAGCAATTTTAGAAAATTTTGATTGGTCAGAGGATCGGCTGTTTCGTGTTCTGGGTGTCAGAAACTCGCTACACACATGGCGCCACAGGAGATCACACGAGGTCGCTGAGGTGAGCTGACTGAATCGTTTGGTTCACGCGCGTGTCGATGCGCCGACGCGTCTGAGTTCTGACATTATGGGGCCCACTGTCGGTGGCTAGATGTACCGTGCGCCATGTTCATCCAACAGTTCCTTTTGATTTGTTGAAGACGGACGAGAGGCGTTGATCTGTATCAAGTTTCGTGCTAGTCAACGTTTCAACGCTACGCTTTTCTTTTCTATCTCTCTTTCTTTCTTTCTTCTTCGTCTCTCTCGACGAGAGGTTGACTCGAGTCAAACCTTCTTGGTCGACTCGATCTCCGCGATGTGAGAGCCGTTTGGCCGGCGAAAGGTACCATTGAGGTCACCATATCTTCCCCTTTCCTTCTCAGCTGGTCGATAGAGTCGATTCCCACTAAATGAGGCGGTCGAGGCGTACCTGTGTTCAATTTGGGATTTTTCGACAGTGCAGTTACAACCAAAATTGAGCCCCGTGGGGTCAATCGGTGGCATGTCTGAGCAACCAGAGGAGTGCCTCGAGTCAATTAGAGCACCAATTCGAGGTAAAAAACCCTAAAACTTGCTGTATAGATTTTGAGCCGTGACTCACCCAATTCCATGTGATAATCAAACCTAACTCGACTATATGGGCGTCCGTTAGTGGGTTTCTTATGGTTTGTTGGGCGATGTGGCTGTTTATTTGAGTTGTACGGTCTTTAATTTGGTTGCCTAGGACAGTATTTGGATATGTCAGGGCTTGGCATTTTATGACTTTGAGACCTAACTGTGTAGCCTTGTATTATCTAATTTGGGTATTATGGCTGGGTAATTGGGGGGGGCTTGGTTAATGTTTAGCCAGTTTGGCCTAATACAGTGGATTTGTTGGATGTTATTCTTGGAATGAACAAGTAATCATTGGACTGATTTGGGTCATTTGATACCTGTTGCTCATGGTTTTGTTACCTAGTGGTTCCTACCCTAATTTTGGTAGCATAACTAGGTATTTTTGGTACCAAGAGGGGTAGGTTATGGTCTTATGTGCATGGCAGCATCATATGGTCTTGATATTGGGTTGTAGGGGTATCTTATTTGGATATAGTATATTTGTAGGACTTGGCTGAGATAAGACTGTTGGGTTTGATTATCACAGGGACTTGTGCTACTTCACTGAACCATGAAGCACAAACCAATCTCTGAATGACTGCTCAGAGGCAAGTACACCCATTGAGACTGACTTATGCTCCATTGAGAGCTCAAAACATGGTTCAGAGAGAGATCAAAGGTGACTGCTCAAAGGCTAGCACACCTGTTGGTTTGACCTCTCCCTTCCCCTTATACAGCAAGTTTTAGGGGCTTGTACCCTTCTTCACTTCAAACTTCTCCTCTGGTTGCTTCAATTTGCCACTTGGTTGCTACACAGAAGAGAGAAAAAAAAGGTATTTGCAGGTATAGATTTCATGCTTTTATGTTTTTATTTCTTCATTCCACTTTTATTTGATCAACAGGGAAGTATCCAATGCATTTTTGTGTGTTTTTCATGCAGGATGCAATTAAAGGTTTACTAATGTGATTATCCATATACTTAGACTAGCTGAACATGCTTATAACTGAAGTAAACATGCTTATGACTATGTTGTATTAGATGCATGCAGTGAGAACAAAATATAAAAATACATAAACATAGAAACAAAGTAACTATCTACAGTATAAAGCTTTATTTCGGTTAAAAGATTACATTTCTAGTAATTACCTTGAATAAAATTAACTAGTTTTCTTTTGCTTTTACAGAAATCAAATTAAGTTGAAAATTGGGCAGAGTTTCAATATAGCACTTTGCCCCCCCCTCTTCAGTCGATGGAGAGCTTGTTTTATAGGGGAAAATGACCCCTAGGGTTTGTGTTGATGCTGTCTTGATGTTGCCATGTGGCATTTTCTGGGATTTTTGAATGTTGATGAAGGGCTAAGATGCTTTGTGCTCCTTGCCGCCTCAATTGGTGAGTCTTCATGCCTCGAGCTTTTCTACTGTCTTCTACACTTATCCACTAGTCACTTGACATCTGGCATTGGTAGGGACAGTGGCTATTTGGCACAATTTTACTTCATTTTACTTGCTATTTTGTTGTTTTCATGACAGGTGGGCCATGGGGCCACTTGTCATGCTGGTTTGGGGTGTTTGTGCCCTTCTCCGTCCTGGCTTGGGAGAGGGGTTGTCATTTGGCGCCAAGATTGGCCTGAACAGATGGCATAAATCCATAGTCCATAGGTATTTGATGGCTCAGATGCACTTGAGAGAGCATCTCTATCTGTTGTATAGCTGTTGAGGCTATTTTCTAGGCTGGACAGTGCACTCAGGAGGTGTAGGATCCTCTCCAGTGATGTCTTGGCCTTGGATTGGCTGTAGTTTGCATTTAGTAGTTTGTTGGTGCGATTTTTGGATAATGTAGCTGCCTGTGGGACCCACTGGGTCAGCATGGTGGCTTCACTATATCTGATTGGGGTATGAAGAGTGGCAGGTTTGATTTCTATATCTATCCCTTCTCCAGTACCTGTTGGGATGTGTTTGATTTAATCTCATTTCTTTGGCTTGATCCAGGTGGCATAAGCTAACTGGTGCCATTGGATGTTGGGTGTTTGTCATAGGTGCCTGAGAGCTGTATCATGTGCTCTGAATGTTGGTTCATTTTCTCTGATGAGGGAGAATTGATGAGGTATTGATTTCCTTTTCTGTGCATGATCATTTGTGACTGCAATCTTGGCAAGCCATTGTGTCATATTACAACATATGGATTTTATGTGACATGTTTGATGATTTTTGACACAGCTTTATATGTCATTTCAGGTATTTTGTGGGCTTTTTTTTTTTACAGCTAAGGCTTTGAACCTTTTTGTTTGAGTTGTCATCTGCCATGTCATGTGGCATTTGATACTCACATTTGGTTCATTTAGCATCATTTGATAGCTGTTGGTAGTAATTTTGAGCCAATGATTTTGATATGAGGCTCAGTCAAATTCCTATACAACTGTGGGTTGTATTTTTGTTGGCAATTTGATATGTTTATCTGTAGGCTAGTGTTTTGAGTCAACACTTGTCTTATTTTGACAAGTTGTGCTCACACTTGTCCTATCAGATTGACTGGAAGAGGTAGGCAGTGGGCTTTGGCCATGGCTTGCCTCAGATAGGTGCCTCCCCCATATTTGATACCTCCCAGGAACATGTCTAGCCTGTGATGAACCATTTCTTGACAAGAAAATGCTTTGTCATATTGGTCTGAGGCTTTATGCTGCTTATTGATATCATGATGAAGTATAATTTGTGCACATATGATCTGTGATAAGTGCATGAAGTAGCTGATTTTAGTTGCTAATTCTTGTGCCTCCTTTGTGTAACATTCTGTGGGGAGATGTTCCCAGGGGCAAATATGGCATTGATGGTGCTTCCCATGATGTTTTATGAGCAACATTCTTTTGTCCCTTGTGAGAAATACCTGATCTGCCCATGGGCCAAGGAATGACACGCATGAGAGGCTTTCCCAGGTACAATTTGATGCCTTTCATTCATTATTTGACTCTCTGTGCACACAGATGCACAATTTGTATGTATTGGTTGGTATCTGGCCATTCCTTATATTTGATGCATAAATGAAAGGCTGGATATCCCTCATTGTTGGAAAGCAATAAAGCATGATGTTTCCTAGCATTGTAGCATGTTTCTGGATTATGTTATAGCTCTGTATATCATTTAATTCTCGTAGAAGGAAGAGGGACCACTTGTGCATCAATAGTTGGTGATTTTAAGTGGCACAATGAACTTCTCCTCTCTTGACTGGCTTGTGCAGGCAATTGTACACTGCCTTCCGCAGGGCTAGCATTACCTTTTCAGTTATAGGGCAGAGAAGAATGTATTCTTCTCCATTCTACTGTTTCATTTGAATTTGCCTATATGCATTTACTGGACATCTCCATTCGAGCACCCATTACGCCTATAAGAGTTTCTAACATCCTCTTTTCTTTGTCTTGTGCATGAACATGCTCTACGAGCTGCTGTGAAGTGATTCCCACCAATAGCTTGAGCTGTGGTGACTCCCATCGCTTACACAGTGCACACTCGAGCTTTCCGCCATGGCCATGGGTATGAGAGCTTGCCTCAAGCCTAATTGATCCCACAATGCTCGTCGTATACCTTCTCTGAGCCTCATAAAAGCTTCTCAGGTATGTAATTTCATCAATTTCTCCATAATTTCAAAGAATTTGATTGTGTTTGTGTCGAGTATTAATTTCCTCTCTTCTGCAATTAGGCGATTCCAAGTGCCGTTTCCAGTCGAGTGTGGTGTCATTGTACTCGTGAGCTCATCGCCTTTCCGGCGGTGCCATCAATTTGGGCGTTGGCTGAGTGTAGCGGCGGGGGTGAGTTAACCTTCGTCGGAGAAGGAGGTTTCCCTTTTTGGTCTGTCCTTTTTTCCTTTCTATTTTTCTTTTAACGAAAATTAGGAGAGAGCCAATGGGGATTTGCCACGTGTCCGTTCCATATTAAAAAAATAATTAATGGCTCATGGGTCCACCTGTCAGGTCTGTATCTGGGTTGAGTCGCGTTGAGTTTCGGCGCGTCTAAACGCTGTCAAGCGTGAGCTCGCGTCTGTGTCGAGTCGGGTTACTGTTGAGTCCGAGTCGGGACTCAGCCGGGATGAGACTGGGTTGAGTCGAATCAAGTAGCCATTTGGGCTGGGTTTGTTGTGGGCCGTGACGGGCTGAGATTTTTTTGGCATAATTTGTTTTGTAAATAAATCCGGCCTATTCATTTATATTCATTTGTATATGGTTTTGTATGCATGATTTTGTACATGTATTTCATACGTATTTAGCACGTATTTCACACGTTTTTCTTTGTATGGATTTGGATGATTTGCGGGCCCGACCAAATAGCTCGTACTGTAGCATTATGGTATTAACCCTTTTGATATGCTTGATTAAGTCCGAAATTGCTTGATATGGATTCAATTTGAACTTATCAAATAATCATAGTCAATTACACCCGAGTAGCTCTATACGAGCGTTCTTTCATGCATCTTGACTTCTTCTGTCGGCTCATTTAAATTTGCCAAATTTTAGAGGCAAACAAATGCCCCCCACCAGAGTGAGTTGTGAGACTTATGCGAACAATTCACTCTGGTGTGCCCCAAGTTTGATAGTGCTTTACTTATCATGTACATGTCTTTCTTGGTTTTGTCTGTACCCATGCTAGGTCTTTTTGTTAACTGTAGGCATCATGGAGCCTCTGGAGGAAATTTATAGCACTGAGCCACGTTTCGGCATCATCAGGAGAGGAGTTTATGGTCCTTCCGACAGGGCTATAGATTCCTATATTGAGCAATACCTGGACCCGCAGAAGATCCACACTCGATTGCATCCCCAGTGGAAGCGGGCCATCCTTCGAGGAAGGGACAATTTCCATGGGCTGTTGGATCGTCATAACAGGTCTTCTTTGCGACACCTGTACGAGTACCCGTCTGTGATGCCCGAGCCGACTTCTCACACTTACGAGCGTGATGACCGTTCTTATGATGATCATGCTGCTGGAGATCGTCTTCGGTTCAAGCGTTCAAGTCACCTGCTCAAAGGTATCTTTTTAAACCCAACTGGTAAAGAGGGTTCTTCTTCAGATTACCATTTGTTGAGTATGGAGATGTTTGAGGATCAGATTATCCCTTGGGATCCTAAACGCTTAGATGTTTTGGGTGCGCTAGAGTGGGTCCCAGGTCAGACTGAGTGGACCCGCTATGTTTTGGGTAGCATGGGACATGATTTACGCAAGGTTGAGATTTTTGGAGGCGTCTCTTTAGCCTTGTTTAAGTATTCTTGGCATCCTATCATTTTGAGGGCTATGGCCACGAACTGGGATTATATCCACAATGTGTTCGTCTTGGAGGATAGGATGGCGACTATTGACCTTTATCAGATGGTACGTTTGCTGGGGGTACCGTCTGACGGAGCATTTTATGAGGAGAGAGTTCCGCCGGACTTTGAGCTGTATGGTCTGGATCGTAATGGGAAGAACTATCACCATGACTCCTTGAGGACCGTCTTTGGGGTTTACCAGGAGATTGCCACGGCTCGTGCTTGTCAAGGACAGAGCCGGGATGTTCCATTTAAGGACTGGGTTAGGTACTTCATTGATAGGGTACCTAGGAGAGATGAAGCTGGTTTTGCACCTCCACTTGAGCCTGTGCGATCGGGTTCTGACAGACCATATGATCCCGATCGGTGTGTGCCTTGGTCGTCTTTGAGTTCTCGTATTCTGGATAACGAGACTATTTTGACCGCTTATTTGGCATGGTGGATCTGCTATTTTGTGGTGGTAGCCGATCCTGTTGGATATATCAGGCCCGGGGTTTTCATTATTGCCAATACCCTGGCCCGTGGATATGGAGTTTCATTGGCGTCTGGAGCCTTAGTGAATACTTATCGTGCTATGAGGGAGTTGACTTCTTCTAGGGATCCCTCGAGAGCACGTGTAGCTATGCCTTTGCACATTCTACACGGGTGGTTTCATGTCTATTGGAGTGACTGTTATCCTTCCTCTACTTCTAGTGAGTTTAGGGAGTCACTGCCAGCTCTGAGCCTGATTGCGGGTTCAACGGCTTGTCCCCCCGACCAGATTGCAGTTCATCAGTACTTTACTCGGAGCAGTCGCCACCTGACTTCATATCGTCCTAAGGCCTTTTACAAAGGTTGGCCTAAGGAGAAAGGGAAGCATTATCGCATTGAAGACCCTGTTGCAAATGCTTCTGGAGCTCGTCCTGCTTTGTGGGCTTCTCGTTTCTCACGTCAGCGGAGTTACATGCTTGGCATTCGTGAGGGATGTCTGTCTGTGAGGATGGGAGACAGAGTGATTCATGAGAGGTATAGTCCTCAGAGGTGTGCATGGCAGTTTGGGTATGATCAGGCAGTCCCTTCGGCTAGCGTTCCTCTCCGTCCCGTAGAGGCCACCATAGAGTCTTGTGCTGCTCATGGGATGTCCTCGTTGCGTTTTGGGACCGGTGTTGGGTGCATTGTTCCTCCAGCTACTCGAGTAGGCGAGTTGACTGTCGATTTTGACCACTGGTTCCGGGAATGGGCTAGGATTCCGCTTGCTCTAGACTTAAGTGTGTTGAAGAGCAAGATTTATCCTTCTCGCCGTGTTATCCCTTCGCATTTGGACTCTTCTCGGAAGGATCCTCGACCTTTGAAAGGCACTTTCAGGTTAGACAAGTGTCTTCACCCTACTGTTGGTCGTGTTAGGTATTTGGAGCCTCCTGCAAATGCTGGTAAGCTATATTTTTTTTTTTACCTTAACCTGTTCTTTTCTTCTGTTTATCCTTTACTCGTCTCATTGTGTCTTTGATTGCAGACTATAGAGGTTATAGGAGTCAGGATTTCAGGTTTGTGGTGGATGGGACTTACGACAACGGGGGTATCAGTTCGCCGGCCCAAACAGCAGTTCCTGATGATTTTGAGTACTTTGCTACCACCCCAGGTATTGATCTTTTCCTCCCTTTTCTGTCAATATTGGCAAGTATAGGGGGCATCATTTTCTAGTTTACTGTGTAGAGAGACCTTCTTTTATCCTTTCTCCGGAGTATTCTTCGGATCATATCGAAGAGGCAGTCTCTCAGGAGCCAGGGAAGAGACTTCGAGAGAGTCCTCCGTCAGATGAGGAAATGTCTCGATATGAGTTGCGGAGACGACTGGGAGGGAGCTCTTTTGATGCCGGATTCCCCATGGAGCCACCTTTATTCACATCTTTCGTAGGTATGTATTTTCTTCCCATTACTCTTTGCATATATATTTTTTGTAGAGTTTTAGGATTTGGTTTTGTTTCTTCATGCAGATGTCCCTTGTTCTGGATCATGGGGAAGCGCATTGGAGTCTCATGTCGGTAGGACAAATACTGTTCATGGTGCCGACATAGAGGCCGAAGACATTGATGTTGAGGAGGTGGAGATAGAGGATTTGGAGATTCCGTTTGAGGATATCTTGTTTCCAGACCCCACAGTTCCTGCTCCATTCATCAGGGACGATGATCTTTTCATTTCGGATGACTCTTTGGCCATCGTTCCTGTGTGGGGATGTGAGGGTGCTCCTTTCCCTGATATTCCTCGAGCATTCGAAGGCTCAGGTGAGGCATTTATCTTGTGCTTTCTCTGTTGGTTTGTGATAACTTTCACTTGGAGTCCTTAATGCCAAGTCATCCTTGTAGGTGACTTTCCGTTTCTCCTGACGGCTTTTGATGTTGACCTATGGACTTCTGGACTGGGACAGTTGTGCCGTTCTTATGGGCTTTCATCGCGTAGCTTTGTCAGCGTGAGTGATCTAGCCGGCGCTGTTCCTAGTGTAGAGTTAGAGGTTTGTGACGACATTCCGTCATCCTCAGGTATTTCCTCTGAACTTTGTGCATTTTATACGCTTTTAACTCTGATATTTCTTCGAGAGTTGTTAAGCTTAATTTCCTTGACAGGTGGGCATGTTGAGGAGACTGTACTTGGTGAGCATATCTCCTATTCCCTTTGTGACCCTGTCGGGCAGGACTTGGACATGATCATGGCATGTTTAGCTGAGGCGGTGCTGAACCCGTCCGAGTGGGAGGCTATATTCTCCAATGTTTTGAAAACCGGACCGGACCGGCCGGTTCGACCGGTTTAACCGTGAACCGGACCATAGTCCGGTCTATTTAGGACATAAAACCGCCGGTTTTTTATTTTACAGATCAGAATAGAATTAAAGCAAAATAGTTGTGATCGTGGAGAATCGAACTTGGGTGCCTATGCTAGTAACCAAGAAGCTTTGCCACTAGGCCACACTTACCTATCTGATAAGTTTGACATTCAAATATATACATAATATATTAAAATGTCCGGTTTTGTCACCGGTTCAAACCGGTCGAACCGGTTAAACCGTCAAACCGATTGGTCAGCCGGTTCGATGGCCGGTCCGGTTTTCAAAACATTGATATTCTCAGATGCCATTCCTTTGGCTGTCGCTCCACCTTCAGCCATGAAGACAGAGGAGATAGACGTGCCAGGAGTTGATTCGTCGGAGCTTTTCTACCGCAGAGTTGTAGATGCAGAGACATCCGGCGGGACTGGTGTTAGATTTTCAGAGGATGATACAGACATACCGGCCACAGGGGTGGTCCTAGCTCTGCCGTGTCCTCTTGTTTTATCCGAGAGTAGCGTAGGAGTCGGTGGAGACTGAGCTTGTTCTCATTTGATGTACTTTGATTTTAGAGTGGGGTTTTATGTGGTTACCCCTTGTATCTCTTTTATCGCACTTTAGGATTCAGTCATGACATTATGTTTGTCTTGTATGACTGTATGAGGCTTGTTGATTGATTTGCCTGCTTCCCCCTTTTTTTTTTTTGCTTTATATCTATGTGATATTTCATGCACCATTTGGCTTTCATGGGTTTAAACGCTCTTTTATGGCATTTTCCCAAGATCGCGGAGCGATTGACGCCTGATCTTCACCTATATTTAAGTTTGGGATTTTGGCATCATGTCTTTCTTTTCTTTTCAGACGCCGCAGCGACGCTGCTACGCCTGCTTTGCTTTTAGGGTTTCTGTTTCTTACACCCTTTCTTTCTTTCTGCCATGTCTGTTTCGAAACCAAAGCGTCTTAGGGATGCTTCTAGTTCTTCGGTGGCTGGTCCGGATCCAACAGTTCCTGACTGGTCTTTGAACCCAGGGAACCGTTACCTTTTTCGTGATGCGAAGGCCTTTGATTGCCATATGCGCAACACTGGCGGTGACAGGCGACCGGTGGCCGACTGTTTCTTCTTTCGTCTTGATGGCTCCCTTTTGGACAAGCACAAGGACTTGATTCATGATTGGTTAGATGCCTGGAATCTTAGGGGTTTGACACTGCTTGAGCGGCCCTATCATCCCGCGATCGTGCGCCTATTCTATGCCAATCTTAGGGTGGCATATGATCATTTCGGGGTTCCGTCTGGTTCCTCCTATTTGTTTGGTAGGGAGTTAAGCATCGGGGTAGAAGATCTAGCGGCCTTCCTTCGAGCCACCGAGAACCTAGATGGGTTGTCCGTGTATGCTTATGAGTACTGGCCTCAGGGCTTTGGGACCTTTGGGGCCTGCCGTCGCTGGTTCAAAGCCCGTCCCTATGAGAGAGGTGCAGAAGTCGTATCTACTGAACACTTGCCTGCCCTTCATAGGTACGTTAATGCTTGTATCTCTCTTGGTTGTGCACTCCTGACTTTGTATTTGTCTACAGGGTACTTTTTCTGGTGGTGAATCAGATCATCTTTCCTCAAGGGAGTCTGTCTAATCTCACTCGGCCAGGGGGTTTGTTTTACCTCCGTCCCTTTATTCGGAGACGTGATAGGCCCAATCTGGCTAGCTTGATTCTTCAGCATATGCATCATGCGGTGAAGTTTTCATGTGGGTGTCTGTCTTATGGTCATCTGATAGAGGCTCTGATGAGGCGCGCTCAGATTCCCATGCCTGGCATGTTGTGGGGCAATCTTATATATGAAAGAGACATAGTGTATTGTCGCAATCTTCTGGATGTTTTGCCATCTTTTGGGTGGGTAGGGGGTCACGATGGCCCTTTGATACCCGATCCAAATCATTTGGCGAATGGATATATTTTGCAGGAGAATGCTGCCGTGAACCAGTACAGCCCGATAAGAGAAGCTTCTTCTCCCTCAGATGACGGATCTGCCATTGGAGATCCTCCGCCGGCTCAGGTTCCACTGGACCAGCAATTTGAGGAGTTAAATGCACGTCTGGAGGCTATAGAGGTAATGCTTCAGTCACTGTCTGAGGCTGTTAACAAGTTGGCAGGGGGTGCGGCCTTGCCCCCTGCATAGGCGTCTCCTTTCTGTACTTTTTTTTTTTTTTTTTTTTTGATGACACTGTTTACTATTTGTTGTTTTGATTGTTTAGTTGACTGTTTGTTCTTGTCGCTGGATTTTTTTTGCTAATTGATTGTGGCTTGCTTGTTTGGGTGACGATACATCTGCTTTGGGGTAACTGCAGGGATGTATTCTGGATGTATGCATATGTTGGCGTGCATATACGCATTTGATCCTTGTGGATGTGCTTTCAGACCTCTGTAACCTTTTAGGTTATGGTTTAGGTAGGGTCCACAAAATTATTGACACAGCCGGCGGGACTTGTCATTTGTGTACATTATAGGAATATGCATACACATACAACTGTCTGAAGCGTAGCTTTAAGCATGAACTATGAGACTGCTGTTTGGATATACGCATATACTTTGTGAATGTGCATACACGTATACCTGTTTTGGGATAGAATGTCAGGCGTGGCCCGTGGGACTTGTTATTTGAATATACGCACATATTATAAGAATATGCGTATATGTATAGCTATTTGAGGTATAGCTCTAGGCATGAACCATGGTTTGAATTTCTTTTGTCGTTTGATATCGAGTGGAAAGGACGACTTATGAAGCCGTGAGGGCAAATCGTCTTTAAGACTCCTACCTTACTAGGGGACATGGTGGATTGGTGAGGCTCACGCCCTCAGATATGCTTCATGGGGCGTGTCCTCGGTGCTTTCAGCTACCACAAAGGTTTGAGCCTCCTCAAGCACCTTTTCGCTTTTGGGAGCCACACAGACTCCTTCATTAAGCGGATTGTATTTTTGGGTAAATTTCACCATGCTCCATGTATTCAGGAACCACACAGGCTCCCTCAACATGGAGTCTTTATTATGTAAGTTTCACCGGTAAGTTTCACCAATTTTGTGTCTCACTGTTGTGAGAACAGTTGTGTCATTTCCTCGTGGGCCTCGGCCCAGTTGGCAATGAAATCTTCTTCTGGACGCCGTTGAGGTCTTGCATGTTTTGGAGGTTGGTTTTGGCCATAATATTTCTTGAGATATCTCCCATTTAGGACTGGCAATGGGTGTTCTCCATTTTCCGTGGCTAAAAGGTAGGCGCCTCCATCATAGACTTGATCAATTGTGAAGGGGCCTTCCCAGTTTGGTGCAAACTTGGGGCCGTGATGTCGGCCAGTGATTGGTCGCCTTAGCGCTAACACCAATTCACCTTTCCTGAATGCTCTTGGTCTTGCGAGCTTTTCATAGGCCCGTGTCATTCGAGCTTGATATAACTCCAGATTTTGTTGCGCGATGAGTCTTCTTTCATCCATACCATCCAACTCTTGAAATCTGAGTTGCATTTGTTTGGTCATGGGGATTTCTGAGGCCATGGCTACTCTCAGTGAAGGGAGTTCAACCTCAATAGGCAGAACCGCCTCGGTCCCGTATACCAAGGAGTATGGAGTGGCTTGAGTGGGAGTTCGGTGTGTAATCCTGTATGCCCATAGTGCTTCTGACAATTTGTTGTGCCAGTCTTTCTGATTATTTCCAATAGTCTTTCGGAGGATTTTTATCAGTGTTTTGTTGAATGCCTCAGCCAATCCGTTGGCTCTAGGGTTGTACACAGAGGAGTATCTCCACTCAATGTTATATTTCTTGGTGAATTCATCAACTCTGGTATTCTTGAAGGCAGTCCCGTTGTCGGATATAATCTTCCTGGGGGTGCCATATCTGCAGAGGATGTGGGTAGTGAAAAACTTCACCACATCTGATGCTTTGACTTCCCTATATGACCGAGCCTCGGCCCATTTCGAGAAGTAGTCAGTTGCTGCCAAGATGAATCGGTGCCCATTCGAGGCTGGAGGGTCAATGGGACCTATGATGTCTGTTCCCCAAATCTCGAAGGGCCATGACACCACAGTCGGGTGCAGTGCATTTGGATGCTGGTGGATGAAATCCCCATGTATTTGGCACATATGGCATTGTCTGGAGAAGTTTTCGCAGTCGGCGATCATCATGGGCCAATAATAGCCCAGCAATTTGATATGGACCCGCATTCTGGAACCTGATTGGTGAGATCCACATGCCCCGGCATGTATTTCTTTCATCACTTGATAGCCTTCATTTCTGGTGATGCATCTCAACCATGCACCTTCGTAAGACCTCCAGTACAAAGTGTTGTTAACATAAACATATCTCAGAGCCCTTTTTCTGATTTGTTCTCGAAGTCCCTTGTTTGCAGGAAGCTTCCCTTGTTGGAAGAAGTCGAGGAAAGGTTTTCTCCAATCTTCGTCATCGGCATTTTCAATAGCCATGGCTTGAGTGCTTTCTCCCCATTTTTGTATGGTTTCTCCTTCCCATGTTGCTACTTCCATGAACAGCGTACTTTCCTCATTTTCCTCTAGAAGTTTTGAAAAACAGGGGGATAGTGACCTTCTCCGATGCACCAGGATTTGAATTTCTTCCTGATCGGGGTCGCTGAGTTCATTGGCCAAGCGAGCCAGAGCATCGGCTTTACCATTCAAGGATCTGGGCACTTTTTCCAGTATAATGTCAGTGAACTTGGCCATAAGCTCGAGAGCCTTTTCATAGTATTTTACCAACTCCGGCTTTCGTATTTTGAACTGTCCCTCCAATTGACTGAGTATCAGCTGGGAGTCGCCGAAAACTTTCATCTTTTCAACACCCATATCCAAAGCCATTTCAAGTCCTGCAATGAGGGCTTCATACTCAGCTTCATTGTTGGTGCGTGGTTCTGTCAGACTCAAGGCATATCTGATGATCCCCTTTTCTGGTGTAACAAAGACCAAGCCTACCCCGGCTTGCCGTTTAGGTAAATCTGGCTTGGCTGCTGGTTGAATGGAAGAAGACCCATCGAAATACATCTTCCAATAGCCTTCTTTAGTATCCGTATGCAGAGTCTCTTCATCTGGAAAGTCACATGCTAACGGGGAATCGTCTGGTATGGGGTGAGCTGCCAAGAAGTCAGCTAATGCTTGCCCTTTGATCGCCTTTTGGGGCGCATAAGTTATGTCAAACTCCATTAAGGCAACCGCCCATCTTGCCAATCGACCAGTGAGCATGGGTCGAGTCATGAGGTATTTCAGGGGGTCAGTTTTGGAGATCAACGTGACCTTGTGTGCCAACATATAATGTCTGAGTTTCTTGATTGCAAAGACAAGGGCTAGGCAATGTTTTTCAATTGGGGTATAGGCATGTTCTGCTCCTACCAGCATTCGACTAAGGTAGTATAAAGCATTTTCTTTTCCTTCCTTATTTTCTTGGGCAAGCAGTGCCCCCAGTGATCCGTCCAATGCTGTAGTATAAAGGATGAGGGATTTTCCTGGAATGGGCGCTGCCAAGACTGGTGGGTTCAGCAGGTATCGCTTGATGTCTTCAAACGCCTTTTGACAATCGTCATCCCATCTGAACGGGACACCCTTCTTAGTGAGCCTGGTGAATGGTTTGATTTTGCCTGAGAGATTAGCAATGAATCTTCTGATGTATGCCAATCGCCCCTGTAAAGATCTGAGTTGCTTGAGCGTCTTGGGAGGTGGCAACTCTTGAATGGCTCTGATCTTCTCTGGATCGATTTCTATGCCACGATGTCGCACCATGAAACCGAGAAATTTGCCAGAAGAGACCATGAAGGCACATTTCAAAGGGTTGAGTTTCAAAGTGTGAGCTCTCATTCGGTCAAACATTAGCCTAAGGTTGGCCAAATGCTCTTCGTGTGAATGAGATTTCACCACCAGATCGTCGACATAGCACTCCACAACTTTGTGTATCAAGTCGTCGAAGATCTTGGTCATGGCTCTTTGATATGTGGCCCCTGCATTCTTCAACCCAAAGGGCATGACTTTGTAGCAGAAGATGCCAATTGGTGTGCGAAAAGCTGTATGCTTTTGGTCACTTTCATCCATCTTGATTTGGTTGTACCCAGAATGTCCATCTACGAATGAGTACACCACATAGGAGGAAGTATGGTCCACTATGATCTCTGTCACAGGTAGAGGAAAATCGTCTTTCGGGCATGCTTTGTTCAAGTCCCGGAAATCCACACAGACTCGAATTTGACCATTCTTTTTCTTGACTGGGACAATGTTGGCGACCCAATCAGGAGTTTCTTCTTCTCTTATGAATCCCGCATTGATCAGTTTCTTGACCTCAGCTGTCACCTTTTCTTCAAGTTCGACCCTCATTCTCCGGGGGCCTTGCTTTACAGGTTTGACTTCTGGATCTATTTTCAGTTTGTGAACAGCTACAGTGGGGTCCAGTCCTGGCATTTCACTGTAACTCCAAGCAAAGCAATCCCGATATTCCCTCAGGAGCTCCGTCAATTCTCTTTCAACACCTGGATCGAGAGAGGTACTAATGAAGGTAGGTCGAGGATCCTCTTCAGTACCCAAATTTACTGGCTTGAGTTCGTCAATGGTATTTTGACCTCCTTCTTCCAATTCTTTTGGGGCACTTTTGGCAACTAAAATGAATTGTTCACCTTCCGTTGCCTCAGGTTCGGCTTCGAGAGTTTCTTCTTCCTCCTCGACTTCCGTTATAGTGACCCGATGACAGGAGTATGAATCTTGGCTCGTGCCAGGTAGCTCTTCCCTTCTCCTTCTCTTTGTATGGGAGTGGGGATAAACCTTTTCTTTTTGACATCTATTACTTCGGCTCTCTGCACTGTAATGAGATGTCAGTTCTTGCAGCCCATGGATCTTTTGCCGGAGAATCACTTCCTTTTGTGCATTTTGTTGACATTCTTCTTGGAGCTTATCATTCTTTTTAAGTTCTTCCTCTAAGCGACAGACTGCTTCTTGTCTCAGCCGGTTTAGGGCGAGAATTTGATACTCATGATGTCGTTCCCTTCTTCGGAATATATCTATCTCTCCTTGGCACCTTTGTCTCAAGCTCTCCAATTGGTGGCGCAGACTTGAATTTTCGGCCATGAGAGAGGACATTTCGTGCTCGACCCTTTGATGGGATCGGAGCACATTCTGGAGTACATTTTGGAAGCACTCTTTCATTTCTTCGATTGAGGCCGCCTCTTGTATTGGTGGATTTCCACTGGGGTTGTTTTCCTGGTGGTCGGTTTTAGGATCCATGTTTCCTTTTACTATTTCAGATATAGTGACCCTGTGGCAAGCATAGGACTGAGCATCCTCTGGTTGTGTCTGGTCTCCAGCAGAAGTGTCGGCATTTTTGGCCTTCCTTGCTTCTTGCCTGAGCGATTCTATTTCCCTCTGGTATGACAGATTTCTCTGAGACACTTGAATTATTCCGTCCTTGTCCCTTTTACCAGTATCTCGGAGTCGGGAAATTTCTTGACGGAGCTTGTTGACTCGCTTTTGGAGTTCTTTTATCTTTTCTCGGCATGTCTGATTCTCTTGCTCTCTTGCCGCTATTTGGCGACAAAGGTCTTGATTTCGGGAAACTAGACGTTCTATGGAGTGCTCTACCTCTTGTTGTGAGCGAACCATGTCCCGGAAACGTCTCTGGAGTATCTCAAACATGGTTATCTCGTTGGAGGGTTGCCTCCTAGAGTTGTTTCTTATCCACGTTCCAGTAGAGGAGACATGTCGGCATGTTTGAACTTTAGTGGTTTTGAGTGCCTTCGGTTTTGATGTCCCTGGTTGAGCCTCAAAGCCTAGGCCTCTGGTATTGGCGGTCTTTCCATTGAGCTTGGTCACTTCATTAGAGTCGCCGTTCCAGAGCTTTTGGAACATCTCGATACGTCTTTTAGGGACAGGTTCCAGACAATGAGTTCGGTGGAACAAGCCCTTCAAGCGAGCATCAGTATTTCT